>CM064432.1:56537719-57835369 GCA_032690845.1 Eleusine coracana subsp. coracana | reverse complement strand
GTGCATATACATGTCGCACAGCTGGTCAAAGAGAACGCTAAGGACGTATCCGACAAAAATCGTCGTGGCCGCAGAGAACTCCTACATCTCTTTCTCGGAACCAAGAGGTAATGCGGGAGGGTTCCCCATGACCCAAAACAAACCCATAGCCGAGAGCCACAACCGGACTCTCGTCTGCCATCTCTTGAAGTTCACTCCAGTGAACTTCTCAGGTTTCATAGCATCAGCAAAACCAGCCATCACTAAACGCCTATCAGGTTTTTGGAATGATGGAAATAATAGCAGTTTAGTAATAATATATCTAATTCCAGTAGATAGAAATACTAGATATACTACATGTAATCTAAGCATGCAAACCAACAAGTAAGCCCCTATCACAATTATGTGTACTATTAAATCATGAGACATAAACAAAGAACAGATGCTAATCATAGCGAGTAGCAACCACCTAGGAACAACGCCTAGATCACTCGATCTAATCATCAAGAGAGATAAGAAGATGTCTTACAGGGAAGCGCTCCGGCGATGGTTGTAGTAGAGTTTGATCCGTCAATGAAGAAGGCGATACAGGTGTAGACGATCGGTCGATGAAGAGGGTGCGGATCAGATCAACAGCAAGCAGTCGCGACGGCGCTTCTCAAAAACCTGATACGTCCCCTACCCCGTGCAAGGACACGAGGAGACGTAGGCTTCGGAGACCTGCTCTCCCGACACCGATAGCACGTCGACGGCGGGATGGGGAAGACTATGCGGTAGCACAGTAGAGAATGGCGAGAGGCGAAAATTCATGTGTAGGAAGAGGCGACGTCTCGCCATATATATACACATAGCGATAGCACACTTATGGTAATTAATCAGCAATTAAACAAGCGCATTAATCTCTATTAAGATAGATTAATTACTTACCATATTTGCTCAACGCAATTATCTCTTGCATAACAAAAAATCTGAGTAGCAAAAGGAAACTGCGACCCCGCACATGCAAGGCTCGGATTTTGCCGGACCATTCACGAGCATGTCGTGCGCCCGCGCCCTGCCCCACCCGGCCCGGCCTGGCGAGGCGTGGCGAGCGAGTGCACGCGTGTGTTCTTCCTCTTCTCTCCTACTAGCTCAACTAGGTGGAAACAACTCAAGTATATAAGTTGTTGTTCTCCTCCCTAGACTAGCAATATGGGACTAAAGTCCCCCACCATGTCATGCATGTGCACATGGGCCTTTGGGATTTATTAGAATTATTAATTTAGGCCAAAGCCCAAAACTTCTAACAATACATGTATCATTGATTTATTTGTGTTCCTTCTCCGTGCGCGCGTGACTTGTCTCTACTGGCTGGAATTACCATCAGGACTAACTGCGTGCGCCAGTAGAGGAGCCAATAGTATCATAATCATGTACCGCAGTTTACTCATAAAAATCTAATGGGAAACTGAGGCATTGTGGATGACTCAAAATTGGGCAAATATGATTTTTTTTGTGTGTGTGTGGTTGTGTCTATTAGCTGCATGCATTGGTTTTGTTTGAGTTCAGGTCATCTGCACGTAGTTTGCTCTTGCAACAAGGATATATGATCAAGAACGTCCCCTTCATGTGGATCGTGTCAAACGTCCATTTCACGCAGGTTGTTTTTTTGTTAGTAGGTTGGAGGTCAGGCCCTGTAATATGCTCCATGTCATGTGATATACAAGAATCAGCGAAATGCATGCATGTACGAAATGGTTTCAACCTAGTCCCTAGTGGGCTGCACCGCAAAAACAACCTGTGTTCTATTTTTTTTATCTTTCTTTGTACATGAATGTGTGGTTAGTGGCAACATACTTACATATATCCAAGGTCAACGATTCCATCTGGTAGCCACTGCATCAGCATGGAGGCAGGTTGTGCTGCTGCTGGCGGAGGGAGGCAACCCTGGAGGGGCTGGCTGTATTTGACACAAAGTGATATGGAGAACTTAAGTCAAAAGCCATTAAATCTTGCATGACACCAAGGAAATTATCGGAATGGTCCAAAATTGCAACAATCTACCAGCTGCTAAACACGAATCAACAGAGGAAGAAAGGCACCTCGGCCAACCCTGGAGGTGTTGCCGGAGGAGACGTCAGGAACACATGCTGGAAGTCCTCCCCTGCCTGCGAGTGCACAAAACATTCAAGCCTGCAATCAAATAAAACGTAGATTCAACACAGAAACAAACACCGATTCAATTGCATTTGAACTATGAGGAAAACAGACATTTCAAGGAAAGGCATTGTCGGTTGGCGGCGCGTAAAAACAAATGACTGAAGCACCATCACCGATCAGGGTTGTGGAAAATCAAGAAACTGAATAGATATCCCTTAGCAATCAAGCGGAGGATAACCAGGTTCGGAGAGTCATTGTGGCCATCCGAACACAACAGCTCTTCCGCAGTCCGTGACCAAACAAAACCCCAGCTGGTGGCAGCGCACGCCGAGGAGAAAGGGACACGGGGACAGAGAAAACTCGATGGCGACACGGGCGGGCGAAACGGCGCTGCGCCGAGGCTGGCCGCGTGGAGGAGCGCCCAGTTATCCACGAGCCGCTGGTCCCACCACATATAGTACAGTAGTAGTAAGTAGATAGGCGAAAGATTTCCAGGCCTCTGGTTAATTTCGCTATTGTGGTCATCTTCGGCTTTCACCACGTCGTTTTGGTCCATCGTCTTCATTTTCTACGGCAGTACCTTTTTTTCTTTCTCACTCGTGCGTTTCCTGTCCGGTCCATGTGCGGTCCTGTCTTTCCTGCTCTGTGATTTGTTTCGCGAACACATGCTTCGCTCTGGTGAAAACAACCTGCCACGTCGCACAAACAGCACACAAAACTATGAAAAATAATAATACAAAAGACCACTGCCAAGAAGCTTAAAACACTCATCAGCGCGGCGAAGCGGGCGACCTTGCCTAGTCCACTACACCACCGGGGCGTCTCCCTGTCGCTGCCGAGGTGGAGCACCCGCACCAGACGCGGGTCGGGTGGACCTAAGTTGGGCTCGGGCTCGCTGGGGTTAAATTCTCGGAGTCGGTGCCATCATGAAGGCGTGTGAGACGGCAGGCCGGTGCGCGGGGAAGCAGGAGAGGAAAGGACGTGCACAGTGTTTGATGGAGCCGCTGACTTAGACGACTCGTGCGTCGAGGCGCGCGGCTATGGGGGCAGCAACGCCTAGGGGGCGAAGGCGGGTTACAACGCCGCGTGCACGTAAAGGCAGCAACCGGTCAGAGACGACGGCTCCCCGACGGGCGACGGCTTGCCGCCTGGTGCTGCCGTGCAAGGAGGCGGCGATGGCGGCGCGGCTCTCCCCACTCTGGTCATGTCGAGGAGTCACGGGAGGAAGGCGGCAGGTGGAGGGAGGAGCTAGTGTTCGATGTGAGGAGCCACAGTTTTTGTGGGGTACGGTGTGGGTGTGGGTACGTGGGTAGTGGGAAGGGATGTGAGAAAAAATAGAGTGAGAGGAGAGGGATGAATGAATTTTGTGAAGGAATAAGTGTAAGAAGTTTTATATTTATTAGGTTCACATATATTTTGTGATTGGATGGAGGTAATTTAGATAGAACGGGGACACTATATCATTAGGTAGATAGCTATCAAAACTGATTCTTTTATTTGTCCTTTATTAGTTTAGATAATTCTACCACTAACAAACTTCAAATTAAATAGTGCTCTGTGAACTCGTAGCTTTCCGATGATTCTAATTCTGATGGATGATAATATTCATATCGGATTCTTCAGTCTTTACTTTGAGACACTAGATTATCTCTACATCTTTTTAGTAAATTACTCATCCTTGTTATTATAAAAAAGTACGACTCTAACCAACGTGTTGTCCAGACAGTTTGACATATGAAAGTTCAGCGACTCTAACCAGTCTGTGCTCACACAAGCACGTCTAGAAGAATCTCGCTGGTGGACACATTCCAAGGTTACGGCCTCTCAGAGCATCAGCAGTGCTGGTTCGAACCGAGCGTCTAAAGTTTGATGAGCTAAAGGTATGTTTGATAACCTCCATTGACTCGGCTCGGTCCAAGTGAGATTTGGTTTGGTAGGCCGGATGACCCACACGGTCTAGTAAAAACGTCAAGGCAAGTGCATTGAAATGGCCCGCGCGAGCCTGGCTCTTGAGGAGAGCTCGATTCGGCCGTTCCCGCTAAGGCTCCGATCGGTTTTCTCGGATTGGCCCATTTCGGAGCCCATTCCACATGGATTGGAGCGGCCTGCTTCGAAGCCAGGCCGAACATCAATTTATCGTTCGTTTTGGGCTGACATGGAAAAAATCTTGTCCCGGAAGAAATTTTCCACGTCCTCGACGGCCCGGAACAGAGCTCCGTCTCTTACCCCCCGACTCGAAGACAGACGAGCAAGAGACGACACACGAGGCTGAAGTGCCGAACCCTAGTGGTGGCGTTGGTGGCGACGCGAGGAGATCCCCTGGTGACGGCGATAACGGCACGACGCGACAGCGTGGCGGCGCGAGGAGATCCTGCAGCGACCGTGGCGGTGACCCGCTCCTATCCGAAGTCAACGCTCTCCGTGGGTTTCTCGTCGGTAAGTCCCAGACCTGGTGGTTCTTCCCCTCCTCTCTACGTCGCACCTGTGCGTTTCTTGTTCTTGTCTTCGACGCCCCTTGCAATTCGATCTGGCACTTGATTTAGGTGGGATTGGTCTGTTCTTGACTCCGAGTCCAGCGCGTTGGTCGCTTCATCTAGCAAATAAATCACAGGGTTCTTGAGCACCGGAAAGCTGCAACCCACGCTCACCAACCTGCACTGGATTCCATTATTATTGCATAATTAGAATTTCTGGTGTGGTGTTGATCCATTGTTTTGTTGACCCTAATTCACAGGTCCCGTAAATAAAAATCAATCATCTCCTCAAGTTGTTCCTACCACTGTCTCTTTGACCAGAGGGAGGGGATGGGAGTGTTTGACTGATTCAGAAGAAAATGTGATGGATCATGTCATGCGCAAGGTCGGATGGGCTGGTGTAGTATTTTATTCTCTAGGGACTGTAGAGGCTCACGTGGTTTGGTACAAACTCTTAACTTTGTTAATCCATTGTTGATAGTAAAATAACCTCTCTATTGCTCATAAAGAAAGAGGGAGAGGGACAGATTCTTGGAATGGGATCGCTCCACTTGACATTCCTGTCAAAGTGCTAACTTGGGACTTGGTAGTACTTTTGCACATCAGGATGCCCCTAACTTCAATACGTTTGTATTTCTAGAAAGGCAGGAATGCCTCAAATCAATTTTTGCATCGCTTGACATGTAGTATTATACAATAGTCAATGCTGGCTCTATGTATGTTTACTCTAATGAGATATTCTGTTGCACCTCTTTCTAGTAGAATATATAGTAACAGTAATAGTTCTGTGGTAGACGTATTCAATAATTTCTTCTATCTTTTTGGCTGCTCGATATTATATTTCAATAATATGTATTATCTTACTACTTTGGTTATTGTTTTGCTGGTGTAGCAGCCTAGTTCCATGGTGGTAGAGTCGGAGAAGATGAACCAGTTATTTTGCATGCTGTTATTTGCTTGCTGACATATTTCTTTTCTCTTGTAGATTCCGCCAGCACCAGTTAGAGTCGGAGAAGACAACCCACCCCCATCCTGGGATCCTGTTCCTTCCCTAAAAGGTATTTTTTCATGTAACACTTTAAGACCCCAGCACTGTACAAGGCAACACTTTAAGAGATACCATCGCCCAACAAATGTGGGATGATTATCAGCATGTAAATCAGTCAATGAGTATATTGGTCTGTAATAAGTGAATAAGATTATATCATAAATAATGTAGTTGTAGGCATTGAATAATGTTTTTTTCTTTTTTTATGGGTTGTAATATGTGAATAAGCTCATGGCATGAATAAGATAGTTGTAGGCACTCAATCTATTTTTCATTGGATGTAATAGCTGAATAAGGTTGTCATACAGTTATGGTGTCAAAAGGCTCTCCAAAGTTCAGGGATTCCCCAAAGTTGAGAAGGTTCATGGCTACGGCAAGTGCTATAAAAAAGAAGCCTTCACCTAAATCATGTGAAGCAAAAAAGATTGTAGGTTCCCCAAGAGGTATTTATGCTTTGAAGATTTTCGTATTTCATAATCTAAAATTTATGTTATTCATGCATGCTTTGACATTTCTGTTATTTATGTATTTAATTTCTATTACTCATGTTGTAATCCAGCTGTTCAAAATCAAAGGGCAAGCTGAAACCCAGCTCTTGAAAAGTCTCTTGTGGATATTCTCCTTAAGTACAAAACACCGGTTTTAGTGGAGACAATGGATGCTGGAATTCTGAAGGTTGGAACAGGATGGTGCAGGAGTTCCATCATAGGAACAGGTACGTCTCATTCACCAAAGCTAAAATTCAAGACAAAGAAGATTAGCTCAAGAGGGATTACAAAATGCTTAAAGACGCTAGGAAGCAAAGTGGATCACACTGGAATAAAAAAAGGCAGATAGTTGAGGGTTCACCATCAATGTGGGACAAGCTTGTAGTTGTAAGTTGATTTTGCACTTATTTTAGTTGTTTTCATTTTCTGTGGTCAAGGCCTAAATCATACGCATCCATTTGACCAATATTTTTCTTTAAATATGCAGTCACACCCTATGTGCTTGTGAAGCTGATCCAGAAGCAGCTATGATTTGGCTCAGAAATGAGATGGCATAGCAGGTAAAATATTGGCCTCTCTTTTCTCTTCATTAGTGCATATTCAGTTATATCTAGTTCACAACACAGCAAAACAAATTAGTAGTTACTTCAACATAGGAGTAGAGTAGTGGATCAGTAATCATATAGGTTGCATCTTGTGTAGTAAATTAGGATATGATTAGCATTTCATTTCTGTACTAATGATTGTACTTATGTCTTATTGCTGGTAATCTATTGAGAAAAAAAAAAGTGATGTGATTTCAATCACTGGTGATAGGACAAATATCAAGTTTTGATAGCTACAAGCTAGTATAACATGCTTCTATTCTCTAAAGCCCAGCACTGTACTGGTGTATCTTGTAGTACACAAATGAATATTGTAGTACATGCTCTGGTGTTGTGATAACCTAAGTTTTGCTTGGCAGCCTATACTGTTAATGTTGGAGCTCCTTCTTTTGGTCAGAGTCTAATAAATTGCTGTCGCGTGTTATTGGGTCTAGTTGTTCACTAATAATCATTCTGTTCAAACAACATACTTTATTTAATTTACTAATATTTTTTGGTCAGAAATAGGATGGCATAACAAGTAAAATAGATTATGTTGTTCACTAATTCTAGTTTGAGTTAGCAAGCACATAGATTATCTAGGATGGTTAGGAATCAATTAACTTTATGGCTGCTGCTTGTTGTCCCTTGTCCAACTGGAATTATTAATTTTTTCTTGCTTATATCAATCTTGTATCTAAAAATATGCCCTGTAGTTTCTTGTGCTCACAACATAGCTACAAGCAAGTTTGATTTCTCATCATGTTTGCCATGGTTTTGGCAGGAAATCAGTTAGAAGAGGTGTTATTGCTTACAGGAGATCTTTCTATTGACCCAACAATTTGAGTACTTGCTATTGATAACCGAACAAGTTGAATGCTTGCATATGTATTGATCTCTTTCTTCAGCTGTTGATAACAGCTTATAATTTATATTAATAATTGATGCGATGATCAGGACCTGTATACTGCTGTAATCTGGTTGCAATACTTGCTCAATACTTGATATAATGTGTTGGAATATTTACTTAAAACTTACAGTTTAAAACCTTGTTGCAAACTTGCTAAATACTGTTTTTGGAATTGTGGCCGGATTTAATCTTATACTACCAAACAGTATTTTTGTGCTGGAAATTTTCTATCCGGAACCAACTCCCCTGTTTTCACTTGATTTACCTGATCCAGTGAATCACCTGGATTCACTCGATCCAGGCCTGGAACAGTTCTGCACCCAGAACCGTTTCCCAGCAAACGAACGAGGCCTAAAGGTGTCCAGACAGGCCGTAAATCAGTGTTCAACCGCTCTAGTGCTGGTTTGGTATGGTGGGTCCTAGTGAAATAGAGTAAACAAATCATTTGGCTATATGTTTCTTCACATCTCTTTCTTAGTAACACAACGATATCCAGATAAAATATTTTCTATTTAGTTGTTCGGACCATGGTTCGAACCAGGAGTTTGGTTCACTTTTCCTCTCTGACATCAAAGGTTCGATTGTCACAATGTGCCACGGTTCGGTTTGCGAACCAATCGGTTCGATTTGGGTATACGTTGTGGCTGCTCTGAGATAGCACCGGCGTGAGATGTTGGTAAGCTTGCCGACGCGTGGTACTTCTTTCCTCGGGTCTTGGGCTCTTGGCCGATCACCGTGTCAACTGTCAATATATGCTCAGCAAATCCGAACAACCCATCGCCGTCGCCGTACACAATCTCGGGAGCCTAGCTGAAGTCGCTCACCGTGTCCCAGGCTCCCAGCACACGAGCTGCTTCTCCGTGGTGATGGTGGCCTGATGGGCATGCCGACGCCGTTGACGAAGGTGGTCGCCACCGGCAGCGCCCGTGACAAATTCGGGGATTGCACACGCATTCAGTGGTGGACCTAGCCAGTAAAATTTAGGTATTTCCAAATCGTCCACTGTGTTTATAATAGTAAATTATAACACAGTAAATGGCCTTATCACTTAATTCATCATCGGAATCCAATTCATCGATCTCAATACTGAATAGGGGCAGAGAAATTGGTTTTGTGCAGGTTGCTCCATCTAACTCAGGTTCATTGCTTCCTATTACCTCAGCATCATTGCTTCCTCATCTGCAACAATATTTCTTGGAATTTCTAAATCGGCCACTGCAATATCATGCGGCAACTGTATCTCAACAGAAGAGGAAATACTTTAAATCTGATCAACAGTGATGAATCAACACTTTGTTTCTTTGTAGCTCTTTCCCACAAGGATTTTAAATTAACACTAGATTTCATCTGCATTGGCGTTGTTGAGAGTTGACGTGGAGATTGGAAAAGAAAGGAACAAAAAAAAAACAAATCGTGCCGTCGCCTAGGCCCTAGGGTTCACGGCTTCGCGCTCGTGTGCCCAGTTCTGCATGTGCCGGTGTGGAGTCGTGGCTTCGTGGGCAGTTCTAGTTCTGGTCATGGGCTGGGTCAAGTCTCCGATTCGCTGAATTTTTTTCCAATTTGTTGGGTATTCCTGGGAATACCCAGGCAACCAACTACGTCTACCTCTGCGCGCAGTGTAGTTACTGGCCCGCGTTACCACCTGCGGCGAGTCGACGGCCGAACACCGTGGGCGACGGTAATGCGGTGAGCATGCTGGCCAAGCTAAGCGAGGAGACGTGTTTGGAGCCGAGCCTTTGCAGAGACACCACGAACCCGCCATGACGTAGTGCCGAACGCACCGCACCTCCTGCGCCACGACAGGAGGAGCTGCAGCTAACTTGTAGAATGAAGCAAATAACGGAATTCTTTTTAAACAGTTATATTCGGAGATAGCGGCAACTATAGCTGGAGATTTGAAAAATGTGAGGAGCATTACGGCGTGAAAAAATGCTAGCAGGTTGGAATCATTATTGACCCGCTCAAAATGATTTGTTTACAGCCCTTGATTGGGACAAGCAAAGTGGTTTCGAAGTTCATCGGCCTTTACAGTTCTGGTAAACCGATTGTCCTGTGGAGGCTGCTTGCAGGGCCTACTAAAGTGTCAAGGTGGCCAGGCAGCCACACTGTTGAGAACATAAGTTCTGTCTTCTCAATTTGCTTGTAGTTAACATCATAACCTGCACTCAATTCGAGACTGGTACCTAGATTTTTTTTTTTACCAAATTTTTTAGAGCATCCCCAACAGTTCCCAATTTAGGTTCCTAAATATATTGAGTTTTAGGAATATACACAAAAATCACTCCTCCAACAATTCCTAATACCAGTTTGTAAAATTTACCTACTCCCAAAAAACACCACTTTGGTTGCTATATTTGGGACACTCGTAGGGACTCCCAATATTAGAATTTAGAATATTCCATAAGGTGGGACCCACCCATTTCCATCCCACCTCCTCCGTTTCTCTCTCACGGCTGCATCTTGCTCCACGACGGAAATGAAGAATGGATCTCCATGCGTGCGTGTGCGTTTGTACTTGTCTAGAAGCAGCAGCATCTCAGTTTGTTTTGTCCTTTTCTTTTCCAGTTATCCATGGATTGCTCTGTTCTACCAGGGGACTTCCATTTCTCTTCACCTAGAAAAATGGTACAATATACTCAAGTTCAATTCTTTTAGGAACTAATTTTTTGGGAACTGTTGGAGGCGGAACTATTTTTTGTCCCAAAAGATTTTAGGAAGTTTCTAAAACCAGGTTATTGGGAGTGAATTTTTTGGAAACTATTGGAGATGCTCTTATGCGTCATCAAAACTTGTAAATCATCCAAAATTACAGCTTTCCTTACATACTATCATTTTAAAATTTTCATAAATGACGGTGAAAAATACCACTCTACCCTCAAGATAAAATCAAATAAAAAAAATGAAAGAGCTCATTAGTGAAACTGTGGATGAATTCCCACATGGATATAATGAAATTATGAATTTTTATTACACTATTTCTAACAAAAATTTTACAAATATCAAAATAACCACATTTTCTTATTACAATGCAACAAAAAAATCCTCCATGATTTGTTATATTTTATCTTGAGGATACATTAGTCTTTTTCATCACCATTTAGCAGCAATCTAATATATAAAATGACAAAAGTGGCATATAAACGATGGGAAACTTAAAATAGTAGTATGGAAGGAAAACTGTAATTTTAGATGGTTCACAAAAGATTGTTATAAGTTTTGATGACACATGAAGAAAAGAAATTTGCTCGATTTGTTTCCCTCAGAAAATAGCAGCTATAGGTTTTTTCCTAGTTTTCTGTGATGATTTCTTTTGCCCTTTTTGTGTGCTCACCATTCGCTGAATCTGATACTTGAAAACGTTTTTGATCTCGACTCACGATAACAAGTCTACACGAGAATAGTTACAGCTATCCTTGATTGGACTAGCATTTTACATTTAGGTCAGCACATAAATCCGAATGAGAAGCCATCGTTAATGCACCGTACAGGTGTCAACCTGTATGGTTATGACAGCCTAATGAGCATGACGAGAAGTATACGGTGCAAAAAAGACTATGGCAGTAACCAAAATGAATATCTTCCAGGAAAAAAAAAAGAATCTGCATCTGATAGTATAAATACCTTTTGCTTTTCCAAAACAGCAAACTCTGGCTGATAAACACGGTCTAATATCTCGATGTTTTTCAGAACTGAACCACCTACCCAACTAATGCCGACGCAGCAAAGAAAACATGTGATTACCAACAAGTGGGGCAAATGTTAGACACGAAAAAGGATCTAAAAGCTCATTGTGACGGATGCAAGCAATCCTGGCTGCAGGGGTCATTGTTGCACGGGCAAGTAGCAAACCTGGTGACACGATGTTAGTTTCCATTGTACACAAATTGCTTCCTGCTTAGATTCAAAATAGAAATAGCATTTGGTGAAGAATATCTCATGTGGTCCCTCATAGATACTGATCATGTATCCTCTCCCGGTTCTCTTCCCACCATAACCTTGCATGCATCTCACTGAATCTCTCTCGGCTGCATGTAGAAGAGACATAAAAGGGTAATTTTTTATACTAATAAAAAGGACTGAGGACTTAATTTATCATCAGTCAACATTTCCTCACAATTTTTTTCTAACAAAGTGGAAAACAATTTTTGTGACATCTAAGAATAAGAAAGTTACTCTTATTGAGTTTGACAAATAGTATATAAAATATAGTTATATTAGTTCAAGTGATCCAGGCTGCTGTTTATCAGACCTAGATTACTACTGGGATCCTAGATTTTCCACCTAATTTGGTTGAAACTCCATTACAGAATGGATCTATTTGGGGCTCTGGGCCCTCGGTGACCAAAGAAAAAGTTTCAGATATAATAATTTATTCACAGGCACATTATAAACCGTATTCACAAAACAACATTACAAACAGAAAACAGCAAACCTGAATCGGACGCGGCGCAGTTCTCTGATGCCACCCGGCAGAGCTCGAATAGTAATATACACACCAGGTTCATCCTCCTCGATCCATTCCCTCTCCTGATCACTGGCATTGCTAACAGAGACTGAAAGTTCACTACACCGATCCACCTCTTCAGGAGATGAGCTTGTCCTAACTGATGCATCTACTGATGAAGTTTCTGTCTTTGCTCCACTAATGTTTGACAACTTAGGTGTTGATGCCAGTCCTACTGAATCACAGCAGCGATGTGCCAGGTAGCGATCATGGCGGTAACCCTTGCCAAGGAGATTGGATTGGTGCTCAAGAGAATCTGATGAACAATATCCTATTGCTCCACTACCCATTAGTGGTCTTTGGAAACCATGCGGTAGACACTCCTTGTTAAGTCGAGGTGTAGCTGGATTATCCTCTTTAGCATTCTGTATGAGGTGCAAGTCATATCATACCACATGGAGTAGACAAAAAGACATGTTCCAAATCATAAAAGCCTCTGAAGAGGTGATCAGCAGGGTGTCTTACCTCATCATCGGTTCTAGGAAGAGGAACAGCTTGATGGTTAAACTTTTGAACATTATACAGTTCCATGACTTTCTCATAATTTTCAGTCCACCATCTTTGTGCTCGCCATTTAGTGAACATCTCACGACTAGTAGGCATCAGTTCATGCACAAAGGGACAGAGCAGACAATGGTAAGTTTGACACAAAGAAAAGAGGAGAAAATGGAAACATTTAGTATTACCTTCAGAAGAGGTAACAAGCATTGTGTGATAAAAGAAAGTAATTAGAGAAACACAGCCTGGGCCAGCAGAACCCTGAACCTTGCCTATCTGTCCCCATCTAACTAGTACATTTATGTGATGTCATTTTTCTTTGATTCTTTCTATCAACGTTATTTTTCCCTTGACCGAAAAATGCTTGCAGATCATACAGCAATCCATCATGCATGGAATGACTTGGCCAGAGGGGTGAAAGTGAGGGTTCTAACTAGGTCCAGAAGGGTCTGCGGTCTGCCTCGTGGCATGAATACTTAGTTTAAACTTTGTAGTGAACACTAACTCTTCCTGTGAATAAGAAACTCATGTTGATAAATAGCTAAAATGGTACTCCCTCCTTCCCATATTACTTGTCATCCTACACTCCTCCAGTTTTCCCAATTTACTTGTCATTCTCGTATCCTAATGCACTTTTTCCTTTTCACAATACATCTCTATGTCTATCCTTCTCATTTTTTGTGCATCTACCTTTTCCACTTCTCTTTAATTTCCGTGTTCAAATCCAAAACGACAATAATACAGGACGGAGGTAGTAATATCTACCAAAATTCTACTTTGTGGAAACCAGAAATGCATATTCTTTTTACTGTACTTCATGTTGACAAATAACTAAAATGCCAATATATACTTATATCAATGTAAGAGCCATTTATAACTTTCAAGGTCTGCATAGAAAGGCATCAATACTCAAATAAAATAATAACAGAAGTACAGCCCAATTATCCAGGTTGGCTGGCTCCCCGCAGAAGCTGGGGGCTGGAGGGACCCAATTAGATTAATGAGATACCAAAGCAAGCCTACCATTTCTTTATCACAAAAGGACAATGAAGGAACAAACACTTGCAGTTTATTTTTTTTCCTTTCACTTTGTTCCATTAAGACATCTCAATGCAGAGAGCAGGCTGAGATGGTTGTCCTGCCCTATCTTAACCTAAAACTCTCATCCTAGAGCGGGAAAAAAATTCCAGTACGACCCACTAAAATGTATGACATGGATTAAAAAAAGGTAATGTGAGTTAGGCTTTGGACTTATTCTATGCAGTTGAACTTCAGGGTGAGTGATATTTACTGACTTCTATGAGTGGTAAAATCTAATAAAGCATAGAAGCAGCAAGATCCACATTTTGGCCTGTCGCACCATGTGAGTGATTGACTAGATGCTATATCTAGATGCCTTAGCACAATGCAGTTCAAACGGCACACTGTACCATTTGGATGGAAATCAACACATGTGGCTTGAAAGATCCACGTATAATATTCAATATGCCTTCATCCCACTTCCCACCCCTTCAATGCCATTTGTGCAGACAGACTTGGAGCTGTTGATTAAAATGCCGAATTCATGGCAAAACATATCAAAGACTCTTTTTTCTTGGTGACGGGGCCAAGTAGAGTTTTTTTTTTTCTCTCAATGAAATAAGAAATATTTATACTTGTATCTGAAGACAGACCTCTTAAAATTTGCAGAAGCTTGCAGCTCATGCACAGAAGTTGCAGGTGCCGAGATTCTCACACGGTTCACTCAAATTCAGAAATCTATCATACAGTTCTAAAAAAAATCCTTCTCATTCTACTTTGTACTCATATGAGTACCCAAAGTGACCAAACATCAGTGTGGTCACTTGGGACAGTGATGAATCATAGTTTCCTTCCGACTCTTTGAAAGATAGGCATCATTTATCCCTTACTTTTCCATTCTATTCTTTGTGGACGATTTCTTCCTGGGACTCTTAATTTGTTTCAAGAGCTCAAGTTTAAGACATTCCCTGGTTTAGGCATTGCAGCCTTTCCAATTGAAACTTTCATTTTCCATTCTGCACCCTCCATTCTCACAGGGATTTTTTTTTTATGAATACTCCTATAATTCAAGCAAATATAAAAGCACTAAGCAAGTATTTTATTTTACAATATTACTAAAACTAAACTAAACAAGCATAAAAATGTTGAATTGCAAACTTATGTACGGGCAGAAACATAATAAATTTCTTGTATTGTAATTTTCTTGTAAGGATCAGACAAATTGTTCTACCAAGATGCAAACTATGAAGCTGATAAGAGAGAGTTCACCTGAATCGGATGCGCTTCAGGTCATTGCCACCCTGAGGCAGAGAGAGGAAGGAAATGAGTACACCGGGCTCTACCTGAGCCACCCACTCCTTCGCCTCGTCCTCGTCGCTACCGCCCGCCGCCGTCTCCTCTTCCTCCGCCCCCTCCTCATCGCCAGCGAGAAAGTCGGTGCGCGTGCTCACCGACGGCGTGCCGTCGCCGCTAGACATGGCGCCGCCGCTGCGCAACCTGGGAGTCGACGCCGCGGAGCTGCCCGCACGGCGGTACGCGTGGTGGAAGCGCTCAGACCCGGAGGCCACATCGGAGTCCGCGAACGCGCCGCCGTGGTGGTAGCGGTGATGCCGCCGCGACGCCGCCGCCGACGAGCCGGCGCACGGCTTGCAGTGCCTGTACGCGCCCGACGCCTTTAGCGCCATGTCCTTGATCTGAAAACCCAAGAAAAATTTCCATCAATTGTGTTCTCCAAATCACACTTCACATCAACAGAAATTTTCAACCAACAATCTATATAAGCCTCGAGATTTTGAAGAAATTGAGCCATCCCAAAACCTCAAAAACCCAAAGCATGTCAAATTCCTACCCTTTCTGCTTCTCCCAGGTAAAAGAAGGTACATTTGATCAGGGGGAAGAAAGGAAGGAAATTTTACCAGAAGTATCAACTAACAAACCCTGGTTTCTTTGATCGAAAAATAAAAAAGGTGCCGAAAACAAATGCATAAATTCGTTAGGAAGACATTTCGAAACTCTAAGCCCAAGAGTGACCCACCTGGGCGGTGAGCGCCTTGATAGCTTGCCTCGTGCTAGGTGTCGCCACTGAGTCACCCCCGATCCCGGCGACGGCGTTGTCGTCTTCGTCGTCCTCCGGCAGGTCGCGCAGCGGCGCCGCGCCAGCGGGAAGCTGCTTGGAGCACGAGATGCAAGTGAGCATCGCCTATCGCCGTCCCTTGGATCCCGCGACGAAGAGGGGGAAGGGAGGGGAACTGGCGGCGCGGGTTTATAAACAGAATGGGGGAACCGCGTGTGCTACTTTCTGCACGATAAAGAAGAGAGCTCGAGCTGAGGGCGTTAATGGCGGATTAGGATTCGGCGTTAAAAGACAGAGTCGCCGTGGGCGTGTTATTTTACTCTTTTCCCAGGGCTCTGTTGCGCCCGCCCACACAGTTCATGCTAGGGTGGACTGTTTGCTATGAATCGATGAATTTCTGACGCTTCAAAATAAGAATTGAGGAATCTTTATTTCTATTTAGTTTGAATTACAAATTTTGACATGTGCCATTCAACGTTCTTATTTCCATAAAGGTGTCAACGTAGTCTTCCTTTTTTATTACTCTCTTCGTATTATTGACGTTCAAACTTCAAACAAGGATATTTTAGTTTATTTCTAGTTCAACATGTTATGAGAAGGGTCAATAGTTGACATCAGTAACTAGAAGAAGCACAACGTCCTCCGATTTTTTATACCATCTTGTCCTATTTTTAGGGGTAAGAGCATCTCCAAGAGCTCCCTAATAATTAGATTCAAAAACTTTTTTTTGGGAGCAGCCCAAAAAGTATTAGGGAAAAAATTCTTTCCTCCTCTAATAGTTCTCCTCTAAAATGATATAAAAATATTTTTTTTGGTCCATGTCAACACTTAGGTCTATAAATTTTAACTTTTTCTTGAAAAAAGTGGATTGGGGCTCCCAATTCTTCCCCTATTTCTAGCTACAAGTGAGGAGAGTTTAGAAAAAAAATAAATATAGGAATAATTTAGGGACACTGTTGAAGATGATTTTTTTAGACAAAATCCCCTATTATTCAATTTAGGGAGAGGTTTTGGGGTATTTTTGAAGATGCTCTAATATGCCACCAAAGCTAATAAAATTAGAAGAAAATAACTTAACTAGGTCCCTGTTTGGATCAGTTAGAGCTACCACCACTAGTTAGTTGCTAAAAAGCTCACTGATCCAAATAGGACCCCTTAATAGAGAATTATTATCATATTTCCTTCATTTCAATTGACTGAAAGTTCAATCAAGATTAAGTCCATAGTGAAATTTTTTTTATTTGTAGGATTATATGTATTATATAATATATTAATTTTAGAAAAATATCAATATATTAACTACAAAAATTTGCTATTTTTGTGAACTGTTTGATCTAGATCTAATGATTTAAAACATTGGTTGAAACTGAAAATTAGCAAGTGTCAACAATTATTTGTAAGGCTCACAATTATTTTTATTAGATGTCCTCTCTTATGTACTCCTTTCGTTTCTAAATTGTTGTTGCTGTTAATTTTTTTAGTTAATTTTGATTATTCGTCTTATTTAAAATATTATTTTAGATATATAAAATTTTAATTTATACTTTAATTTCAATAAAATAACCTATGATAATATATATGATATTTTTTAAAATCTTTTGAATAAGATAAATGATTAAATTAATTAAAAAGATCAATGATGATAACATTTTAAGAACAGAGTAATAATTTTTTTGACAGCTAATTATTAGCTCTATCTAAAAAGGCTCTCTGATTTGTCCATGGCTCCTCGTCTATAAATTTGTAGAGTTAGCTTCAGCTAACTTCAAAAATTTCATAAATTGTTTTGAAACAGACCTAAGTAAAGCAATATCCCACACCGAATCAGATCAGGAACTGCGACCGACTCCGGGAAAAAAAGAAGTCAAGAAACTGGACCACTCACTGGCCATCATAAAAAACATTTGAAAGCAGAGAGTGCCGCAACGATATCGGAAGTGCAAGTTGCAATCACCTACCTACCTGGCTCACGAAGGCCTGGAAAAGGAACTAGTGAATCACACTCCAAGCCTGAATGAACCGGTCGAGCAGAGGATCCGGCAAGTTGAGCACGGGATACCTGGGCCGATTCCTTGGAACGCCTGGATGCACGCACCACTTGCATGGGCGATTTGCTGTGGTGTAGTACGTTGCTCTCTCTTTGTTTAATGACGTTGAGACCCGTGCAAGAGAGAAAGAAAACAAGGGAGCGGGTAGGGAGGGTTAGTTGCAGTCTGGCTTCTCCCGTGAGTTAACGGACAAGATTCAGTTCCCGATGTAATGTGATTGTGTGAACCGTGTCATCTGCTAGCGTGGGCTGTAATTTCTGGTGGAATCCACCTTTCTTGCTGTAATGCTTGTTACATGGACACCGGCGTCTTCAATAATGTCGACCAGGTCGAGATGCAGCCTGTACTCGACCACCTTCGCAAATCCCACACATCGTTCCTTCTTCCGCCGTCGAGTGTGGTACTGTACTGCCATGGTTAGGGCATTGATTTCAGTTTCTAGAACAATTAACTTCAATAGCTAGCTGGAACATTCGATTTTGCAGTGTGGAACAGTGCAGCATCACGTACGGAACGTTTGACTTGGATGTATTGAACAATTGGTCTCATGGTTTTGAAACTTATTCCTCTGTTTTTTCAAGCAGCACTAGCTCATTTCTAGCTATTTCTTCTTATCTGAAACGGACAACATTTCTAGACCGGAGGGAGTATCTTTTATGAAGGTATTGGAACTTCATCGGCGAGTAGATTGGATTGGAGGCAGCGGAGACGATCTGCGGAAGAGACTACAGAGTAGTACTGGACGACGAAGACGACGGCACGAAGCTATCATCTGATGGGCTGTAGCTTTCGTTGTTGGGCTATTGTGAGAAATGGGCTGCGATAAAACCAGGCGTAACTTTGGCTCGCCCAGGTCGCTATGTAACAGGCCCCCAACTCTTGGCATCCTCTGTGACAAATTGTGAAATAGACAGGCCAGGCCCAGCATTCTTGATGGGCCATCCTCGTAGATGAAAGCCATTTTCTTGGCAACATTCCGTCAAGCACTCAAGCCTCTGTCGGACTCGGGCGGGGGAGCTTCCGGCGCTCGCCGCCGGATGTGAGCTAGGATAGGAGCCTGGAGCCACCGGCGTCCGGTCCACCTCGTGCCCTCCGTTGAGGTCTGTTTGCTAGCTTCTCCTACTCTTGAAAGTTACAGTATTTGCTAGGTTGAACGCCCTCCGCTCGGAGGGCGAAATGGAAGCTTCGCCGCCACCGGAGACCACCTTAGGCTCGCTCCCGCCAGAGATCCTAGAGAAGATCATTTCCCACCTCCGGATCCGCGACGCCGTCCGCACCTCCGCCGTCTCCCGCGCCTGGCGCCGCCTCTGGGAGACCGCCCCGAGCCTCGCCCTCGAGTGGGGCTACGGCGCGGACCCCGCCGCTGCCGACTCCGTCCTCTCTCGCTGCTCCGGGCCCGTCCGCGCCTTCGACCACCTGCGCGAGGAGGCCTTCTCACGCGCAGACGACTGGGTCCACCTCCTCGCCGGCAAGGGGGTCCGGTCCCTCGTGTTGCGATTCATCCATGGCAGGGATGTTTTACCCCACGACATGGACTCATCCATATTCTCCTGCAGCGAGCTCACCTGCCTCAGGCTCACAGGCTGCGACGTCCCGGCCGCCCCTCTGGGATTCGGGGGTTTCCCAAATCTGACATACTGTTCCTTGGATGGGGTTGGATTCCCGGATAACGATGCGAGGGGATTGGAGGCGTTGATCTCCGGGTGTCCGTTGCTTGAGGTGCTGCGGCTTCAGGATTTGGGGATTCCAGAAGCAGAGGACGACGATGAGCTGGATGAATGTGTGATTCAGGCGCCCAATCTTCGGGATTTGACCATTGATTCAGAGTTTGACTTTGGGTGGCAAATTGAAGACCTTCCATCTATCGAGAGCGTGGAGATCAGTTTTAACGACTACAGTTTCAACCGTGATTTCGTGCAGCTTCTCACAGCGTTGGGCAGAGTCAAGAAACTCGTTCTCAAAATGCCGGTAAGTTGTTTTTTCTTCATATAATTGTTCGCTTATCATGTCACCCATGACACAAACTCTAGTGATATAGATGTTTTGATCAATGTATTAATGATAGTGATTGGCATTCAAATCCACTGTCCCAAACTGATAGTATGACCGTCTCAACATGCTGTACATCAGACAATACTCATAGTTTACTCTTGTGATTCAGACAGTGATTCTAATTCCAGAGTTAAAGAATACAATAAAGACATATTCTCTGGAGACTATACTTTCAACTATAAAAGGTTTCTCAGTCCACCTTGATTTATGTTTTGGACTAGACTGACTCATGTATGGGGTTGATCCTACGTAACGATGTGTCATGTCATTCATACATGGAGATGTACGTATAGATTAAAAAATGTTCAAGCCGCATCAAAAGGTGAAATTTACCTAAGCATCCTTTTATTGATATGTATACTCCTGATTCATCTAAAAAATGTTCAAGCCGCATCAAAAGGTGAAATTTACCTAAGCATCCTTTTATTGATATGTATACTCCTGATTCATCCCGTTATTCTCTCTATAATCATCGTGTTTTTTTGTCTTACCTCTGTATCAGTGTTAGTGTAGTTCTCCAATTTTGGCATGCCACATGGTATACTAGGGGCTGAAATTCCATGAGCCTAGCATTCTGCATTCCAATTTGGTAGTAGGAGTTCAGTTTGTCTACTAGATCATTTCATGTCGTTATGTCCATTGTTTAGATAAAAAAGTGAGCCCATATACTAAACATATTTCCCACCAAGTTATTTTGGGAGGAATGGAGACCATATACTAAACATGAGAAATGGACCTGATTGAGTTTTTCTTTTGCCACACATAAGAATCATGTAATATTTGCTATGTGATGCATTTACTATTAACATCTAATGGTTTGTTATTTCAGTTAAGATAGAGCAATGCCCTGGAGGGTCTCCATGCTCCTTCGATAATCTAAAGAGTTTATCATTGCAGACTGACTTTTGTATGTCATCTACCATATTATCTACAATATGCTTACTAAAAAGTGCTCCAAACCTTGAAGAGCTGTGTTTTGAGGTAATATTGTTAGGTAGCTAAAATAATATTATTAATTTAGTTTACCATTTGTATGTACAAGTTTTACTAGTTCACCTTATTAACCATCTTTCATCGTTTTGAGCAGATTTTGTATGAAAATCTCCAGACGGCTGAAGTTGGTGTTGACTTTCTAAATGCACAATGGGCTGAAGGTTTGCTTGCCAATCTTAAAAGTGTTAATTTGAATTTAGCCACATGCCAATCTAATGAGATGCACTTTATTAAGTTCCTTTTATCCAAGGCACGAAGACTTCAGAGATTTGATATTTGTCTGAACGAAGACTGCCCAAAATCTAACGAAGATGTACTTGTGGAGATACTAAAATATAGAAGAGCTTTTCCACATGCTAAAGTCTTTTTCGAGCGCATGGTATTCATGTAACTTATGAATTACTCGTGTTGCCTTCTCCACCCTGGGCAAATGTTGGTCTTCTACAATCTGTCAATCTGGGAGAATTAAAAACCATACTTCAGGCAGGTTTGAGAGAAAAATTGTACCCGTAGGTCTATTAACAGAGAGAAAGGCTCACCCATTTTATGGGCCATGTCTGGGTACGGTTTGATTGTACCCAAACCCGCTACCTGCTAGACCTGGTCAAAAATGTAATTGTGAACCCATTTAGAAGGAAGTGCAACCCAATATCCATCCTCATGCAGCAGTCCGGTCCAACTCTAGTTAATAAACTCTCCTCTCCACCTCTAGTCTTGTTCTAACCAAAGGGTAATTTTTATCCAAGTATCCAATGGATTCCACGGGTCATTGGCCTAGGACAGGCCGATGAAGAAAGCCGATAATCACTAATTGTGAGAAACAGACGATGCTAACAAATGAATAATAAAAGAACATAAACTAATTGGTTGATGAGCTTCGTTGACTTCGGCCGATTTCAACTCTTCGCCTATGACTAATAGGACTAGTACAAATTCCGGTACCAACAACCAGCTAGTAAATTTTTATGTATTGCGCGTATAAGGCTCTAAGGTTCGTAAGAGGACATAAGATTTATATTGGTTTGAGAAAAAAACCCTACGTCTAGTTTTTGGCAGCTCGTGTTACTTGCATTGAGTGTATAGGGGTGGTACAACAATAACAAGAGAGGAGAGTGTCTCCAAGTCTCTGGTGTGAGCGTGTTGATGGAGAAGACTTGTGTTCTGTGTGTATGTGTTGAAAAAGACCTCTAATGGAAGAAGAAGGTTTCTCCTTTTATACTTTAAGGGGTTGGACCCTTTTACATAGAGAGAGAGAGAGAAAAAAAAAACACGAATAGAGTCGATGGAGAGGGAGGTCGATAGCGCGGCCGTCAATCGTCGAGGGCCTTACATGTCCCAAAGTCCTATAGTTGCGTGCTTCCGCATTGACACATCCCGTCAAACATGTCTATTGGCCTGACGTAATCATCGCTGTGAACCTCGTCATAGGCATGACATGCTTGTTCTGCTGATCGATCCTGAAAAACATGGGATGCAGCACGACAATGTGTGATCTTGTCTTATTAGACAATGATGGTGACAAGGGTAGGTTTACAGAGCGATTTGATCCGTCCGCAATGTTGGCGCATGCTCACACCGATGTTAAACGCGAGTCAAGGGGTGGTTGTCGACTTTCTGCCTCGCTCGACCCCTATCACCTGTAGTCCATAGTCAAGTGAAGCGAGCAGGTTTCGACCCCTAGCCAGGGGTTTGACCTAGTGTTTGACAAGTTGCCATTGGAAAAGACGTTAGTTAATCGTAGTCCAATCGAGTTTCTCCCTTCTGTCATTCCAGCGGGGCGCAACACTGTGGTGCTTTGTCTTCATCAGGGCACTCTAGACCACTAACAGGAGTTGGCGGCATAGCGCACAATGTTAGAAACATTGTACGCGCATGCACGCACGTCATGATGGCTAGCGTAGAGCGAGCGTCCTTTTTCTTAATGCGCTTGACCCCAGACTCCGGGATCGAATGAGACGGAGGCCGCTGGACCCTATTCATGGGGGTCGAGCGAGACGAGGTGTGTTGGGCCCCACTAGCAGGGTTCGACCGGGACCATTCGTGGGAGTTAGGTGAACCAAGATGCAATGGGCCCCACTTGCGTGAGGTCAAGCGAGGTAGGGGTATTTCCATACGAGCTTAAGCCTGCATCAGAGTTAATTGTATCCACATGCCATCATATATTTACCCCGACAACGGTCATCTGTGCGATGACATAGGCCTCCACAGTATAGGGGGTCTCCACAGAATAATCTCTACTACCTAATAATTATGAGCCGGTCTTTTTAGCCACCCCTAATCCATCCTTAGTCCGTTGTTAATCCCATCCGTTTATTCATAATCCTCCGGCGCCTCTAACCTCGACCGCTCCTCTCAACCCCGTCCACGAGTCCCACCCTTGTCCGCGCCTCCTCACCATTCCCGATTCCTCCCCCGGCCGACAGCACCCCTCCTCCTCCCCTGGCCGGTGGCGCCAGCTCCTCCTTACTCAGCCGGCTGCGTGAAGTCTGACGGCGCCTGCTCCTCCTCCCCTGTCTGGTGGCACAAAGTCTGATGGCACCCGCTCCTCCTCCCCCAGCCGACGGCGCTAAGTTCGATGGCACCACCTCCTCCTCCCTCGGCCAGTGGCGCCCCCTCCTCCTCCCCTGTCCAGCGGCGCCCGTTCCTCCTCCCAGCCCGTGCTCGTGAAGTCTGGAGGCGTCTCGATCTCCATCCCCTCCCAACGAAGAAGGACATCTCTTTGGTATGCTTTGAAGTTCTTTCCGTCATTCTGTAAGGCCATAGCAAATGACGCTGGTGCCAGTTTCATCAATGTGTCAATGTCCACCATCTCATCGAAATGGTTTGGATAGGATGAGAAAAATGTCCGGGCACTGTTTAGTTTGGCTGCTAAGGTCGCTCCTACAATTATTGTTGTGGATGAGGTAGACAGTATGTTAGGACAGCGTGCCCGATATGGTGAACATGAGGCGATGCGGAAGATCAAGAATGAGTTTATGAGTCACTGGAATGGTATCTTCTCGAAGTCAGGTGAAAGAATTCTTGTCCTAGCTGTAACAAATAGACCGTTTGACATAGATAAAGCCATCATCACGAGATGTGAACGGAGATCAGTTCAATTGTCATCTTCTTGGGCAAGAATTGATTTAGACATATAGTCTGAACTTAGACATTTGATTATATTTTTTTAACTTATTTGTTATGCCAAGCAGGATCATGGTTAGGCTTCAAACTCTAGAGAGTAGAGAACTGATTTTGCAAACGTTGTTATCAAAAGAGAAAGTAGATGAAAATATTGATTTCGAGGAGCTTGCAACCATGACCGAAGGTTACAGCGGCAGCGATCTTAAGGTTACTAGGCTGCTTCAAATCCAAGTAAATGTAAGTTATCTCATTTTAGTACCTGGCTAAATAACTAAAATCCTCTCTGCTCTTTTGTCCCAGAATCTGTGTTACGGCTGCATACCGTCCAGTTAGGGAGCTCCTGAAGAAAGAATGAGAAAAGGAGCTGGTAAGAGTCTATCTTACAGTCTCTCTACAATTTTAAAGTTGGTTTAGCTAAAGATTGATGGCTTAATACTAACCACGTATATAGATTCTAGGAAAATTAGAAAGAAAAAATCATCATCTGCTGCTCTTGTAATATTTATTCAATGAAAATTTCTCAGGAAAGGACAAAAGAGGTAAAAGAAAAAACAGTTACTACAGAGAATTCAGAGAATAGCAAGGAGAAATCTGAAAACAAAGAACAGAATTCAGAAGGCAAGACGAACAACGCTGAGACGAAAGCTGAAGATGCCAAGGAAATGAACCGTCAACCTTATGCCATTGACAATGGAAGACTTGAGACAGGCAAAGAATCAGGTGAGTCACTGTAGCTTAATTTTCAATTTGAGAGGCATTATGGTAGTTTTCTTGAGCATCAAACTGCAGCATTTAGATTACACTGTTTCTAACTAACATTATGTAAAATTTATGTCCCAAAAAGTAATTAATTATTAACGGAGTTCAGGTGCAATTCTTTGTATTCCCCTGTCAAATTATTAAAAGGGTAGTTCCCAAAAGGAAAATATTATTTGATAGTGTGTGGGGTTAGGAAGTCCTCTATTTTTTAATGGAGAATGATAATAGTGTTATTTGTTGCTTTTACAGGCTGCATCACATGCAAATGAGGAGAAGTGTTGGGTGCTGGGTGCTGCCAGAGGTTGGAAAGCTACTTGGCAAGAGAAAAAAAAGGTAAAGTACGATGCCTAAGCTTTGTTATGTTTATTTTACACTGATTAATTAACTATATAGTGTATGTTTTTTACATAATGCTCGATTTATTCAATTATATATTCGATCTCGAATAATGGTTTTGCAACGGACGACGGAGCAGTCCACCTCGCCAATGTGAATCCCCCCGGAGCAGGAGACGCCGGCGTCGTGTTGCGCCTGATTTCCTCTCACGTCAATCTACTAGAATAATCATCATGTTGAAAAAACACACAATCAAGAATAATGCAGCTGCACGTATCACGTATGTTCGTGCAGTGGCAGCACGTGTCCCCCGCCACATGATGGCGCATTCGTGGTCGTCAAGCCATCCATCGGTCTACGATTATTACGCGACCTCGTGCCCCTGGCACTGCTAGCTGGACGGTTCGGTTCGTTCGATCCCAACGACCCTATAAATACCGATGCACGCAACAACGATCGCCTGCAAGTGCAACCCATCGATCGGTGATCGAGAAGAAGGTGAAAAGAATCTGCGGCGAGCATGGGCTCCCTGGGAGCTGCCGTGTTTGCTCCAACTCAGTATCAGCAGCAGGCTGCCATCAAGGGTGGCATCATCAGCTGCAAGCCTGGGGCCGGCCATGGTGGTCATCATCATCAGCAGCAGCAGGAGGAGGGATTATTATTCCGGATGCCGCTGCACTACCCGCGTTACAAGAAGGCGGACTACGAGGCGATGCCGGAGTGGCGCCTCGACTGCCTGCTCCGCGAGTACGGCCTCCCCGACGTCGTCGGCGGCGTCGACGACAAGCGCCGGTTCGCCATGGGCGCCTTCCTCTGGCCCGACCAGTACTACTAGATCAATTCAATCGATATTATTGGAATATTATTGGAGACTGGAGGCTGCTGCTTCAATTCTCCTCTCCCGATGATCCTGGTTCCTCCTGGGGAGTGACGTCGTCAGTCCTTCAAACGCCTTCCCTCTGAAACTGCAGCTTGGCTATATCCTATGCGTGCAAAGTACTAGCTGTCTTGAAGTTCCATCCTCTCGCAGGTGTGAGCGTGGTGGATTATCTCAGTGTGCCTCGTTACCTCGTGTAGCTGGGCTGCCTCTGTGTGTTACAATTATAACATCGTAGCTAATACGCGTGGTGTCATCGGATTACGAGTTGTGAATGAAGTACTTATGAGTTATGATTGTTACCCACCCTGTCAATTTGTTGTCCTGTGTGCATTTGCGTCGCTTCTTTCGTCAGCTGCTCCTAGGGATGGCAGCGGGAAAAATTCCCGCGCGTTTAGACATCCCGTCCCCGTCCCCGACAGGCGAACGTTTTACCCGGCCCCGTTCCCATCCCCGCTCCCGCTCACGGGTGACACTTCGATCCCATCCCCGACCCCGCACGGGTAACGGGCACCCGTGGGGATCCCCGACGAGCCGCTGCCACGCGCGAGCACCGGCTACCTCCACACGATTCGCCATGTTGTCGCCACTCCCTGGTCTTCTTCTTCCTCCTCGCACGGTCGCGCCTCACCAGAAGACTCGTCGGCGCTCGCCCGCCTCCACGCCGCCCCGCCCGCCTCCACGCCTGCTCGTCGCCGCCGTCGCCTCGCCCTCCTCCATGTCCACCCGCCGCCTGCACACCTGCCCGTTGCCCACCTCCATGCCTGCCCGCCACCGTTGCCGCCTCGCCTGTCGCCCCGCCCACCGCCGCCACCACGCCTGGTGAAGTGGTGAGGAATGAGGATTAGGTTTAGGAAGTGGCTGACTGGGGGCTGGTTGGAATTGGGACCTTATATTAGGTGGGCCGTGGGCCTTGTGGACAAAATTTAATCAGCCCATCATGTTAACGGGTGTGCGGGAAAATGAGGACGGGGGATGTGTTCTCATATCCGCACCCGCATACTGACGGGGAGAATATTGTGCCTGTTAACATCCCCGCGGGACAAAGTTTTAACCTATCCTCGTCACCTAATAGGGTTTTTTTCTATTGGTTAACGAGTAACGGGTACCTATTGACATCCCTAGCTACTCCCTGGTGTAACTTCTTATACGCTGTACTGTATGTTGTCTTGTTGGCATGTTATGATGTTATCGCTCCGCCGAATGGGATGAGCGTTGGGAGCTACCTGCAGAGGACTCGCTTCTGTCGTGCCCTTTCTGTTCTCAACGTTCATCCAACATTCAGAATCTCTCTCGGGACTTGTAATCGGCAGCATGACATGCCACGGAAGCACATCAACTGCGGACACCTGATAACTAATGGATGACAGAGTCAGTGCAGTCGCATTCCAAAATTTGCAGGACGCAGTGCATGATTGCGAGCACAATTATTTGCCGGCATACTTGATCAGGCTCACAGCCAACTGAAAACGAAAACATGAAACGTTCTCATCGTTCCATCACAATTTTTCCCATCTTGTCTGACACATTGATGACCTAAATAAACAGGGGACATCTTCAAGTCGTTTCCAAACTGGTTGCCACACTCTGACAAGCCACAAACTACACAGTAAAACAGAATCTTAATACAAGCACCAGACCAATTATCTGCCGAGATGAAGATACACTATACAGTAAAAAAAATATTTCAGATTGAGAAACATATTGCAACATAAATACACTACATAAGAGTAGCAGCACAACATCCGTATCTGAGACAATGATCCAAAGTTGAATCAACAGGGACCTGCGACAAGACTAGCTTGTGGATTCATCAACGGACAAACACAACAGAACTTCAACAGATCACTTATTTCTGAATTCACACTTGAATTATCTATTAATGCAGCATTCCCCTCTTATTTATATCACAAAGGGTTGCTATCACAGAACACAAACGACATGATCACTATTACAATGCACACAGGAACGCTATAACCAAGCGGAACTGACCAATCATGACACACAGCTCATACCATCACATCATGGATTTCACACCAAAGAACATGGGGGATACTTGATAGATGAAACACTGAAGCAATACCGAGATGGACGCCGCCTGGTGTAGTCGGGCATTACAGCCAGCTGCCGCGTGAAGAAGCACGTGCCTCCATGTAATTGGCAGGCTTCCAGTGGCGAGGTGCAGAGGTACTAGCTTCAGTATTCTTGGTGGGCTTCTTTCCAAGGCTCATACCATCAGCAAACATTGACAGAATATTACCACCATTCACGCGACCTTCAGGAACTGGATCAGACACACGAGGAGCAGCCTCCACAGGATGCATGAAAATGCTTTGCCTCCTAGTCTAATATAAGGGTCAGAATAATTCAAAACAAAGGCCAGAAAAAAATAATTGTTGTAATAAATTCAAAATAGTAGTTAAGTCATGGTAAGGAAAGAACATAAACCTTCATATGTTATAATCAGCTTAAGTACAAAGAAAAAGTAGCAGTTAGTTCGCATTAGGTAAAGCAACCACTGCTATCGGTCTAGAGAAAGCATTGGATCTCTTTTATAATCAGCCCAAAGAAAGAAAGAATTTTAGGCCCATACAATACGAAGGCTGAAAGAATGAAGGTAGGCTGATCTAGGCCTAGATAAGGAGTTTAGAATTGAGGTCCAAACATGCTGACCGGACCTAGAGGCTGAAAGCAATGACGGAGCCGATCCAAACCGAGGGTGCGCTAGATGAAAAGTACCACGCGGCTGGTGTGTATGAAATCTGAAAAGAATGAGTTTCACAAGCAGTTTGGTCTTTTCAAATGGCTAGAAAGAAACTAAAAATAAAAATAATAGATATAAAAACAGAGATGAGTTAGGGCATTTCAGTAAAATCATCTCTTTCGATGGGTAGAGTCGTAAATATCTTCTTGCTGTTGGCGTCCAGTCCATGATGTGGCTGAAAGACAGTGTTACTTTGGAGTGACTAGATCTCACCATATTTCCTTATTTTATTACTCTTTCCGTCATTCAAAGCGGTCTTCAGATCTAGAAAAAAGCCCCCCCCCCCCCCTCCCCGTCACCGCCGCTCCCTCCCTCTTCTATTCTCGCAGATCTATGCTAACGTGGGTAAGGCTACATTGTGCGGACAAGGAGACGCCGCCGGAGAAGGTCCCTATCGCGACCAACAATCAAAGCTAGCAAGGGCATCTCCGAGTGAGTTCGCTATCACACGCGGTAAAAGTTTGCTGTAATGTCTTTCAATCAGATATAGTAGGGATTGCCACGTCTAGATCTCATGCCACTATTCTTTTCCTGGGCATGGCGACATCACTATCAGTGAAGTCCATCATATTTTCTTATTTTATCATTCTTCCTGTTGTTCAAAGTGGTGTTTAGATCTAAAAAAAATTTCCCCCTCCTCTCACCACTCCCTCTCTCTTTTGTTCTTATAGATCTGCTCTAACATCGATAATACTACGTTGCGCGGAAAAGGAGGCATCATCCGAGAAGGTCCCTATTGCGACCAACAATCGAAGCTAGCGAAGGCGTCACCGGATGAGTTAACCATCACACACGGTGAAAGTTTACGCTTTTGAATCAGTTGTGGTAGGACTTACCACATCTAGATCTCATCCCAATTCCTACTTATGCCACTATTTTTTTTTTCTTTTGGGCATGATGGCATCACTACATAGATGATATATATTAGATGTCATACATCTCGGGTAGCTATGTCCCGTCGTGGTAGTTTTTCTTTTCTTTTGTTGATCTAGTTTATTGTGGTAATTTTACATTAATTTTTTTAAGAAAACTCTTTGCCCCCACTTTTCTCAATAAAGTTTCATTTAAACTTAGTTTGATTTTTTTTAGATAAGAAGGTTCGAAGAAATCAAATGGAGTTGGAACTACTGATTTGGATGTAGGCGGGGCTGACAAACAACAACACTTCCTTATTAAGCCGGTCCGGCGATCTCGAGCCTCCTCCTCCTGTCAAGGTATGTTTGTTGTTGCTGGATTTGCTGCAAAGCAAAAATTTCACATGTGCATGTTGAACATGATTTATCTCCATCGTCTATTGTTCCATATCTCAGATATGGGTACCAGAAATTTCACATGTGCATGCTGAGCAATCCAGAAATAGAGATAGCAAAAGAATATTTTTTATTTTGAAACACGTGGCAGACATCTGTGATAATTTGACGGTGAAGAATATCTGCCCAGCATGGCCATGCGAGGACGACTCCTCGGATTTGCTGGCTGCTCTTATTCTTCGAAACCTCCACGTGGTTTACTAACGCTGAACGCTCTTCGCTCCGCTCTAGGGACAAATGGAAGCTTCGCCGCCCTGCCGCCGGCCGCGGCCTCCGTCTCCGGCGTCCAGCTTAGGCCCATTACCGCCGGAGATCCTGCAGACGATCATTTCCCACCTCCCGATCCGCGACGCTGTCCGCACCTCCGCCGTCTCCCGCGCCTGGCGTCGCCTTTGGGAGACCACCCCGGACCTCGCCCTCGAATGGGGCTGTGGCACAGACCTCGCCGTAGCTGATGCCGTCCTCGCGCGCTACTCCGGGCCCGTCCGCTCCTTCAACTTCTTTCTGCGTCAGGAGGCCCGCCCCTTCGAGTTATTTCCGTCGCACGAGGAGGCGTTCGAGCGCGCAGACGACTGGATTACCATCCTCGCCGGCAAGGGCGTCCGGTCCCTCACGCTGCGATTCAGCGAGGACAGTGACGACTTGCCTCACACCCTGCAGACAACTCTCTTCTCCTGCCGTGAGCTCACTCGCCTCAGGCTGTGCAACTGCGACTTCCCGCTCGCCCCCGAGGAATCAGTTAGGTTCCCGAATCTGACCTGGTGTTCGTTGGATTCGGTTGGGTTCAAGTATGCTGGGGAGAAGGATGTGGTGGCGCTGATCTCGGGAAGTCCGTTGCTTGAGGTGCTGTGGCTGAAGGATCCCTACTTTCCATACGACGAAAATAATTTTCAAAAAGGATGTGTTATTGAGGCCCCCAATCTTCGACATTTGAAGATTGTGTCAGAGGACGACTTCGGGTGGAAAATGGGAGAGCTCCCATCTATCGAGACAGTGGAGATCAATATCAAGGACTACGACATAAATCGTGATTTCGTGCAGCTTATGACAGCGCTGGCTGGAGTCAAGAAACTGACTCTCAAGATGCCTGTAAGTTGTTTCCTGTTCTTAGTTGCTGGCTTTATATATCATCATGTCATCCATGAAACAAACTCTAGTCATACGGTGTTTTGACAAATTACTAGTGACAATAGCTTACTCTTGTGATTCAGACATAAATCCAATTTCACTGAGTCAAGAAATACAACACATTTTCTCTCGAAACTGTTTCTATCAAAAACAAATTTGGACCTTGATTTCATGCACCTTGATGTCGATTTTGTACCAGCCAAACTATGTGTAATCTAGAATTATGTGTCTTTTATTCATTTTTGGAAATGTACCCTATACACTAAAGAATGTTGACATCGTATCAGAAAGTGAAATGTAAGTAGCATTTTTTTTTTCTAAGCGCCAACCATAACTCATCTCGTTAATCTCCCAATTCTATAATAATCAGTGTTTGTTCGTCAGTTGACATACATGCTGCATTGTATACTAAGGCCCATAGTTCCATGGACTTACATGGCATGCCAATTTGATATTTAGGAGTTTAGTTTGTCAACTAGCTTAGATCATGTCATTGTATTCATTATTTAGCTAAAAAGTTAAGAGTACCGGTACCTGCCAAGTTATTATTGGAAGATTGGGGACCAAAATGAAACAATGAACAAGTTTCAAATGACCTCTGTTGCACTTTTCCCATCGACAAAGTATGAACAATTTTTTTTTAAAAAAAAGATGAGAAACACATCCAAACTTTTTTTTTGTAATGCATAATCATGTAATTTTTTTTCCTGTATGTTGCTTACTATCACAGTCTAACGACTCATTATTTCAGTCGAGATGGGACAATGTTCTTGGTGGACTTTCGTGCTCCTTCAGGAACTTAAAGAGTTTGTCACTGCACACCGACTTTTGTTGGTTCTTTAATGTCTTAGCTATGATTTGCTTACTAAAAAATGCTCCAAATCTTGAAGAGCTGTCCTTTAAGGTAACGACGAAGTACTTGTTCAATTTTCTTCATTACCATTTGTATGTACAAGTTTTATTAGTTCAATTTATTTATTAACCATTGTTCATCTTTTGAGCAGATTCAGTGTGAAAATCTCCAACTGACGCCTAAATTGAGTGTTGCCTTTCTAAATGGACAATGGACTGAAGGCTTACTTGCCAATCTAAAAAGTGTTAATATGTACTTGGCCACATGCCAGTCAAATGAGATGCACTTTATTAAGTTCCTTCTATCCAAGGCAGGAAGACTTCAAGAATTTGATATATGTCTGCACGAACACTGCCCAAAATCTAACGGAGAGCTACTTATGGAGATATTAAAATACAAAAGAGCTTCTCCAAAGGCCGAGATCTTCTTGGATCGCTTGGTATTTGCGTAACTTTTGAACTTTTATTGTTGCATTCCCCACCCCTGGGCAAATATTGGTCTTCATATGGCAGAGTAGAAGATTCCCCTTTGTTAAGTAATATGTTAAGCAAATCTATTTGCCCTGATTTATGGTTTTTAAATATTGTACTTCGCTGTACTGAGTTGTGAGATACAGTTCCTCCTTTCTCTCTCTTTTTTCCGGTTTATTACTTGAGATAAAATGATTTTATTGTCGTTGTTCTTTCTGTGCCGAATTGTGAGCTAGATTTTTCAGCCATCGTCACTCGGAAGGTAACACTACTTGTGAGCTGAATTTTTCAATGCTCATCACTTGGCATTGGATTATTAGAGTATTGTGCGCCAATCAAATTTGGGTGGGTGGAATTTGTTGTGAGTTGCGACAAACACCGAACGTCTGGGTCAATTTGCTGGCTACCGCTTCGGCATAGCGATCTAGAAAAAGCATGCGCTCGCTCACTCACCGCTCTCGTGCGCGGGAACTGTTGGTCGTCATCGAGAAGGACTGGAAATACCTTTCCCACGCGGCAGAAAGCAAAGCAGCCACACAAATGCGGGCAAAGCACGCCAACAGGCAACAGACCAGCGTCACTTCTATCTGCTGCTTCCTCCGCCGAGGGCTCGAGCCGCGAGCCCTATTGGAGAGCAAAGCGAAAAACGAGTTCTGTTCAGGCAGCATGCGGTCTACCTCCATCACAAGTTAAAACATTTCCCATTGCCAATTGACAAGAAGTTGTAAATATCTTTTTTTTTTTGAAGTTGACACTGTTGATCTCAATTTTCTTAATTCACTATGGACCAATGATCTATTTCCGAATCTTGATACTATGACCATGAAGGATGCCTGCTGCCTGGTGCTGGTCAAATGAGATGCACAATATTGAGTTTGTTTTGTCCAAAGCAAAACTACTTAGTGCATTTTATGTGTACCAAGATGATGGTGATACAAACTCAAAGCCTAGCAAAGAAGCTGTTGTTGAGTTAGCAAAATATAGGAGAGTGTCCCCAAAAGCTAAGGTGTTCTTTAGGAACATGGATGTAAGTATCCTTACCTGTGAATTGCCTGTGGCTATGGCTCATTTTTTAGTTACACTGTGCACTTGTTCAATTCACTACTTAGAATTTGGAACTACGATCTAATGAAGCAATAGTGTCATCACTAATAGTTGCCATGACAGTGTAACAGCCACTAGTTCGTGGGTGATATAGACCATGAAACTAGAAATTTGCATTCATTGTTTAGAACTTGGAACTGGAACATGATGAAGTAATAATATCATAGTTCATCTCTGAGTAATTAGTAGCTGGCTAGATGGGTGTAACATGCATAGCTGCTATTTTGCATCTAATATGTGTGAGCTTCAAAAGTTTCTCTCATTTCATTTTTTTTCCTATCAAATAAATATTTATGCATGATATCCTAAATGCCTCACCAGTGAACCACTGTGATGTTTATTATTCGAGAATAAAAGATTGTATCTGAAAGTGCATCTAGTTTCCTAGTGGGTTTTGGTGTATTGAATGACAATGTGATTAAAGGACTAATGATTCTTGTGAGTATTTTAGCAGGACATAATTAACAAATATACCTTGTATGTCTCAATGTGGATATTATTATTCAAAGTGTACATCGACTCAAATTGTGTGACATGGATATTCATTGTATGATTGAGAATTTACTTGAAAGGCTTGTTCACAAGGATCAAAGAATGTATGAAAAAGGATGATGATCAATTGCTTACGGATTCATAATTGGATACTCTATTAAAAGCAAAGTGATCACAAATATCTAGACAATGACAAAAGAATTCATGTGGATGATGTAAAGTAATATATGGCTCAAGTTAGCAAGATGGTAAGTGATTGGCTTGACTTGACCACGATGGACCATGCAAGGAGAAGGGCAAGATGATTCTTGTCACCGAGGGACCAAATGCAATGGTGAAGGGTAAGTATAGCATAATCGTGAACCGATCAAGCTACAAGGTGTCATATGTTGCCAAGTATTAATTAATAATGAAAGTGAAGAAATAAAGTGACTTATGAATTCATTATAGAAGATGATCATGTGGTTTCAAATATTCTATGTCACAAGCTCTAGGTGATGACACCAAAATGAAAAGCACATGTTGCATCTCTCATAAAGCTAAAGATGAAGAAGTGGCAAGATTCAAATTATGCAAGCTCAAGTTGAAGAAAAGTCTCCTTTTGTTTTCAATCTTGAGTTTAGGCATGTTGTTCTATCAAGAGGGATGTTACATGGATAATATGCTAAGTCTCAATGCTCAAAAGAAAATACCAAGTGAGAAGAGTGATACACAATAGCCAAACACACACTATCCTCTCAATGTCCCAGGAAAACCAGAGTGTCCGGTTTCAGAAACCGGAGTGTTCGGTTTTGGGCTGGTTTGAATTCCAATTGCTAGTTCAGCCAAAACCGGATGGTCCGGTTTTGGAAACCGGAGTGTCCGGTTTTCACTGGCTAGTTTCCAACGGCTACTTTTGGAGGGGTGAGTATTTATACTCATCCAACCCCTCTTTCGGTGGCTGCTGATTCCATTCACGAAAATACATATCCAAAGCCCTCTAGCACTCTCCCCAACTCCTCTTTGTGAGGTTTGATCTGTTTATAAGAATTGGGTTGAGAGATACTCTTTGTGAGAAAGTTTGAGCGCTTAAGCATTGTTGCATAGCAAGATTCCGTGACACATTTGTTACTCTTGGAATTGAAGATTCCTAGATGGCTAGGCGTCGCCCTAGAGCTCCCAAGTTTGTGGTGAGCCTTGGGAAAGTTTGTAAAGGTCGGCTTCACCTCCGCAAGGGAACAAGCAAGCTTAGTGGAGTACCGGGCTGGATCTTGGTGATTGCTTGGTCATCCAAGCTTGATCTCGGTGATTACTTGGCGAGGTAAAAGGGTTGAAAGAGACCCGGCTCAAGTGTGATCGAGCTCTTCAACGGAGAGATAGACAACTTGGTTGCAAGTTGGTCGAACTCCGGTAAATAAATCCCCGTGTGCTCCCTTGTTCCTTATTATTATTTAAGTTTTAGCTTGCTTTAATTTCTCATAGGTTGCATGAGTAGTAGCTCTTGTTTTCCTAAGTGGATAAACTTACTCTAGCTTGTGTGCAACCTCTGATAGCTTGGATTGTGCTAGATCTCCTTTGCGAGCTGTTTTTCCCTTGCCTCTGTTTTCTGTCCCGAGAAAACCGGAGTGTCCAGTTTCAAAAATCGGAGTGTCTGGTTTTGGACAGTGTTCTATCTTGGTGATTTCTGTGTGAAATCACCTTGCTCTTGCCTTGTTGTATTTGTGGTAGGGTGCATGCTTATAGTTCCCGCTAGTTTCTTTTTGCTTAGTTTATTCTGTCTCTCTGACCAAAACCGGAGTGTCCGGTTTGCCAAACCGGAGGGTCCGGTTTTTGGCAGTACTAATTCTGCTGCGAGTTTTGGAATAAATTTCAGGAACGCCTATTCACCCCCCCCCTCTAGGCGACATCAAGGTCCTTTCAATTGGTATCAGAGCCTAATCTCCTTATTATGCTTCACCGCTTGGAGAAAACGATGTTGTTTCCACACATTACCTCGCCGTCCTTCGAGGTAACTTGCTTCAATGGAGCAAACTTTGCTTCATGGAAAAATCTCATGTCCTTGTACTTACGTGAAATGAGCCCTCAAGTTTGGTGGATCGTAGATATAGGCTTTTCTCATGACTTTGGAGATTGTCCTCCAACAAAAGCTCAAGAGAAATGCTTATATCTCGAAGCCCGTGCATTTCATGTGTTATCTAGTGCTGTGAGTGCAGAAGTGGTTAGCATGATGCTTAAGAAGTTTGGTCATCGCAAGAGTGCTCATCTTATTTGGAAGGCACTTGAGGAAATGTATGGCTCTAGCAATGAGAAAAACTCATTGTTGGAATGTGAGCCAGAGAGCATTTGCTCCTTAGCAAGCTCAAAAGGCCAATACCAATATAAGCAATCAAAAGATCAAGAAAGCAGAGCTGAATCTGTCTGCCTGGGAAAACCGGATGGTCCGGTTTCCCAAACTGGAGTGTCCGGTTTTGGCAAGACAGAAACAATTTCAATAAAAGGTGTCGATGATCTTGACTACTGCAGGTTTGAACCAAGTGAGGAGTCTACATCACCAACAAGCTCATGGTTAGAGGATGAGGACTCTTTCCGTCTCATGACCAAGAGACAAAGAGAAGCCAAAACATCCACGCTTGCTAAAGGTGATGACTTGAGTAACAATGATGCATGTACTATTAACTCTCTATCTTATGAAGCACAATTAGCGAAGGCAAATCAAATGGTCTTCAAGGAGTACCAAAAGCTAACCAAAAAGCATCTTGATTTGCAAAAGAGACATAGCATGCTTCTAAGCTCCCATGAAAAGCTGGTTGATACTTATGTCATGCTAGAGACAACACATGAGGTTGCTCTAACAGTGGTAAAATCCCTTCAATCTCACACTTGCACATGTGCACCTATATCCATTGATTTATCATGTGCTAACGAATGTTATCTTCAAGAAAAGTCATCTCTTGATGAGCATATAATTGTAGAAACTTGTGATGATCTCATTGCAAGTGAAAATGATGCTCTCAAGGAAGAAAATAAGAAGCTTAAAATGGACATAAGTCGGTTGAAAGGCAAAGGTCATGTGCAACCATCTCAAGATAACCGTGACAACATGGTGAAGAAGCTTGAGAAGGGATCAACCGTCACATGCTCCCAAAGCTTCACAACTGATCTTGAAAAAGTTAATGACATGAAGAGCAATAAAAAGAACAAAACAAGTGCTCATGTCATATGCTTTGAGTGCTTAACAAAGGGACACTTTGCCTCAAAGTGTCCGACCACGAAAGAGGCTCAACCAACACTTTCTAGAAGACAAAGAAGGCTATCTAAGAGAAGGTGTTTTGGTTGCTATGAGGAAGGGCACAAAATTTCTCAATGTACAACAGAATCAAGAAAACAGCAAGTCTGTGAAAATCGGATGGTCCGGTTTCTGAAACCGGATGGTCCGGATTCTGCAGGCAGGCTGAGATCAGAGAAGAAGCTTGAGAAAGATTTTGTGTCAGCACTTAACCGACATATTGTAGGATCGAAGGACCCCGGCTAGAGGGGGGGTGAATAGCCGAATTAAAAATTAAAAGCTAACTATCCGACTAATTGCGGAATTTAAAGACAATTGGATAAAAGCAAGCACAAGACAACTAAACCTAGGTTTGAACTAAAGTAGGTTGACAATCCTAGGTGACATACATCATGCAACTTCTAGTATGTAAACAACAAAAGAACAACACGACAAGAGACAAAGGATATTTTCCCGTGGTATCGGTGATTTGCCGATCACCCCTAATCCACGTTGAGGTGGATCCAAGCGTATGATGTGCTACTCTCTTCAAGTATCCACTTCTCCACCACCAAGAAGTGCTCACAAAGAACAACTTGAGATATAACACAATCAATACCTTGAACCTCTCCAAACCTCGATTCCACTAGGGTTGCTCTTCACCACTCCGGCGAGGCGAGCACCGCACCTCTCACAAGAGTCCGGGCCTCCTTCACACACTTCTTGAAGGGCTCACGGATTTGACTCCTCCAAGCCGTCTAGGAGGCGACAACCTCCAAGAGTAACAAGTCGATGACGCTTGCTTGAGGATCCCAAGTGCCACAATGCTCAACTCACTCAAGTTTAGGGCACTCACACTCACACACTTGCAATCTTTCCACTAGGACTTTGTGTGAGAGAGGAATAAGCTCCAAAGGGTGTACAATACTTTTCAAATGGCCAAGAGAGCTTCTATGCACGGGATGGAGGAGGTATAAATAGCCCATTCTTTGAAAACTAGCCGTTACAGCTTTCTGTGCGCTGGACGGTCTGACCGTGACTCCACACGGTCGGGCCGTCGTACAACCCAACGGCTAGTTTGACTTTCAAACTTGCTCTGACACGAGCCTGACGGTCAGACCGTGGATCCCCACGGTCAGACCGTCGGGACACTTTTAGTTTTCACCCGAGGCCAGCTTCTCTGTTGACACCAGACATGTGACGGCGGTCAGACCGTGGCTTGGGACGGTCAGACCGTCGGGCCATCTCCCGAGCCACCAGAGAACTCAATCCTCTGGCCGTCTCTGGGGAGCATCCACGGTCTGACCGTGAATCCCGACGGTCAGACCGTCGGGCCACCACCCGAGAACAAAGTCTCTGTTGACACCAGACAAGTACCGACGGTCAGACCGTGTGTCCTGGCGGTCTGACCGCCAGGAGTGACCTGCCAGCCCCCCTCCTTTTACTCTTTGCTTTCCTGAAAGATATGGGCACACTCAACTCACATAGAACCACTCACAAAGATAGGAATTGAGCATTTGTGGCAACCATGGATACTCAAGGTCATATCATCGAACCCTCTTGATAGTACGACATTTAACCTATAATCCGGTCACTCAACTCTAATCTCCTTGTGACCGGCAAAACAGAAAAACCCTATCAAGATACCTTTGCCTTGAGCCATCCATATGTATATCACTTCGTCCATCATTCCATTCCTTATTATGACTACAACCACAATTATCTCAACAACGTAGTTAGTCAAAAATAAGGGTCATCATTAATTACCAAAACACTAAAGCGGGCCTAGATGCTTCACATATGAACAAGATGAACATTACAAGTAAGAACACCCTCATCATCCACACATTTGAACCATTAAGATGAGATGAGCACAGATAAAAGAGCAAATGGTTCAAGGTGCATAAAGAAATTACAATCCAACAAAGTTACATAGTTCAACAAACACAAATAAGTCCAAATGTGCATGAAAGTAAGATATGAGATGCACATGCAAATGCAACAAGATAGATAGATCAAGAATCATGGCTTGCATCTTTGTTTCCTTTTCTCTCCCCCTGACTCTAGCATCTCATCATAGCATCACTTCTTCATGTTCTCCCCCTTTGGCATCAATTGACCAAAAAATGGTCAAGACTTCAATCATCTTGAGGAGGAGGTGGAGGGGCATACCATGGTGGCTGGAAAAACTCTGGAGGTGGCACTGGTGCAGGAAAGTAGCTATAAATGTGTGAAGATAGAGCATCATAGTTAGACTCTAAACCCTGCATCCGAGTGGTGAGATCATCAATAGAAGTCCTCGCTGCCTCATAGGACGTTCTAGCTGCCTCATATGAAGACCTGGCTGCCTCATAGGAATTACGAGCCTCAATACTTGAGGCTTGTATCTGATCTAACCTCTGCATCACAGGCTGAAAGTACTGATCAAGATAAGGGGTCATCCCTGCAAAGAATGCCGGAGGCGGAGGAGCAAACTGTGACCAATCCATCTGGGGAGGTGGTGGCATCTAAGGACCCTGTGGTGCCTGAGGAACCTCTGGCTGAACATTTTCCTCTTCTTCCTCACCTTCTGCAGCTGGTGGTGCTACGAGTTCATGCTTTACCGAGCTAAAAGGCTGATATCGAGGATGTTTCTTAAAAAGATATCGAGTTGGAAAATTGCTCTTCTGGAGAATTAGAGACATAATATAAGGAGCATAGTAAAGACTAGTCCTTACTGCCATGCTGTAGCTCTCTATCTCCTTCATCATCAGGAGGACCACATCAAACACCTGACCTTGCATGATATAGTCAATTATGTTCCAATAGTAGTCCCGAATAGCATCAGAGTTTCCACCTCGAGGATAAAAGGTCATCCTCACTATCTTGTTGATGACCTTGGGCATATAGAGGAGACCACTGACATTGCCTAATTTCCTTATGTGAGGATCATCAACATAGTATTGAACCCACTCAGGCTCTTTAAGTAGCTCCTGCTCAAGCACATCAATTTGATCATGAGTGACATTATAGTCAATTTCATTTGCCTCAGCAAACTCTGCAAATGTGGCAGTGAACCTCCTTGAGTTAGTCATCCATGTCAACGTTTTGTTGGGAAAATCAACTTCAACGGTGGCATAAAATTGTCGGATCACAGTTTCATTCCAATCTTGCTTATGTGCCACAAAAGCATGCAATCCCAAGTTTTGAAATTTCTCAAGTAGAGGACTAACCGTTGGAAATTGTACAAGGTATGACCAGTCTGTGTACTTGTGAGTGAATACAGTTTTGTCCATCAACATACCATAGAATGCATCATGTTGCACTCGAGTGTGAAACTGAGGAGTGGGTGAATCTGGATCCTGAGAGTAAGCCACCTCCTGTCTCGCTCTGTAGTACTCATGTGATGCCCACTGCTTCTTCTCTCCAGTGTATGCTGTGGGATCAAACAACAGATCATCTCCATGTGCCTCATCCATCTCTACTTCATTAGTGGACTGACCAAATTCAGAAGCATCTTCAGTTGCACTTTGAGAGGGAGAATAATCATCATCTGAACGGGGTGCCCTTCTCTTCTTGCTTGAACCGGCTTTGAACACGGACGCCACCACTTTTCTTACGGTGCGACGATTACTGAAAATGAGCAAGCAATAATCATGTATAAGCAACCGATAAGTAATGGTCAGACATACGCATTGGATTGCCATAAGAAAAGCTGAGTTTGTACTCTGTCCTGCCCTGACGGTCTGACCATGAGATTGGCGGTCAGACCGTCGAGTGAGGTTTGGCTGCCACAAAACTGCACATGGAATTTCTAGCCAAATCCTCAACATGTGCCAACAATTCTTCTCATATAAGTTTAAATAAGTACTATGAAGCTTTTCCATCCATTAATTTCACTAATCCATGGCCATAAGCAAGAATCCCCAAAATGTAACCCTAGCATCAATGTTCATGAGAGCCACCAAATCAATCCTTAAAACTTTGCATAGTTGTTGTCATTAGGTCTAGGAATCACTTTCCAATCATCAAACAATCAATCCATGTCTCAAATATTCTATCCCTAGCAACAGCCCTTGAGAGAGAACCAATGGAAACCATGGGGAGAGAGGAGAAAACGATGAAATACCGGTCACTCATGACGGAGAAGTCCTCGGTGAGACCGGATCCGCTCTCGGTTGGACCGAGGAGCCTAGGGATGGAGTTCTTCCAATGGAGGTCCTTGGAGGGCAAGGGAGAGCCTTTAGAGGAGCTACTTTCGGTTTTGGGAGAATTGGAGACGAAGGGGTATGAGGAAATAAGAGAGTCACAAGGGACAGGTGGGTTTTGACTCGGCCGACGCTGGCGGTCTGACCGTGGGCGGACGGTCTGACCGCGGGGACAAGAAGAAAAAATCTCCACCTTCCGGTACTCAGATGGTTGTCTGGCGGTCTGACCGTGGCATATGGCGGTCTGACCGTGAGAGTGCTTTCAGATTGTTGACAGCTGCTTTCAAGTTTCTCATCCAAATCAATTCAAACCTTCTCCAATCATTCCATACTTTGTTCAAAACGATAGCTTAATGAATTCCATCATATCCAAGATAACTTCAACTCTTCAAGAAATATAACCACGATTCTTGATCATCCATGATATGAATTATGCATGTATGAATGAAACAAAAATAAAAACAAGCAAAATTGCAATAACTTGCACAAGTGTCCAAAAAGATGGAATGAGGATATTTTTGGAAATGTATGAGTCACATAAGCATTTTGGAACCAATATATATGAAGATATACGATCCAATATGCTAAACTCACAAGATGCCATATTAGGTTAGAAAGGTGACCAAAAGAGGTTTTCATGACGAATTTCAAACCCAAATTTCTCTTAAACAATGGATCATCTCAACAAGTTGTGAATACCAATTATGTTTATGATCACCATCATTACAAGTTTTGTAAAAGTACTTTTCTCAAAAAAGATTCGATAAGAAATTGAGAGAATAGGTGAGAAAAGGCAAAAGAGGATCTTCAAAAGAGCTCAACCTCATTTTGGTGATAGGAAAAAAAACTTCCAAAACATAACCAAGAGGCATAAAAGTATTTTGGAACAATAACAACCATTTTTCAACCAATAGAACCCAAAAATTTGACTTTTTGAACAAAATGAGCAAAAGCAAGACTAGTATGGCATCTTTGTTGATTTGTCCACATTGTGAGGGTAGCAAGACACATGAGTGGTATAGTGCTCCCCCTAAATGTGTGAACTAACTTTCAATGCAACAACATGGCATAAATGGCATGGCAAGATATACAAAATAGGTAGGCATGCATATATGAAGAGTATGACATAAAGCAACAAAACAAGGATCTAGGAGATATGTGAGAGGTTAAGAATATTTAGCTCACTCCGTAGCTTGCAAAACCGAGCTTCTTCTAGAGGCTTGGTGAAGATATCCGCCAATTGATCATCGGTCCTCACACTTTCTATGACTATATCACCTTTGCTCACATGATCTCTTAGAAAATGATGCCGAATATCAATATGCTTGGTCCTCTTGTGTTGAACTGGATTTGTAGCAATCTTCACGGCACTTTCATTATCACACAAGAGAGGTATGCAATCAAAGTTAACCCCATAGTCCATTAGAGTTTGCTTCATCCACAATAATTGGGCACAACAATTTCCCGCGGAGACATATTCGGCCTCGGCGGTTGATAAAGCTACCGAATTTTGCTTCTTGGATGACCACGAGACTAGAGAAGTTCCAAGCAATTGACAAGTACCGGAGGTACTCTTTCTATCAATTTTGCAACCGGCATAATCCGAATCCGAATATCCAATGAGAATAAATTGACCATCATTTGGGAACCACAAACCCATATCTTGAGTTTGCTTCAAATATCTCAATATTCTCTTGACGGCAATCATGTGGCTTTCTTTAGGTGCGGCTTGAAACCTTGCACACATGCAAACACTAAAAATAATATCCGGCCTAGATGCGGTGAGGTATAGCAAGCTTCCAATCATAGACCTATATAGCTTTTGATCAACCGGTTTGCCTTCTTCATCAAGATCAAGATGTGCATTCTTTCCCATAGGAGTAGACATTGATTTTGCACTTTCCATTCCAAATCTCTTGAGAAGATCATTCGTATATTTGCTTTGATAGATGAATGTCCCATTATTGATTTGCTTCACTTGTAGACCAAGGAAGAAACTCAATTCACCAATCATGGACATTTCAAATTCTCGGGACATCATTTCACCAAATTCTTCACAAAATTTTTGATTGGTTGATCCAAAGATAATATCATCCACATAGATTTGGCATATAAAGAAATCTTTGCCAATTTTCTTGGTGAATAGAGTGGTGTCCACCTTTCCAATTTTGAAGCCCTTTGAGACAAGAAAATCCCTTAATCTCTCATACCAAGCACGAGGTGCTTGCTTGAGTCCATATAAGGCCTTGGACAACTTGTAAACATGATTTGGCTTCCTTGGGTCTTCGAAACCCGGTGGTTGCTCCACAAAGACAAGCTCACTAATTGTGCCGTTCAAGAAGGCACTTTTCACATCCATTTGATATAGCTTGATCTTGTGATTAGTTGCATATGCAAGTAAAATTCTAATTGCCTCAAGTCTAGCCACGGGAGCAAATGTTTCATCAAAATCCAATCCCTCAACTTGAGTATAGCCTTGTGCAACCAATCTTGCTTTGTTTCTCACAACTATTCCATTCTCATCTTGTTTGTTCTTGTAAATCCACTTTGTGCCAATAACATTGTGATCTTGTGGCCTTTTGACTAACTCCCAAACTTCATTTCGTGCAAAGTTGTTCAATTCTTCATGCATAGCATTTACCCGATCCGGGTCTCTCAAAGCTTCTTCTACCCGAGTTGGTTCACCACAAGACACAAAAGAGAAGTGTTCACAAAATGAAGCAAGTCTTGATCTAGTTTGAACACCTTTGCTTAGGTCACCAACAATTTGATCTACCGGATGATCTTTTGCAATGGCATGGTGAATTGTTCTAGCATGGTGTGATGGAGTGGAGGTTGAGCCATTTTCCGGTTGAAGATTTGACTCACCACCATCACTAGCTTGAGCTTGAGCACTAGAGGTTGATGAATCTTGGTTCACTTGAAAGAGAGGGGAAGAGGTCACATTTGAGTCATCTTCATCCTTAGGCCTCACATCACCAATTGTCATGTTCTTCATAGCATTTCTCAATTCTTCATTTCCCACATCATCCAAATTTTCTTGCTCATCTTGTGATCCATTTGTTTCATCAAATTCCACATCATATACTTCCTCTACTAGTCCCGAATTTTGATTGTACACCCTATATGCCTTGCTATTTGAGGAATACCCAAGGAGAAATCCTTCATCACACTTGCTTTGGAATTTTGATAATCTTGCTCCTTTCTTCAAGATATAGCATTTGCATCCAAAGACACGAAAATAGGAGATGTTGGGCTTTCTTCCAATAAGCAATTCATAAGGTGTCTTTTTCAACAACCGGTGGCAATATAATCTATTTGATGCATGACAAGCGGTGTTGATTGCCTCGGCCCAAAAACTATCCGATACATTGTACTCGGAGAGCATTGATCTTGCCATTTCAATCAAAGTTCTATTCTTCCTCTCAACAACTCCATTTTGCTCCGGGGTGTACTTGGTTGAGAATTCGTGTTTGACTCCCTTTTCATCACAATAATCTTCAATTCTTGTATTCTTGAATTCGGAGCCATTATCACTTCTAATCTTCTTGATATTGAATTCATATTCATTTTTGGCTCTTTTGGCAAACCCTTTGAATATGGTGAATACAATTGATTTGTCACTAAGGAAGTACACCCATGTATATCTTGAGAAGTCATCAACAATGACAAGGCAATAGCTATTTCCACCAATGCTTTGATATTTGGTAGGGCCAAATAAATCCATATGCAACAATTCCAAAGGCCTTGAAGTTGACATGACACTCTTGGTAGGATGAGTATTAGCCACTTGCTTCCCGGCTTGACAAGCACTACATAATTTATCCTTTTCAAACAAGACATCATCCTTCATACCAACAACCAAGTTGTGCTTCACTAATTTCTTGAGTTGGTTCATTCCAACATGGGCAAGTCTCCTATGCCATAACCAACCTTTGGATGACTTGGTGAATAAACAAGTGCTCAAGCTTGCATCACTAGAAGAGAAATCCACAAGATAAAGATTGCCATGACGAAATCCCTTGAAGATAAGACTATCATCCTTCACACTTGTAATCACAACACCACTTGATGAGAATTTGCAAATAAGATCAAGATCACACAATTGAGCCACGGACAGCAAGTTGTAGCTCAAAGATTCAACTAGCAATACATTTGAGATTGAGAGGTCATTTGAGATCGCAATCTTTCCCATTCCTCTCACTTTTCCTTTGCTATTATCACCAAAGGTGATCCTTTCATAATCCGAACTTCCTTCTTCAATTGAGGTGAACCTTTTCCCATTTCCGGTCATATGTTGAGTGCATCCACTATCGAGCACCCAATGCCTTCCTCCGGACTTGTAGTTCACCTACAAAACAAGTTTAGTTGTTCTTAGGTACCCAAATTTGCTTGGGTCCTTGTAGATTAGTCACCAACACCTTTGGCACCCAAATGGACCTTTTCTTCATTCCATTTCCAAATGTGCCATTCATGTTTGTCCTAGTATGAACATTATTTTTACCAACAAACTTAGCATGCACAACACCATTGGATGATTTAACAAGCATGTAAGAAGCATCCATAGCAACATTAGCAATTCTCTTACCGATACAATCTTTTGCAAGATGTCCGGTATTCTTGCACATAGAGCAATACAAGCCACTTTCTTTAACAAATGTGGACTTTTTAGCAACAAAGGCATTTTTGTTTTTCTTGGGGATATATCCAAGACCTTCATGCTTGAGAGTGAACCGTTGACACTTCCACATTTCATTAAAAACATTTTCACCCTTATGACACTTAGCAAGAGCATCAACAAGGTGATCAACGGTATCCCTTAATTCATGATTTTCAACAATAAGCAAGGGATCACAAGTATTCACATTATTCATGCAAGTATCAATCTTAGAAGGGCATGGTATAGTAAGTAAATCATCACATGAAGTAGATATGCTAGAAGATGTAACACGAGCAATAGGCATATCATCAATCAAATTGCAAAACACACCAGCATCAATTTGGACCTTGTTGGTGTGTTGGGCTACATAAATCTTATGAGTTTCCTCAAGCTTCTCATGAGTTTCTTTTAGATCCTCATGAGATGACTTTAGCTCATCATAAGCTTCTTGGAGAGAAGAGTGCTTTCTCTTCAAGTCCTTGTACTTGCTCTTTATGCCACCCAACACATCATCAAGTTCACTAAGCATTTCAACTAGTTCATCATAAGAAGGCTCATAGTCATCATTGCATACCTTGGATTCACCTTTTGCCATGAAGCAATAATGTGAATCGAATAGGGATGGAGCTTCCTTGATAGCAATGCCGGCAAGACCCTTCTTGGAAGGCTTGTCATCTTCATCATCGGAATCGGTATCCGAACTAGCATCGGAATCCCATTCAACATAATAAGCCTTGCCATTTTTCTTCTTGGAGAACTTCTTGAGAAACTTCCTTTTTACAAATTTCTTGTTCTTTCTTGGCTCATCATTATCATCATCACTATGGATTTTCTTCTTGCAATTTGTAGAGATATGGCCAAATTCTCCACACTCATAGCATTTCTTGTTTGCAAATGGATTCTTCTTGGATGACTTGCCATTTTTGTTGAATCCCCTATATGTGCCTTTCTTCATGAATTTCTTGAACTTCCTCACCATCAAGGCAACATCCTCATCATCATCATTGTCATCGGACCCACTCTCTTCATCATCATCATCGTGAGAGACTCTAGCCTTGAAAGCAACACTCTTCTTCTTCATATCGACTTGATCATCCCTAGACGCCACTTGAGATTGCTTGAAGATATCATGAGTGAGAACTTCACCCAAGATTTCCGAAGGAGTTGTTTCTTCCAAATTTGATCTCACAAGCATGGTAACAATTGTTTCATACTTGGATGGCAAGGCTCTAAGGAACTTATGAGATATATCAACATCGGAAACTTCATGACCAAGATCCTTGAGATCATTCACCATGTTGTTCAATCTTGCAAAGGCGGCCTTCAACTCTTCATTGGGCAACAATGTAAATCCTTCAAATTTGCCCTTGCAAATAAACAACTTGGCACTCTTGACCATCTTGGTGCCCTCATGAGCTTCCAATAGAGTTTTCCACATCTCATATGCGGTCTTGAGCTTGCACACTCTATGATATTCCTCCTTGCATAGGGATCGAATGAGAATGTTCTTGGCTTGAGCATTGGCCTTGATATTTTCCTTGTCGGCGGGTGTGGGATGTGCCGGATCAAGAACCACATAACCTTCTTCCACAATGTTCAACACGGTCTCCCCCACGGCCTCAAGATGAATCAACATACATGTCTTCCAATAATCAAAGTCTTGACCATCAAAGAATGGCGCGTGACCAACGTTCACCGTGTTACTAGCCATAATCCTTCTCCCGGAAGATGAATTCCAATCAATTTAGGGAGAACCTGCTCTGATACCACTTGTAGGATCGAAGGACCCCGGCTAGAGGGGGGGTGAATAGCCGAATTAAAAATTAAAAGCTAACTATCCGACTAATTGCGGAATTTAAAGACAATTGGATAAAAGCAAGCACAAGACAACTAAACCTAGGTTTGAACTAAAGTAGGTTGACAATCCTAGGTGACATACATCATGCAACTTCTAGTATGTAAACAACAAAAGAACAACACGACAAGAGACAAAGGATATTTTCCCGTGGTATCGGTGATTTGCCGATCACCCCTAATCCACGTTGAGGTGGATCCAAGCGTATGATGTGCTACTCTCTTCAAGTATCCACTTCTCCACCACCAAGAAGTGCTCACAAAGAACAACTTGAGATATAACACAATCAATACCTTGAACCTCTCCAAACCTCGATTCCACTAGGGTTGCTCTTCACCACTCCGGCGAGGCGAGCACCGCACCTCTCACAAGAGTCCGGGCCTCCTTCACACACTTCTTGAAGGGCTCACGGATTTGACTCCTCCAAGCCGTCTAGGAGGCGACAACCTCCAAGAGTAACAAGTCGATGACGCTTGCTTGAGGATCCCAAGTGCCACAATGCTCAACTCACTCAAGTTTAGGGCACTCACACTCACACACTTGCAATCTTTCCACTAGGACTTTGTGTGAGAGAGGAATAAGCTCCAAAGGGTGTACAATACTTTTCAAATGGCCAAGAGAGCTTCTATGCACGGGATGGAGGAGGTATAAATAGCCCATTCTTTGAAAACTAGCCGTTACAGCTTTCTGTGCGCTGGACGGTCTGACCGTGACTCCACACGGTCGGACCGTCGTACAACCCAACGGCTAGTTTGACTTTCAAACTTGCTCTGACACGAGCCTGACGGTCAGACCGTGGATCCCCACGGTCAGACCGTCGGGACACTTTTAGTTTTCACCCGAGGCCAACTTCTCTGTTGACACCAGACATGTGACGGCGGTCAGACCGTGGCTTGGGACGGTCAGACCGTCGGGCCATCTCCCGAGCCACCAGAGAACTCAATCCTCTGGCCGTCTCTGGGGAGCATCCACGGTCTGACCGTGAATCCCGACGGTCAGACCGTCGGGCCACCACCCGAGAAAAAAGTCTCTGTTGACACCAGACAAGTACCGACGGTCAGACCGTGTGTCCTGGCGGTCTGACCGCCAGGAGTGACCTGCCAGCCCCCCTCCTTTTACTCTTTGCTTTCCTGAAAGATATGGGCACACTCAACTCACATAGAACCACTCACAAAGATAGGAATTGAGCATTTGTGGCAACCATGGATACTCAAGGTCATATCATCGACCCCTCTTGATAGTACGGCATTTAACCTATAATCCGGTCACTCAACTCTAATCTCCTTGTGACCGGCAAAACAGAAAAACCCTATCAAGATACCTTTGCCTTGAGCCATCCATATGTATATCACTTCGTCCATCATTCCATTCCTTATTATGACTACAACCACAATTATCTCAACAACGTAGTTAGTCAAAAATAAGGGTCATCATTAATTACCAAAACACTAAAGCGGGCCTAGATGCTTCACATATGAACAAGAATGGAAGTACTGAAAGACAACTCAAGATAAAGGCAAACAAAATCAAGCATCGAAAATGTTATATTTGCCATGACAAAGGGCACATGGGTAAGGACTGTCCTATAACTCAAGCTCCTTCAAATTTTGCCCATAATTATGAATCTTGTGCTAAGGCAAATGTTGACTCCTGTGCTATCAAGGTGATAAGTTCACCCATTGGTAATGCAAAGTCAATTTGGATGCCTAAAGCTTGTGTCACTAACCCTCTAGGACCCAACAAGCGTTGGGTACCAAAAAGTGCTTGAAAGTGTTCAGGAGCTGCAGGTGATGCATTGATGACATGGCATGCACAAGAATAATGGAATAATATGCAACTTGCCAAGTGTGGAGATATTCGAATACTATCTACATCAATGACATCAAGGAAAAGAATAAGTATCACTAAACATCCATTTCTTGTTCCACATTCCTGCAGCGATGAATCCACAAGTTCATGCTACTACTTGAGAAGTGCTCTCAAGTATGCAAGCATGAATGATTTTATAAAAAGATGCAATTAATGTCTCCCTCGGAGAAACTTGTTTTTGAATAGCTCTCAAGATTGATGAACACAAACAAGAAGCCAAGAAAGAAACACAAAGCAAGAAGAAAAGAAAGTCTTGTGAAGAACCTGAAAAACAAGAACTCAGAAAAACCGGATGCTCCGGATTGTCAAACCGGATGGTCCGGTTTCCCTGACATAACTAGATGCATCGGACAAGTCCATCGGACTCCAGAAAGCATGGCACTTTGAAGTCATCGGACATGTCCTATGATCACCGGACATGTCTGAGACATAGGTAAAATTCCAGACTCTAGAAAAATCGGATGGTACGGTTTACAAAACCGGATGGTCCGGTTTTGACCATAAATCATATAACACCCTACAATCAATGCTTTGTGAGTATTCCTTGTTTCCCTTGCTTTGTTAGCCATAATTATCTATGCCTTAACTAAGATATAGTTTGTATCTCCTCAACTCCTTAACCGAGTAAAAAATGCACATAAAAAAAATTATTCAATAATTTGGTGCATATATTAAGGGGGAGATTCATCCTATATCTTTAGTTAAGAAGGACTAATGTCTACACTCTAAGTGATCATGTGAGCAGCAACTATATGGAAAGATCTTCAGTGATCTCTCCCTCTCTAGATGATCATTCCTTAAGTGATTCTAGCCTAAGCCATAAATGTCATCATCCACCATTGAAAGTGCATCAAGAACCAGGATGATGCAGCACTACCAAATTTGATAGAGCACAAAGCTAGATAAGGCCAAGGTAAGTTCTTCTTTATGGTCTTCGTTTTCTTGTTCCCTATGCATATAGAACTGATGTGGTAGGACCTGCCTTGGTATGTGTGTGGCTCTTGTCACTACATACTCTTTGTGAGTTAGGATAGATGTTTCTCGAAAACCCTTAATCATGTTTTGTGTGCACTTTGAAAAACATTTGACTCTTGATCTTTGTGATCGCATCGAACAAATTGTGGCTATAGTTCAACTTGATTGATTGCTGCCTAACCACAATTTATGAGATCTTCTATCTCAAGTACAAAAATCCAATCTCTCCCTTGTTTGATCAAATCCCTCAATTCCAATCTTCACATCTTCAAGGGTACAAGAAGGCACAAAGAATGAAGCATTTTCTCACAAATTCTTTAGAGAAGAGAGTTGTACATCGAAGGATAAGAATTTGAAATGAGCAAAAACTGAGAAAATGAGTTTTTGATAAGTTTTCAAAAGAAGAAGGTGAATATGAAATAGCATTTGCAAGAAGTAGAAGAGAGTAGTGCAAAAGAATGATATGGAAATAACATCTACAATTATGAAGAAAGGAGGTTGAAAGTGGAGAAGAATCAAGAAATAGAAAAGAGTAGAGAAGAATTTGTCAAAGATTTGGTTTTGTCTATCTGTTCAGACAAAATCGGACAGTCCGGTTTCCAAACCGGACAGTTCGGTTTTCTCGAGTTTAACCCAATCCTGCCAGAACTTACCCCTTCGAGTCTCCTCATTCCTTTTTCTCTCAAACCGACGTCGGCTCCTTCTTCTCCTCCTCCTTTGGTGATTTGAAGGCTCCCACCATTGTGAAAGTGATTTCTTGGTGAAATCAAGGTCTCCAACTCCAGAGACTCCAGATTCCTCCTCCGGTTTTTGGATCATCACCCCTTCTCAAGGTACCCTAGGTCTCATTGGTTCGATCTATTAGGTACCTTGCTAGATTTAAATTTCCTTCTGAACATTGTCTCCTAGTATGCCATAGAGTCGCTACCTTCAATTTGTTTGAAGTCATATGGCTGAAATTAATCGGGATTAACAACCTAGGGTTTGACTGTGAAAACCGGATGCTCCGGTTTCCGAAACTGGATGGTCCGGTTTTGGCAGACAAGTCCTAGCTTGTTGATTCTTGGTTATTATGTAGTTTCTAGGGGATTTCTTTCTAGCACCTTACTCAAATCTTGTTCCAAGTATCTTTAGAATATGGTGTGAGTTAAAAAAATGCATATTTTTCTCCTATGTGAAAATCGGATGGTTCGGTTTTCCCAGAGTTGAAGAATATACAATCTGTTGACTCATTCTAAGTTCTAACCTGACTCATTCTAAGTTCTAACCCTACTCTCTCAATGTCGAAGTTGTTTCCTAAGAATTGTTCACTCCTATTTATGACAGGGACAGTATGTCGGATCCCAAGGGTGAGAGAAATGTGAAGGCAAAGTATGATGATAGAGTCTGTCAGAATAGGAAACAAGTGGTCAGAAAGATGCCTAGAGGCACACTAATAATTTAGGAGGACCCAGCTTCAGAGCCTAGTGACAGTGGGACTTCCTCTGATGATGATGTTGAGGATGAGACTTGGGTACTATCTCCTTCTAGGCCTAGTCAACCTAGAGAGGCCGAATCCTCCAGGGCAGCAGAAGGAGATGATGATCTCATGCAGGAGGATAAGGAAACCTTTGATGTTGATGAGCCAGTTCTAGTAGAGTATGTTGACTTTGGTAATCCTAAATTTGCTATTCCTCAGGCTCCATCATGGAGGCAAAAAGTCAACTACAAAGGAAATGTGGATGAAGTGAGAAAGATGAGAGCAATCAACTATAGAGCTTCTCCAAAGCAGCACGGAACAAATTATAGGTTTTGGTCACTCTTCCATCAGGATTATTATGAGACAGTAATTATACCAAAGACCAAGGCTATTTCAGCTGCTCAGTGGGTTGATTGGGGCTACCTAATTGCTAAGGATGATGCTATCATCAATAGTGTAGTGGCAGAATGTAAGGCCAAGAGTGTAAGCGATATCATGGCATTTCAGAAAAAATGGAACAATGAGATCATTGCTCAGTTCTATGCCACTTTATATATTGAGGAGCATGGGAATGTGAGAATCTTCCATTGGATGACTGAGGGACAGTGGTATGAGATTAGCTATGCTCAGTTTGCTAGGCTGCTTGGTTTTGGAAGGAATGATGCTAACCGCCCCAGACTTCACTTGCATCATGCTCTAAAGACGGACAGAATGGGTTTCATGTACCCAAGGAACAAGCAAGGCAGCAGAGGGCACACCACTGATTTGCTCCCCTTCTACTACTACATCAACAGGATGTTCAGACGGACTCTCACACCTAGGGAAGGTGACTCCACAGCCAGTTCCTCTTACAACAAAAACATTTTGGATGCTATGTGTCCCACTCCTGCACATGGTACTCCCTTCTTAGTCTTCGACTTCATATGGGAGGAGATAAAGGGCATTGCAAATCACTCTTTGAAGAGTTGTGGGTATGTGCCGTATATCATGCATATGATTGAGAAAGTCATCGGTGGCACATTTGTATGTGATAGCATCCACACGAGGTACAAGATCAAGGTAGTGGCTCACCCACAGGAGGACACAGCAGCAGGTCCTACAGCCCACACTCAGCCTATGGCACCTTCATCTCATCGTGCACCACCTTCCATGGATACTAGTGGCAGTGGGCAGCAGGTGGACAAGCCACCCTCGCCTTTGAGAAGAATAATGAACATGCTCTTTTGCCTCAACAAGAAGCAGTTTGAGTCTGATGTGAGAGCTCATCATGAGAGGCAGGAAAGAAAGAAGATTACTAAGAGAGTCAAGGAAATTCACAGCAAGCTACAAATTGAGCCACCTTGTTCTCCTATTGGATCAAAAGGTGCAGTAAGTCCTATGGAGACTTGGGAATATAGGATGGCTAGTTTTGAGCAGCAGGATGATTATGCCACTCAGATCTATGATGACATGAGCCTTGGTGGCTATGGCTATGGTTACAGTGGCACAGGAGCTTCCACCTCTGGTCCACCACCTATGTTTGATAGTGGTGCAACATATGATCAGCAACAACCTCAATTTGATCCCCCTTAAAACTAAGAAAAAAAATCTTTCTGAAGAAAAGTGCTTTGGACTTCACGCAGAGCTTTGGAGTTTATGACCGCCTCTTTTAGTGCTAGATGACAAAGGGGGAGAGAAGATTAAAGCTCAATATAGTGGCACTTGATTAGTTCTTCATTTCAGTTCTGGTAGGGTTTTCAAAACCGGATGGTCCGGTTTTGGCCACACCAGTGTATCCTCTTCGTTTTTTTCTCTCTCCTGTGGACTTGAGAACAAATTGTAATGTGTGCTTTGTGTGTGAACCTTGTTTTAATTATGTTTTAAGACTACATTTGTGGTAATTTGTGTTGCATAATGATTTGGTGTAATGTTTTTCCTGAATATATGAATTCTGGGAAAACCGGATGGTTCGGTTTTACCAGACAGCACATATGTTCCTTTTGTTCTTTATGATCTTCTTGACATATGCATCACAAACTGAACTATCACACACTTGTTGCACCCCACGAATGCACACATATAGGGGGAGCTCTCATGTCTTTCTTAAAAATGTGCAAATGGCATTTGAGGCCAAGGTTTGAATTCAATTCAAATATGCACATATTTAGAGGGAGCTCACCTATATGTTTGCATTTAATATCTTTATTGAATATCTATTGTAAGCTTTAATCAAAGTTGTCATCAATCACCAAAAAGGGGGAGATTGAAAGTGCATCTAGATCCCTAGTGGGTTTTGGTATATTGAATGACAATGTGATTAAAGGACTAATGATTCTTGTGAGTATTTTAGCAGGACATAATTAACAAATGTACCTTGTATGTCTCAATGTGGATATTATTATTCAAAGTGTACATCGACTCAAATTGTGCGACATGGATATTCATTGTATGATTGAGAATTTACTTGAAAGGCTTGTTCACAAGGATCAAAGAATGTATGAAAAAGGATGATGATCAATTGCTTACAGATTCATAATTGGATACTCTATTAAAAGCAAAGTGATCACAAATATCTAGACAATGACAAAAGAATTCATGTGGATAATGCTAATGTATGGCTCAAGTTAGCAAGATGGTAAGTGATTGGCTTGACTTGACCACAATGGACCATGCAAGGAGAAGGGCAAGATGAGTCTTGGCACCGAGGGACCGATCAAGCTACAAGGTGTCATATGTTGCCAAGTATCAATTAATGATGAAAGTGAAGAAATGAAGTGACTTATGAATTTATTATAGAAGATGATCATGTGGTTTCAAATATTCTATGTCACAAGCTCTAGGTGATGACACCAAAATGAAAGCACATGTTGCATCTCTCATAAAGCTAAAGATGAAGAAGTGGCAAGATTCAAATTATGCAAGCTCAAGTTGAAAAAAAGTCTCCTTTTGTTTTTAATCTTGAGTTTAGGCATGTTGTTCTATCAAGAGGGATGTTACATGGATAATATGCTAAGTCTCAATGCTCAAAAGAAAATACCAAGTGAGAAGAGTGACACACAATAGCCAAACACACACTATCCTCTCACTGTCCCAGGAAAACCGGAGTGTCCGGTTTCAGAAACCGGAGTGTCCGGTTTTGGGCTGGTTTGAATTCCAACGGCTAGTTCAGCCAAAACTGGATGGTCCGGTTTTAGAAACCGGAGTGTCCGGTTTTCACTGGCTAGTTTCCAACGGCTACTTTTAGAGGGATGAGTATTTATACTCATCCAACCCCTCTTTCGGTGGCTGCTGATTCCATTCACGAAAATAACATATCCAAAGCCCTCTAGCACTCTCCCCAACTCCTCTTTGTGAGGTTTGATCTCTTTGTGAGAATTGGGTTGAGAGATACTCTTTGTGAGAAAGTTTGAGCACTTGAGCATTGTTGCATAGCAAGATTCCGTGACACATTTGTTACTCTTGGAATTGAAGATTCCTAGACGGCTAGGCGTCGCCCTAGAATTCCCAAGTTTGTGGTGAGCCTTGGAAAAGTTTGTAAAGGTCGGCTTCACCTCCGCAAGGGAAGAAGCAAGCTTAGTGGAGTACTGGGCTGGATCTTGGTGATTGCTTGGTCATCCAAGCTTGATCTTGGTGATTACTTGGCGAGGTAAAAGGGTTGAAAGAGACCCGGCTCAAGTGTGATCGAGCTCCTCAACGGAGAGGTAGACAACTTGGTTGCAAGTTGGTCGAACTCCGGTAAATAAATCCTCGTGTGCTCCCTTGTTCCTTATTGTTGTTTAAGTTCTAGCTTGCTTTAATTTCTCATAGGTTGCATGAGTAGTAACTCTTATTTTCCTAAGTGGATAAACTTGCTCTAGCTTATGTGCAAACTCTAATAGCTTGGATTGTGCTAGATCTCCTTTGCGAGCTGTTTTTCTCTTGCCTCTGTTTTCTGTCCTGAGAAAACCGGAGTGTCCGGTTTCGGAAACCGGAGTGTCTGGTTTTGGACAGTGTTCTATCTTGGTGATTTCTGTGTGAAATCACCTTGCTCTTGCCTTGTTGTATTTGTGATAGGGTGCATGCTTATAGTTCCCGCTAGTTTTTTTTTGCTTAGTTTATTCCGTCTCTCTGACCAAAACCGGAGTGTCCGGTTTGCCAAACCGGAGGGTCCGGTTTTTGGCAGTACTAATTCCGCTGCGAGTTTTGGAATAAATTTTAGGAACGCCTATTCACACCCCCTCTAGACGACATCAAGGTCCTTTCAGTATCGTCTTTTCAGCTTGGAGGAGGTTTCTTGTTTTCTTAGCCATTTACGTGCACTGTGCACTGTGCATTGATCAACAAATTTTGTCTATAATAGAACCTTCTTAGCAAATTGGATGGAGTGTAATTCAATTGATGAACCCTAGACTGTTTTACTTTATACTAGATGTGTTTTATTTTATCCGCTAATATCGCTCTTTGAAAGGGCTAATATCTTAAATGTTTGATCCAAAAGTTACTTTCTATTCACACTCAGTTGCACTCAAATAGTGATGGTTATGGAGGGCCATCTTTGGTATTAGCCTTTTGTCACATGTTTTCGTTTGAAGTTCTTAAGGTCTCATTACTTAATTTTTCTTTTCTACCGGATAGGATTATCATCTGTAGTGAGGACACTCTTGAAGCTTGTTGTGGATGAACCTCACGAGGTTAAATTATTAAAGAAAGTGTGGTCTTATTATTCATTGTTTTGCGACTAGAGGTTGGGGAATTTTTATGAAAAGCAGGCCGCAAGTCAGTTCCAGTCGAGTTAGTTAAATCTTGGGGACCAAGAGTATCATCTCTTACTAGAGACCAAGTTTGATATGTTTCTCAAAGCTATCAGTGTCAGGCTTTGACATTGCCGTGGGATTGATGATGAAATGTTGCGGTGTAAATTTCTGTTCTTTTGAATATGTTCTGCATGTTGTATTATACAACAGATAGACTCTTCTTTTATAGGTGGTCAGATTACGAGAAAGAAATCATCCGGGAATTCACATTCTTTGATGGCCCGTTTGCAAAGATGATGAGTCTCCAACACTTGTTTTAATTTATATCTTAGAAATTTGGTCCAAATGCCCCTCCATATCAGGAGGCTATGAGTTGACTTAGTATTATTTATGATCTATGCTTAGCTTTAGTTCCTTTTTTTTACACAAATTGGAATGTTGCTCAAAATAGATGATGTTCTAGATCAACCCGTTGTAAGTGAACCAAATACAAATTATTTCTCCAGATTCCAGATCACCAAATTTGGTTCGTCCAAGTTTGTATGGGCCTGGCCTATACATTACATAAGTTATAATTGGGCTGGACTTGCTCAGTGGCAGTAAGCCCAACTTCCATTTTTCCCAGTCCCAACCGCGGCCGTTCAACAGCGAGCGTCGCATCTCTTCTAAAAAAAAACGAGCATCGTACCAATGGTGAGTGGTGACTGGTGAGCCGTCCGCCGCGCTCAACCCTACCCGCCTGAGACGGCGAACCCCGGATCCGCTGTTGAGGTGTGCTTCTCTGGGTTATCTATTTGATCTTGCCTGCTACTGTAACGCATTCCATTCTGATTAGCTCGGATTGATTTTGTTTGGGGCCGAACAGAGAGGTCCTAGGATCCGAATCGTTGGAAATGGAGGCCTCGCCGACGCGTCGCAGACCGCGTTCGCAGTCGCCGGACGCAGAAGCAGCACATGGGGCCCTGGACTACCTCTATCCGGAGCTGCTGAACGAGATCCTCTCCCGCCTGCCGCTCCGGGACGCCGTCCGCACCTCTGCGCTCGCCCGCGCCTGGCGCCACCGCTGGGAGTCCGTCCCCTCCCTCAGATTCATATGGACCGGCCGCGCCGATCCTGGCGCCATCAGCGACGTTCTACGGCGCTACTCATGCCCCGTCCGCGAGTTCCGCCACTATTACGTCACGGAGGCGTCGTTTGGCCATTCCGACCGCTGGCTGCGTCTCCTGGCGCTCAGGGTTGTCCAGTCCCTCTTCCTTGATTTCAAGAGGTCGGATGATGATGAGCTGCTACACACGCTGCATCCCTCCATCTTCTCATGCCGTGGACTCACAACCCTTTATCTCGGAGGCTGCTACATTCCAGCTCCGCCCCCGGGCTTTACAGGGCTTCCAAATCTGACCGAGCTACGCCTAAGGAAAGTCGGGTTTACTGAAGGCGCTAGGGTTTTAGAGTTGTTGATTGCTACCTCTCCATTGCTTGAAAGTCTGCGTCTCGAGTACTTGTCACTTCCTTTAAGCAATGGCGTGTACAATCAGTGGATCATTCGAGCGCCCAAACTCCAGAGTTTAACTATTGATGCAATTTTTGATGATGAGTGGCAGATCAATGATCTCCCATCCCTTGAGGAAGCAGATATAGACTGTGTGGGATACTCCCCTGACCGTGATATAGTCAAGCTCATGACGGAATTGGCTCATGCCACGAAGCTCAAGCTCTCTATGCCGGTAAATTATTTTCTCTATTGTTCTTTTGTTTCTTTGCTTTCTAGAATCATAGAGATGTCATTATATATTTTTTTATCCTATAAGTTTGGTGAAATATCCTTTTCCTATGGCTACCAAATAATTGTTGTAATTTTTTCCCTACCGGGAGTTATCCAACCCCGTCTTAGAAAAGAAGTTACAAGAGTTTTAGGTTTGAGAAAAGAAGAAGTTACAAGAATCTGATCTCAGAATAGTAGATTTTTTTACTAATTATTGTTGCAATTGAGTTCAATTCAAGAGTTTAATGCAATTATCGATAATTGAGTAGCAGATCGATGATCTCCTATCGATCCATCCTTGACCATGATTTAGTTGTATTTTCTCAAATAAAATTTAGTGTGAAAATTCTCAAGTTTGACCTGATCTAAATCGACCAGATTACATATGTACGCAACAGAGTTCCATACTACTTAAACTCTAGAGTGAATGTACATATCTTAAGGAGTCGTGATGACTCATGCATGATAAGTGTATGTTTCTTTTCTTGTTAGTGGGCCCTAATTTTAACGTAAAAGACTTTCAGACCTTATAAACATATCTTCACTGCAGAGATTTTTAGTATTTGGTTCAACTGAACCAAATGATCTTTTGCTACCCTTAATTCAAAGTTCGAACCTTAGTACAACCAAGCGATACATGATTGGTATTATCCTATTATTTAGTGCAACTATCTCATAATGTGATCACTCTGTTTAGGCACAGCTTTAGTTACATCAAAATGATTTCCTTAAGAGTCAAGTATGCAAATCTTTTGATTGTTGGTTTCATGATGAATTTTCCATTAGCTTATTCCCTCCAAATGTTTTTTTCTTGTCGTTAGGACAAGCTTATTAGTATAAATTTACTAAGTGGCTTATCCTAACAACAAGTAAAAAGTGCTGGAGGTGGAGTGTGGGCACAGAATATCCACACCACATTTTATATGCCCTTGAAAAAAGAAACGCCTGAAATTCGGTGTCATTTATTTTTATGATTCCCTTTGGCAATAGAGTCCAAGAGATTGCTATCACTGGGCCTATATCTTTGGAGTGGCTGTGGTCATCTTTATGAGCTGCTTGGTTTCTTGTATGTTGTGAATGCTGAGAAGTTTCCATTTTATAAAAGGTAAAGGTGGCTGATCCATGTGCCTTCAACTACTATTTGTATGTTAGTTTTTTAGTTTGATATGATTTCAACTTTTCAATAGCTTCATAACGCTAAGTGCCAATAGATTTCACATAGCCCATACATCTAGTTAGAATCAGTATTTCAAAGACTATTGGACCATATATGAGGCATAATTGCCTATACTAATTACCTTGCAAGGACCAGTTCATACATGTAGTTAGAATCAATATTTGAAAGACTATGTTGGGCCATATGTGAGGCATAATTGCCTGGACCTATTACGATGCGTCCATGCAATGACTGGTACTAGGCGATTATTTGAGGATCTAGTAGGGTTGAAAAGAGGGCAATTGCTTAAATATACTTTCGATTTTCCATCGTCTTTGTCTTATATGCCAGCTTAATGTTTCATCTTGTTTCATCTCTGTTTCAGATTATAAATGGTAATATACAGGAGGGACTCCCGTACCCATTTATTAATCTGAAGTGTTTATTTCTGCGTACAAGTCTGACCTTAATGTCTAGCGTTTCATCTGTATTTTATCTGCTCAGGCATACTCCTGCACTTGAAGTTTTGGATTTTGAGGTAATTTGCAATAGGCCAACAGCAGTTAGAAGTTAATGGTGCATTTCTTTTGTATGCAAGGCTAATATAATTTTCCATCTTTGTCAATTGTACAGCTCGATGAAAATTATTCTGAGGATGATGAAGTAGATTGTGACTTTCTCAATGCATTGTGGACTGATGATTTGTTCTCCAACCTGATACGTGTTGGTGTGACATATACAACGTGCAAATTAAGTGAGATGCATTTTATTGAGTTTCTTTTGTCCGAGGCAAGACGACTTCAAGAGCTCCATGTTTGCCTGGATAGTTTCTGTGCAAAATCTAATGAAGCAGCAGCTACAGAATTGGCAAAATATAGGAGAGCTTCTCCACGAGCCAAGGTCTTCTTCAGCCGTAACGATTAGCTTTTGTAGCATTTTTGCTTGTGATGAAGTACTAGGTTGTACCTTCGGTGTAACATTAAAGTTAAGAATTTTCAGGTCCTATATTGTAAAAATGCAATTAACGTGAAAACTGATTCCGATACCTGGTTGAACTGTGAACAATTTAGAAACTTTGCGTCTCAGGAGCTATAAATTTTGCGATACTCCTTTTGGTACATGAGCTAAATTTTCTGCTATTCCAAAAAAAGCACCCGAATGATAATTTCTCTCATTAGTGTTGAAACTTAAAGTGCAGTTTTTTCCCCCTCTCTTAGTATTGAGCAGCATCTCTAATGTGGTTGAGTGCCTTTTGGCTTGTACCATTGCAACCGTAATTTTCTGTTTATAAATATCTACTGATTCATATCACGAAATCATCTTTTTTAACAGATTCACTAGATTTTAGGTGACTGAAAGCTTTTAGTCACTGAATTGTTCCTTTGTATTTTGCTTGGTTTTTATAGGATTTTTTGTATAATAATCAGCAACCATTGGATATAGATTAGATGGTTCAAAAGAAGTGACTGAAACCTCCATAAACTTTTAGGTGACTAGCAAGCCTTTTTTTTATCGATCGTGAAACTATTTGATTTTTTAGACACAAAATGCCATCTTCCAACACACCTCGTCTTTGGGCTCTGAGCATACTGCCCCCCTCCCTCCTGACTCGGACCTCTATTTAGGCTATCTCCAACGGTGGAGATCCAAATTGGGGACCCAAATACCTTAATGGGTCACTACAATGCATAAAGGGGATGATCCAAAAATATCAATCTCCAACGGAAGGCTTAAAATCAGGAGGCATGACCCAAATCCACCATCGTCGCGTCGAGCTCGTCCACCTGTCGCCGCCGCCGTTCCTCCATGCTCGTTCGGCCGTCGCCTCTAGCTCGCCCAGTCGCTGCCTCGAGCTCGCCCAGACGCAACACCAAAGTTCCAGGCGCTTGGGAGGCGAGGCTATGACAGCGTTGGAGCTGCAAGCACGGCGGAGCTACAGCTCCAGGGACAGCGGTGCAGGGGACGGTAGGGCTGCAGCAGATCTTGGGAGATGGCGGCGGGGTTGCGGAGGAGCGGCTGATGATGAGAGCTGGCGGCAGGGCTGCAGCGGATCTTCGAAGGAGGAGACGACGGAGCTTGCGGTGGTTGGCGCTGGTGCTCGAGCAGAGGGGGAGGCGGGGGAGCGAAGGGTCATGGCCGATGCTGCTGCTCGAGCGGAGCGCTGGGTCGCAGAGCTGGAGCCCCATTTGTGGGTCGCAACCCAGTCTCAATCCAAAATAGGTCTCGTATTTATGTCACCCGTTGGATACCATTTTTCAGTATTTTACACTCATTTTGGGTTTGGGTCACCATATGGGTGACCCGTTACAGATAGCCTTAGGCTATCTCCAATGGTGGTGGAGACCCAAACCCAATTTTAGGATGCTACAGGGTCAAAATAACATCACTCAAAAAACTTGATCTCCAACGAAAGATCTAAAACGTAGACTCCTCCTCCCGTTGTTACACCCGCCTCCTCTCGCTGCTGCCCTCGACTCCTGTCTTGCCCCCGCCGCCCCTTACTCCCGTCGCCGCCCCCACCTCCTAAGTCGTCGCGGCTTCCTCTCAGCGCCGCCCCCACCATCCCTTCTGCCATGGACGCCTCTCCTGCCGTCGCGACCTCCTCCTGTCGCTGCCCCGCCATCCCTTCCGCCGCGGACGTCTCCCCCGCCACCGTGGCCTCCTCCCATCGCCATTCGTGTCTCCTCTTGCCACTGTGGACTTCTCCCATCGCCGCCACTGCCACCCCTGCCGTCATCGTGGCTTCCTTCGGCGCAGGTCGCCTCTCCTGTCAAGCACCTCGTAAGGTTCTGCCCTCCCGCGCCTTCACCACACTAAGCGTTTGGGTCACTAAGTAAGCTGCTCCATTTTAACGTCACGTACGAAGTGTCTTCTAAAATATGTGTTCTATCTGGATCATCGGTTAGAGACATGTTTTTTATGTTTCAGACTCATTTTTAAATATGAGTTATTCTGCCGTTGGAGATAGCCTTACAGCCCGCAAACCCTTTTTTAGGTTTTCCGAGCGCGCGGAGATTTGGGGGAAATGGCGGAGTCGCCGCTGAGCAGGAAGCCGCGGCTCACGGCAGCGGCGGTGGAGGGGGCTGCGGACGCGCTCGCCTCTCTCTCCTTGAGGTCCTCGACAACATATTCTCCCGCCTCCACATCTACGACGTGGTCCGCACCTCGGCGCTCTCCCGCGCATGGCGCCGCCGCTGGGAGTCGCTCCCCACGGTCGATCTCTCCCGCAGCCACGGTATCTCTGCCTCCGACGTCGACGCGCTGCTCCTCCGCCGCTCCGCGCCCGTCCGGGCCTTCCGCCTCGCCTTACCGGACATCTCCTGGTCCGAGACCACCTTCCACGACTGGCTCATCCACCTCTCCCGCCGCGGCGTACGGGATCTGTGCCTCCAGTTTCCGCACCCGCCCGGCACCATCGAGCTGCACTCCTCCGTATTCTCCTGCCGCGAGCTCACGAGGCTCAGCCTCGTCAACTGTTGCATCCGGCCGGCCCCTCCAGGGTCTGCCGGGCTCCCAAACCTGAAGACGCTGCGCCTCATAAGAGTCAGCATCCAAGGCGCGACCATCCACGACCACGGGGGGAGAGCATTGGAAACCCTGATCGCCGCGTCGCCCTTACTTGAGGAGGTGACGCTCTTAAAAGTGAGGCTCCTCGGTGACCACCTTGATAGTGCTTGGACGATTCGGTCGCCCAATCTCCGGAGGCTTACAATAGCTAGTGGCTTTGATTATGGTGGGCGAACAGAGAACCTTCAGCGGCTGGAAGAAGCAGTTCTCTTCGGCCCCAATTACGCCAAGTTCTTGAACGGGATGGCGGGAGTTACTAAGCTCGAGTTCTACTGTGCTTTCATTTTGGTAAAGATTTTGCTTCATTTTCAACTGCTTTCTATCGAATGCTTATAAAATTTTCTTTTAAGCCAAGTATTTGAGGACATATAGTATGAAAGGCTTGCCTTTCATAATCTCATGACTGCTCCCTGGAAACTGACCTCTCAATTAACAATGTCAATGCTCCATTGTCAGAACATATTTTAATCACGCCTAAACAAATATACAACTGATTTAACAAAGTGGTCTTCTTATGACATGAAGATTTTCAATCTCTTGCAACTTCCCTGCCTTCATAAGTTCAAATAGGGTAAAACCAGATAATGTTGTTGCAGAAAGTATGAACTGGTTTTTGAGGATGAAAAGAATTCATAAACTGTCCCCCCCCCCCCCCCCCCCCCCCCCCTTTTTTTTTCCTTTTTGGCAATGATGCTTAAAATTGCTGACGCAGGCATCCTGTCACAGTATCACTTTTGCTTATATTGTAGTCATGTTTAACACTGTTCTGTTATTTCAGCCAACTGAAGTTGATGTTCTGGACCGGCTGCCGTTCTTGTTTGGGAACCTTAGGAGCTTAGTCATTGAAGTGATTTTTTGTAAAATATCCCACATGTCATCTATTGTCTGCCTACTTAGAAGTGCTCCTATTCTTGAAGAACTTGATGTTTGGGTAAATTCTTGCTCTCACCTGTTTCCAGTCATTTCGATTTAAAATGATGGTAATCTTTTTTTATTTTATTTTATAGGCATGGAGTGATGGGACTCAGGAAATTGAAGCAAACAATGAGTTCTTGAATGCTCAGTGCGTTGATCATATGTTTACCAAGCTTCATATTGTGCGTATGAAGGATATTAAATACCATACTAATGAGATGCACTTTATGAAGTTTGTTCTGTCAAAGGCGAAAGCACTACAGCTACTATCTATTTTGCTCTGTGCCTCATGCAATACTGAGGAGCCTGTTAGTGAAGTAAAAGAGTACCCAAGAGCATCACCGGATGCTCTTGTCATTTTCATGGGAAGAGATCTGAATGATGCAAATTAGTAAAGCCTTATGTTGATATTTCCTTTTTGTTTCATGTATGTTAGTCTCTTCAGTAGTTGTGAACTTTGTATCTGCTGGTGTTATAGCATGCATCCGGGTGGCAGGAGAGCAAGAGAGGTGAATACATTGCCATCCAGGGATAAAAGCCCATGGTGTGGTGAGAGGTAGGACCTTCTCTTCTACTTCATGCCATTTTATTGATATAGTTCTCTCTTTACATAGAATAGAGATGTTACTTAATAACCAAGCATCTGGTATTGAATCTAATAGATGCAATCCAAAATAAGTAATCTCAGTCTAGCAAACCCATCTAGTAGATAACCTTTCTAACTTAGTACTGAATTCCATTTAACTTACTAGTTAGTACTGAGTTCTGTTATAGACCATGCCGATACTTTGGTCATGTGCTCCCTTAATTGGCCATGGAGCAGTCATACCACTTGTACTACATCTCTTTTCTACATGAATACCTGGTAGATTCGATATATTCAGTAATAACCACTAGTTAATATTTCGTTGTAGAGTAAACATTAATACATGTTCTTTACAGTGGAGGAACATATGCCCCTTCCAATCTTTTTTGTCAATGCTAGGGCGAAGTAGCATCAAAAGATCAGAGGGAGTAGTTTTCAGAAAAAATGTGCACTAATTGCTTAGCTTATTTAAAATGCTGGTGAAAAAGAAAACACTTCTGCTTATTTCTACATTTTAGGTCATTTTGAGAATCTGCTTACTCCTAGTGTTTGCCTTAGCTCAACCTTTGTTAATTCTGTAAAAAAAAGCTGTGAAATAAGCTGCACCAAACATGTCTCAAAAGGAAAGATTCCAAGTAGTCATAGGCTTTTTGCCTTTTTGTGGAATCTAGATTGTAATTATGGAAGTCTTTTGATTTTGAATTTTGTAAGGGTATAACAAGTTTCATAATACATTTCAGATTTTAGAAGATTTACTTTGTTGGAATCACGCCTTACATAGAATAGATGGTATATTGGATCCCTACAGTGGTACATGTGCCACATAGTTTGCTAAATATGTAATAAGACTCACCTTGCTAAAACTATTTCAACTGACACCTCAGGTCATTTCCACCAGTGAGGTTGTTACCAACTAATTTTGCTGGAGCTAGTGTAAAATTAGCATGTATAATGGCTTGAGGTCTATCAGGATGGCTTTGACTGAAGTTTCTGAGTTTGCAATTTATTTTACATTACCTTTCTAATGTCATGATTGGACTTCAGCAGCACATTCACCAATAATTCTGATGAGAGAATGCAAACACATGAGGCATGCCCTCGGAGGCGGCATCGGCTGAATTTTGAGTCTGTTGCACAAGTGGAGCAGCTTCGGGAGGAGCTACTGAAACTGAAAAGTGTGAGGGAAGATAATTTGAGAAGATTAGGGTGCAAGAATGAGATGTTAGCGACAAGGGCTAAGGAGTCCTGTGAGTTTAGAGAGTACTTCAGCTCTGCCATTCAGGTATCCGTTCCACGAGCTTAGCGGTACTTCATTTTATGTTCTAGAAATGAATTATTGTTACTGGCTGTTTAAAATGCAGTTGTTACGTGAGCAATGCAACATTAGCCGCTCCGGAATTGGCCAGCGTCACCCTTATTCAGCGGTTCCATCATCGGACCATCTGGTTAGGAAATGCTTTCTTATAACAGTTATAATAAGACTCTGCACAACGAAGATAAGCCCCTCCTATTTCCTGCGAGTAACACGTCTCAGTATGCTTATCATGTGTATCTTGTGATAGATCACCTCCGAACTAGGGGATGCTCCTGTGAATACTGTTGTCGGTGTTGAAAGTTCTCGTGCAGATTCTCCTGAGGACAAAGTTACCAGATACGCTGCCAATGCTTGCGCCAACTCTCCACACACACCATGACTAGCATTGGCACCAAATCAAGATTCTCGTTCATCACTCCTTTGTTTCTTCTGTAACTGTTCAGTTTCTTTACAGCCTTGATTGAATTACTGAACACTTATTTCTTTTTTTATTCTTATTTTATAAGCTGAACATGTGTCATCGTAATTTACCACTCGTTGGTGACAAATATCAGTCGCCGTTTGATGCAAGCATTAAAACTTGGGCCCATTTGATTTTAGCACCAGATTAGGTACGCAACAGGAAGGACATACACAAACCATTTATAATCCATGCATGCTTTTATCCAGTAATTTTGAATGAGTCAGAGATACTGGCCTAATGCTTACTCTCATTGCTTTTTAGTTGGGACAATCCCACTGGTTTTTAGTTGGGATAATTACTTGAACGAGTATTGTTTAAACGTTATCAATTTGAAACCACAGAGTATCGAGGTCATATTACTTTGACGTAATATAGCTCATGGTTCCACACAGAAATTCATACTGGCACCTTATATTTATGCCATTTGTTACTTTTTCCTTTTCTACATCGTGATAGTTAAACTCAGTCCTCGGCATGAATGGAATATGAATAGTTTCTTGTTCTGGATGGATTAATCATTCTAAATAAATGTTGTAACAAGAAAATACAGAAATGAAGGCCTTCGGTAGGAAAAAAAATTTCGCAATCCAAATGGGCTCAAATCAGCGCAGACTAGGCTAACGTATGCAAAGGGTGGGCTGCCGTTAACAATTGCAGTTCGATAAGTCCATTAGGTTTTCCCAGTTCCGGTTTCCGAATCCGAGCGCGCGGAAATGGCGAACTCGCCGCCGACCCGAAAGCCGCGTCTGGCGGCAGATGCGGCGGCGCCGCCGCCGGACCTTCTCTCTTCGCTGCCCCTCAAGGTGCTCGACAATATCCTATCCCGCCTCCACATCCGCGCCGTGGTCCGCACCTCGGCCCTCTCCCGCGCTTGCCGGAGCCTGTGGGAGTCGCTCCCCTCCGTTGACCTCACCAGCAGCTTTGGTATCGTCCCCGCCAACGTCGACTCGCTCCTCCTCCGCCGGTCCGCGCCCGTCCGCACCTTCAGCCTCGTCGCGTACGACGGTTCCTGGTTCGTCGACGCCCTCCACGACTGGCTCCTCTACCTCTCCCGCAACGGCGTCCGGAATCTCAACCTCTGGTTCCCGTGGAATAAGTTCCGGCTCCACTCGAGCCTCTTCTCCTGCCGCGAGCTCACCTCCCTCAACCTCAATTCCTGTCGCCACCCACCCACACCGCTGGGGTTTGCCGGATTTCCGTGCCTGAAGACGCTAAACCTCCATAACGTCGTCATCCCGGAGCACGGGGGGAGGCATTTGGAAGCTCTAATTGGCGAGTCACCGTTGATGGAGAAAGTGGAACTCATGAGGGTAGAGCTCATTGGGGATGATCCCGACGAGGAGTGGTTAATTCGGGGTCCCAATCTCCAGGAACTGACAATAGTAAGTGACTTTCCTTATGGTGGCAGTACAGAGGACCTCCCGCGGCTGAAGGAAGCAGGTCTATTTGGCCCTAATTATGCCAAGTTCTTGATGGGGATGGCTGGAGTCACAAAGCTTGACTTCTTTTGTGTCTCCAATTGGGTAAATGTCCCATTTCATTCCTCTCGTTTTTTGTATGCTTATCTTATCCCATGGAAGAGGCTTCAATGGATACTGGTAATAAGAGGGTAAAGTTGACTAAAAAAGAACTTGGACCTGCCTTTAATGAAACAAATTGCTTGCTAAACACACATTTATTTCCTTAGGCCCACTCTTCTCTAGTTGAAAACACTGTAAATGGTATTTTCATGTCCTGCTACACACTTGTAATCTAAGTGCCCACAAGCAAAGAAATGTGGCTTTACATTTTTATCCAGTAGCAATATGATTTTAATGTGTCTTAGTATGCAAGTGATAACCAAGTGCAGTGACCTGCTGCCAGCTTGGGTTTGTCGAAAAACCTCAACTTTTGCTACTGATTCGCCAATATCTGGAAGCATTTGATGTTTACAAATTTAAGTACTTTTAGGCTCTGTTTGTGGTGGTTGTGCTATGTTGCGTTATGCTGTGCTACGGAATTTAGTTAGAGGAATATTTTCCATTCTTAGTACGATTTCTGCTGTAACAGTTCCTAAAGGATGCTCTTAAATAAAACTAACAACCAAACTAGAAAATAAATAAGCACATTTGAAAATTCACTGCAATGCCAATAGAGCCTTGAGCTTCTATGCTCAATTTGTTTCTGAAGTTGCTTCATTCTGAACTGTTACTGAAGATATTTCATGATTACAGGTAACATGCTTAGTGTGTTATGAAAGATTAATTTTAAGAAGAAAGTAAGTCGCCTTGTGCATATCTAGAACACTAGTGATTTGTATATGGTTTTGTCATGCCCTTCATCAGTTATACTGACACTAATCCAAAGATGGAATAGGTAAGTAAAGATACAATTGTAGGTACTGAAGTCTGAAAGTGTTCATGTCAACCATTTGTTTGAGAGCACTATGTACTATATGTATCATTTTTTTCATATAATTAATGTATGACATTTCATGCCTTCTTTTTTCTTATCAGTTGACTGAAGTTGATGTCCTGGATCGACTACCATTCTTGTTCAAGAACCTTACAAGCTTAGTTGTTGCAGTTAATTTTACTAAAATGGCTGAAATTTTATCTATTTTTTGCCTATTTAGAAGTGCCCCTTCTATTGAAGACCTCACTGTTTGGGTAATGCATAATAATGACTTGCAAATTCTTTCTATCATAACTTGTTTCAAGATGATAGTAATTGTTTTGTCCATTGCGTAGGGATTTGGTGAGGGGAAACAGGAAATTGATGCGGATAATGACTTTTTGAATGCCCAATGGGCCGATTGTATGTTTTTGAAACTTCGTGTTGTGCAAATGAAGAAGATTGTATGCCTCTGTAATGAATTGCAGTTTATGGAGTTTATACTATCCAAAGCAAGAGCGTTACAAGTGCTTTCTATTATGCTTAGTTCCAGTGCCCTCTGCAGTAATGAGGAGGCAATTACTCATATAATAGAATATCCAAGAGCTTCACCTGATGCCCAAGTCATCTTCTTGGGTAGAGAATCTGCAAATAAGTAAGCCGAATTCTTGTATTTTCTTGTGTTGCTCCATATATTTATTGACCTTTTGAGTGATTCCAAAACTGCAATTATACCTTGTAAATGTTCTAGTATACCATTTTGGGCTCCGAGTAAATACCATATTTTTAGGAAAGCTGGGTGGGCCAGGCAGCAAAAGTGCCACAAGCATTTGATTTTGTCAGCCTGGGATGGGATGTAGCTGCCTGGTCCAGACACCATTCGTCCATTCGCCACCAAACACGTCTTTGTGTGGACATCAAATTCATGATAAACATTTCCTACTAAGCTTGTGGTATACAAATCAAGTTTGTCTATCAAAAGTATCACATATTGAGAGATTCTAGTATTCTTAATTTTTCTAGACATACAAGGTTTTGAGGTAAATGTGACTTAAGATGATTGGTTTTAGAAAGGGAGGTGTGTAGTGGAAACTCAACAGTTTGATGCCATCATGGAAACTTCTTTTTTCTTGTGTGTGTGTTGGGGGATATCAACATATCATGGATATTTGTATTGAGAAAATTGATGCTCTCGTTACTGCAATTTCTTCATCCTTTTCCCTTTTAATGACATGTAGATGTTAGGTTGGAGTAGTTGCAACAGGTTTGTGGTTAGCATCTGCAAATGTATACGCAACTGTTATCTCTTGTATCCTGCACATTGTTATATAGGAGCATCAGTGAAGGTTACTTCTACGATTGATTCTCTTCTATTATGAATATAACTTTTAATTCTTGTTTGATTTGAGAAAAAAGTGGGTGTTGAACTTACAGATAATCTTCTGCAAGAGACCCTTGCTTCCATATATTTTTCCCCAACGTGATGGCTGGTTTCTAATTAGCAGAAATCTTTGTTGGCAAGCTGCCACCAATTCTACATGTCCTTCATGTTATCTATAGACAATACAAGATGCAGTATATACTGTAGTTTCCACTTTCTTTAGCACCATTTCCAATATTATTTATAATTTTCTTTTCTGTGGGTCTCAAAATCAGAGTCTCCATGTTGACAATACTTGTGCCTTGCCAACCAGCTCTCTCCAGTCCAATGATGCATCTGCCGTCAAAAGGAACACCTCTGTCTACCTCCTTCCAAAATGTTTTCTTAAAAAAAACACTTCATTCTGTTTCTATCTCATCATTCGCATCTCCACTTAGACGTCTGGGTGGAGTATTTTACTTGCACTAAAGCATGGTATTAAACAGTTAATTTGGTCCTCCTCTCATGTAGTAAGGCAATTATTTTGGAATGGATAGATGATTACACAATCCAATGCTTTTGTATCTAATAACTGGATTTGCTCTGAATGCAGTGGCTCTGCTAATACTTCCTCTGAGACTGCTGAGGCCGAAGAATCACACACAACGGACAGCGAGCATGACTCCATCAATTCAGATACTGATGATGATGATTCTGAGGAAGAAGAGGTGCAGACCACAAGCAGTGAGCCTGGCTCTATCGGTAACTCCACTACAGATGATGCATCAGAAGAGAGACATATATCAGGCAGCAGGATAGGCTCAATCTGCATGTCTCCTGACAATGCTGAGGTTGGCTACCAGCGTGCCTCTGTCTATACGTCCACTGGCAATGCTGAGGTTGGCAGCCAGCATGACTCTGTCAACACATCCACTGACAATGCTGCTGTGGAAGAGACACAGACAACAGGAAGCGGATTGGTGCACTTTGTTCACCCTCGGAGACGGCAGCGGCTGGATCTGGAGTCTGTGGTACTGCTGGGTCAGCTTGAGGAGGAGATGTTAGAGTTGCAGGAGCAGATGCAGCTTGAGTCAACTATACGGGAGAATAATTCTTTGATCCAGCAGGATCGAGAGCACATGATATCTAAGTTACAGGTACTTCTGTTCTAGCATAAGAATTCTTCACTTTGTGCCACACAAAAGAGTGACTTGTACTGACAAATGGAATTGCAGGATCTTTCAACAAATCTAAACATTAGTCTTCCTCCACTCCCAGCGTTTTTATCTCATATGGTAAGTAATGCTATCTACATCTATAATTTTTGGACATCTTACTTGTTTGTTTCTATAACTTTGGATGATAAAGGCCACATCCAGACAAGGAGACACTTCTGTCAATCCTGGCTTCAATGGTGCTACGAGTGCTCATGGGAATTCTCCTCATCCAGAGGACCGTGCTGTCAATGGTGCTGGCAATGCTCATACCTGTTCTTCGGAGCATGCTTAAAATGGACTTTGCCATTCCCATCTTTTTCTATGCTTCCGTTACTGCTGCCACAATTCAGTTTGTTGACACTCTTTAGACCTTCCAAGGGGATTGAGGAGGAATGAATAGGATTGAGAGGGCATAGAGAAAGTTTTGATTTGTAGAGGATTTAATCCATTCCTAATACCCTCAAATCCTCTTCAACATCTTGCAAACCGAACAATGGGCTTGTAAAGGATTCAATTCAGCCCCCCTCTAATCCATGTGGTAAGAGGAATAACCGAACACGGCCTTACTATATTATACTGAACAATGCATGGCTGCTTCTGCTGCGGCACTATGTATGCCAGTTGCCAGATTTAGCCTATTGATGAACAATGCATATCTTATTTATCGTATGTTATTATGGATCAATGGATATATTCATATATATTTGACTGTGTTCTTTTTATTTCTCTCTTCTCACACTTTCTCTTGCACAATGACACCTAACTTGTGTGTCATTGTGAGTTTGTTTTTATTATAAATTTACAGTTGCAACCGAAATATAAACCTTAATTTGCCATAAGCAAGACATTATAAATTGAAGTGTTTTCGTAGTTCCCAGTTGCAACGGTGTATATGAGATGATTGCAAATGAGGATCTTCATTCATGCATGGACGATGTTTCGTGTTTCCACCAAGGATTAAAAAACCGGTACAGTAATGGTTTTTGTCTCGCTGAAAACCGGCTCAGTAAACCGGAAAAACCAATCAAAAATCGTTTTTTGCTACAGTACATAGAGTTGGTTTTTCTGATAAACCGGACGTCCGGTGAAACTGGACCGGAGCGGTTTTGTTGAAAACCATGAAAACCAGCTGGTTTTTAACGGTTTTTTAATCTCTGGTTCCACGACCTGGTTGAAGTGTTACACTGAAATCCAGCGATATGCCATTTCCAGTGTCATCTTCTCCTTCAAAGTTCAGAAACTATTCTGTTGGATAGTATTGCTTGTATGTGCTCGAAACTTGAAAGCCATTTAAGAAAGATGTACGCTCGAAAAAAATTTGTGGCAGCAGAAGTTGTATGATTCAATTTGATAGTGTTCAAGATCAATGTATTTGAATACAGTCCTGTAATGCTATATAAGTGGAAAATACTGTAGTACTTCTTTCGTTATTGTCATTCATTCTTTTAGTTAAGTTTGATCATTCCTCTAATTTAAAATATTAGTTTAAATTTTAATACAACGAAATATATGATAATTTTAAAAAGATTTAGATAAGATGAATGATGAAATTTAAAAATAATTGGAGAGATTATATAATCAGTATACAGATGGGAGATGGATCAGGAATTAGTTTAAGGCCCAAGACCGCAATCTCAGTCGGAGGTGGGGGCAAAGAAAGCCCAAGGCCGCAAGCTCAGGTCCATGCCTCCGCGCCGTTGCTCTGTCTCCGTCAGCTTCTTCATTGGAAGAGGAGGGAGGGACCGAGGGGAGGTCGGGAGCCTCTCCGTCGGCTTGTCGAGCAGGCTGAGGTGAGGGCGAAAGAATGGCGGCGGCAGACGCGCTCTCCTCGCTTACGATCGACATCCTCGACAATATCTTCTCCCGGCTCCACATCTACGACGTGGTCCGCACTTCGGCGCTCTCTCGGGAGTGGCGGCGCCGTTGGGAGTCGCTTCCCTCGGTGGACCTCTCACACAGCACCGGGATCTCCGCCTCCGACATCGATGCGCTCCTTCTCCGGCGCGGAACCACCCCCGTCGTTGCCTTCCGCCTCCTCGTGTTGGACCCCTCCTGGGGCGCGCGCGGCTACATCCATGACTGGCTCCTCTACCTCTCCCGCCGCGGCGTCCAGGACCTGGCCCTTGGGTTCTCATCCCGCTGCGGCTTCGTCCAGATGCACTCATGCCTCTTCTCGTGCCGCAAGCTCACCCGCCTCAGCCTCATGAGCTGCCGCATCCCGCCGGCACCCGCGGGGTTCGCGGGGTTCCCCAACCTCAAGGCGCTGCGCCTAGAGGGCGTCATCATAGAGAAAGGAGCCGGTCATGCTGGGAGGGAGTTCGCGGCCCTGATTGCCGTGGCGCCGGTGCTAGAGGAGGCGGAGTTCATCCTCGTAATACTCCCGGGGGACGGCTCGGGCGCGGAGAGAGTGGACGATTAGGGCGCCTAATCTTCGGAAGCTTTCCATTTTCGGTCCGCGATATGGCGGCCAAACGGTGAACCTCCCGCTGCTTGAGGAAGCAACTCTCTTTGGCCAGAATTATGCCAAGTTCTTGACTGGGATGAGGGGAATCACCAAGCTTGACTTCCGCTGCACTTACATCTCTGTAAGATTCTGATTCATTCCTGCATCCTGCTTCATTTGATGTTTTTGTCTTCAGTTATGGACTACCCTTTAACTCAAACAATTGATTCAAGGATAGCTGGTAATGGCATGCAAGAGGATTTTGTGAACCTTGCAGTATAATAACAGGATACAAAATACTCCTCTGGTCGTAAACTGTTGTCGCCGGCCAGTTCATTTGTGGGCTGACGACAACAAAAGAAAAACGGAGGAGTACTGTTCTTCAATATAGTACAAGGCTATCTGTTTGACCGTTTGGGTAATGAAGCTGAATGATGTTGATGTTTTATACCAAGCCCATGTCTAAACATTATTTGTGTTTTTTTCAGCCAACTGAAGTTGATGTCCTGAAGAAACTTCCATTCCTGTTTGAGAACCTGAGGAGCTTATCCGTTTCAGTCAACTTTTGTGAACTTTCCAACATTTATTCTATGTTCAGCTTGCTCAGAAGTGCCCCTGTTCTTGAAGAGCTCGATGTTTGGGTAGTGTCAGCTTCTCACTGGCATTTTTTTTCTATCTTGTTACTTGCTTCAGAATCTGATAACATCTAGTATTTTCTTTATAGGGATGGAGTGTTGGTGCCCAGGAAATGGAAACAAACAATGAGTTCTGGAAAGCTCAGTGTAATGATCAAATATTTGCAAAGCTTCACATTGTTCGTATGAAGAAGTTTGCATATCTCACTAATGAAATGCGCTTTATGGAGTTCGTTCTTTCAAAAGCAAGAGTATTACGATGTTATATGTCACTCTTGATTCACGTGCCTCATGCAGTAACGAGGATGTTGTTACTGACATAGCACAATATTCAAAAGCTTCACCTGATGCCCAGGCCATGTTCATGGGGAGAGAACCGGAATCTGCTAATCAGTAAGCATAGTGATATCCTTTTTGTTTCATATATTTATCAAACTCCTCGGTTGTTGTGAAGTACAGTTCATGTTCACCTGGTAGGTGTAGTGCATTCAATATTGACTGCTGTAAGTTGTGTGTTGTGTGCCACATGATTCACTAGAAATGATCTGAAGCTCTTGCCTTCCTAGTTTTATCAAGTGAGCATTTTTGGCCTACAAAATTTGATGTAATTTCCAACATAGGATATAAGCCTACATTGGCGGTTCAGGCATAAGTTTTCTACTTTTCCTTCCGCAAGTTCACATCTTTAGGGAAAATAAAAAGAATCTTTGGGTCATATAAAATGTACTCTTTAGTCTTACTCATGCTTGCCACTTTCTTGTACTGCAAGTCTGCCATTACTTGTTCATCATCTCCTTGTTCTCCATGTTTCACAGTTGTACCTTGTCCAGAGTTCCTGTGAGAATTAGAATATTGTGTGTTGGAACTGGATAGCAGAGGAATTGTGTTGGAAATGCAGAAGGAACCTTCAACTGTTCTTCCAGTTCATATAGATTTCTAATGCATGAATTTAGAACCCTGACTACATTTGGATGTGAGGAGAAGATAAATTTTGTACCTTTTGTGTTGGATCCCTTTTTTTCTTTCTTTTGGCTTTTGTTCCTTTTGTTTTTGTCTCTCTTTTCTTTTTTTCCTTTTTCTTCTCTCTCTTTTGGCTTTTGTTCCTTTGTCTCTTCTTTTTTTGGGTTCCCATGGGTTTCATCTCTAGCCTACCCCAACTTGCTTGGGATAAAAAGGCTTTGTTGTTGTTGTTGTTGTGTTGGATCCCTATCTAGTTTAACATGCCTTGATCAATTTAGAACCCTGACTACATTTGGATGTGAGGAGAAGATCAGAACAGAGCAACAGAGCAGGAGATTGACAGCGTGCACTGATGTATAAGCTTGTAGGGTTCAATGCATCCTGATGCATCACTGAATATTCTTCAGTTCGATGTTGCGTAGGAACTGGAGTTGCAAGGATTTTTATAATGATTATGTTTTGCTCTTTCGGCTATGATTCGTATCTTATTTGGTTATATCTGGACCTGCAGTTGATTATTTCATCAAATCAATGCAGCTGGATGGTTTCTGGTGCTAAGCGAAAAAGTTGGGTAGGCAGGAGAAATTTCTGGCACACTTTTCACTTTTAGGGACTTATTGTGTTATTTACTTGTTTATATGGCCAACATGTCATTTATGAACTCAATAAACTCATTCTTCGTTGAAAGTTCTGAGTATCAATTTTCAAACTAAATTCACCACTGATAATACTAATAGTGATCAGATGTTTGAACTTATGTTACTAGTTTGACTTGTGAGTTATGAAGAAAACTATGTGGTAATAAGTTGTGCATGTTCTTTTAACTTGTGGATATTATATGCTGTTTACAATTTACAATCTTGTTAGCCCTCCCATTTTTCTTTCTTTCTTTTTTAATAACTTCATCCCTCAGTCAGGACAGAGGCTTTCTCACCTGGACGGATGAGGATTCTACTGAGGAGGAACAAGCAAATGCAGCACGCCCTCGGAGATGTCAGCGGAGGAATTTTGAGTCTGTGGCACAAGTGGATCAACTTGAGGAGATACTAAAGCTGGCAAAGAAGAGGGACCTGATTGCCATGGACAGCTTAGGTGTCAGTAAGGAGATTAGCGTGATACTGAAGGAGCACCGCAAGCAACGAAATTACAACAATTCTGCTCTGCAGGTATCCTAGATTCACGAGTTAGCCATTGTTCAATTCATTTCTGGAAAATGAATTATTCCTGACGGAAACTGCAGTTGCTCTGCGAGCGATACAACATCAACTACCAGGAGCTTCTCCAACGCATGTCTGCACGCCCACCTGACCATTCGGTTAGCAAATTCTTATCTTACTCTACCTGCCAACAGTTATAATATGTTTTATATGACTTCCGGTATTTAAATATGCCTTTTACATGGTTAACTTTTAATGGTGAAGTGAGCCTCCAAACCAGAAGGTTCTGTGGCTTCGATCGATGGCAGTAGTAGCACTGATAATTCTTCTGAGGATTCTCTAGACGCCCATATCGTCCATGATCCTGGCAATACTCATGCGGATTTCTAGATAACGTCATCGTCCATTGCTGCCTATGTTCGCATGGAATCCCCAGAAGGCAATGGCTGTCATATGTTGCTCCAGTCTCGTTCTCTCCTATTTTCATCTGTAACTATCAAGCCTGTTTACATCCTGGATTGTTTTACTGAACAATGTACTAGTATTTCCTTTGGGTGTGCAACGATGCATCTTTAAATTATATTGGTGGTAATATTATTTTTATCTACGGTCTGCACGAGTATGATTTTTAAACCGTCTGATTCAGGGGGGGGGGGGGGAATCAATCAGCTTATCAGTGTGAAAAAGTTAGCATGTTTCTTTTTTTATTTATTATTTTTAACAATAAAAGAAGTTTGCGACCGCCCCGAGACCAACTACGCACTGCGCAGCCAGAGACTTGGGAGTTGGGACTATCGCACACTTAGGACAGGTATAAAACTACACGTAGTCAGTCTCATAGACCGTCTTATGCATTGCCATATAGGATTTTTGATAATGTGGAAGAGAGAGGGTGGTGAGAGAAAGAGATGGATGTTTCACGTAACAACTATCTCATACGTTAAAATTTAGGAGTATGAAACGGCTTTCACACCATTATACGGTTCTAGTAGTCTTTTAATTTATAAATATTTCTTTTTATATCTATAAATTAAGGAGTCATATAAAAAGAAAATAACTAATAAGACTATCCATTATATAAGTCGTCTCATAACCTGTCTTAAGATTACGTGGCATATATGAGACAACTTATAAAACAACACCATTGCACTTGCCCTAAGCCTGCCCCGAGACTAACTACGGACTGCGCAGCCCTAGAGACAAGTGGGACTGCTGCGCACAGTTAGGGCATCTACACTAGTTGTTATCTATAATATTTAAAAAAATATGTTAAGGACTACGTGTCTCTATAATCTGTACTAATAGTTGTGGGCCATGTTAATAAGCTATAGTGTTAATCTCATAAAAAAGGAAATATAGACAAGAAAAAGATACTTAAAACTGCAGCATGAGCTATAGATAATTGTTAGAGCCAACGTTATCTTTCCCCTCTTTATTCTTTCTTTTTATAAAAAATAGATTCATACACTGCAAGCGCTATCTGTTGGCAGTCATTGTGAAGGCCCTTAGCCTGGTCTGAGATCAACTACGGACTGCACAGCCCTGCGACTACAATACAGATCCAATTTCCTTCGTCCGCCGCCCACAAAAAGGCCTCAATTTGGGCTCGCCGCCGCCGCGGGGAGCGCGGGTGTAGTTGGGGGTGAAATGGCGGGCTCGCCACCGCGCCGGAAACCGCGGCTGGAGGCGGAGGAGGCGCCTCCGCCGCTGGACCTGCTCTCGTCGCTGCCCCTCGAGGTCTTGGACAATATCCTCTCCCGCCTCCACGTCTACGACATGGTCTGCACTTCGGCTCTCGCCCGCGCGTGGCAGCGCCGATGGGAGTCGCTACCCACCATCGACCTCACCCGCAGCCACGGCCTCCTCGCGGAAGACGTCGACGCGCTCCTCCTTCGCCGCTCCGCGCCCATCCGCACCTTCCGCCTCGCCGCGTTCTCCGACTCCTGGTACATCGACGCCCTCCACGACGAGATTTTTGTTATTATACCCATGAAACCGGTGGGTTTAGTAGAATGGCTCGAAATCGTTGACTTCTATAAAATAGCTATAAAATCGTTGCCTTTTCGATAAAATAATCTCGATTTAATTTTTGGAAAAAATGTCCTCATCTTTCTTTTTCCTCTCTCCATCTCTCTCTTCTCTTCTCTCCTCTCTTCTCTTCTCCTCTCTCTTCTTCTTCCGTCGCCCCTGCGCCCGTGTGCCGCCCTCGCCGACCACTCCGCCGCCCCCGCGCCCGTGTGCTGCCCGCGCCGCCCTCGCCGACCGCTTCATCGCTCCCGTGCCGCCCCCGCGCGCCTCCCACGGCTGAGAGAGGGAGGCAGAGCGGCGGCAGCGTGTTCGGCAGAGAGAGAGGAGAAGAGAGAGGGAAGAGAAGAGAAGAGAAAAGAGAGGAGAGAGAGAAGAGAGAGGGGGAGAGAGGAAGAAAGGTGAGGACATTTTTGTCCAAAAAATAGACTAAGACCATTTTATCGAGAAAGCAACGATTTTATGGTTATTTTATAGAAGCCAACTGTTTCAAGTCCATGCAGAAGCCCGCCGGTTTTATTACTATAATACCAAAAATCTCCTCCAGGACTGGATCCTTTCTCTCTCCCGCAACGGCGTCGAGAACCTCTTCCTCTGGTTTCCGCGACACGACGTCCGGCTCCACTCGAGCCTCTTCTCCTGCCGCGAGCTCACCTCCCTCAACCTCACATCCTGCCGCCTCCCGCCTGCTCCGCCAGAGTTCGTCGGATTTCCGAGCCTGAAGATTCTACTGCTCGACAAGGTTGTCATCTCGGAGCACGGGGGGAGGGGATTAGCTGCTCTGATTAGCGCATCACCTTTGATGGAAGAAGTGAAACTCATGAGGGTAGAGCTCATTGGAGATGATCCTGAAGATGAGTGGGTGATTCGGGCACCCAATCTCCAGAAACTGACTATAGCTAGTGGATTTCCTTATGGTGGCCGTATAGAGCACCTCCCACGGCTGCAGTTAGGGATTCTAAATGGCTGCAATTACGCCAAATTCTTGATGGGGATGGCGCAAGTCACAAATCTCCGATTCGCCACCATCAGTAGTTGGGTAAATACTTCAGTTCTGTCCTGCTTACATTCTCTCTTTGTTTTGTTTTTTTTTATTTTGACTAAGCACTCTCTGTTTGTTACTTCTATGCTGTGCTCATTGGTGCTCTTTGGACCATGTGACTTGTCAATGGTTCCAAGGAAAGGGGTTGCATTAGATAACCGGAAATTATGTTTCCACAAAATGGCTAAAAGACCACTTGGCCTTCATTTGCTAGAAACACACCACAAATCTATGCTTTTTTCCAGGCACATTGTATATCATTCTCTCTCTAGGACTCCTTTGCTGTTCAAAAGTGCTATAGAATACTAAAATTTGTGTTCATTGCTAGTGCACAATAGCATTTAGGTGACCTCCAGCAAAAGAGGGTGACTGACTTCACTTGGTTTCGGGCTGTCAAATGTTATTGTTCCTTTATCAAATTTAATCAAGTGCTGTCTCTTTTACCATTTTTCTTTATTAAAAAGGGAAAGGAGGCTCTGAAACCTTTCAAAGATGACAACGTTAGTTGATGTTTCTTCTGCATACTGTTTATTTGAATTGGCTCCTTTAACTGAACATAATTAAGAATGCCCTTTACATTTGTAGGTTAATAACATCATAAAAGGATGGTGCGTAGCTGCGTGCCAGTTTCAAGTAGAGAAGTACTTTAAAGCATCGATTCACAGGTCTTTCCTGCGCAACAAACTTGAATGAAGGAATGATGGAAGAAAACATTTTCACTGTGTGACTAAAGATTAATTTGAAACCATTAAGTCTTTGTTGGCTTATCTAGAATGCTCTCAGTGTAATTATCCTTGCCATTTCCATCATTAGTTTTTTCATAAAGGATTTCAATCATTTGTTACACTGACAGTAATCGGCTAAGTGAATTACAAATTAAAGATAGTAGTCAACATTTCTAATAATACTGTTTGTCTTCTCTTTCTCAGTCCACAGAAGTTGATGTGCTGGATCGATTACCTTTTCTATTTGACAACCTGAGGACCTTAGCCATTTCAGTGGATTTTACTAAAATGGCCCACGTTTTATCTCTTTTCTGCCTACTTAGGAGTGCCCCATCTCTTGAAGAACTTGAATTTGTGGTAATGTTTAATTCTCATTTGCATTTTTTTTTCTCCCATTACTTGTTTCCAGAGAATGTGAATCATTTTGTGTGTTTGTAGGGGTCAAGTGATTGTAGTCAGACAGAAGAATTCAAAGCAGATTATGAATTTTTCAGCGTTCAGTGGTCTGACAATATGTTTACCAAACTTCAAGTTGTGCAAATGAATAGGATTATATGTGTCAGTAATGCAATGCGCTTGATGGAATTTATCTTATCCAAAGCAAGAATACTACTAGTGCTATCTGTTAGATTTGCTCCTGATGCCCTATGTGCTGATAAGGCGATTATTGCTTTAAAAGGATATCCAAGAGCTTCACCTGATGCTCAAGTCATCATCTTGGGTAATGAGTATACAAATATGTAAGCTTTCTAATTCTGATATAACCTTGCATTTTTCCATATATCCGTCAATCTTTACAGTGATTGTGAACTTGCAGTTGTTTCTTTCATTGTTTTCTATAATCTATACCACTTTAGCACCCTTTACGCACAGTTTTTTCGGTATCCACTATCTTATACGGGTCTACGCACGCATTAACCCTAAAGCCACACCACGAGTTTGCAGTATTACCACTTGGACAGGCGTATCAGCTCGGCATCCACTTCTTATCTTTTAAAAAATTATCTGCTCAAATTTGATCAAACTATTTGAACCAAATTCCAAAATTATCTGTAATTTCTGAAACCAAAACGAAATCCTTGTTGTCAAAATGAAATCAGTAGATGAGAATGTTGGTCTAAATATGAGCTAGTGAACTGCACACAAGAAATTTATCTTACTAACAAAATTAGGAGATACATATTGCAAATAAACAATTAAGTGTAATCAACAACTCGTGCATATCATTCTTGTCTGAGCTCCGAACTAGTAGCAATCAAAACTTTGATCTCCGGGACATTTGTGCTCCTTTTCTTTTACTTGTTAGTTTTCAATTTTTTCTTGCTTTTATTTCCTGTAGCATATTCAGTTTGTACTTGAAATTTATACCCAGGCAGAGTAAACTGGTAAGTGTCTTTTCTGACAATACCAAGATGGTTTTGTCATTGACTGAATTGTTGGTTTGCATTGTATCTCAGCTGAGTAAACCCTCATTTTTCAAGTTTGCTGTCGAGTTAGGATTTGTCACTCCAAAACAATTCTGTTAAAGAAATCAGTGGTTTAGTTTTGCAAGGTTTTCATCCATCCCTGCTTTTTGTAAGATGCTTAGGTTTTAATACAGGTCACTTAATGGGTCAGCATGGTATGGTCTAACTATAGTCTGTTACATTGGTTTTGTGCATAGCATAGTTGAGGTAACTACCCTGAAATGGAAAACTGACCATGCTATCATGCATTTTTTATAGTCAAATAATTGGGTTTGTTTGATCATTGAACACAGCGGCTCTATCACTACATGCTCTAAGAAAGCTAAGGTGGAAGAGACACAGACAACAAACAGCACGGATGACTCTATCCATACACCCACTGACAATGCTGAGGTGAACGAGCCACAGGCAGGGGGTAGCGGGCATGTCTCTGTCGATACAATCACGGAGAATGCTGTAGTGGAGAGAACACACACGACAAGCAGCTGGCTTGACTCTATTGATTTGTCACCGGAGAATTCTGATATGAAAGAGGCACAGACAATAGGCAGCAGGTCTGACTCTATGGACACTTCTGCTGATAATGCTGAGGTGGAAGAGGCACAAACAGCAAGCTATGGTCATGGCTCTGTCAATACTTTCACTGAGAATGCCAGAGTGTACGAAATAAATACGGGAAGCTGCGTGCAGGGCTCTTTTGATATGTCACCCAAGAATGCTGATGTGGGAGAGGCACAGAAAACGGGCAGTAATCATGACTCTATTGACACTGTTGAGAATGCTGAAGTGGAAAATGGACAAACAGTAGGCAGTGGACATGGCTCTGTCAATACATTCACTCAGAATGCTGTAATGGGCGAAGCACCGACAACGGGCCAAGGGAATGACTCTATGGATACATCTCACCAGAAGGCTGATGTGGAAGAGGAACGGACACCACCCAGCAGGTGTGGCTCTGTCAGTTCATTCACTAAGAATGCTGGAGTCGATGGAACACAGACAGTAAGTGGTGAGTTGGTGTATGATGTATGCCCTCTGAGGCGGAAGCGGCTGGATCTGGAGTCTGTGTCACAGCTGGAACAGCTTGAGGAGGAGAAGCTAGAGTTGCAGAGGCAGATACAGTTGGAGCTTGATGACAAAAAAAAGTTGCTTGAGCAGAGGATGCTGGCGCAGGATTCTTTCATTAGACAGCATAACACGGGATCTTCCTTAAAGGTAGCTTGCTGTACTTGCTCTTCTTTACTTCATTTTCTAACAAACAAGTGACTCATATTAGCTGATGGAACTGCAGAGCCTATGTGAGCTTGTCGGCATTACTCTTCCTCCATTTCCTAAGCTTTCATCGGCCATGTCACCTCTTCCTGTAAGTAGAGCTTACCTGATTCCATCGGCAGCAGTTATAAGCCTATAACACATCTTACATTTTTGTATTATATGTAACTTCTGATAATATAGGCCAACTCCGGAGTAGGAGACACTCGTGTCAATCCTGGCGTCGGTGGTGCTACTGATGATCGTGCAGTATCTCCGTAGCACAGCTAACGAAGATTCTTCAGAACATGTTGAATTCTCCGGCAAGTTCTCCAGAAAAGAATGTCATCAATTCTGCTGCAGACCTCATGTAGAATCTCTAGAAGAAAATTGACTAACAAGGAGTTTCATGAATCCAGTCCCTTCTTTTTCTCGCTTTGCTTTTTTTTTTCTGTTTATATTCTTAACAATGTAGGATAATAGGGTTTGCTTTGACCGTGGAACAACGCATCCTTCCGTTTACCTCATGTTGATATGAAAATGCCTTCATTTGCAGCAGTAGTTAATTTCACGAACCAGTAAGTATTTAGTATCTGGTGACAAAGAACAACTTTGAAACTCTCCGAATAGAAACAACAACTGTTGTTTTTGCAAACTTATGATGCATTCACAAATCCACAACTTTTGGGGAGTTCACAAGTAGTTCTCTGAAATGGGCTCCTAAAGTTGTGTTCATCACCTTTTTGTTGCCACGACCAAATGCTTAGATATCATAAAATCAATTTATATGTTTGACAACACCGATATAAGCAAGTCTTTCAACATTGTGTCCATAATCGCTAGTAAGTTTTTCACTCTTCTTTTTTTTGCCCCCTTTGTGCCATAGAAAAGGACCGGAAGAATTCTCCGTCCATTTCGAAGTAAGCTCCGCTGAGCGATAACACGTTTCGCACCAATCAGCGATGTGCACGGTTCCTTCTGTGTGACGAATACTGACCGATGCGACCTAAGGATTGCTCTTCTAGATTATAAGGTGGAGGTGGATTTTAGCGTGTGTTTGGATGGAGGGACCAAGTGGGATGGGATGAGTCCATTCCAGTTTTGAGGGTGTTTGATTCAGAGACAGGCAAGAGATAGGTCCAGCCCACTAAGGAATATTCGCTCAGATACGGAATGAATGGATCCGCTCGAAATCGCCGGACCGAGCTATCCCACTTCGACGGCATCTCTCTCGCGTCTCTGCCGAGAGGCCAAGGGGTAGCGGGGTGGTGGACGAAGCCGACCTGCCTCTCGAAACCGACAGTTGCTTGCTTGCTTGCTCGCTCGCTTGGACGAGGACGGTGACATCTTCGAGCTTGTCGAAGTTGAGGGCGGTGAAGTCCTAGGCCTGGCGGCGCGGCCTCGCGAGCTTGCTCGAGGCCTGTGCAGCGCGAGGATGCCGCTGCGCTCCGCTGCCCGCACGAGGTGGCCATGGCGTGATGGCGGCGTGTGACGAGGACAGCCTCGACTGACAGCACAACGACACCAGACACGTGCACGGGACAGGGCGATATGGCGCGACACGGCTAGGCGAGCGCACAGGGCAGAGCGACATGGCGCGACGCGGCTGGGCGAGCGCACAGGTCGAGCGAGGCACCGACGACGCGACCTCGTGAGGTGGGCTAGGGACGAGTGGGCAGGCAAGGTTGTGGCCGGCGGCGCGACCTCGCGAGCTCCATGCTGGCGTGGCCTCGCAAGCTCCACGCGGGCGGCGCTAGCTGGACCAAGACGAGGGGAGGCAGGGCGTCGTAAGCTCCGGACATCATGTGTTTGCGTGAGTTCGCGCAGGGCAGCGCTAGCTAGATGAAGGAGCGGGCTGCTATGGTGTGGGAGAGCAATGCGCCATGGTTGTTCGATAATGAGTGTACAACTGCTAACGGACTAGAAACGTCGTTCTTTTGATCCCTCTTTTGTCCCTCCAATCAAACAAAAAACAATACTCATGTTATCCCTCCAATCAAACAAAAAATAGAATCATCCCATCCCTAAAAAGAGGAATAGACTCAACCTATCCCATTATATCTCCAAACCAAACTTGTATCTCTAAAATTGTGACTCCATTGAACAAAAAAATTTAGATCGACGTATTGAACAAAAAAATAACAAACTTGTATCCCTAAGATTGTGACTCCAGTTTAGGTCCCCTTTATTTGAGCTAGGGATTGTGAATTATGAGTTATAGAATCCACAATCTCAAACAAAGAAACAAATTATAATATCAGATTGTAAAATCTGGCGGTTCAGATTGTGGAATCCAACAATTCAGCTCACACAAATTTTTACTAGATTATGACATATATATTTACCTATACTTGCACTATAAGTAACTGAAAGCTAGAAATTCAGATAAACAAACATAACTCAAATTATGATCCTTAATTTTTTACAATCTCATATTTCACGTGTAAAATCCATAATTCATAATTTTTAGCTGAAACAGAGGGGGTCTTATATGTTCTCTCTTCTCTGAAACTGAAAATATTAGAGCATCTACAAAAGCCCCCCAAAAAATTGATCCTCAAAGAGTATTTTAGCGAGCAGCCCAAAAATTATTGTGGAGAAGTTTTCTTATCTCCTCCAACAGTTCTCTCTAAAAATAGATAAAAAAATATTTGATTGGGTCACGTCAATATATAGGGTCACAACAACATTAATTTTATTCTAATTAAAAGTATTGAGGTTCTCAATTTTTCTCTCATTTCTAGTTACAAATGAGGAAAATTTAGAGAGAGAATAAATCTATGAGTTGTTTAAGGGAGCTGTTGAAAATGATTATTTATTAATTTGATTGTCGGGGACGGCCAGTGGATGATTCGAGCGCCCAATCTCCGGAAGCTTTCAATAGTCGGTGCTAAATATGGTGGCCGAGCGGAGAACCTCCCACGGCTTCAGGAAGCGACTCTCTTTGGGCCGAATTATGCCAAGTTCTTGAGTGGGATGGCGGGAATCACCAAGCTTGACTTCTGCTGCATTTCCATTTGGGTAACACGCTGCTTCATTACTGCATTGTCCTAGTTCCAATTTATTCTTTATGTTTTCTTCCGGACTCCCATTGGATCCAAATCACTGAGTTCTGAGTCTGATTGAAGGGAAGAGCCTGTTCCTGTAGTTGGTAGCTAGAATATGTGAGAAATATGATTTTGTGCCCTTTTCAGTATTGCCTATTTTTTTTATTTGTTGTGCCACGTTCTTCAGGATCTGATAATCAGCAAGTCAGGCCCTGTTTGAACCCTCCAGTTTTTATGTCGATTTCTATAAACTAATCTGGTCCAGCCCAGCTAATCCCAGTTTTTATTTCGTAAAAGACTTGTTGCCCTCTACAAGTTTACGAAAATTACCTGTGTGTGCCACTGCCCGTGCATTACCATCTTTTTATTAAACAGAAAAAAAGGAAAGAGAGGGGCAGACAGGTCATTAGCATAAAAAAAACTGAATTATAGATTTTAAAGAAACTGGTATCCAAACATGACCGCCCAGTTTTCTTTTAGAAACCAGATTCTAGAAACTAAACGTAAATACCAGTTTTTAAGAAACTGCAGTGGATCTAAACACGGCCTGATTTTCTTGTAGAAAACCAGTTTCTGTTTTGGTGATGAGACTTAGAAGCATTGATTTGATCATTACTCGCATCATTTTTTTTTCAGAAATTGGATTTTGTGCACATTTCAGTATTCCCTAACCCCTAAGCATTATTTGTATTATTTCAGCCAACTGAAGTTGATGTCCTGGAAAAACTTCCCTTCCTGTTTGAGAACCTGAGGAGTTTATCTGTTACCGTTAAGTTTTGTAAACTTCTCCACATTTTCTCTATGTTCAGCCTGCTCAGAAGTTCCCCTGTTCTTGAAAAGCTGGATGTCTGGGTAATGTCAACTTCTCACTGGCATTTTGTCCTGCTTCGTTACTTGCTTTGGAATGTGAGAACAGTTAATATTTTCTTTATAGGGATGGAGCGACGGTACCCAGGAAATGGAAACAGACAATGAGTTCTTGAAAGCTCAAAGTACTGATAAAACGTTTGCAAAGCTTCACGTTGTTTGTCTGAAGAAGTTTGCATATCTCACTAATGAGATGAGATTTATGGAGTTTGTTCTTTTGAAAGCAAGAGTATTACAAGTGTTATATGTCACTCTTGATTCATACGCCTCATGCCGTAATGAGGATGTTGTTACTGACATAGCAGAATATTCAAGAGCTTCACCTGATGCCCAGGTCATCTTCATGGGGAGAGAACCGGAATCTGCTAATGAGTAAGCACTGTGATCCTTTCATTCTGGTTTTGTTTCATATATTTATCAAACTCATCAGTCGTTGTGAACTACACTTGTGCTTGTAACTACTTAATATACTTAATGGTCACTTGGTAGATACTGTGTATTCTGAATTGACTGTTGTAATGGTATTAGCTACAGAGTAAGTTGGATTTTGGTCTCTAAGTTGTGCGTGCCACATAACTCCCTATACATGGACTGAAGTTCTTACCTCGCTAGATTTATCTGATGAGGATTACAAGTCGTTTTCAACTTGACCTACAAAATTGTATGATGACATATTTGGAGATACAAATAAATCCTTGATACACTTTTTTCTAGTATGGCCAATCTGCCACTATTCATCCTTCATCTTCTCCTTATGCCATGCCTGACAGACGTTCCTTTTCCTGTGGTTCTGAGTGGTTTAGACCATAGCTCTAATGGGTCCAGTGAGTGAACAACAGAGGTGGAAACCTCAAAGTAGTCTTCTTCTGGATCATATAAGTTTGTAGTGATGAATGGCAAAGTTTGCAGCATTTATGTTTATCCCTATCTTGTTTCATGTTCCTTGGCCAATTGGGAACATTTAGATGTTTCTGATGACTGTATGTTTGTGCTCTTTCAGCTGTGATTCTTACCTTATTTTGCCAGTTCTCTTCTTGTTATCATTTTATTTTTTCTGGGCCTGCTATTGATTCTGTGTCGCTTGAACCAATTGTACTATATCAGGATCTTTACCATCTAATTAATACAACTGGATTGTTTCTGGTCCTTAGTGAAATAAGTTAGGCAAGCAAAAATTTAAATTTGAAGCTCTTGGAGTTTTCTGTCACACTTGCTATGCATTTACTATATCAGGGACTTGTTATGCATTTACTTTTGGATATGCATGAACTCAATAAACTTATTAAATACTGAATTAAGTTCAAATCTTGCACATCGGTTTTCAAACCAAATCCACCTCTGGAAATATTTAGCATGCGACGAGTAGATGTTTACACTTCTCTTGAGGGTCTGATGTATAAGTTTTTGCGAGGAAATTATTATGAGGCAGTAGGCAATTCCTGTGCTTGAGATTTTTTTTTTGTATTTTATTAACCCTAAGAGATCAATTTTTGTTCTCTTTTTGAATAACTTCATTCCCCTCGTAGTGAGTGCAGAGGCTTCATCACCACCACGCCCGATGATTCTGATGAGGAGATTCAAGCAAATGAAGCACGCCCTCGAAGAGGTCAGCGGTTGAATTTTGAGTCTGTAGCACAAGTGGATCAACTTGAGGAAGAGATACTAAAATTGGTAAAGGAGAGGGACCACGTTTTCAAGGATACCGTAAGGGTCAATATCTCTATAATCTATTAATTGAGGTGCGATCGTCCACTTCGTGTCCATAAAATTAAAGATTGAATCCAAATTGATTTCGTACCTTTCATATCAAGTACCGAATTTCAAAAATCATAACTCTCTTGTCCGGAGCATAAATTAAGCAAATTCGGATTCTATATCGTAGCGCTCGAAAAGTTCTACAACTTTGATATTCAATGTAAGTCCAGATCCGATTTTTTTAGTTTTTAAATATGCGATGCAAAAATATTTGTTCTGATTTGGACTCCTCTATGCAGGTCTTTATGCGGGGCCCATATATTCTAGCTCCAAAGTCTAAATAATATGATCCATATAGATTTCGAAAAGGTCTCGATAAGATCTATAATTTTTGTGTTTTAACTTTTTCTATTGGAGCAAGTGTTCAAGTTCAAAATCGCATTGCAATACAGTGCTACTTTGTCGACTGCGTGAATTAATTTTTTGTTTTGGATAAAACTTTTAGAATATGGTAAAAATAGTGAAAAATTGTTACTTTTAATATATAAAATAGTATACTAAGAAGTATCAATGGTAATATAAATATGATCTTTTATGTAAAAAATATCAATAATATTATATATATTTAATAATTATATTATGTAAACAATTTATATATAAATTATAAAAAGTTTGTTTTTAAAATTCGTAGTAACGTACGGACACTTTGCTAGTAAGGATATAGACGTGATACATAAGGAGTCCAGGAGGCACCAAAAATACTACGATTCTGCCATGCAGGTATCCTAGCTGCGCGAGCTATTCTTCATTTCGGGGAAACGAATTATTCTTACTGGCTGATGGGAGATGCAGTTGCTCTGCGAGGGATACAACCTCAACTACACGGACCTTCGCCAGGATGCAGTCGCACGAGCACGAGCACGAACATATGACCGTCCAGTAAGCAAATGTTTTTTAATTCTATCTTACAACAATTCGAACATGTATTGGGTAACTTTATGTGATAATGTCTGCCTTTGACAACAACCATAGCACATTTTGCATGCTTACCACATTTTTATTTTTTAATCCTTGTTTGAAGGGGACCTCCGAATGAGGAGGCACTAATGTGGATGCTACCGTTGATAGTGTTGAACTGTTGATAATTCTTCTGTGGATTCACAAGAACAGTAGAAGACGCATGTCGACCTTGATGCTGACAATCAATCCTCACATTGTCGTCAACTGTAAACCTGTGATGGGCAAAGGCAATAGTATGAATGTTCGTGGTCCTCTCTTGTCGGCTGTAACTAGTCTGTGACTTGGGCCGGGCCAAATTCGGGCGGCCCATGGCACGGCCTAAGGCTCGGCACGGCACGAGGAAGTTTTGGGCCATGCCGGCTCGATACAATGCATCGGGCCGTGTCGTGCCGGGATTTTGGCTCAATGGCCCGGCACGACACGACAAGGATTCCGGGTCGTGCTTGGACCGGCACGACACGAATGCGACCGATAGCACAAATTCAGCTTAATAGTCTGAAATATTTCTGTTTTTTATTTTGATTCTTATTTAAAATTTTAAACTTGTATAGATTTTGTGTTTTTAATCTAAATTCAATGATTTTTTTTCTATAATCTCACAAAAATATGCCCTGACACTAAGAAGCTTTTTCATCTTATTGGTTTAGTTCAATTTTTCAATGGTCCATCAACTCATTAATAGACACTATTCACTGTTCTCTTTATTTTTTTTTAAATCCTCAAAGAAATTGAAATTTCAAATAAAACTTTATATATATGTACAACTTCTATATATCCCTCATAGAATTTTTGAATAATTTTTTTCAAAACACCTAAACTTGTTTAAGTTCAAATTGCTCTTCATTTATCTCAAAACTTCGTACCTTCTATATTGTTTAGTATAATTTAAATACACTTTAAAGTAAAACAATTAAAAAAAATCCCTATAAATTGTGGAGATTGGTGTTGCCTAGGAACAGCCCCACACCAAAATTGAGTTCAAATTTCAATATATTTTTGAAGATACAAAAATGTAAAAAATCATTTTCCATTTATTTTTTTATTGCACTTAAATTGTGATGATTTTGGAATTCAAATTTGTTAATCAAATGTAATATAGCTTTAAAAAACTGATATAATTTTGTTAGAATTTTATAAATATTTTGATCTATATAATACTATAAAAACAATAAATTTAAATATTATAATTACGTCTTTTTTGTGCTGAAAACGTATTCCGAAGAGACATCTTCAATAAAATTGGGCCGTGCCTGGGCTTGACACGGCCCGACAGCAGCCCGCCGTGTCTTGGGCCGTGTCCGGGTCTTATTTTTTGCTTGGCTGGCCTGATAGCATGGTCCGACATGGCCCGACATGCTGTCGAGGCACGGCACGAGGCGGCTCGACGCATGATGGGCCCGTGCTGTGCCAGCCCGGCACGGCCCGAGTCCCAGGACTAGCTGTAACTATCAAGTTTGCACATCCTGGATTGAATCACTGAACAATGTGCGCGGCTTGCTTCAGCTGTGGAAAATTACCGCGTCTTAAACTTACCTTATATGAGGAGGAAATCCCCGTTATCTTTTCAGAGCGCAAGCTTGAAATTTGAAACTGTCGAGTCGAGTCAAGCCAATTGAATCAACATATTGAAAAATACGAAAAAAAAAAATCTAGGCGTTTATCATGTTTGGTTAGCATCCAGTTAACCCACGAGACAAATCGGCCCGGCCCATGGCCCTGCCACCCAAATACCCAATTTATTCCCTCGTCTCGAGTCGAGGGTCTGGGAGCGCGCGCAAGTCGGGGAAAATGGCGTTCTCAAAAAAAAAAAAAAGTCGGGGAAAATGGCGGACTCTCCGCTGCGCCGGAAGCCGCGTCTCGAGGAGGCGGCGGCGGCGCCGCCGGATCTGCTTACATCGCTGCCGCTCGAAGTCCTCGACAAAATCCTCTGCCGCCTCCACATCTACGACGTGGTCCGCACCGCGGCGCTCTCCCGCGCGTGGCGGCGCCGCTGGGAGTCGCTGCCCACCGTCGATCTCACCCGCAGCCGCGGTCTCGTCGCTGAAGACGTCGACGCGCTCCTCCTCCGCCGCACCGCGCCCATCCGCACCTTCCGCCTCGGCGCGTACGACGACTCCTGGTACGTCGATGCCCTCCACGACTGGATCCTCCACCTCTCCCGCAACGGCGTCCAGAACCTCTTCCTCTGGTTCCCACCAATCAAATTCAGGCTCCACTCGAGCCTCTTCTCCTGCGGCAGTCTCACCTGCCTCAACCTGACTTCCTGCCGCCTCCCGCCCACGCCGCTGGGATTCGCCGGATTTCCGAGCCTGAAGATTCTGCTTCTCGACAAGGTTGCCATCTCGGAGCATGGGGGAAGGGAATTTGCTGCTCTCATTGGCGTATCACCGTTGATTGAAGAAATGAAACTCGTCAGGGTGGAGCTCATTGGGGAAAATTCTGAAGACGAGTGGGTAATTCGAGCGCCCAATCTGCGGGTACTGAGTACTGACAATAGCTAGTGGCTTACCTTATGGTGGCAGTATTGAGCACCTCCCGCTCCTGCGCTCAGCTGGCCTAAATGGCTGCAACTACGCCAAGTTCTTGATGGGGATGAGACAGGTTACAAAACTTGAGTTCGCCACTGCCAGTAATTGGGTAAATCTACAGTTCAATCCTTCCTTACATTCTTTGTTTGTTACATGTATCTTGCGCTTACGGATACACTTTGGACCCTACGACTGCAGTAGATAACTCGTAATTTTGGGTCTGAAAAAATGGTTAAAAGACCACATGTTTTTTTTTTTGCCAGAAATACACCACAAAATCATATTTTCTCCTAAACAACATCTAGATTTTATTTTTGTTGCTCCAGAACATCCTTATCTGGTAAAAAATGCTAGTATAGAAGGTTACATGTTGAGTTTATTACTGTAGTGCACAATTGGGGTAGGTGTCTCCAGCAAATGGCTGTCACTTCACATTGTTTTCTGTCAGTGACTCAGGATTTTGCTGTGCCTTTTGAGCGAATACTAACCACAGTGCAGTCTCTTGTTGCCAATGTTTCTTTATTGAAAAGAAAAGGAGGTTGTGATTATCTTTTCACAAATGGACAAATGGCTACATTTGATTTTTCGTATTCATTGTATATTTGAATTGGATACTTTAAGAAAATGTCATTAAGAGTCTCCTTTGCATTTGTTTTTTCTTTAGGTAGCTCCTTTGCATTTCTTACATAATATGTAAAGGATGGTGTATCCCAGTTTCAAGTACTCAGCACTTTCAAGCATTGATGCACATGTCTTACCTAGACATACTTTTTTGCGCTACAAACTTGAAAGAATAATTGAAAAGGACATTTAATTGTACGATTACAGGTTAAGTTGAAACTAAGAAATATTCTTTAGCTTATCTAGAATGCTCTCAACAAAGTTGCCTTAACATTTCCTTTGTTTGTTACACTGACAGTTATTGGCAAAGTGAATGAATAACATAATAAAGATATTAGCCAATTTCTAATACTGCTATCTTCTTTTTGCTCTGTCAACTGAAGATGTGCTGGACAAACTATCTTTCCTATTTGTGAACCTAACAACAGTCATTTCAGTGGATTTTAATAAAATGGCTCATATTTGATCTTTTTTCTGCCTACTTAGAAATGCCCATGTTCGTTTTATAAAATTTACTCATAGGAATATTAGTGGACGTTTATAAAACTATTTCTAAAGAAGCTATCCATAGATAGGCTAGTGTGAAAATTATTAATACAAGGCTTCAGCCTTTTTTTTAACTTATCTTTTTGTTCTATTTCTTTTTTCCTCCCCTCTTTTCTCTCTCTTTATTTTCCATGTTTCTTTACTTTTATTTGCCCTTCTGTGTGGGTCTTATGAGTTTCATCTATAACCTACGCCTACCTCAACTTGCTTGAGACTAAAAGTCTTGGTTGTTACTGTTTCTGTAGTTTATAGAACTATTTCTAATGCATCCTGTTTTCATATTCTCAGCTGACTGAAGTTGATGTACTGGATCGACTACCTTTCCTATTTGAGAACCTGAGGAATTTAGCCATTTCAGTGGATTTTAGAAATGGCCCATATTTTATCTTTGTTCTGCCTACTTAGAAGTGCCCCAGTTCTTGAAGAACTCAGTATTCTGGTAATAGTTAATTCTTGTTTGCACTTTTTTTCTACCATTGCTTATTTCGCGGTGATGCAGATCATTTCATGTTCTTGTTATAGAGATGGAGCAATTACGATGAGTCACAGGAATTCAATGCAGATGATGACTTTTTTAATGCTCAATGGGCTGATGGTACGTTTGCCAAACTTGAGGTTGTGAAAATGAAGGACATTGCATGCAGCTGTAATGAAATGCACTTGATGGAGTTTATCCTATCTAAAGCAAGAGTAGTTCGAGTGTTGTCCGTTAGATTTGCTTCTGATGCCCTATGCACTGACAAGGTGGTTATTTCTATAAAAAGATACTCGAGAGCTTCACCTGATGCCCAAGTCATCTTCTTGGGTAGCGAATCTGCAAATACGTAAGCATTCTAGTTTGATATATTCTATTGTTGTTCCATATATCTTTTAATGTTTTCGGCATTTCTAAACATATAGTGTTACCTTGCAATTGTTTATAATGTCATCACCTATTTGGTATGGCATCCGCTATCTTCACTATTAAATATGGCTGTAAGTCAAAAAATAAAAAAATGTATGTGTGAATGTGAAGCCCAGTGGTTACTCCATAATTTGAGGCAAAATGTTTTCTACCAAAAATGGTTTTGTTTTGAATTTTCTTATTGATAAGTTTTTTTTTATCGAATATGCAGGAGAGCTGCATATCTTTGTATTAATAGGAGAGAAAGGCAGAGCCCAACATAACAAGACACAACACACCCGCACTGCACACACAGCCACGCACAACGCATACACACAACACACCAATCCACACTTCCCACAGAAACAACGCACAAACTGAAGGCTTTCCGACAACAGAATGAGACTAGACAATCCCATCCTGCAAGGTGCTCCCTAATTGGCGGTGATCTGATCAGTTAGTAAGGATAAATCAGTAGCACCAGCCATGCTCCAGTATTTCACTTCGTTGCCGACCATGGTTGAGATGGTTGCAAGTCTTGGTGTCACACCATTGAACACGCAATCATTGCGATGTCTCCAAAGTGACCAAGCGCCCAGCGCAATGTAAGAGTTCAGCCCTTTCTTCAAACGCCCTCCAACCATCTCAGTCACTTGACGCCACCAATCAACAAAGACGACTTCAGAAGGCTGAGGCGTGAGGGAAACTTGACCAATACGTTGCAAAAGGATATGCCAAAATTGCCTAGCAAACACACAGCCGACAAGTAAATGATCTATGCTTTCATCCTCTTGATCACAGAAGGGGCAAGCCTTGGGATGAGGTAAGCCCGCTTCCTAAGTCGATCAGCTGTCCAACAGCGTCGCTGCACCGCCAACCAGATGAAGAAATGACATTTTCCGGGTGCCCAGGTCTTCCAAACACGCTCCCAAGGTTCAAAACTGGTCGAGCCTATAAACAAGGCTTCGTAGGCCGATTTTGTAGAGTAATTTCCAGAGGCTGAGAACTTCCACACGTGCTTATCTTCAACACCTGGCTGCAGCGTCACTTGTGTAATGATCAGACACAGATTTAGGAATTCGGCAATGAGCTCCAAGGTGACCTCCCCATGCAGGTCCCTGATCCAAGACAATGTAGTAAAGGCTTCACTGACAGTTCTTTTGTTTGCTGCACGCTGCGGCACCATGCTTCTGATCAAGGGAAAAAGGTCCCCAATACACTGTCCCAAAATCCAACAGTCTTTCCAAAAAAGAGTGTTGCCCCCATCACCAATTTCAGTGATCATAGCTGCTGACAAAAGAGCTTGAGTACACTCATTTGTTTGGATGGGTAGAGAAGCCCATGCCTTTTGAGGTGCTGTCCTTTTGAGCCATGGCCACCTGACACGCAGGGCAATTGTGAGCCTGTGCAGATCAGAGATACCCAGCCCGCCAAGCTCCTTTGGCCGTGTGACCTTTGGCCAAGCAACAAGGCAATGCCCTCCTTTAGCATCTTTACGACCACGCCACACATATCCTCTCCTGATTTTATCCCAGGCTTTGATTGCCCAGCTAGGGAAATCCAAAGCCATTGCAAAATAGAGCACCGTGGCTGTCATCACATGTTGAACTTGAATAACTCGCCCTTGTTTTGTCATAAGGTCAGACCTCCAACCGGGCAGAAGATCGGCAAGGCGATCAATAAATGGCTGAATCTGGGCCCTAGTGAGCTTCTTCCAAGACAGTGGCAAACCCAGGTACTTATTGGAAACTCACTAAGTTGGCAGGTTAGAGTAGACTGCATTGTATCAATGTCCTCCTGCGTGCACCTGATGGGAGACATGCTGCTCTTTTGAATATTAGTTTTGAGGCCTGAGGCTTCCCCAAAAATCTGCAGCAACTGTACTGTGAGCTCAAGTTCAGTAGCAGTTGGCCTAAGAAACAAAACAACGTCATCAGCATAAAGCGAAAGGCGATGTTGTATAGATCTTGAGCATAAGGGCTGCAGCAGTCCCGCTTTAGATGCCTTCATTACCAACAGATTTAGCGTGTCCATGACTAGGATAAATAGCATGGGGGAGAGAGGGTCCCCCTGCCTAAGTCCCCTACGGTGAGCTATGAAAACTCCTGGGGTTCCATTGACAAGTACTTGAGTAGAGGAGGTGGAGAGCAGCCCACTCAAGACATCTCGAAAGAAAGATCCAAAGCCCAACTTTGTCAACACTTCTATTAGGAAGGACCACGAAACAGAGTCAAACGCTTTAGAGATGTCCAGCTTTAACAAAACTCTTGGCAATTTCTGAGAATGAAGGAATCTGGCTGTTTGTTGGACTAGCATGAAATTGTCCTGGATGAACCTCCCTTTTATAAAAGCGCTCTGATTGTTCGACACCATACTATCCAAGTGGGCAGCAAGACGATTTGACAAGATCTTCATGATGAGCTTAGCAAAGCTATGTATAAGACTAATGGGCTGAAAGTCCTTTGCTTCCACTGCTCCTTCCTTCTTCGGTATAAGAGTGATAAAAGCTGAATTCAGTAGCCTGAGATTACGGAAATCCCGCCTGCATACTGCTGAAATAGCTTCCATGATATCTCCTTTGATTAGTGGCCAACAAGATTTGTAGAACCTGCCTGTTAGCCCATCGGGGCCAGGTGCCTTATCCGATGGCATCTTCTTGATGACACCCCAAACTTCCTCCTCTGTAATAGGCGCATCTAAGGCTGACAAATCATGTTGCTGAATTCCCAGGAAGTCAAGGTCCAAAGTGTGATGCCTGGTGCTCTCGGTCCCAAGCAAGTTGGAATAATAGTTCAGGAGAACCTCCGCCTTTGCCTCATGATCAGTGTGCACCTGTCCATCCTCTTGCAACTGGGCAATGAAGTTTCTTTGCTGTCGATGTCGTGCATGAAGATGGAATAGGGCTGTATTGGCATCGCCATCCTTCAACCATGAAATCCTGGACCGAACTCGTGCAATAGTACAAATTAAGGAAGCCAGCGCAAGAGATTTCTTCTTGAGGTTATTTTGCAGCCAAATCTCCTGCTGAGACAGAGGTCTATTATCTTGGGCAATATCAAGCTGATGAACCACCTCCCTTGCCATTTCTAGCTGAGATTTGAAATGACCAACACACTTGTCACTCCAACTTTGCAGACCGCGCGAGACAGCTTTGAATTTGAGAGAAAGAGTTTCCAAGGGGCAAAGTCACCGCTGCACCGACTGCCACGCATTCTGAACCACTTCATGGAAACCATCAAACTTTGGCCAGAATGATTCAAATTTGAACCGCTTCTTCCCGGGCTTGATATCCTTGAGCCCAAGGATTAATGGGCAATGATCAGATTTCTCCGTGGCCGTACTCTGAAGTAGACAGTCCGGGAACTGTTGCTCCCAATCCGCCGAGCAGAAAACCCGGTCCAGCTTCACAAGAGTTGGTGAAGCACTAGTGGCCGAGCTCGACCAAGTGAATTTCCTCCCATGCAGAGGTATTTCTTTGATTGCCACATCATTGATCAACTTCCGGAATCTTCCCATCATTGCTCTGTTCAGGTTAGTGTTATTCTTGTCCTCGTCTTTGTAAATAAGATTGAAGTCGCCCGCAAGAGCCCAGGGTCCAGCACACTGAGCGCGGACATCTCTAAGCTCTTGCAAAAATGCTATCTTATCTTCATTCCCTTGGGGGCCATAAACGCAGGTCAGCCACCACGCTGCACTATGCTCCGGGCAGAATTGGACAGAGGCACAGTAGGTGTCAACTCTGGATAAACTAACAGCCCCCAATTTAGCTTTCCAAGCAATGAGATCCCACCGCTTGCGCCGACAGAAGGAAGACAAACAAAGTTATTATCAAATTCAAGACCCAACATGGACAAAATTAACCTCCTATCAATCACTGCCATCTTTGTTTCTTGAAGACAAACTACATCAGCTTGAGCAGAATTAACCAAGACTCTGACAGCATCTTGTCATGCAGTGGAGTTAAGCCCTCGCACGTTCCAGACTAGTATGTGTGTAGGATCCATCAAAAACCAGATGTAGGCGACTGCTGCACTTGACTGCTTTACACAGTCCACAGGCCGGAGCTTGCTCCATCCTCTCCCATAGCTGGAACAGATAAGCCGCAGAGAGTGGCAAGAGCATGGACTTGAAACTCTGAGAGTGGCTGACGGAACATAGCAGCATAATTATCCAGATCCTCCAGCTTGAGCTTCTCCTGATCGTTGCCAAGGCCCAAGGATCTCATGACCCTCTTTTTTGCCTTAGATGGTGCTGGGGAAGCCATCTCAGCCCCAAGCCCGGCAATTCGCCGGCTGCGTCGTTGTGGCGAGCCAGGAGGGTTGCCTTTCTTCCGCCTCTTGTTAACTTTTGGCACCGGCAGAATGGTACCAACCGCTCTCTTGACCTGATTAAGAAACAAGTCTTGAGGAGTGGCCTGCACTGTTGCCGCCTCTTCCGGCGCGTCAACAGAAACGCTCTCGCCAGGGTTAGTTCTAGTGCGCCAGCGGGAGTAGACCAGCTGTAACTGACCACCTCGTGAAGGAGCGGGGGTATGTGCCTCCGTCGCAGCGGGCTCTACCACGCTGCCCGCAACCATCAATTCTTGTGCCTGAGGAGGAGCGCCAGCTGAAGGGGCTTTAGGGAGAGCAGCTTGTTCAGCCGAGGCAGAGCCTTCCAGGCTGGATGCTTGCATCATGCCCAGAGCAGGCTTGTATGCTTGAACTTCAGTCGGGGCAGAGCCTTCCAGGTTGAGCTCTTGCACCACAGCCGGAGGAGGCTCGCATGCCTGAATAACTTGGAAAGACGGAGCTTGTGCAGAGAAAAACAAACTTGCTTCAGATCGAACCTGCACCTGAGAAGCTTCTTGTTGATTGTCCACGGCGCCAGGCTGGGGTACAACCGGGGCTTCCACTTTGGGTTGAGACTCAGTCAAGGCAGCATCTTCCAAGATCACTTCCAGAGCCAGCTCCTTGATTGGTGAAGAATCATGTTGATGTTGATCTGAAAGCTGAGCTAGCAGTTCTACCCGTCCTTGCACAAACGGCAGGAGACTGGAGACTTGAGGAACTGGGCTTGGCACAATAGCGTTAGTATCTGGTGAAGCGGAAGACAGCCCATTCTCAATGGTCAAGAGCAACGGGCTTTCAATTGTGTGTTGGGCCAGAGGAGAAGTAGGAGAGCCCAAAGCGTCGAGTGTGGTCTGTTCAAGGCTCGAAGTCACAACCGCCAGCGCAGCATTAAATCCCGCGCACGCAAGCAGGCCGCCAGGAATTAACTCTTGTGTCGTATGAGAAACCAGCGCGCTGCCGTTGGCCGAGGCAGAAACGCTTCGTGTGGCATCCCCAGCTGGCTCAGACATTTTGTAGGCCGCATCTGCAGCATTGAGTGACACGTGTCGTGCCTCAGCTGAGCGAGGACCCAGCCTTGAATGCACCGACCTCCTAGGCGCTGCCGGCGACTGCTCGGAAGACGCGCTGGGTGCCGGCGATCTTGGGGAGGGGGAGCGGCGCCGGCGACGCCCTCGACGATGATCACCATCCGCGGGAGGCGGAGGAGGAGACAGTTCCACCGACACCGGCGGTGGCTGCAGCGTTGCCACCACCTCAATCGGATACACCAACCCCCTCCTCTGACACGGGTCCTCGCTGGCCGGAGTGACCGGCTCGGGGATGAGCAGATCAATGACGCCAGGGATCAACTCCCGGCTGATGCACCATGCCGTCAGTCTGAAGGAGTTGAGATCAAGGCGAGCTGTCGTCTCAGGAAGAAGCGCGTTGACCAAGCAGGAACCCCGCAGCAGCTGCTGAGCCGTCATCACGTCCCACGCGTGCGCTGGAACGCCGTGGAGCTCGACGTTGACGAGCTCGGGCAGTATTGCATTCTGGGCAAGTGCCAGCCTCGTCCATCTCTTGAACAGGAGGACGAAGTTAGGACCATGCACGGGTTGTCCACCATTGTAGACTCTGTCCGCAGACCTTAGGTCCGGCAGAAAGAGAAGGAAATCCTCTGGCGCCGCCGCGATGATTGACATATCGGCAGCCTCAATTCCAAACTCTCTGGCCACTACTTCCAGGACCTGAGTCGGTGAGACTGAAGGACGGTTACCCTCCACGGTGACGAGCAGAGCCCGTCTGAGCTCGACCTCTGCTCGTTCCAGGTTGGTTGAACGATCAAGAACGCACACCGGACACTGGGAAGCCTCACCGGAACCAGCAACGGCCGAGGCCTCCATAGGCTCCGGCGGCGGTGCAGCAAGATCATCTTGGTCCTCTTCTGAACCTGAACGCGACGGGGTAGCGGCAATCGGACACTTTGTCACTCGTCGTCGCCTGCGTCGGACTCAACGGCTTGGTAGCGCTCCATCTTCTGCCCCTTGCACCGGCAACATGGCGGCCTCGGGGAGGTCACCCGAGGAGGCGGCGGCCTGGCCTCGACTGGCCACAGGCCTCCACTCCACTCGTGGTTTCCTCAGGCAGCAAGGCGGCGCCGGGACAGCCGCGCGCGGCTTGCTGGGGCAGTCGTAGGAACGGTGACCCGAACAAAGGCAGCAGAAACATCGAGTCTTTTGCCGACAGGCTGCTGCGACGTGCTGGCGGGATAGGCAGTTGAAGCACCGGCCTCGGAGATCCTCAAGGACCGGTCGACGAGGCTGGTTACACTGCGCGACACGACGCCGGCGGGAACGCCTCGATTCTACTCGCTTCCACCCATCGCCTTCTTCACTGGTAGACTTCGAAAACAAGCTGCAGCCGATCGTTGAGCGCAACGCAACTCTCGGGCCGACCGTCTTGGAAACCTGCTTCGGAGCCACGGCTGGCACCGGCGATAGGGACGGCGACGAGAGGAGCGCCGCCTTGAACGACCTGGAGTGAACCAGCGAGGGAGTGGAATCAACAGAAGAAGGGCTGGACTCCACCCACCGCAGCGCCTTGGAGCGACCTGACGAAACGAAGGGTGTGGCAGCAGGGGAGAGGGCAAACGGGGAGGTGGGGAGGGCTGAGGAGAACACCGGGGATGGTTTGGTGGTCGCCGGAGCCGGAGCGGCCGCCGGCGAGGGGCTAGGGAGGTGGTGGGCCGCGGGTGGGGAGGGGAGGGGAGATGAAGGGCTGGCCATTTTTTTACTTCTCCTCAATATTGCCAAAATGACTCTCTTATTGATAAGTGTGTTATGACTAAACTGCCACATGCAGGATGTTTTGTGCTCTAGTGCTTTGGCCTTCTTTTTTAGACTAACAGTTGGGCCCCATGACCAAGAAAAAGGAACAATAATTTAAAGCAGAACCCCAGCGCTCCTACAACAAGTTGGCACCATTACCACTTGCACAGATACACCAATTCTGTGATGGTGCACTTGTCTGTTAGAAAATATTGCATGTTCAAATTTGGACACTGTTATAAGTTCTATTTAAATGCCTAAAACCGAAATTGAATCCCCAACGTTAACTTTTCTTCTAAATCCTGTGTTAATTAGTTACAGAAATCATATGCTGAAATAAATCTCTCTGCAATCTCAATATCCACAACAGGGAAAAAAAATTGTGTTAAGTATGAGCAGCCAGTTGTACTTAAGAAAGTTAGCTTATAAGCAATACTAGAAGATACATGCAGCAAATCAGCAACCAGATGTTATCAACTACAGTAGTTGTCATGTAAATCATTTAGGATTGGCCACCTAACTATATGAAACATTAGGGGAAATGGCTGTAGTCTGTAGAGTGACACTATTTGAATTTTAACTTCAGACACGTCTGTTCCCCTTTTCTTTGTATTATCAGATTTCAAACTTTTCTTACCTTTACTTCTTGTTTCATAGTCATAGATTTAGTTTGTACTTGAAATTCATATTCAGGTAAGTAAATTGGGAAGTGTCATTAGTTGTTTTCGAGGTTTTGTACTCATTTGATGGCCATATCAAGATAGTTTTGTCATTGGTTTGCATAGGATGTCAGCTGCAGGACACCTGTTTTCAAGTTTGTTGTCCAGTTTATTAGGATTTATCATTATAAAATAATTATCTATTAAGAAACAATTGTTCAGGTGTTGCAGTTTATTCATCCTCCCTTGCTTTCTGGAAGATAATTTTTTGTAAAAATAGGTTGTTTAATGGGTTAGCATGTTTAATTATAGCCTTTACATTGGTTATGTGCGTAATGTAGTTGAGATAATGATAGAAACTGATAAATGACTATGCAGTCTAACAATATTTGGCAAATAACTTGTTTTTATCATTGAATTCAGTGGCTCTATCAATACATCCTCCAAGACTGCTGAGGTAGAAGAGGCACAGACAGCAGGCAGTGGGCAGGACTCTATAGGTATGTCCACTGAGAATGCTGAGGTGGAAGAGGCAGAAGCAGTAGTTAGCAGGCATGGCTCTGTCAATACATTTACTGAGAATGATGTCATTAACGGAACACGTACAACAAGCAGTGGCCATGAGGCCATGGATATGTTCACTGAGAATGCTGAGGTGGACGAGGCAGAGACAGCAGGCAGCAGGCTTGGCTCTGTCCATACATTCACTGAGAATGCTGTAGTGGATGAAACACCGACAACAAGCAGCAGGCATGACTCTATCGATACCCCTGAGAATGCTGAGGTGGAAGAGGCACAGATACCAGGCACTGGGCTTGGCTCTGTCAGTAGATCCACTGAGAATGCTGGAGTGGATGAAACACAGACAAGTAGTGGGTTGGTGTATGATGTACGCCCTTGGAGGCGGAAGCGGCTGGATATGGAGTCTGGCACAGTTGGAGGAGCTTCAGGGGGTGAAAATAGATTTGCAGAGAAAGATACAGATGGAGATTGAGTGCAAGAGACGGCAGCTTGCGCTGATGATGCAGTCGCAGGATTCTTTCATTAGCCAACGGAACTTCATGAGACTTGGCTTAAAGGTACCTGACTGTACTTGCTTAACGGGTCTATACTTTATATTCTACAAACAAGTGATTTATATGGGCTGATGGAACTGCAGGATCTATCTGAGCATGCGAGTGTTACTCTTCCTCCATTTCCGAAGCTTTCATCAGCTATGTCATCGCTCCTTGTAAGTACTGTTTACCTTGTTCCATCAACAGGAGTTGGTACACATCCAACATTTTTTTAATTATAGAACATCTGATAATATAGGCCAGATCCAGTAGAAACACTCTCAATCTTGGTGTTGTTGGTGCTGCAATTGCCCATGTGGATTCTCCAGAGGACCATGGCATAAACAGCGCTGCTAATGCTTATGCAAAACCTCAAGAAGACCGAATCATTGATGTTTCTAGTACTTCTCGTGTTGATTCTTCAGATCATGTATAAGTTGTGGTGTTGGTGATGCTTGTGTGAATTCTCCAGAAGACCCAGGAACTAAATGGTGCACTGCCAATGGCCATGCGAATTCTCAATATCATGTTGCCCAATGGATAGTAATCCTCATGCTGATTCTTCGGAAGAGCATGCCTTAGCTAAGTTGCTACTCAGTTTATTGACACCCTGTATTTTATTCCATCGTGAAGGCGTACTTGTCTGGATGGACAGTGTATCCCTAGATATCATTTGATCGGTTTACTTTAGAGATGGCGTGCTAATTGTCACTGTATTTTTATTTTACATGGAATGGTGTTTCACTGTTTTTCGTTGCTAGAAAATTTGCAGTGGCATGGCTTGCTGAAGTGTTTTTATCCGAAATACTATGTCATACGCTCTTGTTATGAAACATTGCAGAACTACTGTAGCTCCCTGAGGCGCTGTGGTTCTGCGAACACTAAGACCTGAACAGAACAGACATGGTAGTTCCTGTGGTAAAATGAAATTTGTTTACGAAGAACACAGAAATAAAAGAATCACCATTCCTGCGACACGTCTCAAAGGGAGCTATGGTTTGGCTGCCATATTGTAGTGTCTAACAGAGCCTTGACAGTTGACATGTTAATCGCAGATCTTACGTCGAGCTACCATGCACCAAAAGAGCACTTCTGGACTAGCGCGCATTCTCAAGGAGTAGAATGATTGAACACATTAGTTTCAGAAGAAAAAGGGGACAGGAAAGGCTAGGCCTATATAAATTGACATTCCGTGGCCAATTATTGTGCTCTATTTCATGTCAACGTTTCAATCATTTCTTGTCTTTTGAGGGGTATATTATTGTTCGACTTGCAGTATTGAGGGCCATTGTATTTACAGGAATTTTATGTTAATCATGAAAGGATTCCCAAAACTGTTAATGATAAGGATGGTAACAGTAAACATTATTTGGATAAACCTGGACTATACTTATCCCTGTCGTGTTTACGGAAATCAGTTCATTTTTCTTTGTAATAATTCACAGGGCCAGGCATTTTTGTTCTGTCAGATTTCGCTGTTTTTGTTTTTCTGGAGAGAAATGCTCAGAAACAGGAGAACATGGTCAGATAAATTATTTCAGATAGAGGTTGCTGCCATATCTTTTTTTTTTGAAAGATGTTGCTACCATATCTGCCTTGTAAGGACTAAGGAGCATGTCATTCTCAGCACAATCCAAACCCGCACACACCATATGTGATGTGAGCAAGTATATACAAGATGACTGGCGCGATCAAGGTTGCCAAGTGCAGACATGCATGAGAAAAGATTGACGCAGAGAGATTCCGAGATATCATTGCGACATTGCCCTCTTGGCAATCCAACTAGAGGACATGGGCGACGGCGCCATCACCACGGAGAATTTTCCTTGGCGTCCATGGAAAAGGCCAGTATAATTCCCCGTCCATTTCAGAGTTTCAAAACTGCGCTGAGCGACAACACATTTGGCACCAATCAGCGCATACATTTGCGCATCAAGAAAAAAATGCATCAGAAAATTGTTTTGCCGCACGATTTGCACGGTTCCCTTCTATGCGATGAATACACTGACCGATGTGTCTCAAGTTTGTCCTGATTCAGGGTATATACAATTTCAGAGATGGTGAAAGTTTTTTTTTTCTTTCCATGAGTTATTTGAAAATCTGCTTGTGTGTAGCCAAGGAAATGACCATGTAAAACCTCATCAGTGCCGGCGGAACCCCGTTGCCGTCTTTGCCGAGACTGTCGATCAAACAAACTGGCCGATGGAAAAGACACCTTCCATGGTTGAAAGTTTCTTCTACGGATTCGCTACCCGCCCTGGAAAATTATGCTTAAATCCTGGTCATCAAGAAGCACGGACTACCGAAGGAACGAACCCTGAACTATTCGACCGATCGCCCGTCCAATTGAGACGATCAGAAATAAAAGCGCGCGGCAATTGAAAACCCAACCGCGACCGGTGCAACAGTTGAGGCATGCGGTCGATGCGACGGTGGCGTAGGTAAACGCTCCGAGCTGGCGAAGCGAAGCGATTCGCTCTCGCCTCCCGACTCCCGTGGCCGATGGATGGAGACGAGTCGCAGGCGTTGATGGTGCTGTCGACGACCTTGACGGCCGGTATCCGTTTCCTCCTGCAATGCAAGTGAGCTGTGAGGTTGCACGAACACCGGTCTGGCGAAGCTGAGGTGAGCAGCCAGCAGGCACCTGACTACCTGAGTTCAGGCTGCAATGAAGGCACCGAAAGCGTCGTTCTGCGCTGTCTCCCGCAGTACAGGATCGCAAGTACACGGTAACACGTTTGGTGTCGTTGCAGTACAGATTCTGCAGAGATCTGCATTGGCCTCCTCCACGCGGTACTTCTTCTCTGATGCTAGTACAAGGTTAAAGAATGTCGTCCTAAAATTGTTGCAGCCGGATTATTTCAGCTTAGGCTAGCAACTAGAGTAATCGGAAGTGGACACAGTTTTGTACCCTCGTTGTCTGCACCTTTGCTCATGTCATGTGCCCGGGTTTCTCACCCCCGTCGACGGTTACAGTTCCAAAACAAACAAAGCCGGCCTCTCGCCCCTGATTTCAGCAGTGGGAATCCATGCTAATCCGAGCAGAGGCAGTCGGCATCCAAAGACCTCTCACCTCCAGGAAACCGACGCGACTGCGTACTGAGCCAAAAGCCGGGACCTACTCCATGGATCGGGAACTGCACTTCCAATCCTGGGGCTTCACTTTGGTCGCGTTTTCTCGACGCGGAGTGAGCAGTACTCCTGTTACCTGTTGAAACAATGGCGACACATCAAAAAGAAACTTCAGCTCCGGCAGTGACCATGGGCTGGGGTCCTGATGACCTCCAACCTGCGCACGGTGATCGAGGAAAAATTCGGCGACCCTGCCAAATCCAGGCCGGAGCAGGACGTGCCATGTGCTCATGTTTTTTTTTCCCCAACCCAGCAGCAGGACCAGGAGTGATCAGTGATGGCAGCCCGCCCTCTATCAGAATCAGAAAACTGCGAGTACCACTCGTTTCGTAAGCACTGAGGAATATTATTCCACTGTCGTGGTTGCGAGCAGGATTACACGAGTGGGTCGTGAAATGATGACGACGTTACGCGAAAGGAGATCCTGCTCTAGTTAAGGTTGGCTTTTGAGATACGGACTAGTAGTAGTGAGATTAGGTGAAGTGAAGCAATGGATTTGTTTGCGCTTTGCAGGCGTTCGAATGCATGGCCCATGGGAACTGCTAACCTTTCGCTCCGTCGCGCACAGTAGTGGCAGACAAACAAACGTTAGATCCGATCGCGAACATCATCCGTCTTAGCAGTAGCAATCATCTGTGAAACACGAAAAAAGCAGGAGACGGTTTCATTCCAGAGAAGAAAAGAGCTGGTCTAAAGTTTGTATACTGAGAAGTTTGAAAATAAAAAAGCTTATAGTAGTAGTATACTGTTAGAGAGACAGAGTTGTACTATCCGTTTGGATTGAAGAGAGAGAGAGAGAGAGAGAGAGACAGATTCGCAGCATGTCGCTGGTAATTTGTTTTGTTTTCGAGAAACGTGAGGGAGTCTTTGACGTGCGGGGGTCTGGTCTGGGTCGATATAAACCCCCGGACCCAAACTACCACGAGAGGAAGGGCAGGGCAGGGACAGAGCGCAAGCAACCGCGCGGTGACATCACCCCCAGCCCACACCCAAGTTTAGCTGCTCTCTCTGTGTTTCGGCTGCACGCGCGCACACACAGAGAACAGACGCAACGCAAGCAAAAAAACAAGAAGAAGATGATGCTCGCGTACATGGACCGCGCCGCGGCGGCCGCCGAGCCGGAGGACGCCGGCTCGCTGGCCACCGTGGCGGCCGCCGACGAGGAGGCGTCCCGCGACTTCGGCGGTCTGGTTTCCTTCCGCCCCGCCGCCGTGGTCCTCCCCACGAGCGTGGACGACGTGGCCGCCGCCATCCGCGCCGCCGCGCTCCGGCCCAACCTCACCGTCGCCGCCCGCGGCAACGGCCACTCCGTCGCCGGCCAGGCCATGGCCGAGGGCGGCCTGGTCCTGGACATGCGCGCGCTGGCCCTCCCCCGCCGCATCCACCTCGTCCGCACCTCCCAATCCCCGAGCGGGTTCGCCGCCGACGTGCCTGGCGGCGCGCTGTGGGAGGAGGTGCTCCACTGGGGCGTGAAGCAGCACGGGCTGGCTCCCGCGTCGTGGACCGACTACCTCCGGCTCACCGTCGGCGGGACGCTGTCGAACGGCGGCGTGAGCGGGCAGTCGTTCCGGTACGGCCCGCAGGTGTCGAACGTGGCGGAGATGGAGGTGGTGACGGGCGACGGCGAGTGCCGCGTGTGCTCGCCGTCCACCCACCCGGACCTCTTCTTCGCCGTGCTCGGCGGGCTCGGCCAGTTCGGGGTCATCACCCGGGCACGCATCCCGCTCCACCCGGCCCCGCAAACGGTAATTACCAACACCTCCGTGCAACTTGTGGATTCGAAGGCACTCACTACTGTGCCTCCTGATGATGACACACACACACACGCACTGAGATGATTGTTTCATCAGGTGCGGTGGACGCGGGTGGTGTACGCGAGCTTCGCGGACTACACGGCGGACGCGGAGTGGCTGGTGACGCGCCCGGCGGACGCGGCGTTCGACTACGTGGAGGGATTCGCGTCCGTCAACAGCGACGACCCGGTCAACGGCTGGCCGATGGTGGCGTTCCCGGGCGGCGCGGGGTTCGACCCGGCGCTGCTCCCGGCCGGGGCAGGACCGGTGCTCTACTGCCTCGAGGTGGTCCTGTACCAGCACAAGCAGCACCAGCCCGATGACGACGACCAAGACAAGGTAAGGAACAGATCGAGGGGCATTCGCGTACTTGCTTGGTGGTGGCGTGCGTGCGTACTTTTCTGCGGGGGATGTCTGCGTCCTCCTCGTGTATCTCCCCGCTGGATTCTGTGACGGGCGCAGGGTGGGTGGCCGAACCCGCGCGTGCCGCCAAGCAGCCGGGGCCACGTACGCGATCGACAAGCCAGTGCACCGCACGGCCGCGCCGCGATCTCGTCTCACCGGCCGTGACGCGAGGTGATGATCGAATCCGGTACAATGCGGCCGCGAGATTGCGCCCGTGACCACGCGGATCGCGTCTTTTGTCACCAACTCTTTGTCCAGTCCAGTCCCCACCACCACGGCCGGCGGACCAGCTCGCCTTTTTTCCCGTCCACCGTGTGTTGTTGTTCTGATCCGCGCGCGCGTTTTCTCTTTGATTTTGCAGGAGAATGAGAAGATGAAGAGGAAGGTGAGCGCGATGATGGCGCCGCTCAAATACGTGCGCGGGCTGGAGTTCGGCGTGGACGTCGGGTACGTGGAGTTCCTGTCGCGCGTGAACCGGGTGGAGGAGGAGGCCCGGCGGAACGGCAGCTGGGCGGCGCCGCACCCGTGGCTCAACCTCTTCGTCTCGGCGCGGGACATCGTGGCGTTCGACAACGCCGTGATCAAGGGCATGCTCGCGGACGGAATCGACGGGCCCATGCTCATCTACCCCATGCTCAAGAGCAAGTGAGTCGTCGTCACGCTTCCCTTGCTGCCTTTCTCTCTACAACTCTACTACCACTGGTGGTTCGCTCGGTCACGCCGCCCGTACGCGCGGCAGTTGCCGTTTTTGGGGGCGAGAGGCAGGAGGCGTGCGATGTTGTGAGCCGCCACCCGCCGCGTTGCACGCTTGCGGGCGCATCCCGCTGACACGTGTGTTTAATTTTGGGTCCGATGAGGCTGGTGTCAGTACTTCGATCTCTCTCTTGTAGTAGAGGGAAACGTAGTAAAAGATGGCGGCGCCGATCGAGCTCCACTGATCGCCGCTTCTGTTTTGGATTTAGCCGTGTCGTGTGTGCCGCGCATTAGCAGCCACTAACTCAGGTGTTACTACTCATGACTGATAAATTATTGCCCTCCTGGGATGCTACTTTCACAGTGCGTGTCGGCTGAGGCCGTCACCAGTGCAGTGCACTGCTGCACCTCACCACCACCACCACCACCACCACCGCCGGATAGTGTAGCAACAGAGCTAGTACTTCTAGTTGTTGAGCAATTTTTGTTTTTGTCTGTGAGATTAAATACTACTAGTACTTACTGGAAGTAGCCTTCTGTTCCTGCACAAGCACGACAAACAGTGCCGTTTTGTCCTTGAAGAAAGAAAGAAAAATAAGTTAATTAAACAATCATGTGTACGTGGTGGTGGATTCAGGTGGGACCCGAACACGTCGGTGGCGCTCCCCGACGGCGAGATCTTCTACCTGGTGGCGCTGCTCCGGTTCTGCCGCGACGGCGGCGCGGCGGTGGAGGAGCTGGTGTCCCAGAACCGTGCCGTCCTGGCCGCCTGCCGCGCCAACGGCTACGACTTCAAGACCTACTTCCCGAGCTACCGGAGCGAGCCCGAGTGGCGGGCCCACTTCGGCGCCGCCAGGTGGAAGCGCTTCGTCGACCGCAAGGCCCGCTACGACCCGCTCGCCATCCTCGCGCCGGGCCAGAAGATCTTCCCGCGGGCCACCACTGCTAAGGCGGCCGGGACGGTGATGAGCTGATCGGTAATGATGGTGATTACGGTGCTGATCCGGGTGATGATGGACGGCGAGGCAATGATGGTTGGGACTTGGGAGGGGCCATTGTTGTTAGGTGCAATTTGGTTTCGTTTTGGGGGGCCATTGGTAGCTCCTGGGCACACTAATCTCTCTGTTTCTCTCATCAGTCAGTCAGTGAAATGAAGGGGCAAGCAAAAGGAAAAAACGAAAGCTGTAGTGTAATGTAATGTAACGCATGCAGCAGCCTTTTCCTCCTCCTCCTCCCTTGCTCGTCGTCTCTGCTTTTCCTTTTGTTGGGCTCGCCATTATTCCTCTGCCGCGCGAGCGAGCGAGTGAGCGAGCGGCTGGTGCCTGGTGGTGATGTGAGTTTGTGAGACGCAGACGTAACGCAACGCAACGGGCGCTCCGTCTCGGCGGACCCAGCTGCTGCCGCTGCTTGGTTCTTGCGGTTTGTCGCGTCTCGCACGAGAGGCCAGTTGGATCCGCTCGCCCCGTCTCTGTCTCCGGCCTAAATCGTCGGCCACGGTATGCATGTCTCCGTGGCGCGCGCGTTCGCGATCCAACAGTTCCCCGCTCGTCGTGCTGGCAGTGGCGGCCACGTTCCGTTCCGTTCCGGGCGTTGTTTTCGGTGGTCCCACGCGGCGGCAGCCCACGTGGCACCGAGCCGCCGAGACCGCGACGCGCGCGGGGCCGCCGGGCCGTTGGCTCCCCCGCGCCGTCGCTTTCACCTTCTCTCCTCTTCTCGCGCTTACGGCTCGGAATTGAGCTTCGGATCGCCCGCTTCTTCTTCTTCTCATCTTCTTCTTCTTCTCTTCCCGGCTGTGACAACACCAACAGCGACGGGGGAATATAAGCAAGCAATGCGCGGTACAGTGGTGGTGGGTGGCGCTCTCGCCCGCGTGCCCAGCGCGCATGAGACGCGCGCGTCCGCGTGCCGCGCTCGTCGTCCGCATCGATCGATCGCTCTCGAGACGTGCTCTTGTGTTCGGGGAGGCGGCGCATGTCATCATGGCGCGCTTGCTTGTTGCCAGGAACGGATCGACGCGAACTCTCAGGCGGCGACGCGAATAGGAACGTGCACCGGTGATCCTTTTTTTGGCTGTGCACGTCGGCGGCGCAACAGGGTCCGTCGCTTTTGCCGGCCGGAGTTTATTTTCAAATTCCCGTGGACTCGTCTAAACACACGGTGGCTGGCTGGCGGGCACGGGTCGGAAGATCTCGGTTTCTTTCCTTTTCGCGCCGGGTTTCGTTGCGCATCGCCGCTGGCTGCCGCCTGGCTGACGCGAGCGAGCCTAATCCAATAATCGCGACAGATTCGGGCAACACCTGTGCCGCGACAAAACCGCACAGAAAACGTCCGCTTCTTCCCCCTTTTCTTTTTTTGGAAATTAATCCGCTTCTTCCCTCCGCACAAGCGCAACAACACACTCTGCCGATTAGCGCTGGCTGCTTCTGGAACAGGGCTATTATTATTTTGCAATACCCCGGACTCCGGTCCCGGTATACATCATCATCCTCCATACCTGTCTGGCTCCCGCAGCGTCCGATCACACTCACACGTACGTCGTACACAGAACCCCCCACAAATCGGCACATCAACAATCCATTCGTCGATGGCTCCTCCATCATCCAAGGGTGAGGGTGGGGAAATTCTTTTTCTGATCTGCCGCCGATTATTGGAGCTGGATCGGTATATCGCTGTTGCGCTACAGGCTGCTGCCAACGACGTTGTCGCGGCCGATGACCGCAGTCGCCCGCGCGTGATGGATGATTATTGGTCCCGTCTCGGCGTCCCGGCACGGAGCGGAAAGAGAGTTATCGGACTCCCTCGCGCGGATCACCAAAACTTATCCCCGGATCGTCGAATTAGGTGCACGAGGGCGACGCAAAGGATATAGATTTGTTTTGATACAACAAACGTCAAAACGCAAAAGCTTATCTCCATCCTATCCGTGGACGACGATGGATCGCATCGCCAGCAAAGAAGAGCTTATTAACCGGGGTCCGTATAGTTTATGAGAGGGAGCCCGCCCGCGCGGCGGCTTTGGGAGGACAAAAGGCGCGGCTTTGAGATCAGCGATGATCCGCCGGGAGGATGACACCGCCCGTTTTATAATCGTCCAAGTGGTGCCTTTCTGACGACGATGCAAATCTAGCTTTGATCGAGTACGGGGGCAGTGTCAAAGCGACAAGTAAAGGCAACCGTATCCACCCGTCATCCGTAACACGAGTTTTTAATTCTGTTCAGATAATCCAAACAACAGGAATGATGAGAGTGGCGGCCGCGACAGGAATTCTTTCGTGGTGGTTCGATCGTTGCTTGGTCCAGCAAAAGCAGGGGAGCAATCGTGCGTGACCTGCGACTGAGCGCACCTCCGCCGTCCTTTCGATCGATCCGTAGCTAGGGACGAAACGGACAGGATGGTCAAGAGGAGATTTACTTATTTTTTTAACAACTGATTTGTGGAACTGTCATGGATGATTGTTTATGCTCAGAGCGGCTTGACTTGGAGAGGGCACGCGTGTCATGCTTTTGTTTTGATCCGCGTGTGTCAAAACTAGATTGACGGAACAGGTAGTACCAACCAATCGCGAAAATGAAGTTACCCATCCGATGCGAAGCTCTGCCGAACGAACATCATCTGTTTTTGAGCCAGATCAGGTCCGTCATCGTTTTGGGGAAAAAAAACCTTGCTCGATTAATTTGCCGTCACGTCGTTTCTCGCTGCCGAATGGTGGCAAGCAACGCTCGTACTACAGGGTCATCTATCGGTCGACCATCTTTAACGATACTAAAACCCGGCATGTGACGCCGCCCACGAAACTGAGATAGGAGGAGGACGGAAAGAGGCTGGCCACGTGTCATCGCCCAGCTTTTCGACGGCGCGGTCAAATGATTTGAGAGAGCAAATTCGTGGCGGCGGGACTTTCGTGATAAGTTTGCATCATGTTTGAGCTGAAAGGGCAAAACACGCAGTTGTCCTACTGATATAATGAGAATCAGGTCCGTATCTGTATATCCATGAAAACCCCTTATTTATTATCTTTCTTTAGGCTCTGTTTAGAATAAAGGAATGAAAAATAAAGAAATAGGAAAAAACATAGGAAAGGAGAAAACGCAAGAATTAGAGAAGTGAGAAAACCACAGGAATCTAAAATACAGGAATGAAGAAATTAAGATGTTTGGAATGCAGGAATAAAAACATAGGAAAAATGTTAGTACAATTAAACAAAACCTTTAAAACCTATATTATCATTAGGTAATGCACACAAGTCAAACTAATTATAGACAATGCATTAACTTCATAAGCTGCTTATTCTTGTATGAAATTTGCTAACCCCAAAATATCAACATACAGTAATCGAATGGTTGCATATGGATTATTAGACTACATCTTGCGGCACTTTCTTTTTATCCGTAAGCCAATGAATGGTTTATCTTTGACGTCAGCTCAGCGTTTGCTAGTAATAAATTTTTTAAACATGGATGCAACCAACGATAGAACATTCCCTGAGCTAAGAGCTTATTTTTTCATTCCTCCAAAACTACATGCCTACATGTCGTTCCTCTGGAAAGTTTTTTGCTCATTCCTCTGTTCCAAACGCATGCATGCATTTCCTTTCCTCTGGAATTATTCCTTCATTTTTTTCTACGATTTTCCCTTGTTCCAAACAGGCCCTTACTTTTTTTTTGTCCCTGTCAATTTTGGTGTTGATGTTCCTCCATCGAAAAGCCCTTCAACGTGATTACATATCTCGTGTTGGTGTTACCATGTTCGTAGTAAAAACAATTTTCATGGATATATAGTTGTATTTCAGAGGAAAAGTATGATCATGTCGTCTTATGGTTTGTCTCATGTATTACATATAATCAATGATATTTTCAGTTATCACCTATTAATTGTATGATTCTGTAATTTAAACATAAAAAATATTTATAAGTTGTATGATAACTATAACTCGTAAAATAATGTGCAAGTTGTCTCATACTTTAAACTTTAATGCATGAGGTTATTGCTTTGTGAAACAACCGTGTCTTTCTTCCACTATCCTCTCTCTCTTTTGTATTATTAAAAATCCTAACTTGATAACGTATAAGATGGTCTATGAAATCTAGCATTGTACCTACCCTAAGAAGCTCAATAGGGTTCAAATGATAGTTCTCACATTTATTCATGTGGAGGTCCCTGTAAACTATTTTCTGCTCTAGTTTTATTTGTGTCTTTTTTTTTCAGAATGCAAACTGAAGCAAGTAGAGTAGTCGTGGAAATATCATTGAACCACAGCACACATGGTACACTTTCACTAGCAGCAGTTTTATTTCACATCAATCAATTAGCAACCGTTTGATGACCCGGTCCATACAGGTTCTGTACCATGAGAACTGAAGCTCAGTGACGGGGACCCCGGATCCAAGTGAAACTTTGGTCTGCCTTTTCCAAGCTCTAGCACTTGTCCAAATATTTAAGTACTAAAAAAATCATTTTGGTACACAGTGAGAAAATATACGTGCCTCATTTTCCGGAAGATGTTGCTGCATGCCAATAGTGCATGAAATCAGGCACGCAATGACGATGTAATCATGTCACATGCGTGACCCGACGCGAAGTCACACATAAGTTGCCGCTGCGGTTCATAGACTTATGACAAGATTAAAGCACTTTGGACTGGGAGTTTACTAGGGGCCACAGCCTCAGCTTATAGCCACCTTTTGTGATTTGTGGAGTTGACCTTTTTTTTAAAAAAAACTCGACCTGTCGGGAGAAGAAGCCCCCTCCTGACAGTATTTACTAAAAAGAAGAGCCCTTCAAACAGATCGAGAAAATCCTCGAACCCTCCCCCAATCATACATAGGAACTCAACTGACCGTATAAGCTATAATACAAGTTTTTACCTATGATTTGACTGAGAAAAGTGAGAAGATTTTTTTACAATGTGCGCAGCTACAATACTACGTACAATACAGTGCTGAGCATTGCGCGTGTGCTACAGTACCGCGCGCGCTACAGTGGGTGCAGGATCGGGGATTCGAACCCCGACCTGGGGCAGCCACTCAGGCGCCTCTTCCACCAGGCCAAGGGCCTGTCCTCGTGGAGTTGACCTTTGCTCTTGGCTCCGGCCTGTCCTGGGTATCAGATCCGGCCGGTGATAAAAACCGATAATGTGCTCGTACATTGTGAGCAGAAAGTGGGGATTGTCACGTAAAAGCATAATTCCAACAGTGGCGATACATGTCTTTTTTGGTGGAGGTGGATGGGTAGGGTAGCATCAAGATGTGCTACAACTTTTTATCTGATTTTCACTGAGAAGACGTGAAGAACAGCTAGTTCCTGTCGTGTTTGCCGTCACCTCGTGTATGTAGCTAAGGACGTGGAAAGATCTTTTTTTTAGGAACGGACGTGGAAAGATCGTGATGAGCTGATGAAGCAGAGATGCTTGCTTGTTCATGTTCCATGACAGCAGCTGGCTAGGTCAGATGCCATCACTATTTTCTATATATTTGATTCATGCGGCAAGTTAGGCTTTCGCCACGGAAAAATTCAGGTGGGTTATCAAAAGCGGGTTAGTGCCGTCAATTAGTAGGAAAATAATGAATGTTGACCCCTTGTCCAAGAATACAAAATACGATGTTCATTTTGATGTTTTCTATAGTTTGATGAAAAACAAATAGGAAGCTAACGTGGGCTTTGTATTACAAGATCTGGCCCAGCCTAGACAAGCCCAAAAAGATCAATCTAATTTGCAGTATATCAGTTCTATCAGTGTGAGGCCACTCAAAAGATTAAAAGAAAAGGATTAATTATGAACTCTTGCCTCCGAATCTCTGTTCTCTGATACATGCATCTTCCTGAATCTACCTTGCTGCAGAGTGCAGACCGCTTTGGTTTTGATCCTGCTGGCTTGCCCTTTTTTCTTTTCTTTTTTTTTTAACTCCTGCTGGCTTGCTCTGCATCACTGCACATGAGAACATCCCTGCTTACTGCCCCCCCGGCGCAGATCGAGACGGCATGAGCAATTGAGCACCCACCCACCCAGCTCAGCTCGAATGAAGCTTTCTGATTTCCGGAGACGGGAAAGGAAGCAACCTGCCTGGCTTTCCACCGTATCTCCGCCGCAGCCTTGAGCTGTGGCTCCCGAGGAGATTCGCGGCTAACTTTACCAAACTTTTTATTACTGCGACCATGCAGCCATGCAGTGCAAGCATGGAGTCGGATGATAGTATCGCTTTAGCTCGCAGCACACTTTAAGATCGCGACCTGAAATGCAGAATCCACTGGCGATCTTAAAGACGATAGTCGCCAGTGGATCGATGTGCAGCCATGCAGAGTATCGTTCAAATTGTACAGTACTGCTAGAAAGATACTAGTACAGTCTCTGTCAGGGTCGTATCAACAGCACCGGAGTTAATCCTGAAGATTTGATTCTGCGCTGGTCGTAGATAATTAAATCGGTCGGCTTGAAGGAGGACAGGACACACACGGCTGCACACTGCATGTACCACTGAGACACTGACGAGAGAGAACGAACGCTGCGCACTGTGGACGTTGCCGTTGCCAGCTTCGACGACAAGATCAGGGTTCGCGCATGTGGCAGCCCGAGCACCAAGCAGCTATAGCGCGGCGGCGTGAAAAAAGCAAGCGAAAGCGGTAAAGGCCGTCCGCTTCCGCATCCCAGGTTTCGCATGCATGCCATGCCCATGGCTGCTTTGCTTTTGAGGCTACCAAGCAGGCTTCAGCAAAACGGGGCAGCAGTGTCAATAAAGCGAAAGATTCCGAGGCCGTTCGACGAACTGAGCACGAGAGATCTGGCAAGTGTGAAGCCATGCACTGGGCCACAAAATCTAGCTAGCACTCCTACTGGTACCACTCATCAGTAACAATAATTATTGCCAGCGCGCCGTGTTCGTGTGTCGGTGTGTGAGTGATGAGTCAGTGAGTGAGTGAGAGAGATGAATGCGTGCGGCGAATCTAGTGCTGACAAGTCGGTTTTGTACTGCAGAACGCAGATGGCTTCTTTTGGGCGTTCAAAGTTGATGTGTTGCGGGTGCAGAGGTGATTCTCCTCCTCAGAAAGCGCAATGCTTTTCCATATCAAAGATTCGGCCTTTTGTTTTCCCCTCCGCCAGCTCTCTACCCCCTTTCTCGTGATACTGCGTTTTGTCATGGTGCCTACAGTCTTCTCATCTTTTCACCTTTGGAATTTTATTAGTACTAGCTTTCATATTGTCTCTTAGATACACACAAAAGTCATAGTAGCATCTCTACATGTGACTCATTTTTCGAAATTGATGCCTACGAAAGTTTTAAATCGCTAATTTATGGAAGTTGAAATCATAATGAAATAGATCAGTCTGGAATCAAAAGAAAAGTATTCATTTGAAGTGTGAATTACTTTTTATTTTCAACCTCACTACAAAGAAGAATCATAAATTGCATTTCATAATAAACGATCTTATCCAACAATATCTTTAACAGATAAAAGCAGAACATTCATTAAGAAGCGGGTAATGGGGAATAAAAAGAGCGTGCCAACTTCAACCAAATATCCTTATTCCTAAAACATGACATTTGAGGTCGCGCCAAGTTCAACTAAATATCCTTATTCCTAAAACATGACATTTGAGGAGAACGGGAGAGATGGCGGCACCATAAACAAAAAGCTCAACAACTTGTGAAAAAAATATATATTCAGATTAACATACCAAATATTTCATTCATTGTGTCCAAAAATTAATTATGGTACATTACTGGACACTTTCACAATTTAAATACTTTCAATTAAGGATATGCTATAACATTTCCCACTGTTTGCCTGTTCACTCCCTTCTTAAATTAAATTTATGTGGTTCCTTATTCCCAAGTATTCCTGTGTTCAAACAGCCTTACTCTGCAATCCAGGGAAAAGAAACTTCAAAGTGTGTTGTGCTTTGTCTTCTTCTGCCATGACATTTCTCAGAGAGCATCTCCTTTTGTAACATGTACAGTAAACAGAGCTGCATGGCTTTCAGTCATGGCCGCCTCTACTATTGGCACATTTCTTCTCACAATACACTGTCATGAACCTGGGTCAAACCAGTCAAAGTCAATTGTCAGCAAAGCACCAACATGGAATATGCGAGAGAACGGTGAGGATAGATTTGGCTGGAGTCTTTTCATGACAACCGCATCTGATTCTCCATGCAACCAAGCGCAAATCTACTTGAACTCGGTGGGCGCCCACAGCTGACAGCAGCACCATACTGTTGTGTACGTGGTTTTGCCAACATGTATCCAACCTAATAAAACAAATATGCAGCTAAAAAAAATACTCCAGAAAACTTAAAAAGGAAAGTATCTCTCGATTTATGTGCGCATAAACCAACATGAGTTTCATCTCGTTTTATGAAACATTATATTGATCATGTTACAAATTTGTTTCTGGTACGTCTCAAGCTGTTACCGTCCATTTTCTGCGTGTAGATTCTCTGAAGGCAGATAACATCCGTGAAAGGAACAGGATCAGAAGACTCTTTCGATTTGGTGTCTGCAGAGAGCTTCAGATGCTGTACAAGGACCAGATGGCAAGAGTACAGAAGATACTCCTGCGAGGCAGCGAGGATCTAGACAAGCTGCAAAAGAAGGTGCATAGATCATCGATGTAAAGAAACTCCCAAACAGAGAACCTCTCCTTAAAAGGGGCGTAACCAGGATTGCTGCAAAAGGAACACCCCCTATTTGCTCTCTCTCTGTGTGTGTGTGTGCGCGCGCGCGCGCGCGCCATTATAGCTCCATGATTACACTCCCCAACGCCAGAAAACAGTTGAGAATCTTACTACTAGTGCTAGTACTTCTACTCTAAAAATTCTTTTTATTTTCTCCCCAAAGTTGGGTGTCCAAAAGGTTGACATGGGCTCAAACACTTGCTAACTTCCCCTTCTCACGAGGAGGATCTCGGCAGCACGGCTGGGTCTTCTTGCCCTTTCTCCTGCTCGGCGCCTCTGCCTCTGCGCCCATGCACGGCATGGCATGCACGCAAGCCTCCCATCAAGCTAGCCAACTACTAGGCATCAACAAAGGTGATGGACGTTGTTATTTTTCGAGACGGAACTGACTTTAATGAAAGAGCAGGCCACCCTGCATGAGACCTCTAACAAAGGTTAGAAAGGGCTAAAGGGGCAATTAAGAAGAAACAATGTGTCACGATCCTGTGAGGCACTGTAGAATAGAACAATATTCATGTAGGTTCTAGAATACATTCTTGCAACAATTTAAATTACTTCAACTTCAATCGTTCAAGTTCAGTTTAAAACTAGAAAAAAAATCGTTGAAGTCTTTTAAAAAAGTAAGGTTAATTTTAGCAGCACGTACTAGTATCCACAGATAGTGGAAAAATATTTCTTTTACTGAACGAATCATAGTTTTTTTTCCACATATATTAGAACGTTATGAACACCACAGAATGAGTAACAGCTTTACTTTCTGCAAGATAACCTATAAAACAAAACCGGCGATGATGCCATTGGACAAGGCAGAATCCCACAACACCTCTGCTTTCCTCCAGCTTTTTAAGAAGAAACAATGTGTCACGATCTTGTGAGGCACTGTAGAATAGAACAATATTCATGTAGGTTCTAGAATATATTCTTGCAACAATATAAATTACTTCAACTTCCATTGTTCAAGTTCAGTTTACAACTAGAAAAATAGTCGTTGAATCTTTTAAAAAATGTTAATTTTAGTAGCACGTACTACGTACTAGTACTCACAAAAAAAGTGCAAAAATATTTCTTTTACTAAATGCAGAATAGTTTTGTTCCGCACATATATAGAAATAGAACGTTATGAACACCACAGGATGAGTACCAGCTTTGCTTTCAGCAAGATAACTTAGAAAACAAAACCGGCGATGATACCATTGGACAAGGCAGAATCCCACAACACCTCTGCTTTCCTCCAGCTTTTTCAGGACGAGATACCCCAAGCAGAAAACGCCGTTGGCTTGGCCAGAATCTCGCAAAAGATGTTTGCGAGCACGCTCCCCGGCGGGGGCTCGGCTCGCCGGCCGGGGAGATAGCGGCCGGCCGGCTTTTTTCTGGGACGAGCTGGGAGATGGACACTCGCTTTTCCAGCTGGGTGCGTGGATTGCATGGGATTTATAAATTAGTCGGATTCTCTTGGCGACTCCCCAGGTTGATTGGTTGTTTAGTTTAGGATACTGGGAGCAGCAAAAGGTGAGCTTATCGGGCTGGCGGCTCTGAGATTTCCTTTCCTTCTTTCCACTGAAGCACGGGAGCAGATGCGATTTGCTCCTGTATTTTTTTTTTGAGACCCTCTTTTAAACACGATTTCACCTGGATGCTCGTAAACAAATGCCACGAAAGTGGGGGCTACAACTTTCACTCTATAGTTTTTTTTTTGAGGGCATCTTTTTCATTCTATGAGTGGACAAGTGGAGTTGAGAGAGGAGAGTTTTAATGACAAATGGACAATACCGGCCTGCTCATTAGCTCCAATGGGCCATACTTAGCCCATCATAATGTCCCATCAGCCTCTGCACGCGAGCCCGTAAAACTGATCATCAATTTGTTGCGGCCTTTTCTTTGTGCCGATAAATTTTAAGGCCTTATAAACAAAAAGGAAAGCCCATTGGTCTGGTCTTGAAATCATCTGTGATATTCCACTATTCCTTTGACTAAACAAATCAAGTAAGACAATGTTTTATAATTGAAAAAAAAGTGAGTAACTTTTTACAATAAGAAGGCCAATAACAAAAAAGACAATAAAAATATCTAAAGTGAGTGTAGCTCAACTAGTTATGGTAGAACCAATCCACTCGAGTTCGAGTGCTAGCTAGACTCAGCAAGTGTTGCATTAACGGTTAAATATTCTTTCAAGATGACGATGTTCCATCAATAGCAAGATGCTTAAGATGTCACTTTATGAATTTGAAGATAAGCTAGTCAAGTCTTTAATTTGAACATGCTAAAAGGGTTGTTGTTGTTGTTGTTATTATTATGTGTGTGTGTATGTGTGTGTGTTGAGTAAGTATTGATGAGTACATCTGCAATGGCGAAGCTTCACCAGGCACATATGGGCCGTAGCCCTTGGAGACTTAAAATAAACATGATTGCACCATGTATATTTTTTGTGGCCCATACTTTGGCCATTAGCTGAGATTTTTTTATTATTAATAACTGATTTTTAAACTTATTTAATATTACTAACAACCTGATTTAAAATTTTGCAAAAATAGCAGTCCAATCGCCTGATAGTGGGGCGACAAGGACCTGTTGTCCACTGGTCGGGTGACTGGATGCACCTGACAGAAATATCGCAAATCAACCGGTCGATAATGCGTGACCCTTTTTTGTTTTTTTAAATTTTTTTCTGTCTTAACACTTAAGCCTTCTAAAGTGTCAATTAAAAATTCTTTTAACTTTTAAAAACTTCTAAAACTCTTTGTGCATATGGAGTAAATATTTATGCATCCATTTTGAACTTAGGAAAGTCTCAAAATTTCTGGAATTTTAAAATAAAAATTTCTAAATTAGGGTACTCAAATCACCCCATACAAGGTGGTGCCATAACAAAACATTCTTCTTCTTCATCATTCTAGAACGGACTAATACGGTATGTACAATAATGACCTAATATTCAGAATCATGGGATATGGGTGATCTATCAAGAAAATTTCAACGAGTTTTTACGAAATATAAGCGTTGTTAAGAACTAATTAATTTTTTTGCCATCTTAACCTTCTCTAGAAATTAAACAAAAATCATATAAAGTGATAGTGTCAGGGGCACTATCAAAATATTTTTTTATTAGGGTTATGTTGTATTCAAAAGTTTTGAGTGGTTTCAAATTAATTCAAATATTGATTTGAATTTAAAGCAAAATAACTCTATTCTTCATATTTACTTCTTCTAACATCATTTATTCAAGGGTTTAGAAAATGTGTTATACAAATTATTTCTTTGGAAGAACTATAGTTTAAAATATGATCATTTATACTTTAAATTCAAATTCAAATTTGAATTGAATTCAAGAAACTCAAAACTTTTGTAAAGAAACTAACCTAAGAAAACATTATTTTGATAGTGATCGTGATAAAATGAATTTAGGTGGTTTTTGTTTGATTTTTAGAGAAGGTTAAGATGACAAAAAATTCAATTAGTTCTTAACAAGTAGCCTAAATTATAAATTTCTATTTTAAAAATCATGAAACTTTTGGGACTTTTTAAAGTTCAAATGGGTGAATAAATTTTTACTCTATACACATAAAAGGTTTTATAAGCGTTTAGAAGTAAAAAAGTATTTTGAATTGTGTGTTAAGGTAGAAAAGTACATAAAAAAGGGTCAAGCCCTGTCGCCTAGTGCATTGGCAATATTTCGGTCAGGTGGGCCTAGTCGCCCTTGTCGCTTGACCATCGGATGATTGAGCTGCTATTTTTGTAATGTTTTAAATTGAGATGTTAGTATATTAAATAATTTTAAAAATCAGTTATTAATAAAATAAATTCCATTAGCTGGCCGCTCCTCCAACTCATTGCAGCCCATGCCGGGGACTCGGCGCCGTACCGGGTTGGCATGGCACGAGCCCATCGTGCTTCGGGCCACCTCGTGCCATGCCTCGATGGCATGTCGGGCCATGCCACTTGGGCCGATCTAACAAAAATATGGCCCAGGTACAGCACGAGGCACGATGAGCCGCTGTCAGGCCGTGCCAAGCCCAGGCATAACCTAGTTTTAGTGAAGACGCCCTTTATGAATACATTTTCAGCATAGAGAAGGCGTGCTTTAAATATTTAAATTAATTATTTTTATAATATTATATAGATCAAAATATTTATAAAATTTTACCAAAATTATATTAGTTTCTTAAGTCTATGTTACATGTGACCACCAAATTTGAATTCTAAAACTATCATAATTTAAGTGTAACAAAAAAAAATGAAAATTATTTTTGATTTTTTTTTATCTTCAAAAATATATTGAAATTTGAACTCAATTTTTGTGTGAGGTTTTACTAAGGCAACACCAATCTCCATAATTTATGAGGAATTTTTTATTTAAAGTGTGTTCAAATTCTACTCAACAATATAGAAGATATGAGGTTTTGAGATAAATGAAGAGTATTTCAAGCTCAAACAAGTTTAGGAGTTTTGAAAAGAATTATACAAAATTTTCTATGAGGGAGCATATAAAATTGTACATATACACAAAGTTTCATTTAAAATTTCAATTTCTTTGAAGATTTACAAAAAAAAAAAGAGAATGTTGAATGGTGACTATTAATGAGTTGATGAGTCATTTCATAATTGAACTAAACCAACGAAATGAAAAAGATTCCTAGTGAGAGATCATAATTTTTTGAGATTATAGAAAAAAGAATAATTACATTTGAATTACAAACGATAGAATCCATATATGTTTAAAATTTTAAATAAGAATCAAAATAAAAAAAACAGACCTTGATCCAAGAACAGAGTCATATGAGGCCGTTATCATGCAGTCGGACCGCATTCGTGCCGTGGTAAAAAACTATGTGTTATGCCATGCTGCCTGTCAGCTTAAAATCTAGGCACGACCCGACCCGATGTCTCGTGTTGTGCCGACACGGGCCAAAACACCTTGGTGCCGTGTCCGACCTTGAGCCATGCCAAACGTATGTACCATGGGCCATCCAAATTTGACCTGGCCCAACTCCTAGGACTACCCAGGCCCTCTCAACAAACTGGCTCAAGCTTCGCCCATGTACGTCTATACTATATTTGGCAAAAAAAAATTATAGTTGAAGGTTTTGGGCAGCTAGGCTAACTCAACAAAAAAAAAACACTAGCACAATTAGTAAAAAGGTTTTGAATATGTAAAACAGAGCTACAATACAAAAATTACATTGAAATGTAGTAAAACGGAAATAAAGTGGGACGAGAAGTATCGTGCATTAGCAGTGGGGGAGCACTTATCCAAACGTACGCGACACGGACGACTGTTCCAGCTCCTCTACAGTAATTTCACCAGGTGCCCCAGCGTCCGTCCTCAACAAAATTTACCTGGCACGTAATAAAACTCCTGCATCATTGCTGATCCGTCCGTGCGTCGGGAGCACACGTACCCGAGGGCACGGGGCAAGTAACGTTCCCGCGACCCAGCCGGCAGCCGCCTGCCTGTCCCCACACTCATCTCGGATCTCCCCGTTGCCGTGGGCGATCGGCAACTGCGCGTGCTCCCCCCCTGGACGATAGCGCGGCCAAGACCTGCAGGCCGTGCCTGCTCGACGACGCTTCTTCCGACCCGGGGGAGTGTGAGAGGGAGGCGGTGTCTCGTTGCGCACCTACGGCCGGGTCGCCCCATGTGATGCCATGATCGCTTCGTGCGGGGGAAGCTGAACCAGACGTTGACGTTCACTGTCGCCGTGCACGCGCAAGAGGGGCTCCGATCCGTGGATATTCCGGTGTTGATCCGCGCCGTTGTTGTGCCCTGCTTGAAGCCTATATGCTTTGCAACACCACACTCCAGTGCATCGTGATACTGACCTGCGGGTGCGAGCTAGCTGTGGAAGTTTGGCTTACATGCTATTCCAAGGGTCACGTCGGCAGCAGTGTGAACAGCAATTTGGTCATCTCTATATACATGCATTGGACATGCCAATTCAGTGGTTTCAGAAATTTTGCCCCTTTAAAATCTGTAAAATATACACCATGATTCGGATGAGAAGATCGAATACGTGCGTAGCTGAACGCATAAGCACAGGACATGCCTTTTTGCATCGGAAGATAGGGACAGGAGAACGAGCCTCCACCTTGTTGGAAGATTATGAAGATATACGCGCAGTACCACTTGTTAAGGCCCGACTTTCGCATTGGCCCGTGATCGTACATGCATGCTATATAGATTGTTGTAGTTTTTTTTCTTCGATTTAGTGGTCTACAGTAACCACTAGTCCACTACGATTTTGGTGGGTATTGTCAACCCCCGCTCTCTTTTTTCCCAGCAACAACAACCATGGCTGTTGTTGCACCGAAAATAAACATCTATATATTTTTTTTTGGTGTCAGTACTCATCAATCACAATGGAGGGCGTTGCCTCTTAATGTTCAGGAATAAGCGGTCGGCCAGCTATTTTGTAAACATCAATTGTCGGCTATGACAAAACATGTTTTGCAAACCAAACATAATTTGTTTGAGCAATGTTCGTTCAATGTCACAAAAGGGAACACTATATATTCAGAATGCATTGTCCAACTAAGTTGTGGTCCTAAGGAAAATAGCAGGTTAAGTTCAACCACCTAATTTTCATGGTACAGCAGAAATTCCTTGACATGAATTGAGGTAGGGTACTCGTATAGCTTACTAACAGTTGAGCCCTGTTGATTGCATTTTTGTGAGGCTGATCAAGGACATGGTGCAATTTCTGAAACATTCCTCGAACAAGCCAAGGCACAACCTCTTTGTTTTTGTTACCTTTTATTGTCGTAGCCAACTAACCTTATTTTCACGGGCCACATTGGAGGATCGTCTATCGTCGTCTAACATTCATCGATCAACTCTGCCTGGTTAAGGACTGCAGCTGAATATATCAATTGGATCTGGTACTGTATGCTCGCCTATTCATCACCGTCGACTGGTGCAGAGGAAACAGGGGCGAGGGACGTGAGAAGAGGGAAAACGTTATGAGATGGAAGAACTGTGATGACTGCTGAGGTGTTCCATTCATGAAAAATAGGCGCTGTGACATAGTGATGAGATTAGGATATAATCTGGTAATACAAGGACCTGATGGTGGTCCACAATGTATATTTCTTTCTCCTACTAGATCCTCTGTTCGCCAGATATTTTTCTTCCCACAAGATGCGCTATCCACGCACTGTGTCGATCTGTTTCCATGAAATCAAAGCATCTCCAGGAGCTCAAATGTTCAATCAACTCACTATCTTTGTGGATTAAGAAGAAAGAGATGGACCAACTGCCGGTCTACATTCTCCTTCCGGGAAAACTTGGAACCTCATGGCTCTGTTTTCATCATTCCATACGAACAGGGGATATGCCCAACAAGGCCCTACTGCATCTTAAGTTAATGTGACAGTTTCGGCATCTAACCTGAATTGGAACTAGTCCCTCCAAAAGCAAACGACGCGCCTTGTACCATGAATGACTAAAATCAGACGAGCGTTGTTAACCTCTCGAAAGAAACTCTTATGAAACGAAGTCATATCAAGAGATCTCTATGTACGGATCGGAGAAGATATGGCTGTACACATAGAACACGTAGCTCTCTGGGTGGTTCAAGGTTACTCATATGGCCATATGCATGCATTTTAAGGGTGCGTTTGGATGGGATAAACGTTTTAGATTCTGACCTGAATCATTTACAAACGGTTCACTGATTATGGGACAATGGCCAAACATTTTATGTTTCAGGTTGTGAAATTTTTCTGGCTTGAATCTAAAATATTTTTGATTCTCGGTGAATCTAAAACTGTACCAAATGCACCATAAGATCCTACATAGTTGCATGGATCATCGCACAGTCAATTAAAAATTCAATAAATTATGAACTTTTAACAGCTTGATGAAAGATGTTCGATTATTTTATCTCAGTGGATCTATCACGCATTCCCTTCATCACATGCAATGTTTACAGCATTAAAGCCTTTGATGACTGCTTGAACCCGGCATATGTCGATATCATCGTGTAAAAAGTCCCTCTTGTCGTGTCCTCTCATGCCGATCTAACAGTGTAGCAAGAGACGAGACCTTTTGCTCATCAAAGCCGTCCTATCCTGGACCATGGCCAGCTGCCAACACTTGTCCATTGGCTCCTCGCCTCCAAAACCCTAATAGCGCCATGCACGTGAACACCCGCCACATGCCTCTCATCCTAATCCCGGATTCACCCGCGTTAACAGCTGGACGTCTGCATGAACTTGTACTGCCCTCTTCCTATATAAGGCAGGCCCTTGCGACGAGGGTAGAACGCAACACACATTCACTCATAAAACTATCTCGAGCTCTAGGTAAATTAACAAGTCGTGTTGCCATGGCCAAGATGGTGTTGCTCCCCGTGCTCCTCTCCTTCCTCCTCCTCCCCTTCGCCTCCCTCGCGCTGACGCAGGACTTCTGCGTCGCCGACCTGACCTGCAGCGACACCCCGGCCGGGTACCCGTGCAAGGCCAGCGTCACCTCCGGGGACTTCGCCTACCACGGCCTCGCCGCCGCCGGCAACACCAGCAACCTCATCAAGGCCGCCGTGACCCCGGCGTTTGTGGGCCAGTTCCCCGGCGTGAACGGGCTCGGCATCTCTGCCGCCAGGCTCGACATCGCCGTGGGCGGCGTCGTGCCGATCCACACCCACCCGGCCGGGTCCGAGCTCCTCTTCGTCACACAGGGAACCATCGCCGCTGGATTCATCTCCTCCGGGGCGAACACCGTGTACACCAAGACGCTGTACGCCGGTGACATCATGGTGTTCCCCCAGGGCCTGCTCCACTACCAGTACAACGCCGGCACGGGCCCCGCGGTGGCGCTCGTCGCGTTCAGCAGCCCCAACCCCGGCCTGCAGATCACCGACTTCGCGCTCTTCGCCAACAACCTCCCGTCGGCCGTCGTGGAGAAGGTGACCTTCTTGGACGACGCGCAGGTGAAGAAGCTCAAGTCAGTGCTCGGCGGCAGCGGCTAAGTTGTTCTTGGTTGAAGGGTCAAATGGTCGTGGTCTTGGTCGTCGTGTCTGCATGCATGAGTGCGCCTCTAGTCATTTGATCAGAGTGATCTGGTTGTTTCCATGTTAACATTGTCCTTGTTATTTTCATTCAGGTTGTATTCACTATCATTTCAATTGTTGTAAGGAAAACTGAAAAATGTGCATTGAGCAGTTTAATTACCCTTCTTGTCTGACAGTTTTTGTGTGTTAATGAGCCTTCTTAGCCGTGTTATTGGAGCATATGTATTCTTTATTTATGTCCAATAATATAAATATTTCTCGGTTAGCCAAAGTCAAACAATTTCAAGTTTGACTATTAATACTGGAAAATTCAAGATGTTTGATCAAGTATAAATGATATTATTATTAGATCATCATAAAACCAGTTATTACAATAAAAAACTATTATATTTGAAATAATAAATATTTTTAAAGAGATTAGGCAACAATGAAATCTGTAGAACATACCTTTTCCCCTAAACTTATTGTGTGCTATGAAAAAGTGCATGAAGGCGAGCGCCCCTCCACCTAGGGGCGGAGCCACAGGGGCCTTGGTCCTGAAAACACTAGCATTTATTCTTCAGCAAATAAGAAAAAAGCCATAAAAAAGATCCAATTAACAGTTCAATTAGTTTAATGGCGCCATACATTGTCAAAGCGGTCAGATGGTGTAGAGTAACAATGCAAATGTCTGTCAAGTGTCAATGACATACAAAAGACGATGCTGGAGGCAAGCCATGACTGTTGTTTGCGCTTTCAGCTTTAGACTATCCATATGGATAGATTTACCCAAACATGCCCGCATTGTGCTGGAGTGGTGGCCTAGTTAGACGGGCCTTTTGGGTGCTTATTATTGGTGTTGCTTAGTAGATGTAACTAATAATGCCAAATTTGGCTAGTATAGGAGCCTCAGATTGGCTTCTTCTCTGCTTCCCCCACCCCACTACGGCATCTGAGTTGCAGTAGAACCGAACTTGACCTAGCGTTGGAGGTGGGGGAGATAGTAGTCTGGTTGACAGAAGGTCCAATGGGTGGCATGATACTTACCTTTTATAACTCGTTTCACTATGTAAAAAAGTGTTAAAGAAGACATCATGTTTAGAGACTCTAATTTGAAACGAGTCTGCAATGAATTATCAGAGACTCATTTTTACCTGACGAGTCTCCCATATGTTTGTACTAATCTATTAGCATCTCTGGTGTCAGGTAATTACATACTCGCCTGAACAAAACGAGTCTCCAATGATAGGTCTGGTTTATCGGAGACTCTTCTTGTGTAACCGAGTCTGCAATTGAAAACATATTGCAGACTCATTTCTGTAATCCGAGTCTCAGATTATATGTATATACTTTACATCTTGTTTGGATAACAACCGGTAATCTGTGTACCCTGTGAAAAAGACGCCGCTGCCTCCGCCTATCAACCGCACGCCGCCGCTGGCCTCTTCCCCGACTTCTCACGCCGGCCACCATTTCGTCCCGTTATCCTCCCGCCGTTCTGGTCCTCGTCGCCGTCCTCCCCGTCTGCTGCTGCAGCTGGTGCCGGGAGCGCAGATCCACACGGTGGAGTCGAGCTCTGGTTCCTTCTCGCGTCCGGTAAGGAAGCATTGCCCTGCTCCAACTCCAATGGGTTCCCAATTCATGTGCTGTGTTCAAATCCGCTCAACCATATCACTGCACTAACTGCTCAAATTTGGAACTTTAGGTGTGTTGTGTTCGCCTGCCTCCCCTCCATTCGCCTCGGCGCTGCTAGCTAGAACCATGATGCAGATATATTTTCCCTGGAGAGCGAGCTACCCGGCGGCCGTGCTCTTCACCGGCGCAACTCCTGTGACCTTCTCAATCACCGGTACTCTCCCTCTCCCTTTCTTCCTGCAACTTCCCCTGCCGGTACTGGTGTTATTATTTTGGTTACTGTTCTTGATTGATAGCAAATGCCTGGATAATGATTGTTAGAAAATTATTTCTCAATGTTTTGTACAATGAAGCCAGAAAAGTTCATTGGATTTGTAATACAAGCTCTTCTCAAGTTCGCATGTGCATCACCTTTAATCTCCTTGTTCTTTTTCATTTTTTTTGTGATTTTGTTTCTGAATGTCTGCATGCGGTCACCTAATTTCATTTACTTTCTTGTGATTTGTAACTTTTCAGGGTGAAAGGGAGAGGACTGTTGGATTCTTCAATTTATTTGGCACCAATATTACTTAAAAATAGTTGCTCATATATTACCTTGAGGCTTTACTCTTCTGAACATCGAGTTGCAGCTGAAACCTAGAAGGTTCAGTTCTATTTCTTCAACTTGTTCTCTGTCCTGTGCATTATTTTTTGATGGAGCACTGCAGCAAAATGCAGTATTGTAATAAATACACATTCAGTAGTCAGCCTTTCCTTCTCTTTTTTTGTTAGGCTAAATCTGCAGTTAGAAGATCCATTGCTCAGGCATGAATTAGTGGACCATAATCCAATAATAACACAAATCAACAAGTGGACATATAGTTTCAGCATTGAATATTTTGATGACACATAGTATTTTTGTTCTAAATTACTAGGAAGTTTTTATCAAGAAAGATAATTGAGTAACAAGTCACAATAAGAAACCATTTTGTTCCTACATGTTCCAGTATGCTATATGTTATTGTTACTTGATGCTGCTCTGTTCATGGATAAAGACTAGAGACTATTTTACTTATGCTATTGTCCAAAACTGAATTCCTGTCCAAAACTTAAAACTAGACGTTCCAGCCTGTAAAAAATTGTCTATGTGTGATGTTTCTGTTGGAGATATGTTTGGCCCTGGAGGTTGAAATGTCTATTGTATTGCTTTTGCTCTGTGATGTGTTTGGTACTGGATGTTGAAATGTCTATTGTATTATCTAATGGATATAACCTATATATATATATATTTTTTATTTTTGAGATTATCATTGCAGACTCGTATTGACAAAATGAGTCTGCAATGACTGATCATCGAAGACTCTTATTGCCAAAAAGAGTCTCTGATGACAACTCATTGCAGACTCGTTGTATCAAAACGAGTCTCCAATGATTCAAACATCAGATTGCAGACTCGAAAATCCGAGTCTCCAATGACTTTACATCACAGACGCAAATTTGGAGACGCAAAATAATAGAGTCTCCTATGTGACTTAAGCAGAGTCTCTAAATACGTTTTCTTACATAGTGTTTGTAAGAATAGTACAAAATTGTTAGCTCCAGAAAATGGTTGACTATGTCATAGTTGTTTGTTTTAGGGGGGTGAGGGGGGGGGGGGGGGGGGTCGACGGTTTCACCAGGTTCCTTAAATCCAAAATACTCAATCAAGTACTATCACTTCTTGCAAGATAAAATCTGAGCAAGGCAAGTAATATAAAATCAAGTACTATCGTTCTGTCAGTGCTCATCCCGCATACAGACCCCCTCTAACCATAGTTTTTGCATGTCTTCCATCAAAGGTTCGAGGAACACATATATGTCATTCCTACTTCATTTATCTCTAGAGGTCAGTGTTGTCAGTAGTAAGTGCTTACGCTTGTGACACAACCATGATAGAAGGTTGTACAATGATGGTATCACTGGCCAAGTGCTGTGTGAGTTCCTCATTTGACCGAAAGGATTCATTCTGTCAGTACTCAATGCAAACCTTATATTTCTTTCCTCTCTGGAGAACTCTGGATGATTCTTATCAAAGGTATTCCACTGGGTTGAATTGTGGGATGCCTAATCATACCGCGTCCCCCTTCAGCGCGTGCCATGTTATCATCTTAGCATCCCTAGGGTTGGTAAACAAGTGTATAATGTGATCGGCCATGGATCGGTACCACATGACTAAGGCATGAATCTTTTTATGCTCTCATCAACAATAGGACTTATCTTACTTTTCCTACCCTTCTTGTTATTCTTCTTGCCAACATCGATTATGTCTACATCATAGTCATTATAGTCATTGTTTTTCTTATAATGACCGCATTTGCACCTTGGGCATCTCATGACATCTTTGTGCTGCTTCTGATATAATATGCAATGATTTGAACACACTTATTGGATGCACAAAGATAGTGGCGATATTAGCTTCTTAGCAAGCTACATGGTTCTTGGCAACAAGTTGGGCTTCAGCAGCATGTCGAGAAAAAGTTCCAACAAACTTGTGAAAACTAGCATCTGACCATCTGTACATGGCCTTTAGTTTTATTAGCTCACGGACAGTGCTTAACACTTTAAACACTTTATCACATCCCTTAGATTCCTCATACAACGAGTCCTTTGATGCCTTCTCTCATATAGCAAAGTTGTTAAGTACCTTTGTGATCCCTGCATTGATTAACACTTACGGTTCAATATGGCATAACAATTCTTTAACATCAAAATCAGCTTCAACATCCTTAGAGGTTGTGTCAGGAGGCTGGGCTACGGTTGCTCATGCCTCAACTTCAATTTCAACTTCTCATTCTTACAATTGACGCATGGATAAAATATATATGTTGTCCCTTCACACTCAGCATGTTGGTCGGCCCGCTTGATGAATATAGAGATTAGTCTTAGAAAAACTGGATGTGGTCTTGGAGCCTCATATATTCAAGATCTATTCATCTCAAATTGTACATGAAAATAAACAAAAAATAGTAAGTTTAAGTCAACTATATTTTTACTTCTATATATATGCATTATGACAAAGAAATAATTAAAAAGTAAATTAAAAATAATATTTAGGAAACTAAAAGAACACACTATGTTAAATATTAGTATGCATATATAATTATAATGTTAACAAGGTATGTCAAATAATAAATAAATGATTTAGGACGCAATAGACAAAAAACACTCTTGCCCTAACTTTCTCTCCCTCTCTCTTTCTTTCTCCCACTCTTGAGCAAATTAGATCCAGGTTTAATCTACATAGGAGAGGCTAGATATATATGATTTTTTGGTTGGTGATGTAAATGCATGATGTATATTTCAATAATTTTTAACTTCTTAAATCAAATGGATTTGGCTAAATTTTGATGAAAATCATATATTTTTCAAACCCATTTTTTCACATCATTTCACCAAGAGAGTAAAAAGAAAGAGATGGAATACTTTCCCTTTACCTTAGAGAACAAACTTCTACCAAAAAAATTCAAAACCTCCTCCTCCCCCCCCCCCCCCCCCCCCCCCCCTCAATTTTGATCAAATGCCCAAATTTTTGAACCGCCATTCACTACCACATAACGTAATTTTCATGTGAGCCTGAAACCGCCACGAAAATAGGGAAAACCACCACGAAAATAGTTCCCATCGACATACCGTCACGCAAAACCACTCACGAAATTGGCGCTAGGGAAATAGTTTTTTCCCGACGGCAGGCTCTCACGGACTTATTTTGTGATGGTATTTCGTGACGGTGACACCCACGAAAAATGGTCTCTCGCCAGATCTTTGAATGATTTATCGTGGCGGCCTTGTACCACAAAAATATGTCAGGAAAATAATTCGTGAGAGGCGGAGGCTGTCAAGGAATTGTTATTTTCATGAGAGCCAGAAGCCGTCACGAAAAAGATGTTTCCATGGCGGCCAAAAGCCTCCACGAAATTGATCTGAACACTCACGAAAATAATGATCAAGGTAGTACAATCACGAAAATGAAGTTGACCCACACGAAAATGCATTTTCCTGGGCTTCATAAACTACATACCATGAAAATTCATCCAGAATTCATATGAATTCTCCATGCACACACGCAAAAATGAATCAACTCATACACAACACACATATGGGTTAATTAAAGTCTAAACAATGATATTTTTTTTTCTGAAACTGAACCATGACATTTACGCAATACAGTGTTGAAGTAGCACACCAATCTAGTAGCAGTCACCAAGTGCACAGCACCAACTGATGGCTTAATATAAGTGCATACAAGCCATATTTAAGTCAGTACCAAAATATTAGCATCCAGTAGTTATAATTCTTGCATTTCTTTACTTCTAACCAAAAGAGACCAAAATGATCATATGCTATCTTCCGGGTTACTCCTGCATTTCTTCATTGTCACTATTGTCTTCACCATCCATGTCGCTGGAGCCCTCATCACCATACATGTCATTGCAGCGGCCACCGTTCATATGCATGACATGATCATGTTCATCATTATCTTCATCACTATGATTGCCATTACTGTGCATATCATGTGGGTGAGAACCCACTTGTGATGAACCACTTCCTTGTAACTGTAACATTCAGCAATTTTCTTAAAAAATACTAAATAATATCATTTATCCATCAAATTGATTTATCTAGAAAAATGATGTGTGAAACTAAACAATATATTGAAAAATTTTAAGCTATGTTCAGTTGTTCATTATAGTGGCAATGCTCACCTGGTGACGACGAGCATCAATATCTGCTAGACGGCTAAGCAGATCAGCAGGTGCTTCCTTGCCAAAATCTGAATAGAACCTCTTCAGTTTGAAACCAGGCAAATAAGGATGCATGCAACAAAATTAAAAGGTTATTTGTTGCAATGAAAAAGCCACTTATTACCAGGATAAACTGACGATTAACATTGTTTTCCTCAATAAGGATCTCGTTGTTCTCCTTCAGTTTTCCATTTGACTCCATTAGTCGCTCATTTGTATCTCTCAATTGCTCATTTTCTTCCACCACACTTTGATAAGCAGCAGTGTTTGATGTCTGAACGTTCTTGGACTTTGCGGCTGCTATGATTTCTTGTTTATCTACAATGCCATTGCTCATCGGTGCACGACCATGGCGTAGGCCACCTTCCATAAAGTATAAAACTTTTCCATCTAATTCTTTGGATGTGTCATTGGGTCCTACTCCTTGTTTGTAATTGTCCTAAAACAAAGTAAATGAACTATAAAGAATGAAACTAGTTCATCATAAATAATGTTAAGCATGTAGAAAATACCAAGCAATTTTTTGCTTTCTGGCCAGGGATTGGCGCGCTGTTTCCACTAGCATCCACATTCTTCATTCCAGATTTCATGACAGCATAGGTGTTTAAGGTCCTAGCCTTGTCAGATCCGTATTTATATTCCTACAAGAAAGAATAAAGTCATTACACTAGAACAAGAGAGAGACTGCTTTTGTATTGGTAACTACAAAAACACATGTATTTCATACCAGAAACTGTTGTGTCTCCCCCCATGGCCTAGAACCACGTCTATTCTGAGCAACATCTTCTTCAGCTTTCAGCCTTGACTCTTGGGCTCTTCTTCTCTTCTCAAGGAATTCATCACTGGCCCAATAGTGGCATAGCTATCTCCAAGCTTCTGCATTGCACCACTCAAGCTTACATTTTAAGTATTCTGCTTCTGTAAGTAATATGGTCCGTGCTCTTGTGTCATCACATTCTTCATGTCTAAGTTCAAAGTGTAGCTTAACAACATTCAAACGAGCCTGGTGCATCATATCAGATACTCTCTTCACTAGATAGGATTCTAAATTACACTTAGCTTTCCTCATATGTTGTCGGCTAACCGTGAACAAATTCTGCATATTTAGAAAATTATCAAGTCAGATGTCTGCACTAAAATACCACAACACATAAGACATGTAGTTATTTTTATTACCCAGAATTCTTGCTTTACAAGTCTGGCATATGACAATCCAGTTTCATTCTTTGCCCAAGTATAATCGTTTCATGAAAATGCTGCACGTTTAGCAATGACTCTGCCTTCCTCATCATGGACTTTGATAACACCTGGGTATAACCGTCTGAGAATAACCCCTACTTGTGAGCCATACTTGTAGCCTTTTGGGTTGTAGTTCACATAGGAGAATTGCCTATTGCAAATAAGATGACATGTCACAATCGATAGGTAATGCTATCTTGAAAAGCAATATTAGCAGAAAAGATAAGATATGTGACTCACATAGAACCCTTAGGCTCTAGCTGAACCTTTCCAGCACTTGGAGGTAATCTCAATTCTGTCCTAGACCTTTTCTTTCTTCCCCTTTTTTGAGGATCCACATTGGCTGTTGTAGTAGCAATAGCGGCATCATTCAAGTCTTCCTCACCGCTGCTCATTTGGGAGTTAAGCCCCTCAGCAGAATCAACACCTACTCTTTGTGAGTCAACACAGTTAGCACTGCCCCTCTGGGAGCTAGCACTACCTCTTTGCGAGCTAGCAGTACCCTTTTGGGAACACTAACACTACCCCGTTGTGAGCTGCCACCCGTGGTTGAACGCCGTGGATCTCCCACAAGACTTTTGTGCCGAAGGCCATGCATCTCCTGCATGATCACAAAATAATCAGTTCATTGTAGATTCAACACAAGTAACATAAATGATCAATTAACACAAAAAGTATAAATGCCACATTAAACACAAGAGAAATGTCACATGCAACTGGTACAAGGAAACATCAAAATAAAGTGCCTGTTCTCATAATGCAATAGTCAAGATACAATTTTTTTATCTAAAAAATACACTTAGAAATCATTTGGGTGATACAATGAATGTTCGGGCAAATCATCTTCATTGTATTCATTTTCTTCGTCCTCTTCATTCTCTTCATCGGTATCTTCTGGTGCCATATCTTCATCTTCACCTTCAGCAGTAAGTTTGGAAAGGAACTTCAAGTCCTCTGGGTTTGTTATCCAGAAAAGTTACCATATGCAGGAAAATCATGTACAGACCACATATAGGCTACTCGCATTGTAAAGTTTTGCTTGAGTAATGCATCCCAGGTCTGTACTCCTCCCACAGTCATTAGTTCATCAACTAAAGGTTGTAATAGAACATTCAACTTTGCTCCTGGTTGTTCTCGACCTGGGACAACCATGGCAAGAAATATATACTCTGACTTCATGATCGTGCAAGGTGGAAGGTTCAATGGAGTAACAAAAACGGGCCAACATGAGTATGGAGCACCAAAAGAGAATGGCTGGAAACCATCTGTTGCAAAAGCAAGACGCACATTTCTGCGATCACTAGCAAAGTCTGGAAAGTCCTTATCAAATTGTTGCCATGCTTCTCTATCACAAGGATGCACCATCTTACCAGATGTAGCTTGCTTGTGAGATCGCATTAGCCTTGCTGTGTCTGCATGTGCATACAATCTTTGTAGCCTATCTTTGATTGGAAGGTACCGCAACACTTTACGTGGGACTTTATTTTGACCTTCCTCATAACGAGAAGTACCACATACATCACATTTTTCTTTATTTTCAGTACCTTTGTAATAGAGCATGCAAAAGTTATAGCAAACATCAATTTTGATGTATGGCATACCAAGGCCCTCAAATAGTTTCTTTGATTGGTAGAAGTCTTTAGGCAACTTAGATTCAGTAGGCAAAAGTTCATGTATTAACTTCAAATTTGTTTCAAAGTGTGCAACTGACATGTTGTACTGTGATTTCAAAGATAGCAAACGTGCCATAGCAGAAAGTGTTGAATGTGTTGTGTTATCATGGACTAATTGATCAACACTCGAAACCATCCTATAAAAAGCTTGTGTAGAGGGATTTGGCTCCTCATCAATAGGTGGCGGATTTTCACCCCCTAGTTCAAGCAACATATCATCCATACAATCAGTCTCACCAAAATCCTCATCATTTCTTTCTTCCACCTGACTATGGATAAGTCCCTCACCATGTGATGTCCATATTTTATAGTCATCCTTAAACCCAAATCTACATAAGTGCATCTCTACATCGAACCTTTTATGCCTAACACAATTCCGACAAGTAGCATAAGGACACTTTATTGTGCCACCTTCAACAAGATTAGGCATAGAGAATGCATGATCTAAGAACATGTTTGTGTTTTCAATCCAATCATTTGATGGAGCCTCTGTACGAGACCAACCAGTGTACATCCAGTCACGTTCTGCCATTAATTTGGTCTGCTTAAAAAGATGAGATAGTATAGATTTTAATTTCACAAACAAAAAACAAACAAATATCACTTGATTACCTATTGCATAAATTATCATATCACTAGCTACTAGTATTTCTGAACATACACTCAAAGTAATCATCATCGTCACATGCACAACAAAATTAAATTATAGCCAACAAGGGTTAGGGTTAGTTACCAAGATTGTCGAGGTGAGCAATGTAGACTACAGACAAGACAGACGATGCAGCCTCCTCTAGAACAGAGCTTCAACACCTCTTGTACAGTTGGCGCAACACGTCTAGATCAATGTGGGGCTGTGACATCGTCTAAGCTTGATGCAGCAATCTGAATCACGTTCTGCCTGAGGGAGACCAAATGAAGGACATGCGCTTGACGAGACCTAGATTTGGAGCGAGATTGTGGAGCAGACGGATTGAAGATGATGGGTTTTGGGGGCTGTATGAGCCTGGGGTGGATTCAAGGGTGGAGATGTGGGATTCGGGATTGGGGAGATGAAAGGACTGGTGTGGGGATGCAGCTACTGCAGATTGGTGAAGAACTAGAGCATGGGGGCGATATGAGGTGCGAACTGGTGGGAGCGATCTGGAGATGGAGAGCTAGGAGGATTCATGGGGGAAGAAAGGGATTAGGGGGCTGGAGCTCATTGATTTGTTGGAGAAGAAGAGAACGAGAGAGAGACCTGGAGGCTGGAGGTCTCTGTTTTGTTTTCCTTTCTTTTTTTTAAGGAACTGTGAGGCACTTGTTGTGGTGGGAAACAGAGAACGGTAGAACACGTAGACTTTTTTTGGCGCCAGACTTAGAAACTTTCGTTTATTTGGCGCCTAAATGAAACCGGTGGCGGGTTGAATTGAGCGGGGTGGCGTGAAAAATATTTTCGTGGAGGTTCAATCATTTTCGTGAGGGTTACTTTCCGTCACGATATATATATTTTCTTGGAGGTTTTAAGTTACCGTCACTATAAATTTAATTTTCATGACGGTGATGAATAGCTCTCGTTAAATATAATTTTCGTGGCGGTTTTTTATCACACTCACGAAAAAAGACATTTATCATGGAGGTTTTTTGAGACACTCACGATAATGATTCACGCACGGGGAAAATCCATTCTGTGGTAGTGATTGTTCGTGTAAAATATGAAGCGGCCTGAGGGCCTACTTATGTTCAATGGGCTCTTTTGCGGCGACCCACATTATTAGTTGCTGCTATTGTTCATATTATAGCGGCTGCTGACAATATGACTCACCGCTAAAGAGTGCCGCTTTTTTAGAAATAACCATGTTTCTTGACGTGTTTTTTATAATATAGCAAAGTGATGTGATAGTAGACACATGCTTTTGATCATCGCTAGCCTCCTCAAATATAATTCTTGACATGGTTTAAAAATGTCTCAATGTGATACGATATTTAGACGCGTTTAATTATATCTAGCCTCAACTAAAGACGCTTGTTAACATATTATTCAAAACATATAAAAATGAGACTACACTATAACGGTGGTTCGTTTACAGCCACCCCCTCCGCACTCAGTGGCCTGTAACGGCGACCTGATTTCAGTGCCACTACAATAAACATTACCATAAATATGACCAACCGCCACTAAAAAGGCCTCTATAGTGGCGGTTAGCCTCGGGGCGGGTCTCCTTGGCTCTATAGCAGTGGTCCACTTTGGATAGCGCTGCTACGACCTTTAGGCTGCCGTCGCTAAAAGCCATATTTGTGGTAGTGAACGCTATATACTTGTTGTTGTGTATAATGAAAGTGGAGATAGGGAGATAATGGAATAAATAGAGATAGAGAGAGATATAATAGAAACATAGATAGATAATGAAAGAAGTAGACATAGTAGAGATATAGAGAGATAATGAAAGAAATCTACTATATCTATAAAAAAACATTTTCTGTGCTATTAGAGAAGAGAAGTAGATATTTTTTAAGATATAATGAAAGAAGTAGAGATAGAGAGATATAGTAGATTTTTCCGAAAGAGAAAAAAGTATAGTAGCGATGGGCTGCTGTCCACGAATGCAATCAGGGGGCGGGTCCACACACATGCATGTTCGATCTGCACAAGCGCTCAGAACTCAGCCTCGTCAAATTCACACACGTTGCACTGGCACACACACTCTTCAAGAACCAGAATCACAGGTGCCTTCTATAAATTAACACCAAACTCCTCAAGAATCAGAATCACAACGTCCGAACTCACACAAAATAACCCTCATAAGCTAAAGCCTGCACATAACCATGGCCAACGCTGGCGTGTTGCTCCTCCTCGTCGCCGTGCCGACGCTCTCACCCATCACCTCCCTCGCCATGACCCAGGACTTCTGCGTCGCCGACCTGACGAAGAGCGAGACGCCGGTGGGCTACCCGTGCAGGCCGCCGGCCTCCGTCACCGCGGACGACTTCCACAACGCTGGTCTGGCCGCCCCCGGCCCGGTCCTCGACCCGTTCCAGACGGGCCTGGCCACGGCCTTCGTGACCCACTTCCCGGGCCTGAACGGGCTGGGCCTCGGCGCCACGCGCGTGGACATCCACCCGGGCGGCGTGGTGCCGCTGCACACGCACCCGGCGGGCTCCGAGCTCCTCTATGTCATGGAGGGCACCGTGTCCGCCAGATTCATCAGCGGCGCGACCAACACCGTGTACGTCAAGACGGTGAGCAAGGGCGAGCTGTTCGTGTTCCCGCAAGGCCTCCTCCACTTCCAGTACAACATTGGCAACACCACGGCGGTGGCGCTCGCCGTGTACAGCAGCCACATGCCCGGCCTGCAGGCCGTGGATTTTGCGCTCTTCAAAAGCGACCTGCCGTCGGCCGTCGCGGAGAAGATCACATTCGTGGGCGATTCGGAGGTCAAGAGGCTCAAGGCGCTCTTCGGTGGGAGCGGACTACAGGAAAAGGGCCTTCTACACACGGTTGGATAGTTACGTTTTTATAAACGTCACTATATCAGGACCTAAAGATGTTTTTTAATTGTTTTTAAAAATATGTTAGCGAAACATGATATTATATATCCTTCAATGTTGATAGAAAAATAATCATGTTTTTTGACATGCTATTTATAACATATCAAAGTGAAGCGATAGTAGACATGCTTTGAACAACTGTCGGTACCATCATAGAAATATTTTTTTGACATGTTTTCAGAAACATCTCAAAATGATAGGACATTAGATATTCTTTGACCAACAGTAGCCCCCTCAAATATAATTCTTGACATGATTTGAAAATATCTTAATATGATACGATATTTAGACACGTTTTGATTATATCTAGCCTCAACTAAAGATATTTGTTAACATGCTATTCAAAACATATATAAAATGAAATTATATTTGACACGCTTTAATTGTATATACTCTTATTTAAAGATATTTTTGACACATTATTGAGAATCCTAGAAACATCAAAACATTTAGAAGATATGAGTACAAAAGAATAAATATAATAACTACAATCAAAATTGCTTGCCAGATGAGACGATTAAATGAGTTTGTAAGAAACAAAAAGGTCACGGATTCAACTCTTGGTACCAGCATAAACAACTCACTCTTGTACGACAGGTAGGTGTAAAGAAAATATTTTTTAAATATTATTATATAAGACATGTCTATGTTCGAAGATACGTAATATAAAAATATATCAATCAAAAGCATGTTTAGATTTATTAACACGTCACAAAAATGTGTCTAGAATAGTTTACAATCATAAAAGCGTAGCTATGAAAGTGTATATATGTGTGTAAATGTGTTTATATCATACCAATAAAATATCTTATATGTTATAGATACGTTTTCAAAATCCATATTTATAAGCATATATGACATGATCCGTACGGATACGCCATATCACATGATGTATGAAAAGGCATCTATTTTATTATAAAAATAAAATAAACGTATCTAACCATCAAATAAAGTCATATTAGTAGTCATTCTCCATGGTTGACAGGGTTTAGTCTCCACGCATGCTTTTTTATTATGCTTATTATGTTGCAAAATTAATGTTTAAGGAATCTAATTACTGCTTCCATGCTTGCTTTATACAATCTCTGAGATCTAAATCTTTTGTTGGTAATAGATTGAGTCGGTATAGTGTTCGATTGCTTTGATCCATAGAGAAAAGAAAAGAAAAAACAAAGAGAAGAGCTTATCTTGTGATGGATTTATGCCAAGTTTATAAGCTTAAGACACGTGCCACGTACTCGCATACTCCATTGAAAAAAAAGGATAAGGGCTTTAATGTGATGCATTTATGCCAATCTTAGCTTCTAAGTAGGGTTGAGCATAAAAACCGAGATCCAAAGACCGCAATCAAAAAAACCAAAATCGGGACCGAAAGAACCGAAATTTCGCGTATCGGGTAGTAGATCGGGTAGGACATCCAACTACCCAAAAATTTTTCATTAACTTCGGATCTAATAGGCGGGTACCCAAACTACCCAAAGAACCGAAATTTGTCTACATGTGTAGTCAAATACATACACAAATAAGTTAGAATTTGTGAGCTAATTACATATAAATATCGATCATTAGTATGTAGTGTCATAATAGGTTAGTACTAGTGTCAAATTCTCATCGCAGATGAAACAAAGTGTTGTGTGCACGCGTACCGCTGGCCATCATAGGATAGTTTAAAATTTCTCTCTCATTTGATCTACTTCGTGAGAATACATGACTTATACATTATTTAGATATAATATATTATTTAGTCTACTTGCCATAATAAATATGGTTTATTAATTTTATAAATTGTATTATGTGTTGACAAAAGTTTGTGTAGTTTGGTCATAACAGAAAACCAAACCAAAATTTAGATACCCAAACTTTTCGAATACCCAAAAAATAATTATTAGTTCGGATATCAATTCTAAAGAACCAAAGTTTTGAAAAATCGAACCGAAACTTCGGGTAAAACCAAATAACCAGGCCTACTTCTAAGGTACTCACCGCGTACAGCATAAGATTTATCACGGCTAGGTCTCTTTCATTCTTTTATGAGAATGATTGATTATAACACTGAATAGATTGATTCAATTACAGATGTCGTACACGTTAAATAGGGGAGCCGAGGCAACCTCTAAGTACAATGTGCATCAATATGGAAAGCAGGGCATTTGCCGTGTTCACGGCAAAGCTCGAAATAGTCACGGCAAAGAGTTTGCCGTGAGTTGCACACGACCTTGCTCATACGGATAAAAATATCATCAGCAAAGTTAGATTTGCCGTGGGACTTATGCCGGGCACACGACAAAGATTTTGCAAGCCTTGCACTCTGCAAAATCTGAATCGTAAAAAATACTAAAAAATAGCAATTTTTTTTATTATACCTAGGAACCCCGCCCGCTTGTCATGGTATTTTTTCGTGCGCTATATGGCTAAGTACGCCTGTAAAGATTTGAACACTTGATTTCTCCTTCACGCATACACTACTTTACCACTGCTCCACACATTTATTTATCACTACACCCCTTTTTTATTCTTTTTATATTTTACCTCTTTGCCGAGTTTTTTTTATCGGACACTCAACAAAGAGCATATTTTTCGAGTGCAAAATATAATACATTCAACAAAGACCTATCTTTACCGAGTGCAAAATAAAATGCACTCGGTAAACACTGTTTCATATTTAGGAATTAAAACATGTATTTGTTCCCTATTTTTGGTCCAAATGAACGATTCTGTTTTGTATAATCTTATAAAAATACAATCTATCACTTTGTTCTATTTTTATGATTATAAATTATTTTTAATTTGAATTTATAGTCATATTATTTTTTACATTTTCTTAATTGATTTTTATTTTAACAACCTTAATAATTTTTATGGTGTAAATTGATGTAAATGTAGAAATCACACATATATGTGAGTATAATTTTTTATTAAATTTTAAAAATAACTTACTCTTGTTTAGATTTATTACATATAAACTATGGATATATGTTTCCATAACATATTAACCATATAGTCTCATTTTAAAACATATTTTCTGTAAAATCATAAAAAAGAAATAAAAATATAAATTAGTTGTAAATGTTATTAAACAGTGACAGGCCAAGTTTGAGTTCAAAATTATATATATTATTTAATTTAAAAATAATCAAAGCAATTAAAAAATAGTCTTTACCGAGCGGATGAGGAATACACTCGGCAAATACCTCCCTTTACCGAGTGTCACAATGGCACAGATTTGATATGAGACTATGTATATTTCCTTCTAGATAGGATAGAGTAGTTGGCAGCCATGTTCAGCACCATCATGTTGTTGACAACGGTGCATGAGACCGACTCGATATCAAGGAAGACGAGCCGTGGTGATGAGATTGACGAAGACGATGAAGCTATCGAGTAGTCGCGCAGAGTGCTTTCCAAAAACCTTATTCGTCCTCTCTCTCTGTGAAGGATCACAGAGGACGATAGTTTTGGAGACCTGCTCTTTCGTTCATCAGTGCATACAAACGATCGGGATAGAAAAGTCTTGGCAGCATAATAGTAGAGAGAGGCAAAACCTTAGCTAATTACGTGATATAATTTACGGTGGTACATGTATGTATTTATAGGAGGGAACCACTAGAGTTGGTGTCCTGTAACCGAGTCGGTTTCCATATCCAAATATATTGGACATATGGTAAAAAAAAAGTGCAAAAGGCAATTGCGTCCTCGCAACATAAAAGACTGAATTTTGTCAGACCGTTCACACAAGTGATGTGTTGTCACGCCCACCCACACCACACCTAGCGATGCTAAGTTAGCGTGTGTGTTCTTTCTTCTCGTATTCACACATTTGTAAGAGATGATAGAGCAACCAATCTTATAAGTTTGGACTCCTTCCACCTCCACTAAGACTAAACCTTTGCACCCAACCATATCTTTGAAATTTACTAAAAATTATTCTAGCAGTTTCTCCCACCCAAGCTGTTAATGTACCATTGTGCTCCGGCTGTTTGTCAAACCCTTTGATCTGGACGCGCTAATCACGGGCACCTCGTCAAATTCATACAGCACGTACAGAGAACATTCGCAATGCTAATGCATATATTTGGACACACATCATCCCGCCCCCCAACTATATAAAGGCATCACAAGCCACACATCCATGAATACAATATTTAGCTACCTATTAACCTACTGAAACCGATACACCGGCCAACGCTGTAAGCTAGCAGCCCGGTGCCCCGGTAACCATGGCGAAGGCATCGATCATCATGTTCATGCCCTTGCTCTTCCTGCTGCCCTTCTCCACCCTCGCTCTGACCCAGGACTTCTGCGTCGCCAACCTGCTCCTCAGCGACACGCCATCCGGCTACCCGTGCAAGCCCGAGAGCCTTGTCACCTCCTCAGACTTCCTCTACTCCGGCCTGGCCAAGCCCGGCCCGATCCTCAACCCCTTCAACACCGGCCTGGCCTCGGCCCTCGTCACCCAGTACCCCGCCGTGAACGGGCTCGGCCTCTCCGCAACACGCTTCGACATCTACCCGGGCGGCGTGGTGCCTTTGCTGACCCACCCTGGCGCCACCGAGCTGCTCTTCGTGCTCAGCGGGACCATGGTCGCCGGCTTCGTCAGCGCCGCGAGGAACGCCGTGTACATGAAGACGCTGCACGAGGGCGACCTGTTCGTGTTCCCCAAAGGCCTGCTCCACTTCCAATACAACCCCGGGAACACGACCACCACGGGGTTCTCCGCGTACAGCAGCTCCAACCCCGGCCTGCAGATCGTCGCCTGGGCGCTCTTCAAGAACAACCTGCCGTCGCAAATTATTAATAACGTCACCTTCATCAGCTTCCCGGAGATCAGGAGGCTTAAGGCGCTGTTCGGAGGGAGCGGCTAGGTCGGTCATATTATCGTACGTCGATCGGAGCAGGGGTTAATAAGTTGGTACTTGGTAGTAGTTGTCATGTCAGAATAATTTGTATGCTTGCAAGCATATGCACCTGTGATGTGAACGTCTGTCAAAGACTCGCAGTCTTTCTCAAGTCATTCTATAGTTCACTGCCCTGTTTCAGTTGCAATGGTACGATACCAACATAATATACATCCATCAATATTAAATCATCGTCTCTACTACTATATTGTTGAAATAGATTAAAAAATCACAAAAAAATTTTACTTATAGCAAACTAGCTCGGCAGCCCGTGTTCTTACCTTTAAGAGCCAATGTGGTACCTTCTTTTCTTGTCACATACTAAGTAACTGGAACTTGTTTGGTCAAGTAACGGAAACTCAGCAGATGCAACTAGTGAGGTTGTTCCCCATTTTCTTGGCGAGTATTAACAATCTAATTGCTACTAACGATAATGATCAGCTATTTATGTACAATTACACAGTAGGCTCGTGTGATGCTTATGGTGCTTATTGCAATAACTTTATGCTTCCAACCTATTTAGCAAAGCTTATAGCTTATGATAACGTAAGCTGCTCAATAAGCTGGTGCATAAGCTCTATCAAATACACGTTAAGGCTCAGTTGCTAGTGATTTTTAGCATTAATCTAACTGATGTATATATATATATATATATATATATATATATATATATATATATATATATATATATATAAAGAGAGAGAGAGAGGCCAGAATAATAATTCTAACTAATGTAGAGAGAGAGAGAGAGAGAGGCTGGAATAATAATGGACACTTAAGTTTTTTTTTCTTCAATAACCGAATATGTGCCCCTTTTGTACGAAAGTGTGTTTACATAGAAATATGAAAATTCTAAATTTATGAATGTTATCCCACCAACTCGTAATCAGTGAAGGATGCATGTCCGCTTTAGAAATGATGGTCATGCAAGTTTTTGCCAATCATGCATGAAGATTTAACAATAGAATTGCTATGTAATAATGTTATCATCCAAACTTTTGTTGGTATTGTTGGCTATTTTTCCTTCTGTGGTGTGTAGATGGGTGACGCTGATTTTGTTATATCAGCAATAATGTAACGGTGGACTCTAACCTCTTATGAAGTCAAGGCAGGAACGATTTTTTCCATTATCTAAAACAAAACTGGCAATCGGGATTTGACTTGTGTGCATGTACAAGGCTTCTTTTGGATCCCGTCGTCCTGATCCAAATTGAAAACGGATGGCAGTCATGTGTACTTCATCTCCAATGAAAAAGGAAAGAGTAGTACTGCGTATATAACCATATGCAACACGCAATGCCTCGAAAACACATTTCTTGCCAGTAGTCCAGTGTACCACAGCCCTCTTGTACAAAAATGACGTACAACCTTGCCAGAGAGAGAGAGAGAGAGAGAGCTAGTCTTTTCCCCACATGGCGCTAGTTCTCCTATCTACCGCTCACTCTTGAAATTCTTGTAGCATCAACCACACACAACGGAAATGGCAATGCAGTCTGGTGCATTGCGTCGAATGCATGGTGCACGGGCACAAGGTTCTTCGTTCATCATGAGCCGAACGTACACACGCTGCAAATGATCAACGCCTTGAGCAGGCCACGTAGCCACGTAGTACTAACTAGTACCTCGCCAAGTCCTACAAACGCGATACTCGATCCACGTACGAGTACGACCAAAAAAAAAAAAGCCAACTTGCAGCCTGGTAGAGAATTCGCACTGCACGTCACACTGTTAAATCGTGCCAGGACGCATACATGTACACACACCTTCCTCTATCTCTCTCTATATAAATACCTCAAGGGATCACGTATATCCAAACACACACTCCTTAAGAACTACTTGGTAAGCAAGCTCGATCTCCCGGTAACCATGGCGAAGGCAGCGGTGATCCTCGTCCTCGTGCCGTTGCTCTCCTTGCTGCCCTTCTCCTCCCTGGCTCTGACGCAAGATTTCTGCGTCGCCGACCTGAACAGCAGGGACACGCCGGCCGGGTACCCTTGCAAGCCCCAGACAGACGTCACCGCCGACGACTTCTTCTACGGCGGCCTGGCGAAGCCCGGCCCGAACATCAGCCCGTTCGACACCAGCGTGGCCATGGCCTTCGTCAACGACTTCCCCGGCGTGAACGGGCTCGACATCTCCGGCGCGCGCATCGACATGGCCCCCGGCGGCGTCGCGCCGCTGCACACACACCCGGAAGGCACGGAGCTCTTCTACCTGCTCGAGGGAACCTTGGTCTCCGGATTCATCAGCTCCACCGGGAACACCGTCTACATGAAAACGATGAAGAAGGGGGACCTCTTTGTGTTCCCACTCGGCCTGCTGCACTTCCAGTACAACGTCGGGAGAGAGACGGCGGTGGGGATCGCCGCGTACAGCAGCCCCAACCCTGGCTTGCTGATCATCGACTTTGCGGTCTTCAAGAGCACCCTGGCAGCGGACGTCGTGGAGAAGATCACTTTCCTGCAGCAGGCAGAGGTCAAGAGGCTTAAGGGCGTGTTCGGCGGGAGCGGCTAGGTGTCTATATCGGTCTCTGATTTTCTATCTGCTAAGCACAGTTAAGTTGGTCACAGGTGTGGTGTGAGAATAATCTGCACACGTGGGTGCATGAACCAGGTCGTGTGAACCTGCATTGTGAAATAAGTCTTTTCTAAAGTTATTATCTGTATGACTAATTGACTGCAATAATATAAAAGTTGGCATAATTCAATATCTACTCGAATATATATAGCCACTAAAATTAATTTTTTCCTAGCATATAATATTATGAGATAAACTAATAAACCAAAAGGCACAACTTTTTTGCCTTCAAGAGAGAGTCCTTCAAGGATGAAAGCGGATCGGATCAGATAATATCCTTTCCACATTCTACTCTATATTTTTTTCTCTGATTTAGAGCGGAGCGGATAATATGCGGATGCGAATAAGGATATTTTTGGATGTTAGAGATGGTACGGATTCGGACCGGAGGCAGATCAAAAGCAGACTTTAAATTATTAGATAATACCTCTTTATGTAGAATAATATATGCTAATTAAGAATTTGTAGAGTACATTTATGATCGCAGCAGTTACCAAGAAGGACAACCAAAACACACAATCATATCTTTTAAGTGATTACTCATAGCAAATAAAAATATATATGTAACCATATTTGAAAAATCATGCAAGTATGAAAAACAAAAATAAAATGTTCAAAGCAAATATTAAATATATCCTTATTTTTCTTTATTGTATGACCACTTCAGTACACAATAGGATGTTGAGCGATGTAGTCAAGCCTCATCACCACAATCACTAGACATTATATATTCTGGACCAACAAAATTATCGAATAATCCTATTATAAGTTTAGGATAATCCATTTCAAATTATCGGATTATCAGTATCCATTAGATTTCATCAATACCATAACCTATCCTACATCCTCATATCATCGGATTCAGATTATCCATATCCGTTAAAAAAACTCAAATGCTCCCCTACATCCTCAAAAATCAGATTCGAATCGGATCAGTTTTGAAAATTATCCACACCGCTTTCACGTATATCACCTCCATCACCACAGTTTACAATCATTATATAAGCTTGTCAGTGCTTAAAGTTCACGACCAGAGGGTTGATAGTTGCTAGTACTGTTGTAGTATTTTGGCATGGCAACACAACATTTTACAGTGCATGTAATAAGAAAAATTGTGAATGCATCATTTTCAAATTTATCCATAAAACAACCCAAAAAAATATCCCAAGGAGGTCATTTTTCTAAACAAAACATCTAACCCAAAATGTGATATTTAGCACCTATCTTTGTTCTATTAAAAGGAGATTTGAGAGAGTCCCATTTTGCTAATTCTATGATATCTTCCATCTATCATGCTCACAGATCATTTTAACTCTACTTCATTTGACTTTGTACCTCATGAATGTTTATGGGAGGGGAATCCGTTATGTAGTAATCCTAATGTTATGTAGTAATCCTAATGTTTCTATTAGAAACCATGAAATACTCACAATGATATAAATGGTTAGATGTTGTCTAAACTGTTTCCTTATATCCATTCGATAAAACAAGCTAAATTTTTGCAATAGACATATGCAGACACAAAGTATAAAAGTTTTTGTAAGATACACATTTTAAAGTTTTTATGTAGTAATCCCATAATTCAATCATTCTCTATTTTCTTATTAGGGATTTACCTAAGACACTATCTATTGAATCATCGCATGAATAAAAATACCACAAACAATGTTTATTCCAGATTTTGGTATACATGAATAGATTTTCGTATACATGAATACACAATCACTCAAAATCCCAATAAGTTTAAATTTCCAATTTTGAACCTATATTTTAGAATTATTCAATGCCTTAGATAGTTGTTTCTTGTTTGGACATTTCCAATTCATTTCAAACAAATAAAAATATCATGTGCATAAAAATAAATAAAGAGTAACAATAATGATAGTTGTTTCTTGTTTACACATCTTTTTTTCAAAAACTTAAGAAAAAGGTAATGAAACATATTCATAACTAATTTTTTTATGTGATAATATATCAATATTTTTAAATTAGAGAGTTTGTGAAATTTAAGTTTTTTTTGTGTGACCACTTAAATGTTTAAAATGTTGAACTTATAACATCTTAATAAACCTTGTATACCTTATGATCAAAGAGATTACATTAAAGTGCCTACTCAATTGAGAAAAAAGTAGAATGCAAGAATATGTATAGTTAAAATTGTGAAAACTTGTGAACATGTATATGATTATTGAAAATTCCTAAATTAGTTTATAGGACACTTCTCGCTACACTCCCTAGTACTCGTGGGTTCTAAATTGTTTGGAGGGTGTAGGGTTTAGTTTTTTTCATTCTGATAGATAAATGTGTATTATTTTGTTTAAAATACATAATTCAAATGACTTAATTATACGTGGTATCCCAATCTACAGTTTGAAGAATCCCACGAATAATGGCCATAGCAATAAAATATTAATAATCATGGCCATATGAATCAAATGATATCACATTCTCTAGTACAAAACACCCCTACAGTGACATTGGGTCTTTTTTTCTCTAGTGGCGGTGGACACAAAAACCACCAGTAAACACCCGTGGCAGTTGATGCTTATGTAAAAAAAAAACCCGTTACTGAGAATGACAAAAAAACAGTGACGGTGCGCTAGACGGTTGATGACATCATCGGGCCACCAATAGGAGCCAACTAGCCCATTAACCCATTTGAACTCGCCCACTGGCCCATCCATCCTCGTCCATATACCTAACCTCAAATTTGCTCCATTTTCCCAAACGGCCAAACTTGTCGTCACCACTTATAAGGTTCATGATCATTAAGGTTACTCCAAGGTATGAATATTTTAGTGATATATGACAAACATAAAATATGACTAATGTCTACATAAGTGTTATGTGTATAGGTAACATTTTCTACTAATTGATGATTGTTGACGGTTGCCTTGGTGGTTGATGACAATGACTATAAGCATCAAGGCTTAATGAGCTTGATGGAGTCCAAGGGTTGATGGAGATGGATCAAGGTGAAATCATAGTAACTAGGTGACAGTAGAGAAGCCAAGGAGCTATTGGATAAAGCCGGAAATCAAAGTCAAGCAAGGATGAGGAGTTTCAGCTTCTAGAGATAGTGACTGGACAGAGAGGTTTAGAGAGACCGGACTGTACAATCATCAGAGGAGAAGGCAAATCAAAGAAGACTTGTTGCGAGGAATCTATTAGCGCAAAGGCCCAAAGAGATCGGAGCAGCAGCAGAGAGGAAGCAATTTGTGTAGAATGAACAATGGATAGAGAGACTAGACGGTCTGGTCTATTGAGAAGCAGCTCAGGAGGAAGCAATAGCTCAGGAGGAGCCGTCCAGAAGTGACCGAAGTGTACAGTTTGTATGTCAAAAAAGTTGATTTTATAGAGCAACAACTAGTTTGAGGTTGGAAGCCCATATAAGGTCGTTGCTAGGGTCTTGGAGACCTCTCTTGACCCATAGGATAGTTGGAAGCATCAGTAGGGAGCCAAGAGAAAAAGATAAGAGCACTAGGAGAGGATATTAGATATCTTAAGAGTGCTAGTGAGAGTAACTTGAGCATCTATATACATCTAAGGCTAGGATGTCTTTGAGGATGTGATCTAGGTTGTTACTTTTGGTCTATGGTGCGATCTAGACCGGTTAGGTGTCGGTGATCGAGCCTATCATAATTGGTTGTGAAAGTCATCACACGTTTATATACGGTTTGAGCCTGTCATTAAAAGGGGTATCGATAGTGAGTGCTTGTGTCGGCTTGGGGAGTCCAGCAAGTTCTCAAGGGAGACGAGCTTGTGCCTTGGTGATAGTTGTGACGCAACTGTGTCTTTACTCCGGGAGTGATTGCGAGCTCGTGTGCGAGAACTCCACTTGGTGGCGGGAGGGGCCGATACTCCGACGGGAGTGATCTAACGAGATATAGGGGAAGACACCATCCTTCCGAGACCTCAGGGAAAAAAAATCATGAGGCATCTCTTATTCTATTACTTACTTTGATATCTTATTTTTTGCATTTACATACCATATTATTCTTGCTTGTGTGCTTACTGTGCTCTAGTTTGTTATCTTGTATCTTTGCATGAGTAGACTTTTTTGGTAGCTTGTTGTTTGTTTCTGTGTGTCTTTGATTACTAGCTTGTATAGAAGTTGTATTACCTTGTGTGTGATCACCACTAGAATTATTATATAAGTTGATTGAGTGTTCAGTTTTAGGAATTGATAAATTTAGTACATATAACGAGTTTCCGATTCAACCCCCCTCTTTCTCTCGGTTACTCGGTCCTTTCACCTCTCTCTCTCTCTCTCTCTCTCTCTCTCTCTCTCTCTCTCTCTCTCTCTCTCTCTCTCTCTCTCTCTCTCTTCACCATCCTCTTCCCTCCTCGGGCACCGCCAGCCAGCCCTTCCCTCCTGGTGTACCGCTAAACTCCCCTTCCCTCCTTAGTTGGCCGGTCGGCCGCCTCTCCCTAACCTTCCGAGGTCGGGAGCCTTCTTTTGGTCCCGTCGTCCTGATCCAAATTGGAAACGGATGTCAGTCATGTGTACTTCATCTCCAATGGATAAAGGAAAGAGCGGCACTGCATATGTACCCATGCAACATGCAGTGCCTCCAAAACACTTTCCTTGCTAGGAGTCCAGTGTACCACACAGCCCTCTTGTAAAAAAAATGACGTACAAATTGTGTGTGTGTGTGTGAGAGAGAGAGAGAGTCTTTTCCCCATGGCGCTAGTTCTACTATCTACCGCTCACTCTTGAAATTCTTGTAGCATCACACACACACAACGGAAATGGCAATGCAGTCTGGTGCACCATCCACGCAGACGGTATACTGCCCTGAATATCTTTCTCGACCTTTCGAGTGTTTGGTTTGCATTGCGTCGAATGCATGGTGCACGGGTACAAGGTTCTTCGTTCATCATGAGCCGAATCCGAATGTACACACGCTGCAAAATGGTCAACGCCTTGAGCTGGCCACGTAGCCACGTACTAACCAGTACGTCGCCAAGTCCTACAAAGGCGATACTCGATCCACGTACGACCACAAAAAGGCCAACTTGCAGCCTGGTAGAGAATTCGCACTGCACGTCTGTTAAATCGTGCCATGACGCATATATGTGTATACACACCTTCCTCTATCTATCTCTCTATATAAATACCTCAAGGATCACGTATATCCAAACACACACTCCTTAAGAACTAGTAAGCTCGATCCCCGGTAACCATGACGAAGGCAGCGGTGATCCTCGTCCTCGTGCCGTTGCTCTCCTTGCATCCCCCTTCTCCCTCGCTCTGTCGTCGCAACATTTTGCGTCCCCGACCTGAACAGCAGGGACACGCCGGCCGGGTATAATGTCAGACAAAGCTTAATTTTATTAGTTCATCTCGTAATATAATGCTAGACAAAGCTTCATCTCGTAACATTTGACAGTGCATGTAATAAGAAAAATTATGGACGCATGATTTTCTAATTTAACCATCACAAACAGCCAAAAAAAATATCCCAAGGATAAAGGTGATATTTATCTCCTATCTTTCTTTCATTAGAAGGAGATCGTGAGAGTCTCATTTTGCTCATTTTGTGATCTTCATCCATCTCTCATCAGTCAGATGCTCAAGGATCGTTTTAACTCGGCCTCATTTGACTTTGTACCTCATGAGTATTTTATGAGAGGGGAGTGCATTATGTATGTAGTGATCCAAATGTTTCTCTTAGAAACCATGAAATACACCTTGATATAAATGGTTTAACGTTGTCTAAACTGTTTCCCTATATCCATTCGGTAAAAACAAGCTAAATGCTTGCAATAGGCATTTGCTGATACAACCACAAAATTTTTTATAAGATACACATATTGAAATCTAGTTATTTTTATCATAAAATATTTTGACTCCCATCTTGGTTTTGTAATGAGAGTGGGCTTGTTCTTGTCTCAAAAAAATATTCAAGATGAATATAGATAGCAACATGGATAAATGACATGGTCAGATTTAGTAAAAATGATATTTTTTCAGAAGATAGAGAAAAAGACAATGAAACATATTCATCACTATTTTGTTATGTAATAATAGGTTGTATGATGTTGAAATTTTGTAAACTTTAAGATTTGTATGCCACCAATTCAATGTTTTCAATGTTGTGCTTAAAACATATTAATATGTCATTTAACTTATGATAAAAAAGATTATGTTAAAATGTCTTTTTTGTTGAGAAAAAAAAGTAGAGCGCAGGCCTATTGAAATATTGTAGTGGATTAAAATAACTAATTTTATTTCAGTCTGTTATATGTGAAATATGTTTAATTAAAATCCTGGACCTTTTCAACATGTATTTACTTGAAACTTCCAAAATAATTTATTTAATTTAGTAAGCCCAACATGTATTTTGTTTCATTTTTTTGTTTAAAATACATAACTCGAATTGACTTTATTATATATATTTTTTAGCAAGAAATTGACTATTATATGTGGTATCCGAGCTACAGTTTCAATTTTTAAAAATTTCCCGTGGAATAATGGTCATGATAATAAAATATCATGGACATATGAATCAAATGATATCACATTTGTATAATATTACTTAAAATTCGATGTACTTGTTGTTGGTATCATGCGCGCCTTATTTAAAGAAACAAACGAATGGACTAGTATAAAGTAGTGTACTAGTGTGGGCTTGATCGGAAGCAGTTAATCAGAATATCAGATAGCAATCAGAGAGGCCTTACTTGACTGGCATTGCTGCCTCCTGTGCTTCTAACCTGGAGGAGCAAGAAGGCGACGCATGGCCACGGAAGAGCCGCTCCTCACTTTCACAGACACCGAGGGGAAGGGGAAGCACGGCGGGGGACAGAAGAGCTTGGTGTTGGGCGAGGTAAAGAAGCAGCTGCACCTCGCCGGGCCACTCGTCGCTGGCTACCTCCTCCTGTACATCATCCAGTTGATGTCCCTCATGTTCGTCGGGCATCTCGGCGAGCTCGAGCTTGCCGGCGCCTCCGTGGCCACCTCCTTCGCCACCGTCACCGGTTTCAGCTTGCTGGTATGTAAACATACCATGCAGCAGGACAATTCCAAACGATAGTGTTTTTTCTGTTGCGACCTCCACGGCTCTACTGTACTGTCTGCACTCTTCTTTGTCAGGGAGGCATGGCGACCAGCCTGGAGACACTCTGCGGCCAAGCCTTCGGAGCAGAGCAGCACCACCTGCTGGGCATCTACAAGCAGCGCGCGATGCTGCTGCTCACTCTGGTGAGCATCCCGGTTGCGGCGGCCTGGGCCTACACGGGCCAGATCCTCGCGTGGTTCGGCCAGGACCCGGAGATCGCGGCGGCGGCGGCGAGCTACATCCGCGGGCTGACGCCGGCCCTGTTCGTGTACGGGCCGCTTAACTGCCACGTCCGGTTCCTGCAAGCCCAGAACGTGGTCCTGCCGGTGATGCTGAGCTCCGGCGCCACGGCCGCGGCGCACGTGCCCGTCTGCTGGCTGCTGGTGCGCGCGCTCGGCATGGGCAGCGCCGGCGCCGCGCTCGCCACCGCCGTCTCCTACCTGTGCAACCTCTGCTTCCTGGCGATCTACGTCAGGCTCTCGCCGCGGTGCCGGACCACGTGGACCGGGTTCTCCCGAGAGGCGTTCCGCGGCGTCCCGGACTTCGTCAGGCTCGCCGTGCCGTCGGCTCTGATGATGTGGTGAGTTCTTCAGCGCGCGGCTGGATATGGTTGCCAGTAGATTTGGCTGTGGTGTACGTGCGTTTCTGAAAGAATCAAACACGTCTCGATCTCTCGTCTGCAGTATAGAGTGGTGGTCCTTCGAGCTTCTGGTGCTGCTCTCTGGCCTTCTTCCCAACCCCAAGCTCGAGACGGCCGTGCTGTCCATCTGGTGAGCGTTCAGTCATCATATCCTCGATTCAGCAATGATATTTCTTTTTCCCGGTGACGCTTGTTCTTCGATCTACAGCTTACTTGAAATTTTTGTAGCATCAACACGATTACGTTGGCGTTCATGGTTCCATTTGGGCTTGGTGGTGCCACAAGGTCAGTTCGAACAAACTTATCATGCACCATCAACTCCAAATTGTTTCGTAGAAAGTGTAATTACCGGCGATAACATCCTCTGACTGCCATGACATCAACGTTTTTCAACATTGTGTTTCTGGCTTTCTGCACAGCACGCGTGTTTCAAACGAGCTTGGTGCTGGGCGACCGCAGGCGGCCCGTCTGGCCGCCGGGGTGGTCGTGTTTTTGTCTGTCTTGGTCGCCGTCGTTGTTGGGCTTGTGATGGTGCTGGTGCGCAACCTGTGGGGATACGCATACAGCAACGACGAGAAGGTGGTCAAGTACATTGCCCGGATGATGATGCTCCTCGCCGTCTCATTCCTTTTCGACAGCATAAACGGTGTCCTTTCAGGTAGGTATAAAACGTCTGATCGAACCCATATCTTTATCCGTTATCCAGTGACCTAAAAGCGAAGTACCTTTATGCAGTGTATGCCACAGATCCGATCCAAATTAATTTTAAATTAAATTTTTTAAAAGTTGGCGCCATGCTTCATTAGTGTAGGTGTTGTCAGGGGCTGTGGCCGGCAACAAGTTGGCGCGCGCATCAACCTTGCGTCGTATTACATGGTCGCTATCCCTGTAGGATATACTTCAGCTTTTGTCTTCCATCTCGGGGGAACGGTAATTCAGTTTTCTTTTCATCGTCTATTTTAGGTCTTGATTGAGGTTGCATCAATGTAGCACATTGTTTTTCAAATTCAGTTTGATTACGCGTTTTACCTTTTGAATAGGGACTCTGGTTCGGACTTCTGTGTGGACTGGTTGTGCAGACGCTTTTGCTCGGCAGCATAACCTTGTACACCAACTGGAACGACGAAGTAAGAATATGCTTAAGTTTAATTCATTTGATTTAGTTATTTTAATCTTGTTATTTCCTTCTTCTCGTCTCCAGGTACTGAAGGCAAAAGACAGAGTTCACGGCTCTGCTTCTCACTAGACGACATGGCAACATGAATTTTGTTTCGTTTGGAAAAGAAGACCATTCAAGCCGGAAGGATTCTCGTATCTTGTCGTCATGTTTTTCTGTTTCTTCTCTGTTATTTTTTTGGAGGATCTGAAATCAAAAGCATGTCTCTGACATGTGAGCATGTGGCTAGAAGCATGAACATGAACACTTGCCACAATTTTTTTTTACCCTTTCCCTATTCATACACCATCTTCTAACTGAAGATCTCAAGATACAATCTGTTGCCGGCTAGCTATCAGCAACCCACCAATAACGCAATAATCACAGAAAGAAATACTAATCCGTAATACCGCAAGATGTCTGCTTATTATCACATTATTATACACGACCAATGATGTACCACTTAATGTTTAGTCATCCCCAAATAATCACATGCGCGCCTTGGGCTGTCCAAGGAACGGGTAGTCCGTGTACCCGACGACGTCCTCCGTGTAGAACGTCTTCCGCACGTACCGAGTGAGCGGCGCGTCGCGCCGGAACCGCTCCACCAGGTCCGGGTTGGAGATGAACAGCCGGCCGAACGACACCAGGTCGGCGTCGCCGCTGGCCACGGCCTCCAGCCCCAGCTCTCGCGTGAACCCGCCGCTGCACATGAACGTGCCCTGGTACGCGCCGCGCAGGGTGCGCATCAGCTGGGCCTCCTCCTCGGCGCTGCCCTGCTTGCCCGACTCCGTCTGCCCGTAGGCTGTGTACCGCGGCTGTGTCACGTGCAGGTAGGCGAGGCGCCCGGCCTCCTGCTGGAGGGCGTTGAGCCGGTCCACCACGGCCATGCCCAGCCGCATGGGGTCGGAGTCGTAGGCGTCGAGGTGGTCGATGGCCGGTGACACACGGACCGCGACGCAGTCTGCACCAATCGCGGAGATCACGGCCCTGGTCACCTCCAGCAGGAACCGGCAGCGGTTGGAGAGAGAGCCACCGTACTCGTCGGTCCGATCATTGATGCCGTCTTTGAGAAACTGGTCGATAAGGTAGCCATGAGCGCCATGGATCTCAATGCCATCGAAACCTGCAGATGCATTCCATCTCCAGATAAGTGAAGAGCAAAAAGAATGGATCGTCTGGACCCTGGAGGTGTAAAGGTTCGGGAGCAAGAGCAATGTGTTATTATAAGGATTTATATGCATGTAGTGCTGTGTTACCTGCTTTGATGGCGTTTATAGCACACTGACGGTATTGTTCAACTATTTCTGGTATCTCAGATGTGGTGAGGCGCCTAGGAGTTGGATACTTGCCATAGGAGCCATCAGGCATCAGTATCCTCCATCTTGATGATATTGGCTTATCGGTCGAGGAAATTGGAGCAGCACCACCAGGCTGGTACACTGATTGGTGAAGAAAAATATGAGTTAACATCTGAACTAGCACCATATATTGGGTTAGTAATCACTGATGACCCTGGTGATGTGAATCGTGGACATGCACAATATACGAGTGTTAACTGTTGTCTGTTGAAACAGTATCATACAATTGGCGGTGTGAATTTACTGATAAGACATGTATTACATTAAACACAGAAACCATTCTGTGTTGTGTTGTTGACTGAAGTGCATTCACTGAAGACCAATGAAAGGTGACTCAAAGCAGAATGCATCTGCTGTTGCATTGCATTGACATTGACAGATGATCAATGAAAGGTGGCACTGTAAGAGAAGCAAGGGAACTTAACAAAAAACTAAGGAATCTAGTTACTGTTGAAGTCTAACTTCAACTCAGAAACGTCTCACTAACTGAGTCCCTGACTAAATTATCCTCAAATTGCCAACAAATGACTGTTACTGGGCCTAAACCTCATTCAAGGCAGATTTAATCCTACCATAAGAAAATGTTTTCAATAAGAGTTTGGAAAGTTCAGAATAATTCGAATAATACTTTCTTTCTTACAGAAAATTCCACATATGATGAACATACCTTGGTGAGAAGCTCGGCCGACATGCCATAGTTGGCAGAAAAAGATGGCTCCCTTGGCATGAACAGCATCCACCACCTTTTTCCATGCATCAATCTGCTCTTGATTGTATATCCCAGGGACACGAGGAAACCTTATAGAACAATAGTTTGTCAATTAATATTTTAATTGAGTGAATTGCACAAAACTACAACTATTTGTACCATTGTTGCAGAAAACTACATCTTCCGATTTCTATTTCACAAAACTACAACTACTTTGACCTCGAGTTGCAGAAAACTACAACTTTAACAAATTTTGTTCTGGAGTGACCATGGGTCCCACCTATCAGTCTAATAGGGCCATTCCATTTCCCATGTCAGACGTCATGTCATTGTGACGATGTGAAAGATATCAGAACAGACCTATTGGGGCCGGCCCATACGAATCTCACACGTTCTCTTGCCCATATGTACAAACCTCTCCCTTGCATGTACTAGACACGATGCCCTGACTCCTCCACATCAGTGTCACCCTGAAGACCACTGTGAAGGTGACACTGATGTGGAGTTGTTTGACTTTCACAACCCAATCCAAATACAAGGCGTATGTGGAGGGTGACACCATAGTCACCATGTCCCCGATTCGCTGGGTTCGCGGGACGCGGGATGGCGCCCGAGAAAAATAGGGACGACGGGGTGTCCCTATTACGCATGAATCAACATGACTCGGTATGTGACTCCAACGATTTGGATTCGCTAACCGATTCGTGGCCAAGGGTAAAGAGTCGCGTAGGCCTCCCTGATGGCGGCGGAGGTCCAAGACTTCAAGCGAGGTCTCCCTGATGTTGTTGTTGGCGCATGGATCGGAAGATGGTCATCTATGTCAGCTAAGCCTGTAACTCATCCCATCCTCAACATGTGTGATTGGCGTCACGATGCATCTTACTTGGGGCCACGTTTTGCCTAACACCCTAGCAGAACGGAGTCACGAATCGTCATGTTTGGGGACTTCGACTCCTTCCGTCCCCGAATTCTAAATAGGGACGACGAATCCGAGTCGCGATTCGCGGCTACGTCCCCGAATCCGTTGACTATGGGTGACACTGATGTGGAGGAGTCACGGCATCGTGTCCATTACAGGCAAGGGAATGTGTGAGGTCTGTACGTATGGGCAAGGGAACGTGAGATCTTCGTATGGGATGACTCAAGTAGGTCTGTTCTGATATATTCCACATCATCACGATGACATGGCATCTGACGTGGGAAACAGAATGACACTATTAGATTGACAGGTGGGATCCATGATCATTCTAGAACGGAATTTGGTAAAGTTGTAGTTCTCTGCAACTCAAGGTCAAAGTAGTTATAGTTTTGTGAAATAGGAATCAAAAGTTGTAGTTTTCTGCAAAAATGGTACAAATAGTTGTAGTTTTGTGCAATTCACTCATTTTAATTTGACGGGAGGCAGATTGGCAACATAAAAGTAACAGTCTTGTTACAAGTTCATCTGAAGTGGGCCAAGAATAATTTCCGTAGAACAATTGAAGTTATAAAATGATCAGTTTTACTGTTACGCGATGACCATAAGGGTAGTCCATCATACCGATACCCTTGCTCTCTCATCTGTCTCAGGTTCCTTAGATGGAGCAACTGGGATACCTAATTATGTTTTCAGTATAAATCGTGCCTCACAAATCCCCAAGCCCGGGACTTAAAAATTGCTTCAGCTACAAAATTCGATGTGAATTATGTGCACATTTCTCCCAAGATAAAGCAGATTGCAGTTGCTACAGCCTACAGGAGCGATGTCATCAGAAAAAACTTGTTTCTCGGTTTAGACTAAGCTTCCGATAAAAGAATAATTGAATGATGTTGAGATATCTTCATTGGATTGGAACAGCTGTTTTGATAGAATTTGGATTTCTCGTGGGTTACCGAGATCGCTTCCTGGATGGAAGTCGGGAATGAATAGAAGCTATGAAACCTATAACAGATTCACAATTACTCATCACAGCTATTCAAACTCGAAAACTGTTAATAATATGGCCATGAGATGGTGTCTAATCCCCCAATTCTCTAGTACATCTGATCTGTCTGTATTTTTTAGAAGGGAACCTTCACTATTGTCAGTTAACAGAGCAGGGCACTGAATCACCGCCCACTAAAGCATACTGTCTAGTGCGTCAAGTAATCTAAAGACTTCACCATATGAATGATACAAGCTATACAAGTGTTCCCACCATAAACTCATTGATAATTCGATCACTCTAACCACTCCTCCGTCCTCCCAAGAGGACCACGCCACGTCTCTGCCAGATCGCGCGCATCTTACCATCAGCACAAGCGTACATGGCTCAAACAGAAGAGCGAGCACATATAAAAGACTAATCTCTCCCTCCACGTTTATAAGCCACATTTCGTTCTGGGTAGTTAGTCGTTGACAGAGTTATCTAGTTAACACATAACCTACTGTCACAAAACTGATATCATCATATTCATATTCAGTCACTTTGACTTAATTTTGTCTCTATAGGAATAAATATCACTAAATTAATTATCCTTTTTTTTTAGATAAAAGACCCGAATGACCAGCTTTTGATTACGGGGGTTGCCAGCTTACATCGTTTAAAAATTCGCACAAGGAGCATAGAGAACAGTGGTGCGTTTTTTTTTTTTTTTTTTGTATCTAGTGGAATTGAATAATCTTAGGACCACGGGAGACGGTGGATCAGGGCAACTAGACTAGACAGATGTGCGAGCAAAGTTGGGATGGGGAAGGGGGTGAACTAACAAGCAAGGGAAGTGACGAGATTACCCCGGGCCGGTAGGCGAGACGACGGTGCCCTCGGAGATGAGCAGCCCTCCCTCCGTGGACCGCTGCGCGTAGTACTCGGCCAGCGCGGGAGTCGGGACGGCGCCGGGCGCCCTGCACCGCGTCATCGGCGCCAGCACCACCCTGCGGCCGCGAAGACACGCGGAGACCATCGGTCAGTCAGGAGTCAACCAGAGCGAACCCGAGAACGAGGAAAAATTCGGAAGGCGGGGAGGCTCACCGGTGCGCGAGGCGGAAGCGGGGCATCTGGTACGGCGAGAAGAGCGTAGGGCGCGGCTCCTGGTCGGCTGGCGGCGGCGCGCGATCCATCCCCGGTGGCTGCGCGGTGCGGATCGGAAGAGGGGGGACGGGGAAGGGGAAAGCGGAGGGAGGTGGAGAAGGGGAGAAGGTGGGGGGAGAAAGCAGGGGTGGCGAGAAGCCAGCTATAGGTAGAGGGAGCGAGAAGGAATTGGAGTGAGTGCGCCGCGGGGCTCGGAAAGCGAAGCCCGCACCTGTACTGTGGCCTTGTGGGACGGTGAGTGATGGCGGGCTGGACCCGGTTGCGCGTCGCGGGAAGGAGACGGGGGATGGGGGAAATGGAAGTGGGCGTCTGCGGCGGCGACGCGGGCGCAGTGGAGACGAGGAGGGCCGAGTGGGCGGTTGACCGGTCGGCGCGGGGTTAGGCGCGCGCGGAGTCCAAGTTCACGTGCGCGGAGAGCGCCGATTTCAGCATGTGCGATGCGTGGGTGAAATGAAACGAGGATGGCTGCTATGGGTTCGGGAGATGTAGATCTGGCGCTGCCGGCTGATGATCCCGGAGATCGGATCAGAGTCCCCATGAGTCCAATGACGTAAACTGTAAGAGGTCATTGACGCGTGCCCACATATCAATTTCTACTGCACAGGTGCAGCTCACGTCAGATGATCCGTGTCTCTCGGTAACCAAGGCAGTTTTGGTGTCACCATCCATCACTGGTGGAATCAAAACTTACATAACAGGTTGAGTGAAAATATTTAGGGGCTATTGTGTTTATATCCCTACTTTGAACTTTGTATTTTTATCTCTGCTTTTTATCGTTTGCGATTTTACCTCTGTTTTTTAAAAACGAAGCTTTAGTTTATCCCTGATCTGTTAACATCAGTTACCAGTGTCAAATTTGATACTCCCTCTGTCTCGATTTATTTCACGTTCAACGTTCAAACTAAATTCCCAGTTTATTTGACGTTCTCGGTTTCCAATCTCCTCTCTGTTGTGTTGTCTGCTTGCTGTCTCCTCTGTCTGTCCCTGCAGTTCCGTCGCAGATGAATAAAGAATGGAGAGAAAAAGCCTCCGTCCAATGGAAGACAACACTTGTATGTGATGGACCGTATCACATGGGCAGTCGATCCTATCTGCAGCTAAATAAACAAAGAAGAAACAATATCTCTCGCACAACAATTCACGCGCTGGCAGCGTAGCAGTACAGAGCATCCAGCTGCATTGGTTTTGATGAATATTGCTAAAGCGTCAATAATTACAGAACGGAGGGAGTATATAAAGATCTAAATACCCTTGTAATTTTATCCTACTTTCAGCAACATGTTAACTTAAATCCAGCAGCATTCTCCATTAGTTTGAGTAACATGTGTATATGACTCTGCCACTTAATTTCGTAATATAAACAAATTTTAAATTCTGAGTTGAATTAATTCAAAATCCGAACAAATATTAAATGACTTTGAATACATATTATTTTTTTAAAAAAAATCTAGATGACATGAATTTGAGTATTTGACAGTATTTTGACAACAATCACAAAAAAAAGATAATTAATAAATCCTCTCATATGGAAATAATCAGCACGACGCACAAGCACAACATTAGCACCAAACCCGCAGTTGGAGACACGATCGATTCCATTGGGTGAAGTTCTGCATCCGCTTACCACCACTGAGCATTGACCAACTGCTGAATCCATATGCGCAATAGTTCCGACAGGAGCACACTAGATTGGGGATTGCTGGCTCTGACTCATGCACACCTCAGCAGCAATGCGCAGCTCGCGCCCGCATGCTGGCCTGTGCCGGCAGCAACCGTGACTGCCTGGGCCTGCGCCCGCTGCTATCCACGCGCATCTACACCCTCAGCCCGCGCACGACTGCAGCCGTGCGCCGCCTAGGGTTAGGGTGGAGTGAGAGAAGGAGATGGCGAGACAGTCGGGTCGGGAGAGAAGAGAGGACCTGCGTGAGGGAGGGGCACTTATGTCCTATTATATTTTCTGTATCGTTTTTTCTTTTTTTTAATTTCACAAATTGATTTGGACTAACGTTGTCAAAAGTAGGGGTAAATGGGAGCTTCGTTTTCAAAAAGCAAGGGTAAAATCGCAAACGGTAAAAAATAGGAGTAAAAACACAATTGGAGTTTAAAATAGGGGTAGAAATGCAATAACCCCAAATATTTACATCTCTCTAACATAAATAGTATGCAATATTCTCCAGTTATAATAAATATTTATATTATATTTAGGGCCGATACAGGAGGAGAGGCTTTTTAGATATTTAGAGTAAGACTGGCTACTATTACTACTAGATCAGTGCAATGAGGAAGAACGGGATCTAGTCAAGCTAGTCCTATGGCGGGCATGGACAACACATAACAACCTCACACATGAATCTGGCCCATATGCAGTTCGGGCGTCAGTCCACTTTCTGATAAGCTATAGAGATACTTTGTTTCAAACCCGAGAAGTGAATGGCGATCCAGCGGGTAAGGGCAAATCTAGGCCACCAAATACCGAAATGCAATGAGCAATGGAAGATACCGCAGATGGGATGGGTTAAGATAAATGTTGACGAGCCTTTAAGATTGAAATTAGCCAAGCGGGAGCGGGAACTATAGCAAAGGACCATCAAGGAAAGGTTGTATTCACAGCTTGGCGTGCTCTGTTCTGATGCGCCTCGGCGGTGGAGGCCGAAATGCCAGCGTGCCTTGAAGGGTTAAGGCTGGCTATTGAAAGGGTGTGTGGCCCAATAATTCTTGAATCTGACTGCACAAGGGTGATTCAGATGATGCAGGGAAAGAAAAAGGATCGTTCAAAGATCGGCCATCTGGTAGCGGAGGCTTGGGATATGACAAGGCTGCTACAAGAGGTAGCTTTCGTCCAGGTGAAACGAGAGCAGAATCGTGTTGCTCATGAACTAGACCAACTTACTAGAAGGAAGGTACACACTGTTGTCTAGCGTATGCAAGCGTCTGCGTGCGTTACAGAGTTGCTAGATAGAGATTGTAATCTAATTATTTCCTCTTAGCAATAAAGCTCTTATTTTACTCACAAATAAATAAATAAATATTCATGACATAAATTTTTTAATTTACACAGTACCAAGATGTCCCGGCCTATAAGATACAAACCATGTGGTGCGGACATTTGTGTTGACATCGTGCATACTAAAGTTATTAACATAATTTCAACCATGACAAAGACTAATTAGTCACACACAAACATATACAAATCCCATATCGATTCTATAATTAGGTGTGTCACATGCTAGTTTAGACTTATTCAATAAAAATATTTGTTCATTTAAGCTATTTTATTCAAATGAACCATACTTTCTATTATGATACAAGTAAAAGTTTTTATCAATCCTGCCAAACCATCTTTTATTCAACTTTCTATTTTGTTTTGCCAAACCACCTTATATTCAACTTTCTATTTTATTTTTAAATAAAGGGACAATCGCATCACATGACCTCTTTGTGTGTCCAATGTCACAAATGGACCGTTTTTCTACACTTTTCACTTTTGGACCTATTTTTTGAATATGAAACACCCGTCAACCCTCATTCTGTCTGTCCGTCACTAAACACAAAGTTTCCCTTGCTTCTCCAGGTTCCCAACATACCCGCACCTGATTGTCTTTGTCGTGTCTCCAACCTCTCACGAAGCTCCTCACGAACCCTAACCCTAGGTGGCTCGTGGCCAGGGTAGGGCGCGGCAGGGGCTCACGGCCAGGGCCAGGGCGGGGCACGGGCAGGCGACACAGCCAGGGCCAACGCTAGGGCGGGACACAGGCTGGCGGCGCACGACCAGGGACAGACGGGGCGCGGGCAGGCGACACGCGGCTAGAGCCAGGCGGGGCACGTGGCCTAGGCGGGGCGTGACCAAGCGGCGTGTCCAAGGTTCGTTTTCCAATTTCTTGGAGTTTGTGGTGGGCAGGACATGGTGGAGGGAGGTAGAAGAATGGAAGAGGGTGGTGCAAGGTATAAATCCTCTCAAAACTCACTATTGTACTGTCCTTGTTGATATGGAGGTGAATCTAGATTAGTAAACCTTGCTAATATTGAGTTTTGGATAAGGTACTCATCCATTTTCTTTCAGAATTTGTATGTAGGTCGATATGCAGAGAGTTGAGTATTGTTGTTAGAATAGACTCTTATTTCAGTCTTCCAGATGGAGGGCCTAAGACATATTCAAGAAGAAAAACACTCTCACCAATTGTTCTTGATGCAAATAGCTATGGGTTCATGCAATTAGTGAACCATATTGCTAAGCATTTTATATGGGGTTCGAAGCAATATATCTCCCTATCTGTTTCATCTGATAATATGTGTGTTCCAATTAAAACTGATGAAGATTTGCTTGAGTGTTTGCATCTAAATTTAGAGAGTGGAGTGGTGTGTATTGATGCTCAAATAAAAGACTTTGTTGGTCCAATCTGTTTCACCCATCAAACATAAATTGCACCCTGCACTGAGAGGGAGGGTGAGAGAGAAAGCAATAGAAACACCTAGTACCACATCCGAAATCACAAAAGAGGGAGATTCAGCCACAAATGAGGGAGATCCAACCACAAAAGGGGGAAATCCAGCCACAAATGAGGGATATATAATCACTTCTATATCATGAGAATGTGTTTGTGTTGGCTATGAGACCAAATATTTTGTGTTTCTATTGGATATGTAATGACTTGTTCTTTTGTGTTGTTGGATGTGTGATGGGATTGTTAAATATCATGTTTATGTGATTATTCCTACTTCTATGTGATTTTTGAGATGCTGCCAAAATTCTACTAAATTTTTATTAAATTATATTTGGACTTTAATAAAAAAAATTCTTTAAATTATGGAGTCATATATTTTCATAGTTAAAACAGGGGTAAATTTGCAAAGATTTGAACAAAACAGGTCCATTTTTAAAAGTGCATCCTTGTCTTTTCGTAGCCTATTTAACACCGTTAGATGGCCCAAATGGAATAGGGGTTGTGTGCTGCTTTGATTTCAAAAAAAAGGTCAAAAAGTGAAAAGTCTAAAAAGAAATTCCATTTGTGAAATTGGATACAAAAAGAGGTCATGTGATGCAATTGGCCCTTAATTAAATTTTCATCTATTTTTTCCCTCTAACTCATACATTTGTTATGTGACATATTACCTCCGTTCCAAAATTATTGTCGTCATTGACTTTTTTTGTTACCTTTGATCATTCATCTTATTAAAGAAATAAATAATGTCATGTATTTTCTCATGATTTGTTTTATCACTAGATAAAATTTAAATATAAGTTATAACTTTTTATATTAAATAAATATTTTAAATAAGACGAATAGTCAATAATAACGAAAAAAATCAATGACGACAACAGTTTTAGAACGGAGGGAGTAATCCTTATTAATAAGTTCACATAAATTTGTCACAAAATAGGCCATAAACCATTCACAACCCAAATTGGATGAAGTTTGTTGTAAGAAGCAGTGAGTCAATAACATGAAACCGAATCTGAAGCGGACTTATTTCTCATCCCACTTCCGAGTAATCCGGCCACCCCGTTCGCATTCAGCTACACGCAACCTATATAAAGGCGTCTACAATCATTTATGCCTATAATTACTTATAGATCGGCCCCAAAAATGAATATCAAAACAAGTGGTGATTACTACTGACCGATTTCAGGTGGCGATCCAAGCAACAGGCCAAGGTTAGGAGAAAGAATGAAATTGTGCATAGGGTGGAGGCTGTCCACCTAGCTATAGATATTAGTCAGTAACAATAACAAATTTTTCTCTACCATCAAATTTTCATGTAAAAACTAAAGCTGACAAACACTGGCTACAATGACTTGTTGTGGTGGACTAACCGACTCGCGGCCCACGACAGTGCACCGCCGATTCTCTCCGCCGCCCGCCGATAACCCTTTTCATCGCCCTGCCTCCACTGTCTCTCCTCCGACAATGCTCGCACTCTAGTGGTATGTGGCTGCGTTGAGCTGGTGACCATCGATGTCCACGGCCGTCAGCACCCAGTAAGACGATGACTCAGCAGGGTCGTACCGGTGAATACCGTGGAGAAGACGTGGGCTCTGGACAGCAGGGAGGTCACGGGCTCACGGCCTGCCTCTTATACGAAGAAGATGGGATGCCGCGCAAGGACCCCGGTCGTGCATGAAGAGGCAAGGCCGGGAGGCTGGTCGTTGCTGAGTACATGGGGTGGAATTCTGAGTAGCTGCTGTGCTTGTGCCAAGCTTGCTTGTTGAGTAGCTGTTGTGCTTGTGCCAAGCTTGCTTGTTGAAAGGCTTGACGTCATTTGTAGCTCTAATAAGTTTCATCAAATTCGTGTGCTCATATGAATTATGAAAAAAGGAAATGAAAAATTTCTGTAATGGACAGATTATATTACAATGTTCCTCGCGGTGCACACATCTACGGAATATGGTAGGTCCTCCGACGTAAGTTGACACGTACGTACGTTTGCATAGACACCCGGCCGTTGCCCATAAATTAAACTGAAGCTGTTTGCCAAGCTAAATTAAAATTAAACATGATCAATCCTATACCTCAGCGCCATTTATTCTGTACCGCATAGAAGTAAATCAAGAATCTTATAATAGGCTGTGCGCATCCTATTTCAGTGACGGCAAGAACCAAACCGGCGGTGCCGTGCTCAACCTCAATTTATTAGACCGCGCCATGGCACACGAGGCCGTCGTCTCCACCTCCACCGGCACCTGTTGGCCGCTCCTCAAGTCGAACGCGCAGATTACCCCTTCCAGCCTGCTGTCGATGAAGTACAGACAACTGCTCGTCACCCACGGCACATCTGTTGCGCGCACGGCCACCGTCTCGTTCCTCCCGATGAACACGGCCCAGTCGCCGAGATCCGCCGCCTCCGACCAGGAAGTAGGCAGCTCCGGGTCGCACCGCAGGACGCCGGCATCCTCGATGCGGTACCGGTTAAATTCCTTGGCAGCGTCTTGTTCCTCCGGCACCCGGTCCCCCGCCCACGACACCCAGACCTGGTAAAGCACACCCTCGACGAGCGCTAGGTGGTTCTCCACGTTCATGTCGGCGCTTCCGAAGAAGGAGACGGCGCCCGACTCGGCCGAGGCCAACGGCCCGGCGAACAAGCTGAAGGTCGGAGAGTCAGCGGCAAGGTCGACCTCCATGACCCTCCCGTGGCACCGCATCACGTCGAGGAACCTGCCGCCGTCGACGTGCACCACGTCGTGCACCAGCGACACCGCGCGGCCGTGCGCGTCGCGCAGCGTCTCCCACGCCGCGCTCCCCGTCCGGGCGTACATGGCGTACACGCACGAGCCGGGGCAGCCGGCGCTGACGGCAACGGCGAAGTAGCCGTCCTGCCTGGGTCGCGCCGCGAACACCACCTTCCGCACGACCATGTCCCTGAACTCGCCCGTCGAGACGTGCTTGCCTGGGTAACTCCAGGTGCCAAACTTGCCGCTCCACGTCACGCGCCCGTCCTCGCGTACGCCGGCGGCGGCCATGGGGTGTCTGGTAAGCGGTGGTAAGGAGACGGCACGGCCGGGTTCGGTACTGATGGGGTTCACGAGCGTGACGCTGAGGTCGGCGCCGACGAGCGCGAGCCAGCCGTGGCCGGCGCCGACGCAGCGCGGCGCCGCGAGGAACGCGTTGAGGCAGCGAACGACGGGCGACGTCACAGGGCTCAGCTTGCCGCTTTTTGCGGGAAGCGAGAGGACGGTGAAGCCCTCGCCCTCGGTGTCGTCGTCCGGCTGGAGGAGGATCCATGGCGGCTGCGGTTCCACGGGCACCGCCGCGCTCCACGCGGAGCATACGGCGCGCATCCGCGGGCGGCACTCGACGGCGGCCCGATCGGCAACGATCCTAACGATGTCGCCGGGTAGGTCGGCGAAGCTGCCGCAGGCCATTGTCTGAGCCGACTTCGATCGCTCGATCCTTGCTGCGTACGCTGATGTGACAAGGTGTATTATATACGAGGAGGACGAGAGGGCTCTCGTTTGGGATCTGTTCACAATAAGTTTGATTATGACTCGTCATCAGGGATGATCGGCCATGACGAAGCCACATTGTTCCCGGCCTGAGTTTCACCAAAGAAGAATACCCAGTTTTTTTGGTAGGATGCTTGAGTTTTGACTATTATGTCTGTTGAGTTGTGAACGCACTAGAAGTTTTCGCAAGAAAAAGTAACAGTACGAATTCGTTAAAAAAAAATGTTAAGGCCCGTTTGGATCCTGGATATAAAAGTGTTTTCAGGAATTACTTTACACGAAATGAATTAGTCAGAATTGAATCAGCTGAAAATCGTTTCAATACCATATTTTTTGTTTGATTGTGCACAGATTTATTTTTTGGATTGTCGCAAAAAAAAAAAGAATTTATTTTTTGGAATCAAATTCCGAAGGTTGCTTGGATAATTGCCTCGCGAGGCTAGCCCAGCCCGTATGGAACTCGGCTACGCTGATCCTATATACCCGACTCGTGACCCACGAGGCCGCGACGGCACACCTGCTCGGGAGTCGGGAGTCTGGAACGACCTAGCGAATCTCAACAGCAACGATCGACCCGTTCGTCGCGCCAGCCGCCGGTCACCATGGCCGCCGCCCCTTCCATCGCGCTGCCTCCACTGCCGCTCCTCCGCCCGGTCATCTCCCGCCGTTCTCGTACGCCGACAGCATCGTCGGAGCCGCTCCTCCGCCCAGACATCCCTCGCCGCCCTTCCATCCCGCCGCCGACATCAACGACGGGGAGATTAGCGGCGCCCCGCGCTACACCCGACGACGACTCTTGCTACATTCCGGTGCGATGCTCCTGCGGCGACTACCGATGTCCAGGGCCCTCAACGCCCAGCACGACGACGAATCAGCAGCAGAGGCCGCCGCCGCCGGCTCCAGACAGCAGGGAGGTCGCGGCCTCTCTCTTGCTAAGAAGCTTGGACGTGGCGCCGGCGCGACGCGGTGAGGGGAGGTCGACGCTGCGGTGCGTGTGCCTGGAGCTCCCGCCGGGGTCGCGCTGCGCGCTGCACCAGGACGCGCCGGGGCAGTCGTGGATGAAGAGGCAAGGCGGGGTCCCGATCGTCGCAGGCGGCAAGAAAATCGTGGTGCCCAAGCTGCACGCCGGCGACGGCACGCTCGTGGTCGCGGAGTACATGCGGTGGCACCGGAGCGTTCGGTTGCCCAGCAGGTTCTACATGGAGCACGCCCGCCAAATCAACGCCGGCCGCCGGAAGTACTAGATTGTTGAAGAGATGGGTCGCTCGCCGCACTGTGGCGCTTCGATGTTGGGAATCCACCGTGGTCATTAAACATCGGTGCATTGACTTTAGTTTGGCTTAGACTCCGTTCGTTTCCCTTATAACACTCTAAAATTCAGTGGGGGTGTTCGTTTTCCACACACTAAAAAGTAGCATATATATACAAAATTATTTAATTTTTTAAGAGAAAAATAGAGATTTTTATTTCTTAGATAAAATATTTACATCCTTAATACATTCCTAAAATATTATTTTAGTGCACCAGATTCATACTACTAGCATTTAGCTAGATCGACAAGAGCGCCATGTTGTTGATTGGATAGTTGATTTTTTTTCAATCACTATTAAAATCATATTGCTGAGTAAATGATCTAATCACTAAGTTTAGGTTTATATGTAGCTAATTTTCCAATAGGACCATGAATTTCTGCCACACATGGAGAAATGTTACTTAGAGTAATGAATAGTTTATAACAGTGTTGTATTCATTTATTTATTTTATTGACATATATCAGTTAGTTTTATACTGAGGGACCCAATTTGTTGGCCCGTCCTGGGCCACCAAATTCTCCGGGCTGGTCCTAGTATCATGTGAGAACCATAATTGTTTTTTCGTTGAGCATATCGCATCATATTCCTTTTTTTCTTGTAAAATACAGTTTGATTTATTTGAATCAAGATTCGCTAAAAGATTAGAACAAACAAATAATAAAAATCTCTACTAAAATGTATATCATGTGTTGTGTTGCCTATCTAGCGATGACTCCCCAAGCATTTGCAACCTCCATCTAGAGAACAGGTCGTCTTGAAGTACGAAAATATAAAATGAGGTCCTGAAGTATATAAATAATAATAATATATTAATTGCAATATATTCAAAGCGGTAGGATAAATACATATATGTAGTAATTTAGACCTTTACTTGAACAACATCATTCTTGTGGCGTTCTTTAAATGAAATCTTCAAAGATTTTCCCATAAACAATCTTGTCTAGCATTTCACTCTCAAGTGTTATTGTGTGTTATTGTAGAACATAAATATACTTCAACAGCTTCAATTTGGAAAAGATCCATTCTGCCAATGCAACAATCACACGAATGATCAATAAAACTTTATGCAATACTTACATTGGGAAAACATCCATGTCGCTACGAATGATCAATAAAACTTTATGCAATACTTACATTGGGAAAACATCCATGTCGCTTTACAAACTTCAGAATCTCAGTAGGGCCATATTTTCTCTCAGAATGAAGTCTTGAAGAAACTTCATCTAGATTATCACAACAAGATTTCAAACTTTTATTATCCAATGAGGAAGAAATGAGATTGTTTAGTAATCAATTGCATTTGTTTTCATTCATTGAATCGTTGATTGAAGAAAATAGAAAAACAGTCGATACTGTACAACATTGGAAAGACAATCAATCAGCATCAAACAATAGCAGTCCTGCCCTGGGTGTGAGAGGAATGATTTATTTTTGTTTTTTGGGTAAAATGGGCTAGAAAATAGAAGAATAATATGTATATGGAGTGTAGATTTTTATAGCCCTAAAAAATTGAGGGTCCTGTGCCATTGCACAGGTCGCACTTGCCCAAGCACCAGCCTGCTAGAAAAGGATGCACATCGGCAATGGTGAGCAGCTCAAGTGAGGCCAAGATGATTAGAATGTCCCCTGCCACAAGGTAATAATGGATGTCGGACAATGGTGACAGGGATCTCTCAAGGTTTCCTAGGGAGAAGAGGTGGGTGCTGGTGACGGAGGCGAACGGAGTGAGCGGGGTTTTATTCTATCAAGGATAGAACGAAGAAAGAGAATAGCTTAGGAAGGAGAGGGCATGCCACAACACATGATGGTAATAAATTTAGGGACCTATAATTTTATATTTAACTTGACCATAAGAAATCAGAAAATATCTTGATAAAGCTGATATTTATCACCTCTTGTTCTTTCATTAAAAGGAGCCCATGGAAACAAAAATAGAGACTCTTGCTCAATTTGCTTGCTTTATGCTACAATCCATCCCTTAAGCACATGGTTCCTCTTTTTTTTTTTTACTCATCAATTTGAATGTATGCCTAATAGTTTTTTTGGGGTGGGCTCCATTATCTACTAATTGCAATATTTCTTAGCAAATCTGATATACTCCATATTGTAATACCAATACAAATCAATTAAACTATAATCAGACATAGTTATTGTATTCAATTTTAACAAAACTTTTTTCATAAATTTTGATTCATTGAACCAAGCTAATGTATTTCAATATGTATGCACTAATATGAATAAATATATTTTTACAAAATCTAAATTGTTAGCAACCCAAAATTCTCAGTCATATTAGAGAGTATTCTCAAAAGAGTATCATTTCAATTACCATATCAATAAAAATACATGAAACAACTTTTGGTCTATTAGAAGTTATCCTTGTACAGGTAGTTTGCATTCTACAACAAACCCCAAATGAATGTGCAAGATAAATACAAAATAGAAAATAAGTTAAAAGGAGTAAGAGAAATAAATATTATCAGAATAAAATGAAAAACCTTGTGATATTTGAATTCCCAATCAAAAAATAATTCGAAATATTTTTATATCTTTATTTTGAGTCAATCTTCTAGAATAAGAGTGTGTGCCTTAAATGATTGCTTGTTATTATTTGAAACTTTCCATAAATAGTAATTAAATAAAAACTAATATGGCAGGATTTTATAAAAAAATATCAGTTTTTTCCAAAAGCTTGAAAAAAATACAATAATACATATTGATAAGCATTTTTAGACTCATCTAAATCATGTAAATTAAATAAGATAAGTTAGGGGTAAATTTAATCTCCATGGTGGTACCACGGCTGAATTTATAAAATATTCCTAAAACATCATATGAAAGAAGTTATGTTAAATTGCCTACTACTTGACAAGAAAGTAGATTGAAAGATTAATGGAAAAAGCAGAGCAACTTAAAAGAAGTTCAACCCACGTGTTCAATGGGTTATGTGTGAAAAATGATTAGTTAAAATCTTGAATTTTTTTTGCCCATATGCCATTTCAATAGAATCACATCAATGTGGTTCATTAGATCTTTCCTTTTATAACCGCTTATAAAATATTTAGGTTAAACAATGTCAATAGTATAAGATCAGGTAGGAGCAAGTTCCTGATTTTGCATTGGTAGTAGAAAAATTATGGAGGCTAGGTAATCTTGTGTAGTGCAGATCCTATCTATACACGTATGCATTTTTGAGACAACTAATACTTACTAGTTATTATGCATGTGCGGTATGCACGCGCGAAAAAATATTGATGCAACATATGTTAAGACAATTCTTATAATATTAGAGTTAAAATATAATAAAAGCAAATATATTATATCTTACATGTTTTTTAAGATTTGAATTGTTAATGGTCTTTGGTGTTAATAATTTATATTTTTAATGTTAAATCTTGTTTTGAATCATAAAAAAAACTTTTTCTAACGATTAAATAACACATCTCACATACATGTAGATCGCGGCACATTTGGGACCATCTAGAAGATTATTGAATTAGATGGTTTTAATACTATAAATTTGGAAAATGAACATCCAAGTAATATCTATACCAAAAAAAAAAATGAAGTTACCTACAATTTATTTGCCACCCTCCGCACTCCTCTCAATCTGTCTTTGGATCAATGTCTAATTCTCCTTCTAACCACCGGCTTAGTCCCCAGGTCCACATGATTAAGACATAACATGACATGTGAGGATGTTTACACCATAGAATGCAATCTACCTCTATGTTCAACTATTTTTTTCACCCGACCATGGGTTACCATCCACCCCGTACCCAAGTGGAGGCCACAAGTTATTTCCCTTCTTTATATTCCACACAATGCAAGCATTCTTTTTTTTTTTCGAATTTGCCTCCTCTATTTCCAAACATGATCGATTTCCTCCATGGTCTATCATTTGTCATTCAACGTTGTAACACCATAGTCCGTTAGCAGCCTGTAGTAGTAGTTTTACACCCCAACATCGGTAAGAGCATTGAAATAAGATTGTTTTACACTATAAAGATTAAAATGAGCATATATCTAATATGCAGTTTAACACACTGTCACAAAGTAATAAAGTTGAAACCAATACACATTCCATATTTAACTATTGGGTTCAACATCCTAGCAACTGAGCACAACAGTATAAGAGAAAATTACATATGTGCAGTGTTGCACGAGCTAAAATTTATTCATGGAGCATATCTTGAATCGGTTTTTGTGATATCAAAAATAAAACAAATTTAAGAATAAAAAAATCATGCCGGATAAAGTTTATATTATAAGTATGCAACGTGTCAAAAGTGTAAAGAAATGAAGTTTTTAAGACCTTAAAATTGTAGATATGATAATAGAGCTATTTTTCAATCAATTGAAAATCAGTTTCCTTTTAATCATTGAATCCTGATTGTTTGAGGTCCATCTGACATATCAAAGGCTATATTCTTCCATGCCCCAAAAAGTTGTTCGAATAGACTTTCTACGAATAAGTATAAAATAATTTCTTCCATATGGCATATACATTTGAAAACATCGGTAAGAGCTTTGAAATAAGATTATTTTGCACTATAAAGGTTAAAATGAGCATACATCTAATATGCAGCTTAACATACTATTATAAAGAAATAAAGTTGAAACCAATACACATTCTATATTCAACTATTGGGTTCAACATCCTAGTAACTAAACACAATAGTATAGGAGAAAATTATAAATAATTTGGCATTACAAATTGAATAACAAAACATCGAGTACCAAAGTAGTAGAACACAACAGTATAGTCAGAAGTTGGGTTGTCCAGATATGTGAAGTTGGGTTGTCCAGACATGTGTTCTAACAAAGAGATAGCATCCTGACATCTCTTACCAACACTCCCCTAACTGATCTTTTTATTTCTATGATGATGCCTGAAGGTGTTGTTGATATTACTGTCTCGTATATAGCATATACATGCTCTTTTTCTCCTCTTTACTGTCTCGTAATAGGAGTATGTGCTCCATGCAGTCGAAAAGAAAAATTAAAACCTGAAAAAAATTGGAAGTCAGATGCAACCCAGTTGAAAACTGAAGGTGTTTGAATAAATGAAAGAAACCTCAAAGTAGCTTCAGTTTTATACTATAGCAGTCACTATAATTTCTAGTTTAAATGTACTTAATAAATTTATGTACATATGTGCTGCTCATGCATAGCTGCTAGTAAGTAGTAAAGGTTGTAGAAGCCATGCACAACAACCTCACGAAACTATGTCAACTCGACCATCAGTGTTTAAAACTATCATATTTTACTTAAGAGATACAAAATGATAAAAGATGAAAAGCAACTCGTGAGATGAAATCATTTGGTCAAATACAATTAATGCCAAATCAGATCCATTCAAATAGGGATGGGAGAGGGGGGACAACAGGGCTACCTTCTTGCCATGCTCTATGTACTTCGATGGCTTGACAGCTTGATTGCAAGCACTCAAACCCCCCCCCCCCCCCCCCCCCCAAAAAAAAGTACTTTTAGATCCAGACTAAAATTGTAGATAGTACATAGGCAGAGAGTAACATGAGCTAAACAAAACAGGAGTAAACAGGTAGTGAGTCTGACAGAATAACGACTCAAGACATTAGAAGTCTTTACACCCTAATGACCAAGAAAAATAGTACAATAAACACCGAGGCTTACATGACAACCTCATCTTCTGGTAGGAATTTGTTCTCTTGTTGCTCTCCTATCAGAAGCATCAAAGAGAGGCTATCTCTGGTAGCTCATCTTATCTATGTTGTTTTTTCTATAATCCTGCCAACAAAAGAAATATATCACGCGAAATAACATCTTATCTCTCTTGGTTTTTGCTAAAAATACTTTCTAAGCTTCATAAACAAAAATATTTGCTTTTAAAACATAACTGATTTCCATATGGCCTTTGAAACAAAAATCATGCACCAAGTAACCAGCCATAAAAAGAGAAAGAGAAAGTTAAAAATGGAACCACATCTTACTATGACACAGCCATCTAGAAACCAAATAAATTAACCAGTCATCACAACTGGCAACATTTTTTGTGTTACAATACCTAAAGTGTTGATCAGTTTTTTAACCTTACAAGAAAACCACTTGCACAAATAAAATGCTTCCTAAATCCTAACTATGTGCTAAAATAATCAACTTTGAAACAGATTATGAGATTAACACAATCTGGAGGCCTATATTATTAAATCTCAACATATAATCTAGTGTTTGTTTTCATATTAAGTTTAAATAAACTGATTAATCTCAGAGTAAAAAGCATGCCTTAAATCAAAGTGTGCAGCCATGAGATTTAATGAGAGATACGAAGTCTAGCAAAACATTTACCAACAAGGCAGCAAGATTCATTATCCTTATAAAAAATAGTATTAGTGTACATCATACTTTTAGAATCCAAAAGTATTTTGAACTGTTTGAGCAATAAAAAATGTCAAGCAAGCAAATAATAAGGTGTTACAAGGGTGTTTGACAAGGCAACTAAACCATAAAAACATCAAAAAATAACATCATGAGTTACAATATATCCATAGTAGTATAGTACTTATAAAGATGGGATTAAAGTTTGCAGCATCCGTTTTGTCTCAAAAATAGTTTGTAGCATACAACTTTATTTTTTTCATTGAAGAAAACTACTATTGTACTAGGGTTATTTCATTCTTTTTAACTCAGAATAGGATATCTTGCATCCATCAATCACATTATCACAAATAACTCAATGTGCTACCATTAGCTTTGTGGTCACCAATTACTATCACTTGTTGCCCCCTCTTCCACTATTGAGTGCTACTACTGGATCCAATCCAAGCCACAACCTCTACTCCAGCTCCCATAGCCAGTTTCAACATTTGTACTATCTAAAACAATTTTAAATTTTATGAATTGACATTTAGATGCTAATTAATTGTCGGTGTGCTAAATTTGACACACAAAAGACTCCATAATTATGCTCGGAATAGAATAAATTAAATTTTCATGTATGCAATAAAATTAACCTTGAACCAAGTCACATTAGCAGGACTGAATATAGCTAAGATAATACAAACTAATGGCATGAACTACCTGCTTCTCGTCATCACGGTAGTCAAGAAATTGCAGTTGCACGTTGACTTGATATGTTCTATGTAATTTTAATGGAATCAACAAGCTAACCGAATTAGCACTAATAGTGTGGCAAGATGATGAATACCAGATATGATGGCCCACAATAGAGACGTTGATCCAAAGAGATGTCAAAGCTAGGAAACATAACCATGAATTAGAGATACGGTGCCAGCCAACTGCAATTGATAAGTTACAATGTTAATGCACATAGACATTACATAGAACATGTGTTAGGAAATAGACTAATAAAAAAACTATCAATCTCACTTAAGAAATCTTCCACAGCGAAAGTAGGCAGCTAGGGAGGATACATGATCACAGCCTTCACAGGGTACCTAAAAAAATTACAGACAACTCAATCTTTAAAGTATAGAAAAGGAAAATATGGTTAATTTTATCAGTACTTAAAGGAATATAAATCACAAAAGGACAAAAGGTTGGTGTAAGAACAACTCACAATTGATTCATTACTTCTTTCTATTATGTAGCCAATGCAACCCAATACTCCCAACTCTAACTGAGTTGGTACTTTTCATTTGCTATTTCCCTAGAAAATGCTCTACATATACTCAGGTTTAGCAACAAATTTTATAGCAAGCTCCAATCCATTTACTAAACTGCTTCATATTAAATTATGATTGATATCATATTTCAGTTCAAATGAAAGTACAAAGTAATATTCACGAGCACTGCACAATCATATCAGTAATAATATATGCAAATAGAAATAATACTTACCATTAACAGTTGAATTGGAAGTTCAGTGGTTTCAGTTCCATTCGCAGGCACCCAATCCACTGAAATTCCAAACGCCTAAAAAGAATTCACTTCCTCTCTTCCTCGTCAGTAGCCAAACCCACCATCGTAAGCACACACCAATTTCTACATCTCCCAGCGACCCAACCTCTCCCGGCTAGAGCAAGGTACGGTAGCAGGAGGTGACCAAATTATCTAACATTGCAGAACCAAAACTCCAAAAGAGCACCATACGCCAGGGCAAGGAAACACAATAAATTAAGTTCATTCGCTAGCAAGAAGTGAGCTGCGGAACCGGACCTGGATGAGGGAGCAGGCCTGCTTGATGGCAAGCATTTCCTGAAGAAGTTGCGGATCCGGGTTGTCGCCGGGGAAGCCCTCATGGCGGCGACGACTCCCGTTCACGCATAGCACGTGGTTGGGTCTTCCATCGCTGCACACCTATGCAGATGCCACCGCTGCCGCTGCCGCGTGGGATCCCTTGTGCACAACCGCAATAACACCATTGTCCGTAGTCTCCCAGCCATGCCGCCTTCATCTTCATCGGATCTGGGCGTCGTCCGCGCCTCCTCCCCTCTCCATCTCCAACTCCGATTAAATCGCATCATCCACTCATCCAGTCCTGCATCGAGGGAGATAGCATGGGATTACCTACATCGTTGATGGTACCATGAAGGCGAGGCATCGATCCTCACGGGCACATGTTCGTGCCGGCAATCGCCAACACCGAGGCAAGGTGGCGGCCAAACGATGACATGATCTCTGCCTTAGGAAAGTGAAAAGCAATTAGCAATTGTTTCCAAAAACAAAAGTAGCTATTAGGGAAGGAGACATCAACGGGGTGTGGTGCAATGGGGGATGATGCGTGGATGGGTCCAACGGGTAAGGAATATATGGGCGAAAAAATTTTGGTTGACATAAGGGTGTTATATAGTGTAACTTTTTTCTTCATCTAAAAAATATGTGGTTGAAAAAGGTGAATTTATTTTGATTCAAAGGTGTAGATTGGTGGGTATAGAATATTATAAGTGAGAAAAGGTATCGTAGGGACTCTCTCTTTTATTGGTTTAGATTAAAAATAGTCTGTACAAGTTTATGTTTTTTTTTTAGAAATTGATATAAACCCTGCCTGTACAAACGTACACAGCCTCACGAAGTTTATGGAATATGCCGTTGAAATCCTCTTTGTTGTTCTCAAGTACTACGGTCTATGCATGGTTCTCTGTGTGTTCAATAGCTCTCAGCGTGTGGTGCGATCTCTCCAGCACCACTACATTGGATCCGTGAGTTTCCAGTTTCGGAACAGTAGGGCTTGTCACACCGTTCGAGACGGAATCGGATTGCCGCACCGACCTAAGCCGCGCCGACCCGCAACATCCGACGCGGTTAAGATTCCGACTCGGTTCCCACCTGGGCACGATATATGCCTTCGACCGAGGCCGCAGAGGGCGCACGTCTCCGCTTCAGATCTTGGTCACGTATACGTCGCTGACGCTGGCGCCTTCGTGAGATCACCTACCTCTCTCCCTCGATCGGGCTCTCGGCGGCACCGTCGCCAAAGCGACCTACCGGCCGGGAACGTGGCGTTCTCCGTGAAGATGGCGCCGAACTGCACGGCGACCCTGCAGCTGCACGGCCCGTCCCGCCTGTCGCGATCGGCATGCAGCACGCCGATATTCACCGTGGATGACGTCAAGTCGACGGCGGCATTCACCGACGAGGAGTTCCATGAGCTGATGCGCGGCGGCGAGCGCGAGACGCCGTCACGCTCGGGCTCCGACGAGCTCGTGCAGTGCCACTTCCAGGCGGCGCGGTTCTCCATCGACGACATCCTCCAGGCGCCGCTGTCCGAGGACGACGCCGTGACGCTCGCGGAGATCTTCTCCGAGGAGGAGATCGAGGCCATACTCGCCGGCGGCCAGCAGCCACCCGCCGACGGCCGCCAGAAAGCCGCCAAGAAACGGAAGCGCCGGCCACCGTTCCGGCGTCCTTCCAGCTCCAGTGACGCCGCCGCCGCCGCCGGGTCAGTGGCGATGGTGCCGCGGCGCCCGGCGAAGAAGGCGCGGCTCGTCCGGTCCTGGCACAAGCAGATCGCGTCGCGCATCCTGGCGTGCCAGTTCCGCGCGCCGGAGCCCTCGCGCGGGCGCACGACGCTGCGGTGCCAGTGCTCCGAGCTCGCCGCCATGGACGACCGCGCCTGCGCGCTGCACCAGGACGCCGGCGACGGCGGGGAGGAGTGGACGGAGAAGGTGCGGCGCCGCGTGCCGATGGCCGCCGGGCCGGGCCATGTACGGGTGCCCAGGCTGGCCAGGAAGAACAGCATCGCCGAGGTGACGCGGTACATGCGGTGGCGCCGCGGGGTGTGGATGCCCACCCGGTTCTACCTGGAGCGCGCCGCCGAGCGGAGCGTGGACGCGTGGCTGAACAGGAACAGCTAAGCGACGGCTGGGTGACTGGATAGAGGCATAGAGCGGGCGGATGCACAAGCAGATCCAGCCGCGACGACCACCGGTCACGCCAGTTAGGACAGTCATATGATCGTTGACCTGTATGTTAGATAAATCAGAAGAACTCTGCTTTTCTGTCCCTGGTGATTTCTCGGTGGAGAACCCGCTTGTACAAAATCATGCTTTGGCCCTGAAATAGTGAAATTCATTGATATGATCGTTGACCTGTATGTTTTTTGTTTTCGGCCGCCGGTGATTTGCCAGTGAAGCAAGGAAACCCGCCAGTCGTAACCAATTCCGCATGTAGAAAGTCAATGTCCCTTTTCAAATGGCCGTGAGAATCGTTACTCGTGCTCCGAGTCTGCTTCCCCTGCCGCCGGTGCAGCGGTAGCCGTGAGCCGTCTCATCCGCCGATCCGCGTCCCACCACTGCGGCAGCGCCCGGTGGGCTCCCGGCTTCCTCTGCCGCGCCTCGGATTCTTGGAGGAGGTTGCTCGGGAGATAGGATCAGCCAGGCGGCGCTGCAGAGTACAGACTGCAAAATCTTGGGAGCAGAGCAGTGAGCCGCTTTCCGGGCATTATTGGGCCGTGCTGCTTCCTGATATCGGGTGAGCCACCATCTCCTCTATTTGCTGCGGTGGGTGGCCATTTCACTCGGCCTGCTGTCTCTTTCCAGCCCAGTTCGATCTACATCTGCTACATGGAGTTTGAGAGTAAAGCAATCTTCCCAGCTCCGCATACAGTAACCCGGTAAACCGTATTCAAGTCATTCACCCATGCGTAAGACCGTGCTAGTTTATAAATATAGGATTGTTGGCATTGGTTAGCCTGTCAGTTGTCAAACAGCCCGAACGAATCAACCGACGCCCCACGTCCGTTCGCGTCTCGCAGTCCTTCAAACCAGATTTCAATGCATGTCTGTTTAGATAATGGCATTTCTTTTTAACTTTTGCAAGGAGATTTGCAGGGCTTGATTGAATTTAATTATCAAGGATCGACCTCATGCACTGCTGCGTGTTCGATAAATTAGTATTTTTAATTTTATATTAATCTAGAAATAAATCATAAGTATGATTAACAAATTATATGATAAACTAGACAATTCTACGTAAAATCTAGACAAATCTATTAAGTAAGATAGAAACATAGCATCTACCATACTAGCAACATTCATCATAGACAAATAGACTACAAAAGCTAGTATAGAAGACATGATGTGAGATAAGAGTACGTACGTTTCCTTCTAGACTGGGTAGAGGAGGCGGCGACAACGTGCAACACCGTCATGTTATTGACGACGACGGGTGAGACCGACTCGACGACGAGGAAGACGAGCCGTAGCGACGAGCTTGACGAAGACGAGGAAGCGATCGAGCAGTTGTGCAGAGCGCTTCCCAAAAACCTTATTCGCCCTCTCCCGGTGCAGGATAACAGAGGACGACGGTTCCGGAGACCTGCTCTCCCGTTCGCCGGTGCACACCGATAATCGGGATGGAGAAGACTTGGCGGCGCAACAGTAGCGAGAGACAAAACTCTAATCGATTGCATGATATGATTTACGGCGGTACCTATACATATTTATAGCGGGGAACCGCTAGGGTTGGACGTCCCGCAACCGAGTTGGTTACCATATTAATACATCGATTTCCATAATTAAATATATGGAATATGCAGCAAAAAGAAAGTGCAAAAAGAAGTCGCGCCTCCGCAAGACAAGGGACCGAATTTTGGCGGACCATTCACGCAGGTGATGCGCGGTCGCGCCCATCGCCCACACGCCCGGCCCCGCCCCGCCCGGCCCGGCCCGGTGAGGCGAGCGAGCACGCGCGTGTGTTCTTCCTTTCTCTCATTCACACACTTGCAAGAGATGCTAGAGCAACTAATCTTATAAGTTGGACTCCATCCACCTCCACTAGCAATGTGGGACTAAATCTTTGCACTCCCACCACTTATGAATAGACCTTTAAGATCTTTAGGAATTATTGTTATTATTAATGGACCAAGCCCATATAATTCTAACAATCCCCCATCAGATCTCAAAGTCCCAGCTAGACTTTGCCTCACCCATTGTTGTTTAATATACCAATGTTTTCAGTGGAGACTGTTAAGTTAAACTTCCACCTAGAACAATAAGCTACACTCATTCACAACTTGAACAATGGACTACACCTTAAATTGTAAGTTTTGTGCAAATAAATTTCACTTACTGTCATAATTGATACTAGACCTCCATTAGGCTTCTCCACGGGTGGAGCATATAGGTCGTACTCTTTTGGTCTTTTATGAGCTTAATAGAGATCACTCAAATCTCATAGATTGCGACCTTACAATAATCAGACTTATATAGGTGTATTCATTCAAGAATGTTCTGTAGGATAATATCTTTGTTATTTAAAGCCAACTGAATACATTAAGGCAACAACCAACCTACCATACAGATATCGAGAGTAATGCATCGCTTCTCGAGTGGGTCACAAAAAGGTTACTCTCATGCTAACCAATAGCTTGTTCTTCCCAGGTCCTACTTCATGGAATCTCCGATCACATAGGTTGGGTTATCACTATGGAATAGCACATATGGGTCTTATACCCATCTCCTTCGATGCACTGTCTATCACATTACGTGACAGTCCCTTGGTGAATTGATCTGCTAGGTTCTCACCAGTTGAAATATATTCTACTGATATGACTCCGGAGTTTCTCATTTTCCTGACAGACTTCAAACATCTCTTAATATGTCTTGATGACTTCATATTGTCTTTAAAATTATTCACTTTGACTATCACAGTTTGATTGTCACAATTCATGAGGATTGCCGGCACAGATTTCTCGATAATAGGCAAGTCCATCAAGAGCTCACGTAGCCAATTGGCCTCAACTGTAGCTATATCTAGTACGATAAGCTCAGCTTCAAAGGTAGACCTCGTTAAGATGGTATGTTTGTATGATCTCCATGAAACAGCAGCACCACCAAGAGTAAATGCATATCCACTCGTGGCATACAACTCATCAGCATCAGATATCCAATTAGAATCACTATAGCCCTCTAGTACTGTTGGATATCCAGAATAATGAATTCCACAATCCATAGTACCAACTAAATAGTGCATTACCCGCTCAAGCGCACGCCAATGATCATCTCCCGGACAAGAAGTAAACCGGTTTAGTTTGCTCACAGCAAACGAGATGTTAGGCCTAGTAGCACTAGCTAAATACATAAGTGATCCAATTATCTGAGAAATCTTAATTGGTCTCTGTCAATTCTCTTATTCTTTTGAAGAATCAAGCTGGGATCATAAGGTGTTGAAGAAGACTTGCTATCCTTGTAATCAAAATGGTTCAAGAGCTTCTCAACATAATGAGATTGCGTAAGAGTAATCCTATTCTCTCCTTTGATTAGCTTGATGTTCAAGATAACATCAGTCTCATTCAGATCCTTCATATCAAAGCTTTAGCACAGAAAAGTCTTAACCTCATTGATCACGTCAAGATTTGTTCCAAAGATGAGTATGTCATCAACATACAAGCACAGTATAACTCCCTGACCCCCACCATGACATTAGTACACATATTTATCAGCCTTATTGACTGAAAAGCCTGCTGCTAGAAGTGTTGAATCAAATTTCTCATGCCACTGCTTAGGAGCTTGTTTCAGACCATACAAAGACTTTGAGAACTTACACACCTTGTCTTCCTGACCCTTTATTACAAATCCATTTGGCTGATCCATATAAATTTCCTCATCCAACTCTCCATTAAAAAAAGCTGTCTTAACGTCTATCTGATAAATGATAAGACCATGTGAGGCAGCCAGAACAAGTAATACACAAATAGTGGTTAATCTAGCAACAGGCGAATAAGTGTCAAAGAAGTCTTTACCTTTTTTCTAAGTATAACCCTTAGCCACAAGCTGAGCCTTATACTTGTCAATAGTACCATCAGGCTTAAGCTTTTTCTTGAACACCCATTTGCAACCCACAGGTTTGCAACCATATGGTCTATTGACAACTTCCCAAGTTCCATTAGAAAGAATAGAGTCCATCTCACTATGGACAGCTTCTTTCTAGTCATCTGCATCAGGAGATGCATATGCCTCTGAAATAGTTCTAGGAGTGTCATCCACAAGATAAACAGTAAAATCATCATCAAAAGACTTTGCAGTCCTTTGTCTCTTGCTCCTCCTAGAAGCTTCACTGTCAATCTCCTCATGGATTGGTTCAAGCGTTTGCTCAGTATAATCAGAAAATGCACTAGATTCAGGAGTAGTTTCAGCAATCACATCAGAAGATAATCTAGACATGCTATGTAAATCTTTCATAGGAAATATGTTCTCAAAGAAAATAACATCACAAGACTCCATTAATGAATTAACATAAATATCATGCACCTCTGATTTAACCACTAAAAATCTATAGGCAATGCTATGATGAGCATACCCAAGAAAGATACAATCCACAGTTTTAGGTCCCAACTTACGCTTCTAGTTAATTGGCACGTTAACTTTGGCTAAACAACCCCATGTGCATAAGTAAGAGAGTGATGGTTTTCTACCAATCTATTCCTCATATGGAGTCTTCTCCTTATTCTTCATGAGAACTTTATTTAGAATATAACATGATGTCAATAAAGCCTCCCCCCACTATGCCTTAGATAATCCAGACATGTCTAACATGGAATTAACCAAGTCAGTTAAGCTACGATTCTTTCTTTCGGCAACCCCGTTTGATTAGGGTGAATAGGGAGGCGTCCTCTCATGTATTAAACCATGTTCCGCACAGAATAAATCAAACTTATTTGAGAAATACTCGCCACCACGATCAGATCTAATTCTTTTGATTTTTTTCTCTAGTTGAGTTTCAACTTTAGCCTTATAAATTTTAAAGTAGTTTAGAGTCTCATCTTTTATTTTTAGCAAATAAACATAGCAATATCTAGTCGCATCATCAATTAAAGTCATGAAATATCTTTTTTCACCCTTAGTCAATATACCATTCATTTAACAAAGATTTGAATGTATAAGTTCTAGTGGTGTCAAGAGTCTCTCCTCTGCAGCCTTGTGAGGTTTTCGAGGATGTTTTGATTACACACAACTTGAGGACTTAAAACCTTTGACAATGGAAAAATTCAGAATTAAATTCAAGCTGGACAGTCGAGACATAAAACCAAAATATAGATGACATAAACGTGAATGCCAAACACTAGCATCACTCTCATTAACACCATCACAAATATAGTTCACAGACTTATTGTAATAATCTGAAAGAGAAAAGCGGAACAAGCCTCCGCATCCATAGCCTTTACCAATAAATTGTCCACTTTTAGACACGACAACTTTATTCGACTCTAGCACTACCTTAAAACCATCACTACATAAAAGGAAGTCACTGACGAGATTCTTCTTGATAGAAGGGACATGCTGTACATTCTTCAGTTGGACAATCTTTCCCGAAGTGAAATTCAGCTCGATCATGCCAACATCATGAACAGAAGCATGTGACCCATTCCCCATTAGGACGGAGGAATCCCGGGCGACCTGATAAGAAGTAAACAAAGAGGCATCAGCACAAACATGAACATTAGCACCAGTATCAAGCCACCAACAAGTAGATTGAAATACAGAAAAATATATGATAAATTACTATACCCACTATTTTCTCCAGCACTGGTCACCATGTTCGTAGACTTCTACTGTGGAGGCTTTTTTCCTTTGTGTTCTGGACATTTCTTTATCCAATGCTCATTAGAACCGTAAACAAAGCATGCTCCCTTCTCCTTGTTCTTCTTCTTGAAGGTAATGGTCTGCTTAGGCTTATTATTCTTGCCCTTGTCCTTACCACCACTGCCATGAGACTATTGTGGTTGATGTACCATATTGGCAATAGTGTTTCCCTCGTTAACTTTAGAACATCTATCCTTCTCACGAACTTTCTCCTCAACATCAAGAGACGCGATCAAATTTGAGACAAATATGTTCGTCCTCTTGTGTTTAAGAGTAGTGGCAAAATCTCTCCAAGTTGGAGGTAATTTGGCAATAATGCCCAACCACAAGCTTCTCAGGTACGACGATCTTAAGCAATTCGAGTTCCTTCACTATGCACTGTATCTCATGAGCCTGCGCGATGACAGATTTGCCATCTACCATCTTAAAATTATGGTACTGCTCAATGACATATAGTTTAGCGCCAGCATCTGAACCACCATAGTCAGCGATCAGAGCGTCCCACATATCCTTTGTGACTGTATGATGGATATAGACGTTCTGAAGATGATCTACCAAAACTCCAATAACAGCGGCCAAAAATATTGTGTTGACTTCACTGTAAACCTTTTCCTGATCTGCAGTGAAATCGCCTTCAGGTTTGTCAGTGGACACCCAGAACACATTCATGACAGCAAGCCACAGAGTGACTTTCACTTGCCATCTTTTGAAGTGCACGCCAGTGAATTTCTCTACCCTTAGTGCATCGACAAATCCAGTCATAAAACTAAAGTGCCTATAATAAGGTTTTTGGATTGTTGGATAAATTAGCACTTTTAGTTTTATATTAATCTAAAAATAAATCATAAGTATGATTAACAAATTACATGATGAACTAGACAAGTCTACGCAAAATCTAGATAGGTCTAATTAAGCCAGACAAAAACATAACATCTATCATACTAGCAACATCCATCATAGACAAATAGACTATAAAAGCTAGTATGGAAGACATGGTGTGAGATGAGAGTATGTATGTTTCCTTCTAGACTGGGTAGAGGAGGCGACAATGACGTGCAGCACCGTCACGTTGTTGACGACGGCGGGTAAGACCGACTCGACGACGAGGAAGACGAGCCGTGACGACGAACTTGACGAAGACGAGGAAGCGATCGAGCAGTCGCGCAGAGCGCTTCCTAAAAACCTTATTCGCCCTCTCCCGGTGCAGGATCACAGAGGACGACGGTTCCGAAGACCTGCTCTTCCGTTCGCCGGTGCACGCCGACAATCGGGATGGAGAAGACTTGGCGGCGCAACAGTAGCGAGAGGCAAAACCCTAAGCGATTGCGTGATATGATTTGCAGTGGTACTCGTACGTATTTATAGGGGGGAACCGCTAGAGTTGGGCATCCCGCAATCGAGTCGGTTACCATATTAATACGTTGGTTTCTATAATTAAATATATGGAATACGCAGCAAAAAGAAAGTACAAAAGGAAGCCACGTCCCCACAAGGGAAGGGATCGAATTTCGGCGGACCATTCACGCAGGTAATGCACGACCGCGCCCACGCCCACGCCCCGCGAGGTGAGGCGAGGCATGACAAGTGCGCGCGTGTATTCTTTCTTCCTCCCATCCATACACTTGCAAGAGATGCTAGAGTAACCAACCTTATAAGTTAGACTCCATCTATTTTCTCTAGTAATGTGAGACTAAAATTTTACACTCCTACCACTCATAAATAAATCTTTAAAATTTGTAGGAATTATTGTTATTATTAATAGACCAAAGCTATATAATTTCAACACTGCAGGCTGCCGGTGGGTATGTTTGTCGATGAACAGAGCTGGCAGAACTAGTGGTTCCGTGGGTGTCTGCCGGTGGGTATGTTTGTCGATGAACAGAGCTGGCAGAACTAATGGTTCCGTGGGCGTATGATTGCCGATACGTACATACTTAATAATTGTCTAATTGAGTGCAAACCGTGATCATTATAAATGACCACACCGACAATCTGGGAAGGCTTATATTGAACAAGTAGCACTACACTTGTTCACTTTTAGCCATTAAACGTCTTAATTAATAACTGAGGATACACTGGAATTTTAAGATTTTTTAAGGAGGCTATCTCAGGTCACTTCTCACCTCTGAAAACTCCAGATTGTCGCAATTTGTATAAATACAAATGTCTAAATATCTTTAATCAACGAAGTAAAAATGACATGTCATGAAATGCACGAACAATTAGGTGATTAAGGATACATGTTCTCACGCATAAGCAGAGACTGTCGGCGCTAATCCGGTAATGTCTTTTTGCCTACGTATGGAATGCTGCCTTCTAACCGAAATTAGTCGGCAGGGGCATTTCGGGCAACCCCACCCACCCCAACGGCAAGTCACACGGTGGACACTGGACAGTGGACACATGCAGCCGGGTGAGCGAGCAGAGCAGCCAGCCACCCAAGAAAGCAGAGCAGAAACAGAGGAGAGGAGCAGCCACCCAAGAAGGCCCTTTAAGAAAGCGAGCTCGCATCGAATCGAACGGGAGACGAGATACTGTTCTAGCCAGTAGTCAGCAGCACTCAGCCAGCCAGCTCCATCTTCCCCGCCACTCCAGGCCGAGCTAGCACACGCCACCTTCCAGATCCCGGATTGTATCCTGCGCGCGCGTGGCGGGGAGAAGAGCCTGATGGCGATGTCAGCGCGGCCGCTGCTGGCCGCCTTGCTGTTCCCGGCGCTGCTGCTCTCCGCCGCCTCGGCCGCCGACAGCAAGAGTAATGCTCCCGCCTTCACACTTTCCATGCCTCATGTTGTTGCGTGCCGCTGTTCTTTGCTTTCTGGATTCGTTCTTGCGTGCAGAGGAGTCCAATTCAGGAACCGTAGTTGTTTAGCTGTTTGCTATTTGGATCTGGGCGTTTGGGATGCGTGTTTCTTGGGATGGGATCTCGGGGTGGGCGCCGCACGGTTTAGATGGGTTGGTGGGGGAAACGATGTGCTAGCTCTTGGCATTTCTGGGAACAATTGTTGGGTTGTGGAGACCACACTTCTGACAGTCTTCACTGATCCATGGTTCTCTCTTCTTGTTTTGACATCAAACCGAATCTAAAGAAATTATATTGGTACATATTGTTTTTCGGAACATATTGATTGCATGAGACGACAGTGATGCATGGATCGCTTTGGCAATTCACGTCCATCCTCGGCCAAATCATATGTTACATTTTTTTTTAAAAAAAATTATGTATGCATAGTAAGAATCAGAGTCAAACCGTTAGGACGTGAATTGATTTCTGTCAGGATATCTTTTGAAGTGGAAATGTTGTTGCCGACCTTTGTTTGGTCAGGGCATATTTTGTGGTGTCTCTGTCACTCATCAATACGAGGGAAATGTTGCAATTACTTTGATGGGGAAACAAGATCTGCATAGTTTGCTTATGTTGCAATCTATTAGCACATGGGTATTTTTAGAAACAAATGGGTTTTTGTATGCTATAGAAATCAGTTGCACTCACCTATATCAAATCAAATTACTACCTAATGTGCCAATGAAGTATACTATGAACACAAGAACAAGCTTGATATCATCAGATTGGTCCTAGTTTCAAGTACATTTTGGCTCTTGCGCTTGCAGCTACAATTGGGCATTCCTTTTCTATTATATTATTCAAGGAACAATATATATGAATAAAAATTTCTAGGAAAATCACTTTGATGCCCATAATTTTGACCCTGGACAATTATGCAAGTTCTATGTGCATTTCATTTTGACCCTGGGTCGCTGGTGGCCTGGTGTACTGTTTCCCCCTACAGAGCATTATGTTCACATCACACCTGCAGCAGAACTGGATTTTTCTTTGCTATACCTTTATATTAGTTATCTTGCTCTGTAGTTAGCTGCTTACTGATTGTTTATACAGAGCATTATGTTCACACCTGCTGCAGAAAAATACAGTTCTTTGCTATACCTTTATATTAGTTAGCTTGCTTCTTTAAATGCCTTATTTTGTTTGATTATTGTATAAGTAGTTATTTGCCCAACGGAATGTTATTTTGATTGATGCACTTCATTATGCTCCTTGTAGTCGGAACTTTCTCAATAGTGCCCACAATATTCTGGCTACTTTTTTTTTTAGCACTTATGCTACATAAGGGTGGTTGAACTAATTCTCCTCCAATACTTATCCTTTTCTTAGACAACCCTGCCGATCAGCTTGTGTCTCTGATCAACAGCAATCGCACTGCCAGCAAGGCTTCTTCTCTTGCCGACAACCAAGGTCTGGGATGCATTTCTCTGCAGTACATCAAAGCATTCCAAGGTCAATGCAACCAGGTGGGCAAAAACATGAAGCCTGTGGAGTCCAGCTTCACAGACAAATTTGCCCCGGACTGCGGAGTCCAAGCTGCAACCCTTGCCAAGATCACCGGGAGGCTTCTATCGTGCCAGTCCAACTACGCGTCTCCGAATGAGGCCTTCAACATCCTGATTGATGACACCAAGAGTCTTCAGGTACTGCACAGCAAGAACCACACGGAGGTTGGTGCAGCTGTCAGTGGCACTGATGGCGGCGGCCCGTACTTCTGGTGCGTCCTATTCAGCGACGGGAAGCCAAGCACCAGCTTCAAGGTGGAAGGCGGTGAAGTCCCCAAGACCGCGATGCATCCAGGATGCTTCAGTGGCAACAATGACGACTGCATGGGTCCTAAGAACGGCGCCGTTTCATCCAGCGTGAGTATGTCCAGGCTAGTAGGAGTCATTCTTTTTGCTGTAGCGTGTGTCTTTGCATTGTGAGGTTGAGTACTGGTAAAAAAAAAATTCCGCCATTCATTTTGCTTTGTGAGAAAGAGTAGAACACCCCCACTTCTTTTTCTCGTTTACTTAAGCGGCTGAACAGTTTGTATGTCTGAACTCTGAAGATTGAGGTTTCACATGTGAGACTATTTGTTACATGTTCAGAATGTTCATGTCAACAATTCTGTGTACTCATTTCAATGTTTGCTGTGACCATAAGAGCCATTGTACCGATCTATTTGTTTCTCAAGCACAGTATAATTGTCAGTTCGAATGCTCCTTTGTATTATGAACATTCAGCAAGAAAATTTGGGTAGATGAGAACAAAGGACGTTTACTTAAGCGGCTGATCAGTTTGTATGGCTGAATATTGAGGATTCACATGTGAGACTATTCGTTACATGTTCAGAATGGTCTTGTCAACAATTCTGTGCACTCATTTCAATGTTTGCTGTGACCATAAGATCCACTGGGCCGATCTATTTGTTTCTCAAGCACAGCATAATTGTCGGTTCAAATGCTCCTTTGTGTTATAAACAATCAGTCAGAAAAATTTGCTAGATGAGAACTGAGAACAAAGGACGTTTTTGGGTATCTCTATTTTTTGAGCTTGCTTTGTCGAATTGTAACCATCATCAACGGCATGACATATTGGCATCTGATGTTGAAGTTCCTGTACAGACGGCAAGGTTCGGATAACTGGTACACGCGGTTAAGGCATTTCATCGAACAGGGTATATGCATCGATAAAAGAAAAAGACATCGCATTTCAAACTGATTTGATCCAGCCATTATTTTGAAAAAAAATATGATTTTCAAAACACAATTGGAACGAAAGGCATCTCTTAAGAATAACAAAACTCCGTCTCAAAAAAAAAAAAAAAAAAACAAGCTCAGCCGCACGGCACTGGTGCAAAGAACTAAGCAAGCCCAACCCAACCCAGCCCAACGCCGCCATCCAGTCCGTTTGCGCGGGAACCGATTAAAAAAACCGCGACGGGAACCCGCCGCCCCGCGCGCCCTCGCCCCCCGCCGCCTCCTTCCCCTGCAAGCTTCCCTCCCCTTCCCTTCCTTTCACATCCCTCCAAAAGCCCAACCAAACCCCTCACGCGCCGCACGCCTCGCTCCATCCCTCCCTCCGCTCCCCCACCGCGCGATGGTGCAGCGCCGCTCCCGCGCCAAGGCCGCGGCCCCTTCGTCGCCGCCGCCGGCGTCCGGCGTCGCATCGGGGACTCCGGCGCCGTCCCCGACCACCTCCCTCGGCCTCGGCCTCGCCTCCCCGGACGACGTCGCGGGGTCCCTCAAGTCCCCGTCCTCGGCGCCGCCCCGCCGCAGCCTGCGCCTCGCGGGCGTCGCCAGTCCAACCACCCCGACATCGGCGCCCCCTGCGCAGGATGGCGGCTCCTCTGGCTCCGGCTCCAGATCGGGCCGGAACGGTAACAGGAGGGGCAGAGGGAGGGGGAGGGGGAGGGCTCGAGCCTCCGCCTCCCCTGTCGCATCTGCGATGGCTGGGAACTCTGGCAGCGACGACGGCAGGGCGGGGGGCAAGGCTTCGGCTGACGGCGGCGGCTCTGGCGGTGTGGGGGTGTTCATGAGCCTGCGGTCGAGGTCTCGGATCGCGAAGCGGCAGGCGGATGCGGGCGCTCAGGTGGGTGGGGAGACAGGGGCTGGCTCGGGTGGAGGAGTTGAGGATGGACGCCAGGTGCATGATGAAATGCTGCAGCGGGATGCCGGAGCGCCGGCAAAGCGGTTCAAGCGTGTAATGGTTGAGGGAGTTGAGACGGAGTATGTGGCTGATTCTGAGAGCGGTTCTGATGATGATTGCGTGATGCTGGGGGAGGTTTGCACGAAGCTGCAGTTATCCATTGGTCCAAGTGTGGTGGAAGAGAAATCTGTTCCTGTGAACATGAATAGGATTGAAGAGGTGACTAGGGATGATCCTGCTGGTACAGGCAAGGAGGAATTCGTAGATGGTGCTAGTGTGCCCACTTACCATTTTTGGACGGCACGTAGTTTTGAGATGGAGCAATTTTCTCCTGTAGGAAGTCCTTCAAGTCCTGAAAAGGAAATCTATGCAGATATGTATTTCAAAGAAGAGTTGAGAAGATCTGAGACTAGAAATGGAGGCAAAGGAGAAGGGAAGCTAGTTTTGGGGAACAATGCTGATGCCAGTGTGGGCGTTCAAGATGGTACTAGCGCCCAAAAATATAGTCCGGACACTAAAGGAAAGGGGAAGATGATTGTAGAAGATAGTTTATCATCTTCGAGTGCAAGTGAAGATGAGATGGAGTTTCATCCTGTTCATGACAGTAAAGGAAAGGGCAAGATAGTTGTAGAAGATAGTTTATCATCTTCGAGCTCAAGTGAAGATGAGATGGAATTTCATCCCGTGGACTCTAAAGAGATTGAGATGAGCTCAGCATCGGTCGTTGCTTCTGTGGAGCCAATTCGCAGGCAAGCAGCAAGAGAGAGAGCTATTAGGCTGGCCCCTAAATTTGCATTCTTCAAAGCAGATAAAGATGAACACAGCGAAGACGATGATGAAGAAGAGTTGGAACCTGCTGCTGATCCTCAGGACTGGCCAGGTCCATTTTCAACCGCAGCAAGGATATATGAAGAGAGAGAAGCCAGATTGAGGGCTCGAGAGTCTACTTCTTCTAAGCTGAAGAAATCAGCTGATAAGGCCATTCTTTGGTCACCTTCAAAGGATAAGAAAAATATATTACGATCTGCTCCATCTCTTACAAAGTTGTGCTTAAGCACTCTTGCGGATAATGCTGAAGGTATTGAATCACTTGGAGGTATTCCAGATGAGCTAAAACACAAACTCTTAAAGATGCTGTGTCGTTCTAGAAAGATGAATACCCATCTTCTCAATGAACTGTTGTGTGACAGTCCTACAGAGCTGCAGCTTTATGAGTGCTCATGGTTGAGTGAGGATGATTTTGAGAAAACTTTTGGAAAATGCAGGACAGAGAACTTGCAGGTACTATTATGCTTTATGCAATTTCTTTGCTATGATCACTACAACAACAACAACAACAACAACAAAGCCTTTTTATCCCAAGCAAGTTGGGGTAGGCTAGAGATGAAACCCATGGGAACCCAAAAAAGAAGAGAATCACGGTTCCGGCACGTCTATTGCTAGTCTCCAAGCACTCCTATCCATAGCTAGCTCCTTAGGGATATCCCACGCCTTCAGGTCTCTCTTAACCGACTCGTCCCAAGTCAAGTTAGGTCGGCCTCTACCTCTCTTAACATTAGCATCTCTCTTTAGAACCCCACTACATACCGGCGCCTCCGGAGGTCTCCGTTGGACATGTCCGAACCATCTCAACCGATGTTGAACCAATTTCTCCTCGATAGGTGCCACTCCTATCCTGTCCCGGATATCTTCATTCCGTATTCGGTCTCTTCTTGTATGCCCGCAAAACCAACGCAACATACGCATCTCTGCTACACTTAGTTGTTGAACATGTCGTCTTTTCGTAGGCCAGCACTCAGCACCGTATAACATCGCCGGACGAATTGCCGTCCTATAGAATTTACCTTTTAGCTTTTGTGGCACCCTCTTGTCGCATAAGACGCCGGATGCTTGACGCCATTTCAACCAGCCGGCTGAAATTCTATGCCTAACATCTTCATCGATGTCACCGTCCTTTTGCAACATCGATCCTAAATAACGAAATGTATCCTTCTTGGCCACCAATTGTCCATTAAGGCTAACGTCTCCATCCTCATGTCTAGTCACGCTAAACTCGCACATCATATACTCGGTCTTGGCCCTACTAAGTCTGAAACCCTTGCACTCTAATGTGTGCCTCCACAGCTCCAACTTCCTATTAACCCCATCCCTACTCTCGTCAACTAACACCACATCATCAGCAAAGAGCATACACCAAGGGACATCACTCTGTATTTCTCGTGTGACCTCGTCCATCACTAAAGCAAATAAATAAGGGCTCAATGCTGATCCTTGGTGTAGTCCTATTTTAATCGGAAAGTCATTGGTATCGCCATCACATGTCCGAACACACGTCCTCGCGTCCCTGTACATATCCTTGATGAGGGTAATATACTTAGTTGGGACTTTGTGCTTCTCCAAGGCCCACCACATGACACTTCTTGGCACTTTGTCATATGCCTTCTCGAGGTCAATAAAGACCATGTGTAAGTCCTTCTTTTGCTCCCGATATCTCTCCATCAATTGTCGCATTAAGAAAATCGCCTCCATGGTTGATCTTCCAGGCATGAACCCAAACTGGTTTTGCGTCACACTTGTCACTCTTCTTAGGCGATGCTCGATGATTCTCTCCCAGAGCTTCATCGTATGGCTCATCAACTTAATCCCACGATAGTTAGTACAACTTTGAACATCTCCCTTGTTCTTGAAGATCGGTACTACTATACTCCTCCTCCATTCTTCCGGCATCTTGTTTGACCGAAAGATGAGGTTAAAAAGCTTAGTTAACCATACTATGGCTCTGGCACCTAAGCATCTCCATACTTCGATGGGGATACCATCAGGGCCCATCGCTTTACCACTCTTCATCCTCTTCAAAGCTTCCTCTATCTCTGTCTCCTGAATTCTTCTCACAAAGCGTCTGTTGTTATCATCAAATGAGTCATCCAACTCAAGTATAGGACCTTCCTCCTCTCCGTTAAACAACTTATCAAAGTACTCTCGCCATCTGTCCTTGATCTCCTCATCTCTCACCAGGAGTCGGTCTACCCCATCCTTGATACATTTGATTTGGTTGATGTCCCTCGTCTTCCGCTCACGGATCCTAGCCATCCGATAGATGTCCTTCTCTCCTTCCTTCGTGCCTAGTCGCTGATAAAGGTTATCATATGCCTGACCCTTTGCTACACTCACTGCTCGTTTTGCAGCCCTCTTGGCTATTTTATAGCCTTCTATGTTGGTTGCACTCTTGTCAAGATGTAGGCGTTTGAAACACTCCTTCTTCTCCTTGATAGCCCTTTGCACCTTATCATTCCACCACCAGGTGTCTTTTGCTTCTTGTTTGCCTCCTCTACTCACGCCAAACACTTCTGAAGCTACCTTCCGAACACATGTTGCCATTTTTAGCCACATGTCATCTGGTCCTTCTCCTTCCTCCCAGGGTCCCTCTCCTAGCATCCTCTCCTTAAAAGTTTGCGCCAGCTCCCCTCTAAACTTCCACCACTTCGTTCTCGCGGTTTTGGTACGTTTGTCCCTGTATACCCGTACCCGAAAACGAAAATCCGCCATCACAAGCTTATGTTGAGTGACGACACACTCCCCAGGTATCACCCTACAGTCCAAGCAAGCACGCCTGTCCTCCCTCCTGGCAAGGATAAAGTCGATTTGGCTCGAGTGTTGTGCACTTCTAAAGGTCACTAGATGGGATTCCCTCTTCCTAAATATGGTATTCGCTACCAACAAGTCATAAGCTAGCGCCCAATTAAGTATATCCACCCCCTCCTGATTCCTACTACCATACCCGAACCCCCCATGGACCCGCTCGAACCCTACATTAGACGTCCCCACATGGCCGTTAAGGTCTCCTCCTATGAAAAGCTTCTCACTGATAGGTATGCCACTAACCATGCTATCTAAATCTTCCCAAAACTGATTCTTGATGCTCTCATTAAGACCTACCTGAGGGGCATATGCACTGATCACATTTAAAGCCGAATCTCCAACTATCAGCCGAACAAGGATAATCCGGTCCCCGTGCCTCCTAACATCTACGACTCCATCCTTAAGGCTCCTGTCGATCAAGATGCCTACACCATTTCTACCCGATGTTGTACCCGTGTACCAAAGCTTGTAGCCCGTATTCTCCACCTCCTTCGCCTTCTGGCCCTTCCATTTAGTCTCTTGAACGCATAGGATATTTACACGCCTCCTAGTTGCCACATCGACTAGCTCTCGTAACTTGCCTGTTAGGGACCCTACGTTCCAACTCCCTAGACGAATCCTAGTTGGCTCGGCTAACTTTCTTACCCTTCGCACCCGTCGAGGAAAGTGCGAAGACCCTTGCTCATTTTTCACCACACCCGGGCGTAGATGTAGCGCGCCACTAAGGTTGCGACGACCCGACCCTTGCTCACTATTCATCGTACCCAGGTCACGATACGACGCGCCACTAAGGTTGTGACGACCCGGCCCTTGCCCATTTGACACCACACCCGGGTTCCGATGTAGCGCGTCGCTAAGAGGGTTACGCCCCAACGAATTTCTTATGGGTTTCATATCCATTTGCTATGATCACTATTTACATCTTTTACTATGCCATTATTCTTTTTGAATAAGTAATTCTTGAGGACTCATTTAACTTTTGTGTTAATGAAGGTTCTCCAGCTTGACCTATCTGGACGATGCTTACCTGACTACATTTTGCGTACTACCTTAGCCAAAGTTCCTAACTGCATGCCTGTGTTGACAAAAATATCTCTGAAGGGAAATTATCGACTTTCTGATAAGGGTTTAGAAACAATTATCTCTGCGGCACCTTCTCTAAGCTCGCTAAATTTGTGTGAATGTTCTCTTCTTACATCATCTGGAATCGATAATCTTTCTGACAAGTTACAATCTGTACTGAGGGAACTATATATTGATGACTGCATAAACGTGGAGGCTATGATGATTCTCCCTTCTCTACAAAAGATTAAACATCTGGAGGTGTTATCAATGTCTGGCATACAGTCTGTCTGCGACAAGTTCGTGAATGAGCTCATTCCTGTACATGGTTCAAATATGAGGGAGTTAGCATTTGCTGGTTGCTTGTAAGTCTTCACTGTCTTATAGTCACAGTAGTATTTTCTTTAAATCCTTTTGCTTGTTGTTAGGGCAAGCTGCATAGTGTGAATTTGTATGAAGGAGCTTGTCCTAATACACTATGGTTTTAGACTATTCATTGAGGATCCAAGGGCTTGTTTAATTAGCTGGTGTGGCAGTAGCACTTTGTCAATATAGTCCAGAGTAGGAGCTGCTTGTAATATTCATTGATGGCCAATATCGAAGAAAAGTTTTCGGGAGGCCCGTGTTGATCTCAGTGAGCAGAAAATGCCGGCTGCTGCTTTGTCTTGTTCAGTGTTCTTTTAGTGAAGACTCATGCTGCTTTTCTTACGCATATGCTTGTGTGGTGGGGCTGCATCGTTTTCATATATCAATTATTTACTAGTGTCAGCATTGAGAAAGATGTTACCGTTGCTAGTGTTTCTTAAATGTTCTTGCTAGCGATCATTAGATCTTCTGGATTAATAGGAATAACTATGACTCACTTTCTTTTATATCCACATTTAACTGAACTACTAGAGAATTTTGAAGAAACTCTGCCTCCCTATCTTCTATGATTGTATGATTATTGTGTCTCTTAAGTCAAACATGGCATGTTTATGCAGATATACAGAAACTATATGGTGCTGGATTTCTGACTTACCATTCTTATATTGTCCAAATGTAGGAAACTTACCTCATCCTCTATCAAAACAATTGGCCAGAACTGTCCACATTTATCTTCTTTAGATCTTTGCAATCTGAATAGGTTGCGTGACTCAGCTATGAGGCATCTTCGCAATGGTTGTAGACAAATAAAGAAATTAAAGCTTCAAAGAAACTCTTTCAGGTATTTCCCTTCTCTTCGCATTTCCAACTTTGAAATGCACCATTAGGAAACAGAATTAAGTGTTGCAGAAATACTCATGTATATTATGTTAATTTTTCTGCGCTATTGTATGCAATGATTAGTTTCTACACTGAAATTGGTGGGGGTCCACAGACCACAAGATTACCATGTCTAATTGTCGATCAATAGTATCGGTTTTATCTTGTCAAAACGAGCTACTTAGCATTTCTTCCTTTTCTTTTTCTACCATGGTGCTCATGCACCAGGACAGGTCAATGATTATGTTACTAGTGCAATAAACAAACAGAGATGGTAAAGTACTCCCTCTGTATTTTAATTCTTGACGTCATGACAGGATTCATGGTTCAAAAATGAATTACAAACACTGTCCTAACGTCAACAATTAAAGTCTGTAGGTAGTACATTGAAACAAGGAAAAAACATGTTTATAAGTAAAAAAAAAAAACCCTGACTAATGTCCAGTCCAGTCTCCCGAAGGGGTCCTCAGGAAGTCTAAATCAGCAAGTTTAGGGAACAACTTTTGTCACTATAATAGGATAGTAGTTTTTAATTCATTTTATGATGCTCTTCTTTTGCGTTCATCAGCATATGCTCTGTACAGACTTCACATTTCTTCTTGATATATTAATTTGATCTGTGTTACAGTGATGAAGCAGTGTCTCGGTATTTGGGAGAATCTGGAGGATGCCTTACTGAATTAATGCTAAACAGTATCGAGAAGGTACTATGCCTGTTCTTTTGCCTGCTTGGATGTGTCATAATCACTGATATAAAGTCTTATTCATGAGCTCAAACTTTTATTTCTTGTTTGCGGCGAACATTCTTTAGTCCTTTAGATTTACTCAGCAAGAGACCATATGGAAGATCCTGGGTGCATATAGTGGGAAATGACTATTATGGATTGATTATGGTTGCCTCATTGATTGTCACTTGCATTAACCTACATGACATAACATGAAAATGAGATACAAATTAATGCATGCCATCTTGCCACAAGTACAAGATTTTAAACGTAACATTTTGGAAAAGGCCAGTGACCAAGCCTCCGTGTAACAAACAACGAGGTTGGGGGTGAGAAAAAAAGTTAATTGGGATTACATTGATTTCATGAGAAGCGGGATTGCATTTGCACACCCAGATGATCTATTTAATTCAAGCTGGAATGCAAGAGTAATTGGGAATATTGGAACATTCTAGGTTGTTTGGTGTAACCGAACATTGTTGCTCACTGAAATGGGGAAACGGGCATTTCATCAACAGACTCTAGATCTATTTAATTCGAGCTGGAATTTAAAATTATTGGAATATTGGAATATTTTAGGTTGTTTGGTGTAACCTTATAACATTGCTGGGGCTATGGAGAGTATGAACGAACCATCAATCTACTCGTCTATGGTGACCTCCAGTTATCAATTGATGTTACGACGACTCTTTTGACTAAAAAGCAAACTAAGAGTGTTGTCCTGTCTTTCCTTTAAAACTGGAGGGCGTATTCTTACTTTGCCTACTTAAGTTTGCTAAAGCGTAGACTTGGTTTATGAGATTACTGCTGGAGCTGTTTTGGGCTATTTCCTTGACTGTTTTTATTGACGCCTTTCAGCTATTTCACATGTAACCAATTTGCCGTACTGAACTGGCTCTTGTTTCTATTTCATTTAGGCTGGAGACCTTACTGCTCTTGCAATTGCTCAAAAGTGCTCTCTTCGCTTGGAGGTTCTGGATCTTTCCTTCTGCCGTGAACTGACAAATGAAGCTTTGGGTCTGATCGTTGACAGCTGCTCATCATTGAGGGTTCTCAAACTATTTGGATGTACCCAGGTATGGTGGTCTTCCTACCACAGAAGAAACACATACTGTCTTCATATATATGCACATTTTTGGTACATGTTCTCTTTCTGGCAGAAGCTACTGAGAAGGATCAGAGTTAATTCAGTTTGTACAATCCAGTTCATTGATTGAGTCATGATGGCGTCGGACAATGAAAACTGTACTTAATTGTGTTAATCATTTCGCTGCAGGTCTCTGATATTTTCCTCAAGGGCCACTCAAACGGATTGGTAACAATTGTGGGGATGGAAGGGAACATATTGGAACAAATGGATAACCGTTAATTTTTGCGTGGAATAAAGCTATATTCCCCTTACCATTCCAGTTATCTAGATTAGGACTTTGGAGCCGTGACATGAAGGTTCAGAAGGTGACTTGAAAATTTTGCCGGCCTACCCTGCTGAAATCAGTTGGCGGCACGAATAGAGAACTGTTTTAAAGCGCTATTTCGTTTATTTTAGTCAAGTTCTAACATTGGAAAATTTATTGCTGCATTATGCGAACTATTTAAATTTGGAAGCAAGTATTCGTTTAACTGTGGTTATGAACGGCATTCCGATCAGTTCTGCTGCAGTGATGGTGATGAGTGGTCAGTGCGTGACATTCTTTCCCTGTTATTGTGGCTTATTCTAGTTTAATAAAACAATCCACTTTATAGTAGTAAGTAGATATAGGTGAGATTTCCACCCTTCGTAACATTTTGTGTGATGTGGTTGCCCTCCGCTTCCACAAAATCATCTGGAATCGTTTTCCACCGCTGTGATGTGGATGCCTCCCCAAATGACCACGTCGCTCGCCAGCCAGACATCAAGCCTTGCAGCGGACGCTTGCCAGCCAGATGTCGGGCCTGGCAGCGGGGCCTAGACAGTGCTGGAGAGGTCGGCCCGTGTGTGGCCATCATTTTGCCTGCACCTCCTTCGCCGCCATGGAAGCGCAGCCGGAGCTAACGACTCGTGCATGGGAGGGAAGGCAGCGACGCGTGGACGAGGGGGCGCGCCGACACAACAACCAGGCGCCACAGAGGGCTCATGCCGACACTACAGCAAGGTGCCACTGGGTGGGAATGAGTGGGGCGGCACCTGGGCCTGAGATTGCGTCGTGGGGGTGCAGTGTGATGGAATGGTCGGAACCTGGCTGTCAGCTCAAAGCCCCAGATATATGAATGTTTAGGCCAGTATTAGTGAAGCCTTATATTAAATATTATGTTATATATATATTTTTTGTTGATATATCATGATAGTTATGAAGAGAGAAGATTTTCTTTCATCTCATGTGAGAGACCTTTCATTAGGATGAAAGAATATTGTCTCACTCACCTAAAAACATGTTTTAGAAAGAGTGCAATGAAAAGTTCTACTGAGACTGGCCTTAGGCTAGTTTTAATGAAGGATTTTATTTTGTTGTTTCTAAGAGTAATATGTCATTAAAAATAATTTAAAACTATAAATAAAACAATTTCTCTAATACATGGTTTTATTTGGGTGTTTTATTACACTTGATTTAATGTTCTTTAATTAGTTGTATATAGGATAAAATAAAACCCCTCTCCTACAATATTAGTATTATAATATTTTAATTCTAGAAAACTATGTATATCCAATTTTATCTAAATAAAACTCCATCCCTTCCTTTTTATAACTTTATTGCAATATTATCAAAATTATTTATATAACATCATATTTATTAAAAATAAAACTTTCATTAGGAGTAGCCTTAGTTGAAGGGGGAGAGACGAGAAGCGATTGGGCGAGAGAGAGTTTGATACAAGCTCGGTTATGGACTATGGAACAGCGGTGGATGTTGAGGAATAAAAGAGGGATACTAGGGATGACAAGGGGATACGAGTCTTCAATTTTCATATTTTTTGATGTTATCCTTGGGCGCTAGATCTGAGGAGAAATGGGAAGAGGATTGTGGGAGGCGCCGGGGTGGACATGGCAATGCGAGGTGAGGAAGATGATGGCGTTTAGGGGAATCGGGAATCAGGAACCGAATGAGTCGGGGTGGTCTGTGAGTTTTGGCTGTATTTTTGCAATTTAGTCCTTGATGTTTATATAATTTATGTATAGTTCTGTTTCAATCATATATTAATACAAATTGAAACTATTGAAATACAATCTGCTATAGGTCTCTTACTGCACATTTTTTTTTGTCATTGGTGGCTGTGAGGCTGGTCCACAGTTTCCAATAGTTTTTATTACAGCTAAAAAGGCTGACTTTTCTTAAAAAAAGATGAAGAGGAAACAACATATGTCAAAGAAAAAATGCGCATGATAACCATCAATTAAGAAATAAGAAATAGATTACCACTGATCATGATTTATATTCTCCTTTGTTAGCGTGGCGTAGCGCGCCATGGCTTACTAGTTCATTTGATCTGTGGTGATTTTTTTAGATGGTTACACTTACCACCGGATTGTCCGGGAGTAAAATAGACTTCTTTACTTTAAACATCCTCCAACCGACTGTGCGCTAGTAAATTGACCCCAAAAGAGTGTTTTGGGGAGTAGTCCAAAAATTATTAGGGAGAAGTTTTTTTGTCTCTTCTAACAGTTCTCCCTAAAGATAGATCAGAAAAATTTTTGATTGGTCCACGTTAGTATCTGGGACCATAACAATATTAATTTCCTTCTAAATACAAGGATTGGGGCTCCCAATTTTCTACCCGTTTCTAGCTACAAATGGAGAGAATTTAAGAAGAGAATAAATCTGTGAGTTATTTTGGAAGTTGTTGGAGATGGTTTTTTAGATTAAACCCCATTAATTTGATTTAGGGAGAGTTTTTGGGAAGATTTGGAGATGCTCGAGTAAATTGTTTGTTCCCTAAAAAAAATTGTTTGTTCCCTCCCCATGTTTCCACAAGTACGTATCCAGTATAGCTCTCGATCCTTCTCTTTGTATTTTCCTCCCTAGATCAAGCCAAATGTTTGAGCAATGGTGGTTGGGGAAGCCATGATTAGAATGCCGGTAGGAGCACAAAGTGGAGGTAATCTCCTTCGTTTGCAATAGAGGTGATCTTTTGGACGTGGAGAGAAATTCAGAAGGCCCCTTGAGGTGCACGAGCTTTGAGCCTTTTAGACACACACCAAAAATAACTTTAATCTCTATCCCAGTAAATCAACGCATGTTTCATGGAGCCGGCCTCCTATGCACCACCGCCTCTCTGAGTTGCCTCGCCCCCGCAGCCCCGCTGCTGCCCCAGCTCCCGCTCTGCCTTGGCGAGGTACTGCCATGGTGCCCTGATCCGATCCTATCGCGCCAAGCCCCCCCTCCCCCCTCCTGTCTACCACCTCCCTCCGTCTCCTCCACCCCCGTTGTCATCACCATGGACGCCCCCACCCCAGCCCTGCCTGACCGCCTTCCTCCACCACCGCGGCTGGTGGCGCTCCCGCCACATCACAACCCCACCAACAGCCTCCACCACCGGGCTGGTCTTCTCCTCCCAAACCTTTCTTCTATGTCCGACTATGGAGGAGCCCCCAACAACCCCGAACCCTAACACACTAACCCGTTGGAGTCATGGGTGGACCTACAGGGTATGTCCTATATGTCATGGCATACCCTAGGTCTAGATAAATAGTAATACATATAGTGTGTAGTTTGGATAAAAAGAAATAATTTGTTTACTAAAATCATAAAAGCTATTATAGTGTAACTGGTTGATGAGCTTGAATTAGTATAAATACATAAAGGTCATAAGTTGAATTCCTATCAATAGCATTTTTTAAACAATTTTTTTTGGCATACCCTAGGATGAAAGTCTAGGTCTGCCACTGGTTGGAGTCCTCACCGGAGATGGGAATGGAGCTCAGAGACCCACCGAATTTGGAGAAGAAGGCTTGCTGCCTTAGCTCAAAAAATTGAGTGTTTGGAAGACCCAAAACACTCCAGGATGGTATAGCAAATTCATAAACACTACTACAAAAAGACTCATAAATAGAACTCCATCAGCAGCGATTGCTCTAGAATCGTTGCTAATAGATTAACGATAGCGGTTCAGAAACTATGGGTCCAACCAATAATTGCAGCCCTTTCGAACCGCTGTTGATAACGAGTATCAACAACGGTTCATTTATAGAACCACTGCTGATAAGTTTCAAAATTATCAGCAACAGTTCATTTATGTCAACCGCCGTGGATAAGCAATTATCAGCAGTGGTTCACCATCTAAACCATTATTGATAACCCGCCTATGCATATAACCCCCCCCCCCTTTTGGGTATCGAATAGAAAAAAAAGAAAAAGATGGCTCTCACCCTCATGACCTTATTCTCTTCGTCTCTCTCTCCCAATAACACCGCCTCTCTCCAAACCCTACTCCCTATGCCTCCTCCTCAGCCGCTTCTAGCTCGCTGCTCTCCCCATCACGCCTCCCCCTCTCTCCCCGTCGTGCCTCCCGTCAAGGCATGGGAGTGCAGCTTAGCTGCCAAGAACAACAAAGACTCTGCTAATGACGACACCACGTGTCGACCACCGTCTCCTCCTTCATCGAGTTGCTGATAGTGCCACTGCCGAGCAAAAGCAACAACAACCCACCATGCAGAAGCGCTCGGGGCTGGACCACACTTATGTGTATGTTCCCTTCCTTTGCTTTGCTCAACCTCTTCTACTCATCAGGTGTTTGATGAAATGCATGAAGGGAACTTGCTTCATAATGCTTTACACAAACTTATGTAAACCCAGCCATTGTTTACCATTACGGCTAATTGAATGAATTACCAATTTGGATATGGCTTCCTTGGTTTATCGTTGGAGCTGATGATGGGATTGGTGAATACACTGCCGACCTAGAGAGGGACCAGCAAGGGAAGCCAAGTATGACTCATTTTATTTCCACGGTTTTAGTTCCTATGGATTGTTGAGTTAAATATGTCCATAATTTCTATGTATCATGATGTTAAAAATAGTTGACGACAACAAGTACAAGGGGGACATTTATATGGTCTTTGATTATATAGTCCAACTATTGACATGTGGTCTGTGGGTTGACATCCTAGTTTTTTTTACCCCTCTAGTGATTCCTCTTTGCTTTAAATTTGTATTACATGTGCCTCTCGAACCCATCTTTTTTTAGATAGTGGAAGAATATGCCGGCCTTCACCTCAATGAGGATAGAGTCCCTAATTACAATACTATAGCTGCCTCACCTGCACCATGAACATCTGATACCACGCATAACATCAAAGGAAAACACCAATAAAAGTTTGGACACCTCCTTTATTAGACAACAATTCTATTGCTAAATCTTCATCCATAGATGGCAAAAACTTGCATGACCATCATATCCAACGACCGACATGCCTCTGTTAGCATGGCAACGTCTTCTTCACGCCTCTGCAGCTGAGCCCAGAAGCGGAGCCAGTGAGTTCCCTTGTAAAGAACTTGCATATATTTTTTTAAGAGAGATTTGTTAAAAATAATTTCATTCCTACTAATCCATATGACCCAAAAAATAGCAGAAGCACCCATTAGCATGAGGTTTTTTGTTTCTTTATTTACCCCTAGTAACCAATCGTTAAACATATCATCCATACTACGAGGGCTATTGAAACTGAAAGTAAAGTACACTACTCGCCATATAAACTTAGCATAATGACAATAAAAAAAGAGAGGTTGGATTGTTTCTTGGTTGTGGCAGAAAGCACATTGTTTGCTACCATTCCCATTCCATCTAGCGAAGTTATCCTTTGTTAACACAACCCCTCATTTGAGATACCACATAAATATTTTGATTTTAAAGGCAATTTAAGTCTCCAGATCTTCTTACAACACCTAACATTAGGATTATAAGATACGGTACAATACATAGAACAAACTGAGAAGATGCCATTTTATTGTAGATCCCAACTAAAAGTATCGTTCTCCCCATTAAGCCTAATATGGACAATCCAACTAACTAAGTTGTGTCGAAGGACCAAGTTTTGATCAACAAGACTCCTTCTAAAAGAGATATTTAGTGGTATAGCACTGAATACAGTAGCAACTGTATTATTTTTTTCATCTAACGATAAAATATAAGGAGGGGTATTGTTGTTTAAGTGTAAAATTACCCAACCACTTATCCTCCCAAAACCTTATTTTTTCCCCGTTATTTAGGTGAAAACTACCAAAGCATAGAAAGTGTCCCTTTACTTTCATAAGCCCCACTCAAAAGTGAGAATCCCCAGGCTTCTTTTGCACTTTCGCAATTGTTTTGTTGGCTATATTTCCTTCTTAGTATTGTTTGCCACAACCAATCTTCATTAATCAGTTGTTTTCCATAATATTTCTACCCGGAACCCATCTGCATTTCTCTCTCCATGGATAAATAAATTGTTAGCATATCTTGTGCTTATGTATTCATACACTAATCCTCCAATGCATCATTGATCACATACTAGTGTTAGCACCTTTTTTTTTCATATCTTATACATTTTTACCTTCTGAAGTATTTTTTCAATGCATCATTGCTTTGCAAATATGGAATCAATAAAAACTTCAGATTAGCATTTTTATTTATGCCACCACCTATGTGCTCACTCTGATGGTTTAAGTAAGTCCTTTAAGAAAACTATGAATTATAGTCTATGTACCACTTTTTATGTGACTCAATGCATTGATATAGCAGTTTGTTTCAATGTTTTTTCTCTAAGAGAAGAACTTAGGCTGACTAGTTACAATGTTTGTGTCTAAAATTGATTGTGAAGATCACAATGAAGTCTTGCACTGCAGCTGCACTAACTAACAAGTAATCATTCTTCTTACCAATTGATCTCTAATTTTTTCTATCAAAAAACAAGTTGATAGCTATACAACTGTAATCCTTTAACTTTATATATGTCGGTGTTTCGGTCACCGTCTAGTAGAATTTGTCCAGGGAATACGCTCTTAAGTTCGGTGATGACAACTCAATAGTACACAAGAGATTATACAGGTTCGGGGTATCTCCCTACGTCTAGTTCGGGTTGCTACTCGTGTTACTCGCATTGGGATGTACAACGGTCATGAGAGAGGAGAGTTCTCCAAGTCTATGTGGGATGACTGTCTGTGTGTGTCCGCCCCACTCCTCTCCGGCACTCCCTGCCTCCCCATGGATCCCCACCCCTCTCCCTCCTCTCTCCCCGCATCGCCCACTCCTCTCCCTCCCCTAGCCGGGCTGGCGACATGCAGGCTATGGCGGCGTGCGGGCTGCGGCCGATGCAAGGGAAGGGTGAGTAGTCGGCACAAGGGTGGGTGAGCGAGGGCGCAAGGTTGGCGAACGACGGCCAGACGCGATGGGGCGACGCGGTGGGGCATCGTAGCGGCTAGATCCGGGCCTGCCTCCTCCGAGCAGGCCTCCCTCCTCCTCCCTCTCTGGCAAGCGGTGCTGCAACATGGGGCGAGTGGCCTCTAACTGCCAGATCCAGTGGCGGCTGGACTCCCCCCTTCAGATCCCGACGGGCGGCGGCCTTGCGGCTGGCGGCAACGAGCAGATCTGGCGACGGGCAGCCAGGTAGTGGTGGTTGCCGTGCGGCTCGCGGAAAGGCACGACGACGGGCGACCAAGCGGCGACGGCGACCTAAGAAACCTTGTCGCCTTCGTGCGAGATCTGGCCGCGGTCCTCCCCTCTCTCCCTGGATCCGACGGGCGGGTTCGAGTGTGGGCTATGAGCAGGCCAGCAGACTCATGCTCTTTTTTTTTGTTTTTCGGGTTGAGGCGTAGCGGCGGATGAAGATGTCACCCACCGCTACTAATATATTTTTAGCTGCAGTTTGTTCGGTCTGTAAGTTATCCGCCGTTGTTAATTATTATTTTCAGCTACGATAATATAGTGACGAGCTGGCCAACCTGTCGGTATATTGGGTTTTGGCCTGTTGCTACAGGGCTTTTTGTTATTATGCTGCTGCCGCACACAAGGAGGACGCCATGAAATTTCAGACCTAATCCACTAATAATGCTGAATCTCCTCCATATCTAGCGCAGTGCACGACATCACAACCAGTATGACGATTCAGTTTGACGAGTCAGCCCCGATGTATGTAGCAACAACTAATCCCTATATTTATGCTAATTGTTTTAAGTTCTTTCACCATAATTTATAGATAGAGAGATGAATGTCTTTTATGAAAAAAAATTAGTACAAAGAAGGATTGTTATCCAAATATTACCATTGCGTATCGGATCCCATTTAATGTGCGTGTGACTGTGGCATCAATAAAAGATTTTTAAAATAAAACTGTTGAAGAATTATTTAAGGTCCAAAATATCTCAAGAACAATTGAATGATTTAGCCACTTTAGACATGGAGAAAAAATTATTAGATGAAGTTAACACCGATAGTATTGACGTTACTAATTTGACATAAAGAAATGTTACAAAAAACTTCTAAATAACATGTAAAATACTTTTATATAAATATTTTTAATATACTATTGATTTTACTGATAATAGTAGTCTTTAATATATTTTATTTATATAGAAATTTTGTCTGTCCAAAATCATAGGGACGACCCTGGTTAGCATGCCAGCCTAGCTAGAATGCCACGCCGGCCGCTGTCCAAACGAGAACAAGGCACACCTATCTTGCAAACGACGGCACGTACGGCTCGACGTGCGGATCGCTCTTGGCTCTCCCAATCGATCAAAAGCCCCAAACGTCTCCCACACTTTAGCCGTACGAACATGTCGGGTTACTCTTACTCCCCCTACAGGCTACACCATGTGTCCACTCGAGCGTTTTCATCCTTCATTTCCATCTGCAAGGTCGCAGGGGCGATAGATAGACGGAGCCGTCTCTTGTATGCCATTTTATATCATATAATTAACATTAGGGAGCGCGTATGTGCAAATAGACGTCGCTGATGCCATGCAGAAGACTAGTAATATAATCTCTCTCTAGAGTTGAACATTGTTCAACATCTATCTCTGCATACACGTTGCACGTACGTATCAAATGGTGAGCTATCTATACGAGAATTAGTTTTAACGAATTGTGGATAGCAGGATAGGAGTTGTGTTGGTGGTATTCCTATTGTGAATTTCATTTTATTTTTTAAAGAAGTGATAACTATGGCCAGTGTTTAAATAAAAAAGTAACGAAACATTGGATAGTTTTTCATGTACACACCAGTCAAACCTTGCCGGCCGGATGCCCTGTAGAAAAAAATCTATAGAAACTGCCAAGTTGCACCGAGGGTGTATATATTAATGCATTATGATAATTTTTTATAGTTATTATTCTCAAAAATCTTATTTTAAGTATGTGTACATACTCAAAATGATAAATGGGTATAAACATATACCTATATATACATATATATAGGGTAATTCCATTCTACTCCCAAATATAGTTACTCATACGTTGAAAAATCCAACTTGGTTATGTGTTCATACTCATTTGTCATTTTGAGTATGTACATATACTTAAAAAAGGATTTGATAACCATAATCTTTTTTGAATGATTTTCTAGTTATAAGCATATGAATATATATCGCATTTACTGCTATATAAAAGTGAGTATATTCTTATATATCATGTATCCTAATAAAAAAATTAAGTATGTCCACATACCCTCTAGTATGACTACATACTCAATTTACAAATATCTAGTATGTTGTGATACTCTCTAAATTGTGAGATATACACGTGGGAGTAGCTACTCTGAAGCAAGATCTTAAGGTTTGTCACCTTCTTCTGGCTTTCACATCTTTCAATCTTCAAGCTTTCAAGTCTTGTAGAAGATTCCTGATCTGATATCAATTGAAAGTTGCCTAGAGGGGGAGGGGGGAGGGGGGAGGTGAATAGGCAACCTAAAAATAATCCTGAAAAAGCACTAAGTTTTTGATCAAATGGCAGGAATGACAGAACTTTCGTCAGGAATAACAGAACTTCCGTCACCACAGAAGTTTTATCAAATGACAGAACTTCATCAAACCTTTTTCTAAAACTTATTTAAATACGGATAACTAAACAAGTAGAGATATAATATTTGACAAAGGTGAAGCAATAGCAATGCACGCTTAGGGTTCTTTGATGGATAGCTAGCAACACAATCAACAAGTGAATCAAACATAATAATATGATAGAAAAGCAGAAATATAAAGAGAGACACAAAGAGTTAACCCGAGGTTTCACAACCACACTAAGTAGTTCCTACGTTCTCGTTGAGGAGCCACACAAAGTGGCTGGGTCTCTCTCAACCCTTTTCCCTGCCAAGCAATCACAAAGATCATGCTCAGATTTCTTTCTCCACTCGATTCTTTTCCTCTGGAGGCAAATCACACCTTCACAAACATTCCCGTCTCACCACAATAAGTTGGGATCTCAAGGACAACGCCTAGCCGTCTAGGAGATCAATTCTCCAAGAGTAACAAACAAATCAAATCTTGATGGGAAGGGAAAGATGTGCTAAAGCTTTTGAGGGGATGGATTCAATCTTTTGTGGCTGGATCTCTCTCGCTTGCTTGGAATCTCAAGAACAAGACTAGGAGTGAGAGTGGAGAGCTCTAGCTGAAAAATGAGTGAAATACCAAAGTGTCCAACTTTTCCCACGGGGGAAGGGGTAAGCTATTTATAGAGGCTCTCCGAAAAACTAGCTGTTACACAACTTTTCTGTGTCTGACGGAACTTTCTTGGTTACCCACGGAACTTCTGTCAGTTCAAAAAGAGCTATTGTGTGGATGGATTTCAACTAAGTCAGAGACGACGGAACTTCCGTGATGGTCATCAAGGAACTTCCGTCGCTCTCGGGTTTGCAACATAGAGAAACCAGAGAACAACAGAACTTCCATGGGGGATCCCACGGAACATCCATAACTCTTGGGTTGGCTGAGGTTAGAAGCTTGGCAATGACGGAATTTCCATGGAATGAACCACGAAACTTTTGTGACTTTCTATTTGGCTCAAAAAGGATTGGTTATTTGAGGCATTGGTTGGCTAAACTCTCACAAAACTTTTTGGTAGGCTTGAGCACATAAATTTCCCTTCTTAGCAAGATTGATTTACCCCCATTTATAGTTCAGCATGCCTATGACTCAATTAAAATAAAAACTACTTTTTACGGCATTTGAGTCAATTTTCCTTTTCTTCTTTTTAAGAGTAATAGCCATCTTGCAAATGTGGCTTTAGACAATAATTTTGATTATCTATACATTTACTTCATGAATATTATTAGCACAATTGTTATCTTCCGTCATCATACACCAAAACCCACTAGGGGATCCTAGATGCATCTTCAATCTCCCCCTTTTTGGTGATTGATGACAATAGATTAAAAAGGATATAAAGGAGATAATCAAACTAGACAAAGAGCAAAATATAGCGGAACTCCCCCTAAAGATATGCATGAATCACACAAACATGTGAAGGAGCTCCCCCTATATTTTGCTAAGGAAGAGGCCCTTGCTGCTGCTGCTGCTGCTGCAGTAGCTTGCTCAGCATAGAACCGATTGATGTCGGCTCTCTCAGAAGTTGACACACCTTTGGAAGGAGCAAACATGGGTCGGACCTCGGACTGCACTCTTGGCCTGAGTGGAAGGTGCCCACATTCCTTCTCAAAGATCATCCCAGTCTCAGTCTCAATCATCCTCATGAGATAGGGAGCATAAGGAAGGCTCCTTCTAGTGTCAATGGAAGCTAAGTGAATTTCATTAGTGATGAAGTCCATGTCATAGAAGGGTCTTGCCTGAGGATTAAACCTAGCAAGAATGTTCCTTGAGCTCTCCACTATAGCAGTAGCATATCCTCCCTTGGGTGTGATGGTCACTCTAAGCATCCGGTTGAGCGTGAAGTAGTAGTTGTGAAGACCATTTGTTAAGCCAAAGTATCTCTTGATTGGCTCATAATACATGAAGGCCATGTATGTATCCTTCATCACAGGCTCATTTGAGATGAGCTCCCTCGTACAATCAGCATTGCCTTGGAAGAAGTAGCTAGCAAACCTCAAGGCAGAAACTGAGTATCCCTGACCTTGAGTCCTCCAATGAAGAACACCTTTGCCATCAAGGTAGAGAGTCGCATAGAACTAACAAATTAGTTTCTCATTCCATCCATAGTTGAATCCCATCAACTCATACACATCTCTGTCCTTGCTGCTCTTGAGGATCCCTTTGCCTTTCCGGACCTCTTTTCCTTCATAGGCTTCTTGCCCTTATCTAGGGACCACCTAGGAGGGAGAGACCCTCATGGCTGAACATGTACTATCTGGGCATCCCCGCTGGATCCTTGACCACTCGCACCATGATCCCGAACTGCAACAGACTTCCTCCTCTTAAAGACAGCCACAAGTTCCTCACTTGAAGAGGAGGAGGAAGAGGAGTCATCGCTTCTCTCAAGTTGAACAGTTGCCCCTTGCCTGACTCTCACCATCTTGAATTGACACTGGCAAAAGAATTGACCAAGATGAGTCACATGTTAGGGTTAAGATTTAAGAGATGATCAAGTTCAATGCACTGAACTGCAGGCGATGGAAGTTCCGTTATAGCCCACGGAAGTTCTGTCATTACGGAAGTTCTGACAAAAATTCCTTCATTTGCAGTTTGCATCAAAATTGTATTATTCCTAGATCCTACCACAACATGTCAAACACTTCTAAAATAGGGTAGACTAGCCCTAGAGGAGTCAATCTATCCAAGGAAAGTGAAGGCATTTGAACTATTGACTTAAAAACAAAATTTAGGTCAAAACTCATACCTAGGTCAAAAATGAAGAAAATCAATGGAGATTGCGTAACTTCCGTGGGGGAGGAGCCAAATCTCCACCTTTTTGATCAACTTCGTCGGTGGAACCTTCAAATTGCTAGGAATCACCGCCTAGGATTTGAGTGGATGAGAGAGAAAAAGAAAGAGAGGAGTGAACGGTTGACTTGGAAGAAGAGGGGCATCGGGCCCTTTAACCTGAGAGTGACGGAAGTTCTATCATTGGGCGATGGGAGTTTCGTCGCTCTCGGGTTTGGGCAGATAGCCCGATTGAGAGGTCACGGAAGTTTCCATAGAACTTCCATGGACGATGGAACTTCCATCAATGAGTGATGAAAGTTTCATCGCTCTTTGTTTGACACAGAGAAATTGTCTACTAGTTTGAACTTTTGGACAAGATAGGTAGGGAATGTAGGACTTGTTTCAACTTGTGAATAGCAACAATCAACCAAGTAAAACTATATTCATAGGTTTCAATAATATGATCTATTGATCAAAACATTTTGTTTGAAAAAAAGCAAAGACATTATGAAATTTTATTTTCAAGGCATTTTGCATGAGCACTACATCAAACAAAGTACAAGATTTTACTCCAAGTTGGATGAGTCTAGAATATTTAGTTCACTCCTAAGCTCACAAAACCACTTCTCATCTAAGGGCTTGGTAAATATATCCACTAGTTGTTTATCGCTCCTAACATAGCTAATCTCAATATCCCCTTTGATTGAATGATCTTTCAAGAAGTGGTGCCGGATATCTATATGCTTAGTCCTATTATGATCAATGGGGTTATATGTAATCATGATGCCACTCTCATTGTCACATAGGAGTGGAACTTTGGTCATAGTGTATCCAAAGTCCTTTAGAGTTTGCCGCATCCAAAGTAGTTGAGCACAACAACTTCCGGCTGCGACATACTCCGCTCCGGCTGTGGATAGAGCAACCGAATTTTGTTTCTTGGAAGACCATGGCACAAGGGACCTACCCAAGAATTGGCATGTTCCGGAGGTACTCTTCCTATCCACCTTACATCCGGCATAGTCAACATCGGAATAACTGACTAGCTTAAACATGGAGCCCTTTGGATACCACAATCCTAGGTTTGGTGTGTGAACTAAATATCTCAAGATTCTTTTAACAATCACTAAGTGACTTTCCTTAGGAGCACTTTGAAATCTTGCACACATGCACACACTAAGCATGATATCGGGCCTAGATGCACAAAGATAAAGCAAAGATCCAATCATGGATCGATATACCTTTTGATCCACAGGCTTTTCATTTACATCTAGCCCGAGGTCTCCATTTGTCGTCATGGGAGTCTTGTTTGGTTTTGCATTCTCCATGTCAAACTTTTTGAGTATGTCTTGAGTGTACTTGGTTTGACTTATGAATGTTCCTTCTTCAAGTTGCTTGACTTTAAAACCTAGAAAGAACTTAAATTCTCTCATCATAGACATCTCAAATTTACTAGTCATAATCTTGGCAAACTCATCACAAAAAGGTTGATTAGGAGAACCAAATATGATGTCATCGACATATATTTGGCACACAAAAATATCATTATCAACTTTTCTTGTGAAGAGAGTAGGATTGGCCTTGCCAATTGTGAAGCCCTTATTGATCAAGTATCCTTTGAGGTGCTCATACCAAGCTCGAGGAGATTGCTTGAGGCCATAGAGAGTTTTGTGAAGCTTGTACATGTGGTTTGGTTTCTTTGGGTCTTCAAACCTTGGAGGTTGTTGTATATACACCTCTTCTTGAATAGGGCCGTTAAGAAATGCACTTTTCACATCTATTTGAAAAAGATTAAAACTATGATGAGTAGCATAGGCAAGTAAAATATGAATTGACTCAAGCCTAACTACGGGTGCATAAGTTTCACCAAAGTCCAAACCTTCAACTTGTGAGTAGCCTTTTGCAACAAGTCTTACCTTGTTTCTCACCACTACACCATAATCGTCTTGCTTATTGTGGAACACCCATTTTGTACCTACAACATTTTGTTTGGGCCTCTCCACCAATGATCACACCTTGTTTATTTCAAAGTTGTTCAACTCTTCTTGTATGGCCATCACCCAATCCAAGTCTTGAAGTGCTTGTTCCACCCTAAGAGGTTTCATAGAGGAAACAAATGAGTAATGATGATAAAACATAGTCATTCGGCATCTAGTAGTTACCCCCTTTTGGATGTCACCAAGAATGTTGTCAACGGGGTGATCCTTTTGAATGTTTTGTTGGACTCGTGGATGAATTGGTCTGGATGCATCTTCTTCTTCTTCTTCTTCTTCTTCTTGATTGTTGTCATCTTGAATGTCTCTATCTCCGCCATCTTGAGCTTGATCTTGGTTGTTGGCTTGATCATAATCGTCACCATGATCTTGGTTACTTCCTTGATCTTGTTCATCATGTGGCTCTTGTGGAGTTGAGTCATCATGTCTTGAAGAAGATGGTTCATCTAGACTTGAGTTTGGATCTTGTGGTCTTATCACACCTATTGCCATGTTCCTTATTGCATCACAAAGAGCTTCATCACCTACATCACTTGGATTAACTTGCTCTACTTGAGAGCCATTAGATTCATCAAATTGCACATCACAGGTGATTTCAACATCCCGGTGTATTTGTTGATGACTCGATATGCATAGACGTTTTCCATACCCAAGAAGAAAACCTTCATGTGTCTTAGGAGCAAACTTAGAGGATTTAGGTTTCTTGTTAAGAATAAAAGATTTGCTCCCAAAAACATGAAAATATGAGACATTGGGAAAGTTACCAATGAGAAGCTCATAAGGTGTTTTCTTCAAAATCTTGTGAAGATATAATCTATTTGTTGCATGGCATGCAGTGTTGATGGCTTCGGCTCAAAAGGTGTTTGGTATCTTGTACTCATCAAGCATTGTTTTTGTCATCTCTATAAGTGTGTGGTTCTTTCTTTCGGCTACACCATTTTGTTATGGAGTGTATGGAGCGGAGAATTCATGCTTGATGCCTTCTTCATCAAGATACTCTTCAACTTGAGTGTTCTTGAATTTGGTTCCATTGTCACTCCTTATCTTCTTAATCTTCGCTTCATATTCATTTTGTGCTCTCCTAAAAAATCTCTTTAGGATACCTTATGTTTCACTTTTATCCTTCAAAAAGAATACCCAAATAAAACTAGAATAATCATCAACAATTACAAGACCGTATTTGTTACCGCTAATGCTTATGTAGGTGACTGGTCCAAATACATCCATATGTAGCATCTTCAATGGTCTTGTTGTTGTCATCATTGTTTTGGATGGATGTGACGTTCCAACTTGCTTTCCGGCTTGACATACGCTAAATATTTTATCCTTCTCTAAAGTAACATCCTTTAGTTCGACAACGTGACCACCTTTTAGAAGTTTGGAAAGATTCTTCATCCCAACATGAGCTAGTTGGCGATGCCATAGTCAACCCAAGGTGGTTTTAGCAACCAAACATGCATTTAGGTTAGATCTTTCTTTGTTGGTGAAATCAACAAGATAGATTTTATCCTCTAAATATCCTTTGAAAGCTATTGAAGAATCCTTCTTTCTAAACACGGTCACGCCATCATCGTCAAAGAGGCAACTAAAGCCCATTTCATAAAGTTGTGACACGTATATCAAGTTATATCCTAGACCATTCACAAGATAACCATTACCAATTGAAAGGTCATGGGTGACGTCAATCCGTCCACGACCAATTAGCTTTCCATTGTTGTCATTCCCAAATGGGATGCCTCCACTTGGTAGGTTGTCATGGTCAAGTGTGGAGAACATCGATCTCTCTCCGGTCATATGATTTGAGATAGCGCTATCAAGCACCCATATTGCCCCACCAGAGGAGTATTCCTACAAAAGAAATCAAGCACGTGTTTTAGGCACCCAAGTTGGTTTGGGTCTCTTAACACTAGATACAAGAACTTTAGGTACCCACACACAAGGCTTCCACCTTGCATCATGTGGCCCGACAAATTTGGCAACCACTCTACCATAAGCATTACGGGTTAGCACATAAGAGGCATCAAAATCATCAAAGGATATGGTAGAGTTCTAGGTGTTCTTATTGACTTGGGAAGCATTCTTGGACTTGATAGTATTTTCTTGTGCCACTTGCTTTTCCTTGTTCTCGCGCACAAAGTTAATTTTTTTTGTGCCTTCTTTTGGGTATATTCTTGTTATACCTTAATCCTCTTTTGTCATGAGAAGCTCTTGGTTTACCAACTATTTTTGTTGTGGTCTCCAGTTAAGCCTTCCTCATGAGCCAATTGACTTGGTTGGTTAGCTTCTCAATGATTGCATCTTGCTTGACAATCGTATCAACATCAAAGTTATGGCATCTTTCATAACCCTTGCTTGTTGAAGCTTGAGAGGATTCAAGCTTCTTCAACAATGAGAGGGAGTTTATCTTGAGATCTTCAATGGCCTTTACTATGACCTTGTTCTCCTCTAGCAAGGAGTTACACCTTTCTTGATACTTCTTGGTCATTGAGGTGCTTGATTCATTTGACTCATTGACTCTTGCAAGGTCCTTAGTCAAGGTCTTGTTCTTCTTCTTCTCTTGCTCAAGTTGCTTGGTGAGCTCAAGGTTCTTGTTTCTCTCTTCATCAAGCAACTCTTCTTGTCTATCAATCATTCTTTCTTGATTGTACAACTCCTATTATAGCTTATCTAGTATTTTAACCATTTCATGCATAGAGGGGACCAAGTCCTCCTCTTTATCACTATAATCAGAAGGATTGAAATCGGTGTGAGAAGCTACCTTGCTTTCCTTGGCCATGAAGCATTGGAGAGCATCATCCTCATCATCAGTGAGGTTGTTGAAGAGTGACTTCTTGGCCAGAGGTAGACCAATAGAAATATTAGCAATGCCACCCTCATCATCTTCTTCATCATCATCGGAAATGTATTCTTGGCCAATGTGAGCTTGCCCCTTGTCATATGGCTTCTTGTTGGGCTTGGTCTTGTTTTTGTACTTTTTCATTTTTCTTGCCCTTGCCATTTAGCTTAGGACAATCGGCAATCATGTGTCCTTGTTTATCACACTCATAGCATCTTCTACTTGTTCTTCTAGCTTTTGCCTTGTCAAAGCTTCTCTTGGTGAAGTCATTCTTGATCATATATTTGCCAAACTTCTTGACAAATAAAGCAAACTCTTCATTCTCTTCTTCTTCATCATCATTCTCATCATCATCATCATCATTGTCATCTTGAGTTTTCTTGGCTTTGAGTGCCAAGTCCTTCTTGCTTGTGCTCTCATCACCAATGAGCACATCCACTCTTTTTCTCTCATCATCATGACACTTGTGGGCATTGATTCTTCCGATAACTTCATCCGTTGTGAAGCTTTCAAAGCCATCCTTCTCTTCAATGATGGTGCAAATAGTAGATTCCATATTCTAAGAGCCATGAGGAGCTTGTAGTTGACTTCTTCATCTTTGATATTGTCTCCATAAGATCTCCTTTCAATGACAATATCCATGAGTCAATCATGAGTTTGTTGAGGCTCTTCTCCTTTGTTCATCATGAAGAAGTTGAATTGATTCTTGAGAACTTGAAGTCTTAACTTCTTCACCACATCTACTCCTTCATGAGCATATATGAGTTTCTTCCATATTTTCTAGGCATTCTCAATTCTGGCTACTCTTGAGTATTCCTTAGTATTCAAGGAAGAGAGAATGGCCGACACCGCTTAAGCATTGCGATGAATGTTGAGTTGATCCACAGTTGAAGGATTGTTCTTGTCTTCTAAGGTATATCCTTTCTCCACAATTTTCTAAATTGGTGGACCAGTTGACGTGAGGTACATCTTCATGCGATGCTTGCACCAAATCTTTGCCTTCAAAGTAAGACAATCTTCCACTTCCACTGCCATGTATGTTTGCCACATCGACATAATTGAAAGGCATGGATGTGTGCAAATCGCTTCCCTTGCTTGCCGAAGCAAGATCTTGAGGCTTGTCACCTTCTCCCGGCTTTGACATCTTTCAATCTTCAAGCTTTCAAGCCTTGTAGAAGATTCTGGCTCTGATACCAATTAAAAGTTGCCTAGAGGGATGGGGGGGGGGGGGGGAGGGGGGAGGGTGAATAGGCAACCTAAAAATAATCCTGAAAAAGCATTAAATTTTTGATCAAATACTAGGAAAGACGGAACTTCTGTCACCATGGAAGTTCTATCAAATGACAGAACTTCACCAAACCTTTCTCTAAAACTTATTTAAATACAGATAACTAAACAAAGTAGAGATATAATACTTGACAAAGGTGAAGCTATAGCAATGCACACTTAGGGTTCTTTGATGGATAGCTAGTAACACGATCAACAAGTGAATCAAGTACAATAATATGATAGAAAAGCGGAAATATAAAGAGAGACACAAAGAGTTAACCCGAGGTTCGACAACCACACTAAGTAGTTCCTACGTCCTTATTGAGGAGCTATACAAAGTGGTCGGGTGTCTCTTAATCCTTTTCCCCGCCAAGCAATCATAAAGATCGTGCTCGGATTTCTTTCTCCACTCGATTCTTTTCCTCCGGGGCAAATCACAGCTTTACAAAACGTCCCTGTCTCACCATAACAAGTTGGGAGCTCAAGGACGACGCCTAACCATCTAGGAGACCAAGTCTCCAAGAGTAACAAGCAAATCAAATCTCGATGGGGAGGAAAAGATGTGCTCAAGCTTTTGAGTGGATGGATTCAATCTTTTTGTGGTTAGATCTCTCTCACTTGCTTGGAATCTCAAGAACAAGTCTAGGAGTGAGAGGGGAGAGCTCTAGATGAAAAAATGAGTGAATACCAAAGTGTCCAACTCTTCCCACGAGGGAAGAGGTAAGTTATTTATAGAGGCTCTCCAAAAAACTAGTCGTTACACAACTTTTCTGTGTTTGATGGAACTTCCGTGGTTACCCATGGAACTTCTGTCAATTCAAAAAGAGCTGTTGCGCGGTTGGATTTCAACTGAGTCAGAGACGATGGAACTTCCGTCATGGTCATCACGGAACTTCCATCCTCTCGGGTTTGCAACACAGAGAAACCAGAGAACAAGAGAACTTCCATGGGGGAGCCCATGGAACTTTCGTAAATCTCGGGTTAGCTGAGGTTAGAAGCTTGGCAATGACGGAACTTCCGTGGAATGAACCACGGAACTTCCGTGACTCTCTGTTTGGCTTAAAAAGGATTTGTTCTTTTAGGCATTGGTTGGCTAAACTCTCACAAAATTTTTTGGTAGGCTTGAGCACACAAATTTTCCTTCTTAGCAAGATTGGTTTACCCACCTTTATAGTTCGGCATGCCTATGACTCGATTAAAATAAAAACTACTCTTTATGACATTTGAGTCAATTTTTCTTTTCTTCTTTTTGGGAGTCATAGCCATCTTGCAAATGTGGGTTTAGACAATAATTTTGATTATTTGCACATTTACTTCATGAACATTGTTAGAACAATTTTAATCTTTCGTCATCGTACACCAAAACCCACTTGGAGATCCTAGATGCATCTTCACCCCCCCCCCCTGCGTCGTGCTAGAATTGAAGCCGAATGAATATGCATATTAAGGCCCTATTTGGCATAGCTTCACTATCCATGGAGTGATGCTAGTGCAGTAACTTCATGGTAGAGCTACTCTAATGTGATGTTGGAGTAGTTTGTCACCGTGTTTGGATAACAAAGCTACTACAAACATAGAAGTGAGAGGTTTGAGGGGGATATGTCTATCATGCCCTTAGTATGTGAAATATCAATAATATCTATGCGTTGCAAGAGAATGAATAATTGTTCCAAGCACCATCAGTACTCTAAATAACAGTTCACAGAATATTATAAAATAATACATTATCATAATGGTTCAATCCTACCCTTGTTCCATGCACCACATAATGGTTCAATCCTACCCTTGTTCCATGCACCATACATCGATATGCCAGAACATAGGTTCAAGCAATGAAAGATAAAAAGACAACTAGTTCTCAAACTTATCACTATACTTCCTCTTAAGCCAATTGAAACTAATCTCTTCAAGTGGCATTGTCATGAACATCTCTCTTTGATTCTTCTTCACAAAAAACTCAGCGGCCTAGGAACCTAGCTCGAGCCCTCATGACCCAGCCCCAGCCGCCTCTGAGGCTAGCTTGCTTGTCATGGCTTGGGAGCTCAAGGGGAACCCGTCCATGGTGTTGCATGGCTCGAGAATGACCTCGACGAGGTTTAATTAACTCATGATGACACCCTCTTTCCATTTTGCTAACTCTCGGAAGATTTGTGAAGGGTGGCAGCTAGGGTTTGAGGAGAGCCATGGAGGTCGAGGAGAGAACAAGAGCGAGAGCAATCACGGGAAGGAGCAAGGAGATGGTGAAAAATAAAGATGAAATAGTAAGTTGTGTAACCAGTGGTAATGGTGAATAATTTTGTTTGACATCCTTGAGGAAGTTAATTTCTCTCCAGCGTGGCTCTATGAGGTCCACAAAAAATAAATAAGGGAGACTACCACTCCATAGAGTTGCTGCTCCAAAAAATCTTGGAGTTGCAGGTGTTTGGCACAATTTTACCTAACTCCATAGTAGAGTTAGGAGTTGAAACTATGTTAAATAGGACCTAACTAATACTAGTATGACTCGTCCCGTCCTAGGACACCAAATGCGAAATAAAGGGGTGTACTTGTTACTCAGCACACGTTCCCCTAGCTAGACAACTAGAACGAGCCTCCGCTGGAAGTCTGGCCCACTCGGCCTGGTCATCAAGGGCTTTTCCTACCGTGAGTGCGTGCGAGTGTGTTCGTGGGCTGGCCTGCTCGAACATGGACGTGGCGCGCGCGTACGTGGGGGCCTGGGGGGTATCCGGATGTGGTCCCATCATTTTTTTCTCTCTGCTCTCCCGATTCGCACTCACACTCACAGTCAAACCTGGTCGTCTTCGTCTTTCCCCTTCCGAAGACGGATCGATCTCCTGCTCCCAAACTGACTCAGATTTCCACCCCGCTCCTGCTCGGATTCGTCCCTCCATTCAAATATTACCAAGCCGCAGCGTGATTCTGCCGTGAAGTTTTGCCTCACATCACTTATTTGATCTTTGCCTCATCAGATGGCCGCGTCCCCGACGGACGTGAGGAATACACAGCAGTAAGTCCCCGATTCTATGCACCTCGATTGCATGAATGGCATAAATTTGTTGTAACTGTCGTTAGAAAAAGAAATATTGAGGTGGTATCTCCTAGTCCCATGGATTATATGACCTAGTAAATAGATCTATGATTCAATTTTTGTGCATACGATTCATTTCTAAAATTCTCAATGTTCGACACTGTCTAGTTGCCTGCATTATTGTGCCTAAGATCCGTTTCGCTAAAACCAACGAATTGTTATTGACAGGAGCCGAGCGGACAGGCTTGCCAGGCTTAAGTCCAAGGAATTCTGCCAGGGAAAGAGCAAGTTCTTCCTCGAGCACCAAGTTTTGCGGGAGAAGGATGAGAACAAAGGCTACGACGCCAATATACACGGATGGAGGTATGCTTGCCAGCTGCCTCTTCCAAAAGAAATGTGGCCGGACGCATCTAAGTTCGGGAGGAATGCTCTAGATCAACATGCAAAAGAGGAAGCAGCACGGCGGCACAAGAAACAAAATAAACTGCATCGAGAAGAAGAATGTCACTGGAAACGAACCCAAGAGGAATTACTACGGCAACAAGAGCGGATTGCTTCTTGGAAGTCATTATTATTGGATCAGCATCTCCAGGAGGAGCGTGTGGAGGCTCCTCTGTCTAAAATTGAAGAGAGCCATGTCAGCAACATTCGGATGGCTGTGTGTTTCATCAACTGCAAGAATCCAGGCATCAAGTACAAGTTCAAAGAGATAACTGCAAAGAACACTATTGTCGATTTCTCATCGACGCATGTGCATTACAATTTCATCGCTTATTCCTTAACCAATGGCTTTGAGTTACTTTTTGCTGAGGTGGATGTCACTCTTAAATGTGAGAGCCGTGTGCTCCAATGCTGCACAATACAATCCGGGCCACATGGTATGCTGTGCTTATAAAATTTACTTTCATAAAAGTTGATCTTATATAACTTTGCTTTGCCTGCTAACCATCTTCCAACTGCAGCGAATAATGTGTTACAATTTCATCTTCATGTTTTGTTTTCCTTTTCTTTGTGTGTGTGTTTCAGTAAGTAGTCATGTGACACATGCTGCTTTAACATTTTCCTGATAATTTAGTCGTTAGTATTTCCTCCATCCCAATTTATTTGAATCCAGTTCCCGAGTATTGTCCAACTAGTGTTTGCATCTAAGTTACTTTACCAAGTAGGAACAGCTACAAATTCCCTAACAACATATGAAACTATACCACTTAATAATTTTTGAGAAAACCAGCTTATGCACTGAATGTAGTCTATTACTACGATATCATATTTGTGCTGCTGAGTTACTAAGGGCATGATTGGTTGTCTTCACCGCCCAGCCTGGCTTGCATCTAAGTAACCAGGCTAACGTAGGCCAGGCTCATCACATGCAAGGCCAATTGATTGGTTGCTAGTTTTCTTTTAGCCAGGCCCAAGCGAGCAGGTGATTGGTTGCATGCATCTTAGTCCACTTCCAGTTTGATTTGCCTCAACGGAGCATGCTTGCTGCATCGTGCGAGCCAGGCCCGTGGGAAACGAGATGAAATTTCGTTTCTCCAGAGCCAGGCTGCGGGAGGCCTTTTTGCATCTAATGAGCCAGGCCAAGTCCTTGTGCAGCCATCCAATCGAACTAAAACTGCATCCGGCGAGCCTGGTTGAGCCTCAACCAGACAACCAATCATGCCCTAAAGGTTTGGCTGGGCGTGAAGTCTAAGTTTCTATTTTATATATGGAGACCTACTATAGTTTTAGCCCTTTCTCGCTCAATTTAACACATCTTAGACTTGTTCAGTCTATAATCAAGTCTCAGGCATGTTTTGTGATTAATGATGCTCAAAGAAAGTTTAAGACAAATTAAGTGTTTCATGTTTCTATGGATATGGATTTCTTCTTAAGGATTGGTTTGACATTTCAAGCCCTCTCCTCATGTTTTATGATTGCTTTTTGATGTTTATTAAACGAATGAACGTTTGAAATTTGGAAATTCTACAATCACATACTATATAATTTAGACCCATTTGCAATATAGTAGTTTCCTTCTCCATTCAAGAAGTTTGTGGATTAATCTGATTATTAATTTTTAAGACGTGTTGACATTTTTCCTTTTTTGTTCAGGCTGTTGCATGGGCTGTCAGAACCAAGGAGCTATCCTTATACATCCTAGTATTGACAAGTTCATAGATGGTCAGGATAGCTTGTGCACTGACACTGGTTGCTGCTGAGTACTAAGTATTATTGGCCACATATGTAACACTCGTGCAGCGTCTCAACCTATGTCACATCATTGTTTCCTTGTATTGAGTCTCCATGGCGACGAAGAAGGCGGGTGAAGGAAATTGATGGTCACACATGGGCCAATTTCAGAATGGTTGTCTAGGCTGTCACCTGTTGGCTTACAGCCCACGGCGTCACTGGCCCATGAGCAGCACTTGGAACCGTCTTCGGTCGGTTACGTGCTCAAACATCAAGGCCACGTCGTAAAAAACGACGTGTTTGTTCCGGAGGGCAGCCACCTCACCCAAATTAATGAGAGAAGTGCTAGCCCTTCCTCCATCTACTTACTACTATAACAACTTAGTGTGTTGAGTTTGCTATCTTTGTGCTTGCCTTGCATCCTAATGAATGAAAGTTCAGGCTCGTATATGTTGGACGTAGTTCAGGCTCAATCTTTTCGGTTTTGTTTTCTGATAAAATGAAATAGCTTGTTCGAGTAGCGGGTCCAAGGTTTGGACCATGGGTATTCAAAATTTATAATGGTAAACAAAATTTCACACTTTAAATTATGGATGGATAATACAAAATTAAATGCTAATTTCAGATTTTTGACCAATAGTTAAAGTGTTATATAGGTTTTTGTGCTTGTTTATTTATATTTTTAATGCAAATATATAGCAGATATCATATCTAAAAATATGTTCATAAAAATAATGGATATTTAGTTGAACACCCTTGAATAAAGGCAGGCCCGCCTCCTAGCTCGTTCGATATTAGTAGGATGGTGGACAATAGATCGATATGAACATAAAAATTATTGTAGGTGTAAATGTCCAATCAAGATATAATGTAATATTTTTTTCTCATGTTCTATCACATTTCTGTATTGGTAGGATGTTGGTTTAAATGTCCAATCAAGATATAATGTAATATTTTTTTGCTCATGTTCTATCACATTTCTGTATTGGTAGGATGTTGGTTGGACAAATTGGGTTGGACTTATAGCATTGTTGATCATGAGCTGCTCCGTCATGAAACCACCACTAGTTGCCAATATCTCCTCTAACCCAAGATTGGAGAAAGAAGATCTTAGAGTGATCCATATAGAATATTTTATTCCCAGTTTATCAATAAAATGGCCACAATCTCGCCATGTTCTTCAAAAACAAAATCTCAGCATTGACCACACCAGTATAGACAGATCTCCAGTGTGAGCACTACCGCCGCCGGTTATACCGACCGAGTCACAATCACACGTGTAACTACTATCTTCGTCTAGAAAGAATGTATTTATGAAAATGGTCAAAGTCGATTTCTTTTAGATACGATCAAACTTACAAAAAAATATTGCTATTTATGACATCAAATTAGTGTCATTAGATATATGATGAATTAGATTTTTATAGTGTATTTATTTAATATCATATATATTGGTACTTTTTCTTTATAAAATTTGGTAAAACTTAGTTTAGTTTAATTAATTTTGACTAGCTCTAGCAACTTTTTTTTTTGGGACAAAGGGAGTAGAGGTCTTGGTGAACACGACACAGATAACCTCGTCCTCGGTCAAAACGGGTAACCACCATGTTTGACGGTGCTACACAGTGACGCTCCGTGGCTATGCTTGCGACCTCAAGGAGATGCATAGCATGCAACTACCCATATAATAGGGCTGCATATGAACTAGAACCTGACAAAACAGGCAGTTGGCAACGGACAATGGTAGTCAACTGGAGACAGAGATGGACTGAAACTTAAGTTATTAAATTACCTTTCCCTGGTCACTAGAGATAGAATGACGTGTGGAGAGAGAGAGAGAGAGAGAGAGAGAGAGACCTGAACCAACGAGTTGTACCAATGGTGTAGGGGAGTTCTGATCTAGGACATAGGGAGACGACAGGTGCCATGCATGACATGTATTGCCTCGCTCGATCATCAACACGCAGTCCTTTTGTCAAAGCTAGGTGTTGGCGTCATCCCTCCTCAGTATTCTCAGTGATGCAGGCCCTCCCAGCCTATAAATATCGTGGGAGGCTCTGCCTCATTCCATTCTCATCTCAGTCCATTGTCATCGGACATCACCACTAGCCCAGTGAACAGTGGGTATAGTGTCGTGCCTCGAACAATGGATCCGGAAATATTGTCCTTATTCCCTTCCGGAATCCGTGTCTTGCTCGTCGATGACGACTCCAAGTTCCTTCGGACGGCTTCCATGCTGTTGTCCCTCATCAACTTCAAAGGTACATTGTTCCAAAAAAAAAAAACTTCAAAGGTACATTGTGCTGTTTCGAGCTCTAGTCGATTTCTTATTAATGTTAGATTTGCATGGGCTCTCTATGTGGAGTTTGTTATAAGTGTTGTTTTCTCACTTGTGCCTCTTTGTGTATGATGAATTTGGTGGCTAGCCTTCCATGTATGTTTTCCTCGAAATACATGTGTTTTCGAGAATCTTCTTTTGAAAAGTTTTTTTGCTGGTTGTTGAGCATGCATGGGTGTAATTTTTTAGCACTATATGTTAAGTGTTTGTGATCCCACGTCTAGGAAGTCAGAGTAGGATACGTCTTCTAACCTATCATAATCTGACTTATTCGGTGTGTTTTTATTATTCATAATATGAAGCTTTTATGCCAAAGTTCCTTGGCCTTCCTTTTCTGAGAAGAGCTATGATCTCCTTTGTTTCTTGAAGGGGACTTTTCCTCCTATGCTTTTGTGTAGGAGATATTCAAATGAAGCTTTCGTAAGCAGATCTATTGTCATACTGCCCGTTGTCGTCTAGTCTTTAACATGTAGATGTTAGCCCCATGTGTCAGCAACGGGCAGTATGGCAGGCGAGTCCCATCCAAAGTTTTCGCGGCTACCTCCCACCCTGTTTTTTCAATATCTTTGGCTTTTGTTTTAAAAATCTTTTGTTTTGCATTCATAATATTCTTTTTTATTTGAACCAATCATCCATAATATTCTATTTCGTTATTTTTTACCCATTTTTTTTGGATTTTATATGCCTAGCTACAACAACTTTTTTTTAATTTATTAAAGAAAAAATATTTCCTTTGCCCAACATAGTTACCCCTAACTACTTTCTCTCAGTATATATTTCAAGTCAGTGACACTCTCAAACTGTAATGACTTTCTTCCGTGCAGTTTTAACATGTGGCAGCCCTAGTTCTGCCCTGAAGCTACTCTCTGCCGAAGACAAAATCAAGGACGTTGACGCTGTCCTGGCCGACGCCAAGAAGGCGACGACCTGCGGCTTTGACTTCAAGGCCATCGTCGAGCGTGACCTGCGCATCCCAGTCCTCTACTGTAAGCACACACGCTGCCGGTCCAAACTACGTGCATGCGCATGCATGACATCAGACCATGCAAGATGCAGATTCTCAAAAAAAAAAAAAACCATGCAAGATGCAGCCAAGCAAGAATCAGTATATAATATTAACAATTTACCATTTATTTGGGCCTATGCATGCATGCAGTCCTCTCGGAGAACCACAAGAGCGCCGGCGCCGAGGCCGACGCGCTCCTCCGGACCTTGGACCAGGCGAGCTTCATCCTGAAGAAGCCGTTCGACGGCGACGACGTCTGCAACCTGTGGAGGGATATCGCGTGGCGCAAGTGCTGCCTCAACTATAGTAAACCGGGAGGCGACTCAGGGCAGGGCAGCAGCGGCGGCGGCGGCGGCGGCAAGGGTCTGCTGCGGCCGTGGGCTGTGTCGTCTGCCCTTGATGACGATGGGGAGGAGGAGGAGCGCGTGCACTTCAGGGAGATACGTGGCTTCAGAGGAGGCCGGAAGAGGAAGGGCGTCATCGACAACCCCGGCAGCCCCTCGGGCAGCAGCAGCGCCGCCCCACCGGCCCCAGGTTCACCTAAACACTAGAACACGAAATATGTTTCTATTGATCGAGATTAGTATAACTTCGTAGAAATCTGACACGTTTACTTCGATCCTTAATACCCTTATTATTATTATCAAGCACGACATCGAGGCCGCCCAGCCAAGAATCGGGAGAAGACGGACGACGCTGCAGAGCAGGAGACGGACCATCTGGCTAAGGTGACAACAGTTTCTTCCAAAACTCGCTGGGACAGTCACAGCTATCAGTAATATTAGTTTAATTTTGGGCTCAGTAGAGATACTTAGTAGGCAGTCTGTTAGTTGGGTCAAACATCTTCTGCATGAGTTACTAGTTTGCTGCATGCTAGCAACATGTCGTTAATGTTTGCGTAGTAAATAATTCTCTACCAAAAGATTGCCTCGTGCACGTATTGCTTCAGTTAGTATATATATATATAGTAGACGTTTGGCAAGTTACACTATTACCTGGAGTAAACCCCACTATTAAGACTTAAGAGTGAAAAGGTTAGTATATGTATGTTTTTGTTTATCATTGATCATGTATGTTGAAACACAGTTTGTACTATTCGAAAATTTCCTGGTACGTAAGTTCATCATCATAGACGTGTGTTATCATGTACGTACCTCGAGATTCACAGCTAAAAGTTTTGGAACAATAATATTAATTTCCTTTAATTTTGGGCTAATTTAGTGGGGTTGATCAAGCATCTTTTGCATGAGTCGCTACTTGCTGCATGCGCAGCATGCTAGCACTAGCAATATGTAGTATTTATTTCTGTAGTAAATAATTATCTGAAAAAAGATTTTCTCGTGCATGTATATCACTTCAGTTCATATATAGTATATTTTGGCAGGTTACTATTACCTCGAGTATAAACCCTACTGTTAACAGTAGTCAAGTTTTGAGTCAATACGTAGCCACGTACGTAGTCACACACGGTTCATATGCTGAAACAGTTTATTTGTACTAATTTGAAAATTTGCTGGGAACTTCATAATGACAGATGCGTGTTATCATGTACATACGCGCCTGGAAAGGAATTGAAAATAGACATGCCTTAATGTTTGTAGCCTCCATTGCAGAAGCCCTGCTCAAAGAAGGCCAAGAACAACGGTGAAAGTGCGAGCTTGCCCGTGATGCCTGATGACGAAGCCATGGATGACGATGTTGAGCCCCTCCAGCCACCCCAGCCGAAGCAGTCTCTGTTTGTGCAGTCCGTCCTCCAGACGCTGGACGTTCCACCCTACAACCCCAGCATCTTCGCCGACGCCGTCGAGCGGAGCAGCAACGTCATCTCCTTCTCCGGCTCCGGCAACACTACCGCCGTAGCACCTACAGCACTTCCTCCGGTGTTCTCGTCAACGCCAGCACCAACAGCTCCTGAGCTGCCCCCAGCAAACCAAGCACCACAAGCTCCTGCACCAGCACTTCCATTGGTGCACCACCAGCAGCAGCAGACCCCGGCCGGCAACGTCATTAGCAACATCATCGCTCCGGCGGCGGCAGAAACAGCTATGCCTACCGCTATTGCAGAGAAAGAAGCTGACTTACAGTTACAGCAACTGCTGGCCAGGGCCTTCGGGCCCTTCCCGTACCAGGGCCCGCTGCCGCCGCCGGCCATGCAGCAGGACAAGTTCGCGGCGCCGCTGCTAAACTTCAACACCATGAGCAACATCCCGCTGCCGCTCCAGCAGCCGTCCACCATTGCCGCCGGTGACCTTTTCACCGGCGGCACGGTTGGTGGTGGTGAGGACGACATTATTGAAGCTGCAGATGACGATGTCACGCAGCATGAGGCAGGAGGAGATTACGGCAACACTGCAAGTACGCTGATGCAGTCTCTCCAGCTTGTTGGTGCCGCGGCACGGGACGAGGACGATGAAGTCGCAGGAATGATGGCCGCGTACAACACCACGGCCGAACCCCACCTGATGGTGGCGCCCCAACACGTCGGTGATGACGTGGCAGCAATGTACAACTACAACAGCAACGACAACGCCGCAATTTTCTTCAACGACAACAACGGTGACCCGTTCGGGGCGCCTCATCAGGTTCCTGCTTACGATGTCAATGATCCGGCAATGGCAGGTGGCGCATTCGACGGGAACGCCACCGCAGCGTTCATGGCGGCTCCCGGTTTCGATGCGGCGACGCAGAGCCAGGTTGCCACGGAAGAGGATCCTGCTGCGATGTTTGCTTCTGACGGGAATTTGGAGGACTACAGCTTCCCTCTGGAAGCTCTTATAGCCGCGGACGACATGCAGGTGTACGACACCGGTCTTGCCGGGCAGCAGGGTGGCGCTACTGAAGGCGCCGCCCACGATGCTGCAGGGATGTATCTGGACGTCGGGGAAGGTGGCATGGAGAACTGGGGCGTGGGGCCGGCTGATGAAATTGCATTGTTCGATGACATGCTCATGAACAATTCTGGGAGCGACCTGTTCCCGCATTACATGAATGATGGTCGACAGTAGTTTGTAGAAGAGTGAAGTAATGCAGTACTAGTAGTATCCTAGTAAGGAGTAAGAAGTGAGTGTAAGAGAGGTCGAAGTTATTATGAGTTTCCTCTCTGAAATACTCCTATAATACCAGTTATTTATAGATTCAGTAGTAACCTAGTGACTAAGAGAGTGTGTCGTCAGAGAGGACCAGAAGCTATGAGTCTCCTCTTTGAAAGAAACCAGCTATATGTTACGTATTAAGGTTTATACTATCTGAAGTATATGGGTTATGCTATATGTAATGTATTACTCTATTGAGTAATCATGTTATCTATTAATTTCGCTTAATGAAACTGTGTTGGTCATGAACAACTAGAAGATATTGTTTCCCCAAAAAAGAAGATATTGTTATGTCCGGAGGTCAGTACTCAGTACATACACCTCCAGTTTTTGTACATTATGCTAATGTACAACAGAGTGATCAGACTATTTACATACACACATACGCCAAAGTCGTCTTCTTATGCATCCAGAAACCTTGATACCAAATTTAGTTATACACAAAACGATGTTATCAACACAAGCAACCAGTTCGAAAAAAGGAAATGGAAAATCCTCAGAACGATAATCTAACCATTCACCTTATCTTTGACATGAACTGAGGAACTTGAACTATGGAGACCTGGCAAATCCATCATCGAGAATGACCTCACAGGCGCAGATGGTGTCTTAGATCCTGGCCTAGATGTGGGAGTCTTTGGAGGCCCATAATTCTCACTATCATTAGGTGAACAAGGATAATGGACCTGTTCAGGCAACTCGCTATCTTCAACGCTGAAGCTGCTGCTGCTGCTGCTAGAACTGCTACTAGCCATCGTCAGTAGAGAGCTTCTGCTCAAACTAGTAGCCCTCTTAGGAGGTCCCGTTTCATAAACTTGAACTGCTGCTGTTTCGTTTGAATTTTCATACATGACACTGTAGGCAAGGAGATTCTTCCGTTTTCTTGAGTAAGCATTCTCTGCCTTAGAGATATCCTTTGCAGAACCAGAAGATGTAATTGCTTCTTTGAGGCAAGCAAAAGATTTCGATTTACCACTATAAAATTTGGAGATGCTGCGCCTGCCAACAAAAAAAAAATCAGTATAAGACAGATATAATATATCGAAGAGAATCACATCACGGATAATGTAATAATCAACCATAAGTGTTGCATAGGCTTTCCAAATGATGAGTGAACTGAAAATCACTAGTTTCCACACAAAGCAATAATATTGCCACGCTTATCAGGAAACAAAGCATAATCCACAGAAAAACGAATTAAGCATGCCAGTACCACACTACAAAATACATCAAGTGATCTCATAGGCATCATATAATCTATGTTATGAGAAGAGCGAAGAACATGTTTTCTTTTAACTAGCGAAGAACATGTTGACTGGAAAATAAAGCAGAATCTGGTGAGACAATGGATAAGCCGTGCGAAAACATCAACATCCCATCTTTGGTATTCATGTACTTGTAAAGAAAAAAGTTTGTACTTGTAGGAGTACTAAAGTGAGGGGACGACATTGCGGGTCCTTCGCTAGGCAATAATTGATGTTATGTCTTCGTGTCACTCAAACCACTGCAGTCCTTATCACTTAAAAGTTGCTGCTTAAGATTGGTTGGTACCATGTGAGGCAGGTCCTTTTCAGTCACACAATAATTCAACAAAATGTGCTATGATTAAAACCTCACATTTTCTGTAAAATTCAAGTAGATTAATTCCTATCCACGTTCTATATTTTTTCTTTTGAAAAAGATAGGGGCAAAGGAATAATGTTTTATCACACATTTTAACTTGATTAAGCAAGACGTTGTCATCTAAGAAACATAAAAGTTAAAGACTCTTCTACAATATCTTGTCAAAGAAGATAGTGGAGCATTTCTTCACCACATGTATTTAGCACGTTATAATTATCCAGAAGGAACAAGATCTTGTTGTCCAAAGGATATGGATATTCGTACTTGTTCCATAATCATCTGAGAGAAGTCTAATACATGGTCAACCAAACGAATGTGCTCTACGTAGGATTGCAAACTGCAGTTAAACCAATAAATAAAAAAGTGGTGTCTCAGAAGTCCTAAAAGACATACTTCTCCAATAGTGGGATCACACAAACAAAAACTTACATTTGCTTCTTAACCCATAGCCGGCAGCACCACATGTTCTCACGAAGTACCTTAAAAGACTCTTAATTTTACTAACACGCATCAATGAAACTTGCAACAGCCTCATGTGACATAATTCTTTAGGTGTTAACAAAACTAGTATCTTGGAAACACTCTTAATCAAACAAGACCAGCAGAAATCAAAAGAATGAAAATTCACAAATAATCCTCATCATTCCACGAATGAATAATTTTTACCTGCCATTGAAATTTTCAATGATTCAAATTCATTTTTGAGAGAATTGACCCAAAGAAATCGACTTACATCCCAAGTTATTCAAAGAACCGATTTGTAGTCCAATACCGAGATGAGAAAATGAAATATTCCTCGGAAAGTAAAGCAATCGATGGAATTGGCAAGAACTCGGCTCACCGGATAGGAAGCGCCGCCTCCAATGCCTCCAGTCCCACAAGGCCGCCCGCCGCCCCTGCTCCTCCTTTCTCTCCCATGTACGCGCTCTGCACCTCCCCTTCTTCGTCATCATCCTTCCCCGGCGGCGCGCAGTCGTCGCTATCCTTCCCAATCGACGACGAGCTGCACACCGACGCCGGCGGCGGCATGGCTGCCTCGAAGACGGAGGCGCGTTCGACGTCAACCGGCATCCGTCCGATCCAGGACCGACGGTCCAGATGACGAGACGGGATCGCGATTGCCTAGTCGCCACACGCAGTTTTGGGAGCGCGAGGGGACGAGCGAGCGCTGGAAGGGAAAAGGCTTTTGTGAGTTGTGGGAGGATTGGATTTTATTCGTGGCTTACTTAATTTAGTTTCGTATAAGCAACTACTGTTGGTGATGATGTTGATGCCTAACTGACGAGGATTATCGCTTCACGCTTTTTTCTCTGTGGCTTATTTGCGGCGCGCTAGATCATGTTGTAAATATGTGCTACTAACATTATCCACAAGACACCAACCTTTTAAAACAAAAAAAAATCATATAAGACGACACAATATTTGTAGAAGTTAAACAAAGTTTGGCATGTTGAAAGAAAAATAGGGGAACTATGGATTAATTGTAGTTTATTCTTCTGCATAACACAAATTTAGAGCATTCCCTAAAAAAAAAACACAAATTCAGAGCATCATCAGCTACAACAACATTTTACAAGTAGCGAAGTGACATGTCTCTCTTGAAATGGTAAGCAAAATGCAATCATACACATAGTCCTCGCATGTTTTAGTGAAAGAGGAAGAAAACGGAGAAAAAAAAACTTTAGATTACATGATTTAGTGAAAGAGCGTGAACAGGAAAAAAATTACGGGTGGGGGGATACTTCTTATCAACAGTGAGAAGTCAGAGAGAAAGTGAACTGAAATCACACACACACAGGGGTTTAGTTTCCTTGCAATTCTTCAGGTAACTTCCATTCTGACAAAGACCCAAATGTCCAAATATTTTGACTGTGTCATCCATACATGATGCTTCATTTCTTTGAATCATTGATGCATGACTCCATTTCCTCCATGAATTTCTTTGATAACTGGTAAAATAGGACAAATCTTGACCGGTAAGCTAAGAGGTTTGGACGGTGACACACTTCATTCTGCCGTTTGGATGAGGTAACCCACTCGCCGCTGGCTCTTCCTTATCGCGTAGGAAGTAGGAAGCACTTTCCCGCAAGTTTCCATGGTCATTTCATCAACTCTTCTCCCACCAGACGGTGGATAGAAAGAAAGAACTCGTGATTTTGGTCCTTGTTACTTTGCTCAACAAGTCAAAACGAGAAAAGGTTAAGCTGATCAACGCTGACGGGGAAACCCTGGATTTAGTGCTACCATCTCTCAAATTCCCGATGGCACGTAATAGCAGACAACTCGTGCCGGTGACTGGCGTGGCGTGGTGTTGGTTTAACGGTGGCAAGGTGGCCCCGTTCTGCCGTTGGCGGCGGCATGCTGACGGTAGACGGGGAAGGAATCGCTAGTTCTGTGTGTGATGTTGTTGGTCTACACTACGTTCTGATTTTACTTACTTTGATTGATGGGCTGCTGTACGTGGTGTTAGTGTTGGGTTGTGTTGCCTTGAGCCTGGTGGGCATGGTTGGAATTATACCTGGACATTGGGGCCATGCCACATGCGCTGGCCGTGGCACGCACGTATTGGCTGGCATGGGCATGACAGGGTCCGGTCCACCGTGTTGTGCTTGAGCCACTCTAGACACGGGGCACGGCCAGAAAGGATGGCAGCCCGGTAGCTAAAGCATATCGTATTCCTCTCGGCTCCCGCAATGACCATGGTCACAAGCCTACAACCTAGTGCCTCGCTTCCGCCCTGTACCTTAGCGTTGCTCCCCGCTTGCCTTGCTTTGCCTCATACCCTCGTTGTCCGCCTCGCTCCCCACCCACCACCTCGCTTCCCACTGGTCTTCGTCCCCATCTACGAGTCTTTCTTCCTCTTCGGGCTCACGGGCCATTTGGGCTGGTACAATATGGTTAAATGGTTTTCGTGTCATGTCATGGGCTGACCCCCGAGCTCGTAGGCAGCTTTGGCACGGCCCAGTAAACCCGTTGTGCCATGCTAGGCCAAAGTGGGCTCGTAGCGGGCTGGGTTGGGCGACCTGAATGTCCAGATATAGTTGGAACTAGATTGACTGTTGTGGGCGTGAAAATAGCATGGCCTGTTATGCATTATATGGGCCAATGAGGACTCAGGCCAAAGCGTGAAAATTAGCCAAGACGAGGTGTTTCTTGCATGGTTACCATGTTCATCGAAACGAATTAGGAAAGAGTACTAGAGAGAATGATGATAAATTCTTGCCTTCTTGGCTTCTCGTTATCCAAGCTCTCTGAAAGTGCGGTAAAACTTCGTAAGAATGTTCATGGCTTAGGGCGAAGTGTGGTAAAAGTTCGTAAGAATTAGGTTCGAAGGTTTGGGGTGTTTAATGTGCCAACTGCCAAGTTCACCACGGTCATGGCTATCCCCTCTGTTTATTTGTCCATTTGCGGTACCACCGTGCATTTGGTGCTGATTGACTCATGGGTAACGCTTGGAATACTACCTGTCAACCTTATTCAATCATAACTGTCCAATTTCAGGCGGCGGCTTAATTGCTGAAACTGAGGTTAATGTACACACGTACAAGATTAATGTCGTATGAGTGGTTCTGCCTGATTGGCCTGACCTTTTGTCACGGCAGCACACACAAGGAGAAACACATCACATCCGTTTGGCAATCTCATTCCTTTTCAAAAAAAAAAATTTGCCTATTTCATATGAAACTTCAGTACACTTCAAAATGATAAAAGATTAAATCAACACAAGAAGGCATACATAATACTTACAACACAACATTAGCTGAACAAGAAATTTCGACACGTGAGCTGTCGCTCATGACATGAAGCATACTCAATATCTGATTGTTCATCCACTTATCATTCTGCTACAGCTAGTGAAGTTTTTATCAGTTAGAATTCCAAGCGTCTCCTCTTTCATCATCCTGTGATGTGCTCGCAAATATGTAATCCATGAATCCACGTGTTATTCTCACAATTGGTATTTCATTGCGTTTTAGCCTACTGGAGATTTCATTCTACAGTTCCGGGTGCACCTCAAACAGATAACTGCATTCCGCAAAGTACCGTGGCTTCAGAATGATTCCCGAAAAACTTAGAGAAACCTTTTGGGCTAGTTTGAGTTCCCAGGAAACTCTTATCTTAGATATAAGAAACACTTCAGGTGCGAACCTGGACTTGGTTACTTAACAAGGAAAACTGTGCGATCCTATTTTTAACTGAAAAAAAAAGAGGGTAGAGCACAAAGTATATAACGCACAACTATTCTTGTAAGGTAGGAGATTGGGTCCAGATTTGTTCCATTCAGAAGAATTAATCTTGTCTGCCTTTAATTGATCTAACAACTCGTGTCATGAGACACACAATTATGCCGATCTTGCTGGTACTGACTACTGAGGGGAGGTTCTGAGTGGGCTCGGTCATGGTGACATTGGTCATGTTGATGTAGGTGCTGATGTTGTAGCTCTGCACAATGCCTCAAGCTCATGAGTCAAGAAGCTGAGGTAACGCCAACCCCATTCAACTGATCAGTAATCAACTGTAAGAGATTGGTCATTCTGTCAAAAAAAAAAAACTATAACAAGTTCATGCATATATAATATTATGGGACTTGCTAATTTTCAGTTCACTGAAAGTTTGGACAATTTTTAATCACCACTTAGAGTCATCTGATCTAGATCATATGGTTTATAATTATTATACAGATAATCCTATAAAAAAAATTAAAACACAAAGTAACAAATGCTCCATATTTTTGCCCCTGCCTTATTAGGAAAGTGGAAGCCTTTTTTTCCCTGTAAAACAGCACCAGGATTCCCGTCCGTTTTTCTGTCGCCCCCCCCCCCCCCCCCCCCCCCCCCCGCCCTAATTTTTGCCCCCTACTCTGTTAGGAAAGTAGAAGCCTTTTTTTGTTTTTTGTTTTCCGTAAAACAATATATATCGATCATTGTTAGTTTTTTTTTTCTTTGTTTCCTTTTCTACTTGGATGAGGTGATGGAGCTCAGGCTACCAGGTCTGTGGCTGTGCTACCGGAGATCGTCACTGTAAAGGTAATGGCATGTTCTTACGATAAAGGGATTTGTGTGGTGCAAAAGTTCTCAATCGTACTATGGTTAATTGAAACTAGGCTAATATTCAGTGATGATCTTTTTTATGAGAAACTTGGTTGAGAATCTTCAAAGGCACATGAGTTTGAGGCATTCACTGCTATTTTTTCTTTCAAAACTATGTATATTTTGTGATGATAACTCTGTTGAGAAATGTGTTAGTAAATCTTTGAGGGCATATGAGAGTTTCATTACTAACTTTCTTTGCAAACAGTGTCAGATGCTCTCATCCGAGTGCTTTTTTCATCTGAAGCAGTCAAAAAGTTAGTTCACAAATATTGTTACTCTGACTATATGAGAATTCAAAGTGTATGTAGTCAGTTTTAGTATATATTATTTATTTTATTTATTGTTGTAGATTGTTTAATGAGGTAATACTCTTAGATTTTACCCTGTCCTTGTTGAGAAACAAATATAGGTGCATGCATATATAGCTTTGCTAAGCTGCCTATTAAGCCAATGATTAGCTTTTAATTCTTGAACAAAAAACTTTTTAGATGTGAAAGTAGTACTAAACTTGCATCATCTAAGAGCGGGAAGAGAAATTCATGTGATGCTCCCATTTGAAAGAAATATGTATATTCTTGTGCTCCCAAAATCTATGTAGTTGTTCTTTTTGTTCCATACTAAAAGAATGCAGATACTAATATATTTTCTCAAATGTTCCATCGTTGGTCTATAGACTAGTGAACTTTCCTGGCAAATCATTAATCCATGTATCTTTAAATTTTCCTTTTACTTCTTGAGTTAGTTGAAAAATAATTACAATCGACAACTACAACCATCATCAATATCTATATTTCTAGTGTGGTTTGGTAACGGTTGACCTTTAATTAGTTTTTTCATTATGCAGCTATGACAGTGTGAGTAGTTCTCTTCTAAATTCATTTCACTGTGAGGTTGACTGTGTTTTTACCTTTCAGTATTGTTCTATATAGTTGAGCACTTACGATTGAGTGAATATTTCATTATTTGAGTTTGCATCGTTGTCAGTGTGAAAAACATCGAATGGATTCACCAATAGATGCTTAGTTATTTGGCTGTAAACCATAGCTATTGCATTCTTTTAGCAGTTCTACTAGTTCGAGACTGGTGCAAGAGTACAATAGATAAGAATCTTTAATTCTCTAATAAAGTTTTGTGTGTATCATTTTCAGTTCTCTAACAATAGTTCGACTACTTTGGGGGGAAATATATACTAAAAGGTTTGTTTTAATGTACCACCAATTATGAAATGTTTATGGAGTAAATGTACAACCATAATGATCCGCACAAATCTATATATCTATCAAATATATGATGTCTACAGTTTATTTTTATATTAAATCCATAGCAATGCATGTGCATTTTACTAGTATATATATAATATCGATTGGTGAGGGTAAATACTCACGCCAACCCAATATTTTGCTTGCGACTAATATGGCAGCTTTTAATAATTAGTTAATATCTTTTCCATAGTTCATGTGGCAAATATCTCCCTAACTGAGTAACTGGGTTCTGTACTTAGTGCAGCTGAGTACATTGCAAAGCACGGAGCAAGTTCACCAGCAGAAATCAGAAGATTCGTGGGTGCGTACGTCAAGACACTTGCACAAACAGTTGGCCTGCGGAAATTCATGGGGTCATTCCTCACAGTCTTTCGGAGGTAAAGTAGACTTCGATCAAATTAGCCATACGATCAATACTGATGCGACGGGTGAGCAGAAAGGAGAAGGATTGACTCTTGGGTGTGTTTGTTTTAAGGGTAAGGTTGGATGGGATATGATCATTCAGGTTTTTTCGAATGGGATGATCTAAGTTATGTGTTTGATTGAGTGGATGGGATAATTTAACTTCGTATTTGGTTGGATGGATAACGATAGATGGGACAAGATCATATAATCAAATTATAGATCTTTATTATTAAGTAATAATAATTAACTATATATTAATTAGTATAATCTATAGTAATAATAATTTTAATCTTATCATAATAATTTATAATTAATAATAAATATGTTAATTATAATTAATCCTAGTATGATACTAATCAATATCTTATTATTTATCAATTATAATATTATAATAATAAATATTATTTATTATTAAACCACACTAATATCTAATTACTATAGTAATCGTCATCGTTACATAACTTGGACAGGCTTATCCGGTCATTTCTACCTGACCGTGAAATAAACACTGGACTAGATAATCCTATCCAAACCTATCCAATCCAATTCAGCGAAACAAACACACCCTTAAGTGCAGCTGCGGCCTCGTATCTTCCACATATCTGACGAGGCGGCCTGAGGGAAGGAGCAGGCAGCCGGCCGTGGAGAGGGAGGATTGGTGAGGCGATGTATTAGAGGCAGCGGCTTGACCGCGGCGGAAAACCGCCATGGTTTCTATGACGTGGAGGTTGTTGACTGGTCTAACTCGATCCGGCCTGCATGTTTTAATCGAACGGTGGACCGGTAGCATGGCACGGCACAGAGTCGACTGCGGTCAACAAATCAATATATGTGTTACTAAAAAAACAAATCAATATATGCAAATAACCCCCTGTTTAAGATCTCGACTATCGATCCCAATTTATGCAACCCTTTTTCTATCTTGAACATATACAGATAACCCCCTCCGACACCGGTGTACGGGGACGCGCAAGGGCGCGAGAAGCTTGTTTTTGTTAAAACATTTGAGGATCAACTAGGATCAATTTGAATCACATGGTTACCTTTTATGAATTCTAAAACCATCAAATTCTCAAATGTTGATGGATGTGATTTAGTTCTTCTCTCTATTCTGAATAAGATAGCAGATCGGATTGCGTTTTTGGAGGAGGGCTTGAAATTCTTATTCTTTACATAAACCAGCGCTCTCCTTTTATTCCTATTCCACAGAGGGGAACAGACACTAGGAAAGTCAGTTGTTGCCCACCAATTAGGGGCAAAACCCATCAAAGTTCAAATAGTTTTGATTTGAGTCAAAACCACTGAAAATCATACCCATAGTTTTAAATCGAATTCAAACCATGGTATTTTACATATGAATTCTGTGGATTTTTATTTTCTTGATTTCTGACTTTTCTTTTACTGTTTTATCCACAGATCATTATTCCAATATTCTCCCCTTTGATCATAAGGTTAAAACATTAAAAACTCATTTGTTAATAAAATGGTATGCAAAGATAACAGATTCATACTGGTCATTTAATATACCGATGGAATACAATTACTATTATATACCACCTCATATTAAAATAAACTTCTTTAATATTTGGAGCTCCATAAATTTTAAACTTTTGACATAACATAATAGTTTGCTTTTCGAAGAACAGTACACCAAATCAATAAATTACAATAGTCAATTAAGTCCTATTAAATCAATTGACCATAGTTCTCATTGTATCTAAAGACAAAGTGTCTTAATCGTTATGGGGAGATAGTGTCATAACAGTTCCTCTTTATTCCAAGATCAAAGGCTTTTCGACAACACCCATGCCAGCAACATAATTAATGGTAGGTCTTAGGGATATCCTATTTCACTTTATTAAACTTAATATTTAATCTTGAAATCTATCTTTCACAACTTGGTACAAGGTGTCAAAGTGTTTGGCAGAACCACTTGACTTGTTGTTACTTGATAGAAAAATTATGACTATTGCCACAATATAAGATGAATAATATTCATCTTTCATTGGGATATTATGCATTTGTCATATTGCCTGTCCAATGGCCTGATATCATGCTATACATACCTTTTGAGCTTTCTAACAAGGACTGCTCTTTATATGAGTGTGTTACTTTATTTTGACGTTAATTCTTTAATAACAATACAGCTCGCAATAATATCTGAATATCTTTAAAATATCAAGAATATAAGATCTTTTACATGTAAGCATGAAATCTATAAAGACTAATTGGCCCTTCAGCAAATAAAAAATTGGATCATCATCTGTCAATTATCCCAAACATAACATTTAGTCAGAGCAATTGCATATTTGTGCATACATCACATTTCCAAATAGTAATGCAAATGGAACATTTTGCGCAACTTTTCATTAATACTTTGGACATTGACATGTCCTAACTTTATTGCTCTTGACTCATTTGAATAGGCAAGACCATAAATATTATGCATATTATACTTTCACGAATATCCTTTAATATGCATTTTCATATAACCCCATATCATGATAAATACATCTTGGTATATGCCTTTCACCAAGATTATCTTTATCAAACTTTTGAGGAGAAATATCATTAATGTAAACTTACTTCCTCTCAACATAGCATTCTATTGTCCAGCATATTCCTTTTATGATATCATAATATTGATGCTTGTCTTTAGAGCATAATCATATATCTCAAAATTTTAAGAAAACCACAATTTCTTAGTATATTACAAGCATCATCATTATCCTTTTGAATGAGTTTCTTTTGAGGAAATAGACAAATGAAAAGTCTTTCCTCTAAGTGAAGTCATAAACTATAAGTTTTAATTTAAAAACTTTTAATATTACCTATGAAGTCACTTACACCTTGTAGACCCTTTAGTAGTCTACTGTATTGGCTCCTTTGGTAATTTCTAAATACTCATAGTTTTCATTTCTTCTTTTATGACATAAGTCATTAAGAAGTATGTAACATTTTGATGACTTCCATAATGTTGGATCAACATCCAAACATCAACTCATTTACATAGTTTATTTGTGATTGCTCACAAAACTTTTGCATCAATAAATATGCATTTGGAAAATAAGTTCTTGAATAATAATCATTATGATGGAACATAGTTCCATTTTATTCAAGATTTATTTTCCTTAATATAAAATCTGCTCTCATAATTTTAACTTCTAAAACAATGTTATGTCTTGTATTCTTGAGCATCATACATTGTTCTGGACAACACATTCATTCATCAAAGTAGCCATTAAGGCAACTAACATTCTGGGGTCAAAATTATTCATATTTGGATTGAAAACTTTTATTTAAATAATATATCCCATAATAATATAGGATATATACTTTCTTTCAATCCTTAATTTGTAAACATCAACTTATTGGGAGCGTTATATGACAAAGTTGTCATAGTAATTTCAATCCATGAACACATTATGAGAAGGCTCAATATCTTTTGTACCAAAACATAAGAATGCAAAATTTGCCATTGAGTCTCTCAATATCATTAGTGTAGAGTCTTAAATAATTATGCCATTTTCTTATAAAACTTTAGTATAAACATTTAGGAATATGGCTAATAAAAACTCTACATTATCGCATAATGTTTTTATCATAAGTCTTTAATGCATTAATATAATAAATGGGAGCAAAAGAAAATGAGCATCATAACTTGAAAGCCAAAATAATCTTTGGATTATATCTTTTATTGCCCACTTGCTTTATTTTCTTGTAATGGTAAGATGAGACTCTTATCTCTTCCCCTCAAAATATGGCCTAAGTGGCCATAATTTCGAATTTGTCTCATCAAAACTTTTGATGTATTGATGGCAAACTTTTAAAAGAAATTAAAATTATCTTGTCGTAAGACAAGAGTAACATTATTAATATTGTACATAGTCATACCTCTCTTATTCCCCAAATTACTTAAAATGCCATCATATTTCATTCATAATATATAAATGGTATTTCTTTTACATGAATAAAATACATCATTAAGTTGAAGCTTATAAATATTTGTAAAATGTTAGTGTAAAAAACACTAACACATTAGGTCATAACTTCAACTTTAACAACTTCACTTTTCCATTGCTCTCTTTTTATCATGTCCTCTTTTAAAGTAATAACATTATTACCTCTGTAATTGGGGAGAATTACAAAGATAATAAGGACGAAATGAAGTGCATCATAAATCATTCTTGGAAAATATAATTTCCAATAGCATTAGATTTATAATCATTGCACTTCTTTTATATTATGCTCTTTTAATTGTGTCTCTTAGATTTTTAATAATTATACTTTATGATCATAAGACACATATAACTTAGTTGCTCCCCTTAATTTACTCATATTTCTAATGAAATATGTCTTAATTATAGGAGCCATTTATTGGTTCCTAAGGAGCACCATTAAGAGCATAATCATAATTAATTAGAGTAAAAATCATCATTGTTTCTTATTCCAAGAAAAATAGTTTCTCCTATTAATGGTTGCTTAATGTCAAAATTCTAATTTTGATAACAATAAGCAAAATGTGTTACACTTTATAAAGAAAATGCATTATTATTAAGCAACACTAAAAACTTCTTTTATCGATCAAACCCAAATCAGCTTTGGCTAGAATTGAATAGGATCAATAAAATTTTGCGAAAATTATCCTCTCATCAGCTTTGGCCAGAAGAGTGAATAAAATTCACACATTAAAAATATGCTTCTATTATCATTCTTTTATTTATCTAACCCACTTCAGCTTTGGCCAGAAATGGATCAGAAAAATAAAAGTCTGTAAAAATTATCCATTAATCAGCTTTGGCCAGAATAACGGATAAGTATCACACCTTTTAATATATACCTCAAAAACTTCTTTTATTATTCCAGTTCATATCAGATTTGGCCAGAAATGAACGGGAAAAATAAAATTTGTAAAAATTATCCATTAATCAGCTTTTGCCAGAAAAATGAATAAATTTTACACTTCAAAATGAGGCATAAAAATATTCTTAATAAAATTATGAAATACAGTGGAAACGTTAAATATTTAGGAAGAACCAAATAACAATAAAATTGCCCAACTATTATGCCTAATAATTATAATTACTATTAAAAAGTTTGATTTAAAATTAAACTTAAATGCTGATTTTATCAGCCTTTAGAAAAACATAAATCTTATCAAAAACTTTAAAATAGGCCCATTTGTAATTTAACTTATTTAATTCTAAATTTCAAAAAAATTGGCCCATAAAACATTAGTGGCCCATTACATTCCAGCCCATAATCATTAATTTCGTAGGGGAAAAAATAGAAATTTACTATTCATACTAGGCCACAGCCAACCAAGTTGGCCTTCTTTGCTTTCGGCCCACCTAACTCCCCCGCGCTCCCCACATGGGCCTGTAGCCCAGCTACCTGGGCCTGGGCTAGGAAAGTCATGCGCCCGCGTGGTCCGTCTGGCCTAGCAAACGCCGCCACTTCCCCTCATCCGTTGATCTGGATCCGACGGTTGTGATACGTTTGGCGGGGAACAAAAGTCTTGCTCACCCTTGCGCCCGCGAACCCTAAATCATTTTCTCTCCCTTTCCCACTCTCTTCTCCTCTCAGCAGCGGCGCGGCAACGACCGGGAGAGAGAGCGAGAGCGGTCGAGGGCCACGGCGCTGGTGAGCTCCTCTTGCCGGATCTCGCGTGCAGCTTTGGCCAGCGCGCGGTTCCGTCGAGCGGTGCTTGTCGGTGCCCATCTCCGCTGGTGGCCCGCAGACGCGCACGGTGGATCTAAGTCCACCGGTGGTGAGCTCATCGGTGCCACCTCCCTGCTAGCGATGCACGCACACGCGCGATGGATCCAGATCCACCAGCGCCTGGCGAGCTTCCAGCTGCGGCATCTTCACCCGGGTCGGGACAACGGCGATAACGGCCATGGCATACTGCGTCGTGATCCGTAAGCCAGAGGCCTCGCACACGGGCTTGCACGGTGGGTAGTGGTAGGAGATGGCCACGAGGTCGCCGGCGAACACGACGGTGACGGAAGCGGCCATCTTCTCCATTAGGTAACCCACCGCCCTCATTTCTTTTAGGGTTCGGGTTCATCATTTTCGGGGATTTTGTGGGGATTTCATCAACTACTAGAGTTTAGGCTCATCAATTCGGGAATTTCTTTAGGGATTAATTCATTTTGTCTGTAATTCCCCTTCTTCTTCATGCAGATGTGCATAAATCCGAAACCCTAGGCTTTTAGTCTTCATCAATTTGCATAAACATGACATGATACTTAATCATTAGCTCGAACAGTAAAGCAGAAACATGAGTAGCATAAATCATAAGAAATTGGGCACATAGACATATAGTTGGGCATGAATGGATTCAGTTGAAAACTAGAATCGGTTCTGATGTCACTGTTAAAACATTTTAGGACCAACTATGATCAATTTGAATCACATGGTTACCTTTTATGAATTCTAAAACCATCAAATTCTCAAATATTGATGGATGTGATCTGGTTCTTCCCTCTATTCTGAATAGGATAGCAGATCGGATTGCGTTTTTGGAGGAGGGCTTGAAATTCTTATTCTTTGCATAAACCAGCGCTCTCCTTTTATTCCTATTCCACAGAGCGGGAACCGACACTAGAAAAGTCGGTTGTTGCCCACCGATCAGGGCAAAACCCATCAAAGTTCAAATGGTTCTGATTTGAGTCAAAACCACTGAAAATCATACCCATAGTTTTAAATCGAATTCAAACCATGTATTTACATATGAATTCTGTGGATTTTCATTTTCTTGATTTCTGACTTTTCTTTTACTGTTTTATTCACAGATCATTATTCCAACAGTTTTCTCTCACCGGACAACCTAGAAAGTGCGATTGAAGAGTGCAGACCGTGGGACTGCAGATTTCCGGTGGAACAGCGTAGAGGTGGTTCGTACAAAACCCAGTGGAACTGGAATGGCAGCTGATTCTTCATCAGGGCGGCTAGGCGGTCCCAGTGGTTCTTTTCTTGCGGTGTCTCCGGAGATGACGTACTAGGATGCAACGGCGTTCCTCAAGGCTTACAAGAAGCAGGAGCATGCACCATGCGGTGGGTATGGCGTTGAGAGAAGGCCTCCGCCTCGGCTTAATTTCCATAACAAAGGATACCCTGATTCTTCAAATATTTCCCACTGTTAAACAATTCTCTTTCCATGTTCAAAGGATTCATCTTGTGTCCGAATCATCCTTTTACAGGTTTGTTAGCACAAGAGCCTTTGTATTCAGCTGCGACGTTGCAGATCGGTGAGTGGACTTGTGTACAAGAAGTGAAGAAACCATTACGACCAAAAAAAACTACAAGCTCAAAAGGGGCTCGAATCGTTTTTCGTTTGTGTGATGAATGCTCTTTCTCTAGAACAAGGAATGCTACCACGAATTAGGGAGGAATTTGCAGAGCTGTACTTTGAGGAACAAACTCAACAGGGACTAACATTCCGTCACCGATCGGTTCAGTGAATGAAGGACAGAACAAATGGAGGACACAATCTGCATGAAAATGAACATTATAGCGGTATGGTGTATGGCCGCATGGCACCTGCATACATTTGATGGCTTCGAGTCGTTTCTTCAGCAGAAACGTTCAGAGGTTTCCTTGTTTGAAGATCGTACCTCCTGTCCACAAGCTGACACCGAGAGCTGTCACCTCCAGAAGAACCAACAATCCTAGGTTCATCCACCAACTGCTGAATACGCACAAGTTTGTCCGACGAAAACAACCAGAGAGGAAACGGCGCCCAGAGTATTCCACAGAAATCATGCAGAATATTCATCTTTGTCCACAGAGTACACGCATGGACAGCAGGCTCCAAATGCATAAGCACACACGTGCCAGCCAAAACAGATGGTCACAGATTCACAACCATGCCAGCCAACCCAATGTACCAGCCATGTTTTGAGGACATGTCCAAAGACGCCAGTTGCAGCACGAAAGTGAGCGAGACACGAGGACAATGGGCACATCAAATTCCTGAACATCCCGTTCAATCTCGGAGGATCTGAGGCGAACTGGATCAACTTGTAAAGATTTACACGCAGCAGCGTCCTTGACCACACCTTTAACAATTCAGATGGGATTGTTTGTTTGGACTTTCTCTGCTGCCAGAATTAGTTCATATTTACAGGGTATTGTACAACAGCATGTTAACAAGGCTGTGTGGTCATCAGCTTCTCGGGGTGGTGGCGAGGGCGAATCCGCCCCGCTCATACATACGCTGGATCTCCTCCCGGTACTCGGTCAGCGACTCGTGTGGGAGGGCAGGCGTTAGCTCTACCACGTCACCCATGGAGAGCTTCCGGTTCGGATCGTTTATCGGCTTGTGGTTGACTCTTGGTCTCAGCTCCTCTTTCAGTGGGAAGCTGTAAGGGCTGCATCTAGGACTATTGGCCCCAACTCGCTCCATTAGATCAGATACAGTCGAGTTGGCTGGAAGCTCTTGAACAGACATCTGGGTCACAAATGCAATTTGTCAGACAAACAAAGCGGTGAAAACTTTGCTTCCACAGGATTATGCTATTGTCAGTTATAAGTAGGAATGAAATAAAGAGATGTGACCTACCTTATCATGTTCAAGCATGATAACAAATATGGGGCCTTCATGGTTGCACTGCCGGCTGTAAGAATAAGGGCAACCCTCCGAATGCTGAGGAAAGGGACATGGTGGCCTAATGCCAACAGAGTTGCCTAAAGCCGAGGGCTGTTCTTTGCTTAATGCCTCACATTGCCAATTCAGCACCCACCTTGCCCATTCCACCATTTGTAGTACAAAGGTGTGCATGCTGCCACCTTCTTTGTATCTCCAGTGCGCAGCAAATCCATATTCTGCCTGTAGATGCATTTCCTTTGTTCGGATCTGGATTTCAAATGGATGAACACCCTCACACATGATGACAGTGTGCAGTGATCGATAACTGCAAGTAGCAAATTGCATCGATTCAGTAGACTATTTTAAGAAATACATATAAAAAAGTTGATCCTATTTTTGTTTTATGTACCCATTCATCTTGGGATGCGATATATAGTCTTTAAATCTTCCAGAAACTCGAGGCCACAGTTTGTGGACGACGTCGAGTGCTCGATAACAATCTTGCTCTGTTTCAACCACAAGCCGCAGACCATGGATGTCATGGACGTCATCCATAGTTAAGTTTTTCCTGTCAAATCACAAGCAAGGTCAACAGTTGGTAATGAAATGACAACTGTAACCATTTTACTGAACTGCTGAACATGTAAACAAAAAGAACTCTAGCATACTTTATCATCTTGGAGTATATACTGTACAGGCTCTTGTGCCTCCCGGAAAGACTGTGATATGAAATACCTACATCTCTGAGACCTTTATCTAGTTCATCTAGAGTAGAAGTGAGCAGTGCTTCGTCAAAAGACATTGCAAGTTTAGAGGAAAGCTCCTTGTGTTCCCCTGGGTTCAAATGTTTGAAGCAAATATTTTCCAGCTGGTCTTTCCATGTAGCAATTCCTAATCGGTTGGCCAATGGCACAAATATTTCCATTGTCTCTTTAGCGAACCTTTGTTGTTTAACCAAAGGCAAAGCTTCTATAGTCTTCATGTTGTGCAGACGATCAGCTAGTTTTATCAGAACAGCCCGCGCATCAGCCATTGCAAGGAACATTGTGTGCAAGCGATCTGCTTCAACAGTCCTACTAGCAGTATTGTTGTCCCTAGCAAGTTTGCTCAAATGGCTCAACTTGGAGACCTGAACAAACAAATTGAACTCATGAGCTTGCACTAGCAACACAACATTTAGGAAGTAGATGTAATCAACACTACAGCAAAGATGGTACGGACCATGTTATGTATTCATATTTCATAAGAGCATTAAAAAAATTATGAATAACATGTACAACAGAAAAATCAATATTATGACAAACAGGGATAAGGAAAGAGACCGTTCCATGCTTTGGCTAATGTTTTCACTTTTATACATAAACCACATTCTGTTATTATTGATGAAAAGTTTAGGAGACTGCACAACAGACATAAAAAGCTAATGTTTTCAGTTTTATACATAAACCACATTCTGTTATTATTGATGAAAAGTTTAGGAGACTGCACAACAGACATAAAAAGAATGTTAAGCACATGAAACAGGCAGAAATTCCCCTATCTGTTCTGAAAATGTTCCTAGTTTTTATACTCAAACAAATAATATTATAGTTCAGAAAAAGCATAACGAATGGACAAGTCCAACTTGGTGACTAAGAAACTTCATCATAATGAATTCTTACCACTACAACAACAACAACAAAGCCTTTTTATCCCAAGCAAGTTGGGGTAGGCTAATAATGAATTCTTACCACTAACAAACCAATTAGTGGCTCAGCATAGAACCTTCTGAGATCAAGACATTTTGTCTACATAGCAGTAAAGCTATCCGCAAAAAGAAGCACATAGTCCATTGACTTTAAAAACCAATCAGGATATTCTAGATAGTTTGACTAATTAACAGCTAATCCATTCTAGATACTTTGAATTGTAAGCTACAAGGGAAGTTTCTCAATCCTCAAAAATAAAAAAATGATCAAGATGGAGTAAGCAAACACTTACCCCTTCAACAAGATCAGCCACGCCGGCACCAAACATCTGGAAGATATCATCGTAGTCCATGAACGAATCATCAATTGTGTCATGAAGAAGGCCAGCGGAGACGACAGTTGCGCTCGCGCCTATCTTAGCTAGAAGCACAGCAGTTTCCACACAATGGTGCAAGTACGGTTCACCACTCGCCCGCTTCTGATCACACAAAATCAAACCAGAAAGATTTAGCAACTCAACTTTTTTTTTTAGACTTCAACAGCTCAAGTTAGTTTAGAGAAAAGAAGAAAGAAATAAAGACTTGAATTTGGAGTAAAACCTTGGGGATTGGATTTTACCTGGCCACGGTGTGCTCGCTCGGCTTCGAAAAAGGCCTTGAGGACGAGCTCATCACGGAAGATGCGGTGGCGAGATTGGGCGCCGGCGAGGAGGTCACGGGCGTACGGTTCGCAGGACGGCTCTGCCTCGGAGAGATTCTCGTCGAGCTCGAACGCCAGCTCGGCGGCGTCGACACCTGCAGCCGCGGCAACGCCCAGCGGCAGGCTGGTGACCGGCGCGTAGTCAATGCAGGAGCCAAGCGCGTTCCGCACGATGCTGGAGAAGAGCCGCTCCCGCTCGCGTCCGGCGAGCCAGGAGACGGAGGGGCTCCTGGACGCCGGCGAGGAGGCCGGGCTGTGGAACAGCGGCACGGGACTCCGGTGGAAGTGGTCCCGCAGCTTGAACGGCGACGGCGATGACGACTGCGGACAGGAGTAACCACTCCCGCCGATAGAGGCCTCGTCGGATCTGTCGTGCCAGAGCGCGCCGAGCTCGTCGTGCGCCGTGGCGCGCGGGGCCGCGGACGGGGACGAGAACAGGCACGACAGGCCGCCGGCGACGGCCGCGTGGTGGCGGTGGGAGCTGCCCCCCGGCGACGGGGACGCCGCGGCGGCGCACGGCGTCGAGCCGCGGGGGCTCGGTTCGTGCTCCGGCGGCGCGTAGACGGCGCCCGGCGGGCTGGTGTACACGGCTATCGCCGGCACGGACATGGTCGCCGCTGGAAGCCGAGCAGCCTAGTCTCCAGTACCAAATCAAACTGCTCCAACCAGCAATTCCGAGCTCTAATCAACCGAATCCTTCTCCACCGACGAAGCGAAACTCGGTTTCCCGTCCCAAATCCGACGAGCTCACAAGAATCGAACCAAGCTAATCAACTGGACCGAAGCCGCGACGCCGCAGGCAATCGAAGCATCCGAGCACGAATTCGGCTATAATACTCAGCCGTAGCGAGATTAACCCCGCGGATTCGCGGGATTAAGAGGAGGGGGCGCCTCGAGCTTCCTCCTGCGCGTGTTTTTTGTGGGTCGCCTCCGTTGCGTGGTTTGTGAGGTTGTGGATTTCGGGGGCGTGAGCAGAAGAATCTGGGGACGGGGGCCTCCACGCCAACAATAGCCGCGGGGGACCGTAATGACGAGACTGCCCCTGCCAGCGAAGAATCTAGCCGGATTTCAGCGTATTTTACCTCATCCGGTTCGGACTCCTTTCTCGGACTCTTTTTTGTATCCGGATGAGATCTGCCGCTTCGTAGCACGACATGGTAATCTAATCCGCGGCTTATTCGGCGCCGCTGACGAGACTGACGAGACTCATCGTTTATCATCATCTCGCCATTAATAACTAGATGCAGCTAGTGAGCTACAGAGCACAAGATCGCAGAAGAGGTTTGCTGATGGATCATGTCCGTGTGTCAGTGTCACCACACACGCAGGGAGGAACAGCTCGGCGTGATGATGATGCGTCGGCACGGCAGCACATTGAGCACGGAACCGGGAAGGGTAATGCCGGAACGGCAGGCGAAAATAGGATGATTGAGGATGGAGTGACGGCAAAATCGGGCGGGTAAATTAACGCCAGTTCACCGTCCCGTCAGTTACGGAACGTGCCGTAGGCGGTCGCTGGCACGAGCCCGCACACGCCGCCGCGACGCGCGTCCCGCCCCCGGCGTTGCGGGAGCCGGCGCGGCCGCCCCGCCGCCACGTCGCGCGCGCGCGCGGAGCGGCACGTCGAGGTCTGCGTCGGTGCGCTGCGCAGGGCCATACGGATCGTTGTCTCGAGTTGAAACAGGCGTGAACCTGCAGAGAGCAAGATCTACGCTGACTCCAGTGGCTGAGAATTGTGATTTCGACGTCGCCGAGTGTTATGATTCGATAATCTAAGCACGGCCGTGGTACAGTAGTCAGGATCACATTAATCGTTCTCTTTTGACAAATGTGTCATCGGCTGCCTAAATCATCACCCCGGATTAGATAAGATCCACCGGGACCGCGAGCTAATAATTGATCTCTCCTGCGCTCCTTCTAGAAACGAAAGGTTTATACACGATGCGCTGTCATGATCGTTCGCCTTCCGGCGCCTTCAGCACACTCAAAACCTGTCAAACCGTACGATGGACGTCTTTCTCTGTTGCTTCCATGGCCATCGATGGTGCAAGGCAACGGACAACGGTGGCTGCCGTGTCCGAACGGAACAGGGCACGAAGACGTGCTCAACGCTCCCGAAACGTCACTTGCGGCTGTGAATTCACGGTGGCACGCGAAGGGGAAAAAACGCATCGCCCGGAAGCCCTGCCCTGAACACGCGGATGAAATGAGTAGTTTTTCTGCCACTAGTTGATTGCGTACCTGATAAACCCCTGGGGCAAAGCATGGTCGGTGCATTGATCGTCGTGCGACAGCAATTTTGTAATAGGAGAGATCTCGATACTCGTTGCTTATCGTAAAGTAACAAGATTAATGGAGTGCCCAGCAGGTAATTGTACTTGCGCTTTGCACGTGAATGTCCCTGGAACTCTGGACCTCATTTTGTTTAATCAAGTCTGGAAGAGGACCAGGAGCACCGAAAATTCAGCTCCGTATGGGTCATCCATGATTGCTCAACATCTGATATTTCAGCTGCACCAAGCCTTTTGGAAGGGAAACAGAATGCAGTGGAACGAACCAGACAGACTGAACAAGCTGGAGACGATAGTCGAAACAACGGACCCCAGATTTGCATATTTTCCGAAGAGTTTCCCACAGGATCACAGTAACATACACCAGCATGTTTGCCCACCTCTCTCAAACAATTTTTACTCTTCAAACCTTGATTTGGTAATGACTATCAAAATACACGCTGCTAACATGCACAATATAAGCAAATAAATCGTGTTACACAACAAAAAAGGCCTATAATAGTTACAACAAAGTATCCTTCCGAATGAATCTACTGCTGCTTGGTGTTTCCCATCAGCAGAACAAAAACTCTGCAGTATAGGTTAATTTCTAATCACCGTATATAAGACCTGAACACACTTGTTCAACAACTTGCTCTTTGCCCAATTATATCTGGGCTGCAAGGATCTCATTCCACGTATCTGGTACGCCCGGAAGGCACCAGTGCAAGCAATCTTGAACCCCTGGCGTGGCTTTAATACTGTACCGTGATATATGTCCTTCATCCCTCAGTTGTGACAGACCTGTTATATCCAAGAGCTTGATCCTGGTTCCCCTCACAGCACCCTCTGCCTCAGCGTCTTCAGAATGGTTCAGATGAATCCCGCTTCCCTTTGCCAAAGGATTTGTGTTGTCACAGCGGCCGCCAGTGTTCCAATCCCCGTTGAAGAAGTGCCGGGGTGATATTGATCTATAGAACACCTTCAGCTGGGGGTGGTCAGGAAGTTGGGCATCCAACCACTTGATGACACTGTGGATGGTGAAATTTTTGGCCTTCCAGATGACAGCAGTGTTCTTGTCATTGTTTGGTGCCCCACCAACATACATCTCCCACTTATTTGCCCTTAGTTTCCCTCGGTTCCAATGGTGACCAGTGTTCAGCACTAGAACGTCGAACCTGTGAAGATTATTCTTCAGAAAAGCAGGTGGACGGTCGAGGTGCATAGCATAACTCGTTCTCCGATCCGATGGATTCAGAGGCTCCAAATAACAAAGCGTCGACGACCAGTGGTATAAAATGGTTGTATTGGTGTTTGGAAATCGGTAAGCCCAGCCATCTGGTCTTTTTGCACCGGGTGCTAAAATAAATCCATATTCCGCACCAACATCTTGTACATCTGGGCTGTGCTTCCCACCAGTTACCATACACATCATTGACTGAAACATCTGTCTCCCTAACGAATCACCCACGTAAGCAATGGTTTTATCCTGCATTCTGATATATGTGCAAATTAGTATTTGCCTATTGACTCAAAACATATACTATCAGGCAAATGAGTGTAGTTTATGCTATCTCCAAATTAATCCTGGACTGGCTATGACCAAGTACCTCTTCAAGAACTGAGAGGCTTCAAACTCTGGCATCTCACAAGCTTCAGGCTGCCATCTAAATTTCTCGTATGCGAAGTCTGTGCGCTGGGTTAGTCTGCAGGACCAACTCTCTGAAAGCCACTGTTTACAGTCAAAACCAGAGTATAGTGGTCTGCGGTTGTCAGAAACCCACTTTCCATTCCTGTAGTTACATTCTGTAAGATAGATGCAGCCAATATCAGAGAGAAGTTGAAATCCAGGTAACTGTTGTGCTAACTTTATGTGGAATTAGACTGAAACAATCTACCGGACTAGTGTACACAAACAAGTTAGGAGGAACAAGCCAATGAACAAAACAAGTACACTCGCATGCTCACAGAAGAAATAAATTCATGGTTCCTCGTCATATATTATAAATAATTACCTTTCTTCTCGGAAGGCAGTATTTCATTGTCATCTGCAACATCGACAGAATAGCCTATCATAGACAATGGTGGCGGTGCACCAGTAGCTTGCTTTTCTACTTTAACTACTGATTGAGGGAATGGTTCTGCACTCGGAAAGTCTTCTTCTGAGGATGTATGCTGATCTACAAACTTTGAGTTAGCTGCAGAAGTTACAGTGAAAATTAGAATAGAGATAGATCTGGTACCAAAGAAATAAGAGAGATAGTTATGTACTCTCAAGATGACCTGGCTGAGTCAAAACCAATGAATCTGGTTGGAGAACTTCCGCGTTGTAGTATGTGCCTTTCTCCCATTTCCAGAGAAGAAACACCACGAAGAAAGCAAGAACGACAAGCTTAAGCTGCTTGCATCGCAGTCCATTTATATTCCCAAACCTCATCTTTTATGATGTTATGTGAATGAAAACTTCTTATCTTCAAAATCAATGTCCACACTTAGGAATCATCCACAAGTGAAAAAAAAAAGTAAATCTGTTGCATGTCATAAGCTGTGTGTGAGAAATACTACCAAGTAGTAAACATGCAACATTTTGTAAAAAGAAATGTGAACTGCTAGTGCTAGCTATGCAAGAATTTTTAAGGCAATGATTCAACAGTTTACCAATTAACCATATGCTAGCAATACAAAGGATCAAGACTGCTTCTGCTCCTGCTCCTGCCAGTTACCAAGTTCAAAAACCATTTTCTGAACCAGTTCCACTAATGTTTCAGTTTCAGGTAAGCTGGTAAACAATATACTATCCACTGGATAATCCTTTGCACCACTGTTATACTTGCAAAAGTCCTTTGCAAGCAAGCAATCAATTCCTTTCAGTTTGAGGAGGCCTCTTTGTGCTTTACTAGCATCCAAACATTCGACCAATAGCATAAACACAATTTGCCAAAGTTGACACACCTTTGGATCCAAGTTAATGCAGAACAACTAATAGAAGTTGATCCAATTTATATGGAGGTAACAGTCAATCTAACGTCAATCAAATCAAAATTGCGTACAAAATGGCTCCAAGATAGCACTACGAAACAGAAATTACAGAACAACTGCTTCATTGGCTCACAAACACAAGTAACTAAGAATTTCAGAAGTTCATCCTTAGTCTGGGCAACCCAAACTACAAACACTGACAATTTCTAGTTCAGTTACAAAAATCGAACGCCGATCTAAGCGCAGATTACCTACCAAACTGAGAACATGTCAGAAGCGAATGGGTTGGACACGTACGTACCTGGTGATTGGAGGCAGGCAAGGCGGCCGTGCGTGCCCAGATCCGCTATGATTTCGCAGACCGAGAAGGTTACGGAGCGGCACAGATCGTCGCCCCCTGCTTGCCGACGATCTCGCCGCCCCCTCGCTGCTCGCGACGAGGTCCCCTTTCCTCCGTAGGCTTCCGCAGGAAAGAGATGCCACGAGGGACGGGTTTCGGCACTCGCCGTGAAGCCACGATCGCAAGGTGAGCGGCGAGCCTCGATATTGTACAGGTAAAGAAACGACGACGAATCTGGGAAGCGGCTACGCTCTGCACTGCCGTACCTGTAGCAGGCAGGCAGGGGTCTCTCCTCGCGAGAACGACGCGGAGAACCGGCAGCCTGCGCGGCGGAACTCTTCGCCACGAGGCCTTCTTCTCCGCGTCCGGCGGCACCGCTGCAGGGTAGGGGGAAAGGCTGGGTACGAGGCTACGAGTCCGGCGTTCAGCCTCTGAAGCCGAGTGAGGAAGTAACAGTAATTACGAGTAATTAATTAAAACTGTACACTAATTACCGCCTTGCTCGGGTTTGTGGCCCGCCGCTGTTCTCTCGGGCCTCATGCTCTTTACCTGTTGATTACTGGCTGATTAATTACTTTCCGTGACAAATCTATCTGGTCTGGTTGGTTGGGCTTGGGATGATACAATCTTGGGCCTTTTATGCCTAACAGCCCGTTTGTTCGGAGAAAAAGCAAGCCCGTGTAAAATAATCTTGGGCCCTTAAATGAGCAAACGAACCGTACTCTTACAATTACGATTCATAATTCTCTCAAAAAAAAATTACGATTCATAAGATAAGCGAACTTGAAAAATTAATCAAGATACGGGATAAATAATTTTAATATAAGCAGTGCACACAGTTGAAGAACTGGATCCCGTCCAGGACGCAAATGATCGGTAAACACCAAACCGATTATCCATTCCAAAAAAATATGAAGAAAAAAAAATCCAAACCATGTCAACTATCGACCGGATGAACGACCGTCAAATTGAGGTCGCGACAAGATTATCTGACCCCAGGTTAGCTGTTTTTGAGACAGGCTCCCCTGATACGCACACTGCAGCGTTAGCATGTCTAGTTCTGTTTCACCGAACTACCTTGTAATACAATGATACAAGATCCTTGTTCGGGATCAGAACCACTGCTGCATTTGTGGTTACTCTGAAAATTATGTTTCATGACACAAATGTGTGCGTTCCAGGGTATCACAACACGTGTCGCTTGAATAACAACTCATGCCTCATTTATGGTTACATAACTAAACAATTAGACATGAAAATGATGCCGACAACATCTAGAGCTCTAACGTATGGGTATGGCACCGGCTACACAGCCCACGAACTTCTAACTTTAACAGCAGAAGGAACTTTCCTTGCGATATATCTTTCGATGGCCATGAGCCCTTTATTGGCTTCCAAGATCATCTCATTAGTTAGCCTGCAGCATTCACCTGCCTTGCGGGCAGGATTCACAGAACACCTACCAATATCGTCTTCGTCATACTCGTCAAATACAACGTCCAGGATTATGCATCCCAATGATGTTGCATACTCCAGAATATGGCACGTTAGCTCAACCATGCTCTTTGCGGAGCAGAAGCCAAAAATCATCACACTCTTAGGGCTTGTTTGGTTTGCACCCTGGCAAATCTGCCTGCCCCCAGGCAGCTCTCCCAGGCGTTCGATTTCGAGCGCCTGGGGCTGAGATCGCTGCCTGGCCCAGGCAGCCGACGGCGAGGCAGCAACCAAACAAGGCCTAAGGCGCCAGGCTATGATGCTTGTGTGCGTCATTGCTGAATACAGAATCAAAATTCATGTCACCTTGATGTACCTGCACAAGATCAAAACTAAAGCCACTTAAATAATCAATTCATCACAGGTACTAGGTATATTTATTAAGATTAAGAAGAACAGCAACTCACGTGCAAGCTGAAGGTCTCCAAAACAGGGGAAGAATCAAAAAAGGAAATCAAAGACAAATAATCATATCTTGCAGACAGATCTCCATCAAGATAAATTTCCAAGGACTTGAGGTGGTGGAATGTTGCAGGTACCATAGGCGTATTTACCATCTGCAAAATTATATCTCATATCAGTAATATCTCAAATATGACTACTGATAAATATCTTCAAATGATTATCTAATAATGCTGATTTTCAGATCAGACCTCACTAATTGATGATAAAGTAGGAGTTTCTACATTTGGCACGATATATGGAAGCTTGGTTATTGCGTAACTGAGAAAGTTGGACCCAGTCGAACAGTCCATATCTAGGCTCTTCACTTGTAATGATTGTCCCAATGATAATTGTACCAGATCTCCTTCCAAGTTGATGCTGGAAAGATTAGGAGCTTTGCTCTCTATCATTTGCAGCATACTGCAGTCAGAAACAACCAGGCAGCTGAGTCGTTCCAGCACGCATGGTACCTTCAGGCAGATTATCTCATTGCAAAGCACAAGTTCCAACTCCGTCAAGGCATGAGAATTAGAAAGAAGGCATTCTAATTCTTCCCCTGTAATACACACTTCACGCAGATACAGCTCTGTTAGGCTTCTCAAGCAGCCAAGGTGATCTGTGGGTCGTAAGGCACAATTGGTGAGGTGAAGATACTCAATCGAGCTGTTGCCACTGCCTCCAAATAAACGTGAGCATGGAAAGGTGTACTCTTCCTTATATCTTTTAGGCAGACTCAGAGTTACATTTTCAGTCCCTGGTGTAATACTGATCCGAAGCCAATTATTGAGCAAACAGGGGTCTAGATCACGACAGTGAAAGATGTCAAGCTCGAGGGTCTTAACGGCAGCGCCTGAGTGGTTTTTCAGAATCTGGTCGACTTTATAAGTCAAAGCCTCTATATCACCCTTAGCACAAGTGTTTTGTTTGAAGCCCAGGGTTTTCTTAGTGAGGATGAGGCTGGGATAGTGCCTCCATGACTGGAAAAATATGCGAGATACACAAGCAGCACGGGCAGATTCCTTCATTGGCATTAGAGAATATCTATGAGCAGTTTTACTATGCACTTTACCTCCAGTAATTACTGGAAGTAATGTAGTAATTACTGACAGTAATTGTAATCTAACAGTTAAGATTATTTTTCATCCCATCACTATTACTGTCAGTAATTTTAAGGCGACGAGGGCGCTGCCATGGATGCGACAAAGATCTGGCGCATGTGGTCCACCCGTATGGGTAGGGGAAGGATGGGACGACCCGCGGATTGGGGGCACCGGGAGGCGACGACTCGTGCAGGTACGAGCAGTGAGAGTCGGCAAAGGGGTGCGCTCCGTGAGGGAGACGGTGCCACGATGCCGACCTGCTTGCGAGAACGCCGGCGGCGGAGGCGGGCGACGCCGTTCTAGGATGCTCGCGATACCGCTGACGACAATCAGGCCTATGTACAGCGGCGACGTCCTAGCAGATGTGCGTGCAGAGGAATAGGAATACACTAAACGGATAGAGTGAAGATGCTAAAAAATTACCCCTTTACTCCTAGTGACAAAACGAATAAATAAATAAACATACGAATAAATAAATATACGAATAAATAAACATACCCTTAACTATTATCTTCAGTAATTACTGGAAGTAATTACTGAAGGTAAAGTGCATAGTAAAACTGCTCATATCTATATACTAATCTGGCCTAGACTACGCGAGCGTACCGCGCTCGGACGCATCCTGAGCCAATCCAACGTGGACACGTCCTTCCCAACTAATCCCAAGTTGACACGTCTAGGCTACCCTCCTGCCGCAGGTCTTGAGAAGGCTGTTTGATCGATGGTCGTCGATTCGGTAAGCTGGGGTGGAGGCGTCGGAGTAGAGGAAGTGGAGGGGCGGTGAGACGGAGCAGCGGTGCTCGTCAATGTTCAAGCCCTTGTCGCCTCTCCAACATCGTTAAGTCATCCACGGTGGCCTCCCAGAAGCCTGTTTGATCGACGGTCGTTGTCTCGATGGGCTGGGAGTGGAGAGGTGTCGGAGTGTATTTAGAGGAAGTGGATAGGATGACTATCCTCCATGTCTGGGTCCTTGTCACTGCTCCGACATCAGTAGGCCAGCTAGAATTGGTCATGGGTTGAGGTGGACAGGATGCTGGATTTTGGGAGCAGAGCATGGCTCAGAGTACACCCGAGATCCAGAGGATATTGGATATGGTGGAAGAAAGAGTAGAGGCACCTCATCGACAAGTTCAGAAGCCAAGAGCCTCACTATGATGTTGTCAAGCTCGGTGGCGGGAAATGGATGACGGATTTATGACCTCCGCCACATGGATAAGAACAAAGCTAGAGGAGGTACTCGACTGTTGCTGCACTGAACTGAATTTTTGAGCTATGTAGGTTGTATGTTGTTCGTATGCAAACTATTGGGGGCTCTGAGTAACATCCACCCATCATCTATGATGGATTCGAGGACCTCTCATCACTACATCCGTAGATTCTTGGTGGGTTGGAGGAGAGGAGAGGCGATTGGGTAGTCGCTTCAGTTCAGAGGAATGGCCGGCTGAGTTCTATGCCATGAAAAGAGGAGCGGATAGAGGAGGACCTGGATGCGCACTTTTGCTCTGGATACAAGGGATGACATAAAATGTTGCTTGAGCTCACTCGCTCGAACAAATAGTGGTGATGTGTGAACGAGAATGGGTAGGATGAGCTTCAACGAAAGGATGAAGACTCAGAGAGAGAGAGAGAGAGGAGCCCAGGCTGCTGCCACATTGTGATGAGCTGACGGCCATGTGTCTTGGCTCCAACGACACGTAGTGAGACATGCAAGCGGCTCAACGAAGAAAAAAAATGCGAAAAGCACCCAGCTAAGCTTTGCGCTAAGACGTTTTGTTTTCTTCATTATTTAATTATGGGACTCATAATTGTATTGAATGCTCACGAGATCTGTTGTTGCAAAAAACTTTACTGTAACTGTTTACAAGGTCCAGGATTTTGCGGTTTGGCTGGGACCTGAGCTCGGTGACGTGACGGTGCCACGGCAAGCAAAAGCCTCTTCACCGGACCTGTGTGTCACAGACACTCATGTTTGCCTCTCCCTCACCGGTCACCACTCACCACAACTTTTTCCATTGCTAAGTTAAAACATATTTTGTCTTTGCCATTATCATGAAGAGGCAATAAAAATAGAGTTTATTTTTAATGTTTTCCCAACGAATCCCAGCTTATTTTCTGAAATAGAATTCAATCCTTAACAGGCGCAGCGGTAGCGCGCCGTTCTACCTAGTGTATATGGAACCAGATGTCCTGCACAGGTATGGAAAAATGGTCGAACATTCAGTTGACAGGGGCAAAGGATTATACTTCAACATAAAACAATACAGTAGATAGGATCATATGTAACAACATTCAAATATTCTATAGCGAAATGGCTGCATCAAAGAAGTTGATAGTGCATTGGGAGCTATTTACTAGTGTGACGGTTTGGTATTGTATAACTATAGAAGTGGATTTTTATCCTACGACACTGAGGATTCTTATCCTACGACACTGAGGTTTGGTATTGTTTAACTACGGAATATAGGACTGCAAGCTATGCAGGAGTTTTGACTGTATTCTTTTATCGCTCCTGACTCTTGGTGATTGAGACTCTAGGCTCATTGAAACATCGAATGGAATAAACTCCAGTCATAAACATAAAAAAAATAAAATAGGCAAAGCAGGACCCTGTGACTTCTTTAGGAAATGCCATTTCGAAGTGCTGTCAAGGAGGCTTTTAAGTTTTAACTCCTTCTGACAGTCTTCAAGTGATTAGTTTATGGAAGGTTGGCCAATTTGTGTTTCCATGTTTTTAACTGAGTTGGCCAAGACGTCCAGATTTCTAGAAACTGTATCTTTTATAAAAATTTTCTATTATACATGGTTGCCAACTGCCTTGCTTATGAGGACCATAATAACAAAGTAGTGAGAATCGTGGGGTTTCTCCACAAACTATCTTTACCAGTCTAATTTATTTTGCACTAACCAAGTAACAAAAAACGAAGGGGGCATGGTTAAACAAATTTCTGCAGCTAGCAAGTTCTCGAAAAAACAAAATTGCAGTTACACCATTAAAATGAAGACATTTTACTTGTAAAAAAATTATTTGACATCCTACCTCTGGGAGTTTGGACCCTGGATTAGTCGATCTTTTACGAGGCTGAAACTTATCCGCCTTTGTTTTAGACATGCAAGTAATCGATCCATCTGCAGCACATCAAGAGGCTCAAATAAGCACGTGAGCACATGCGGAAAGAAATCTCCACGACGAGTGCAGGGGGCTAACATGAGGAGGCTTGTAACGAGCTTGAGGTCCGAAATTGTGAAGAAGCCGTTGCTTACGCTGCTGCGTACTCATGCTCTGCTTCATCACCAGCATCCGCAGGATGCCTTGCCTCCAAGCCCCTGATCGAGTTGAGAAATCGAGGGCAGACGGCGTGGACCTCTGTTTTTTTTTTTTTTTTTTTTTTTTTTGCTCGATCGTGGGGTTGGGGATTTTCGAATCTGAGAACCAAGAAGGAAGGGCTCGACCGCACGACTGCACCAGCCGCCGCGGCGCCGCCGGGGAAGGAAGGACAAAGAGTTCTGGGTTTGTGGGTTGGGGGGCCGTTGGGCTATTTGCTCACCGCGGACTCCGCCTGAGTAGCAGTCTACGGACTCGAGTAGGACTCTGCATAGTGCTAGCGCTCTTACACTTAGCCCACTAACAGCCCAATCAGCCCACGAACGAGGAAAACCGAACCGTTATCCGATCCTTTTTTGCGAAGGAAAACCGGTTATCCAATCCAAAAATGACCAAAAAGAAAAAAATGTCAACTGTCGACCGGATGAACGACTGTCGATTATTCGAGGTCCCGACAGGATGATCTAATCCAGGCTAGCTGTTTTCTTCAGACAAGCTCCTCCGATAGTCATATTGCAGTGTTCGCATGTCGGTCTGTTTCATCGAGCCAACTTGTAATAACAATACAATGATACAAGATCCTTGTCCGGGATCAGCACCATTTTTCCATTTGCGGTTATTCTGAATCCAGCGCAATTGCACATGCGCGTCGTTCGGCGGCGCCACCACGCTGCTGCTGTTGCCCGCAACGAATTTGCCACGCCATCATGGAGACGATGGATAGACGCTGCCAAATGTGTTGCGCTTTCATGGATGCTTCTGCCAGGTAGATCACACAAATATGCATGGCACACGCACATATACACCTGCAAATTCTCAGGCATGACGACATTGGACCGGCACCTAGACCTGTTTCAGTTTTTGTTTGTAAAAAATATTGGCATCTGCTTGAGCTGTTAGCAGAAGCTAATCACCTCGTCGGCCAAGTCAGCCCACAACAGCGTCTCACAAAACCGCGGCACGCGCGCACGCCCTGCAGGCTACAGCAAGGAACAGCTGAAACACAAAAGGTTTTCTTTGGTCTGACATTTTCTGCGATCAAGTTGGTGGTTTTAATTTGGCATTCTTGGTTTCGTGCTGCTGGGTCTAGGCATCCATTCATTTTTTAGTAGGGCATGTAGTTGGTGAACAAATTACACTATTGTGTGCATTTTAAAAACACCGGAGCAGATAACATATCTGTTTTTGTCTCCGCAGTTATCATTCGTTTAGTTTTACCTTATCTTGCAGAGTAACATGATGGCTAGCCGGAACTGATCCATCAATGGATTTCTCCGTTTTCCTTTTGTTTTTTTTAAGAAAACTTCTTTTTCCCAGAAATAGTATCAGATATGAAAGGAATTTGTTGTTGTCTCAGAGCTCACCAAAGCAGAAATAGTATCATATGGTCTCTCAGTTGTCATGCTAAACGTGTTGGATGATTATATCATCATATAGCTCATGCCTCCGTACTCCCATGTCGTTTTGTGAATTGCAAGGAATCTCATCTCCTTTTGTTGTCAACTCGTGATCTCATCGCTTAATTAAGTTTGACAAGTAATATTGCTGGTGACTTGAGAGACAAGGAAAGACTTGATTTATATTTGCGATAGATCGAGTACGTATCGCATCATCTCCTGGCCTGAAAACTTTTGAAACATTCTTGTGATGAGCGCGGATTATCCTGGTAGGTTACTTAACATGTCACCCATGACATAATTAAGAAACCTCTAGTAGTGTATGTTGTGATTATAAAAACATCAGTCATCAACTTTCATTTTTCTGCTTATTATTAGGGTAAGAGGTACAACATGTTATGAAATCATACATTTTAGGAAATTTGACTGTTGGACACTGGTTTTAAAAAAATAGTATGTAGGACACTTTCCCCCAATGGACAAAAAAACATGAACACGATGTCCTGTAGATAAATGGCCCTACATTTTTTTCATGTTTTCCCCTCATTTGTTTTTGAGACAAAGGGAGAGAGCCTGAAGGGCGCCAAAAACTGATATATCTCTATAGGTGCAAATATCACATTTCACTGGCAATTTAGTTGTTGCTATATACATATTACCTACCTACCCTACACTTACAAGCTGCAAAAATGAGAGGTATCATAGATTTAATTTCAGCATGGGTTAGGTATCATGGTGACATGTTAAGATATTATAAGATATTTAGAGAGATACCCTGGATGACATGTTAAGGGTATCATGTTAGTGAACCACCTAATCATGAATACTCCTTCTGTTCCCAAATTGTTATTGTCATTGACTTTTTTACTAACTTTTACCATTCACTTATTCAAACAAGAATTAGCGCTGATGCAGACGTAATGAATATCAGATGCATCAGGAGAATGCAGAGCAACCAAAAAGAAAAATGTGTGAAAAATACGACCTTACTCAGAGTAACAACTAAACCATGATTGATTCTGTTGAAAAGCATGTACGATGGCCTACAGGTCCCTTGCATTGCTATGGTAAAACTTTACCCCGCGCTCAAAAATCAAGTATTCTGCGGAAATGATCCGATTACTTCAGATTATTGCAGTCACTTGTCTTCAGAAACCGTTTAGCAAGCAAAGGTGTGGGAACTGACGAATGTAAGTCAACAGCACTGTCAATTAATCGTAGATCTTTGCACTTAAAGATTGAATTATATCAAGGGATTTCCTCAAAAAAAAAACATCAAAGGACGAATTAGTCTTATGTAATGTAAAATTTGCTACTTGTAACCACGCAGAATTGTTCCTCAACTAATCCAACGCTTTACAGAACTGATCATGTGAAATCCTACGCGTATTCAAACATAAAACAAAACAGAGAAAAGCCAGAGGACTTTACTGAAGCCACATTGCTTTCATATTTTAGCTCGGCTCATTCCTTGGTCAACATAAAATTAAACAGCAGCATCCATAAGTTTACACTACTTTCACAAAAAAAAGGGCCCTTACAAAAAACAAATAAAGGAAAACACAGGCCAGAGGAGAAAAAAAGAACTTACACTTGCTGTCATATTTCGTGTATGCAAGAACTAAAACTTTGGAAAACTTGCAGATTTGGGTAAGATGGTCCCTAGGGTGCATTGAAAATTTCCATGTCCAATTCCAAACTCAACTTGATTTGAGAGGAATGAAAATAAGAAATCGCCAATGAGGGATATAAAGGGCAAAAGATTGTATGGAGGGCATACTTATCATGTTTTTATAGTGTCTTGAAATTTCACAGACATATTGGTGAAAACTTCACCTAATACGTATGCAATTTCGCAGAGGTTTCCATGATTTCCTCAAGAGGGTATGTGGTTCCACTTCTGCCCCATTTTTTTCCTAGAAAGAAAAACCTCATAAATCGAGAGTGGGAGAAAAAATATAAAAAGGTTGCATAAAACAATTGAAAATCAATTTAGGAGGGACGAGATCCAAGCCTATGCAATAATTTAGAATGAATTTATGAGGGACGGAGACTCAAAGCTTAAGAAATTTAGAATCAACCTTTACGAGGGAAGGGGGCTCAAAGCTTATTTGTTTACAATACATATCTTCCGATTCTTCATAAAAAAAAGTGCAAATGTTCAAAAAAAAAAAAGTGGAGAATTCTCCGCCAGATATTTTGAGCAAAGTTTCTACTATCCAAGAAGTCACTGTTTCCAATCTAGCTCAAGTTCTGCAGTTTTCCTCGTATGGCCGGCTGCCTTGTCTAATCGGCTTTCCAGTTTGCCGGTGTTGCTTTCAAGTTTGGTGATTACCACACGAACATCAACGCTAGACTAATACAGATTATTTTATATAAAAAAATCCAAACGTTTATGGGCGACAACGTCCTGTACGGCTGTAGAGTCGGAATGTCCAACGAGGCATCGATTCTTGATGCATGCTGGGTCAGCGAAGCAAGTCCACGCAGATCATAAGATTGGAATTTTGTCGGATATAGTCGCTGCAATTTTTCAGTGGTACTGAAAGAGAGTATTTTTTCTTTTTTGAGACAAGAGAGTCAAGCAGAGCATGCACCTTGAAAAGTCAAAACGCCGTAGCAACGATCCGTCGACCCCTGCAACTTGGAGGAGGACCCACACACAGCTGGCGCGTGGAGCTAGGCTCTGCTTAAAAGATCCAACTTGGATTTATCTAATCCTCGTTACAGATGACAAAACAGTGGCAATCCAAAGACCTCGATAGTTCCATGTCCAGGAACAGCAGGTCTCTCGGATCGAAATCCCAATCACCGGGAGAGTGCAGTGCAGCTGCCAGAGACAGGCCCAGCGGCCCCTGATCCCCGTCATCCGTGTCGACTCGTGGCCGCCGTCCCACCAAAATCTCCACGTTTTTGGTTCTTTGCATGCTGTGTAAACCAGCCCTCTCGTAGAAGATACAATTGACGTGCGTGGATGCATGGCGGCTCAAGTTCCCTCGTCACCGGTCAGGCGGTCATAACTGAAATCTTATTTGTCACGAAATTTTTTTGAGTCACTGAAATGGGGTCCGTGATTGAGCTAGTACCGCCGTGCGTCTGGTGACCCCTGGATGGCGGACAGGGAAACGGTCGTGGTCATCGATGCACGGCCGGCCGGTGTCCCAATTCTGGCACGTTTTTTCGCGGCGCGTCGAGCGGCTAACCCACCACGAGCGGATGGATCACTCATCACTAGAAACAAGCACGGCGCGTGTTGCTTTCCGCGCTCTCTCGAGAGGACGCCTGGATGGGCCAGTGTGTAGTAGGAGTACTACGCGCGACGACCACCATCCATGATGATTGGCTTTGCCAGCTAGGTTGTGATGAATCCTGCATCTGCGTGCGTGCGCGCAGGACCCCAAGAAATAGAGATGCCCGGGCCGGCTGCTGGTCGTCTCAGGCATCCGGAAATTCCACTGGCTCTGTCGCCTGGTTTTGTCTTTCCAGAACGACATTTTCTTCCCGCTGAAGAAAACTAGTAGGGGTACTAGAGATCTACTAGTAGCTTCGTTCCATCATGATCGTGCAGAAAGCATATTATGCCCATCAATAATCGTCCTACTAGGCCGCTGGATATGTGAGGATTTAGTAGGTTTTATTTTACAACTAGTACTAGTGATAACTGATAACGACGCTGTGGCTTGAGCCTTGAACTGGGGGCCCCCTCATCATATGCTACGGAACATCCTGAATGGTGGAGCACTTTAAGCTTCTTCTTTTTTTTCAGTTGTAATAATGCTAGTGGGTTTTTTAGTTTCAAGCGGAGAACTTTTCCTTTTTTCCAGTGGGCAACAGGACCCAGGGAAAATGATTGATCAAAGTTCGGGCAGGTGACAGTGAGGACTGGGTGTTCGGAGAGCAAACTTTCCAAAGGAGGAGACAAAATTCAGTGATTGGTGCGACGGTAAACAGAACTTTGCAGACGATCAAAGATACCGAAATCTCGAACTTCATACGGTGACCACATATCCTGCAGAATTTCTTTGTAAGGGCAGCATGGCCTCAAACGAAAATAAACAAAATGTCAAACTGACAAGGAGAACCCGCTGCTGCGTCCGTAGAAAAAAAAAACCCCGAGAAGTTCACTTCAGAAAAACGTCCGAAAGATGAAAAAATGTTCCACTTGATAGGTGCTTCGAGCATGGACCGGAGAGCTCGAGCTGTGACACATCGCAACAGAATTTTCAGCATTGTGATTCGTCACGCAGCGTAGGAAGAAAATGTTTAGAAGGAAGAACTTCATACACATCGACCAGCGAATGTTCCTTCCGTCAGCGTCGTCATTTTCTTGTCCCGGAAGAAGAAATCTCAATTGCTTCGTCACATCTTCGTGGTGTCATCTCCCGTCGCGCGAGAAGGGAGAGGTTCAGAGACACATTCGCAAGTCAGTCAACCTAACCTTTTCGTGCAAGAACACCGGATGGCACCCGCCGGATGGAACCGGAATAATCTACGAGCCCCGAAAAACATTCTTTATTTATCGGCGAAGGTGTGAGCTGTGTGTCATGCCCATGCATCACCGATAACAAAAACCCAACTGATAAAAACGAGATAAACAAACGCATGGACGAATATATAAAACTCGCCCGTTTATAATAACTACAGCTTCGATATCGCATCGAGGAATGAACAGGACAGCTGGGGCTGAACCTTGTGTTGGGAAACAGCTAATAATCTCGAGGCCTTCCGCATCATTTAAATCTTCCACGCACGATCGGGAGGATCGGAAACCATCGTGCGATCCCGGTGCCGCTGCAACGGAAGACAGGATGCTCGGCATGTCGTTTTCCTGCAAGTTCCTGTAGAGATCGTGTCCGCGAGGTGGGGTGGTGGTGGTTCAGGCCTCCCAGACTTGTTCAAGCGTGTGCAAACTTCTGTCTGTCTGTCTGTCGTCCTGCCTGTCCCAGCATATCTCTTCCATCTGGATGACACACATCAATAATGGAGCGACGAACGGATAATTCTCGGTACCAATGTTGTCTGCGAGACGCTGGAACCGAACCTTGGTCCGAAGACTTGCTGGAATCTGATACCGTTGCTGCCGTTCTGTTCTACCAGCTCCAGGTAGTGACTGGACAGGGCTAACGGTTCCACCACTTTGCATCGAGCTAGCTAGCGCCTGTGCTACTGCCTATCAAAAACAGAATGCTGATCACAGAACGTAATTTTACTTCCGGGCGCTCCTGAATGGAAACGAGAGAAAGTTCGGAACAGGCCACGCGTGTTTCAGTTAGTACAAACCAACTACTCTCGCTAGTTTAAATTTACAAATGGCCTGCGCGTTTTCCACTTCTTATAGTATTAAACACACGACGGCTTCACTTTAACCTCCGCAAAGGGGTCTCGCACGCGTGTTTCCATTCCAAGCAAACACCGTTTATGTCCACGTAAGGTTGATCGTCCCGTAGCGATCGCACGTTCACACCCTCGGTACGTGCACCGCGTACACCCAACACCGTCCTCCTCCTGCTCTGCTCGGCGTCACGTAAAGCGGAGGAGAAAGAGAAACCGTGACGCGCGCGCGCACCCAACCCCCATCGCAAAAGTTACGCGACGTCGTCGAACCCGCGGCACGGCCACGGAGTTTTCACCGGCGTCCCAAAAAGCAGGGGAGGACAGTTAAAAAAAATACAAAAGCAGGGGAGGAGCAGAGCAGAGTAGGGTCGTCGTCGGGTTGATCGAGTGCCCAACCACTCCGCTCCCGTGGACCGTGCAGGCTGCGTTTTGTCACCCGGGTTCTGACGTTTTTTTTTTCCCCTAGCGAAAAACCCGTGCGAGAGAACGTTGTTTCGCGCTGGGTGCGCTGCGCTGCGCCCCGGGACAGGGTCAAGGCAAGCACAAGGCAGACGCGCCGTTCGTTAGGACTTAGGACGACACACGCAGCAGCGCGCACGGGTGGACGACCAACCGAACCCGGAACCCCCCGTGCCGCCGCCCGCTTATATATACCACTCCCTCACCAGCACATGTTCCCCAAATCTCTTCCTTCCCTCCAAAGCTCAAACACACACAGCAACCTCCATCTCCAAAAGCTCAAACACACGGACGGCGTTCTTCGTTCGCCTCCCCGAACCATCATCGCCTTCAGATTCAGCACTCGATTTCTCTTCGGAAGGGAGTCGGCGATCGACTTCGCCGTAAAAGGTACTACAACGATGCCTTCGACGCCGTGGAAGTCTATGCTCTGCTGCGTGGCCGTAGCGGGCGACGACGACACGCCGCCATCGCCGACTCGGCGGGGAAGAAGAACCAGACGAGACCGTGAGCGTCTCCTCCCTTCCTCCTCGTCGTCGCGTGTCTCGCTCTCGAGCCTGGGCTCGTCGGGGACGCTGACGCCGGAAGACCTCTCCGTCACGCTGTCCGGGTCCAACCTCTACGCCTTCACCTACGCCGAGCTGCGGGCCGTCACCGGCGGCTTCTCCCGCGCCAACTACCTGGGCTGCGGCGGGTTCGGGCCCGTGTACCAGGGCCGCGTCGACGCCGGGCTCCGACCGGGCCTCGACGCGCAGCCCGTCGCAGTCAAGTACCTCGACCTCGACTGCGGCACGCAGGGCCACCGCGAGTGGCTCGCCGAGGTGTTCTTCCTCGGCCAGCTCAGGCACGAGAATCTCGTCAAGCTCGTCGGGTACTGCTACGAGGACGACCACCGGATGCTGGTGTACGAGTACATGAGCAACAAGAGCCTCGAGAAACACCTCTTCAAAAGTGAGTAAATAAAACTGTTCTTCGTTTCACTGTACTACTCAAGTTTACTATATTACTGTGCACGTAGGTAGCAGACCAATTAGTCAGTTGATTATTAGTAGGTTATATAAGCAGGGTAGTTAGTTGTTAGCCAAATAATAATTATACGATTCTGTCGGGGACAAGAATCTCGTCGACAGAGAAGACTGTTGTTGCTTTGGTTGCGGAAGCTGACCCCAAGCGTCTCAACTACGTACGTGCAGGTCTCGACGGCGCCATGCCATGGATGACGAGGATGAAGATCGCCGTGGGCGCGGCCAAGGGCCTCGCCTTCCTCCACGACGCCGACACGCCGGTCATCTACCGCGACTTCAAGGCCTCCAACATCCTGCTCGACTCGGTGAGCCACTAATTGTCCCGTCCTGCTTCTGCTTTGCTTGAAAAATTCCATAACAGTAGATCTAGTTTCGGACGGTAGCTAGCGGTCATTTCATGACTGCGCGCTGACAGCAGCGCCTGCGTCGTGGTACAAAATTAAAGGGAGGTGACGACAACCCGTTACCAGCTAATGACGCATGATTGAAACTTCAAGTAGCACACAGAAATAGGGAAAAACAAATTCCGCCCTTTCTCTTTTTTGCAAATGGAGTTACGAAAAATTGTTGCTCCTCCAGTACAAATTTACTTTTCTGAGTTGACTCGGAATTGTCCGCGGGAGATAAAAGTCAAAGTCTACCACGCCACGCGTTTCAAAATTGTTGGCTTCGTTTGTTGGGATGCCAAAGCTCTCGCATGATTGCAACTGTACCGAAGGTTCTTGGATGCCTAGCTCTGATGAAGTCGGCCCATGACTAAATACCTAATAAGAAAAAGAATTTCCACCTATCTGATCCCGTACCGCATCGTTATCTCACCACTATCCACTAGCCTTACAGCTCGGTACCGATAGTGATAGCAGCCATGCCTCGCGCAAGTTACCTGCATGCATATATATCGCTGTAACTGTCATATATGATCTTTTGCCTAACTCAAATCTTTCTTTGGATTTCAGGACTTCAACACCAAGCTGTCTGACTTTGGGCTTGCAAAGGATGGGCCTCAAGGCGAAGCAACCCATGTCACGACCCGTATCATGGGAACAAATGGTTATGCGGCACCAGAATATATCATGACGGGTCACCTTACCGCCAAGAGCGATGTTTACAGCTTTGGGGTGGTTCTTTTGGAACTCTTATCAGGACGTCAGTCTGTTGATCTGTCTCGACGACAAAGGGAACAAAGTTTAGTAGACTGGGGCAGACCTTACCTCAAGAAGTCTGACAAGCTTTACAAGATCATGGATCCAGCCATGGAGTGCCAATACTCATCTAAAGGGGCGGAGCGAGCTGCAATTGTAGCGTACAAGTGCTTGAGTCAGAATGCAAAGTCCAGGCCCACCATGAGAGAGGTGGTCAAGGCCCTGGAGCCCATATTGGACATGCACGACTACCTTGAAGTAGGCCCATTTGTGTTCACTCTCATAGTCGAGGACAACAATGAAAACAATCAAAGCAAAGGCAAGATGGTTGATGGTGAGAAGGTTGACGTGAGGATCGAGACAACAATGAAGGAGAAGTACCAAAGTCATCAGGATCGCCACCGGCAAAAGTACCCAAACTCGGCGGTCCACGCAGACGTGGTGCTTCACCGAGATGGGCCACACATGAGCGCATTGCGCCGTCACCGAAGGACACCAAGCTACGTCAAGGAGAGGGGTGCGTAGGTATAATGGTCAATTATGAAGAAATTGTTTTAGCATTATAAACAAGCAGCAAAATGAAAGAGCATGTATATAATTAAGCTAGATTATAGAGGGTTGTAGGTCACACAACACCATACCACATTGGTTTGGTGTCATTCATTGGTTCTAATCATTGGTAAAAGATGCTTCACGCAAGTGGCATTTATTATCATGCTTGTAAAGTAGTACATGCCCGATTCGAAATTTTGATGAAGCATGAAAAGTTTTTTTTTCCCATCAGTTTGATTTGAGTCCATCAACATTGTTTTCATTCAAATATCTTAAGACAAAAGTACTCAATCGGAGGATGTACATAGTTAAGCTAGATTATAGATGGTTTGGGTCACACAACACATTTTGATGGAGCTTGAAGAGTTTTTTCATCAAGCTAATCAGTCCATCGATTTTCAATAAAGATCTAATAATTATAAGCTTGATGTAAGAGCATTTGGTGTCCGACTCATAATGTTGATGGAGCTTGAAGAGTTTTTGCATCAATCTGATCAGTCCATCGATTTTCAGTAAAAATCTAATAATTATAAGCTTAGTCAAAATGACTAATAATTTAGTTAGTAAAAAGTATCCTTACATCTCGATCAAAGAACAGTTATGATGCGTAATAAAAAAAATGGCTCAATCGAAACAATAAAAAAAATTATCGCTAGAAGGAGGGCTCGAACCTCCGACCTTGTGGTTAACAGCCACACGCTCTAACCAACTGAGCTATTCCAGCAATTGGGAACGGAATATTCACTTATCATTATATCTGTAACTTCGGGCTTATGGCGATTCCGGCCCATACAACCCACCATTTTCAGATTTTCCTCGCAAACATGCCGTCAGCACTCAGCAGCTCGAGTCTCGAGGTGCGGATCGCGGCAGACAAGACAATTGTATGTTACGTGTAGTTTGTGCTTAATAACCATCCAGAGGCAAAATTCGATTTACAAATTACTATAGTACTCTCTAATGCTACTGAATAGCAAAACATATTTCGCCTACATAATGTTAAGTTTCTTCTTTGTAATACTCCAGTGATAATGCGATCAATATTTTTTTATATATAAAACGAGATCAATTTTCTCGAATTGTTTTTTTTTTGTGAAATTCAGGTGGACCTCGCACATCTGGGCTCCATGGGCCTGGAGTTTGTAGCCGGCAGCAGCCAGGCACTCTCGGGTAGGCCCACCAGTCGGGGTGATACAAAGTACTGTACACAACGCCCAAAATTGTTCGAGGAAACTGCGCCGCCAGAGCTATCGCGCTCGACCATGGCGGAGCGAGTGGTTGTGGGGAGTGCGATGCCTACTAACGCCGCCTCAGCGCATCCGCGTGTATACTGCGGTCGTCTCCGCCACGCGCTCCTCCGCAATTTGGGGCTGCTGGTGCAGGCGCGGTTAAGGGCCTAGTGGGTGCGAGGCGCGTCAGGTGCTCGACGAAACGCCAAGGCAAGAAAGTCGTCGCGTCGCAGCTGAGGCTTCTCGACCTCTGCTGGTGCTTGATTCTTGGAGTACTGCGGCGCCTTGGGGTGGGGTTGGAGCGCTGTCCGTGGCAAGCACAACTAGCGCTGAGCGCTCTGTTGTCTGTTTGTTGAAATGCAGAGCAGGGAGCAGAACACGGGGAATTGGAGGAACTCTGTCGGCAAGCAGAGGGCGTGAGAGTCCCGCTTCAGGGGGCAGCGGGAAGACTATGGTGGAGCAATGTGAAGGCGTGCTGTGTTGGATCTTGTCATTGGCCTACGGCTACTGGAAGCCTGGAAGACAGTGTTCGCTTCCATGGAGCTGTGCCTGGCACTCCATGGCCTGGTGTTCGAGAGCTTTTTCTGCAGGCATGCACTGGGGAGCTCTTTAGACCACTGCCATTCAGCTGGATGGCTTATCTGACAGCATAAATGAATCACATAGAGTATGATCTTCACTGGGACTTGGGACTGGCAGCAACCAGAGATAGCAGCAAACCACCGCCATGGTAGTATGGTACCAACTACCAATAGCCATCAGAGAAGAGTGCCATGTATCAATGTATGCAATTATTATGCTGTCTCTTGAGCCAAATCCTGGCACGAAAGGAAATGATCAGCAATCTTGGTCAGTTACATGCAGTTTGACAGTTTCAGTTTTCAGACAGACGAGTCCATCAGATGACTATGTGTCTATGTGAGAATCTAAATGACATGCAATATCCTTTCTGATAACCTGATGCAGAATTCGGTATCAATCTGCATCGTGATTTGCGAATCCTTAAGCAATCAGGCACCCAGGCCGCTTCACCAGCACATATAAAGGACAGGGCCTATTCCGGAAGGCTTCCGTTAATTGCCAACATTTGTTCGCATCGAGGGCTTCCCTCGAGAACATTTAAACCTGAAATACCGCACCGCAGTACCACATCAAAAGAAACCGAGAGCTCCATTGCCGGCCACCGGTATCAAGAATCAGCAATGTCGCAGGGGCAGGGTCCGTCTATGCCGACCAGAGGCGGACGCGGACCGGGGTGGCAGTGGCAGCGCACAGGGGCGCCCGTGGGATTGGCCGGGGTTGATGGAGAGACCTCGGCGAACGCGACCATGGAGGAGTCGCTTTGCGTCGTCCAGCGCGAGACCGAGGAGAAAGCCAGAGCCAGGACTCTTGCTTCCTCCTCTGGTTCGTTGTGGTCCTCAAGATTCTGTCTGAAATCGGCGTCAGCGTCAAGCCTAGTGCCGGGGGCAGCTAGGAGAGTTCTTGGCAAGGACCAGAGCTCCTTCGCCTCTTCCGCGCCTACCCGCAGGTCGTCGGCAAGAACCTCACATGGGGAGCAGGCTTCGTCTGGCACGTCAGGGAGAGAGCCCAAGGCGCTGGCAATTGCAAGAACTGGAAGCGTGCAACAAGCCAGGGCGGAGCAGCATGAGGCGGCCCGCACGTGGTCTGGTTTCGGTGCGATGACGCGAAGGTCACCCGGGAACATCCAGGACGGCGACGACTGCCACACTGGTCTCGTAGAGCTCACCTGCGGGAAACGGTCGCCTGATGATGTAAGTGCCGCAATACGTGTGAGTTCTTTGGATTTCTTATCGAGGCTTGCAACTCTGTTTGATTTCTTGGCTTCTTGCATATATTGGATGGCTTCTTTGGTATGATTCTATAGTCTTGAATCTTGATCGTTCGTTCTGTTCCTCGAGGCTTGCAACTCTGTTCTGATGCTTCTTGCATTTGCATATATTGGGTGCCTTCGTTGGAAATAAATGAAATTCCTTCCCCCATCAATTTTTGTTTATTTGTCTGCAGGAATTGCCTGTTGTTAGTACTTCGTGCCACATAGTTGGCACTGTTTCCTGTGTGGTGAATTATTCTGGTTACAGGAGTTTTTCTTCGACTTGGTAGAAGCACTAGGATTTGACAGACAATTCTAGTTCGGGAGGAAATTAGAAAACTATAACGACTAAAGTTTGTTGTCTCAAAATTGGTTAAACCTCTTGATGACTACTAATCTAACAATTGTACTGCGTTATTAGGCTGATCCAGTCTAAAATGGAGTAAATGACGATCCATGTACATCTATCCGGGATATGTAAGTTCCAATTTCTTGGAACTAAATGGTTTAGTACCAACTAATTACCATCGCCATCTTTTCCTTTTTCTTGACTCTGTTCTGCTGGAACAATCCTAAGAATAATATTGTAATTCTATATGGTGAGGTGATGGGAGTTCTTATCCGACATAGTTGCACATATCTAGCTCATTCTATGATTTAACCAGGATTAGATTTTGAAACATGGATACTAGGCTCTTTTTATTTTGTGGAAGTTTTGCACACTATGAAATAATTTTAGTAGTTCTATAGAAAATCGTTTTCTGATTTAGTCCATGTACACAGTTTTGTAGAACACGGCAGAGCTGCTGCTTCCCGCATTAACAAAACAGCAAAACTTGTTCAATTGCATTTGTAGTAGGCATGCCACAGGAAAACACGAGTCGCATCATAGTGCCCTGTTCAGCGACCCCTTTGTAGGACACGCTTTTTAGGAGCGTTGTGATACAAGACTGCAGATTGTTGGTTTTAGAATATCTTATTCTTCACTGGTAGACGGATCCAATTTTTAGCAACGGAATTATATTCTTTTGTATCGAAAACTAAGGAAACTTCTTTTTTTTTTATAAAGATTTTATATATCCACATGTAATTAGAAACCGCTTTACCTTCTAATGTATTGTACATCAGCTTTTACATCGAGAGAATATGAATGCATATGTGTAGATTGCACTATGGATCTTATCAAGCTATTGTTTCTGACATATTGGGCTTTTCTTGTTCTAGTTTCTTCATTATGCAGTCCTGTAATGTGACACAGACCAATTATTTTGTTTCATATGCTGTGTTCTGTGGACCTGGTTTCTCTTACTCATTAAAACTGCTACATATGCATGTCTAATTACTCAAAATCATAGAGATAAAACTGCTGACACATAAGGAATCCTTGGAGATAATCTGTATATATAATTACTTCTAATTAACTATTATCTGCTAACAGTCTTAACACCAATTCATGCAGAGAATGACTGGACATCTTCAAAAACATAAAGGGTCAGTTTCATGTCACTTCTACCACCCAAAGGAGTTCGCGGTTAGATGGTCGATGAACAATGATGTAAGTAATAACAAGACAAAAGATATCTGATTTTATCTCGATTTGAGTGTGCTGAATCATTTTATTTGAATAATATGGTATTTGATTTCACTTATTTGTTTTGAATAAATATCCCACAGGACATTTCTTATCCATTGTATGCGGAAATTATTGGACAGGCTGATCCGTCAATTAAGCTGGTAAAGGACTACTATGTTTTAGACTAATATATCTAATTTTATCATATCATTATCTTGACTTTAATTATGCCTATAATGTCAGAGAAAAGAGTGGGATGACATTAGAGTTGCACGCAAATTGAGGCCTTTGCGAGATTCAGAGAAAAGGTCATCGCAAGATTACTATCAGATGATACATAGGGACAAAAATCGCGTGCCAAATCCTATCTACAGGTTTGGTTTGGAGGAACCGAAGGGTGAGGAAAGGCTTGGCGGATTCAAAATTCCAGAAAATCTGGTCTGCCCTTTGTGCAGCAAGGTGCTGGTAGATCCTGTGACAATAGCTACTGGCAAGGTAATGTTATTTTTCATACTTTTGCCTTTCCATTTGTAAGCTGTGCAGACATAACACTTTGATGTACGTTTCCCTTGTAGACCTTTGATCGTGAGTGCCTACGGGCTTGGATCGACAAAAATGGTCATATCTGCCCTCTGTGACCTTGGAGCCAGTCTCATCCACCGTGCTCAGGAACGAGCGAGCTCGAGATTACTTGGTTGAGTGGCGACTAGCTGAGACGGAGCACAGGCACAACGCATAGGCCAACTGATCTGAGTCTTGTATATACTTTTGTCCGTTCTGAATACATGGGCTCACTGCATGTTGCAAAGTGGTGATGCTATTGTACCTGCTGATGCAAACCGTCACACGGAATGGTATATTTGAGTTCGGCAGTCGCATGTGAACATCTATACTATGTTCTACTTACTGCCTTTTCGTTTCTGGCAAGCCTGTGAGTTGCTTTATTTGGTCTCTTGAATGTAACATGATTGTTTGAAGTGGTATGAGAGCTGCAAGTGTGAATCCGTGAACGTGAATTAGACACTAGGAAGCCCCGGTGTACTCTTAATTTTACAAAACTTTATTGATTATAATTGTACAAAATCTTATCACGCGTGCACAAACGGGATGCATTTTTTAAAAACCAAACATGTATTTTGAGGTAATTGATAAAGTGCTCAACTGCTCACGCATGATGCATCAATCAAATCAAAAAGGGAAGAATCGATTGGAATTCACGGTGAAGTGTCACAGTTCCAGTTACAGTAAAGTGACATAAAAAAGACCGGACTTTAAAACTTGAATTTCCCCGTGGACACGGCCCTGGCCCTGTCGCTGAGCTCCTGCTCGATGTGCCGCCACAGCCTGTTAATGGTGGCCAGGCGCGTCTCCTCGTCCGCGTCGGCATCGTAGTAGGCCGCCGCGATCGCATCCACCTCCTTCATTCGGTCATCGTAACCGCTCGCCTTTAAGTAGTTATCGGTGAACTTTCTCCAGAGCTCGTCTCCCTCCGCCGCCTCCTCCTTCTCTTCCTCGGCGTCCGGTTTGCAGAGCGGACAACCGGCGTCCGCGTCGAAGCTAAGCACTCTGATTCCAGTCTCGGCGGCCGCATCATGGTGGTCATCAACTTCCCCATCGGACTCATCGTCGTCGCTGACCGGTAAGAGGAAGTGCCTCTCGATGTGCTCCCAGATGTCGAACTTGAGGTCCACGATGGCGCACGCCACGCAGAACCGCATCCTCCGTTCCGCGTCAGCCAGAGCGCGCTGCTGCTCCTCCTCCTCCTCGGCGCCGTCGCCGTCACCACAACCACTGTCCAGGCACTCACCGCCGTCTTCGCCGACCGGCGGCGGCCCGTCTGACGAGGGAAGACTGGCCTTTGGCGGCTGGGCGTCGTTGGCGGCCGCGGTAACGTCCTCAACCTCCACGGCTGCCATTCTTGGTTCCACGAGTTCAGCACGCGAGATCGATCGAGCCGCGAGTTCAGCTCGGCAATTGTTCGTGGAAGAGTGCAGGCAGATTCGTTTGCCTCGTGGTGTTGTGAGGCGTGCCCTGTGCGGTGCCGTGCCTATAAAAAGACCCGGCCGACCGAGTTGTTTGTGAACTAGCAACCGACTCGGTCACACACGCACGGTCGCACTCGCACCAACGGAATCTCCTGGGTCGTCCGGTTAATACTACTGGGACTGTATGGGCCACATACGACGTTAGGCTGTGAATGAATCCTACCATTCGCACCAATAGATTCTCAGCCCACCACAGTATAGTATGAGCCGAATACGACGTTGGCCTGTGAATGAATCCATTCACAACAATTGATTCCCAGCCCACCAGAAAGCAACATACGATGCGACGAAGCCTATGTTGCTACGAGCCCATTAAAGCCCACCAGTTTCAGTTTTCCCTCGCAAATATTCCTCACAGCTACACCCGGTCCATGCACCGCACCCATCTCGGCCCTACAATCACCTCAAGATTCGCGAAACCTCTTACCAGTTACAACTGACCCGAGCCCAGTCGCCCAACCCACACAGCCCCCGCTGCTCGCACCGCCGCTCCGGTGCTCCCTTCCCACAGAAGCCATTCCTCCATTTGGGCGGTTCGCTGCTCAAATCCCCTCTACCTCAAAGCCCTCCCTCCTCCGCCCCCACGCCCTCGCGCGCCGCAACCACCCGCTTCGGGAAACTTCTACAAGGACCGGGGAGGTGCAGGGGCGCCTGTCGCGGGGGGCCGTGGCGGCCATCTCGGAGATCGTGACGGCGGCGGGGGTGTGGCCGTGGCTGCAGGTGTTTAGGCTCTCGAAGATGACCACGGGAGAGGAGAGGTACGGGACGCTGCTCTCGGACGGCGCCTACTTCATCGCCGCCATCCTGCCGCCCTTCGCGGACCACCTCGTCACGGACAACCGCATCCGCACCTTGGCGGCTCCAGGTGCGGGTCGCTCCCCGCTAGCTCCTCGGGTTTGTTTCAATTTTTAGCGGAATCGTGCGGTGGCCAATTTTATCTGGGGAATGTTTCAGAATCTCGTTCAAACCCAATGTGTCGTGTCCCCCGATGTGGAAGAGCCGACGGGATAAACAACCAGATTACGCCGGAGCACAGAGGCAGGATTTGGGGTAGGGTTTAAAGGAAAAGGTAGGGTAGAGGGAAGAACAGAAGGGGATCAGAAGAAGACAACTCAGGATAAGATTCAAGTTTCATTTCATGGATAATGTGCCCACCACCACCCGGTGCTGCTTATAAGCGCACCGCAACAAGGTTCATTACAACCAGGCTGTTAAAGCCCAACTCGAAACAGAACTAAGCCCATGGCCCAACTAACAAACACCGACTCAAGCAACACGGAACCGACAACCCAAGAACTACCTACGCTTGGCGCTTCCTAGAGTACCTCCTCTGGCTTCTCCATCTCTCTTACTCATTCATCGTCAGGGTGGGTGCAACAGTGCTGCCGCCTTTAGAGCCAGCTTGCCCCCAAGCTGGGGCATCAGGAAACCTCTTCTTGAGAGCTTCGTAGTCTTCCCAGATGGCGAAGGATGCAGGCAAGAATGTCCACTTCACCAGTATCTGCACATGTGCTGCATTACCTTTTTTAACAAGACGTCTGTCCAGGATAGATTCAGGGGAAGTATCTACTGAAGAGAGATCTTCGACTACCAGCAGGTCTGAGAAGACCGGAGTATGATCTGGTACGTGCTGTTTTAACTGGGATGCATGGAAAACAGGGTGTACCTGACTGCCATCAGGGAGCTGAAGCTTATAAGCAGACTCTCCCACCTTGGATAGAATTTCGTAGGGACCATAATACTTGAAAGAGAGTTTAGGAAAAGGCCTGTTGACTACAGATGCTTGTGCATAGGGCTGTAATTTTAGATAAACTTTCTCTCCCACTTGGAACGCTCTGTGACTGCGACCCTTGTCAGCAAACAGCTTCATCCTTTCCTGTGATCGTTGCAGTTGGGAACGAAGCATTTCCAAGTAAAGTTCTCTCTCCTTGAACATATCAACCGCCTCAGCACTAGCCACAATAGTGAGATCAGGTAGCATGCCATAATTCGGTTCAGTTCCATACAGGGCTTTAAACGGAGTACAATCCAATAAAGTGTGATAGGAAGTGTTGTACCAGAATTCTGCTAGGGGAAGCCAATGAAACCACTTCTTTGGTGTGTCATGGACTGAACAACGCAAGTACATCTCAAGGCACTGGTTCACATGCTCAGTTTGCCCATCCGTTTGGGGGTGATATGTTGAACTCATGGCTAGGGTTGTTTTCCATCCTTTGAACAATTCTTGCCAGACCCTGCTGGTGAAAACTCTATCCCTGTCAGATACAATGCTTCTAGGAATACCATGTAAACGGGCTATCTGGTGGATGAATGCTTTTGCAACAGAAGTTGCTGTATATGGGTGTTTTAGTGGTATAAAGTGGGAGTATTTGGTGAACCTGTCCACCACCACCAGAATGACTGAATAACCTTCAGAACTGGGTAATCCCTCTATAAAATCAAGTGAGATGTCCTGCCATGCATTTGTAGGAATGGGCAACGGTTGGAGCAGACCAGGTAACTTGCAATTCTCATGTTTTGCTCTTTGACAAATATCACATTGCTGAACAAAGGAAGAAACTGCAGATTTCAAACCTGGCTAGGAGAAAAGCTTCTTGATGCACTGGTAGGTGGCTTGTTGCCCAGAGTGACCACCAACAGGAGTTGAGTGAAAAGCATGAATTAGTTTAGTTTGAATGGCCGCATTGGCCCCAATCCATATCTTGCCATTATGTCAAATGATACCATCCCTGAGAGAGAACCCTTCACTATTGCTTCCTGACGAAGCCAACTGTTCTAGTAAAGCTTGAGCTGTTGTATCCACTGAATAAGAGTTCAGAACTTCCTACAACCAAATTGGTTGTGTGACTGAAACAACTTCCATATACAGGATGTGATTCATTCTTGAGAGAGCATCTGCAACTTTATTCTCCACTCCCTTCTTGTACTGAAATCTGAATTGCAGACCCAACAGTTTGATCATTGCCTTTTGCTGTAAATCTGTGATCAATTGTTGATCACTCAGGCTGCATAGGCTTTTGTGATCTGTCTTTATGATAAAAGGACCATGTTGCAAATATTGTCTCCATCTGTCCACTGCCATCATGATTGCCAAGAATTCCTTCTCATAGATAGATAGCTTCTGATTATTCACACCCAAGGCTTTGCTATAATATGCCACTGGATGACCTTCTTGGGTAAGCACTGCGCCAATGCCCATGTCAGAGGCATCAGCTTCGATACAAAAGGCCTTGGAGAAATCTGGTATAGCCAGCACATGAGTTTGACTCATGGCACACTTAAGTGCATCAAAAGCTTTTTGAGCCTCCTCTCCCTATTGAAAGTTTTTCTTCTGCAATAAGACAGTTAGTGGTTTAGCTAAGGTACCATATCCTTTCACAAACCTCCTATAGTATCCTGTGAGTCCTAGAAAACCCCTCAATGCAGTGACCGAGGTTGGTGTGGGCCAGTTCAACATGGCTGTAGTTTTGGAAGGATCTGTCGCCACCCCATTGGCTGATATGATATGCCCCAAGTACTCTAAGGTACCTTGTGCAAAGAAACATTTGGACTCTTTGAGCAGTAGTGAGTGATCCTTCAAGACTGCAAACACAATGTTAAGATGATCAACATGTTCCTCCAAACTCCTGCAATATACCAATATGTCATCCATAAACACCAGAATGAATTTCCTGAGGTAAGGAGCAAAAATGTTGTTCATAAGGCATTGGAATGTTGAGGGTGCATTTGTCAAGCCAAAAGGCATGACCCTAAATTGAAACTGCCCGTGATGAGTCTTGAATGCTATCTTGAACTCATCTGCCATTCTAATCTGGTGAAAACCTGAACTTAGGTCGAGCTTCGCAAACCATTTGGCTCCAGCTAACTCACTCAACAACTCTTCCATTATGGGCATAGGAAATTTACTCTTGATTGTCATGTCATTGAGCTTCCTGTAGTCAACACAGAAACGCCAGCTTCCATCCTTCTTTCGGACCAAGAGAACAGGTGAGGCAAAAGGGCTCATGCTTCTAGTGATCGTGCCAACCTTCAGCATTTCTGCAACCTGGCGTTCAATTTCATCCTTTTGGTGATGAGAGTAATGATAGGGCCTGGAGTTGACAGGAACTGCTCCTAGTATCAAATGAATTTCATGGTCAAAGTTCCTGTGTGGAGGTAGACTAGAAGGCTTCTGAAACATATCTCTATTAGCATCAATGACTTTTTGCACTTCAGTAGGAAATTGTGTCTCCACTTTATCGACATTTGGTTGGAGAAGCACTGTGGCCCAGATATCATTCCCTTTGTCACACTTGATCAACTGCTCAAGAGATATTTCAGTAATATCCTTATCCACTTGGTCAAGAACCCCTTGGAGTCTTACTGTCTTCCCTCCATAATGAAATTCCACCTATTTTTCTGCAAATTGACAATTCATCAGCCCCCTCTGTTCCAACCAGTCCATGCCAAGAATGGCATCATAACCCCCTAGCTGAAGAACCTTCATGTTATGTGTGAAAGTAGCATTTGGTACCCACCATGTAAAGTCTGGCACTTCTGAATCACATGATATAGTATTACCATTAGCCACTCTTACTTGCCTTGGTTGAATAGGGGTTTGCTGACATCCCAACTTCTCAGCAAAAGAATAATCTAGAAAACTATGAGAACTACCAGAATCCAGCAAAATCAACATCACCTGATTCTTGACAAGTGCCCTAATTCTTATTGTTCTACTGTTATCTGAACCTGCAATTGCATTCACAGATAGATGCATATCTTCTGTATCATTAGGACCCCCTCCCATGATCATGTCCAAAATTTCATCAGATAAAATCTCCCTATCCTCTGCCATTACAACTGCATTGATTTGAGGAGTTGTAACAACACATTTGTGGCCATGAACAAACTTGTCACCACACTTGTAACACAAACCGTCAGCCTTCCTATACTCATGCAATTGTTTAGCTCTCCAGAATTCTCCAGGTTGTAGATTGGACTTGGAGTCACCCTTTGTGTCATTCTTGGCATAGGATGGATTCTTGGAATATTGCCCTTTTGAGTTAGTTTTCTTCTGCCTATCTAGAATTGCTTCCTGAATCATAGCCAACTGAGCCGCTTTGCTGACCGATTCTGGGCACTGAGCTTCCACTACAGAACGCAATTCATCCTTGAGCCCTAGGATAAACTGAGTGACCAGCAGAGTTTCACTGAGGGAGCTATCATATAAACAAACATGATACATCAGTTGTTCAAACTTCTTCTTATATTCCTCCACCGTGCTACTCTGATTGGCAGACAACAACTCCATCAACTTATTCCTATGAGTATTCACCTCAAATTCAGCCAACACAGAAGCTTTGAATATATCCCAATCATGGTAAGGGTTCAGCATTTTAAACGACTGGTACCAATGAGCAGCGCTATCAGACAGATGCATCGTGGTTGCTTGCACCTTAAAACCATTAGGAATTTGATACAGGTTAAAGAAGGCCTGACACTTATCTAACCAAATGCGAACATCAGTACCATCAAAGCGAGGAAAATCCAGTTTAGGCATCCAATGAGATCTACTGTTGTGTTCACCCGAGCCAGAATCAGAAGGACCCATGTTTGCAAAAGCAGGAGAGTTTGGACCAGATTGGACCTGAGGGGTTGTTGACGGAAACATCACAATCAGAACCCCGGAAGACGACGCTGGTAACTTGCCTGATGGTTTAGCTCCCATCAATCCAGCCCCGTCCTTGGGTGGGATCATGAGCTGCGGAGGAGGCGGTGGCTTCGACAGGGTGCGAGTCAACTGAGCCTGGTCTTGTTGGTCTTGTCCCAGCGAAGTCATGGACAAATCCACCTTCGTCTGCAACGCCTCCATCTTCGTGTTCTGCTCCACGAGTTGCAGCGACATCTCATTGAACTTCTTCATCACTTTATCTTCAAAAGTCTCCATAGCATCGACTACTTGGCAGACCACGGTTGAATTCTTAGGAGGACCCGTGGTGAAATTCTCCTCCAAACCGAGCGACCAGTCCGGATTTACAAACTCAAGGCCGAGAGATTGCTGAGAATTTCACGCTAGGATCGAGCTGGAATCTGATACCATATGTCGTGTCCTCCGATGTGGAAGAGCCGACGGGATAAACAACCGGATTACGCCGGAGCACAGAGGCAGGATTTGGGGTAGGGTTTAAGGGAAAAGGTAGGGTAGAGGGAAGAACAGAAGGGGATCGGAAGAAGAGAACTCAGGATAAGATTCAAGTTTCATTTCATCGATAATGTGCCCACCACCACCCGGTGCTGCTTATAAGCGCACCGCAACAAGGTTCATTACAACCAGGCTGTCAAAGCCCAACTCGAAATAGAACTAAGCCCATGGCCCAACTAATAAACACCGACTCAAGCAACACGGAACCGACAACCCAAGAACTACCTATGCTTGGCGCTTCCTAGAGTACCTCCTCTGGCTTCTCCATCTCTCTTACTCATTCATCGTCAGGGTGGGTGCAACACAATGATGGATAATTTGGATTTTGTCAAGTTGCTAATTGCGAGGCTTCCGTCTGAAAAATTACAAGAGAATTGAAAAGGTGCACTAGCGTACGGTCGTATAATCGAAGTGGCTGGGGGCAAATGTATGAACTGGAACTGACAGTGCACGGGCACTCATGTTCTTACCTAGAGGAACTTGCTTGTGCTTTTAAAGAAGCTATTATATGAACCTAATACTACATCAACCATTGTGTGGTAATTTCCTGTGTTCTGGTTGCATTGCAGTTGGGCAGGTGTGGGAGTGCTATAGATTTAGTAATCTTACTGTACATTTCTGGTAAATGCTAAGGTTGCTAATTACATTGATGAACAATTGGTTGCTGATTAGCATTAATCATTTATTCATTTGGTCTCAGGTGCCCTTCTCCAGTAGGAACACTTGATCAGTCTAGTATTGATTTACCCGAACAAACTGTTGATGCATCACATACAGTAGATGATGTGCTACTCGCCTCACTTCTGGGTATGTGACTAGTTGCACTGGGTACATTGCTGCAATGTGGATGGCGTGATTACTTATAGATGTTTTAGATTTGATTCCATGTGTCCATGTTGGCTGGTTCATGCATATCATTGTGTTTCATACGATTTGCCACTTCATGATTGCTTGGTGTTGGTTGGAGTTGGGAAGTTTTCATACTTCATTCCTGGTCAGCAACTCATATCACGTCTTTTGAGCTTCGAATGTTCGAAGCTAAATTGCCTGACTTCAGAAGTTCAGAACAATATTTCCGTAATTTTATTGTCTACTAACCTCATCTCTTAATTTTGATGCTTTAATTTGAGTGTATCTCATTTTTTTGTTATGCTGTAATTATGTTGGTCAAAAGTGATTCTCATGTCGTAACAAGAAAATGATTTTCATGGTCATTTTTTCCTAAAACTTTGGTTCTCAGTGATCATAAGGCAAACCTTGTGTAATCTGAGTTTATTCCTATTATTACGATGCCTTACACTTGACTTAACGCAACAATAACTGATGGATGTACTGTTTAGATTTGCCTCTGTTTACGAAGTACTTACAATCAAATGAATTTGCCATCCTCCATTATCTGCTCATTCATGTACTGTCTTTGAAATGCAAGGCCATTGAAGTCAAACAGCTTGAAGTTAAGCAGACTGACCGTGAGATGATAGGCAATCCCAATGCTTATAGGTCCAGTCACTTGCAACACAAGCATGATAAATTGGATGTTGATTCAGTGGCCAGTCCTGCGGAACTGAATTGTGGAGACTATTCTTGTGGGCTAGGATTGAACTGGCCCCTGACAAGAGGGGTGCTAGCAGTGTTGCAGAAGCCTGAGTTGCAGCAACCTGTGATGCAGGTTGTTGGTGTCTCACAGAGGAGATTCAAGCTGAACAATTCTGAGAAAAGTTGTCATTTGGTCCTCTCCGATGGTGTGTACATGCTGAATGCTATACTAGCTCCCTCGCAGAACCATCTGGTTAAGGACACTCACTTAATCAAGGGTACTATTGTCCGCCTTCACATGTTCAAATACTGCACCGTACAGAGTATCAGGTGCATGCCATTTCTTCTTTTCTGAAACTGGGTACTTCATACTTGTAATCTCTTCCCTTTTATCACGTTATTCTTGGGGTGTGTTTTTTTCTTTCTTTATTTTTTTGGTGCTGATTTGCATTGCCGGCACTTGAATGCAACTTAATACACTTTTTTACTCAGTGAAACTATGGTTAGATATAGGTTGCATGCAGGCATAACTGACAGATAGGCTGATCCATGAATGTTTTTGATTCAATGCTGACATAGGTATGTTTTGTACACATTTTACACAAATCCATCCTATGGTGAGTCTTCTTGTTTCTTTTATTTCCTTATTTTTGACTATTAGCAACTAAAGTGAATAAGGTAATGTCACATTTGGATCTGGTGATATTTTCAAGGATAACGTTCAAATACATTTGTAAAATTACTCGGCCATTCCTTTTTATTGATTTATATCATCCTTGACACGATTCATACCATCCTTGATGCGGGATGTAACCATCATAGTATAACTGATTTTATGCTTGGAATGTGTTTTATTGATAGAGCAAGAAGAACATTATACTTTAGTAATTTCTATGGTATGATTTCGATTGGTTGGATGTCTCATCTAAGAAAGAGAGCATGGGTTTTCCATGATGCTTTCAATACCGGTCTGTAACCTAATAATTGTGTTTTAGAACTTGAACCTCTATTTCCCGCTTAAATGAAAGAGTTGTGCTCCTGCTCAGGTTCGAAAAAAAAAGCACATCGGTTGGCTGCTCTTCTATAGTCCAACAAATTTACAATGCTTTATTCGTTTGTGTTGCATGTTTCCTATTTCAGTATGATTTGTATTGGCAAACTTGATGTGCTGCAGACAGAATCTGAGCGGATTGGAAGCCCCAAAGCACATGAGATCTGTTGCATAAAAGAAAACTATGATATTAAGAGTAAATGTGGTGAACCATATGCCGGATCAGTGGCCAATTATGCTCAAAGAAATAATGTATCCTATCCTAGTTGTCAGGGATTGAAATGGTACCTTACTCATGGTTCAGTGGCTGCTATAATGAAAGGTGAGATGGTGGCAGAGGAGCAGCCTGTGATGCAGCTGGTTGATTTCTCATTGATGAGTCAGAACGGCGGTTCGAATATTACCGCCTATTGCTATCTGATGGTGTCTACCAGATGTACACTAGTCTATTTCCCCACCTTAGCCACCTAATGGTGTCTACCAGATGTACACTAGTCTATTTCCCCACCTTAGCCACCTAGTTGTGGGCAGTTACCTCCAGAAAGGTACAAGAGTTTGCCTTCTCAAGTTTATTCGTGACACCTTCGAGCAGGACAAGAATCTCATGTACGGATCCCATTTTATCTTATCTTATCAAGTATGAAATATTTACTGAATATCACCCTTCAGTAGCTTTGGTCTTTTTAGCTGGGGATGTCAGCCCCACAATTTGTGGCTTCTGTTCTGATCCGCTTGAGTTTTTTTCCATATATTAATAAATATCTACCATAGCAGTTTCCTTTGCTGTACATAGTTCAAAAAATATTTACTGAATATCAAGCCCCCTTGCATTTTTTTTCTTTACACAAATAGTTCTTGACTTTATTGTGTCTGAGGATAGGATTTGCCTTTATCAGTGTTACTCCACTGAAAAGTTTTATAGTATTAGATTTGTGAGAGATAAATTTTTCTTGCTTATGCATATGTACTTGCACATATTTAGAAGAATTCTCATTCGTCATTATTCATTAGGTGTTGACAAAGCAAATTTATTTCTGAGATAAATCTGTAGAGCAACACATACACTCCCTTACCAATAACTGTCAAGGCTTATAAGTTGCCACCTAGGAAAAATAAATTTGGCAATATTCTGTTGTGTGACCCTTTACTTGAAAATTTAGGGTTAACATTGTTGTGGAACTTGAGGTACTCGACAAAGAATGTGAGTTGATTGGAAGCCCTGAATTCTATGAGGTTAGAAACAAAGAGGAAGATCTGGACGCTGATCGTGCTGCTTCAGTTTCGTTAGACTCGCTGGGTGGATCCCATCTTGCTGTGCAAGTCCAGAAGTGCTACCTGACAAAGGGAATTGTAGCATTGTTGTAGCAGCCTGTGATGCAGGTGGTTATAGTGCATCCAATGACATCAGAGCAAAAAAGCATTGCGATGTACAACTTGATTCTCTCTGATGGCGTACACACACATGATGCTAGACTAGGTTCCAAGTTCGGGACACCATCATCCGCCCCCTCCAGGTCATCTACAGTTCCATCCAGAGACCCAGGTGCAAATCAGTTTTTTATTTCTAAACTAACCTGTGTGCAAGTCTGCAAGATAAACTGTTTGTGTGAGGTCTTGAGCTCATTTTCCATTTGAATATTGTATCTGATTGATTTCATGCTCTGATATATTTGGCTGGCACATGGATTCTGCACAATGTATTTTCTTTGTTCATTCAATAGTGTGTACATATAGCTTACGTACAAGATTAATAACTGATAAATAGTCCAATCGAGGTGTATACTTCTTTTAATCAATACAATTGTGAGTGGTATTCTGTACACACTGAATATAAGTTCATCATGTGGTGGTTTTTGAGTTCTACTTGGCTATCAACAGTCATTACAACGAAGGCCACAATATATGACTTGTCAATGCTTAAAAAATTGATCTTCGTTGTCAATGCTTATACTGTATGCTTCAAAAAATTGGTCTTAGATGTCGTATTGAAAATCAAACAACAGCATTTGACAGGTTTTCTTTAATTAAATCTTTTTTGGTTGTGTGACTCTACTTATCACATTTTATGTTCTAACTTAGGTTGAAATGTTTCATTCAAAAGCCACCTTATACAGTCATAAACATCATGTTGTCTAGTGATTTTGGATGGCCTAGGTAGTAGGTTGTAACACTTGAAACAGGATTTGCCATCTCTCTTTCTTAGTCATTAGATTGACCTTATAGATACTGTATTTATTTTTCAATCATCTTTTTATAGAAATAGTGGATATTCTATTTTGTTTTCAAGGACCACCATCCAAACTAACTTGAACGAAATTCACCAATCTATTTTTCTATGTTTCATGTCATCTTTTGATACCGGACTTGGGCCTTGTGGCCAACTGGCCATATACGAAATATGAAACTAGCAAAACAAGGATGTTTCCAATGTGCTTTATTGGCAGTAATTGGATTTCTTAATTTTGTAACAGTGTTTCTGTCTGTATGTCTTAAAATTCTAGTGCTTAGATTTGGCAACTGCTCTATTGTTTGTCAACTTATTCAAATTTGTACTTGCTACATTGTGGCATATTTTAGATAATGATTGTCTCTGTTCCCCCGCTCAATGTTGCAGCTTTTGAAGGAGTGTCAAGTTAGGACTTTCCTGAGTTCTGGTTCTTGGTGATCATTAGAAACGTTTTCATATACGATATATGTTTATAGATTGGCCGGTACTGTTTCTGGAGTGATTCGTGTCTCACAAATTCACCATACTTTGTTGACCCTTCTGTTTTTCCTGTTTGCATGCTTTTGAATTCAGTAGGATCTTTGTTACGGAGCTTGAAGTACTTCAAACAGAGTGTGAGCTAATTGGAAGGCCCAAAGCAGCTCTGCAGCATCGAAAAAACCCATGTGGCTGTGTAAACGTGAGGAGCCATATCCCGGATCAATGGCCAGTTATGCTCAACCATTTACTGTGCCCCATCTTAACGGGCAAAGCTTTAAGGGACATCTGACTCAAGGGGCTGCGGGCGCAATGGTTGAGGGTGAGATTAAAGTGGAGCAGCAGCAGTGATGCAGGTGGTTTCTTCTTTTTCATGGCTCGGGTACAACGTTGAACTCTCTGATGGGGACCAAAAGGCTTATGGTTGTCTTTCGCCTCACTTAATGCATCTGGTTAAGGACAAGCGCCTCCGTGATGGTACGATAATTCGTGTCCTCAAGGTTGTGTTCATGGACCGGTATGGAGCCTTTTCATCTTCCCCAAGAAATTACTTGACAAATTTTCAGGCAATTTGCCTTTCCAGTTTAGGAGCTAATAGTTTAATTATATTATTCTCTAACTGTTGTACTACATTGCTTCGGGATAATAAGCTCGGCCATCCATCCTCTAACACTCAACCTTCTGTCTGTTCCTTATAAACTTATATTAGGTGCCATTTCACTATCGAGGAACTTGAAGTGCTCCAAACGGAACACGAGCCGATCAGACGCCGCGTATTATGTGTGTCGAGAGGCTCTAAATGAACAAAACCAAGGGGCTAATCATGTTGCTTACTTCTCGGAAGACGACTTGGCACAACTGACTGGTGGATCCCATCCTTGATACAAGGCCACGCCAGGTTGATCCCTGATTTTTTTTAAAAAAAATAAACTCTTTTAAACTAATATTTTAATAATAAACCGTATCAATCTATATTTTCAGAATCTAGATCATTTGATCATGTCAAACTAACAGGCGCGACTTGTAAAACAGTCATGCCAAATAGTATGGTGACATGGATCAAAATTTTCATGTCGGATAGATGACAAACTCAGGTGGCAAACGAGTCGCACCAAAACAAATGGTGTGATAGAAACATGAGTCGCGCCAATGTGTTTGGTGTGACTAACACTTAGAGAAATTCAAACACACTGTCTTTATGTTTAATTAGTCCCAATTGTTTATTTTTAAAAATTTATACAGGCCAAACTAGAACTCGATCACAAAACAAAAAGTGTTCTACATAACATGCTCTTCAAGTACAAAAAGTTTCAAAAAAATAATAAGTCATATAAGTAATTTAATTATTATCTTAAATAGAGCATCTATTTTTAGAACTTTATACAAAAGATATTAGAACTTGACCACAAAACAAAAAGTTTTCTACATATCATTATCTCTAAGCAAAAAAAGTTCAAAAAATATTAAGCTACATAAATAATTTAATATTTATCTTAAACAGAGCTAATCATTAATAATATTAGACCGATTCAAATATCATACCTTCATGTTTAATTTGTCTCAGTCATTTATTTTTATAAATTTATACATATGGAATTAGAATTTAACAAAAAAAACAAACATTGTTCTACATAATATGCTCTTCAAGTAAAAAAAAAGTCAAAAAATATTAAAGTATATAAGTATTTTAATTTATGTCTTAAATAGAGCTAATGGTTAACACTATCAGACTACGAGTCTGATATTATGAATGATTAGCTATATTTAAGACAAAAATTAAATTACTTATATAGTTTCATATTTTTTTGAAACTTTTTGTATTTGAAGAGCATGTTATGTAGAACACCTTTTGCTTTGTGGTCGAATTCTAATTCGGTGTGTATAAATTTTTAAAAATAGATGACTTAGACTAATTAAATATGATGGCAGGATGTTTGAATTTCACAAGTGTTAGTCACGTCAAACACACTGGCGCGACTCATGTTTCAATCACGCCATTCAATTTGGCGTAACTCATTTGTCACCCGAGCTTGCCATCTATTTGACGTGGAAAGTTTGGTCCACGTAGCAGTTATTGCGCCATGCTATTTGGCGTGATTAATTTACAAGTCGCGCCGAATAGTTTGGCGCGACAAACTAGTTTAGATTATGAAAATATAGATTGTACAATTTATTATTAAAATATTAGTTTAAAAAAATTTATTTTTTTTAAAAAAATTCTTGATCCGTTGGCCCTTGAGTTCTCTTGTTCTCTTGTTGTCCTTAGACCGTAGTACCTCACGGCTCCGTGGACCGTGTCCAGTATCTTTGTTATGGACATGGTTGAATCTTCACCACAGTAACTTGGACATGCGACTAGAGTAATCCGAATGATGTTGACTTGAGGTATATATGCCTGCCTTCGTTTATGCTGGAGTCTGTCTTTATTTTCCGTGGTTGCTGCTTTTGTCCTTCCCTTTCCAAGAGATGTTTCTGTTCATCCTTATGATGGGCGAAGGTGAAATACAACATATTTTTCACTTCAATGTTACTTCAGAGTAGTTTGGTTGGTGTGCCACAGTGATAAATATTTTTCTTCAAATGCTTATAAAAGAAAGAGCAAGAAATGGACATAGGTGGACCACTGCATTTGAATGAATGGATCAGACATACTATCCGTTTCGCTCCAAATGATTGCTCACCACTTGTTTAGGAGGATGAATGAATTAAGAAAACATACAAGGAGGATGGTGGCGATGTTGCAGCATCCTGTGATGCAGATGGTTTGTGTTATGAGCTCAGAGCTGGAAAAAGTTTAAAAATTGTCATTTGACCTTTTCTGATTAGGTGCACACACAAAATGCTATGGCATCATCTGAACCACCTAGCTAAAACTGTCTGCACTCGTCATACTCTAAATTCATCCTCTAAAACAAATATTCTGTCCTAGTCAGCAATATTCTCTCCTCTATATCCAGTTTTGCTACACTCATTCATACTCTATATCTATCCTTTATATCAACTACCTAATATTTTATTCAACCTTCTCCAACTACCATCTCCTTTTATCTCTCCTGCTATTTCTTTTTTTCTTCTTTTTTACTTCTTTCCCTTTTACAATAGTTTAGCAATCTAATTTCTAATTAAATAATAATATTTTTCTTTTTTCTCTCTTTCCTTTTTCCTTTTTTTTCTTCCTTTTCCTTTTCTTTTTTTCTTTCCCTTTTTCTTTCTTTTCCCTTTCTTTTCCTTCTCTCCTCGTTGCGCACGCCCCGCCGCTCTCCTCCCACGCAAGCCGCCGGCCTGGAGCAAGAGGATGCCGCACGCGACGTCGCCGGGGCCCGCCTCCCCCGCACGCAATGCCGCCGGGCCTCCTCTTCCCCGCGCGCAACGCCGTGACCGGGCCTCCTCCTCCCCCGCGCGCGCCGCCGCCGCCTGGCCACCTCCTCCCCCGCGCGTCCCTCCTCCTCCTCCGGCGCGGGCCCTCGAGCTTCCTCCTCCGATGCTGGATCCGGCGTCGCGCCCCTTCTCCTCCTAACCCGCCTTGCACGCCGCCGGCCGTCGAGGCCTGCCTCCTTCCCCGCCAAGCCCCCCTCCTCCGCTGCCGCGCCATCTTCTCTCCGGCCACCTCCGCGCGGCTCCCCGACGGCATCGTCCCCGGTGCACCACCATGCGCACTCCGGGTCGCTCGGCGGAGTGGAGGCCGTGTCCACCGCGGGCCGCCGCGGGGCCATGGAGCTCTCCTTGGCGCGCTCCCCATCCCCCTCTGGGCCCCGCACGGATAGCGCGCGTCCGCTACGTACTCCAGATTTGGCGTAACCGGGAGCTCCTCCTCGCGTAGCAGATGCTTTCCCGGACGCCGGTGCAGTGATTTTTACTCTAAATTGGTACTAGAGGATACGGTACCGGACGCCGGTGCGGTCGGTCTAAGGAACGTCAGCTCCGCTATGGCACCATTCTCCACATCCTCATGTGCAGTAATTTTCAGAGTCCCAGGTGAGGATCGTTCCTTGATTGGCCGTTGTGAAAGGACCACTGGATGCTTGAATTTTCTGCCACTTATTGCTTTAATCTCCGCGGGTGGGGCGTCACAGAGCTTCGTCGGCTCCATCACCGATGAGGGAGGGCCAACCATGGAGGTCGGCCACCGAGGTCCGTGCCATCGTCACCGACGGTCGAGGAGTGCCTTGCGGGATGGGCCGCCGCCGCGTCGGGACGCGCTGTGACGTTAGTCGCACACAGCCGTAGGACACCGCCGGGTCTCGGGAAGGCCTCGCCACCGGTGTAGCCCTGAAAGGGGCAGCCATCTCGACATCTCGCCCGTGTCGGGCGGGTGCCGTCGTGTGGGGACATAGGCGCAGTCGCTGCCGCGTCATGCGTCGTGACCGAGGCTTGCCATGCCGGCACCACCGTCGTGGTCTTGCCGTGCCGGGCTAGCGGCCGCAAGTCTCGCCAGGGCGCTTCCGACGGTTCACTGCCGGCCGAGGCCGTTGTGGCGCCTTGCGTGAACTGCCGATGTCCACAGCGTCCTTGGCCATGGTGGAGATGGCGCTCACGGCTGCGTTCTCCCGAGTGATGCAGAACACAAGAAGAACGGTGTTAAATTGCCACCGCCAAGAAAGGTAAGCAATGGTGCGAGAAGATTCGATGGGTACAGAGCCCTGACTCGAGGCTTCACTGCCGATTCTATTATTGTCAACAAATAATCAGTGTCTTTTCTTTTTTGAAACTAAATAATCAGTGTCTTAACAATAGTCCAAGGTGGAGAACTGGAGATGAACTATCTTCTCGAGTCAGCTCAAGCTTCGAATCAGTGTTAATGGTTGGATTTGGCTTATATTACTACTTATATGTTCTAAGTAGTATATAATCAACCGTAATATAGGAGTCTAAAAATACAGTTGATATTTACAGTTCCAAATCAACTATTTGATCCAACAATATTCATGAACACACATTGTCAGCTAAAACGGCTCACGAACTAACTAGCGAGTGAAATAATGCTTCTCAAACAAGCAAATGATTTATTTTTACTCAAACAAGCAAAGGATTGTACAATGTACATTGTGATGTTTTGATATAATCATCTGTCTTTAGAAATCTTGGAAAGAATATTAAAAGAACAGTTTAGGCAAAATAAATAAAAGCAATATATAACAAACTAGGTTGCTGTATATAAGAATAAAAAGATGACCAATAAAATCCTGATTACCGGTCGCAACAATGCCTTGGATTTAAGTAAAAACGAGAAGAACCCTGGCGCACAACTTTTGAGGCAGAGATGCAACACGGTCAGGGCGAAATGGACTGTGCAGCCGGTCAGGACCTTGGCGAGCCACACCATCCATTTTACCACTGTCGGCGGCAGCGGCGAGCCGCCAGGCGAGAACTCCCTGTCCACGGCCAGGAGTGCCACGCCGAGCATCGCGAGCACGAAGTTGGCGAGCTGGTAGTACATTTCCTGCTGCTTCACGTCATCATGCCGACCGTCGGAGAGGCAGCACTGCATGTAGGCCGGCGAGATGAGGCTGCTGACGAAGCCAAGGAAGATGGCCGACTTCGCCGTGCGGAGGTCGCCGACCGGCTGGCGGCCCGGCGGCCCCGGCCACATGATGTTGATGAACAGAGCCATGATTGACCTACCACTTCACCAGGCCGAGCAGCGAGCAGGGTATAGAACTATAGGTTGTTGGTTGTGTTTGCGGCGTGACGATACTAGGGCGGGCGTGCGCCCTTTTATACTAGTTGCCATGCATAGTTATTAGTTGGACGTTGTCGCCATGGCAGACCCGGACCGAGCTCGATATGGCAGCGTGTGGGGATCAAGTTTTCTGGCCGCGTGGGCGATGGATCCCGCTGGCTTTCGCCGCGCACGTTTGTTGCGGGGCGCCGTGAGGCGGCTCTGTTTCTGCTTCTGTGTGGCTAGGCTTTCCTCTCGCCTACCTACTTGGGTACTCGTATAAGTCGCCGGAACTAGTTCTCTGTTTGCAAGTCGTTGCGCTTACTGGGTCTACGAGGTACCCTTTCCTCTTTCCTCTGAAAGAAACGGATGTAGTAGAAATGGACGTGTTTGTAGCGAATAGAAATGTCAAATCATACGTGAAAAGGGACGTGATTAGCATAACGACAAGGTCAAAGCGTTTTGTCGGGGTTCGATCGTTTGGCGAAAGGGATCGGGAGGTGTTTAGGGACCAAACAGAAATGCCCAATCATGCCACAAAATTAGAGGACTTTTACAAGTGGAAGGTTAAGTTAAGCCTCAGGACCGGTTCCTGTGCAGTGCTTCAGTGAACACGGTTTTGCCACTAGAGGAGGCCTTATTTCCCACGAGAATTGTATCAGCAGTGCCGTCGTCTCTGGAAATGGTCAGTTCCCAACGCATGAGACGGACGGGGCAGCGTGGCCGCCATCTCGACTATCGAGTGCACGCACCGTCCGTCCATCCGTCGCTTGTAACCCAAAATGTACCATATTCACGCGGGTGCCAAGTGCTAAGCTAGCAGCTTAACACCCGCGCTGCCGGGAGTCGGTGTTCCTATGTCAGAGTTAATCAAAAGCCAGCCGTGCTCTTCCAAGGAGTTATGATGTGTCCAATAATAGAGTCAACTAAGACATGTGGATCTTGTGACAGTGTCTCAATATCCAACTAAGAGCAATTCCAAGAGGTTTATTAAAATAGACTTTAAAGTGTTCGTGCATTGCTATGGATTTTAAAAAACAAAACACTCTTTATAATTTAAATATAAATTATTTACACAATATAATTATTAGATATATACAATATTATTGACCTTTTTTATATAAAAGATTATATTTGTATTATCGTTGGTGCTTCTTAGTATATTATTTTATATGTCAAAAGTAACAATTTTATCACCATTTTTTACTTTATTCTAGAAACTTTATCCGAAAGGAAAAAATCAATTCACGGAGTTAAGAAATAGCACTGTATTGTAACGCGATTTTTAAATTGAATAGTTGCTCTAATAGAAAAAGTTAAAACACAAAATTGTAGATCTCGTTGAGACCTTTTCGAAATATATATGGATCATATTATTTGAACTATGAAGCTAGAAGATATGGGCCCCGCACAGAGACCTGCGTAGAGGAGTTTGAATCAGAACAAATATTTTTACATCGCATATTTGAAAATCAAAACTGCGGTATCTGGACTTCTGTTGAATACTAAAGTTATAAAACTTTTCGAGAGCTACGAGATAGAATCCGAGTTTATCTTATTTGAGCTCCGGACGTAGGAGTTATGATTTTTAAACTTTGGTACTTGATATATAAGGTATAAAACCGATTTGGATTCAATCTCTAACTTTATGGACACGAAGTAAACGATCGTACCTCAATTAATAGATTGTAAAGATATCTAGGTTTTATCTATTGTCCAAAATTAAACAACCTCTAAACAACTATAGTAATTCAAGTAGTCTTAAAACCTTTCGGCCTCCTTTTATTTCATGAGGACATCTCTCATGACATTCCATTGATAAATATTGAATAAAATCTTTATTTTTGTCACTATATGAGAAACCAATGACTTGAGTCAAAAGCGAAATAATTACAACATAAAGTGAATCTTTTTTTAATGATTGTGAACATACCTTTTATAAGAGTCATGTACTATCTAATGAAGATGCATTACTTGTTTTCAGGTTTGAAGCACAGGTGCAAGACGTGGTGGTCACTTGATGCCCTAAGAGAGCAAGTTGAAGTTAATGTGCTGATGTCTAGGTTCTGACCTCCAACTTCATAACAAATTTTGTATTATTCTGGAAGATATTACCTTAGATGGTATACATGGTTGGAAAGTTCTTGAATTGTACTTTTATATACAACAAAAGGTGCATCCATTAAATCTCTATAGAGAGAGTTATGCCTCTTTTAGTAAATATTATTTCAGAACCATTCTATTTCAGGTCGTGTTACTTTTTGTCAGATTGGTGTTACTTTTTTTTCGGGGCATGCTTCTTTTTTGTCAAAACAAACACTTTGATCTCAATGGCATGTTCTTCTTTCTTTTTTGTGTGACTTTTGTTTGCCTAATTTGTTTAAGGTCTATGTGACTTTGGATTGACCCAGTTATAAGAGATATTTCTAGTATAAATAAGTCTTGTATATCTGGTGAAAATCCTAACGATGAATTAAATTTAGAAAAATAGAGAAAACTCAAGTGCTCTTATTCTCAACGTTGTGCCATAGCTGCCCCTTTAAGGACCAGAAATCTTTCTGTTACATCCCCTTTGTGTGGTTCAAGTTAGACATCAACCAAAACATGTGGTTGAACAAAATCATTTGTCATATGTGATTATTCTAGCAATTGTTGGTATCATCGGTTCGTTTGATTGTACGGGTCAAGTTATGCCCAAATCATATAGAGAGAAGATCGGACAAGCAATCGCATCAGTTATCCTAAAACCTTTCAATCTCTTTTTATTTTTTTTATCAATGTCCATATTTAAAACAGCCATGTCACCATTTGGGCCCGTCTTTTTCTGCTCCTGCCGCCTGGCCCGGTCCATATGGACTGATTTGGCCCAGCGGCCGTCAATGGTTTGCTTTTTGTTGTGGCCCATTTGTCTCATTTGGCCTAGCTAAAACAGATAAAAAAAACCACAGGAAAGAACTATCTGGTGCGTAACAACCTGATCTGCTTAACATCATCTAAAAAATAATAATCTGTGGCTCAAGCGCGAGCATCGTCGATAAGTTTGATACACTTTGCTGCTGATACTTCTGCATACATGTGGTCGTACAACTCAATTCTGGAAGCTGAAAGTGTGCCTAACCTGGTCAACTAATTCTGTCAACATCGACCGCGACAGCTGAGCTGAAGAACTCAGCCGCTAGCTAACGGCCATGAGAGTGACCAGTGACCACACCTTATCACCTCACCGCCGAGAGGTTTGATTCACTCTGCTGCTGATGCTTCTGCATGCATGTCGTCGTACATAACTCAATTATGGAAGCTAAAAGTGCCTGACCAAGTCAACTAAGCCTGCCAACATGGACCGCAACAGCTGTACTGAAGAACTCGGCCGCTAGGTCGCGGCCTCCTTATCGTCTCACTGTTTCACAGCCTCCTTATCAAGATGTAAGTTTTCAGTTTCAGTCAAGGTGTAAGTTTTCAGTTTCAAGATGAAGCTTCAAGGAGAGATCTGCTTCACCGATGGCATGGAGAGCTCAGCTAATTGATCATTGGACAGACCTGTGTAGAAGATTTTGTCCCACTTCTGTTCTAGGAGTGCAGTGGTCTCAGGAACGCCGCCCTCGACGACATTGCGTGAACTGCCCGGGCGCTTCCCGGCGGTTCACTGCCGATGCCGTTCTGGCGCCTTGCGTGAACTGCCGACGGTCATGGTGGAGATGGCGCTCACAGCTGCGTTCTCCTGCTTCCGAGTGATGCAGAACAAGAAGGACGGTATTAAATGCCACCGCCAAGAAAGATAAGCAATGGTGTTACCCGAATGGGATTGAAAGACTTGTGTTTGCGTGCCTTCTTTGCTTCTCTTCTGCCGATGAGAAGTCTTCGTGTTTTTAGTAGTTCGAGCAATAGGATCTGCAGTTTTAGCTAAAGCTCAAGCAAAAAATCATACCAAAATAAAACGCCTCCAAATACTCGGTCCTAGGGAGACATTGAAGCCTGTGGAAGCACCAAAAGGTAACGCAACTTCTTTATTTGCACCAGCTTTGACCTTTCTTTTGATTTTTGTCATATATAGTAGTGAGTTTGGACATACCTGGCACCATCTCGTTAATAATCTTTGAGGTACAGAGAACGATACCGTGCTTGACGTACGCTACAGTTGATTCCTTTCAAATTGCAATTTCTTATACTGCACAATAATATAGTTGATGTTTACGGCTCCAAAGCAACCATCCGATCCGACAATATTCATTAACACATTCATTGAAAAAAGATATATTTGACGAACGCACATTGTCAGCAGAAACGGCTCACAACTTACTACCGAGAGAAATATCGTTCCTCAAACAAGCAAATGATTGTACAATGTACGTTGTGATTTTTAAATATAATCACCCGACATTAGAATATCTTGGAAAGAAGATTAAAAGAACAGTTTAGAAACAAAGCAATAAAACAAACAAACTAGGTTGATGTATAAGAATAAAAAGTGACAAATGAGGACCTAGTTACTGTTACTGGTCACAACAATGGTGGTACAGATTCAGGTAAAAACGAGAATAACCCTGGCGCACAACATTTTGAGGCAGAGATGCAAGACGTTCAGGCCGAACTGGACGGTGGCGCCGGTCAGCACCTTGGCGAGCCAGACCATGCACCGGACCACCGGCGGCAGCAGCGGTGAGCTGAACGCCGCCGACGAGAACTCCCCGTCCACGGCCAGGAGCGCCACACCGAGCATGGCGAGCACGAAGTTGGCGAACTGATAGTACCTTTCCTGCTGCTGCTCCGCGTCGCCGTCGCAGAGGCCGCACCGCATGTATGCCGGCGAGACGAGGCTGTTGACGAATCCGAGGAAGATCGCCGACTGCGCCGCGTGGCGGTCGCCGACAGGTTGGTTAGCCGGCAGCCCCGGCCGGAGAATGTTGTTGATGAATAAAGCCATCATGGGCCGAGCAGGGTGGGTGGATGGAGCGAAGAAGAATGAAGAGTATGTAGCTAGTGAGCAGAGAATGTTCGGTTTCCGTTTCCGTGGTTGTTGGTTGTGCTTGTGATGTGGTAAAGGGTCTTGCCCTTTTATACTAGTACTCTTGTTTGTTGCAAGTCGTCGCCATGGCAGACCCCGACCGAGCTCGATCGCAGCGTGAGGATCGACGGAGTTTTTTTCTGTCCGCGTGGGCGAAGGGATTCCGGTGGCTTTATTCGCCACGGGCGTACGTTACGGGGCGCCGTGACGCGGCTAAGGTTTCTGCTTCTGTGTGGTTTCCTCAGGCTTCTTTGAATACTCGTAGTCGTATACTTAAGTAGTCGTTGCGCTTACCGGGTCTACTAAGTACCCTTTCCTCTGAAAGAAACGGATGTGTTTTCGCAAATAGAAATGTCAAATCATATGGGAAAGGGACGTGATGATGATTAGCATAACGACAAGGTAAACAACATTTAGTTCGATCTTTTGAGAAAGGGGTTCAGAGGTGTTTAGTGACCAAGCAGAAAATGTTCAATCATGGCAGCAAATTGTCTGAGGACTTTTACAAGCGGGAAGGTTAAAGTGATGAAGTCTGAGGACCTGCTCCTGCGCGTGTTTGCCACAAGAGGAGGGCCCTTAATGGTTAATGTCATCTCATATATCCTAATCTTAGTTTGATATTTCCTTCCACAAAATTGTCTGTAGCAAAAAGCCACCTATCCCACATCCAATGCAGGTTTGAAACAATCCTCAACTCGCATCTGCTGTGCTAGTAGATCAAAACCTGCTATATATCGTGAGCACATGCTTCTCATACGCACACACACAACACCATGTCACATTCGACAGCGTGGTCTGCATCTACCGACACATTCCTTCTGCAACTCATGTTCTTCTCTAAGAATGACAGGCTCGTTCTTCGGCCAGTTGGGTGCGCTCTGTCTTTAGTGCGACCAGACACAAAGCCGAACTCGGCCCAAATCACCTGACTCAGTTAGCGAGCATGTGTCCGCGATAGTTAGTAATTGTATCATCCTGCGTTGAGGTGAAGTGGGTGGGTTCTTGTAAGAAATGGACTTATGGAGGGGGAGTATCAAACCAATAAGGCTGAGATACATGGTGGAATTTGCATTTAAATCTATGATTATTGAATAAATAAATGATGAATATATATATATCTTCTACTGTAGACACAGTATTAATGGTTACAGCGTGACAGCAGCGAAAACAGAAATGAACGAAAAACAGTACAGAACTATCTAACAAAAAATAATGCCCTAAAGAAAACGTTATGTACAAAATAACAACCTGCAGCTGCTCAAGCGCAAGCATCGTCGAGAGGTTTTGATACACTCTGCTGCTGCTGATGCTTCTGCATGCATGTCGTCGTACAACTCAATTCTACTAGACGCTGAAAGTGCCTGACCAAGTCAACTAATTAAACCTGCCAACATGGACGGCAACAGCTGAGCTGAAGAACAACTCAGCCGCTAGCTCGCGGCCAGGATCAGTCAAGTCAACCCTCTCATTGTCATCTCACTGTTTGACGGTCAAGACCTTGACCAGAACGCAGGCGTCGCGCGCGAGCGCCGTGATCGCGACGGTCTCCGTGACCTCGGCCAGGTGGTCGACGGCGACCTGGAGGAACGGCGGCACGCGCGCGGCCGGCCGGTGCTGCAGCGCCACGGCGGCGCCGCCCAGGACCACCCCGAGGTACAGCGCGGCGCAGTTGAACCACAGCGCCCTCATCTCCATGGTCACTTCGCTCTGCTGGCATTCCTGACTGTGGTGGTGGCCCTGGCCGGAGGAGGAGGAGGAGGAGGAGCAGTGCGTGGTGGAGACGAGCAGCGCGAGCCCGGCGACGGCCACCGAGATGGCGCATTTCGCGGTGCTCGCTGGCCCCGCCGCCGTGTCCACCAGGGCGGCGCGGACGGCCGGCGGGAGCGCGAAGGGGAGGTACCGGCCAAGGAGGAGGATCAGGGAGAAGGCGACGAAGAACGGCACGTCCATTATTGATGGATTTCGCTTTTCTTCACGCGGGCTTTTGCCGCTTTTGCTTGCTTGTTGGCCTGCTCGTTCGTGCGTTCCGGTGATGCGCGCGCGTCGTCGTTGGATGATTGAGCCTTCAGTTCAGCTGGTGGTTGGTTAAGCCCGTAGCGTGAGCTGATAAGCCTGATATATACATAACTAACTCTAACTGCTCTGCAGAATCGAATTTTCAAGTACAAACGGGCAACCGCGTAAGGTGGAAGACGGGCAAGTGGACTTGCGGTTGGGACGACAGGGTCGTCGCTGCTTCGACGTGGTAGCCGCGGCGGGCAGCGAGCACTGGGGAACTCAACCCGGAACGCGCGCGACGCGGGCTAAGCGCGTTGCTCGACGTGTAGTGTAGCATTGGTTTAGTTTAGGAGGCTGGAATGGACGTGCTGCATCTGCCTGTTCGGGTCTTTCAGAAAGTAGACCGATGAAATGAATCAAATTTTACTGGGTCGCCCATTTACTTGTCGATTCGTCAAAGTAGGCGCGACGGCAAGCAAGACTAACAAACGGTTCGAAAAAAAGCTTAAACGAAATTGTTCTGTTTGATTCTCGGCCTTGGATTGTTGACGCTTCCAAGTACAGAGTTAAGGTTGTAAATGAAACAGCAAGCTTTGGAACGCTCCTTCTACATGCTATGCTAGTAGTATTATTTCATATCACCATTTCGTGCCCAGGTTGATTATTTACAGTGATTTACCATACACTAGTGTTAAACTTAGAAGTCAATATCTATTCATAGAAGTGCATAGGGTGTGTTTGACAGGGCTTATGCTTATGTTAAAAATAGCTTATGTTTTGGCTTATCTATGAAAAGTATTTATTTGGCTTATTTAACTTATTGTAGCATAAGCTCTCAAACCATTTGGTAAAATAGCTTATACATGGCTTATTCTAGAAAGGGATGGTCCATAAGTCCAAAAAACTAGTGTATGTTGACTTTGCTATTCTAGTACAAAAGACAAATGACTTATGAAGACTTATTACAATAAGTGCTTATATAAAATAGTTGTTTGGCAGGGCTTATGGCTTATCACACTATAAGCCACTGCATAAGTTATTCCATAAGCTCTGCCAAACACACCCTTAGTAGTGCATTATCTGTAATTGGAGCTATGTCTCCCGTGATGGACATGAGCTATAAAGCCACGCATGTAACTTTCATGTATATCTCCCTCTATAAATATTAAAGGTTCTGCCTCATGAAAGACAGGCAGCGCCATTCATCCTAACTTGGTAACAGAGCCATAATTTTCTCTAGCAATGTCAACCACGTCTTCCTCCTCCTCCACCTCCTCCGTCATGACCAGCTCAACTTCTTCAACCTTTGCCCCGATCCCTATACACCAAGTTATGACCATTCGTCTGAACAAGACCAACTATTTACTCTAGCGCGCGCAACTTCTCCCGTACCTGAGAAGCACCAAACTCATTGGCTACGTTGATGGGTCTATTCCCAAGCCTGCAAAGCTCATCCCGACATCTACTGACGAAGGTGCCGAACTCATTCCCAACCCGGCCTATGGCCCGTGGTATGATCAAGACTAGCAACTTCTTAGCGGTCTTCTCTCCTCCATGAGCGAGGATCTCTTGCTGGATGTGGTGGCTGCCTCCACCACAAAACAAGCCTAGGACACCCTCACGTTCATGTTTGCTTCTGCCGTGCGTGCCCGCTCTGTTCAGGTTCGCGTCGACCTCGCTACCACCAAGAAGCGGGATATGTCTGCTGCAGACTATTTCCGCAAGATTAAGGGGTATGCCTATGAACTTGTGGCTGCTGATTCCCCTCTCCGAGATGATGAAATCATCGCCTACCTTCTGGCTGGTCTCGGCTCGGACTACGACTTGTTCGTCACGTCCATGACGACCAAGACCGAGTCCCTCTCCCTCGACGAGGTCTACTCCCACTTCCTGGCATTCGAGAATCCCCAGCTGCAGAACCAGGCTGAAACACGGCTCCACCTTGGTGCCTCTGCCAATTTCGCCGGCCACGGAGGACAGGCACCTCGCGCTCGCGGACGTGGATCTGCACCGCCCGAGGGACGTGGTGCACCATCTGGTCATGGCCGTGGACGTGCACCTGCACAATTCCCGGGTCACGGTCGTTCTACCTCGAGCTATGATCGACCCCAACGCCTGTCGTGCCAGATCTGCAACAAGCAAGGTCACACGGCTCTTCAATGCTGGTACCGCATGGATGAGACCTACCAGGGAGAACAACCCTTCGCCGTTGCTGCTACTACTTTGTCCTACAAGGTCGCCCTGACTGGTATACCGACACGGGGGCTACCGATCACATCACGAGTGATCTAGATCACCTGGCCCTTCGTGACCAATACCACGGCACCGAAAATGTTCAAGTTGGCAATGGCACAGGTTTGCACATTATGCATACTGGTTCTTGTTCAATTAATACTGCTACTAGGCCTCTTGAACTAAACAATGTTCTTCATGTCCCTGACATTGCTAAACATCTTCTTTCCGTTCACAAATTAGCTCGAGATAATAATGTATTTTTCGTATTTCATCCATATTATTTTCTCATAAAGGACCGAGCAATGAGACAAGTGCTGCTGGAAGGCAAATGTGAGTCCGGCCTTTATCCCATCAAGCTCTCTAACATTGAAAACTTCAAACAAGCTCTCATCCATGTCAAGGTGTCCACCGATCAATGGCATGCTCGTTTCGGCCACCCCTCTACCCAAGTTGTTAGGTCAATCTTAAGTTTGAATAAACTCTCATGTTCTAAGGAGTCGCACCCCACCATATGTAATGCTTGCCAATTAGGCAAAAGCCATCAACTTCCTTATATGAATGTTATTCATCGTTCAACATCCCCTCTAGAGCTTGTTTTCTCAGATGTTTGGGGGCCTGCCCCCAAATCTGTTAGTGGCTATTCATACTACATAAGCTTTATTGATGACTTTAGCAAATTCACTTGGGTTTATTCAATGAAAGATAGAACAGAGGTGCAGCCTATTTTCTTGCAATTTCAAGCGCATGTAGAATGTCTTCTTGATGGTAAAATCAAATGCGTTCAATCTGATTGGAGTGGGGAGTATCAAAAACTTCATAATCAATTTTTTTGATCTCTTGGGATTGCTCATCATGTGTCTTGCCCACACACCAATCAGCAAAACGGTTCGGCCGAGCGCAAACACTATCACATTGTTAAAACCGGGCTTGCTCTTTTAGCTCATGCATCCATGCCTATAAAATTTTGGGATGACGCGTTTGTGACTGCCACTTATCTCATTAATAGATTACCAACACGTGTCATCGACAATGCCTGTCCATTAGAACGCTTATTCAAAGTCCCACCCAATTATACCATGCTCCGTGTTTTTGGATGTGCTTGTTGGCCGAACCTCAGACCTTATAATAAACACAAACTCGCTTTTCGCTCCAAGACTTGTGTGTTTCTTGGGTATAGCTCACACCACAAAGGTTACAAGTGCCTTGACATGGACTCCGGCCGCGTGTATATTTCACGTGATGTTGTTTTTGATGAGAACAAATTCCCTTTTACCAACACACCTTCACCTATTCCACCCACCCAATCAGGTCGGAGCAGTGTTAATTTGAACAATAACCATATGTTTTCTGTGCCTGCTAACCATGTGCATGCAGATATCCCTGGTGCAGCAAATCACAGGGCTATGACACCTGAATCCCGTTCGGGATCTGAGCAGACATCCTCTGATGACGCCACCAGCTTGCCCTCTGCACCCCACACGAACACAACGGCCTTGGAGTCACCGCCCTCCACGCCGCGTCCGAGCGCCGCGTCCACGGGTGCACGCACACCCGTGTCCTCTCCAGACCCGACAGTAGCCTCGGATCGGACGCCGGCGGTCGGCTCTCCCATTGCGTCACCTGCACCGCAGTCTCCCGCACCTGAACAAGCTGCACCGCGGTCTCCTGCACCCGAACAAACTGCTCCAGCTGTTCAAGTAGGTGTGTCCGAGCCTACGGCTCCTGCTCATCACTATGGCACTCGTCTCCGCAACAATATCAAGAAACCTAAGGTCCGTACTGATGGCACAATCACGTATTCGGCAGTTTGCACATCAGATGAAGAGCCAACCTGTTACACCAATGCCAAGACTAATCCTCTTTAGCGATCAGCAATGAATGAGGAGTTTCAAGCTCTTCTCAAGAATCAAACTTGGCATCTTGTTCCGCCGCGTCCCGGTCTCAATGTGATTGATTATAAGTGGATATTCAAGCTGAAACGCAAGGCGGATGGTTCCATTGATCGACACAAAGCTCGGTTGGTTGCCAAAGGATTTAAACAATAATATGGTGTCGACTATGATGATACATTTAGTCCGGTGGTCAAACCCACCACTATTTGAGTTCTTCTATCCCTGGCAGTCTCTCATGGTTGGTCTCTTCGGCAAATTGATATTCAAAATGCTTTTCTTCATGGTCATCTCTATGAAGATGCGTATATAAAACAACCACCTGACTTTATTGACCCGGCTCATCCCACTTATCTTTGCAAGCTGGACAAGTCATTATATGGCCTTAAACAGGCGCCCAGGGCCTGGTTTTCTCGCCTTAGTGGCAAGCTATTACAGTTGGGGTTCCATGCTTCCAAGGCTGATGTGTCACTGTTCATATTTAATAAAGCGGACATTTTTCGGATGTTTATCCTCATTTATGTTGATGATATTATCATTGTCAGCTCCTCATCATCGGTTACAACCTGTCTTCTTGATCAACTCAAAGCTGATTTTGCGGTAAAAGATCTCGGTCCACTGAGTTATTTTCTTGGCATTGAAGTGCATCATACATCAACCGGCCTTATATTGACACAACAGAAATATATTCAAGATATCTTAAAGCGCACCAACATGGTCTCCTCCAACCATGTCTCGACTCCCATGCTTCCTACTATGCTTCCTACTGACAAGTTGATGTTAGCAAGTGGGGATGCACTCTCTGCGGAAGATTCCACACGCTACCGAAGTGTAGTAGGTGCCCTCCAATACCTCTCCTTGACCAGACCGGATATATCATTTTGTGTCAACGTGTCTGTCACTTTCTTTTGGCACCAACAACAACTCATTGGGTGGCAGTCAAACGCATCTTGCGTTATCTCAATGCCACTTCAAACTTCGGTCTATGCATCACACGTACTTAGTCCTCATTTCTCAGTGCTTTCTCCGATGTCGATTGGGCTGGAAATCCGGATGATCGACGCAGCACTGGTGGCTATGCCATTTTCCTTGGCGGAAATCTCATCTCATGGAGCTCTCGCAAACAGCCCACAGTATCGCGCTCAAGTACGGAGGCCGAATACAAAGCGGTTGCTAATGCCACTATAGAAGCTATATGGATTCAAGTGCTGCTACGAGAACTCGAGATCTCTCAACATCGACCGCCAAGTTTATGGTGCGACAACATCGGGGCTACATACCTGTCGGCTAATCCGATCTTTCATCGCCGTACCAAACATGTTGAATTAGACTATCATTTTATGCGTGAGCGTGTGACATCTCGTCAATTGGAGGTTCGCTTTATCTCCTCAAAAGATCAGATAGCCGACATCATGACCAAGCCATTGCCGGTCACTTCCTTCCATAATCTTTGACGCAATCTAACCTTAGTTGCACACTGTCCAGATTGAGGGAGGGTGTTAATCATAAAAGTCAATATCTATTCATAGAAGTGCATAGCTATTCTTAGTAGTGCATTATCTGTAATTGAAACTGTGTCTCTCGTGATGAACGTGAGCTATAAAGCCAGGAATGTAATTTCCATGTATATCTCCCTCTATAAATATCAAAGGTTCTGTCTCATTAAAGGCAGGCAGCGCCATTCATCCTAACAACAAGCAATCAAATGCCTAATAATCCAGCTCAAAAATAAAAGAGTACAACCAGTACTAATAATCTAGTTCAGCATAAGCATCCACCGCACGGCGGGCACCGGCATCCTCCTTTGCACCTGGGGCAGGAGCACGCGCAGCCGCATGAGCACTCCGGACACGGCGGCGCCGCCGGGGCACCGCCACAGCACGACGAATGACATTTGCAGCAGGAAGGCCGCCGGCAGCTCAGGCACCGCGTCAGGGCGCCGAGGCAGCCAGCGCATCCGGCACATGGGGAGCAGGAGCAGCAGCCGCGGCAGTTCGCGCCGCCGCTGGAACAGCAACTGCCGCATTGGGGCTGGTAATGACAGCAGCGCGGCTTGCAGTCGCAGCTGGGGAGGCTGCAGGGATCCTCGCAGCACGACGGCGTGTTCAGGCAGCTGCAGGCTGGCCAGCAGCACGGCGCGTCGCGGCAGAAACAGATTGGCGTCTCGGGCTTGGGCAAGCAGCTGCAGCACAAGCATGGAAAGCACGTGCAGAGTTTCGACCTGCACAGAATCTCGTTTTGCTGAATATCACGAAGATCATTTTTGCAACAAATGTTGTAGTACTACGAAATAATATGGTGGTGTTTCTTTTTAGAGAAAAAGAAATGGTCGTGTTTTGTCTTCATGCTAGTAATATTTTAACAGTATCTAGGGCAAAAGAACATATGACTTGTCAAAAAGGGTAGAAGTAAATGCTACAAGCAACTGTAAAGAGATGACAGATAATGAAGCCCCATTTTTCTACATCAAAAGAATGGACTGCGGACAGGATTACAGTGTGACATACTACCTGAAAAGCTACAGTTTCAGCTTTGGCAAGATTCTACGGAGTAATTAGGTGAAGATGCGATAAGGATGGTTTTTAAGATGAAAAATTTACATCGTTCAGAAAAATGGACAAAAAGTTCTATTTGACAATTAATAGAAGTACCGTCGATGTGTAGATACTATAACGGAGAAGCTCCGGGAGTCAATTTACAATGTTAAAGAAAGCACTGCGGATAATGTGCAGGATTACAGTGTGACATACTACCTGAAAAGCTAAAGTTTCAGCTTTGCCAAGATTCTACTAATTAGGTGAAGATGCGATAAGGATGGTTTTAAAGATGAAAATTTACATCGTTCAGAAAAATGGATAAAAATTACTCTCTTTGTCCCATATTACTCCTACTTGTCATCCTACACTTCTTCTGTTTTTTTAATTTACTTGTCATCTCTATATCTAAATGCACATTTTTTTCTTCACAATACACACTTATCCCTATCTTTCTCTTTCTCGTTTTTTATGTATTGATTTTTTTAATTCTCTTTAATATTCGTGTCCTAATCCATAACGACAGTAATATGAGAGAGAGGTAGTATTTGACAGTAGAAGTACCGTCGATGTGTAGATACTATATCGGAGAAGCTCCGGGAGTCAATTTACAATGTTAAAGACTAGTATCTATGACTTTACATCTTTGAGCATTTGATTTCTAGAAATTAAAAGAAAACATGTTAGAAAAAATCAAAATAGTTTAACTGATGCGGTACCTGATCCACCAATAGAGCCTGCAAGATCCTTGTTTCCTTTTGCTTCTGTGAGTAGACGAGGCACCAACAAAATAAAAACATTCATAAACAGCATCTAGGACTCAATCGACAGGCAGGACAAAGTTTCAGAAATCATACACTGGCATGAGTGGGTCTATCTTGGTACCGACAAACTCATTTACACTGTCAGGTGTAACATGAAGCCATTAGCAACATCGACCGGCATTCAATGATAAACATAGGCACACTATAATCTGAAATGACTGAACAGTCCAAATGTGGAGTACTGGACCACCAAGCCAAAACGTAATTATTACGAAACTGACGTTCAATTAGAACCACATTATCCTGGTTGCAGCTGCAGTTCACATGTGAGCCTGCTTTGTTTGAAAAAAGGAGGAACGGAGGATGTGGGGTGAATGAACATCTGGCTATTTTTATGTCTCTATATTCTCTTCAAATACATACAGTTACAGGCTTGGCATTGACCACTATAGTTGTAACATTTAAAAAGCTAGTAACAATATATTAGGAACGAACTGAAAATAAACAATAGAAACTAATGCAACAATAATGTTAACAGGAGGAACACAAAGGAACCTAGTATTAGTGGCCACTTGCCCATCCGAGCCAAACAAAACAATCAGTGCAGGGATAAGATTCTTCCAGATGGAACGCAAGAAATGAAACTGAGAGGAATCAAAGGGGGAAGGAAGGCATACTCTTTGCAACACCTCGAGACCGGTTGAATCCGCTCGAGCCCCTGTATCTCTTGCTGCAAAAAAAGGCAAGCGGTCCCTGTCAGTGAGGCAGGCCGAGACACATTGTTTGGTACGGCGCTTTCTCCATGTGCCATGAATGGAAGCAGTAAAACAACAGAGGCAGCTGTGAGCAGTGAAGGCATCTTCCTACTAATCGATTGCCATGCCAATGCTAGACGACGGCGAACGGGTAGCGGTAGCAGAAGGGATTCGAGAGACTACTAGTGGTAGCAGAGACCAGGAGAGAGGAGTCTCGGCTAGTGCAAAGTGACCACGAGAAGCAAGTTATAGCAGTCACCGAATGCGCGAGAAGAATCGTTTTCTTTCCAAATAACCAGAAGCATTATAAGCACCGTGTCTAATTATTAAGCAGGAAGAAACATCTTACTACAGTACAATACTAGTAGTGATGTTTTTGAAAAGCATTGAGTTGAAGAGCCATCTGCCCTCTTGTTTTCTCGGCGACAGGTCCAAGAAGGCTGGTGCCATCCATACGCGCCCGTGCCCAATGTCAGTGCACGATGTGGCTAGGGACGTCCGGAGCAGGTTCCTTTTTACATAATCCGCGCGCTCAGTCTCAGACTCTCAGTCCCGCAAGTGACGAAAAGAAGAAGGAACGGACGAACAAAAAGGCGCCCACGCACGCACGCTTCTCCTCAAAAGAAGCAACAAGAAAGAAAAGAAAGAAAGAAAGATTCGCGTAGCGTACCTCGAGGAAGCCGAGCTCCCGGTTGAGGATCTGCACCTCGAGCTGCAGCCGGCGGCGGCCGCACATGTCCGGGTACCGCGGCGGCGACCGGGGCCTCGGCGCTGCTGCTGCCTCCCCCATATTTTGAGCGATGAGCGGCGTCAACCGCCAAAACGGAAGCAGGCAAAAGGCTAGAGCCTAGCTACGCCGGTACCTATCTCTATCTGCCGGCCGCGCGGGGTCAACCAGAGAGAGAGAGACAGAGAGAGTGAGTGAGAGAGCTGGTGAGTGGCGACTGTTGTGTTTATAAGGGCCTCTATGATGATTACTGTACCTTATCTATACTGTAAACATATGAAGCAGAGAATCCATCTCTTTACTGTCACCATGCAGCAGAACGGGGCAGAAATATAGCTACCACCGGCAGCAGTGGTTAGTTATTACCAAATCAATAGATACTTGTAGACAACCTATTCACTATCACCATCAGGCGGAAGGTTGGTATTGACACGGTTCGACATCAGCCCAAACGACGATTGTGGACGCCCTAAGGGGCGGTGGGTCGCGACGAGCGAGAGAGCCGTAGCAGGAGGCAGGAAGGTGGGTGGTCACGAGGCGCAGGAGCTCAGCCCCGGTGCCAGCCCTGCTTGCCGCCCGCACAAAAGGTAAGCAGCTGCGCTGAGCTCGGCACCTCAACGGTTGCTGCGGGTCCCCTTGCGCGCCCACGCACCCGGTCGGGGGTAGCGAGCGATGATGAGGGCCCGCGTCCGGCTCCCTCTTTCGGAGCCTCAATGAAATCAGTCACCTCGTTGCGTATACAGTGCTCGTTATTCTCTGTTAGTACGCAGGAGTAGGAGTAGTACGCAGTTCGTCAAGTATAACCCATGGTATGGTATGCACGTATGGGCTATGTGTAGTGTAGTAGGATTCGAGTTGGGCATAACCAACTCGAGTCGCGCTCCTGCAGTAGTAGCAGAACAGGACATGAGGGGACACTGAAGTGAAGGACACGGGGTCACGGTCTTTTTTTTAAAGCGGCCATCGGGAGAGCAAGTGCTTTTCTTTTTCCAAAGGCACACAGTCAGTACGTACCGCTACTGCATCGTGCGTCCTTCAGTTTTCCCGCGCTGGAAAAAAAAAAAAATCTAGCAGCCCAGCCGAGTGAAGATCGATGAAGCTTCTCCAAAACCTGACCAGCCTCAGATCCGATGATGGGAGTGGTATAATCCCGGGGAGCGCTGGCTGGCTGGCGTTGGTGAGCTTCGCCTCGCCTCGCTTTTCACCACCGCGCCTCTGCTCGACCGACTGCCACTGACGTCCGACCTGAAGCGGCATTGCAGCAGGCAGAAAAGCGACTACGAAGGGGCCGTCTCGCCGTGGTCTCATCGAAGTCCATGCCCCGTTGCTCCTTCGCGTGGTTGAAGAGCGACTACGAAGGGGCGCAGGTGAGCAACATCTGAGTCGGAGGTGATCTGCGTCAGCGTCGATCTGTGTGTTGGAGGTGAGCTGCATTATATTGGAGGCGATCTGCGTGACGTAGGCGCAAGCGAGAGCTTGTGCTGGCCGGCGACGTCAGCCTGATCGGAAACCGGGTGCTGGCCTCCTCAACCCCTTCACCGGTGACGTCGAGGAGTTCCCACCACTGAACCCGCTTTTGCCTTACCTCTGCTCGTTCATTATACAGAGAGGCAGATGGGAGTATCTCTGCCTCCATCAGCGTGAGCGCAGGTGGAGTGGTCAGAGTTATCATGTCCATACTTGGCATGCAGTGTATAGCCTACGCTAGCTCCGGCGATCAGCAGTGGAACGTGTCACCCTGCCGTGTCCAAATACTGTATCAGGAGGAAGCGAAATGTTGGCGGGTGAAGAGGAAGTGGCGTGCTGGGGTAAGTCATGTCCTGCTCCAGTTCAAATGTTTTTGTTCACCACATATACAGTAGCTTGCTGTAGCCTTGCTTTTTAATTAGAAACATTATTCATTTACTGTCATATGGAGTACTTATTTTCTGACTGTGGTGTGCAAATCTTTATAAGCTGCTACAGAGTGTCTGCATTTACTACTACTGATTGCTTTGTAAAAATAACTGTGCGGATGAGTTAGAGCAAGCTCAGGCTAATGGTTCAGCCGGCTCATCGGCTAAAAAATGTCCACCTCAGCAAAGTATCAGCCGATTTCTATATAATAATAAACTCCTAGCTTGCTATTGAACTGTTTAGTAAATAGTATCTAGGCCCACACTCTTCTCTTTTAGTAAATAGTAAATAGCCGATTTCAGTGATGTCTCTCCCTTCACCTCAGCAATTCAGCTGACGAAGCGAGCGTAATGCCTGTTACTACTATTTTAACACGGCCATGACAGTTAAACTGCTATTACTGTTTCAACTATAAAAAGAAAACCTTCTAGTCAACGAGATTCCTAAAATTAAGCTACTGTTTTAACACGCCATGACAGTTAAACTACTATTCTACTGTTACAACTGTACATAATGAATAATGTTTCTTATTAATAAAATGAATTATTATGTTAATTTGTTCACAGTAAATTTTTTGGTCTACAACATAAACATATTCGAAAGTAAGATGTTCCTGATTTGCATTTGCACCATGCACGTGGACATGATCAAGCACTAAGCTAAAAATTACTCATAAAACCTGAAAGTGACAAAACTACAGCTTAATTTGATGAACTATCATTCTGCTTGACCTCATAGAGCATTTACTCCACATTCTGTGGTATATTCACCATGCCATAATTAACACAAGGTGTGCACGTATTTGAATATTCAAATTTTGAAATATCGATACTTTTGTCAGGTGTGCACATGACAATAGAAGCTGTACCATTAGATTCATATTTCAACATACTTTCATTTTTTGGTTATGATTTCACATCTTGAAACAATATATTAGAAGAGAAGTTTATGGTCAAGGTATAATCTAGAACACCGTGCCAAGTCGAACAGCACCAATAAAAATGGGATAGAGGGAGTAAATGTTATCATTCAATAATTACAACATTGTCTCTATTATTTCAATCACAATAGGAGTTGTTACAATGACATTTTGGTCCATTGATATTGAACCTGAGAATTTATTTGGTGGTATGTTTGCAATGATGCAAGTTATTGTATTGGAGTACATCACAAAACATTGCTGATTTTGTAGAAGTTACGTAAGGATAGTTTCCGTATATTTATTGTAATGTTAGTATGTCCACTGAAGACAAATTGATCATTTATTTCACATCTAGACATTTTCCATTGTCTTTTGCTTAATTATGATATCATGGATTCTATGTCTTGATACGTCATGGAGCATGTGTTTGTGTTCTACTATACTGTTGTATTTGACTAGATTGTATTTTTTTACAATCAATCACTGGCTTGAAATCTGCTTTTCTACTTGTGTATTGCCAGACGTAAATGAAAAAAAAAAAATGCAGTCGTCGCAGCTCCGCGGTTGTTTATCCGGCTACCCGAAGCAAATGAAGCTTCTCCAAACCGACGGGCCTGCCTCTGCCTGAGAGTAACTTAATTTGGATGTAACTTAATTTGGATGATGGGAATGATATAATCCAGCGGGCCCTGGCGCCGCACGCCCGCACGACGCCCGCCTCTGCGCTGCGGCGGCCTGCTCGACTGACTGCCACTGACGTCCGACCCGGAAGCGGCACGGCAGCAGGCAGAGCACGGACGGGGGCAGAAAACGCGGGCACGGCCACGTGACGACTGCCCGCCCGTGGCAGAGAGCTTGTGGTCTCCTCTCGTCTGACGGCGCACCAGGGCCCAGGGATCCATCCCCTCTTGGGAACGGACGCCGGCGCCGCGCTGGTTCCTCGCTCGGTCGCTCGGAAGCCCACGATGCCTCCTGCTCTCCCCGTACGGCGCCGTGCAACTGTGGGCTGGGTCGTCGTGGAACTCGACTGGTTCCGTGGACTGGCAATGGGCCGTTCAATGATATAGCCCATGTAAAATCGAGCATGTTGCTAAAGAAAAAGAGTAAAATCGAGCATGTTGGTCTATCAGGAGCTAGCTTTTCAACAGTCTGCTGCCCAAGAAAGTGTCTACGCATTTCCCGAACCCCAACCACATCATCGTCTCTCTCTCCAGGGTTGCCTTGCGCCGTCTCCCCGGGCTTCCCCTCCTTCCTCCCCTCCGACAGCTGCGCCGACGGTGGACACGAGAGGGAAGCCCCGTCCCGTAGCCTTCTAGCAGTAGTAGTAGCCTTAGTTATCCTAGTGGGCCTTGTGCCGTCTTTTCTCCCCCTCCTATCAAGCCTCCATGGTCGTTGGCATCCTCCACGGAGTGCTCCTGGTGGCGGCTGGGAGCTTCAATAACGTAGCTGTAGTTTTCCCTCTCAATTGATCGACCGCCATCCCCGCCTCTGCCTCCGACGTCGGCGTTCGGTGGCCTCCCAGATCTACGCGCCTCCGCACTGGATCTGGCGAGGGTGCCTCTCGATCCGGCCTTGCCAACCGCTTTCCTCCCTTGCTTCCGCCCATTCCCCCTGCCGACGGTCCGACCAGTGTTTAGTTTCCCGACGCCAGATCTGCACCTCCTGGTGCGGGAGCTGGTCACGGGGTCCTCGGCTCTCTGGTCTCCGTCATGCCCCGTGCTCCACTTTGTTGGCTCCAACCCCGTCCCACTCTGATGCAGATGGCTCCCTCCCCTGTTGGGCCGGCCGTCATCCTTGATGGTCGTCCCTGCCCCTGCATCTTTCCCTCCAACAAGCCAGCTCCACCCCGCAGCCACAGCAAGCCGCGCTGCCGTCCTTTCTCGGAGAAGGAAAAGACGATCCCTAACCCACCGCCGCCGACAACTCAAATACAACAGTTTGGCCGGTGATGCTTTCTATTGATGTCTTCCTCTTTTCGCAGTACTCCAGATTCAAGCGAATTTGTTGGCCTTGTGGCGGTTGGCGGCAGCTCCATCGCCGCAGCATTGCTCTCCGGGTTCATATTTCTTTTGTAGGGTATCAAGAGCTTCCACCTAGGCTACTCATGGTATCTGGATCCTCTACGTCCTCGATGACATTCCGTACTCACGTTCTGAGTAACGATGACCGCTACGGGTGCTCCGCTCGATGTGACGCGGATCTAGAAAGTTTGGATTTTCGAGCGTTGTCAACCAAAGGTGCTATTTTTACCTCTCTCATGCGTCCAGGTGAACGTCAACTATATTCTTCACCGACAATACTCCATCACGCAGGCGAAAAGACACCAGCCTCATACTTGTTCAAAGCGAGACCCCTCCGACGACATTTCGAAGACTAGCCCATTGATAGCTGATATTGTTGTAACATGTACTCTGCTTACTGAGAGCACTGTATTCTGCACTCTTTTATGAGTGCTCTGTCTTTGGGGCGTCCTCGCCCCAGTGTTTGTAATCTTTCTTTGAATGAATACAGGCACAAATTTTTTCAAAGAAAAAAAACAAAAAAAAGTCTGCTGCCCATTGCATCGTTTCACCTCGAATGTAGTGTCACATTTTTTATACTCAGAATATACTGTTCAAAGCCATTCATATTTCGTTAAGTATATACTGCACTGCTCACTCCCTACTAATTTACTTGTTATGCTCTTTATCAAACTAACTAATATTTTTGCTTATAAATACTATCTCTCTCATTTCTTATTATCCCTTTATCGTTTTCTATTTGTTACGAAATGTTCAGATTGAGCAACCGCACCCAAGCGGTTGCCACCTCTCCACTCCATGCTCCTGTGCGGGCATGCCCATGAACGGGCGTGTCAGTTCTCTATAACTGACGCTTGTACATGTATAAAAGAAGAACACTGTGAAGGAATAAAGAACTTTGTTGATTCGACTGCTCATTACATTCACTTCTACTTTAAACACGTTATCACGCACGCCAACACCACTGAGCGGAAAAACAGAGAGAGAAGAAGAACTCGGCGAGAAACTCGTCTCGTCGGCGACTTTGCCGGAGAACTCGCCGGAGATCCAGTAGGGTAAGAATGCCAGTCTCGGTTCTTACCGTTGTCCTTCTCGCCACCCTTGGGCATGGCACCTTCTTTCGCGGCGCCTTCTGGCACCCCTTCTTCCACCCATGTCGCCATGGCCGTCGCCCACGCAATGGCCTTAACGGCCGTCGCGGATGGCGCCCATTTGGTGTTCGCCGTGGCAACCGCCGCCCAGGCCGTCAAGGCCACGGCGGCCGTTGCCAGCGAGGTCCCTACCGCTAGCAGGAGCAGGGCCTTCCCCGTCGTCCTCACGACGACCCTGGGGCAGGGCCCAGTGCAGCGGCAACCATCGCGGTTGCCGATCCAGTGGCGACTTCATCGCGGATGCCACCACGGAGGTGGTGCGCTGTCCACGGCTTTGGGCCTTGCCCAACTGCTTCTCCGCGCCTTCCGTCACCCACACTGTCAGTGGAGCCCGTCCTCCGATTTGGGTACCCGGTCGCGGATATCGGAGAGGCACCCTTCTAATCCTTCATTGCCGCCGCCTCCACTTCAACAATGGCGCCCGGATCTACGTCCTCAGCGTCCGCAGAGGCACGCACAGACACAGATCCGATCTTCCTCACCCTCACCGTGCCTGCAGGAGCATAGGACGAGGAGGAGGAAGAACTGATGGAGGTCCCAGGCACGGAACCGGAGTCACCACCACCGTCCTCATCTAGATCTGAAGCCCGCCTTCACTTCTTGGACATCGGAGCCTCTGGATCCGAGGCGGCTTTGTCGTCATCATCCTCTTCGTCCTTCACCGTCATCACAGGAGGGGAACCGGCGGGTTCCTCCTCGACCGCGCCATCGCCACACACCCCAAACGGGGGTCCCCTCCTTCGTTGCCACACCCACCTTGCCGACACGCTGCCACGGCGCCCGGGCCGTGAGCCCGGCGCGTGGTCGTCGACGGCGAGGTGGGCACTCCACCCTGACGGCCCCATCGCCAGCGACGAGGTTCGCTCCTCCAACGCGGAGGAGCGTAACCGCCGCTGAACGAACGACCAAAAAGGGGGGAGCAGGCAGGGGGCATGCGGCGGCGCGGGCCTGGCGGTGCTCGACGGCGCACGCAGAGGCGCGGGACCGACGACGCATCTGAAGGCGTGAGCATCGGCGACGCGCGGCTCGACGGCTCGCGTGGTGGCCGGCGACGCTTGGTGACACGCCAGCACCGGTGGCGGCGCCCAGATCCACGGGCCGCGGCGGCGCTCGATAGCGCACGCACAGGCCTCGGCGGCGTGCAGCCTTGCAGGTCGCACGCGGTGGCCGGTGGCACGCGGCATCTCGCATGGCGGCCGGTGGCTCTCGGCGGCGCTTGGTGGCGCTTGGCGGCGCTCCGCGCATGAGGTGCTTCGCGCGACGGCCGGCGATGCGTGGCTACGGCTGGCGACAGGCTACGTCGGCGGCGGCCGGAGGCGGGCTGTGGTTGGCGGCGGCGCCAACTCTCTATGGCGCGGGGAGGGGTGGTTAGGGTTAGGGTTGAAACCCTAACTTCCCAGCTCGGCGGGTTTTATACCCAGCCAAGCCGGCATGGGCCAGCTGGGCTCTTCATCGACGGCTGGGCCAGGCCGCACTCGCCCCTACGCCCTTCTCCCCCCTAGGCCGAAAGGCCAATTGGGCCTTAGCCCAGGTTGGCTCAGCCCATCTTCCTGAGCCTAGTTATCTAGGCTATTTTTCACTAAAGTCCTCAGACTTTCTATTAATTATAGCCTTTAGTTGTTTCCTTTAATTTCTGTGCTGTAAATAGTCAGTTTAGTCCCTGTATTTTACTGTTTTTAGTGTGTCTAGTTACTTAGTGTTGTAATTTAGGTTCTCAATCTTTGTGTTAGGATTGGAAAACATTATGTTCATTGTGTATGTCCTTGTACATTTCCCTATGACATAATATAGTGTTTATCATTGTCTTACAATTGAAATATCTACATTTCTTGTATGACCCAAAATTCAATTCACCTTCATTAAATTCAATGAACTTAATTCAAGCAGAATTGAATTATAAACACAACAACACTATAAAAACATGTTTAATTCACCTTCATTAGACCCTATGTGTCTAATTCAAGCAGAATTAAATGATACACACTTATCTTTTTACTACAACACTTACTTTATTGCATTTATTTCTTGCAATTACTTTATGTTCAAGTCACCTTCATTAGACCCCATGTGTCTAATTCAAGCAGATTTGAACACTATTATCTTTGTCATAGAGATAATTATTCTTACAGTACAATGTTTGATTCACCTTCACTAGACCCTATGTGTCTAATTCAAGCAGAATCAAAATTATGAGAAATTCCACATAATTTTCTCCTTTGTTACAACACAACCATGATGATTTTCTAATCAATGGTTATTCCTATGTAGGCTCAATGGCCCGCGAGTTCGATGAACTTGCACTAGATGGCCACAACTACCCTACGTGGGCTTTGGACGTCAAGATAAGCTTGGCCTCTAGAGGGATTGTGGCTGCTTTGTCTCCTCCTGCATTAAGAGACGCTGCATTCACTGATCAATCCAAGTACCAGGCCTTATATGTTATAAGGCACCACATCCATGCTGACCTCAAGGTTGAGTATGCATTGGAAGAAGAGCCCAACACTCTGTGACAGACCCTCAAAACCAGGTATGAGCAGCAAAAGGCAATTATATTGCCTGAAGCTATCCATGAATGGAACCATATTCGCCTACATGATTTTAAATCTATAGGTGAATATAATCATGCTGCATAAGGTTTGCACTAAGTTACGGTTTTGTGAGAAAGAGCCCGATGATGCTGAGAAGATAGAAAAAGCTATCAACTCTATGCTTCCATCTGACAGGATCTTACAAAAGCAATACCGTAAAAATGAGTACACCACCTATCCTAAGCTTATACATGATTTACTTCAGTCCAAGAAGCATGATGAACTCACTATGAAGATTCATCGCCAACGTCCTGTTGGATCAGCACCTCTCCCTGAAGTTCATCATAATGCTAAGGGGAACAAGAAGTTTGATGGTCCTAAAAACCATGTCAAGAACTTCAAAGGTGGAAAAGCTAAGCGTAAATCCAAAAAGGGCAAGTCAAAGGTAGAGGCTGATGGGAAAGGCAATTCCAAAGCACAAGGCGACAAATGTCGCAAGTGTGGATGCTACAAGCATTCTACTAGGAAATGTCGTACCCCTCGCCACTTGATTGATCTCTACCAGAAATCCCTAGGCAAAGGCAAAGCTGAAGCATCAGGATCTGAAGCACACTTCAACATACAACCTGATGGACAAGATGATGGTGGTTGTTCGCGCCAAGTTCCAGTGGAACCAAGTAGCAACGAGCCTCCCTTGACGATCGAAGATTACATGGACACGGAGAACACAATCGTCGAATTTGCTTCAAACGACCTATTTGGAGACCTTAACTAGGATCCTTAGTCTCCACATATAGATACTTATCTATGACTGTGTCCTCGTAACTATGTGTTGTAATAATAATTAGTACTCATACTATGTATTGTAAGATATTGTAATATGTATCAGCACTTTGATATGTAATAAATAAAGTTTGCATGTATTTCTATATGTCTGATAAGAGTTTTTACAATTCTTACTTTTATAGATCTTATGGGGGTCAATTTCTGATGGAGGAAGAATTATGCCTTGTGGACAGTTGCATCACAAACTCTATACTTAGGGAAACTAAATATTTCCAAACTCTTACTAAGAGGCCAGGAAATGTTTTGACAATCATTGGACACGATGCGGCGATAGTGGGCTCAGGCAGAGTTACTATCACGCTTCCCATGGGTACACAAGTAACAATCGAGAATGCATTATTGTATCCCGATTCAACTCATACCCTATTAAGTTACAGAGATATCCGCCAGAATGGGTTTCATGTTAAAACCCATGAAGAAAATAATGAGGAGTTCCTCCTCATTACAAAGAATAATGGATATGGCACAGAAAATCTAGAAAGAATTCCTTCCTTACCGTCTAGATTGTACTATACATACATTAAACCCGTACCACATGTTGCATACAAGGTAATTTTCTAGAATGTGAATACATTCCAAACTTGGCATGATCGCCTTGGTCATCCCGGTATCGGGATGATAAGGAAAATTATCAGTAATTCCATTGATCATAACTTGTATGATGCCAAATTCCTGCAATCCTCAGATTTTTTATGCTCCGCATGTGCAACAGGAAAATTGATCATAAGACCATCATATCTTAAGATCAAAGCAGAGCCACTCAAGTTTCTTGAACGCATTCAAGGAGACATATGTGGCCTCATACAACCATTATCTGGACCGTTCAGGTATTTCATGGTCCTAATAGACGCATCTACAAGATGGTCACACGTGTGCCTTTTGTCTACACGTAACCATGCTTTCGCAAAACTTATTGCTCAAAACATTAAATTGAGAGCAAGTTTTCCTAAACATCGGATTCAATCTATCCGAATGGACAATGTCGCTGAATTTTCCGCTAGAGCCTTCAATGATTATTGTATGGCACAAGGAATACAAGTTCAACACTCTGTCCCATATGTCCACACACAAAATGGTTTGGCAGAATCTCTGATAAAGAGAATCAAGTTAATAGCAAGACCAATGCTACATAATTGCAATCTACCAACTTCATGTTGGGGTCATGCAGTTTTACACGCTGCTGACTTAACTCAATTGCGTCCAACTGCTTATCACAACAACTCCCCGTTGCAACTCGTACGTGGAAATCCACCAAGTATTTCCCATCTGCGTAAGTTCGGGTGCGCTGTATACGTACCAATCTCACCACCGTAGCGTACAACTATAGGCCCTCATAGGAAAATGGGGATCTATGTGGGATATCAATCTCTGTCGATCATAAAGTATTTAGAACCTCTTACAGGGGATTTATTTACAGCCCGGTACGCTGGCTGCATATTCAATGAGGATCATTTCCCGGCTTTAGGGGGAGAATATAAGTACCAATCAGAAAGCCAGGAAATCAATTGCGATGACAAAACCATCCTATCCTCGGATCCACGAACACGAGAAACTGAACTTCAAGTTCAGAAAATTATTGATTTGCAAGATATTGCAAACAATCTGCCAGATGCATTTACTGACTACAAAGGTGTCACAAAATCCTTGATTCCAGTTAGGAATGCGCCCGAAAGAGTGGTGGTACCAACAAAAACCATTCATCTCCCATCTCAAGAGAAGAGGGGGAGAAGTACGGCCACCAAGCAGGAAACAACAGCTAATAAGCGTCTAAGGAAAGTGCCCACCAAGCAGGATAAACCATCCAGCAAGGGCCAAAGGAAGAAGAAAACTTCCGAATCAGTAAATGCATGTGAACTTGAGGTTGACGGACACCTAAAGGGTAGTATACACCCTGTGGATACACAAAATCCACAATCCAGCTCTCATGTGCACACTAATTTAGAGACTGGAACATCGAAAAACCCCGATTCTCTTGTATTGGGAAATCATGAGGAGTCACAAGGGGAGCAGGAAATTTCCATCCACTATGCAAATTCTAGAGAATATCATAATTGTAAAACTATGATTGTTGATACAAAATTTTCAGCTACAATTGCAGACAACCTTCTCAATGATCCAGAACCCAAGACCATGGTAGAGTGTCAATGATGCTCGGACTGGAATCAATGGAAGGAAGCAATCCAGGCAGAACTAGCCTCACTAAAGAAAAGGGAGGTATTCTCATCAGTAATACCTACACCACCAAGAATCTTCCCTGTGGGATTCAAATGGGTTTTCGTCCGTAAGCGGAATGAAAAATAATGATATAGTGAGATATAAAGCAAGGCTAGTAGCGCAAGGGTTTACGCAGAGGCCCGACATTGATTTCAATGATACATACTCTCTAGTAATGAGTGGAATAACATTCCGATATCTTATATCAATGGCAGTGCAAAATCATCTATCTTTGCAGTTGATGGATGTAGTGATCGTATATCTTTATGGGTCACTTGATTCAGATATATACATGAAAGTTCCCGATGGAATTTATGTACCGGATCTTAACACAAATCACAACATGTATTGTGTCAAACTCAACAAGTCACTATATGGCTTAAAATAGTCGGGAATAATATGGTACAACCGACTTAAAGAGTTTCTTGTTAACAAAGGATACTCTAACAATGATGATTGCCCATGCATCTTCATAAAGCAGTCCTCTACAGGATTCTGCATTATCTCGGTATATGTTGATGATCTTAATATCATCGGCAACATAGAAGATATAAATGAGGCGCGCAATCATTTAAAGACGGAGTTCAAAATGAAGGATTTGGGTCAAACCAAATTTTGTTTGGGTTTACAACTCGAACACCTTCCCACTGGAATTTTTGTTCACCAGTCTGCATATATCCATAAAATATTAGAGAAATTCAATATGGACAAAGCATATCCATCTAAAACCCCTATGGTTGTACGATCTCTGGAAACAGATACAGATCCATTCGGACCAAGGGAGGATGGAGAAGAGATATTGGGCCCTGAGGTACCATATCTCAGTGCCATTGAAGCGTTTATGTATCTTGCAAATTGCACCAGGCCTGATATCGCATTTGCAGTGAATCTACTAGCTAGATATAGCGCTGCTCCTACCAAACGTCATTGGAATGGAGTTAAGAATATCTTTCGATATCTCCAAGGCACTAAGGATCTTGGACTTTTCTATAGAAAAAACCAGGACCCTACTTTGATTGGATACACTGATGCTGGCTATCTTTCTGATCCCCATAATGTCAGATCGCAGACGGGATTCGTGTTCTTACACGGTGGCACAACTATATCATGGAAGTCTTCTAAACAGACTCTAGTAGTTACGTCCATAAATCATTCTGAAATCATAGCATTATATGAAGCATCACGTGAATGTGTTTGGCTTCGCAGAATGATAAACCACATACAACAATCGTGTGGTATTGGTCCCATTGGATCACCAACCATTATCTATGAAGATAATGCTGCTTGTGTTGCACAGATACAAACAGGTTATGTAAAGAGCAATCTCACTAAGCATATTACTCCAAAATTATTTTATCCTCATGAGCTTCAACAAAGCGGAGAGATAAATATCTTGCAAACCAAGTCTTGCGATTATCTCACAGATTTGTTTACAAAGTTCCTACCATATCCTACTTTTCACAAATGTGTTCATGGAACTGGTATGCGAAGACTTAAAGACTTGCAAGGTTCAGGGGGAGTTTCTTCTTGAACATTTTAACCTGTTACTAACATCTATTGCACTCTTTTCCTATATGAGTTTTATTTTATAAGATTTCTCATATTAGGTTTTTAATAAGGCAATAACTTCACAAAACTATGTCTATCTCCTGATTTTTCCCATAAGGGTTTTTATAAGGAATATCAAAGACATAACATATGCTGTATCAATTTCTCATTTTTTCCACTGGGTTTTCAGGTGTTTTTCACTGTATATCGATATATACATCCTCATTTTTCCCACAAGGTTTTAGGAGGAGTACATTCTCACGGTGTCATCGGTGATCAACTGATCAAGGGGGAGTGTTACAAAATGTTCAGATTGAGCAACCGCACTCAAGCGGTTGCCACCTCTCCACCTCTCCACTCCACGCTCCTGTACGGGCATGCCCATGAACGGGCGCGTCAGTTCTCTAACCAACGCTTGTACATGTATAAAAGGAGAACACTGTGAAGGAATAAAGAACACTGTTGATTCGACTGCTCATTACATTCACTTCTACTTTAAACACTATTCACTCAAACCTTTAGTTATTCTTCTTCTCTGTGTCCAGAGCTAAAATGGTAGCAAGTATGAGACGGAGTATTAGTAGCTGTCGTGTCTAATTGGTTGCCGACCTTTAGTCACGTTGTTACAGTTTCTTTGGCTAGTGTTTGTTTGCTTGTCAGACTAGTATTTCACATGTCATAGACTTAAATCTTTGCAACATTTGCTCACAATATTTTTGACAAAAATGTGTCGCAATTCTTGACTATTAACCAAAGCAGGTCCAATATGACAAAGTAGATGCGGCAGAGGCTTTGTGTACCTATACCTATAATGTACATGAGACTAGACATTGGATGTACAAATTTGAAACTTTATATGATACGGAAGCACCGCAAAAGTAAAGAAAAGTAAAGACTGCATGCTAATTGGTGCCAACTATATATGATACGGAAGCACAGCAAAAGTAAAGAAAAGACTGCGTGTGTACATGTACTAGTGTAATGCGGCGCGCCCTTGCGTGCCGATTACTGAAAGTGAGACTGTTATATGAATTGGAAGGCATGCTACTTTGTGTAAAATATGGTGAAGAAATAAAAGAAATGGGAAAAGAAATGTAATAATACTGAATAAATAATATACATGTACCAGCATGATTAACACCCAATTGTACTATCCGAATTATTGTCGTGAATTTGTCTTTCAACTAACATGTCGAGACACAAAAGTACATAAGGAAATGACACGTTAGATCATTTAACAACGAAACATTGTTAGTCAGATAGAACATTAAAACTCTGCCGAAGCCAGCAATGAGATTAGGAAAACACATAACATATTTTTACACGATCATGTATCTGGTATGTGTCACAACATGTAAATATCCAACATCTATGCATCGATGCTATGATTATTATTATGTTCATAGGATTTTGATTGGCAATAAGTATGAGAAACAATTTTTATATCAGGTTTATAAGGGGTTCATATAAGACTGTTCAAAACATGACAGAAGTGCATGACTCCATATGGCATCCCTCCATGATTATCTTGATCGCTACGTATAAATAATAAAATGCAAGGACGTATGAAAGTAAATATTTTTTTTCAAAGTCACTCTATGCAATTTGTTCTAAAATACATAAAAGGAAACTTTAACATTAAATGTTCATGATAGTAGTGGTTGTCCAATCTTAAAGACAGAACCATAATACCGTCATACTAAATATAATTAGTATATACCACTTGCCAAATGACTATATCATGAATATAATCCTGAAGTGTATATGAAGTCTGATTGTAAATCTCGTTTATCTAAGTTGTTGACTCTTTATGGATGCAGAATTCATATTTAATCATGATGTTCCTTGACTATTATTCTAACTATGTAACCTAAATTTGAATAATTTAGTTTCTAGTTTGTGCACATATAACAAAAATTGTATATAAGTCTTAACCAAAGAAGGTTTCAGGTGCCGCACAAAAGTGAAGCTCATTGCAGGGCCTCAATCTGTGAAAGTTGGTGTAAGTTGTAAAGTACATTCCATCGCAAAGCTAACAAAAATTAATAATTTGCTAGCGTTCTTGACTAATTGCCCAAAACATCAGAATTAGTTTAGAAATCGACTAATTATGCAAAAAAACATGAAAGTTGAGAACCAAGTTGGTGATAGCGATACAAGAAAATCATTAGGTTCTAGAACTGTAACCATTCCAAAGTCAAAACTCAAATAAGTTGGGAAGAAATATGGAAACAGAATATAGGCAACAAATTCTGCACTGAAGGTTGACTGCACATAAGCAAAATAACCTCCAGAAAGTTTAATTGAGTATTGCCCTCCAAAAACAAAGTTTAATTGAACATTTGTTTAACAAAAGGGTACTTGAGATTTGTAATTCTACTTTATGACAAACTATTCCAAGACTAAGAGTTATGTACATAGTGGCCACATCATTTCCCGGCATGCAGCATGAAGTCTTCCTAGTAGTCAGAGCACAGCTCCTGTACATATGATTTATGTTGAACATCTTAAGTCAAGATCCTTTTAGATTGGTATTCATCACCACTTATGGAAAGGATGTCAAGTATGAATATTAGTGGTTTATAACCCCAAGCAATGTCATCTCAGTAACAAGTATTTACATTGAAAGTATCTATGTTCTAGCCTTGTGTAGGCTTAATTCATTGTTCATGCATATCATCCATTTTTGTTGCTTCACTTTATTTGTACAAATTTTAAAAAAACAATGGTTGCCACGTTTCGGGAGGTACTATACCATTCCAAATATATTGTAGCCCCAAAATGAGAATAAATTATATGATGCTATAATGGTTTTCTTAAAAGGTCTTTTAATTAAATTTCAAAATATTTTGAACGGTTTGCAAAACTGCTAAAAAGTGCTTGAACATATTCATTTTGTCAAACAAACCTGTGCTTTACAAAAATATGTTTTAGCATCAAAACAAACGTTTATAGAAGAACTTTCAAAATAAATTATTTTTGCAAATTTCTCTAGTTGTCATTATCAATCTTTTCATAATTGAAATTGTTTTACAAGACCAATGGTTTTGAAAATGGTATTCGACTTGAAAAATTTCTCGAAAAATTATCTAGACCAATTTCGTCCCTATTCTAGCATCAAGTGAGTCTTGTCACTAGTGCCACATATTTTGTATATGTTGGCTCATGGTGGTATTTGTGACTCTTAAAAAAAATTTAGGTGACTCATCAACTTACTTAAATTTGTATCAATGGAGCTTTGGTTTAATTATAAGCATTCTTTTGATCATCCTTGAGACAATGAGATACTCGTGCTTCTTTTATTACTAAGTGTAAAGATTTAATTTGTTTAATTAAAGAGCATGAAGAACTTATTTGTCTTCTCTTTGAAATGAAAATATTGTTGTTAAGACTAACCATGTGCAAGGGAATTGAGAAGATCAAACATGAATAGTAAAGCTCAAAAAGACTTGGTGGAAGAAAGTTTGAAGCAATGTTAAACCTCTTCAAGATATTGGTAGACATGGGCAAGAGCTTGAGCCGATGGTATTGGGTTGCTCAAGGCAAGATGGCGGGTCTATCATGAATAAGCTTGTGGAGGGATCAAATATGACTTGGTATATTTTAATGATGATGACTAAGTCCTATTAGTGCAAGCTCAACATGAATGATGATTGTTTGATAATAAAGAGGAAATCCAACTATGACCATGCATGAAAAAATTTTATAACATTGAAGATTTTGTATCTATTCTTGTTAATGGTTGAGTTGGACATCATGGAGGGATTTCGAGGTTGGTATATATTCTTGATTGTTTGCATATACAAAAGATTCCAAGCTCTCGAATTGTTGAGCACATTGAGGTGACTCTCTCTATGTCTTATATAAGTTCTCTCTTTCCTAATAATAAAGAGCAACTAGATTTTATTCTATATTTTTTTGTGCATGTTGCTCTATATCACCAATCATGTCTTGACGCATGCACTAGTTGTTCTTTGTGATTATTCCTTTGTGGTCTTGGATGGGAATTTTATGCGCTCATCATGATTGTCATGGTATATATTAGCTTTTACTTATATGTTGCTATGCTTCATGTAGTGTCTTCATATAGAGGGGTACAAATTACAAGTTTTGGTAAAGTCAAATCCTTAATATCCCAACTAATTTTATTCTATCGACCTCTCTATTTTTCACTCATCGGCAGTGCCGGTGATCTCCAACGGTAGTGTCAGTCATGATATCCAAAGAGCACTTTTTGTCTAGCTTCCATCGGCAGTGCCGATCACCCTGATCGACAGTACCGATCCCCCTTTTTCACAGAAAGTTAAAAAAAATTAAAAGGAATTTTTCATCATATGCTTATGGCATGTTGTTTCTCTCAACTTTATTTATTTCGCCAAAACCCAAGATATAGGATTTGTTTCCTCCCGGGTTGTTTTGACTATGTGCATGTTTGTAAAACTATTCAAATACTTTGTGCACAAATTTAGGGGGAGCATATACTATATCATTGGTACTTGAGACTAGCATGTCTATCAAGTGTCATGGTAGTTTCTTTGTTTTCTCTCAATGGTTTAGGAAATTTGCCTATGTGGTGGATGAAGATCAAGGAAAATAAAATGTACCAAATGAATTGAATGTTAAAAGGAATAAGGGCAACATATACTTGAGGAGAATAATATTGTGAAGATGATTGCTTACAATATCAACATAGCAAGTGATGAGTAGGAATTACAATCTTTTTGGATGCCCATGAACCCTCATGGCGAATCTTTGAAAAGGCTCCAAAATATCTTTTTCATCATGAGCATATCGGCTTTGAGAGGATTTGAAGATTTCGCTTAAAAAACAATTGAAGCAATGAGAAACAAAGGATATCCACCTTATAAGCGGTATTTCTTGATCATCTATCCTATGCTCAAATCCTTCTCTTAAATGTCGAATAGACAAGAATCAATTTCATGTATTTGTTGCATTGTGCCTCTTTGTGTACGATTAGGTTGCATGAGTTTTTTGAATCTATTTGATGTCTTGTTCTTGTATGTGAATCTAAGGTACATTTTTGTGGGATGGATTATGTTGTTTTTACTTGTGAATTATTTCTTATTTAACCATGTTGAAAATATTTCATATCATGTCATCTTAAATCTTTATCTTTTATCATGATATGTTTGCTTACTTGGCTCATGTCTTATCTATTCATATTTTTTTAATCCATGACACATGTTATGTGTTTCTTAGTTTACATATCTTATCATGACATGTTGAAAACTAGCTATGTGCTTTTATATCTCTTGTAATCAAATGCATGTGTGCTTATGAACATACATTGACATGCATCAAGTATTGAATAATATTATTTGTGACATATTTATGTTATTCTTCATCATATGCTTGTATGGCCATGAACACTCTAATTGTACGATATTCTCCTCAACTGTTATCAATAACAAGTGCATGCCTCACAAAAGTAATTCAAATACTTGTATGCATAAATCTTGGAGGAGTTTATCCTGTGTTTTAAGAAGTTGAGACTAACATTTTGGCAAGTTTATTCTTTGGTTTAATCTCTCAACGAGAAGTGATAGATTAAGGGGGAGCCTTATATTCATATTTGTTATGAAATGAATAAAGAATGGTGAAAATATCCTACAATCATGAGTTATCATTAACATCTTTGAAATACGATGAAGCTCATGTATTATTATCTTCAAGGATATCATTTTCATAGCATTGTGGGTACATGAGTTATTTCTATGACTACCTATCTATATAACTCATGCTTATTATGTTGTATAGTGTAGCTGTTTGTGATCTACCAACTTATATTTTCTTTGGTTCATGAAAGTATGCGTTCATATAATTTGCACTTCATGAAAAATCTTTTATAATATATTTGCCTCTGTGGACCAAAAGATATAGTGTAAATTGCTCTCTTGTTTGTTACATGATTAATGAATATGTGTGTGTTGAATATTCTACTATGCATAGTTTAAGGGGGAGTTATGCTTTATGAGATGAGCGAGGTTGCTAAGTTTTTATATTGATACATAGTTGTTTTTGTCAAGATGGACATATCAAGGTATGTATTCAAGTTCTTGATTTATCTTGTTTAATTGTTTATGTTTGTTATTGAAAGCATATCATGGGATGTTTGTTAATTGATTTATCTTGTTTAATTGTCAAGATGGACATAACAAGCATATGATTTTATTGCATATCTATCTATGCTCATCAGATGAAGTAAATTATTCTAAGAATTTCGGTATTGAGACTACTTTAGATTGGGCTTCATATGATTTAGTCTTAAAGTATGCTAAATGGGTGACTCTAAAGGCATGCTTGGTATTATTGCTCATTATTTGAAGATGCATTCTTTGGATCATGTTTTTATGTGACTAACTCTCTATGTCATATTTTTCTTGAGCATCCCTCTCACTTGTGTTTCATAGTCTTTGTCATGAGATTCTTGTCCATTTCGGTGCTTGACGCCAAAGGGGGAGAGAAAAAGAAGGATATACAAGGAGGGAAAAAATAAAAATAAAACTCCTATGTGCATCTGGTTGTCCCGCCTTATTATTGTTTATATGCACATGTGCAAATAAAGATATTTTCTTTCCATTATCATTATTTGATAGTGTTGTCATCAATCACCAAAAAGGGGAAGATTGAAAGGTCTAGGTCTCTAGCCTTGAATTAATGATGAGTTTTGGTGATAAATGACAATGCATGGTGGAACTAACCTTTTATTTAAGTTTGTGAAGGCAATGTTAGTTTATGTTCCGGCATCAAGCAAAGGTCAAGAACAACATATTCATAAAGGTTATGTACCCATTACAAGATAATTGATTGATTATATGTTAGAAATTATCATATTATACAGTGAATATGTTTGACAAGGGATGATGGCAATCAATGTGTTGATAAAGGTGTCTATGGACATAATCAACATCCATGCTTGAAGATGAAGGCATATCACATATTCAAAGGTCAAACACAACATATTATTGATTCATGACAAGGGATGATAGTGTTGATTGTTGATACAATCAACACGTATACATAAAGAAGATCAAGACACTTCATGAATGAGATGTATTTCCTTCTTGTTATTGAAAGCATATCATTGGACATTCCTATAGTTGATGATGTCAATATGATTATGTGAATACTTGGTATTAAATGGAAATATCAATGCAAGTATTAGTTGGAATCCATGAGTTGATATATATTAATAAGTGATGGTGGTCAAAGTAAGGATATTATTATACCAATAGAACATGGATTTCTAGTGACCACTTACAAGAAGACAAAAGTCATGAAATTGTAAATATCATCTTGGAGATCAAATTGATAAAGTGGATACACTGTTGATGTTGGATACAAAGTAGTGTAGCATGGAAAGGCGGTGAAGATTAGGTAAGACTCGGCTGCGATGGACCATGTGCGCGGGCTCTTATGGGCCAACGGGCCTTTTTCGGATTGATGGGTAGTGGTGGGTGAAGTTGTGACCCAACACTACTACTCCCTGCTCACCGGCTGTCCGTTTCATCTTCAAGTCATCCGCCACGAGAGCTTCTGAATTTTAGATGTGGTAGTGTTGCGGCGATGCGACCAAACCGCCGCTATAGGCGATTTTGACCCGCCTCTATAGGCCATTTTTGTAGTAGTGTTGGCTAGGCTAGTCAGGCTAATCCTAGCAACTAGACATGTGAAGAACAAGGCAAAGCCTTGATGGCTCTAAACTCACGAGATTGATCGTCGCTCTGACGGCATCTCCTTCGGCCATAGGGCTTACAAGTAGTATTTATATAGGCTCAACTCGAGATAGAGTCAATTTCTTGGGAAAAGGGCCATGTGCCAATTGGCACGGTGGATGTGTCAATTGGCACACTCCATGTCAAGCCAATATCTTTTCTAAGTTGGTTCCCAAGTCTTCTATAGCTTCCATGTGGGTCTCCTCATCAAATTCCTCGAAGCAAAGTTTTGAATTGCACGCTTTGAATCTTGAAGCTTCCTTTTTATCTCTTCGTGATGAATATCTTCAAGATTTGTGCGGATAACTTGCTCAGGCCGATTTGTGTGAATATCTTCAAGATCTGTGCAAATATCTTCAAGTTTCCTTCTAGAAGAACTAGGGAGGCAGGCCAGATTGTTCACGCCGATTCACCCATGTCCCGGTCGGCACAACCTTGCTTCGGTCGGCACATGAGCCTTTTCTACTACATTCACCTAGTCTAGGTCCAAATCCACTAAAACTCCCAGAACAACAAATGTACGAATATTCCACTAATATCAAGGGTTAATGGTCTAAAATGGAGGTATTTATGCTCAAAACAGGGCACTTCTGACGTATAAAATGGTACACTAAGTAGTGTCAACACCTGGCTTGATCTTTTCTTTTGTTCCATGGAGTCAATTGTCCATGAAAGCTACTAAGTTTCAAGTTACTTCTTGAGTTCAGCTTCCATCGGTTTCATTGAGCACCGACATGGTCATGAACGCAAATGATCACATCTCGTCGCCTAGTTTTTTTTTTTGATGAAAAACAGGAGGGGAATCCCCTACTGTACTTTTATTAAAAATAAAAAAATGGCAAAGTTAGCTGTACAAAAGGAAAGGGTAGCTGTATAAAGGAAAGGAAAAATTACAAGGAATACATCCATGCTGAAAAGAGTGAGTTGAAAGCTCGACTTTGCTCTATGGCTTAACAGGAGGAATAGTTGTGTCCCATTGAAGATGATGTTATTTCTATGTATCCAAAGGGCCCAAGTTGCCACTATCACAACTTCCATGTAGCAATCAAACATGAAACTTCTCTTGCCATGTTCGATCATCTCTGGGACTGCCAGAGACAGGTCCCAAATGATGTGTAAAGACATCCAATATGATTGAGCAAACTTGCATTCAAATAATAGGCTGCCTAGTGCAGGAGCCGTCATCTCCTAGGACCCGTGTGCACCCTTTGTTGTAGTTTTGCAGGTTGCCCAACCATTGTTTTTGACTCCATGTTATGCACAACCTGCTCTCCATGACTCGAACCAAAGTGATCAACCACAGGTATATCTCAAAAAAGAATATTCCTATTCTATTTTTTAAAAAATATGCATATAGATTTAAGTTGTATTTGATATGGACTCTTATATAATATAAAGTATCCAATCTTCATAAAATCCAATATCTATATCTTTTCTTTTTTTGGATTAACATGGTAATTCCATAGACTTGAGAGCAAACGTGAAGACTGCTGTTGATCTTCAAATAGGAAATAATAGATAGATTTCAAAACTATCAGTGGTGAGAGACGACCATGTGTCATCCATCCTTTAGAATTAATTGTACACCAAGTTCGAAACTACTAGACTCAGAAGTGTTTTCATTTTCTAGCTATTTATTCGAGATGTAAAAGCGCATGCGCACGAACACAAATTGTATTACTCCTTTTTATTTTTTTAATAGATGTTGTTTTGACCAAGATTGTCAAATATTGACTATCAGTAACTTTATATTGGGTATTTTATTGCTTATCATACATATATAGTGTTTTTCAGAACCTTGATATCATTATAAACGTACGAAGAGTGATGCAAAAAAAGAATATCATATTGATCCTTCTAATATTTTGTCTTTCATGAAAAAGACACAATCAAACATTTCATCTCAACAATATAAATGTGAATCTTTGTCCATGTCAGGTGACTAAATTTTTTGGGTTAACCTCACTCAAATTTTCCAGCCATCCAGTCTACATTAGACACCACAAATTATTCACTACAACAAAAACCTTTTATAGTGACACTTTGTTATAGGCGTTTTCTTAATAAGCCTCTATATGTGTTGTAAAGATATATTTTTATGGCACTTAAGAATTTGTCTTAAAAATAGATGCATAAATTGAGAAAAAGAATGTGTCACTTGAACAATAGAGGCATCATTTGAGACATTGCTAGAGGGATTTTTTGCTTTCCTAGGGGCATTATTTCATTAGTTTATAGCTCTTCATAAGAATAATACTCTAAATATATACATGATATATTGGGTAGGTGAGTTAGCTAGCAAGATTTAATAAGTTATGATTTCTCTTGGAGGTCTTGATCAAGACTTGGCAATAATCTTGTATTTTTTATATAATTAAATAGTAAACACTATGTTAATAATGCCGATGTTTCACCTCCGCATTCGATCTCTCTCTTTTACCTCAAACATGTCCATGACAACTTTAGTTATATCCAATAGCTACCAGTTCCACAACTAGTTCTTGGTAAAGCCAACCATTTTCTCTTCCTGAGTTTCTAGGAACTCTAAATTTCAGATCCATCGATGTAGGATTTCATTAAGATCTGTGACCATCTCTAATTTTTTGTCCATGACAAAAAAGAATGGTATCTTAGCATCCTTATGTCAAATACATCTCCCAAGTAGCTAGCCAGAGAAAAGGCTCGAGGTTCAACATCATAACAAGCTTCTCTTCATTGAGCAGGAACCACCTCTACTCATAAGCATAAGTTACTGAATTGATTAGTTCTTCCATTGTTCTATGCCTTGTGAAACCAAACAACTCTTACAAAAACTTTTGATAATAAAAATACATGAAAAACAAAGTTGTTTGTAAGAAACAAGAAAATAGTCAATAACTTGAAAATAAAGAAAATAATGTGAGTTGAAGGTGAAATTGGGCTCTAACACTATTCCTCTCCTTGTAACATACCACCACTTGCTTCCATCTCGAAAGATTGGGATGCGCTTGGCTGAAAATCAAATGGGATTGACATAGATAAGACATGAGGAATTGACATCATACTTGAATTATTCAACTTTCACTAACAATTCAAAATTGAACAAACTTGGAAACTGATTACTAGAAAGTAAATGAATATAACTAGAATGACATAGAATAGTTTTATAGATTTTACAAGAATAATAGATTCCTGTCTCGTTACAATAATTTTCCAAAGATGTCAGGAAACTGATTACTGGAAAGTAAATGAATATTCTTAAAGATATACACAGCGGAAGCGGATCCTTTGGCTCAGTTTTTCTTGCACAGAGCTGAGCTGGTTAAGCGCCGCATAGACGGGAAGAAAATTTGACAGGGAAACGGCACATGGCTCTATGGGTCCACAACAAGTCAATAACAAATGTTAAGCAGCGGGCCGACGTATGAGGCCAAGCACCACGTCACCAACGGCGATGGGCGGCACCACCTCCTCCAACTCTCCCGCGGTGGCGCTTCGCCTGAGCTGACCGGAGCTACGTCCGCAATGACCGAGCCACACCGAGAACCACTTCAGCAGGCTCGACGCGCCACAGTGCACCCACTCGGCAACTCCTCATGAACTGGGAAAGTCCCCAACATCGATGCGAGCTCGCTGGAGTTGGCGCTAGTGGCGACGCTCAACGGCAATTGAGGAACCCGCAACCAAACTTGACAATACAAACAGAAGAACGAGCAAGACGGCCAATTATACGCACCGGCCAGTGGAACCTTCTCTCTAAGTAGGTCCTAACCTCTGTCCGGACCCTTGTGCCGTGTTATAGTACCTTTATAGCATCTCCAGTGTGAAATACAAAATTGGCTCCTAAATCTTATTTTACAAGTCCACTTGTAAAATTAGGGAGTCAACTCTAGTAAAAATCTCTATATGGGCTCCTATATTCTCGCTTGTGAAATAAAAATATTCACTCCTTCAATCGAATCAGGCATCTCCCGTCGCCGTTGTTCACCAACACCCGACGCCACCGCCTTGCTCCCCACTGGCACCAGCACCCTGCTCCCCTCAATCGTCGGCGCCCTAGCCTATGTCGCCCTAGCCCGCTGCATCGGCTTGCTTCGTCGTGACCTCGGCCTGCCTTCGGCCTGCCTTGTCGCCCCCGGCGCCACTGCTCCGCCGTTGCACGCCTCGAGCTCGTCCGCCACGGAGATGCTTCTCCGCCCGCCTCGAAGCCCTCCGCCGCTACCTCCACCCCAGCCCACACAGCTGCTGCTTCTGCTCCACCGACAACGCCGTTGCTTCTACTCCCACCCGCGACGCCGCCCTCCGTGGCTGCCTCTGCTACCGCCCGCAGTGTCGCCCCAACGCCGCCCGCCACGAGCCCCGCTCTTAGCGCCATTCGCCGCCTGCAGCTCGCGTCCGCCCCTAGCGCCGCGCTGAGCTTCACCTGCGGCACTGTGTTGCGATAGGGAGGCACCGTTGAGCGTGTAGAACAATGCAAATACATTGATGCATTGATCGATGGCCAAGCATACATAAATAGGTCAGGCCTCGTAACCTTCCATAACTAATCCTACGCAGTTTATAGAATATCACCGTAAGAGATTAGGAAGGTTATGATCATGTGTACGGGACATGGAAACCAAAACGACTACAATAACAATTGTCTAACAGAGGGGAGGAGGCTGGCTGAAAGGGCTCCCACTGGAGCTCGCCGCGCTTGCGCCGGCCGCGGCCATGCTCCGCCGCCCTGGCGCCGCCGTCCCGCCCGCCGTCATGCGTACACTATATTCATAGAGGAAGAGGCCGAGAATGAGAGGAGGAGAAAGAAAAGAAAAATAAAAATGAGAAAAAGAGATGGGATCCGCGGGTAAGAGTGTGGATAGGAGACTTCCAAAACTAGAGACTTGAAACTAAAGTTTAGGAGGGCATAAAAAAATAGGAGCCCTATTGAAAGATGAGTTTTTTTTCTTTGGCTTCTAAAATTCAGGCCCCTGTTTAGAAATCCCACTAAAGATGCTCTTAGAGCATCTCCAATAGTTTACCTAAAGTGACTACCTATACTTAACAACTATCTAAACATCCAAAAATCACCTCCAGCAGTTTACCTAAACCACTATCTATACTTAAAAAATTTAGGTCCGACCTAAATTCCTCCACCAATGACCCAAATATCGGTCACCACCACCTCACGACCTAAAATCACTAGCTGTGCGCGGGAGAAGCCAACCGCCATGACTCGGACATTTCCACGCCAGATCCTCGCCCGTGCGCCTTCTGATCCTTCGAATCCGGCAGACGGCGCTGCCATGGAGGGCAAGATCCACCGGCCCGCAACCCCCCTCCACTCGCGGCGGACCTCTTGGCCTACCTCAAGTCGACGGGCAGCGGTGCTGAGAGCTTGAGGAGGACGAGGGCGGGGCTGGAGGACGAGGGGCGAGGCGGCGGCGCTTGAGGACACGAGGCGAGGCCACGGGGCGGAGCGGAGCAAGGAGAGGCGACGGCGCTGGGCTGGAGGACGAGGGTGGGGCTGGAGGATGAGGGGCGAGGCGGCGATGATTGATGACGCGAGGCGAGGCGGCGGGGTGGAGCGGAGCAGGGCGAGGCGGCGAGGAGGAGCGAAGTAGGGCGAGGCGACGACGTCGGGCTGGAGGAGGAGGGCGGGGCTAGAGGACGAGGGCGACGGCGATAAGCTGGACGAGGACGACGGTGACGAGCAGGATGTGGCAAGATTGAGAGGAGGCGAATGCGGCGGTGGGTGGATAAGGTTTATGTGTGTTTTGCGCTAGTGTCCTCCACGAATATTGTAATTTTTCATTGTATTTCTGTGTTTTGGTGTTTTTACATAAACCCCCCTAAAGTCTAAATTATCTTCAGAAAGCTTTATAGGTACTCGTTTTTAGGTATTTTGTTGGAGATGACAACAATTGAGTGCTCAAATTTTCTCTCTCTTATACCTAAAAACGTTTTTAAGTCTTCGAATATATAGGTACACTATTGAAGATGCTCTTAGAAGGTCATCGCTATCCCGTGGATTCGTGCTCTATAGCTGCTCGCCGATATTACCGCCATCGTCTCATTCCTATCCAGTCTCTCCTCCGTCAAGATCTCGCAAGTGTGCCCCTGAAGACCAGTTAGCATCTCCTCCTTCTCGTGCTCCCCTCTAGACTCGAGTAGGTCTTAACCCTATGTAGCGTGTTCCTGGATGCTGCTTGGTGTCATCGTCACGTCGTGTCATCATGATCGATAGAGTGTAAGTTTTATGATCACTGGAATATTATTATCATAAAGATATGAATGTTTTTTATTTAAATATACTTAATGTTTTTTGTGTATTATGTATGAATAGACATATGCTTAAAAATAACTAAAAAAGTCAGCGTCCACAACAATTTGAGAACAGAGTGAGTAGATGCCCAGAAGTGCATTAAAACATAAATAGACGCACGATTTATATGTGGATATATGCTTGCAGTATGGATCCATCGATCTGACGATTTATATGTGGATATATGCTTGCGATATGGATCCATCGATCTGATGCATGGCAACCCCGTATCCATGATGCACCATGCATATAGAGTTCAGCTGGAAGCCACGGCTGGACGACGGCCTTGAGCGGGTACTTGCGCGTCTCGTCCATGCTCAACTCTTACTTGGCCATCCTCTCCGGCAGCTTTCAAGTGAACCCATGGAGCAGGTTGGCCAAGCTCAACTCTTTAGTCCCAGGTTGTAGCCTAGACACATCCTCTGGCCAGACCCGAACGGCAGCAGCTCAAAGTCCTGGCCCTTCTTGTTCCCGACGAACCTCGCCGGCACGATTCCTCCGGCGTGTCCCACAGAGTAAGGAGCGATGGCCCACACGTTGATGTGCACGCAACGCACGCGTGCCCCTTGCATTGGGAACGTGGTATCCTCCAACGCTCGAGTTCTCACACGCGGCGTAAGAACGGCCTGATGGTATGCAAGCGCATGGTCGCCTCCTTGACGATGACCTCGAGGTAGGGGAGGTGGGCCACGTCCTGCCCCGTGACCCAGCGACCGCGCCCCACGATGCGGTGGAGCTCCTCGGCGTCGGAGGCGACGACGGCTGGGCTGGGTTCCGCAGCAGCTCCGACATGGCCCACTCCATATGATAAGCGACGCCGGCAAGGACGATGTCCAGCGTGAACGCCTTGACGCCGACCCTGTCGAATTTTACCTCTAGAGTTAATGGATCATCAGTGATCTCCATGCATGAGCACGTCGACTATGTCCCGAGCTTCGAATCCCTCTCCCTCGCATCGTTGTCCCCGTCCAGGACGTGCTCCATGAACGCGTCGAACATCCTGCCGGATCCAATCCCCAACGTTGAGCACGCCGTAGGGCGACTAGAAGATGTCGGCGTCAGCAATCTCAACCGCCTTCATTTTGATACCACTATCTTACTTTCATCAAAGTATCATGAACGGTTACCGTTCCAGAAAAATGTGACATGGCCGAACTTCACCGTTTCACTGTTGTAAAAATATCAATATTAGTAAATCAAAAGGTGTAAATTATTGCAAGCACAGAACAACCCAGAAGAAAAGTTTTTCTAGCTTTATGCAACATCTCCTGCAATATAGTGCTGCACTAACAAATCAAGCATGGAACAATGAAAGAAAATTTTCAGGCCAAACGTAGTATAGAAGGACGCTAAACTTGATCTCAGTAACTCTAACTAGAAAAATGTACCTTCTGCATGACCTAAATATCTCTATGAATGGGGGGAAAAAAATCCAAACATTGTAGTAACAGAACTAAGAATTCCTTGAGGCCTTTAACTCGACCCACTTATTTCCGATGAATTGCAATTTCAAATTTTTGGACATTAGCCATAGAGTGACCTAGATCAAATATTTTTGTTATAAGACTGGTTTGAAGTAATGGATCGGTAACAAGTGCTTTGATATTGATGCTTTAGGTGCGGATGCCATTCTTCACCAAGTATTCATCAGATGTCCTGTCTATCTCTGGTGGAGAAACAAGGTACTCCCTCCGTCCCCAATTACTTGTCATCCTACACTCCTTTAGTTTTCTCTATTTACTTGTCATGCTCGTATCCCAATGCACCTTTTTCTCTTTCCAATATATTTTTATCTTTATCTCTCTTCTTCTCGTTTTCTATGCATCTATCTTTTTCACTTCTATTTATTCTCCGTGTCCAAATCTAAAACGATATGTAATTGGGGACAGAGGGAGTAGCGTTTAGGAAGCAACAACTCACCATCATATCGAAGCATTCCAGCATAACGGATTTTGGGAACACGGACACGGTCAAACTTGTCAAAATCTGCATACTCTAGTGCTTTCGCAAGCATAACCATGCGATCAGCCCGGAAGTTGTAAGTGACAACTGCATCACCATCTACTATAGGCCCGATTGCATTGCCACTCTCATCAACTATATATCACAAAAAGGGGCAAATACTGATCATTAGCGTCAGGCGCTGATCTTAAAGTTTTCACGGCTTCAATTGCACTTTTAAACTTGTGGGGAGCTTCTCCAAGCACCTGGGCATGCCACCCACGTTTGACCACACCCCAGTCATTCTGGATAGTACAAAAAAAATCTAGAAGCCACAATGCTAAGCGATATAAGCATAGATTTTGGCTAAGATGAAAGAATGTACTACCTCATAACGATCCATGGTAACGTACATCCCTCTGCCGCCAGAAGCAATTTGAGCATCAACACCCTTTTCTCGAAGCTGTGAAAGGTCATTCTCTAGTGTCTCTAGGAAAGTACGAAACCAACGCTGCTGTCATCCGAAACATCACGCCCATCGGTAACAATGTGCACACGAATTCTTTTTGCTCTCCTCTCACTGGCACCTTTAAGAAGTAACTGAACAGAGTAAACTAAAAGAGATTAAATAACCTTGAAACTCTACGGGGCAAAGAATGACAACACATCACTTTCAAGTGCATCAGTTATTGGCATAATTAATGATAAAAAAATCACAGAAAGCTCAACTGTAGGTTGGCTAAGCTTTCTCGTTCTTTACGAGAGTGCTATAATAGCTAAGTTTTATGTCACAGTTTTATACGTTTACAACATTAGTATTAAATTAGGAAGGTTAAGATGAAGGAGACATGAATATTAAACACGGATCTCAAAGCATTATAGTTAAAAAATGAATAGTTATGATAAGTCTTGTGTACACATATACATGTGGAGTTGCTTTTCCCGCCGGCGGCGCATCATCCACCCATGCCTCACCTGTGGTTGCTAGATCAATCGATCTTTTATATGGCTTTCACTATATTAGAAAGGGTGGCCACAATCTTTCATGAAGATGATTTTTTTTTTTGCTATCTTTTATAATAAATTATGTCTTGTCATCATTTTTACTGATATGACACCTAAGAGCATCTCCAACCATTATCTAAATGAGGTTGCTAAACCAAAATTTAGGAAGTAACTAAAAAAACAAACCTCCAACTGTTTCCTAAATAAGGTCTCTAAATATAGCAACTCCCAAAACAAGGTCTATAACTCTCTACATTTAGCAACTCAATTGAAACTCTCTAAAGACAGATTCTTATGGTTTTTTTTATTTTCAACAGATTATTGCGCCACATGTAATATGATTTTAATTTTTAGGAAACAAATTATTGGGAGTTATTGGAGGATGTGACTTTTTTTTACTCCCAATAAATTTAGAAACCTCCTAAATCTTGTGTTTAGGAAGTAATTTTTTACATAATGATTGGAGATGCTCTAATTAACTGTAAATGAAAGTACTGCTGAGAATGGTCTTATGTAAGTAAGACTGGTCCTAGATTTGACTCCTCCCTGAAGCCTGAATTTCTGTACCATGAAGGGTATATAGAACAGTTCAATTCAAATACCTGTAGGCCGCAGATCACTCTCAAGATGTTAAGACACTTCCAGTTCGCTGATGAACAGCTACCAGTTTACAGCGAATTTCATTTCCCAGACTCAGGTACAAAACCAACTCTCATTTCAACTTCGAACTCAACTATTATTCTGTCCCATTGCACAAAATGTTTCAAATAGAACCACCGCTCGGGTATGTTATCAATTTACAACACCACTGAACGCACAACCCTCTTGGAAACACAGTAAAAAAATGGCATCCAGTATAGAAATGCTGAACGCATGTAGAATACACTAAGGTTGCACATGAGTTACTCAGTGGAAGGAATGAGGTATTTAAGGAATGGTTCAGCCTTAGGAGCAATGGATTTCACGTCTTCAAATGTAGCCATTTCAAAATCCTCGTACTGAAAGCCCGGGGCACAGGTGCAGCCCACCAGGGAGTAATGCTGATCTGGGTCCCTCTTCCTAGACTTGACAAGAAAACTGCCATCAGACGCAAAGGAATCCAGGTCCAATGTCGGGAAAGAACCGAACCACACATTCGGTGGCACCGTATACTGGGGGCGCTGGCCAGCCTCAAGGTGTGGACCAATGACAGTGAGATCAATGTGCCCATCATCATGTAACTCAAAAACCTAAAACAGCATGGGTAATTGGTGAATTGGTATAGTTATCAAATAACAAACAAACAGTTCAACGATGTAAAAAATGTTACACTAACCGTCAGAGGCTCGCCCTTGTAGAAGTGCCAGGTTTCAGCACAGGGAATGCGGTGGAGGTGTGAAACACTGCCTGCAGGAAGCAAGAAGTAGATAGCAGTGCTGACCGCACGGTCCACCTTGTCTGCATCAAACGTTATGGTAGCATGTTAGAGACATACCTATACCTCCACGATTGTATACTCACATGCCATTCAGTAAATTGCTTGTTGCCTGTAATGTTCATAACTTAAAATCACGTGGGTGCTGGTAGATGTAGGAGTCGCATACCCAGCTAGTATTCAGTTCCCCCAGACAAGATACACCCAGCCCCTAATACCTTGAGTTTAGAGTGTGACCAAGCAAGAAATGAGAAAACAAAGATTATCTACCATACTCCCACCCAGATTTATACATGACTAAATGCAGCCAAGGAGAGCGGTGGAAGCATTTGACAGCCAGGGAGTGCAATCCTGTTTCTTATCCAACAAATGAAAGCAAAGTCCAATAGAAAAAAACCAAACAGGTTCTTCATACTGGACGGGGCATAGACCAAAAGGCAACAGTTGATTTCCGAATTGATGAAGCAACATATTTGATGCTGACATTTCCTGGGGATTCTGATCAGCATCTTACTTTAGCTCATATGAAAATGTCACATAACTGAATGTTTTATGAAAAAACGAAGGTGGAGCAGAGGAAGTCTAATAATAGACTACATACAAGCTCCAACGAGCAACATCGGTCAGTGATTTGGCAGAATCAGATTCATGTATCCAGCCCAAAGATTCTACTCCTACTTGTTAATACGCCAAAGAGAGTAAGGAAGCGTATCAGATTATCCCAGGCTCCGATTTTCCACTCCAGTGATAATTTTCCACTCTAGTGATAACAAATCATAAAATCGCTCAAGAACAAAATGGCCATGAATCACAATATGTGGAGATATCTGGCACTCAGTTTGCTTATTGACCTTTTGTCATACACAAAATTAAGGCATATGGACAGGTATGTTCAACTCGAACTGCACAACAAATTCTGCCGAACCAAACAAATTAATCCAACAACAGTTAATCTTCATCATATAGTAATGTAAAACTACACTCTCTAAGCTAACGCTTGCACATGAACAAGCTGAAGGCACGAAAAATCCCATCTCAATCCGGTCGACCGCGCACTACTACCGTGTTTCAGTGCAACATCTGGTTCGAACCCCCAACCAGGCGACGAAGTAAACGCGCACCGCGGCGCGCGGAGGCACTAGGTGAGGAAGCGGAGAGGAAGAGGGCCACGTACACTGGGGCGGAAGCTGGGAGGTGGTGAGCGTGACGGAGTCGTCGCGGAAGGTCTCGGTGTAGTACCCGCCCTCCGGGTGCGGTTTCAGATCCAGCAGCGCCGCCACCTCCGAAGCCGTCATCTCGCCCGACGCCATCGCGACTCTGCCACCTCCCAGAGCGATTCTTCCCTGTTTCAGTCGGATGAGGCCGATCTGATGAGCGTTCCTGTTTCACGCGGCTAGTTGAATTCCAAGCTTCCAACAGCGCAGCAGAACCCGTCTGTTTTTGCGTTTGTTTATCCGGCTGGAACGTGGGGGACCGTCCGCGAGGCCGCGAGTGGTTGCTGGTTAGTTGATCGTGATGATAATTTTCTTCGGCCGGTCAGAAGTCACAACTCAAATTGGACTTTTATGAATTTTCCAGGTTATCGATGCAAAAAGAACATATTTTTAGAAGCTTTATTTAATATTAATTTGACATTTTAATTCATATTTTTTTTAAAAATATGAGGCACGGTCGAGAGTTTGGCCACAAACGAAACATTAACTCAGCGTTGAATTGATATCTCTACTATAAAGACTAAACATCCTTAAGAAAATATGTCATCCTGACAATATCTAGCCACTTTAATCTGGTGCCTCCATCTAATCCCATCCATCTTCTCTTAATCATTGGATTAAGTTCATGTAATCTGGCTTGCGGGCCCTCAGCTAAAACGTCACGCTGTTTATGCCCTCTCCCGTTCGTTTCGTCGATAATGGTAGAATGTTTGAATTTTTATATGGATTGTATGTTTAACTGATTGCTCGTCACTTAATTTTGTTTTTCGTATTCTCCCAAAATGCAGGTTTCTGCTCACAACATAGCTGATTGAGGTCGATCATGTATGTTATTACAGTTTTGGAATGGAATATAACCAAGGTATACTCTTGTCTACATGGCTCATTTGATCTACCTTTACTTAAATAATTCATGCTTGTTCATATAGAGTTAGACTTTCCTATTATAATTCATGTTTGTGATTAGCTATACCATTAATTGGATACCGATGAGGCGATGACTTCAGGGTTAACACTTTCAGATTTGTGTTGAATTATTTATCATCATTTTACTAGCCCATGCAACTTCTATTAATTATAATCTGAAACTACCTTTGTTCACCTGTTTGATACTTGAATCATCACCTGATCTATTTTCTTTGATTCTCAATAATCAAACAATGACATGTGAAGTGGATAAAGAGTCTGGTGTCATGAAGGAGCCTATTAAAATATTTTCTAAAGAGCACTAAAATATGTTCCAAGGAGCCAATTAAGCTCGATACCTGGACTTTCTTCTTTCAGAAGGAGAAAAATATTCCATCAGCCAATCAAAATACTATCGATTTGTTGATTTATCTACTAGAAATCGTTGACTATGCTAACATGTATGCTTCTTTTAATTGATTTCCATTGTAATAGAATGCCTATGAGAGGCTTCACCAATTTGGCTCTTTGTGGATGGCGCACACTTACAAGTTGAAATTCGATAGTGCTAATCAGGTCATTTCTCTTGCTGTAAGTGTTCGAGGTCCAATGGTTGTCTCTCAACCTGATGATGGTATAGGAAGGTAAATGAAATTGAGTGCATACAAAATACTGTGACTTATTCGATCAACCTGTATCATCAGAAATGTTAGCGGTTCCAAATTGACAAATGATTTTGCCATGTTCTTTCCTGAAACATTCTGAATTATAAAATACATTAATTTTTCTGATCAAATGCCTCAAATTGCCTATGAAGTTTGGTACTCATAGAGGTTTTGTGTTTGTCAAATATTTCACAAATCAAGAGGCACAAAATGCTCTCAAGCCCTCGCAAGCACAAGTAATCACAAAATGACCAGGACTCTATGTCTATTTATCGCATTTTATTCTAAATGGCGCGCTGCGCGCTGAATAAGCCAGTCGTTTGACCACCAGGCGGGTCATGGTCTGCTGCATGCATACTATTGAAGCAGTAGAGCAAGTGATGGCATCCAAGCCGTGTCCTTGGTCTCCTACTTTTGTGTCAGGAGCTGCAAGCAAGGAATCTTTTGTGTCCTCTATTTTTTGTGTCAGCAGCTGCATCAGTACTTTGTCCACCATCAACTGGTCAAACCAACCTCCGCAATCGTATATATACTAGTCTCTACGATGGTATAACGTGATAGTATATGTACAATAGTGGTCGTATATTTTCAGGTCACCAGTCGTATATTTTCTACCGAGGTTATATATTTTCAAGTCGATATTTTTTTTATTACCAGGTGGTCAAACCAACATCTGTGATCATATATCGTGGTAGTATATATTTTTAGATCAATAGTTGTATATTTTTTTTGACCACCAGCTAGTCAAACCAACCTTCATGATAGTATATTTTCAACTGCGGTCGTATATTTTCAAGTAAACAGTGATATATTTTCTATCATGGTCGTATATTTTCAGGTCCACATTATTTTGACCACCAATTAATCAAACCAACCTTCGCGATTGTATACTGCGGTAGTATATTTTGAGATATACTATCAGCCTGACGAGATATACTATCACAGGAGTAGAGATATTCTATCACGATGTCCATAACACCATTAGTAGAGATATACTATCACCAAGACAAGATATACTCATAGAATGTTATCGTATACACTTCAAGAAATATAGTCATGAGTATATAAATACATATACATACTCATAAGTACATAGATTTATACTCATAGAGATGTACATTTATAATAAAATACTATCCTAAAATCTCATGGAGTATATATACTACCTTACAATGCACACTGTAGTATGAATTCAGAGAGAACAAAAGTTAAAATACTACCCTAAAATACTATGAGAGTTTCAACTGAACAAGATCTGTGAGCTGCACGCAGATAAAAGGGTATCGCACTTGGGCATCAAAATCTGGTAGAAAAGAGAAAGAAAATTGATTAGTATATATACTCCTCTATTCCGCATATTGTTAGTCTTAAAGTAGATTACAAAAGGTAATATATATACTGCATCATGAGGTAAGTATATATACTACTTGAGATTACAAGAAAATGGATTCTTTATAAAATATATCAACATCAACAAAATTCGTATACTATCATGGATATACTATAACATTGAAAACAATATTATTCTGTAACAAGTGCAATAGTATATATACACTTACCTGGTTCATTTATAAGAGCTATAAAATATTGATCTCAAACAATAGTATACTGATTCAGTAATATATGATGTAAATCTGAAAACAAAATTGAAATAAATCTATAATAAAATAAATAAAAATCAAATGGTTGTCAGAGGCAACATCCAACATCTGAATATACACAGGTGAAGCAAACAATCAAAAAAAATATACGACTATCCATATCAACGTTTAGTAAACATATTCAAAAGTGATTATTTGTGTATTGTAGGATAGTATATATACAATATGAGATTGCAGAACAACTAGTAAGAAGCAGTATATAATCATAGACGTACTGTTATAAAATATAAGAAAATGGATTACAAGAGGTAGTATATATATTATTTGAGGTTACTATAAAATAGAATATTTATAAAATACAACAACATCAGCAGAGATGTACTATTGCATTAAAAAAAAATACTATTCTACTACAAGTTCAATAGTATATATATACTACAGAAAGTATATTTATACTTTGTGCTTGCTTACTTCCTTGTTCACGCATCTGGAAATTGTATATGTACTAAAAAATAGTATATATACTATAAAAAGTAATATACTATCAACAATTATATACTATCATCAAAGTAATATACTATCAAAACTGCTTGCTCTATCAAGAACATAGAGCACGATACGCTAGTTCCTCCTTCACTGAAAAATCATAAGACCCATCAAAACAGTTCTAAAAATCACACAATTTTAACAGCATGGTCACTCTATCATGAGGAATCCATTCCAACCAAAAGCCCCAAGAAAGATTGAGCATTTAACACCAATTTCAGAATAACGCATAACTCTAAAGAATAAGGAAAAGATAAGAAACCTGAAATTAAACTGTGCTGTTGAGAAAACTAATTCATTCTATGACACATAAATGTTCTCACATGTATTAACACCTGAATCCTCAAGAAAATCTGAGCCCAAATGCTACCAAAATAGAGATTAAAAATTCACCCAAAAATAGCTCCAAAAATAGGATAAATAATAAGTCCGTAATAGAGCTTGTGCACACAGATCTGGACCTTGCGCAGGTGGATGGAGCCTGTGCAAGGTGTTGTGGACGACCAGCTAGAGGAAAAGATGAGAACCGTCATCTATGCAAGGTGATGTGGACGGAGTTCATCGGGAACACAGCAGTGGCCTTTAAGTAGTGACGCACATCAGTCTCTGTCTGACCGGCCACCATGAATGTACCGACCTATGATATATATATAAGTTGTGTGGGGTCTTGAATTAGTTCTTCACTGTGTCATAATATATCTATGTTCTGTAATATTTGTCAAGCATGATATGGGCCTCAAAAAGCTTTGCTCTGTGCACGTGCAGGTCTGCTCATTACACCATACGGCATCAGAACAGTCAGGGGTCTTAGACACCAAAGTGAAATTGGATGAGATGTTCCTCTACAGGTACGCAACAGACTCGAGTTCAGGCTGCTAGCGGTAAACACCATTCTCATAATTCATTTGGATGCTTTGTTTCTAGATGGCTGATTGTGGTTGTAGCTTTGTTGTCTAGGTTAACAAATGAACTATAGTTTTTTTATATATGAATTTTGCACTTATTAGTGAAACACTGGTTCAGCATGAATGGTTGGTGAGTTACAACAACTTCCCTTAGAAAGAAGGTATGCTGCTTGAATAGATAACCGTAGGTTTTTATAAAAATTTGTGCTCTGAAGCCCTGATTTTATATGAATAATGGGAGAGCTACGAAAGTTAGAAGTACTATCCCTAATTAATTTGGGAGTTCTTTTTGTATTAGGTTAGGATCACTTAACAATCTAGCTAAATTCATTGATAACAAAGCAATATGACACACATATAAATACATTGAAAATTTGGAAGATCGTATTTGCTTGCAAAAACAATTGCTATAAAGTGAGTATATGTTGCGTTGTGTTGTGTAGACAGGCTACTGTCCATCTGCTGCATCTGGTACATAGCCTACTCCTGATTACTCAGGTTGCCGGTGCCAAAGAAGGACAAGAAGCAACCACTCAACTCGAACCCAAAGAAAGAGCAAAACGATGCAGGAGGGTGAGCTTTTCATGGCCCTGAGGTGACGCAATGGTTCTTCCTTATTTGTTAAATGAGTGAATTCATCATCCATTCTTTACCTTCTTCATTTATGAGGAACCCTGTTTTCTTTCAGCCAGATTTCATTGGTGCAATGTTGAAGTTTCCCACAACATGCTTGTGGTGTTGTATGCTTGACCTGTTTGACATTTTGCATCAGTGAGCATGAAGCCACCAGCTTCAAAAACAAGTTCGTGTTTATAGCTTTCTACCTGATTCACAGGAGATGTTGTGTTGTTTTGTTTTTCAAAGCTTGTTGAGGCATGGTTCCCATGACAGTTTGGCCACTTGAGCATTTTTTCATTATTATGAGCTTAAGTGATTCTGGTTTCTAAAGTAACTGCCGACATGTTTGATGTTTCCAGGGACAAATTTGAAATCGTCAATGCTGAGGCATTATGTTTGGAGGGCGACACTTGATTAATGAGTCTCAATCGTCCTTGCAGATGGCAGTTTTGAAACAAGATAGCAGTAGCGAGCCATTCAAGGACCTAAACAACATCACAAATAGTGGTGAAACATAAAATTATTATGATAGGTTTATTTGCACATTTTCTCAATTGCTGTTTCTCGATTCTTGTAGCTTAATACACATCTTGTAGCTTATAAAGTTTTCAACTAGTAATAATTTTAATCCTTTTTAGTGCACATTGTTATTTATAAATCATCTTATCTTTAATATCAGTTTGGAGCAGGGTCAAGTGGTTAAAGAGCAGGATGTGCTGAGGTCGTAGAGGATGTTTTGTGGGGAGATTCTTTCTCGGCTTTTGTGGTTGTCTACTGTTGAAACAAGAAAATTTTTCAAGAATTTTTTTTTAGAATTATTTTTTTGCAACAGTTGAAGTCAAACTGGGTGTACAATATATTTGTTATCATGTCTAATTGACTTTAGCACTAGATGGTAACGATGTACAGTAAACTTATAATTATTCTGTCGAAACTAACGGTCCTTTGAGTGTGTTTCAAACATGTATAAGTGGAACGAGTTGAATATTTGTGTTAATATATTGAAGTACAAAATATTGATTAACGTGCATTAGCTTTATTTACATTGGATGGCGCATGTCCAGATTACAGAAACAACTAAAAATCTATGAACAATTTGAATTGAGATATTTGAAAGTCATAACGTGTTTAAGTAATTACATGACATTGCGGATAGTTGTCATTGTTGAGTGTTATTATCTAAACAGTGTGTAACTGTACAAGTGATACAATTTCTTCAACAATGTGAACTATAAGTTATCGAGCTGTCATGGATGCTTGTAATGAAAAAGATCCTTTTGTCATAGTGGATCAGGTTATCACGATAATTCTTGTTGGTTAACAATATTGATAAAAATTTATGTAGAAATGCATGTAGGATGGTGCATCGCTAAAGAGCATTTAAGATGTTGGTATTTGACGGCAAGGAAGCATGTTAGAGGGTGCCTTGGTCAAATCAAGAATAAAAAGTTTTAATCGTGTATTTGATCATTTATAACCAAACAATGTGGTACTATATTGTATTAATTTTCATGTGCATGCAACTAAATATTGTGGAATAATCACTTATATGTTGCGAATAAAATGTATATAATCTGATTTTATAATCAATTAAATTTGTCATTGATTTAATTATAATATATATATTTTTATTAAATATTAATGGTAGGAAGATAGCATGTGTGTATCGCACATGCAAAATACTAGTGTATATAGGTGTTCATTCCCCTATACGTGGCCATCTAGGCCAGGGTAAACGGGCCGGCTCGAGGCACAACCCGGCTAGAGGATATTCGGGTCATGTTGGCCCATAGCCCGGCACGGGTCGTGCTTGCGCTCAAGCCCAAGCTTGTCATGCTGGTCCAAGCACGACCCGTTAAAGACGACCTAGTCAACCCATTCTTTTGGCCTAAAAAGCTCGTAGTGTCTCGTCCAGCCTGACCTGTTATAGCCGGAAACTTCAAATCCTATTTCAGTCGACCAACCCTCATTCTTTTGCCCTGCCGTCGCTGTTCTGTGCCTCTCCCGACTCTCGCTGCTCGCACCTCCTCTCCCTCCGGCCACCGCGTGCCTCCTCCCCCTCCGATCGACACAATGCCTCTTCCTCCGATGCCGCCTCCCGCCCCCTCCAATGCTCCTCGTCGCCTCCTCTGATCCTCGCCGCATCGCGCCGCCTCTCCCTCTAGCGCTCCTTGCCGCTCCGCCCGTCTCCCGCTAACGCCTCTTGCTCTGTCACCATCTCTCGCCACCTTACACCTACTCTTCCTCATCCCTCTGACGCCTCCTCTAGAGATCTGCTCCCCGCAGCTCCCATTGCCTCTTCCTTCGACGTCGCCCCGTGCTTCTTCGCTAGCTCCTCTTCTTCCACCACCGCCTTCCGCCCGTCCTTGCCTCTCTAGTCACCGTGCTTTGGATGAGCCCAGCACAAACCAACGACATGGCCCGGTCCGTATAAAAGTGGTTATGGCGTGCTTGGGCTTGACCTCAGGCCCGTCGTGCCTTCATAGTGGCTCGTTAGCAAGCTTGGGCCATGCCAGCCCATCAAGGAAACAGCCCGACCCAACATAGAACTGATGGTTGTTTTTATTTTTATTAGTTTTTTGCAAAAATGTTTTTGATTTAATACAATTTCAATGGGCTAATTTGATCATGGAGTTATAAAATTTCATTGTATTTGTCATTGACATGTGGACCCAGGCCCCCGATGTCATTGTCACATAGGATGACATTTTACAACTCCACTATCTTTGCACTGGTACTCACTAAAAAATCCAATTTCAATTACGCCATGGATTAAAAAAATAAGTCCCATCATTCCAAACAAAGACGTAAGTTTGGTTAAAAAAAAAAAGAGGGTAGGAGACGTAGACTACGACAGCGGTTTGAATCTGCCGTTTCGTCCAATTGTTGCGACTCAAAAACGAGTGGGCACGCTAATTCTTCCTTTACAGAGAGTTTCCATTTAAAAAACATGTTTTCTAGCTTTTAAGTGATTGAAAGCTTTCAGTCATTAGTTTGTTTTTTTTTGTTTTAATTTTTATTTTGTAAGATTATTTGTATAATAATTATAAATATCTGATGGTTCAAAACGGTGATTAAAAGTTACCTAAATTTTCAAACAACTGAAAATTAGCAAGTCTCTTTAAAAAAATATAAAAAAAAAATCTGCTTTTGAAGCGCCAGTGCCTCAATGGTGTTACTCCCTCCGGAGTCCGGACTTAATTTGTTAATGTTGCACTAGCCAACGTCAATAATAGAAAACCGGAGGGAGTAGAAAAGAGCTGCAAAAAGGCAAGGGAACAAAAAAAAACATCAAGTTTTGCTTTCTTCCATTCACGCCGGCAACGTTGATTAACTTGTCAGGAACAAATCATTCAGAGCAGTGACATGAACCGGAGCACGGAGTTAGCTAATAATATTCTTCGTGGACTAGAGCATATCCGGCGAATTATTCTGTTGTTAACCTTCAATGAGTTGATTCCAATGAACAAATGCAATTATGCGAAACGCGAAGCATACTATACAATAATATAAGCGACTCAACAAGAATGCTAATCACCTTCTGAAGAGTAGCCGATGTTACCTTTGTTATCGCCTGGTCAACTTGCTTTTCGGGGCGGTGGGGGACACCATCAGCCTACAACTGGGTGAGGCTTCAGCTTCTCTATTTCATAGGTTGGTATATATGCTCAGTGCTAGTAACAGTCGTCTGCATTGATAACTATCAATGCAGAGAAGATCTTTTCAGCATTAGCCCACATCTGGGCCTTCCATTCCCCAACGAACGGCTAAAATAGCTCGCAGCTGTTCAACAGAACATTCTCCAGGCCGGCGGCACTCCTGTCCTTGTTCATCTCCCGACGGAGTACTCTTCTTCTTCGATTCCGATTTAGAGGCTGCGGATCGCTGCTCTAGTCCATTGCACAGTATCACCAAGATTGCGGATCGCTGCTCTGGTCCATTGCACAGTAGCACATCCAGCTGTTTTGACCAGAAATTCATTCTAATCAAGGCTAAAATGGTTGATGGTACAACTCAAATTCGTCCATATGTGGCTTGGATTGCCGATTCTAGTGCTTGGATGGATTATCTGTTGGTTTCTAGTAGGCTGATGTTTTCCTGAGTGGTTAAAGAACATGCTAGAAACATGGAGGTTGGGGAGGAGCCTGAAGCACTTGTCGCAGGACGTCGTAGTCCTTCCATTGAAATACCTTCAGGAAACTTGCAGCCCACTCGTTGATGCTGAGCGCTTGGACCCAAATTAAATTGCGAGGTCCTTGTAGGCAAAGATTGGAGTGCACTGCTTACAGCGCAGCAGAGCAGAGTTGGTGTTGGAGAAGACAACATGAGGAAGAAACAGCTGCAGCCGTCCGTTTGGGAATGGAAGGCCCAGATGTGGGCTAATGCTGTGAAGGTCTTCTCTGCATTGATAGTTATCAATGCAGACGACCCCGATCCCATAAGCTCATGAATCATGTCACTGTACATTGTGAATAGCATATAAACTATAACTAAAAACAATTGGCATGAATCTCACAACTACCTGTCCCATCCACAAATGATATCTATTTTATTGAAAACAAACCCGTTCTTTTCTCGTTTGCGTAGCCAAAGAGAGAGACAAATGAATAATGCAGATACCCCCCCAAAAAATAGAATTCCATAGAACTATTGAACAAACCTCCATCCCAGCCAGGCAACAATAGGCTTAGCTTCAGTACAGCTCAAGTAGGTGGTACTGAGATCATTGTTATTTAGTTTAGTTTGAATTTGCTAGTAATAATAATGGAGTAGTATGCTAATGGAGTAGTCTGAATTACACTAAGAACATTATTTATAGCTCAAAAGGAAAAATAAATTGCCTGGTATGCATCAGACGTTATGTTCCTTGTAAACATGATACTTTTGTTGGATATAATGGCACAGCATGTCTATACAATGTTTGATCACACTAAGGTATACGACATATATGACTACTATTGGACATACTATTTTCAGTTATAGGAACTGTAAAAACAATATTGTGACTGGTAATACACTTCTATTAGGAAGAAAACAGAGGTTATCGAGAGAGTAATTTTCTCTTACCTGATAACAATGTAAAAAACGGTAAGATGATAGGAATAAAACATTAACACCACTTCTCATATTTGTTTTCACCTATTCTTAACTATTCAAAAGAGGCCTTTAAAAAAGTATTGTGTACAGGAAAAAATCAGATACTTGACACAGTCCTACCAATAACATTGACTTCTCCAATTCAGTGATTGTATTATTACCAAAATAATAGAAGAGTGCTGATTTTCATGGAGGTATCAGCAGCTCTGCTTTAGCAGTCTAGTTTCCTATTGAATACTCAGTTGAAGTAGTTGATTTTCTAAGTTGTAACAGCATGATATTCATATTACAAAATCATGTGGTACATGAGAGTAACATAAATCTTTTTACATCTAATCCATAAAGCATAGACCCTTTGGATAACATAAAGCACAGGCTTGAATGCCATGTGTTCCAACTATCCAACATTACTGAAAGAATTTCCTATATGGACATGCTACTTGCAAAATTTATATTATACTGTAACAAATGAACAGGTTCGCTTACAGAGGAAGAACATGAGGGTGAAGCTTCGACAAGATCACAAAATGAACTTGTGTTTTGCCATCTCTGCTTGAAGATGAACCAGTTTTACTCTCAGGTATCAGAACAGCAGCGAAATCAGAGCCCAAATTTCCAGCACCAGAGTCCCCGTGTGAAGAATAAAAGAATAAATAGCAACAGCAGTCCAGCCAAATGCTTAGAGTACAACAAGCCTTTCATCCGTGTGATCTCCTCCTATTGTGCGGTGAAGGAGTGACCCCCTCGAAGAAATCACCCACGGCTATCTCAAGGTCCTCAACTGAGTACTTGATGTACAGCTCTGGATGCTTCCCATTCTCAATATGATGTCGAAACCTGCCAAGGAATGATCTGTATGCTGGCAGAAGCTTCTCTGCAATCGATATCCTTAGCTCCTCCCTGAGCTGGTTGTCTGGCACACACCATCCAGACTGCACTCTGTGTGCCTCCTCAAATGCAGCATTGAATGACTTGAACCGCTCCCGCAACGCGGACTTCGATATCCCTGATGAAAAGCCACCACTTACATGGAGCCCCTCATCACGCAAACAATTCAGAATCTTCAACCATGAGGTCCGCTGATAATTTGTAGCTGCCACCGTGAACTTGCAAGTGAGACGCTTCAAGTAGTCATCGCCAATCATACCCCAGAGATCCTGTGAATCTTTCACCTTGTGCACAATATAGTGTATGTTGTTCATCATGAACAGATGCGAGAGCGCTAGATCCTTGTAAAGCGCCGCCTTACCTTCCAGGTTGTGTTCAAGAACAACAATGATCCAGACAATGTGCGCGGCGAGAGGGGACTGGTTCTCCAGCTCGGGGAGCTCGAGGTCGGCCGCGAGCTCGTTGCCCTCTGCGGCGAGGCGCGCGCTCGCGGACGGGCGCGACACGATGAGCTCGGAGAGCGTGGCCTTGTAGTCGCAGATGAGGCTGCTGTAGTTCATGACGTAGCGCGTGAGCGGGTGGATGGTGCCGCCTGGCACGGCGGCCTTGTGCGGCTCGCGCAGCACCGCGTTCTCGAACTCGGAGAGGATCCCGCGCACGGCGTCGGCGAGCCGCGACCGGATCTCGACGGCCTGCACGTAGATGGACTCGGCGGCCTTGGAGGCGGCGAAGATGTCGGCGACGTCGGGGAGGAGGTCGGAGAGCGCGTCGTGGAGGTCGATGATCTTGAAGAGCTTCTCCGGTGAGCGGCGGCCGATGCTGATGGCCTCGGCGAAGCCGAAGAGCTGCAGCGCGGCGCCCTTGACGGCCTCGGCGAAGGGGGTGTCGTGCGTGGCGGCTGTCGAGGGGGAAAGGGTGGTGGTGGCGGCGGCGATGGGGAGGTCGTGGAAGATGTGGAAGCAGAGGCGGCGCTCGCTGGCGAAGACGCCGCGCACGGCGGCGCGGGCGGCGCGGATCCAGCGGCGGATCTTGGCCTCGAGCGCGTCCCACTCGAGGCGCTGGACGTCGCCGATGCTGAGGCGCTCGACGCCGAGGCGGCGCAGGGAGGCGTCGACGGCCGGTTTGCGGACGGAGGCGTACACCTGCGCGCACTCGCGGCCGTATCCGGCGGCGGCCATGCGGGAGGCGATGGCGCGGAGGTCGGACACGGCGTCGTCGGGGAGGAGGTCGATCTCGCGGATGCTGCGCAGCGAGCGGTACGCCGCGCTGCTGCGGCGGCCGATGCCGATGGAGGAGGACACGGAGTTCTCCTCCTCGTCGGCGGCGGGGAGGGGGAGGTCGGCGGAGGAGGCGGAGTTGGAGCGGTCGCTGGCGATGGAGAGCGAGGTGAGGTCGGCGAGCGCCTCGATCTCGATGTCGAGCGCGCGGGAGGAGAGCACGTGGCGGAACTCGTCCTCCAGCCGCGCCATGGCCACCTGGACCGCGCCGCCGGAGCCCGCCGAGGAGCCAGACGACGAGAGGCGGCGCGGGCTGCCCACCGCGGCCGGCGAGGCTGGCGCGAGGCGGCGGAGGTCGTCGACGGCGCGGAGGAACCGGTCCGCCTCCGCGCGGTCCCCGCCGCCGTCGAACAGCATCGGCTCGTCCCCGGCCGAGGACGAGTCCCACCGCATCACCACCCGCTCCGCCGCCTCCAGCTCCGCGGCCGATCCGCCGTCCATGGCTCCTCCTCTTCGGCTCCTCTTCCTCGTCGATCCGAAGCTGATGACCTCGCTGGATGGCTGCCGCGGCGGCGCGAATCCGGGAAGCCGCACGTGTGGGCGCGCGCGCGTGGGTTTGCTTTGCGCACGGGGCGGAGGTGGAGGGGGAAGTGATATAGTGGTGGCCACCCTAGCGAGCAGAGCTGGCTCCGCTCTGTGCTGTGTTGCTTCTCTCGCGCAAGACAGCCAAGCCTCGCCACGCCGCTTTCTTTATGCGCCCTCCTGCAGTCCTGCAGTCCTGCTCCTGGGCTGGGTGTTTTTTCTTTCTTTTTTTTTTAAATGTAAACTGCCTTCTTTTTGTTTCGACTCGCAAGGACAGTTTGACCAACCTGTGAGTGTATAAGGAGGCTACAATGAACCCACCTGCCAGTGGCGGAAAAGAGAACGTCATAAGATGGTCCCACCAGTGAGTGCAAGAAGAGAAAGGGACGCAGAGAGCTTCCGTTTCCGAAAATTACTAATCCACTTTGCAATTCAGGAAGGCTTTGGAAGTTTCAACACCCCCACGTACAATTGCAATGCATTGGGTTGATGGATTGGATGTTATGGACGTGCGTGGGAGTGACAATATTAACTTCACAAATGTGGAAGGCTTTTCATATTATTCCCAGATGTCATTGCCTTCGTGTTTTGTTATATATGGGCATGAACGATAGAATGCAAGGGGATCAAGGTTTGGGGATCATTAAGTCCCCTTCCGTTAGAGGTATTTGCATGGATGGGTTGATGCTGGCTACTCCGTAGTCTTGGATGGGGATCATTAAGGCTGCTCTAGAAATAGAAGGTGGTGGAGGTAGCGGCAAGCTATGTATGTCCAACCATTGCTCAAGCAGGAAAAGGTACTGGAGTTACGAATCACACATCCGAAGCGAGAGAGCATGCTTACATCAGAAAGAATCTGAATGTTTTTTCTTTTTTCCTTCCTCTATTTTAGGAAACTAGCAAAGTATCCATGTGTTACTACGGATTTTAAAAAATAAAACACTCTTTATAATTTAAATATAAATTATTTATATAATATAATTATTAGATATATATAATATTATAAATATTTTTTACATAAAAGATTATATTTTTATTACCGTTGGTACTTTTTAGTATATTATTTTATATGTCAAAAAAACAATTTTATAACTATTTTGTACCATATTTTAGAAGCTTTGTCCAGAAGAAAAAATTAATTTACGGAGTCAAGAAATATCACTGCATTGTAACGTGATTTTGAAATTGAATACTTACTCTAATAAAAAAAGTTAAAACATAAAGGTTGTAGATCTCGTTGAGACTTTTTCGAAATATAGATGGATCATATTATTTGGACTACGGAGGTAGCAGATATGGCCTCACACAGAGACCTACGTAGAGGAGTCCGAATCAGAACAAATATTTTTGCATCACATATTTAAAAATCAAACTGCGGTATCGGTACTTATATTAAATATCAAAGTTGTAGAACTTTTTAAGAGCTACGAGATAGAGTCCGAGTTTGTCTCATTTGAGTTTCGAACGTGAAAGTTATAATTTTTGAAATTCGGTACTTAATATAGAAGGTACGAAATCGAATTGGATTCAATCTAACTTTGTGGACAGGAAGTGGACTACCGTATATTAATTAATAGATTATAGAGATAGTACGGTGGTACTACATTGGAACTGAATTTCCATTTGGAATTCTTAGCTACGTTATAACAAGTGCTCTGGTTGGTTGTACTACTTGTAGATGCGCTGCTGCACATATGAACAACTTGGTGCGTTCAACCATGCTCCTAAGCTGGTGACAAGTTGTATTGTGCATTTTGAACGTGTAAAACTCAATTTCTTCTTATAATATAAATGTTGACAAATGTTTTGAAACTTCGAAAAAAATAACTTGGTTAGTTGCTGCAATAGCTCATCCACTGCCATTTTGACAGCACACATGACCCGTTGACATGATCCCTGTGGAGCGGTTCATTTAAAACCGTTTTACCACCACCATTTTATTACATCTTCCCCGGCCGTACTTCCACGTCATCATCGACGTCTCTACGAGGCAGGCTGCAGACACGATATCTGGATCTCACACGTCGTCACGCCCATTGCCAGCCAATCATCCATGGATCCAAGAAAACGCCGGGTGCGATGCACTGACGGGATTTGGCCGCCCAAGGCAGGCCAGCGCCATAGTTTATTATTACTAAGCTCTTGACACTGAGATCAGCGTACTAACGCCTGCGCTGTCCTGGCTGTACTCGTGCGTGCGTGCGTGCGTGCATGGCTCCGCCGGCGACCTGGCCGGACGGGGCAGCGCCACCGCGCATTCTCTCTACTCGTGCGTGCACACAGAAATGACAGAACCTAGGCAAAGGATACATGAACATTTATTAAAAACCGGGAGGGGATCGGATTATTACCAGTTTTATTTGGTGCCCATTTACAGCGGTTATTAGTGGACCGTGTATTATTGATGACTGATCCTATCCCAGGGATTGTTTAGTTTATCTGCCGAGCATGTGAGTGACAATTCATCGAGATGCAGAATAAAAGCCGGTCTGGAAGGGGAAATTCCAAGGGCTTTTTTTGCTATGTGTCGTCGTGAGAATCGGTAAAAAAAATCGGCGGTCATTGGGTAATGAAATGGATGTTCGTCAGTGCCTTTTCATCGCTGATTGTGATTGATCGCATTTATGCCGAAAGGCGCAGCTGATGTAGCCCATCCATCCATTTCAGTCCTTTCTTCGCTTCGTTCTGTACTGTACGTACACTACATCAACGTCTTCCAGGAGCGAGGTCCTACCAAAGGCATGGGCACTGTACCAGTAAAGGAACTGGACACTGAATGCAAATCTTATCCCTTGTCACGGCCTAGCTAGTACGAAGGTACAAGGTCTGCTACTGTACCCAAAAAAAACTTCTGCAGAGAAAAATAAAGAGCGAAAAGGTATGGTCTGGCCTTGCTAGGGCAAAAGTATTACGGGAAAAATAGCTGAACATGTGTCAAAAAGTTAAATTCATGTCTCCTACTGTAATTTCATATCGAAGTCTATATCAATCAACCGTAATCTATGTATTCCATATTGAGAGAGATTGAGAGATGCAACATAGATTGTATTGATCATCTCGGGTTGATTAAGTACATCGAGTGGGCTCCGTACATGCCACTAATGACAGGCATTGAGGCCACGACTCGCACTCAGCGCATTAGCAGGTGCGCAAGACTAGGTCCTCCTACAAACCAGCAACGGATATGGAGACTAAGTCTTAGCCACTTTGACCCCCCCCCCGCAGTTCGTGCATCGTCTACGATGCACAAACTGGATCTAAAGTCCTCAAACAACGCAGTGGGCAGCCCCTTCGTTATGATGTCAGCTAGTTGATGACAAGCTGGAACATGCGCAACGCATATTTCTCCAACAGCAACCTTCTCGCGGACAAAATGAATGTCCAGTTCAACATGCTTGGTTCGCCCGTGGTGCACAGGATTCTGGGACATGTATACTGCAGAAATGTTATCGTAGCAGACAATGGTTGCCTTGGACACCGGGATCAGCAGCTCGCCAAGAAGTTGTCGAAGCCAAGAGCACTCCGCTGCAACATTTACCACACCTCTGTACTCGGCCTCTCCACTGGACCTGGAGACGACAGGCTGGCGTTTAGACGACCATGACACTAGCAAATCTCCCATGAACACATAGAAGCCGGACGTTGAGCGGCGCGTGTCTGGGCAGCCGGCCAGTCGGTGTCGGAGTAGCCCGTGAGTGTCGTCGTAGTGGAGCGGCGAAGTTGTAGACCCTTGCACACAGTTCCGCGCACATAGCGCAAGATTCTCTTCACGAACCTCCAGTGAACATCCTTGGGATCATGCATGTGGAGGCATGCTTGCTGGACGGCGTAGGTGAGGTCGGGCCGCGTCAATGTCAGGTACTGGAGCGCGCCAACGATGCTGCGGTAGAATGTTGGGTCGGCGACGGGTGTCCCGGCATCGCTTGGAAGTTTGGCCTTCATGTCCACCGGCGTTGCCGCAGGTTTGCAGTCGGTCATGCCCGCGCGATCAAGGATGTCGTCGGTGTACTATTCTTGTGAGAGGAAGAATCCGGCTGTGGAGCGATGCACTTGAATGCCGAGGAAGAAGTGCACAGGGCCAAGATCCTTCATTGCGAACTCGTCGCGGAGCTGGTCAATGATGTGATGCAGAAGGGCTGGTGAGGACGATGTCGTCGACGTACAACAAAAGATGTGCGGTGTCATCGCCGCGCCGGAGGATGAAGAGTGAGGAGTCAGATTTGCTGGGGACGAAGCCGAGGTGATGCAGGTGCGTGGCGAAGCGCTGAAACTAGGCACGTGGCGCCTGCTTGAGCCCGTAGAGCGATTTGCGGAGAAGGCAGACGTCGTTGGGGCGCGACGAGTTGACGAACCCCGTTGGTTGTTGACAGTAGACGCGTTCCGTCAGCTCGCCGTGGAGAAATGCATTCTTTACGTCGAGTTGATGGACCGGCCAGTCGTTGGCGGCAGCAAGATGCAGGACGACGCGGATCGTGGCGGGCTTGACCACCAGCGCAAAGGTCTGGTCGAAGTCGAGGCCGAACCGCTGCGAGAACCCACGAACCACCCAGCGGGCCTTTCGGCGTTCCAACGTACCATCAGCATGGTATTTGTTCTTGAAGATCCATTTCGTGGTGATGACGTGTGTGCCAGGAGGACGGGGCACCAGTTCCCAAGTGTGGTTCTGTTGCAGAGCGTGGACCTTGTCGAGCATGGCTGCGTGCCATGCGGGATTGCTGACGGCGCTGCGGACGGAGCGTGGAATGTCGTCGACGTCGGCGAGGTTGGCGTAACGCGGATTTGGTCGAACGATGCCGGCTCGACGACGTGTCACCATGGGGTGACCAGGCGGCACGGATGGTGCAGATGTACTCGGTGCATCGGCCGGGCTCGGTGCCGGTGGAGGAGCCAAGGGACCAGGAACGTGTGTTGATGTAGACGTTCCTGGGCCATGTGCTAGAGCAGGCGATGAGGGTGCCGGCGACTCATGAGGTACAATGTCAGTAGCCGGCGCCGGTGAAGGGAGGTTCGATGGGGTGCGCGGTGGGCTGACACCACCAGGCGCCTCTAGAGCCACCCCACCGCGAGGTGGTGACACGACCGACACTTGGTCGATGACGGGCGGCGGCGGCAGAGCAGCTGTGGATGGTACCTGCTGAACCTGTCAAAACGGAAACACGAGCTCGTCGAATACAACATGTCATGAGGTGAGAATGCGCCGAGACGCCATATCATAGCACCGGTAACCCTTGGTGTTATCCGGATAGCCCAAGAACACGTACGGGACAGAACGCGGAGCAAGCTTGTGTGGCGAGGTGGCTGTGGTATTGGGGAAACAGAGACAGCCGAAGGTGCGCAAGTGGGTGTAGTCCGGTTGAACACCGAACAAGAGAAAATGGGGTGTGGCATGGCTGCGGGGTGTGCAAGGCCGCCGGTTGACCAGGTGAGTGGCAGTGTGCAGGGCGTCCGGCCAGAAGCGCGGGGGCATGGCGGCGTGAAGAAGCATCGTGCGCACGCAGTCGTTGAGTGTCCGGAGAATGCGCTCGGCTCGGCCATTCTGTGGGGAAGTGTATGGGTAGCTAAGGCGCAGAACGGAGCCACGCGCGGCGAGGAAGGTCCGGAAGGCATGGTTGTCGAACTCCTTGCCATTGTCGGTTTGAAACGCCAGGATCGAGCGCCCAAACTGAACTGTGACAAAGGAGTAAAATGACACGATGGTTTGAAACACATCAGACTTGCGACGTAAGGGGAATGTCCATGTATAGTGAGAATAATCGTCCAGGAGCATGAGGTAGTACTGAAAACCGGAATTGCTTATGCACAAGACAGAAAGGAAAAGGAGAAACTGTGTTTGATTCAGAAAATGGAAGACGAACATGTTTGCCAATGCTACAAGATTCACAACTATGATTATCTGTTGGCTTACAATCAAAAACAACATTATTCAGTAGCCGCCGAAGGGCAGGCTTGCCAGGGTGACCAAGACGAGCGTGCCACAGATCGACGGAAGCATGAAGATTGACAGCAGGCGGCGAAGGTGTGGTGGAGTGCAAGGGGTACAGATCGCCGGAGCTGTTACTGTAGAGAAGAGTTTCCCGGCTGTCCAGATCCTTGATGGAAAAGCCAAATGGGTCAAATTCAACTGAAACAGAATTGTCACGTGTAAGTCGACGAACAGAAATCAAATTGTGAATCAAGGAAGGCGAGACAAGAACATCATGAAGAGTAAGAGATGGGGAGATAGCAGCAGTGCCGACGCACTGAATGGGCAGCGAGGCGCCATTGCCGACAACGATGCTAGAGGAGGAAGGAGCGGTGGAGGAGAGCATACCAGACGAGGAGGCCATGTTTGACGACGCGCCGATGTCGAAGATCCAGTCGGAGGCACTGGGCGGAGACGACTGGAGGGAGAGGCCAGTCAGTGCCTGGTACAGCGCAGGTGGGAGCTGGCCGGCAGGCTGGTGGTGCGCTGCCATGGACTGCTGGGGCTGGACACCCGGATGAGCACCCAGCAGTCCAGCCGGTGGTGGTACCTGGGGAGGCGCCGCAATCGGCCATGCCTGGACGACGCCGTGCCAGGGATTGTTCTAGTTGGCAGCTTGAGGAGTGCCGCGCGGGTGACCACTAGGGATCTGGCCGCCCGGGCCGTTGGCAGAGCGAGGGCATCCGTCATTCTTCTTGCGCTTTCGCGCACGGATGTCGTTGCCACCGGAGGCCTAGCTAGGGGCCGGCGGAACCAGCGGGGGAGGAGGAGGCGCGGAACCGATAGCGAGCATTGCTGGAGCAGCACCGCCGGAACGCGACAAGGAGAGTAAGGCGGTGGCGGCTGCCTTCTTGGCCCGACTTGTCATCCAGGACTCCTCCTGGAGGAGGAACGACCAGGATTGGCGGAACGTCATCCGGGGTCGTGCAGCGGAGATGGTGGTGACGCAGTGGCCGAACTTGTCGTTGAGCCCGCTGAGGAAGTGGACAACGAGGTCCGGATCGGAGACAGGAGCGCCGTCACGAAGAGTGTCAGAAAGGACCTTGATCTTGCCGCAGTACTCCGTGATGGTCATGTCCTCCTGGTGGAGCGCGTGGAACGCCTGTCGAGCCTGGACAGTGCGCTGAACGACGTTGTCGAGGAACTGGTCGGTGATGGCGGTCCAGTTGGTGTAGGCGTCGTCGGCCGGCTGGATGACGGCGGACAGCAAGTCGGAGGAGAGCGTGGTGTAGAGCCAGGAGACGATGCAGGTGTCGATTTGCGTCCACTCGGCATCGTCAAGCATCAGGTGTGAGAACCGAGTGCCGTCGATGTGGTCGAGGACATCGAATTTGCGGAACGCGGTGAGGAAGAAGGTGCGCCATGTACCAAAGTTGGAGTCGCCGAGATCAAGAGTCACGGGTACGTGAGACTTGATGTTGATCAGTTGTGCGGTGGCTGCCGTGATCAACACAGCGGTGTCAGGGGTGAACGGGTTCGTGCTCCATGACGACGAACTGGCAGACATGGTGAGGGAAAAGCAGCGGAAGGGACAGAAGGATCAGTTGGCGAATGATACCATGAGAGAGATTGAGAGATGCAATGCGGATTGTATTGATCATCTCGGGTTGATTAAGTACATCGAGTGGGCTCAGTACATGCTGCTAATGACGGGCATTGAGGCCACGACTTGCACTCAGCGCATTAGCAAGTGCGCAGGACTAGGTCCTCCTACAAACCAGCAACGGATATGGAGACTAAGCCTTAGCCACTTTGACACATATATATAAAGATTAGCCTATTCTGAGTGCTTAATGGCACATCTCAAGATTCCATCCAGGTGTTTTGAAAATAAGTATTGGATTTCAAATAAGAGCATCCACAATGTAACGTTGCCTACACAAAGCTTTCGGTTTAGCCACTGGTGAAACTCGGGTGCAACCACTGCACCCGATACCAACTAGTAAAAATAGTGAAATATAAGTGTTGTTTTTGTTTAGTTGGGATCTATTTCTTTTTTTGGGATCGGGATTCTCTGTAGTAATACAGAGAGGTACTATAGCAACTGCATCTGATCCGTTACTTTTCGATATCATGGACACGGATGACATCTAATATGCGTTATAGTGCCTGTGCTACAATAAAAAACAGTAATATTGTATTTTACTCAGCTTTTACTGTTTAGCTTGTTACTGTAGTGCTTGCATCTAGACTGTTTATTCCCGATCTGACAGTTGTGGATGGCACCTAATATGCGCTACAGTAGCTCTCTGCATCTCGATCCCTTTTTCTGGCATTGATGACTCTATTCTGAGTGAAAGAAAGAAACAAGCACCGCTAGAGAGCTTTCATTTGACAGTCCAAACATCGACACGATTGTGGTTGTTCTAAGAAACTATGTTATGTTCTTGATTCAAAATTTTGAAACTATCAGAGCTGAGTTAAATTCTTTATATTTTTGACTTGTCTACTCCTCTTAATCTAGACTAGAAAAGCAGCTTTAGGTGAGCTTTTCAGTTTTTAGTTCATTTCTCAAAAATAGACTTTTAAACATTCTAGAAATAAAACTTTTAGAACTCTGCGTGTTTCAGCTTTTCAAACCATATTTTTCCTCTTTTTCCAAAATAAATAAGTAACATCGATTGCTTGTTGCAATGTACCTTCGCTTCAAAAACCAGCCACCTAGGCGTGTCCCGACACATGACGAGCCGCTAGGCGGCACCCCGCCGCCGGTCTAAACGCCTAGCTTAGCTCAGCGCTTTTTAAAACACTAGCACCACTAGCTACGACAAACCATGCCCAATGGCATATCAGAGCATGGCACCCCACCTCTCAACATTGTTTTCTTCTTCGGGCCACTAATCAGTGATTCTCCAGCATCCACGTCCGTTAACAACGACAACCTGTCACCTGTGGCCCACCCCCTAATCAATCGTCTCCTCTTGTGCAAGACGATTAATCGTTCTTCAGACATGTCGAGGACACGACGCCAACGCCTGCTCTCTTGTGTTCTGACAAAAGGCATCTCTCAAGCATCAGGTTGTTTGTTGTGTGGTGCGAACGAAGACAAGAGCAGGTACGAAACTATACTGTGCTAAGCATGCTACTGCTCTAGTATACAGTATAACTATGCACGGTCAAACATTTCTTCATTTTATTTTCTGTATCTGTTTCCTGAGGTCACTGGTCACACACAGTTTCGTTATATTCTTTTTTTTTTCAGGGTAGCATGCAGGGACAGAACAGTTCACCAGTCGTTTCAGCTGGCAGCTCATGGCGTCTAGTACGAAGATATTGCTGTATCAGCGATCGGACATAAGCAGCATCCATTATCCTCGAATTAATATGTTCTCATTATCCTAGCAGTGTGGAGGAGATTTCTTCGCATCAGAAGCTTGATTTTGTGTGATGCATCAGAGTCTGTTGTACAAGGCAATTTAATTCCTTAGCGGAGTTCATGTTTAGGGAGGACCCAGCAAATTAAGAGCTATGTGTGATCATTGAAAAACCTTTTCCTTTTTGTATCAGAGCTATGTGGTAATCAGAGAATGTTTATTCCAGGTCATCAAAATCCTTTATAAAGGTTGTTAGCTTCACATAACTAACGATTTCAGGGGAGGTTTTTCTCTGAACAATATGACAAGTGGATGCCCAAAGCAAGGATGGCGCGGGCAGCAGCAGACCCCATTTTCATTTAGTATGAAATCGACATTATCAGCATATCCCAAAAGTTGCAAATCTCTAGACTGCACGGGCGGCTAGTTTTTAACAACCTTGCGATGTCAACTTGCACGGTTTATAATAGCGCTCATTTTGTTGTCTTGCGTTTCGTCTGCGTTACTAGAATGCAGGATATATAATTTTTCATTCAAGTTGTATCGATCTAGGTTTAGGTAGCGCATGGGCAAGTGTATATATTCGGACAGGATATGCAGGAGTCATGGTTTGACTTTCGCTATTGTTCGTGTTTTAATACAGGTGAGCATACACCACACATGCCGTCTGTTAAACAGCACACCAGAATCTTCTTCCAGAGATATGTACTTTTAAAATAATAATGTCACTATGATTTTCTTGATAAAAGAAACTGTCAGAGAGTGCTCATGCAGAATACCAAAGAATGCGCTGGCTTCGTCTTCGTTGGTGAGTAATCATGAGGAACCGGGGACAGTTAATGTAAATCATTTAGCTGTTGAATGAACAGCCACATCACTTTATCTTGTAAACGTCTCAAGACCATCAGTTCCATCCAGCAGGTTGCTATCGGCGCATAATTTCTTGTTATCCTCCTACTGATTTTGTGACAAGATGAATTACAAAATAATCAATCTTATAAATGCTTGACTGAAACACCTTTCTTTTTTCTGTTTTAAAATTTAGCAAGCACGTTAAGGCTTATTGCCGTATCCATCTTCAGATCTTGCATGCAAGCGCTCCAGTCTGAAACTCGTATCTTTCAGGTTCTCTAGTCTGAACTGACAGATTTCTTCTTGAAATGAATGAAAGAAGGTACACACAAAATGATATATTAGCAGTATTACACCTAACAACGGCTTAAAGTCTGAGGAAATAATATGCTCTCCTTCGTTGAAGGTATCAATATGATATACTCCGGAGTGAGTTCGAACGTTATGGATCTGAAATGGCCGTGAACTTCAGAACTTGTGGTGCTGTATATAGGTGTCCCTTTGGTGGATTGATGAAGTAACAGCGTTGATGTGCTGCTTCAAGTCTTAAACAATCATTAATAATGGTGGATTGATAAAAGAAGTCACTCTTACTAAAGACCATTTGACCAAAAGGAATTGGAAAGGAGTATAAAATGTTGTTTTTGTAGTTGTGATAAAATAATTCAATTCTCGTTTTTGATTGCTCTAATGCCAGACTTATGTGGAGAATCATACAGATTTTATTTAATCTACCCTCTCCGCTAAGTATAGATCATATGTTTAATGGATGGTTACATGGGATAAATAAAAAAAGTATGTATCAATCTCTTGTAGGAGCTGCCGTCTTTTGTTGGACAATATGGTTAAGCAGAAACAATATGATTTTTAACGATGGTCGAGCCTTTTCTTCTATGCTGGTACTCTTCAGAGGAAAATATTAGATTCTCTTCTGAGCACTTTTGCAGAAAGAGGAGAAAAAGAAATGCATATGATCGACATGTCGTGTCCTTGAATTGATGCAAATAGTATATGCTTCCAATGTATGGTGTTTTAGCAACAGACATACGTCCAGCTAATTGTTGTTGGATGGTGTGCTTTTCTTGTTCTTTTTTGGTGGATATGGATCATCTATTGAGATCCACCACTCTTTCACCCATTTTATCTTGTAATAATGGATAACTACATATATTGATCGATACAATGCAAAAGCTGAAATATTTATACCTATATATTTTTTTCTAAAATTCAATACTAAATATGCAAATTTTGACGAGCATAGTCATCCAATGTCATATGGATGAAACGTGGAGAAGTTGGAGTTGTCAGACACAAATTCAAAGAGCAGTTGCTATATAATGACAAAATAAATGAAATTGTAATGCTTGATGGCTTTGTTATGGGATCACTATTCCATTGTCAAATCTTGCTTTTGTCGGATCCTGTTTGGAACATGAGTTTTGGTTTGCTCTAAACCACTGCAAAAGAGGGACAAAAAATAATAGTAGGATTGTATCTGAACTGAACTTTCAGAAGAAAGTTGAGCAAATTTCTTATATGCCATAAAAAATTATACACTTCTCTTATGAATCATTCAAAATTATATCTTCCCTTCTAAGCCATCATTTAAAATTTTTCATTCCAAATGTGCCACTTTTGTTATTTTATAATTTTGATGACTATTAAGTGATGGTAAAAAAGGACTAATTTGTTCTCGAGACCTCATCAGCGGAATTGTGGATGAATTCCTTCAAGAAATTTTGACTGTTTGTTATGATTCTGCCAACAGAAACTTCTCGAATTAAAAAAACACATGTTTTTTTTATCAATATACTTGCAACAAATTTTCATATAATTTAGTAGATTTTATTAAAGGGGATATTAGTCTGAAAATTTTAAATTAATGATATAGAAGGGAAGTTTAATTTTAGATGGTTCGTAAGGAAAGTGTATAAGTTTTTGTGGTACACAAAGAATTTGCTCAAGATAGTTTGGTCCTTGCATGATGATAAACATATGAATAAATTGCAGTTCAGAAACTATAATAATCTTTATATATACACAGGTATTGAATCAGTTACAGCAGAAGAAGTGGAGATCTCAATGCTCTCCAAGCAACAAAGAGGATGTACGCGAGAGGATAAGCAAAAGAAAAAAAAAACTCGTTGCGACTCTAAACAAGCCTCCTCTAGTGATCATCAAGATCTCCTCTGTCCCTGCCCGGTGGCATCGTGGCGCTGTGTCGTCATTCTGTCTGCGCCTTGCCCCTGTACGGCTTGAGGATCTGGAAGGAGCAGAGCAGGCTGGCGTCGACGTTCATGAGCGCGCCGGCGTTGTTGAACTCGCCGCAGTAGTTTGGCGCGGAGAATATGGTGACCAGCTGCCGGTCGGCGAAGAACTCGTACCCGTCCTCCACGACCTGTTTAATTTGTTTTAGAGCAATTAATTAATGGCACGCAAATTCTGATTGGTACGTATGGCATGAAAAAGAAAAAAGAAGAAGAAAAGAAATTGGGAATTATTGCCTGGTGTGCGCGGCAGATGAGGTCGAGGTCGTGCTTGTTCAAGAACTCGGCGACCTTATCAGCCCCGAACGTGAATGACACGCCGCGATCGTTGTCCCCCCATCCGGAGTTTTCGCGGTCGGGATCTGACCAGAGCAGGTCGCAGAGGAGGCCCTGGTCGGGCACGTCGACGGGTCGCTGGATCTCCCTGACCCGGTCGAGGCTGTCGAGGTCCGGGGAGAGCCCCCCGTGCATGCACAGGATCTTGTCGTCGATGACCGCGGCGACGGGGAGGCAGTTGAAGCAGTCGGTGAAGAGCTTCCAGAGGCGGACGCTGAAGCGGCGCTTGCACTCGTCGTAGAAGCCGTAGATGCGGTTGATGGAGGCGCACTCGTGGTTGCCCCGGAGGAGGAAGAAGTTGTCCGGGTACCGGATCTTGTACGCCAGCAGCAGGCAGATGGTCTCGATGCTCTGCTTGCCGCGGTCCACGTAGTCGCCCAGGAACAGGTAGTTGGACGTCGGAGGGAGCCCGCCGTAGTCGAACAGCCGGAGCAGGTCCGAGAACTGACCGTGGATGTCGCCTGCAGAATGCATGTGATCAGTACTTAAACCGTAGCGATAAACAGGAATGGAGATTAAATTCTGAAATACTAATAAAAATCAGTACCGCAGACGTTGATGGGGGCCTCCAGCTCCAGGAGGTTGGGCTGGGAGAGGAAGATGTCCTTGGCGGCGCCGCAGAGCTGCCGGATCTCCGACTCCGTCAGCAGCACCTTCTTCCCCGTGACCTTGTGCTTCTTCCCGTCGAGGAGCCGCCGAATCAGGTCCTCCACCGCGCTCCCGTCCATCCTCACGGCCGGCGAGCCTCGATCCATCGGACGATCCGATCCCACCGGGCAGAGTGACGACGCCGGACGACGAGCGATCGATTGGCAGAGAATGCCCCCGCCCGGGTTTCGATGGATCGTCTCGTGCCGCGCAAACGCTTGGCTGGCTCCCCTTGGGGGACTTGCCAAATTGGGACGGGTGGCAACGGGAGGCGGAGGAGCTTGCCGGGAACGGGGACGGGGCAAGCAGAGCTGCAGAAGCAGGGTAGGAAAAACGACCGAATCGATGTTTTGGGCCAAGCCCAGCATTTTAATCAGAAGAACACTGGACAGGATATTCCAGCCTTAGATTAAAGCAGCCCAAGTGGTTTCCTTCGTGTTATCGCCCCCTAGGCCCCTAGTAGAGTAACAATTTTGACCGGCCCGCCTCGCTCGTGAGGCAAGAGTTTGCGTGGGCTCAGCCTCAGAGTACAAACGGATTGCAGGATCAAAATGGAAGAGGATGCTTAGAGTCATACTTTAAATTTATCCTATATTGGATGAAATGGAGCTTCTGATCTGTATTGGGCGACGGCCGCCGGGGTGCGGCCTTGCAAGATGCTTCGGCCCTGGTAGCTTTATTTCGGCTTGGCAAGAAGCTTAGCAGGCCGGATTCTCAACGTACACTCAAGCGCAGGAAAATGGTGCATTGTGTGTTGTGTCACGTTGGTGGAGCGTTCTATGATCTCTCATTACGCAAACTCAAGCAGACTGATTTGCCAACTCATGCACCGGTGTTTGTGCGTATCCAAATCCGCCCATGGTGCACGTGAAACAGTGGAACGTTGCGTGGACATGGAGGCGGCCCAACGGACCAAAGCAGGTCGCCGCTGGAACTGGAAGCCGTTGGAGCCAGCCCGAGCTTGAGAGCCTGGAGGGCATTTGGAGCCACGGGGGAGTGAGGCGTCCGTGAGGTGGACGATGGCTGTCAGTGCGTCAGATGTGTTGGATGGGAGCTAGTAATTCCCCTCTGCAGTAATGGTAATGCAGAGGATCCCGATCCGAGAAAGAGAGTTAAACAGGGCAGCGCGGACGAAGAATAGAGCTTGCCGCGTGGCTCTGCCCCCTGCCAGCTGGTGAAGGAAGGGAGCGAGGAACGATGGAGCTTGCTCCTCCATAATCTAGATCCTCCACGTATGGGCATACTAGTACCATTTTTCTTCTCCAAAAGCCGCGCCGTTTGCTTTGGGCAGAACAACGGTACAGGACAAGAGAGACTACGGAGGAGTATGTTTGTCTACTAGCAGCAAATTTCCATTTATTTTTGTTTTTTTATTAATGGAACGTTGTCACGGTGTGCGTCCTCAGTGCTCGCTTTGTTCAACGTTCCACAGATGCTCATTTACCCATGCATAAAAAGCATACGTATGCGTACACGGGGCGGGCGCCGCGGAGCGCCCCTACTTTCCTTTTTTTTTTTTTGAAACAGAGGTTATTTCCTGCTTATATTGAAAGCCAATTTGTCTGTGGACTGTGGTGCTCGATCATGGCGGCGTCCTCCTCGAGCTCGAACCCGGAGCTTCTGCAGGCGCACGTCGAGCTGTGGAACCTCACCTACAGCTACCTCAAGTCCATGGCCCTGCAGTGCGCCGTCGAGCTCGGGATCCCCACCGCCGTCCACCGCGCCGGCGGCGCCGCCTCGCTCCCGGAGCTCCTCGCCGCCGTCCCGGTGCCGGAACACAGGAAGCCGCACCTGCCTCGCCTCCTGCGGTTCCTCGTCGTCACAGGCATCCTCTCTCTCGACCCGCCCTCAGCCACGGGCACGGCGGCGTTATTGGAGGACAACAGCAGGGTGCACTACCGCCTCACGCCGCTGTCCCGCCTCCTCGTCGACGACGACGCCGCCGTCAACGGGTGCACCAGCCTCGCGCCGTTCGTGCTCTCCCAGACCACCAAGTTCCACGTCGGCGCCGCCCTGCGCCTCTCCGACTGGTTCAAGGGCGGGGCAGCGGAGGCGGAGATGCCGTTCAGGATGGCGCACGGCACGGACCCGTGGGACGCCATGCGCCGGGACCCCGTGGTGAGCAAGATGTTCCACGACGGCCTGGGAGCCGACAGCCGCCTCGCGCTGGACTTCGTCGTGAACCAGTGCGGCGCCGTGTTCGACGGCGTGGGCACGCTGGTCGACGTCGGCGGCGGGGACGGTAGCTCCGCGAGGGCCATTGCCAGGGCGTTCCCGCATGTCAAGTGCTCGGTGCTCGACCTTCCCCATGTCATCGGCGGCAACGTCGTCAAGCAGCCGTCCGATGGCGTTGAGTACATTGTTGGGGACATGATGAGTTTTATCCCTCCTACTGATGCTGTGCTGCTCAAGGTATGTGTTGTAGCACTTGTGATCACCCTCCCTTCTTCACCAGCAAATTCAGAGCAACATAACATGTGTTATTTGTTCGTCTACTATATTCAGTTTTCGTATATTGATTGATTGCAGTATATCTTGCACGACTGGAACGACGAAGACTGCGTGAAGATCCTCAAGCAGTGCAAGAAGGCTGTCTGTTCCGAGAACAAACCGTCCGGTGGGAAAGTGATCATCATCGACACCGTCGTCGGATCTCCAGACAAGGACGCGTTCCAAGCCCAGGTCACGGCAGACGTGCTGATGATGGTGATGACTTCGGGCAAGGAGCGTGACGAGCACGAGTGGCGCAAGATATTCATGGACGCCGGGTTCACGCACTACAAGACAAGCCCGGTCCTCGGGTTCCTGTCTATCATCGAGCTGTACCCGTAGCCAAAAAAAAAAAAAATCATCAGCTAGCGCTTATCATATTAAGCCATGAATTAATTTATAGGCACTCTCATCAGTCATTTGCTGGCGGGTCTCAGCTGTCAGATCGCCACACAAAATAAGTGACTTGTACCCTTCTAGTTCCAGTGGTTTATCACGGTCAGATGATCATGGTCTGGTCGGTTCCATATATGTCCCTTGACGGGAGAGAATAATTAAGTAGCTCCGTTGTTTAGTCGCCTTTGACTTGCCCAAATACCTGGGAATACGTTTTGACGGCCCAAAAGGCTCTATAGTGATGGACATGCCCACTACCCTTTTGTCAATAGAAATGACATCGTTACAGCAGAGGGCATATGGCCGTGACTTCAAATTGGCCCTCTTGATGTATTCTTCCATACATATTTAGAGTGATGAGGATAATCTGTAGAGCGATGTCCAAAAAACCACGGGAACCACTCCCACCACTGTGCTAGTCGATTTCCAAACCAAAGCGATGCCCAAAAAGCAGGAGCAGAGCAAGTATTTGCTCCGGTGCCTAAATAATATTTTTTCACTGTAGCTGTAGATAGCAGTTACTTTTATTTTTTTCTCGCATGAAAGTAACTAGTTGCTGGGATATGGTCCTACCAAGTAGGTCCCATATTTAGAGATGGGCTTCAATGACACCATTGTGGAATATCTGGATCGGTTCTGATTTTACTCTTATGGCACCTGATTTCTTTACTAGGAGCACTTCCACTATGGAAGGCCTAAGGACATCAACAACGTTGTTTAATGCGCTATCTTTATATCGCCAACTCAGCACTGATATCCTACATGTACCATAATTTAATGACAAAATAGAGTTTGCCCATCGCCTCACGAGACGATGGCTTGAGCTCATGCTCCGAGGCAAACCGACAGTTTCTTCTACCGTTTGTACTATCTCGCGTCGTCCCCTTCGGATCTCGAGTGAAAAATCGATGCAACTCTTGGAAATAATCTTTTCATATGGATAAGTATGCATATATTTGCATGAAGAATAATGAAGAACATTCTAGAAGATGTTGGATGGTTATGTATAATCGCAAGTAGCTGGACATGCATGGTGTTAGAGCAATTAGAAGTAAGATTGGTTTTGTTCATGTGCTGTAAAATGCAGTGAACTAGCTATAATAGATACTGTAGCTATGGTAGCAGTCCAATAAAAAGGGCATCAACCCTCATATGTAGAAACAACTAAGAAAATGAGTAGAGATGTAGATTAGATGGACGGCTTGTAAGCTCATAGTGTGAAGCTATGAGATCTTGTAATTTTGTAAGGATTTGTATCCTGATGTGAGACCAATGCAATTGAGTTACTAGAGTTTCTCTTACGTGATTTATGAGGAGGAAGTATAGACAACCTACAATTAGAAAGAATTGAGCGATTCAATTCCTACATTTGGCATCAGAGCCTAAAGATCCGAGGAAGTTGTTATTGTTGCCCGGTGTGATGTCGGAGCTTGGCAACAACAACTTAGTTGCAACATTGATTAGATGAATGCCTTATAAGCTCATAGTGTGAACCTATGAGATCTTGTAGTTTTGTAAGTTTTTTATCCTGATGTGAGATCAATGTACTTGAGTTACTAGAGTTTCTCTTGCGTAATTTATGAAGAGACAGTATAGACAACCTACAGTTAGATGGAATTGAGTGATTCAATTCCTACAGCAGCACCTCTTGTCGTCCAAGCACGCCATACCCTAATACCTCTCTTCTAGTGACGCACCGGCCATCTTGCAGTGCCTTCCTGGGAAGGGCACGACGACGATGGTGACTAGAATCGACCTACGGTACAGGCTCACATAATCAAAGGAAGAACTCAAGAACGATGTCTCTTCCAAACTAAGAACAAATAAAAAACGAAACAAGAACAATAAGTAAATCATTTTGCCTCCTCCAACTGCCTGGATGCAAGAGAGAGAGAGAGAGAGAGAGAGAGAGAGAGAGAGAGGGAGAGAGAGAGAGAGTGGAATCACCTCACGGCAAATAGCCTGGGTGCTAAGCTTTATATATACGGCAATGCCTTGTACAGCAAGTAACATACAACAGGAGATCTAAACTATCCCTAGTTACAATATCTCTAACACCCGCCCGCAGTCGTAGCGGGAGGAAACCGGACGCAAAAACTGGACTAGGAATCATTGAATAGCTGTACAGGCAGACCTTTAGTCATAATATCCACAAACTGATGAGACATAGGAACATGAAGAACACGAACCTCGCCGAGAGAGACTTTCTCGCGAACAAAATGAATATCGATCTCTATGTGCTTCGTGTGACAATGTTGAACCGGATTGGATGACATGTAAATAGCACTCACATTATCGCAGTACACAACCATCACGTAAGGAAGTGGAACATGCAGATCACGAAGAAGTTGTCGAAGCCAGCAACACTCAGCGACTACATGAGCCACAACACGGTATTCGGCCTTAGCACTGGAGCGAGACACGGTTGTCTGACTCTTGGAGGACCACGAAACCAAGTTGTTGCCAAGGTATACACAAAATCCCGATGTTGATCGTCGTGTATCGGGACATCCAACCCAATCGGCATCAGAATAGGCTGTGAGAGAAGTGGGCGTGGAGGTACCAAAGTGAAGACCAGCATCAAGAGTGCCCTTAACGTAGCGCAGAATGCATTTGACCAGTGCAAGGTGAGACTCCCGGGGATCATGCATGAACAAGCATACCTGCTAGACAGCATAAGCAAGATCTGGGCGAGTGAGAGTGAGATATTGTAAAGCCCCAACGATGCTTCGGTATGCCAAGGGATCCGTGACCGGTGAACCATCCTCAGCAGATAGCTTGGTGCGGGTATCAATGGGAGTAGAGGTGGCATGGCACTCGGCCATGCCGGCGCGCTGAAGAAGCTCAACTGCATACTGACGCTGGGATAGTGTGAGGCCAACCGATGTCCGAGTTACTGATATGCCGAGGAAGAAATGCAAATCACCAGTGCAGCACGCCAGTTGGTATCGGATAGAGTGCTGCGATAGTTGGTTGGCAGGGGAGAAATCATAGCCATAGTGGTTGATAAGCTAAAGAACTACTTTGGATGTGCAATTCCTTCTTTGGCTCTCATGCGCATGTGATGAGGACCAGGAGCCGGGCGCGGTGTCAGACCCGGATCGCCGAGAGGGCGTGGAGGTCCGGTGGGGGCGGTGTCGAGGGCCGTGCGTGGCAAAGACGGGGCGTCAGGGACCGCGCATGGTGAAGACGGGGCGTCGGGAGCCACACATGGCGCGTTGGAGGCCACGCGTGGTGAGAACGCGGTGCCGAGTACTTCGGCGATAGGCGCGGTGTCCTACCGCTCAGCAACGGTAGAAGGAGACCCGCCCGGAAGTGTAGGCTCGAGCACGCAAGGCGAGCGAGGCGAACCCGGCGACGATGTGCGAGTAGAGCCACCAGGCGAAGGGCACGCGTGCTCGACTTCCATGGAGGAAGGAGCGCACACGTGTTGGTGATGAAGGACCTGCATGGACGAGTCATCGAGCAAAAAATCCAAGGATGTGGGGGACATGGGCACGGTGGCGACAACAAAGGGAAACGTGTTCTGGTCAAAGACAACGCGACGCAAAATAATGACACGTTTGGTGGCAATGTCTAGGCAGCGATAGCCTTTGTGGGAGGTGGGGTAGCCGAGAAACACACAAGCCATGGAGCATGGAGCCAATTTGTGTGCTGTGTGGTGGCGGAAAGATTGGGATAGCATAGGCATCCGAACACGCGTAGGTGATCGTATGGTGGTGGTTTGCGGAACAGGAGCTCATCCGGGATGTTGTGGTTGATGGAAGAAGAGGGGCGAAGATTGTGCAGGTACATGGCTGTGGATAGTGCTTCGGCCCAATAATGGTTCGGCATGAGTGTGTATGAGCAAGGTGCGGACAAAGTTATTAAGCGTGCGTATGATGCATTTTGCTTTGCTATTTTGTTGGGAAGTATATGGGCAGGAGAGGCGAAGGGCTATGCCATGCGCCGAGAAGAAGGAGGACAGGGAGTTGTTGACAAACTCCGTGCCGTTGTCGGCTTGAAGGGTTTTTAAGGGGAGACCAAATTGGGTGGAGACGAAGTTGTAGAATGAGGTAAGGTGATGTTGTACTTCCGATTTTTTTCTCAGAGGGAACGTCCAACAAAAATTAGTATAGTCATCAAGTAAAACAAGATAGTAAAGATAACCAGTACTGCTAGCAACGGGCGAGGTCCAAACATCACAGTGAACTAATTCAAATGGTGTAGAAGTACAGGAAGATGAGGTATAAAACGGCAATCGCACATGTTTGCCAAGTTGACACGACAGAGAGAACTGGGCGACCTATTACAAGTGATGTAGGAGCCTTTATTCAGGGTGGCGAGGGCAGCAGGACCCGGGTGACCTAGACGAGCATGCCATAGAGAAGCGGAGGTGGCGAGGTGGGCTTGGGCAGTGGCCTGCTGGATGTCGACGGGCAAGAACGTGTAGAGGTCACCGGAGCTATTGTAACGAAGGATCATGCGCCAGGTGCAGAGGTCCTTAATAGAGAAACCAAAGCGGTCAAATTCCATTGAACAATGATTGTCGCGAGTAAATTGTCGAACAGAGAGGAGGTTACGAACAAGGCACGACACAATAAGAACATTGTTCAATGTAAAGTTGTATGAAGGAGTCGGTAAAAGGGTATGACCACAGGCGGTAACGGGAAGGTGGGCACCGTTGCCGACCGTGATAAGGGAGGTGTTATGAGGAAGACGAGAGATAAGAGTACCTTCATGAGAAGCCATGTGAGAGGAGGCGCCGCTGTCGGCCACCCAAGAGGGAGGCTGTTGGAGAGCGAGCTGGTTCATGGCGGCAACCAACACAACAGGGTCATAGAGGTGAGGTGGTGTAGACACTTGCGGCAGCGTGAACGCGGTGTGCGCCTGGTGGTACTGTCCTAGTGCAGGGGGACGCTGAGATGGCGCACCGGGGGGAGACCATGGGTTGACACAAACCCATGGGCCAGTAGGGTAGTTCGGAGCCATTGGGCATGGCCCGAGTAGACCGTGGGACTGACGGCCGCGGCCGCGTTTGTAGCCACGACCACGACCACCGCGGTTGCCAGAGGAAGGTGTCGGGGGAGCAGAGTTGCTCGGGGTGGAGGACGAGCGACAGCCGCTCGAACCACAGGAGAACGGGGAGGCCTCTAGGAGCGCGGTCTGGGTGGCCACCTTGGCTTTGTTGGCAAGCCGTTTCTCCTTGAGTTCCAGCATAGAACGTGCACGATGAAAGTCGGGCAGAGGCACTGTGTTGGTGATGTCATCAGCGGTGTTGGAGAATTTAGGGTTGAGGCCGCGAAGAATGTTGAGGACGAACTGTGGATCCCTCACGGCGTGGCCGACATCGCAGAGATTGCCGGCCAAGACCTTCATGCGCTGGCAGTAGTCATTGATAGGGAGATCTCCCTTAACCATTGAGTGAAACTCGTTGGTCAAGAAGATGGCGCGGGACGCCTTGTTCACGGAGGAGGAAGAGCTGTTGATAGACATGATCGGGAAGGGAGGGAGAATAAGCCGGCTGCACAGAGATTGCGGCGGCGCTAGGGTTGGAAAGGTGTGGCAGCGTAGGGGTAAGGAGCGAAAGTTTGGCTCTATACCATGTGGAATCACCTCACGGTAAATAGCCTGGGTGCTAAGTTTTATATATACGGCAATGCCTTGTACAGCAAGTAATATACAACAGAAGATCTAAACTATCCCTAGTTACAATATCTCTAACACAGAGAGAGAGAGAGAGAGAGAGAGAGAGAGAGAAATCAACAACGGCCGCGGCCTCAAAGCTCCTACGATTCAGTTTCAATGGGGAGCTACGCTGCGGGAGCATGACAGACCAGCAGGGCGCTGCCCCTCAGCTCCAGTGCTCACGGGGAGTTGTGGACCACTGGAGAGATAGAGATTTCAGCAGCAAAAGCAACAAGATGGCAACAGCGGCGACGTTGAGGTCAAAGCTCTTCCGATTCAGCTTCAACTGGATGCAGCGAGCGCTAGAGGCCAGCAAGCAACTGCGCTTCGGCTGCCCAGTGCTCACCGTGAGCACCAAAGGCTTCTACATTTTTCCCTTTTCTTCTTTGCGGTGAAGAAATCAATAGGGATAAGAGCAAGTATACTGGTTCCTTTGTCAGCTGGCGAAATGCAAGTTCATGTCATAAGAAACTGAGGTTGAGGAGTGAGAAGAAGAGAGAGAGTGTGGAGCGGGCGATTTGTTACTCGCCAGCCGAAACGCAAGACCCAAGGGCAAAACGCCTGCGTGCGTGTAGGCTGTACGCGAGCGAAAGAATGAGTGCTTTCATTATTAACCAATAAATAACGTGCATTTAGAAGTATTTAATATTTTAAATCTTAAATAAGGCAAACTATATCATCGGCTGAATAACCAACCCACTATATGGAACCTTCTCTCTGAATATATTTTTTTGTGACGTGGCCTTACTTATTAGCTGGCTACTGGCTAAACCATTAGTCATGCTCTAAGGCCAAACAGGATGAACAATGAGCTACAACTTGCCTTGTGTGTCGGTGGCGTTCAGATTTTGGCACACTGGATAAAAATTTTCATAAATTTCTCATTAGTATTAATTTATTTTTTTAACACAAGTGTGTTATGTTTATGGTATGTGAATTAGAAGCAAGACTTGCAATTTGTTTTTCAAAAAGGTCACAAAGCAACATACAAATATCAAATGTATCATATTAGTGGAAAATGAGAAAGAATGAGAAAGAATTTGTAAAAATGTATTATATTTATGCTCTTTATATTAATTTACATTGTGTTCCTCCATACAAGCAACAAAATGGTCTACAAGATCAAATCCATACTTCATCATCTTGATTTTCATTCTCACACATAAATTAATTATTACATAGATACACTAACAGACAACCCATTATATAAGTAGTCTATTTTGCTGTTTGTGTGTGTTAATCACGATACTCGGAGACGACAACTATCTGCAGCATTGTGGATGCCCTAAGACCTATTTAGATGAGGATAAGCTAAGATATGGAATGTATCCTTCCAGTGGTTTACCCGGTCAAATGCTCATAGTCCGACCCAGGCCACGCACACCCGCACGAGCACACCACACATTCTCCCGAGCAAGCACGAGCACACTTAATTTCTACACATCATAACTGCTTCTGCTTTGACTTATTTATTAAAAGTACTTATCTAGCTTATTTAAATTATATAGTACAGGCAGTCAAACCGTTTGATAAAAGTGTTTATTCAAACTGCTTATCTAAAGAGTAAGCTGTAAAAAGTTACCATTTGGTGCTTGGACAAAACTGGTTATACGTGCTAGTACAAATTTGAAAACTGTTTATGACAATAATTACTTTTAAGTTCAATACATTTGACATGGTTTATAGTTTATTGCTTAATAAGCAATTCAATGAGCTAAGCTGCTAGGTTTGTCTGCATATTACCATTTGCATGCGTGATTCAGGCAGCATCTTTGCACCTTTACGCTCAGGATGATTTATATTATTGTCAAGAAGACATGACATCTAATAAAACGATTCACGTGATCGCATCTAGTAAATATTGAAAAAATATACACCATGTGAAATCTACATCTCAACAAGTGGAAATGTCAGATCCAATCCAGGTGCTGATATATGGATGCACATAAATAATTGAAAATTATGTCCACGTTAATGTGGCAATATATATCTTTTGATCGCCTCCTAGCTTATAAATGGAAATTGAAACTCACGATACCGCCACTCCCACTGCCACACGTACACACACAACAGAAGACACCTACCTAGTACTAGCCAGGGAGCCCAGGCCAGCATGGAGGAGGCCTCCAGTAGCCCCGAGCTCCTGCAGGCACAGTTTGAACTGCGGAACCTCACATTCTACCTCAAGCCCATGGCGCTGCAATGTACTGTTGACCTTGGGATCCCCAATACCATTTACCCTCATAGCGATGCTGCCTCCCTGACCTTTCCAACGCCATTTACTGTCACGGCGGTGATGCCTCCCTCTCTGACCTTTCTCGCCATCAAACCCCTGCCCGAACATAGAAGGACCTTCCTGCCTCGCCTCATGAGGTTTCTCTGTGATAGGTTCGTCATTCTTGATACTACCACCACTGGAAAAGCCAAGTACTTTCTCTGTTTTAAAATATAAGTATTTATTAATTTTTAAAGATTATGTTTGACCATTTATTTTATTTAAAATTTTATAAAAATATTATTTATTTTGTGATAAATTATTTTATTATTAGATATACTTTAAATATGACTTATTTTTTTTAAATTTAAAAAATATTTAAATAAGATAAATGCTTAAATATGATTCTAAAAAATCAGTAAATACTTATATTTTGGAACAACCTTACCACCAACACCAAGTACCAGAGTCACGGTGGCCATGCACCTTTCCGACTAGTTTATGGGAGAGAAAGGTGGCTCAGCGCCTGGTGCCGCCAGAGATGCCATTTAAGATGGCACATGACATGGACTTTTGGGAGGCCACACGCCATGACCCGTGCAGTTCGACGAGGTCTTCAACGCCGGATGACGTCCCCGAGCTGAAGCTGGACGGCATAAACTTGCTCATCGATGTCAGCGGTGAGATTGGCCATGCTGCTAGGTCCATCATGATTCACGAGGGCTTTGCCACATCAAGTGCTTGGTATTGGAACTCCCGACCGTGATTAATTAGTGGCATTCAACCTGCACACAATGACACGATTAAGTACATTGCAGGTGATATGATGAATTCCTTATATACCATTAATATTGCAAAATTCATTAATTCCAAATCCACCATCGCAACATCACTTCTCTGGTAGGTGCCATTGAGTTGTAAAATCAATCTCATGTTTGTCATCCACCCTATTTTCAGCATCCATTTTCTTTCTGGCTTGAGGTCATCTTCAACCGTGAGCTCACCTTTGGTTTGTGATGACTGCTAGGACAGAACTCGTCCATGCACTGCTCCACACGACGGTCATGACATAGCTTGCCTGAGCACCAGTGGCGGAGCTAGAGGAAAATAGAGGGGGGTGCAACATATAAAGGAATTTGTATGATACTCAAATTAGCATGGTGAAAATTGATAACTCATAGTTGAGCTTTGGATTTTCGTGGGTGCAGCTGCACCCACAGCTTAGAACGTAGCTCCACCACTGCTGAGCACACCAGCCATGACGGCAGCGCGTAGATCACCTGTGCATGCTACCCAGCAGGCAGGACCGGTCCTGTGTATTTTAGGGTCCGGGGCAAAATTAAAAAGCGAGACCCTTTATATATATATCATTAAAAATATTATTATTAGCAAATAATAAGCACTCAAATTTCTTTTTTATATGACCCTTTTCCACTAATATGTTTCTAATTTTGTTATCAAAATTATTCTAATTTTTTAGATCATAAATATCCTTAGTAAAAACATGTTGTTGATCAATACCAATAAAATAAGTAGGAGATGTATTCAAATTGCAGTTATCGATATTGATGTCAACATTGTCTTCCACCAAAATATGTAGGATCATATACGATATTTATTCTTCTGGTCAGACTAGCGTACAGGTCTATTGGAATGCTGGATTTTTCTCATGAATTAAGACCTACAGATTATAAAAAATGCGCTTGATTTTATTGGACATGTATATATATATGCTATGAGTTAGGGCCCTTGAGTTTTGGGGCCCCAGGACAGCTGCCCCCTTTTGCCCTCCCCAGGGCCGGCCCTGCCAGCGAGGCCCAAGCTCACCCGCACCTGCCATGGGGACCGGGGCCAATCTCGCCCGCGCATGCCAACCACTGCAATGGGGCTCGAGCTTGTCCGCACCTGCCATGACAGCCGATGCGGAGTTCGTCCACGCTAGCCATGGGAGCGAGGCTCAAGCTCGCCCGGGCCTGCCATAGGAACCGAGGCCAAGCTCACCTGCGCGGCCATGCAGTCCATTTCACACGGCTGGTGGAGGAAGAAAGGGAAAGGACAACGTCTTTTTACACCTTTGACTATTCAACATTGGCTTATTTGGGATAAAAAGTGCAACTTGATGGTTTATATGGGCATACCCATTTTACGATGATAAATTTGGGATTCGAAGAATTTGCAATGGTATGAGAGGGATTATCGCTATGATGAGTGCTATCCCACCAGTTGACGCACCGTGCTGCTCAAGGTTTTACACCCATAATCCGTTCTTCAGAGATCACAGCATGCGATGCAGGTCTGGAACCACTAGGATTGCGTGAAGATCCTAAAGCATTGGAAGAATGGAAGAAGACTATTTTTTTTTCCTGAGAACGAACCATCTGGAGGAAAAGTGATCATCATAGACACAATCGTTGGGTTCCCATCAAAAGACACGTTTGAGGCCCAGGTCTCATTGGATCTACTGTGATGAGGATGTTGACGTCGGGAAAGGAGTGCGACGAGCGCACTGAGTGAATTAAGATAGAGAAATGCTCCGGTGAAGCTCTTTTGAAAAATAGCACGAATCTTAAAGCAGCCAGCTTAATTTAGTTAATTGTTATTATTTTCTAATTTTCCAAATTCAGGGGCCCTCCCGGCCCAACCTTAATCCAAAAGCTCTAGACGAGCCCGAGCGGCAAACTCGGATCAAACCGACGTCGTCCTCCTTCGTCTTGTATCGACTCGATACAGGTCCGTCAATTGGTGGCAGCGTGCTCCAACTCCAACACTGGCGACAGTGCGATCACCATCAGTCCATCACCCAACAGCAGCGTGCTTCTGATAGCCCTGCTCTAGTGCTCTTCCCTGCTGCTACTACTCCGCCATGGCGGCAACAAATACGAATTTGTAGTTCCCTGTCCCCAATAGCAACTGCAAATAATGCGTCCGCCCGACCACGTCCTTGCCATAGCCGTCACAACTCACAACGCTGCAACTGATTACTCATGGAAGTGTATCGCCAGCAACTTAGTATAATAAGAATGTATAGTTTTAGTTGACATTTTTGCTTCACCATTGTTGAAACCTACATGCAGCGATGCAGAGATTTGAATGTTGCAAGTTATTAATCAAGTAGGCTACTGCTAAGTCCTGATTCCGACCACACATCCCAGACTAATGAGCAGTTACAACTCTTCATCTCATCAATCTCTAACATTGATAGTCGATAAGGCTGATGCGGCGGGACATGAGAGAAGAGGACGGGTGAACGAAAGACAACATGCCTCCAAGATGAACAGGGATGAGTGGGAGGATGAAGACGAAGGACTGTTTTGATCCGCTTTTTCTGGCTCATCTGGGCTAGAATGGGTCTGGATCGGGCAGGGTTAGGTGGGCTCCAAGGTTTAAGAAAATTAATTAGCGTTTCATTTGCCTAGGATGCTTTGAGATCTGTGCCGGTTTTAAGAAAAAGCTTCACCGGAGCAATTCTCATTAAGATATTCTTTGAAGCGGGGTATAAGCACTACAAGGCAAGGCCTGTTCTGCAGTTGCTGTCCATCATCGAGCAATATCTTTTGCCAGGGCCAATCCTGATGGCTGATCAATTGCTGACAGACCAAGTCATCATTTTGCTTTACAAAAACAATTTATTTGAACGCTGGGCTATATTGAAGATAGTTAAGGACCCCATTTTCAGTATTTTGTACTTTGCTGAACGCTTTGTTGGTGCTCCAATTTCTTTATCATAGTTATGAAATTCCAGGGAACCTGTCCAAAAGAAAACAAAGTTAGGGCCCCATTGCATGTCTCTTGATTGGAGAAAATATAATGAATAGAAGTTCTACTTGCTTTAGGCCTTGCTTGGATCAAAATGGAAAATCAGCATGGCAAAAGATGGGTTGTTCGAATCCTTGGATTGTGAAGAGGCTAGGTTGTGGATTGTATATGGAGATTGTCAAAACCTGGTAGCAAATGGAGGAAGGTAGCTTGCTAGCAATACGACATCCTATATATTTAATAAAAATGAAACTTGCATCAGTAGCATTAAAGACTATGGATCCAAACAGAGCCTTACTTAACACTTTGATGGTTATTATACTTGCATGCTTTGGGCAAGCTAAACCACCGTCTCCAGCATCATGTTACTGCTCTAAAAGAAAAAGGATGCCAGTGCACTGCAACACACAACATCACAAGGACATATATTCCACATTCCGCATGGATCACCTGCATGAAAATATAACACATAACCCTAGCATCCTTTCCCATTTTGGACGGAACCATGTGTTCGGTGCTATGATTTTGTTGCACCAATGGAAATTGTGAATCATTTTTTTAACTTTTCAAAAGAAAATATCAAGCATTCTTCTTTATTGGTGATACTATAATTTCAGATTGCTCCATATAGATATATAACAAGAGCCTTATCGCTATGTTCGGTTCATGTGTGAAGCATACCTGAGATGCAAAGCATGACAAATCGAAGATCTCACATGCAACATAGGACAATTAACTTTTGATGGTTCCAACTTTAAACCTGCTTATTTAGTGGGCTTTCTATACACATGCTTGGAGTAAATTTAGCTAACCAAGCTGTCACAAGATAAAAACTATTTGTTCAACAACACTGTGTCTCCTTTCCTCATGGTCAGCAGCGAGGATGATCAAGAAGGGGCTATTTTGCATATCTACACCACCACTTTGAGGGGAGATTTCATCTATATCATCAAGTTATTAGTCATCAATGACATATTGGATCTGGTCCTGTCAGTGACACAGGGGTAGTGATATAGATAGAGTGCTCCAAAATGACGATATAGATGGAATTTTTCCATCAACTGAAAAAGTGATTGTCTTATGGCCAGAAGTTCTAGTGAAATCGAGAACAATCTATATTATCACCAGTTAAACTGGGATAAAATGGGGGTCCAATTCGTGGTCCTGCAGATTTTTTCACAATCAAGCGCCAGCCTTTATGGATGCACAGTCTATATTTCCCCTCCTCCCCCACTAGATTCTGATCTAGCTTTTTTTTTAATTGGAGAATTTTATTATTTCACACATGCCACTCAATTGTTCCACATGCAATATAGGCCTTATAGCCTTTGCGCACTGCCCAGGGATAGATCTTGGCAACTGAAAGCTGGTACAATAATATAAACACTGTTTATTTATTTTTATTATATGAGGTTCATTGATCAGTGGATGCCTTTTTCATTAACAAAACCTGAACCCCCTGACCGAAGCACTTGCAGCTAGTTTTTTGCAGGCCCGTTATCCCTGCAGCATGCGTGCTCCGACTCCGATCCACTACAGCTCCGCAGCTTTTAATATAAACGTGCTGTCTCTTTCGGAGTTGGCGTATGCTCAATGGGTGTTTGATTTACAAAACTGCATCTGTCACTGACACATTATGGAACAGTTTGTGTTGATCAACCCTCAGTCAAGGTTCAAGCATGGTTATATATAGAAATGGAATAAACTAAGTGCATTGTACCGTACATGAGATAAGAAAAAAGAATGTACTGCTTCAGGGGCGCAAATGATTTGATTATGGCAAAAAAGCACGCTTTGCACGCCATGTTTGTTGATTATATTACTGTTTTCACGCTAACAGACCTGTCTCTTCATCCTTGGCTGTACGCATGTCTCCATGGTCCTGAAAAACTTTTTATATAGATGCTATTCTGCAATTGAAAAGAGAGTATTATTGCCACATGCATTGTACCGTGACGTGTCTATGCATCACAGGTCACTGGAGCATTTTCTTTAAAAAAAGAGTATTTTGTGCAGAGTTTTACCTATTGGAGTGTCTCAAAAGGTGCAAATGAAGAACTTATACTTTAGATCGAAAGAGTATAATAACTCTTAATGATAACCTCTTACTGTTTATCTGATCGTCATAAAGAAAAGGTGCAGGGGTCAACTATGACCGTTGGGTCCAAGTAGCACTACACATCCAGAGAAAAGTTTCCTCCCACGATTTCTTGCTGGAATCACCAGATATAAGGAAAAAAAGGTTAACATCCATAGTAAAAACCCTCCTTTTCTGATGATATTTTATCATGGACAGTGAAAGAAAAAAGAATATTCTTTCATCATGATTTATCCAAACACATATCTTAGACATTAACTACTCCTTGCATTGTACTTGCTAGACTTGGATAGTCGTACAGTTCCACCGGCTCTCTCAGCATCCACAACATAATCCCATCAGACAAACTATTATAAAAAGCCCCGGTTACCACAACCACAAGCGCCACCACCCACCGCCAAGTACTTCCGACAGGGCATGCTGGAGAAAGACTGCACAACTTGTTCAAATAATGCGTGCAAGGAGATGGGGTATATCTCCACGTAGAGAATGTGGCAACAAAGAAGGAGTTGCGAAGGAGGAGGAGGATGAAAAAGAGGGGGTGCCCATGGTGGTGAACCTTGTAGGCCTCACCAACTCACCATCGATTTGGACTAGGAGTGACTCACCTCTTGTTTGTTGAGACAACAATGCCACTGGCAAGGGCGTCGTCAACACTGCCACCTCCAAGAGGAAGTATTTAAACCATTAAATCTCATTAGTCCAGCATCGAACATAATGTTGCACACTAGAAAAGCATTTTGTTTGGTATGTGCTCTCAAGATTTGTCCCTTGGCGTGACACTGGGAAAACAACGTGTGAAATTGGGAAGTCGTTGACTCGAGAGTTGGCTGAGAGCGGTCTGAGTTGTGTCCATATTCAATTTTTTTTTGGCTGTCTTAGACTATGTTTTCCTCTTATTCTGCTATTTTTTTAGCACGTGAAACAACTTATCTCCTACATCTTTCTGTTGTTTATGGTTTGCACAGAAAACTACAGGAGATAGATATATAGTAATGTAATATCTTACACGCAGATATAATATGAGAAGGAAAAAAATCACTTAACTGATTTTGGTTATGTTTGAGCTTCCGAGGTGATGTGGATTTTCTTCCCATTTATTGGGATGAGGATGTCTTTTTTGAGGAAACTACGGTAGGCCAAAAGGTCGATCTGAACAATTGTATTGATGCAAGGGTTTGCGAAGGTACAATGGGGAGGGAGAACATCAAGGAAAATCTATTCTCTTACCACATTGCACATTCATGGCCATTTGCACAATTGTGTGCCATTCTAATGTGTGTAATGAACAAGATGAATGCCATTCTTGTCCCCCTAGCTGCCTCCGCGCGCTTTGTCTCTACATGTCACATGCCCTATGTATTTCCAGCTTCTCATCACTGCCAATGCTCTACCCTGACCCCCTCTAGCTAATCTATACCATACCTACGACTCTCATCCCTAACATAAAAGCCCATTTAAAGGTTGTCCTATAAATCAAACTTTGACCAACAATAGTCAGAAAAACTACATAGGTTCGTAACATGAGGAGAATTTTGTTACATTAATCGTGAAAACTATAGCTCCATAATGTACAACTCTTATCATTCAAGACAATATATTTTTATATATAACATTGCACATTATCCGCACGATATTGTGGATAAAGTGTTGGAATACACCTCCACACATATCTTTTTGGAGGGCTTTGGTGGGGGATAAAGTCGAAGAATGGGAACACCTTGTAGATACAGTCTCCAACATCAATCTAAATAGTGTGAGAGATGTTTTTATATGAGGTTTACATAATAAGGATCTTTTTATGGTCCGTTCAATGTATTTGTTCATGATTAATTAGAATATCCCATTCTCTCACAAGATGATTTGGAAGATCAAAATTCCTCTTAAGATAAAGATCTTCCTTTGGTATTTGCAAAAGGGAGTGATATTAACCAAAGATAATCTTGCAAACAGGAACTGGAAAGGCAGTAAAAAGTGTTGTTATTGTAATAGTAATGAAAAAATTCAACATCTTTTCTTCAATTGCCACACTACTAGGATGATCTGGAGAGCTATCTATATATCTACTGATTCGACTCCACCTGAAAATATGTCCTATATGTTAGGGAGATGGCTTTCTAATTTTAATTTGACTAAAAAAGAAATATTCTGGTTGGACTTTCTACATTATGTCGGGCAATTTGAAGATGTCCTAATGATCTTATATTTGAAAATTATCGTCATACATCTTTTATGCAGGCTATCTTCAGAGGAACATACTGGATGTAGTTCTGGGCGCTACTGCAGCATGATGATAAGACAAAGGATTCATTCTAATGGGTTAGTAGGATGTTGGAAACTACGACACTAGAGCTCTTCACTTCACACGGATGAAAATCTAATTATAGGCTTTGTCCCATTTAATTTTTCCTATGTTCCCTTAGAGAAATCAGCTGATGCTGAACTTTGTAATAAGCTTAAAGCTGTGTGCGGACTCGTAGAGGCAGGAAGGCTCTTCCATTATCTAAAAAAATATTTTTATATATATTTAGTGATTTAGTCAGAGTGTTATAAAATTGTCAGATATATTTATACTTTGGTCATATATAAATAGGAGTAATGACTCTGAATTCCACCCCCCTTAATCCACTTCCGACAACCTTGCCTCAGTTGTTTGCCATCATGGCCTCGTGGTCACAGACAGTGGCACCTTGCTCACCACTGTTCCCTCGCTCCAGGTGTCATCTGAACTCAGCGTAACTCAATGAACAACGACTATCCCGAGAAAGAGAGAGAACTAACGATCTTCAAGTATCTTTCATGGATTCTTCAAAACTTTAGCATGAGTATATTTTACCTCTGTACGTACAGTGATGAAGCCTAATCTATATATGGTGGATACGTAATCATATTCAGTGTGCCGAATGTGTACATATGTATGAGTAGTAACCATTATCTAAAAAAATGTATGAGTAGTAATAGTAACTCTATACTGGGGAACCACCTCTTGGTGGAGGTCTGGACGGAGGATCAAGGCACAGTAATCAGGCCCAATCTCTGTCCACCAGGGTACTCCTGCAGTTTGGCTCCTTGTTATGCTCAAAATCGCCAAAGGTCATCTGAGATGAATGTATGATCATCGTCGCCATCAATCATATCCTGCGCTCCTCCTCCACTCGGCGGCATCGCCGGGTGCGGAGACCCGTACATGAAATCATCCATGGTTGGAACGATATCAGAGTGCATTCCTGCAGACGATGCCGGCATTGATGGCAATGCATCCATGAAAGACCAATCAAGCGCGTCTTCAGCACCAACGGGAGTAGACTCACTACTGTAAGAGGCCGAGGACGACGCCTGCACTGACAAGGCCATCCTGGCAATGCTCCCACCTCTCGCTGGTGCCGCTTCCTGCAATGATGCGACGGTGGTCGCCGCCGCCACCGGACTCGCCAGCTGGTTGGCATGTCTCACGGCCTCGGCCTGAATCTGCTCAGGAGTCAGATGCGCTCCAGGGATATACCGGACGTCCGGCGGGGACTCCGGGAAGTTGAGTGATCCGGCCCGGGAGCCGCGGAGGCAGACGGCGGCAGCATCGAACGCCCGCGCTGCCTTCTCGGCGGACTCGTAGGAGCCCAACCAAATCCTCTCCCGGCTGTTGGGCATCCGGATCTCTGAGACCCACCGGCCCCATTTCCGCAGACGCACGCCTTTGTAACGCCGCTCCGGCGGCGACGAACTCTCGCCGCTGTGGCTTGCTCCGGCGCCATCATCCATAGCTTGTGTGAAGTTGAGAGGCGTGTGGAAATGAGACCTGGTGCAAAGCTCGATTTAGCTAGTGATCGAGTGGAAGAAGCCTCGACCGGAGAGAGATTTATACTACATGGACGACGCGGGGTCGATGACTTGATCATCTGCGGGATGGATAACACGGCGGTAATGGTCAACCTCGCCGTGGGAGGAAGGGGAGACCTGCCGAGAGGCTCAGGGGGGGTATCAGTGTATAGTTCGATAAAAGAATTATAGCTCCGTATGTCAATGTGACGCGATATGCTATTGAACACGTTGGGGAAATGCAAGTGCACGCGCGCTCTGATGCAATGAATAGTATAAGATTATGCCTTTTTGCTACTTGTCCCAGCTAGCTGAGGGAATGAAGCCGCTAGGATCTTTCAGAGATCTAAACAACGCAGATCTCTAGCAAAGTGCATCATACTCTAGGACTCTTATTTAATCTCTGCAAATTTAATCAGAGATGTGCAGTTAAGTAGGTACTAATCAAAATAATGTTCTGAACATGGTTGCGGTTTGCGAGCATGTGAGTACCTGAAGCTCGATCTGATACTTGCCAATTCATGCATTTAAATACACAATTGTTAATAATAAAAAATACTAATTGAGGAGGAAGGAAAATTATGAACCCTAATATGCATGTGTATAAATATGCGAGTAGTGGACAATAATGATTACAATATAAATTTGACTTGCAATATATTTCATGTGGTAACTCCACCAGGGATAGCAGACTCAATCAACTGACTAATTTTAGTATGCAAGGCGACCGTCCAGGAATTAGTGATCGATCTAAACTGATCCTCAACAATTGATAGATTCTGCAGGAATATGATCATGATCTGGATCTGGTTGAGATTGTTAGAGTATATTTGGTAGTTTAGATATTATATATCTGGGACTTCTATATATTTCCGAAGAGGTGTCTGGCCCCCCCAAATCTTATATATACTGGTCAAGAGGCTTAATGCAATAAATCCATTGTATTATTCCCATCTATTCTCTCTCACAATGATCATGTCAAACATGTTGCCAATTATCAAGGAAACAAATGGCGTCTGCATGCACAAGTCATGCAGAAAGAGGTACAAGCTTGTAAATACATTTCACTTTGCTTTGGCGCATGTGTGGTCCTACCGGAGTTTATAAAAGAGTACAAGACCATTCCTATGTTCCACAAGTTTATATTGGTATAGCAAGGGTTTGTAGTAGTGTACTCTCAGATGTATCTTGTACTGTTTTTGTAGTCAATTTCCTGCATTAGTTTTGAAGTTTGTGAACTAATACAATAGACTGGTGGTGGCTTGTAATAATCCAGCTGGGTTCATGTCCCACTTGTGTATTTACAAGCTCGTGGCCTTGTGTCCTATAACTAGGAGGTGTTTCCAAGAGGGTCACATCAATGGCAAACGGCTTGTACACTTGCTATATACATATTATTCTAACTTCTTCTGTTTCTCCATATATGACTCTGGGACAATTGTTTTTTTAGATCAATTTGTTGTAAAGTCCTATTTATAAAGAAGATGTAGTACAATTCTTTTGTTGAAAATAATGTAGCAATATTTCCAAATTAGAATAGCAACAACACGGGTAGTGTAATTAAGTTCTTTTAATTTTTCTTTACGAGAAAAGGGAACAGTAAGGATCATCAACTGGTTTGAGTAGCTGTTAGGAAAGAATCACTTGTATGATCATAGGATTGTCAGTATTAAATTATGAATTTTACAGAATCAAGAGACGATGTAGGATTCTTTTTTTTTTTTTGACAAAACAGTAGGAGCGAACAGCCCCTACTGACTCTATATTAAATTAAATAAAATGAAGGTTCTGTACATCGATGTAGGATTCTTTTCCCCTTGTGGATGCGCCCCTTTGAATTAATTTTACAGAATCCCAGTGATTTGTTTTCCCTTCCTTCATTAGCTAAATTATGGATACCTCACAGGAAGTGTTTCTGAATGCGCCAATGGAGTTTGTCATTTTTGTGCTAGCGCTGTCGATGGAAATATAAGCGCTTTTATTTTTGAAGCTTGACTTTTGGTAGTTAGCCTTTTGCTTTTATGGCCTGATCGATTGATCTTAGTTAAAACATTATGCTGGTAGGACCACACATGCGCCAAAGCAAAGTGAAATGTACGAAGCTACCTTTTCGTTTTCTTCACATTGTGCCACGGTGTGTCCCAAATAAAGCACCGACTAGCATCTTTTGTTACTATAGAATGGCTAGGTTAAAAACATGAGAAGCAAGCCCTAGCTAATAAATTGACTGATAGTGACATTGCACGGCAAACTTTGTGCCATGTACAAAAATAAATGTAGGAAGAATGAAGTTGGTGTCTGTTTTGAACCATCATTATGAGTCATCCTCTAGATGCCAAAAGAATCAGGTTGGATATGAATTCGTGTATACTTTTGATAGTCGTCCTCTAGATGCCATGCACAAACATATTGTCTCTTCATATTTTAATTATGCTTTAGAACATTCTTTTAGCTTAAAATGAACTAAAAACCAAGGAGTATATATGAGACAACGATTTATATGCAAAAAATCTAGAAACCCTCTCAAGCATACTGCTGGTCAGCTTCGTCGCCGACCTGCTCGCAAAAAATCTAGAAACCCTCGAATGTGCAGGAATCACTCGTTTATCATTCTGATGATGAGCACGAATCATTCTTTTATGAGTTAGATTCTGAATTTTCTTTACTCAACAAATAATTCAACTTTGGAAAATGTTATTTTTCTGGATGTGAAATCTTGTTGTTCCGTACCTTGGAGTGCAGTGGATGGACTTTGTTCTTTCTAAAATATAAGCAAACATGTTTAGTTTTATTTGAATTTCATTGTAAAAGTATATTTGAATACAAAAGAAATAAGTCGATCATTTCAAATAGTTAAGGGTATTGTTGTCTTTGCACTAAAACAAATAATCTAAATACCAATAATCTATGTAAATTACCACTCCATCCAGATTATATAATCTCTGCACTATATCCATATTATTTAATCTGAATGGGAAACGAACAACCCCTAATTTAACATGTGAAAAAGCTTTCTCGATGGACCTCATTGGGATTGACGTGGGTGAACAATAGTTATACAGGGCTATTAACTCGCAGTGGTCAGTGGGAGCAGTTATTCGGTCCAGTTCAAATCTAGCAACCTATCAGTGCAAGATGTAAAGAAAATTCAGTCAATGCTGAGAGACCAGTATACTGGCGAGCTACCTTCATCGGCATGCATGGTTGTTGCACGACAACATAAGGAAGATGTCTCCCACTTCGGTCTAGAAGACTAATCGCGTTGACTCTCTTTGAAGGCACACAAGCAAATACTTCTTCCATTCTTTCGGTGGGAAAAGTCTGTCCTTAGCATAAGATGTACTTCATTCAAATTTGTATTATAAGCATCTTATCCTAACTACAAAAATAGAAATACTCTGTTGCTCTGTTTCCAAAGAGTAACATGCTCCTTTGTTTGCTTCATCAAATACAGGTCCACATGTTCAAGTACAACTTCTGTGTGTGTGTTTTTAATCTCTTTCTTTTCTTCAAAATTTTTCTCTATCTAAGCTACATTTCTGATATATACTTCTTCCATCTTTTACTAGGGCATATATAGCTAGGCTAACTGCATCAGGATTTAAAACTACAGGTAAAAACATGTTGGTTAACCCAGTTAACTGAAAAAACAGTCCGGCCTGTTTTCACCGGATGCTGGTTTATGGTGAAAACCGAACCTGTGTATTATAACCAGAGGTTTTTCCAGTTAAATTAGCCGGATGGTTTTTGCCTGGTTCCAAAATGGTCTCGGTTTATAAACCCTGATCATCACTCAACATTGCATGTAGTAATTTTCTATATAAAAATCGATTTTTCTTAAATAAATGGGTATCAGCTGATGTCGATTGGACAACGACGTGGTTTTATCACTTATCTCTTATGCCATGAATGTGCGGGCTTATCTTTAACTGATATATAATAACTATAGAAATGATTGAGTGTTTCATATAAGACAATATATTACGGTCTTGAAATACATTTTCATTCCATCGCTATCTTAACTCTGTTGTGACGAGGCAAATGGACGCACATCTAAAAGAATCAGATCTCATGATAGGCTGACGATACGCACATATGCATGACCTGGTATCCAACTTAATTAGTAATAATGTGATTATTAGTGGAGAATAGTTACTTCCTCGAGATGACTGCATAAAACCAGATTGTGTGTTGTGCAGAGGCTTTTTTTACGAAGCCATTCAACACTCTTTATTGATCATGAAAGGCAAGTACATCGTTTACCAGTTGCTGCATAAGAAAGTTCGGAGGCACATCGGCCCAAATACCTGTGTTTTTCTCTCTAAAAGCTACTTGAGCTAGCTCATGAGCCACATTGTTTGCTTCCCTATTATAAAATTCAATAAAAATTGAGCTAAGACTGTACCAAAGCTTGTTACAGTCATCATAAATCGCTGCTCCTGTAGATGTCGATAAACCTCCTCCCGTCGTTGTCTCATAGACGAACTGCATATGCCAGCTCAAAACCTTCCTTTAGCACAATCACATGAGGGAAATATTTTTGAACTGCATCTACAAACCCGCCTGTATAATCTCTAATCATCACTCCCATACTTTATGTTCATGAGTCAGGATGAAAGCTAGCATTAGTGTTCAGCTTAAGTTTACCTTCTGGGGATTTTGACAATTGCTCTACTTCCTCCCTCTCCCTCCCCGAGCGCTGCCACGGGCTCCCCTCCTCGTCCCCGAATGGCGTTGCGGGCTCCCCTCCTCCCAAAGCGCCACCAAAGGCTCCTCTACCTCTCTCCCTGAGTGTTGATGCGGGATACTCTGCCTCCCTCCCCAAGCGCCACTGCTATGGGCTCCCCTCCTCCTCCCCGAGTGCCATCGCGGGCTCCTCCGCCTCCCTTCCTGAGCATCACCACCGTGGGCTCCCCTCCTCCTCGCCGAGTGCCACCGTGGGCTCTCCTCCTCCTCATCGAGCACTGCCACCATGGACTCCCCTCCTCCCCAAGCACCGTCGTGAGCCCCTCCGTGTCAACAATCCCGTCCCCAAGTCGTTCGCGTCAGCAACCCCATCCTCAAGCTCCTCGATGTTGGCGACCTCATCCCCGTGCTACTGCATCCATGTGCGCCCCATCCTCCCTCGCCCCCTCTATCACACCAGAGTCGTGCCTCATGCACGAATGCAATGCTAGCCAACTGTCGTAATGACAGTCGAAACCTCTCCTTCATCAGTACTATATGATGACAAGCTTTTATGTCTCACTACAGGAGAATTGTCTTGTAGAGGCATTTTCTAAAATGTCTCATAAATGCCTTGTCATGCATTATCTCTAAAAATATAGTGACACTTTATAAATTATCTTTATAAAATTAGTGATATCTTTATAGAGGCGTTATTAATATAGCATTTAATTTTATAAAAAAATACAAAGTTGTTGTGAAGTCATCATAATCGCTGCTCCTGTAGATGTCGATGAACCTCCTCCCATCATTGTATCGTAGACGGACTGCATATGCCAGCTCAAAACCTTCCTTTAGCACAATCACATGAGGGAAAAAAATTTGAACTGCATCTACAAACCCGCCTGTATAATCTCTGATCATCACTCCCATACTTCATGTTCATGAGTCAGAATGAAAGCTAGCATTAGTGTTCAGCTTAAGTTTATCTTATGAGGATTTTGACAATTGCTCTACTTCCTCCCTCTCCCTCCCCGAGCGCCACCACGGGCTCCCCTCCTCGTCCCCGAATGCCATTGCGGGCTCCCCTCCTCCCAAAGCGCCACCAAGGGCTCCTCTGCCTCTCTCCCTAAGCGTTGATGCGGGATCCTCCGCCTCCCTCCCCAAGCACCACTGCTATGGGCTCCCTTCCTCCTCCCCGAGTGTCATCGCGGGCTCCTCCGCCTCCCTCCCCAAGCATCACCACCGTGGGCTCCCCTCCTCCTCACCCAACGCCACCGTGGGCTCCCCTCCTCCTCACCAAGCACTGCCACCATGGACTCCCCTCCTCCCCAAGCAACACCGCGAGCCCCTCCGCGTCAACAACCCTGTCCCCAAGTCGTCTGCGTCAGCAACCCCATCCTCGAGCTCCTTGATGTTGGTGACCTCATCCCCGTGCTACTGCATCCATGTGCGCCTCATCCTCCCTCACCCCCTCTATCACACCAGGGTCGTGCCTCATGCACGAGTGTAGTGCTAGCCGACTACCATAATGACGGTCGAGACCTCTCCTTCGTCAGTACTATATGATGACAAGTTTTTATGTCTCTACAAATAACTGCAATAGGTTAACATCTCTGAATTATACTCCCTCCATTCCAAAATTGTTGTCGCCATTGACTTTTTTTTGCTACCTTTGACCATTCATCTTATTCAAAAAAATTTAAAAAATATAATATATTTTCTTATGATTTGATTTATTACTAGATAAAATTTAAATATAATTTATAATATTTCATATTTAAACAAATATTTTGAATAAAATGAATGGTCAAAGATAACAAAAAAAGTCAATAGCGACAATAATTTTGGAACGGAGGGAGTACTTATTTGTATACTTATGCCTATTGTTAAGTATTTAGGCAATTTCATAATTAATTTAATCCAGAAATACACGTAGATGAGATGACGATTAACATACTGAGTAAACAAATAACACAGTAAGGGTGAAAGGCATACCTCACGGAGGGACCTGTGCCATAGGCACTGACGGCTCCATTCTCACGAGTCATTTTCGTGAGTATGTTTGATTTAGTCGATCTTGGTCGATGTAGGAAGATGTACATAGTGCGGTCCCACAAACGGCCTCCTGTAAGTAGTCATAGTAGTTTGTAGTGGCGGATTGATCAGCGAGCAGTCGCGAAAGTGCTCCCTAAAAACCTGATCGCCCGCACACCCGAAGCAGATGTCGCACGTGGGAGAAGGTTCCAAAGGCCTGCTCTCCTTGCCCTCTGTGCGCGCAGAGGACATGGACGGGGAAGACTCAAAAGGCAACTCGAGAGGAAGGAGAAAAGTTGTGATCTCACGATTGGCTTTCAGGTGACTCCCGGGAAGGATTATATAGCGTGTCCTGAATTGATGGAATTAAAGGCTCCGTATTCGACGTCGTAATGGAAGGTATAATTGCATTTGATTCCCGACTCCGTAATCAACACTGTAATGGAAGATATAATTGCAATTGATTCCCTCACGTAACTAAAATATCAATCGTGTCTGTTTCCAAAAAAATGAGACCACGCTAGCCAGACTTGACGCGACACGGCATGCACGCACATAGCAGAAGCAGCCAGCTAGCCAGCCACGACACGCCTCGCCTCGCCTCGTCATGTCACGCACGCACGGATGCCCTGCCCGCCCTGGCACGGCACGACACGACACGACACAACTCAGCTCGGCGACGAACGCGGCGCGCACGCGTGTGTGGCTCACCTTTGGCCTTTCTCAACTTCTCTAGGGGATATACAGGTATTCCACCTAATAAGTTGGGACAATAAATAATAAGAATCCCATATGGAACTAAATCATTATAATATTAATATGGGCCTAGACTATTTAGAATGAATAAGATTTATATGGGCTTAAAGGTCCATAATCCAGCAATCCCCACCAAGTCTAGTGCTCATAGAAAATGCTCTCATAAATCTTTCTCTTGTTTGATATATCAGTGTTTCGATGGAGACTATTAAGTTGAACTTTCACCTAGAACAAAGGTTACGCCTTTTCACAACTAAGCAATGGACTAAGCCTTAAATTGTTAGTTTTGTGCAAAAAGATTTTACCTGAGTCCTTTACTAATACTACATTGCCAATAAGCATCCCGTCTGCTTGGGAGTATACAAGAGCATCTCCAACTGACTAGTCAAAAATGAATAGTTAAAATTCTGATTTAGCTATTATGTAAAATAAAATGGCTAGCAAAAATGTGATGAAACCCAACAGCCTCTCTAAATTTTAACCCTCTTTTTATTCAAACCATTGTGGGCTTCATAATTTTATATGTGGACTTGATTTAACACTACTCATAACCCATGGGCCTAGAATTTTTGCTCAGCCAATCACAACGTGACATGATTGAACGGAGAAAAGAAAATACAAAGGAAGGGGATCGAAACAGGGTTTCCACTTCCCAGATGTCATGGATGAGACTTGGAGCTCCAATCAACATAGGGAAAGAGGGATAGGACAAGCTGGGAGTGGAGGAATCGGATTCCACTTCCCAGATGTCATGGAGTGCATCCATTTGAAGGGAGAAATTAGTTTTCAAGCCATGAGAAGTTGTGACTGTTTTGGAGAAGATGGCCACGATGGGTCTTGAGTTCGAACTGGTGGTGAAACAGAACCTGACGACGTTAAAACTAGACCTGGTGGTGGTGATTTCGTCCTTCAGCTGAGCAAATCGACGACGTGATTTGACTATGCAGAAAGGTGTTTGGTACGGGGATATGGCGGAGGGGCGCGTGCAGGAGAGCAGGACGACGCGCAGGAGCCGAAAACAGAGGACGGAAATTGCGCTCGTGCGACAATAGAGGGATGGCAAGAGTCGCGGCCTCGGTAAAGATGCCGAGCACGGGAGCGAGCGAGGATAGCGAGCAGAAAAAATTACAGAGCAGGTTACACAAGCTGTTGGATCGACATTTTTCTTCTTTTTTCTATATTTAGCTAGCAGTTCTAATTTAGAAAGTCTAACAGAGATGCTCTAAGTCATACTCCTGCCCCATTCTTGAGTGTTTTAGATATTCTCACCATCTCATAGATTGTGACTATCAGTTAGACTCATATACATAGGTGTGTTTCTCGAAAGATATCCTATAGGACGATATCTTTGTTTCTCATAAGCCATTTGGAACACATTAAGGTTAAAACCAGCCTGTCACATAGTATTAGTAAAGAAGTACATCAGAGATAGACCGGTTAAGGGTCTTTCCTCTCAGACTATTACTAGCTTATTTTACCATTCTGTTTCACGGGATCTCCAATAACATAGAACACGTTACCACTATAATAGTCTATCAAGTGGGTCTCCAGCCCATCTCACTTGATGCACTGTCTATCACATTACGTGATAGCCTCTTGATAAATTGGTCTACCAGATTTTTAGACATATGGATATAATCCAACGCTATAACTCTGTAGTTTCTCAATCTTTTGACAGATTTTAGCCGCCTTTTTATATGCCTTGTGGATTTTATGTTATCCTTAGAACTGTTCATCTAGACTATCACTATCTGATTATCATAGTTTATGGAAATAGACGATATTGGTTTTTCAAACACCGGTAGGTCCATAAGAAAATCACGAAGCCACTCAGCCTCAATACCGGCGGTATCCAAAGCTATAAGTTCTGCTTCCATAGTTGACCTCGTTAAGATGGTCTGCTTGCAAGACTTACAGAAAACAACACCACCTCCAAGCAGAAACACATATCCACTCGTGAAACACATCTCATCAGTATCAGATATCCAGTTTGCATCATAATAACCCTCTAGTACTCTTGGGTACCTGGAATAGTGAATGCCATAGCTTGTAGTACCCTTAAGATAGCGCTATATTCTCTCAAGAGCACGCCAGTGATCATCTCCCGGGTTTGACACAAACCAGCTCAGTTTGCTCATATCAAAAGAGATGTCAGGCCTCGTGGCGCTAGCCAAGTATATAAGCGAACCAATGATTTGGGAGTATCTTAATTGATCCCTTGCTATTTTTCAGTTTTTCCTCAATAGCACACTAGGGTCATAGTGCGTGGGAGCAGATTTACAGTCGCTATACCCAAAATGACTTAAGACCTTCTCCACACGGTGGGATTGTATTATTGTAACCCCACCATTACCTTCTCTTTGTAGCTTGATATTAAGAATAACGTGTGCTACTCCCAAATCTTTCATCTCGAAGCTTTTGGACAAGAAGTCCTTTACCTCCTTAATCACATTAAGGTTGGTTCTAAATATTACTATGTCATCAACGTATAGACACATGATGACTCCCTCTCCCCCACCATATTGGTAATACACACATTTGTCAGTTTTGTTCACAACAAAGTCAGACGATATCAAAGTCCTTTCGAACTTCTCGTGCCATTGCTTAGGAGCTTGTTTAAGGCAGTACAGAGATTTTAATAATTTACACACCAGACCCTTTTGACTATCTATTACAAATCCATCAGGCTGATCCATGTAGATCTTCTCATCTAAATCTCCATAAAAGCTGTCTAAGACCATGTGAGGCTGCCAGGGAAAGTAATACTCGAATCATGGTCAAACAAGCAATGAGTGAGTAGGTGTTGAAATAATCTTCACCCTCTTTCTGTGAATATCCCTTAACCACAAGTCTTGCCTTGTACCTCTCAATTGTACCGTCGGGTCTTAGCTTTTTCTTGAACACTCATTTGCATCCTATGGGCTTGCACCCGTAAGGACGTTCAACAATTTCCTAAGTACCATTAGACATAACTGAGTTCATCTCGTCCCTTACTGCTTCCTTTCAAAAGTCAGCATCAGGAGAGGAGTATGCCTCTTCAATGGTTTTTGGTGTGTCATCCACGAGCTATACAATGAAGTCGTTTCCAAAGGATTTGACAGTCCTTTGTCTCTTACCCTTTCGGGTGACCACATTGTCATCCTCCTCAGGATTACGTACATGGGGTTCCTCATTTTGTATTACCGGAGTAAAGAGCTCATGGGAAATTATAGATTTATGATTAGACGTGTTGTATGTATTTTTAAAAGGAAATTCACTCTAAAAAAATTTAGCATCTCTGGACTTTAAAATTATACCCACTGACACATTTGGTACTCCAGATTTCACAATTAAAAATCTATAACCCACATTGTTGGTAGCATAACCTAGGAAAATACAGTCAACAGTTTTTGGTCCAAGTTTGCGCTTCTTGTTGATTGGCACATTCACTATGGCCAAACAACCCCATGTGCGCAAATATGACAGATTTAATCTTTTCTTATGCCATTTCTCGAATGGTGTAATTTCTTTATCCTTTGTGGGAACTCTATTCAGAACATGACATGCTGTCAAAATCGCCTTACCCCATCATTCCTTAGATAAACCAGCTATCTCTAACATGGCGTTACCCAAGTCAGTTAGAGTTTGGTTTTTTTTCTTTCGGCAATTCCATTGAATTCAGGTGAGTAAGGCGGTGTCCTTCATGAATAATTCCATGTTTCACATAGAATTCAGAAAAGTCATTAGAAAGATATTCTCCTCCACGGTCGGATCTTAAATGTTTAATTTTCCTTTCAAGTTGGTTTTCTACTTCAGCTTTATAGATTTTAAAACATTACAACGCTTCATCTTTTGATTTCAACAAATACACATAGCAGTATCTAGTACAGTTATCTATAAAAGTTATGAAGTATCTTTTATCACCTCTAGTCAATTCACCATTCATCTCGCATAAATCAGAATAAACAAGTTCTAATGCCTCTAAGTTCCTTGCCTCCGCAACCTTGTGAGGCTTGCGAGGTTGCTTAGATTGCACGCACGCATGGCACTTAGAATTTTTGACTAGATTAAATTTCAAGATTAAATTCAGCTTTGCTAGTCGTGTCATACAGCCAAAGTTAATGTGACAAAATCATGAATGCCAAATATCCGACTCATCTGTAATAATGATATTGTTCACAACTTTATTACAAATATAGCCATGCAAAGAAAGGTGGAACAAGCCTCCACAATCATAGCCTTTTTCAACAAATGTCCCATACCTGAAAAGTATCTATTTATTAGATTCATAGACAATTTTATAACCATCTCGACACAATTAAAAACCACTAATAAGATTCTTTTTGATAGAGAGGACATGCTACACGTGCTTTAATGACATCGTTTTTCCTAAAGTGAACTTCAGAATGACCGTACCAACACCAAGAATATGCGTATGTGACCCGTTTCCCATCATCAAGTCTCCTGTTATGCTGACCTGATAAGAAGAAAACAAAGAAATATTAACACACACATGAACATTAGCTCCAGTATCAATCCACCACTCTGGTGATTGACAGACTGAAAGAACAATGGGTGAAGGATTACCGTACCCAGAAGTCCCTCCATTAGTATCGATAATGACCATATTTGCAGATTTCTTCTCCTGTTTAAATTTACGGTCTAGGCATGCACTTGCCCAATGCTTACAGCTCCCGTAAACAAAACAACCACCTTCTTTGTTTTGTTTCTTCTTAAAATTGGTCGTTTGCTTAGGCTTCTCCTGTTTGTCCTTCTTCTTCCTTTTGTATGAGTTTTTCTTCTGTACCATATTGGCACTAGAAGGTTCTCCCACACCCTTTCCATATGTGTCTTTTGCTCTCGCCCTCTCTTCAACATCAAGAGTCCCAATGAGTTTAGACACGCTAAACTCTTGTCTCTTGTGTTTTACAGAAGTAGCAAAATCCCTCCAAGAAGGTGACAACTTAGCGATAAGAGCGCCTGCCACGAACTTGTTAGGTAGCACACATGAAAACTATTTGAGTTTCTTAGCTAGAACCTGAATTTCATAAGCTTGTTCAATTACCGGATGGTTCTCAACCATCTTGTAGTTAAAAAATTGCTCCATGACATACAACTCACTTCTGGCATCAGAAACACCGAACTTAGTGTCCAAAGCATCCCATAGGTCTTTTGCAGAGGTGCACGTGATGTATGAGTCCACATACTTATCAGCTAGAGTGCTAATCACGGTGATTCTGAATAGGTTGTCAGCCATTTTGAACTTTTCCTCCTCTTCTGGAGTGAATTGTTCTAGCTTCTCGTTCACAGTCTGATTGCAGTTCATAGCTATAAGCCATAGGATCATTTGAGCACGCCATCTCTTATAGAACGCACCATCAAATGCATTTGGCTTCAGCGCAGCAGCAAAACCACTAATAGAAAATTGCCTAATAATAGGTTTTTGGATTGTTAAGTATTTAGGCAATTTCATGATTAACTTAATCCAAATATACACATAGATGGTGATGATGATTAACACATTGAGTAAACAAATAAGACAGTAAGGGCGAAAGGCATACCCCACAGAGGGACCTGTGTCGTAGGCACTGGCAGCTCCATTCTCTTGAGTCATTTTCGTGAGTATGTTTGATGTAGTCAATCCTGGTCAATGCAGGAAGAGGTATGCAGTACGGTCCCACGAACGGCCACCTGGAAGTAGTTGTAGTAGTTTGTCGTGGCGTTTTGATCAGCGAGCAGTCGCAAAAATGCTCCCTAAAAACCTGATTGCCCGCACACCCGAAGCTGATGTCGCACGCGGGAGAAGGTTTCGAAGGCCTGCTCTCCCTACCCTCTGTGCGTGCAGAGGATTTGGACGAGGAAGACTCATAAGGCAAGTCGAGAGGAAGGAGGAAAATGGTGATCTCATGATTGACTTTCAGGCGAGTCAAGGGAAGGATTATATAGCGTGTCCCGAATTGATGGAATTAAAGGCTCCGCATTCAATATTGTAACGAAAGGTATAATTGCAATTGATTCCCAGTGCCATAATCAATAGTGTAATGGAAGGTATAATTATAATTGATTCCCTCACGTAACTAAAATATTAATCACGTCCGTTTCCAAAAATTGAGACCACGTCAGCCAGACTTGACGCGACACGGCACGCACGCACGTAGCAGAAGCAGCCAACCAGCCAGCCAGCCATGCCTCGCCTCGCCTTGTCACGTCACGCACGCATGCACGGACGCCCACCCGCCCCGCCCCGGCACGGCACAGCTCAGCGGCGCGCGCGCGTGTGACTCACCCTTGGCCTTTCTCAACTTCTCTAGGGGATATACTGCTATTCCACCTAATAAGTTAGGACAGTAAATGATAAGAATCCCATATGGGACAATAAATTATTATAGCACTAATATGGGCCTAGACTATTTAGAATTAATATGATTTATATGAGCTTAAAGGTCCATAATATCCAGCACATTTTTCTTCCTTTTGCACTCAATCATTTCTGCTACTTGCTGCCATACTTGTGTTTGATGCTCATATGGTATACTTGCTATCATATTATAGTCTCTTATTTGTATACTTATGACTTTTCTTTCTTTGCACTCAATAATTTATCGCATACTTGTTGCCATCTCTAAAATATGCTAGTAATATTTTCTTGTCGCCATAGTGTCATACTTGTAGTACACTTGCTGCCATACTAGCTACCATCTCTGAAATATCCTAGTATTATTTACTTGCTGCTATCTCTGAAATATTCTAATATTGTTTACTTGTTATCATCCTTGTAGTTTACTTGTTGTCATACTTGTAATTTAAAGCATGTTAGATGTTCATTGTTTGGGGAGATTTTTTTTTTTTTTTTGCATAAGGGCCAAGCAATTGGAGCTGAAAATGTTCACAGTTTTGAAGCATTTTTTTGCTGCCATATGTTAGATGCTCATTACCCTGTATATATTTGATGTCATATATATTTAATTTGCTGCCATATATATACTTGCTACCATAGTTACTAATTTGATACTCATTGTCCCATACACTTGCTGTCATAATTACTAGTATTTTTTGCAATCATACTTTATTTTTCATCTTACTTGTCACTTTTTAAAAATAAGTATGGATGCTACATAGATGATCGGCTCATGCTCAATGATGAAAGCGGGGCTAAGAGAGACTAGTGTAGCGACATGGACAATATCCTAGGATATTGGATACATATTAACATACGAGTCAAGGACCTTAGAGCGTTGGAAGGCCGTTGATTTGACAACCCGCACTAAGAGCAAATTTTGACTCTTCTATTCTTCTCCTTGACTCTCTATACTACTTATCTATTCTACTCCTTGTCTCTCTCTAAACTAGTCATCATATTAAATATAAGGTATCAAAACTTTCCTATCATATTGGACAAGATGCCCTCACAAGAAGGAAATGTGTTAGAAGCAATAAATCCGAAAGGACAATGGGGATTGTCTTTTGACAATGAACAATGGGAAGAAACAGAGGAGTCACATCCTCCACCACCTAAGACTTGTCGATCAGGGAGCCCAAACCCTGATTTCGTGCCTCAAGAGGAGATATCTTCTGAAAGATAATCTTTCTCAATTATGGAGAATTGTCTCTTAGATTTCTTCAACTAAATTATATTTCTTATATCCTAGGGTCTGCAATGAAGTGCCTGTCGGCTATTGCAACAAAGGCGTCAGTCGATGAGGCCCATAAGCAGCCGGAAGAGGAACCGGTGGCAGTCCAAGTGTCCACACACAAATGCAAGCATGGTGAAAGCTCCGTGAATAAGGCAAAGGGCATTTATGAGGCTATTTCACTAGCCCCCATGGACGGACACCGATTGAATCCGCTGATGTCAATGCCAACTAGCGGAATAGTTGTTGTAAAGTGGTGAAGGACACATGCAAAATCACATGGCAAGATTAGAGCAAAGTCCTGGATACCCGAAAAGAGGAGATATGGGATGACGTCAAGGAAGCCATCTGGTTCCAACCAACAGATCTCGAGAGAGCAAGAAGGCAACGATGACCACTCTCAGTAGCATCTTTTGGGATTACAAGTTCATGCTCAACTTCCAATACGTCAAAAAGAACCAAACCCCATTCAACAAGCACAAACATATCAATCAGTAGGAGTGGGATGAGTTTGTTGCATAGAAGATGAGTAATGCTACGAAGGAGCTCAGTGAAATGATGTTTGAGCTCAATAAGAAGAACAAGTACAGGTTGTGGTTAGGTATAGGTGGTTATAAAAAAAAGATTCCAATGTAGAGAGAGAGAGAGAGAGAGAGATGGAAGCAAAAATCCGCACAGAAGGAAAACACGGTCCTTTGCCAAACACCGATGAGCGTGCTATAAAAACTAGATTTATGCTCGTTCAGACTTAACTGAAGAAGGGGAGATTATTGTGAAGGATTCAACGACAGTTGAAGTTTTGCAAGAAGGTTTCTCTAGTACATCCGCAGACCTATAGAAGAATCATATATTGCACAAGAAAGATCAAGAAGAGAAAGCCAAGGAAGAGTGAAGGCGACAATTTATTATGTTCGCTATTGACCAACAAAGTGGTCGTGTGGACCTTAGTAGTTTGCAGAGGAAAGTGCCCAACCTATGGGCCACTATGGATATCGTTTTTCATCATACATCCTCATCCACACAACGAGAAATGGAGGACATCACTGAGGATACTCTTTTTGAGCTGCATGTGCCATTTGGTTACAAGGGGAAGACAATCAAGGTTGCATCACCCATGGCACTTCCAGGACAGACGCTTCATAACGGGGATATCCCTTCCAGTTATGTGGGGTCTCTATGTTGGAAATAGTACATGGATATGAGGACAACGAGATTGAATACCCGATACCAGAGGTGGGTATAGAAACTCTCCCAGATGCTATTGACTCTTTCATCACATGGAAACTATGTAATGTTGTTCTCTTGATGCCACGATCTTCTCCACCCCCATTGTCTAGTCACGGGCCATTTCATGTGAGCCAACCACTCACGACAGGTGGACAATCGTCTCTTGTATTGCTTCGGGCAACAGGGTCCAATCTCTTCATGTTGAAGCCGAAATTACTCACAGTCCCATACTCTACAGTGACAACAAGCCTCTGCCAATCACTGTTGAAGGTTCCATAGAGGTCGTGATAGTTGAAGTTAAGGCTTTGCCAGTTGCTGTCAAGCCTCAACCAGTTGTCGTTGAGCATTCGCAAGTTGTCGTTGAGCGTCCGCAAGTTAAGGCCATAATCCCAAAGAGTATTACCTCTTTCGACAAAGACCCAAAGGACCCACAAACAAAAAGCGAATATTGATAAGTACTTGGTCGGAATGAAAAAGCGTTTAGCAACCACTGGCAGAATCATCCTGCCAGATCCTCGGGACATATTGTCATATGACGATAATATTTTTGACGAGACTGACAACAATGTGGATTACCCGATATTCATAATGGTAAGCCCCTTATATCAAAGAATTTGTACAAGAACCTACCATGGGAGATGCAGAAATTGCATGACTGGTACATGATGGCATCAGAGGAAGAGATGAAGAGATCAATGTGATCACTTGTAAGATTACATCGATGGTGTTCAACGAAGAAGGCAAGGAACAAATATTACCCTATTTTGGAAAGATATTCACCTAATGTTTTGGCTAGGCAAGATGGACATCACCTTGTGGTGCATGTAAGTGTCACGTTTGATCTTCTTCATATTTTGAAGCACATGTGAACATATTATCTTGTGCTTATTTTTATTAGCATGAATTCGTTCTTCCAAAGAAAGAAAGCCGATAGAGAAGATTGGAAAATCGCCTACCTCAACCCGAACCACATTAACCAAAGCGCGATCAAACCGATGATTAATGAGGCTGAGCACTCGGACAAGACACCAAAAGAGCTAGCTCAAATGAAGGCAGATAGGACAAAAGAAGCAAGGACTCGGGTTATAAATTACATATATGATTGTTTCATGAAGTGGTAGGATAGAGAAGTCATGTTGTTCCCCTACAACTTCAAGTACATTGGACCACTATTGCCTTCATCATCTATCCAATGTTAAAGATAAATGCAATCATAAGTAACTTTGTATCATCATTGTTGTAGTGATCTGTCTATGGCTATTTCCAAAAAACGGGTACCTTCTGGCGCTGGATAGTCTTAACTATGACAATAAGTTATACAATGATATTTTGAGCATCATAGATTTGTAAGAAGTTAATCATTGTATGTATGATTTGATGATGATAATATCATCTAATAATACAATTTTATTGATTATCTAGTGCTTACTAGAAATATGTCAAAGCAGGAGAGTCACACCATCATAGACGGAAAAAGAATATGTACTTCCAGCATAGATGTTGGCTAAAATCTATATGCATCTCATACATGTCGTTATCATACTATACGTCCATATAATTATCCACAATGTAACTTGTGTTCTCTATTTTATAGTGCTACAAGCTAATACAAAAAAGTATACATTATGGCTACAACATGTGTATGTTCTGGTCTAGCACTTCAACTTAGCTAATGAAGAGGTAAGTTGATTTTGTTTATGCCCATTTTAGTTTATTCTTGATTTTTGCTATGTTATGTTTACATACTCTACTATATCTAACACAGAAAGCTACAAGGAAAAAAAAGTAGAATAGATTACAAAAAGCAAAAGATTTAAAGAGGTATGATCCCCAAGAAAAAAGTCCATTTGAGTACAAATGATATGTATATAGTTGTGGCTCATCTTTATCGTTTTCTTTTAAGAGAGGTAACTAGAAATTATGTGCGGCATTTTGCCGCACTTTTTTGCTTTTATTAGTTTTTGTATTGACCCTATTTGAATCTATTGTTATGTCATAATATTAGTTGCATATGCATGATAGATTGATAAGTAGATGAATCAAAGTTCAATAGTACATTATTGCACTTTGTTCATTAAATGTTGTCTAAAAAGCAGTAAGATGATAGGAGGTACATTATTGAGTTATTTATGTTGTTTACTATACTTACAATTATGCATCTTTAACTTATAGATAGTAATATTTTAGATGACTCGTCCATTTTATATAACAAAATTGTATTCTTCACAGAGTATCAAATAACTTGATTATGCAAGTAAATCAGGAACCCGAAAGGGCTTTAGTCTAGTTGTTAGAGTACCTAGGTTCGACTCCTGTGGGAGCGAATTAACAGGATTGGAATAAAAAATAAAACAAAATTGGTTGGCGCTTCTACTAATGACTTCATAAAAAGAATGCATAATTTGAGAAAGATATAAAAAGTTATAATGTCAAATAAATTGGGTCAGAAGTATATTTTAAATGTCCTGACTTTTTCTATATATAAAAAATAAAAATATATGATTTGTCAAGGAAGATTGTATTTTAAAGATTAGCAGGGTCAATTTCACCCATAGAAAGTAGGTATGAAGAAAATGCATATTCGTTTTATACGACCATCCCGTCTTACTATGTTATGTGTCAGTTTCTTCTCTGAGTCATGGTTGTGTACTTGTGTGGCTCTATTTGGTCAGCTCTCAGAACACCAATGCTGGTTTAAATCGAATGGTATGAATTAAGGTTGGTAAAATCGATTTGCTTCAAACCTCGGTCATCACATGACTTCTCTATTTGGATTTAAATTAAGGACAATAATGCAACAGTAGCATGCAGAGCTCTGATTCCACTGTTTTTTCTCCATGGTTCGATGCTCAAACTTTGTTTCATTTTCTCTCCTGGGTCTGTTCTATGCCCGTAGTCTGTCATGTTCCGTGGCGTGGTATTTGCCTATGATGGACATTGTTGGCATGCTTGAAAGCAGGTGGCAGATGCAGAAAGTTAAGGATAGAGGTCAGGATTTTTTTTTCACGTTTGACTGTGGGACAGCAGTAATGCAAGGAGGAAAATTCTGGAAAGACATAGCATTGTTACACCACGTGAACACCTAGCTAACATCATATATATTTACCGTTGATTTATAATCTGATGAGTAATTGTTATTTTACTGATGTGGGGCTATAAAATTGGAGAGAATGCACGATTCAAATCGAATGGTGTAAATTAAGGTTGGTAAAATCGATTTGCTTCAAACCTCGGTCATCACATGACTTCTCTATTTGGATTTAAATTAAGGACAATAATGCAACAGTAGCATGCAGAGCTCTGATTCCACTGTTTATTATCCATGGTTCGATGCTCAAACTTTGTTTCATTTTCTCTCCTGGGTCTGTTCTATGCCCGTAGTATGTCATGTTCCGTGGCGTGGTAGTTGTATGATGGATATTGTTGGCATGCTTGAAAGCAGGTCAGAACGGTGCAGAAAGTTAAGGATAGAGGTCAGGATTTTTTTTTTCACGTTTGACTGTGGGAAAGCAGCAATGCAAGGAGGAAAATTCTGGAAAGACCTAGCATTGTTACACCACGTGAACACCTAGCTAACATCATATATATATATATATATATATCGTTGATTTATAATCCAATGAGTAATTGTTTTTTTTACTGACGTGGGGCTATAAAATTGGAGAGAACTTACCACATTTACTAGTATAAAGATTAATCCAATAGCTAAGTGTTTTCATTCATATGATACATTAGCAACAAAGCATACGACATTTTATGGGTGGACTGGTTCGAAACAATCATATGACGCTAAGAAGTCAAAAGAAGATGATAACAATACACTAGGGTCTATATAAGATATTTTATAATAAATATTGTTTATATATTGTATTGATCTCTAAATATGCATGCTAAAATGTCTTCTTAGGCTATTGTATATATTGTGATTTCTATATATAGGTTTAAATACTGAAATGAATATTATATTTTTATTTTTATTTTATTTTTATAATATAAGTAGCGATAGTTGACATCTTCAACCACCACTAGTATTGTTGGAAATAACGGAGGTTGGAGATGTCAACCGTCACTATTTGATGCAATATTAACGGCGGTTGACATTTCAATCGTCACTAAAAGGCTTCTACAGCGGCAAGTTGTTTGCTTCTGAGATCATCTGCTACTATAAACTTTTTTTTAACTACGGTTGCGTTGCGGCGGACAGATCTGCCCGCAGCTTCAATCCTTTTTCAACCGCTTCTACAGACCAGTTTTATAGTAGTGCGATACCGGCTGGCAATGGCCACGAGATCATCATGACCTTCCCAAGAGCCAACTTGCACTAGCTAATGTATCACGGGCTTGTGGACTTGTATTTCAAAATGCCTATGGAGGAGTTTTATTTAGATGAAACTGAATATATATAATTGTCAAGATTTAAAACATAATGACACAAGCACAGACAAGCACAGGAGACGAGGAATTTCATTTAATCCTATAAATAACAAAGAATTAAAGGCTATAAAACATTAAAGTGAAACTTTAAATTATAGAGATGGTTTCATTTATGATTTTAAAACAATTTAGGTGATATGACACTTCTGAAAATAAATCATGGCTTGCCGGATTATTTATTGGGTTTAGGGACCTGGATAATAAATCTGTATTCTTTTCAGTAACCAGTTTCGATTGTGACTTTATTTGTTTGATGCTGTGAATATCTTATCTGTCATTTCTCAACTGTTCGAAGGACTGAAACGTTTCTTTTAGAGAAGGAATGTGCTGTCTCAAGTTTAGATACACAGTGTATCTTTGGATCTACAATGAGACACGTGTACATCACTCTTCATAAAGAAGAGTAATTAGATGTTTCATTGGAGCAACTAGATCGTACTATGGTCAAAGTGAACTTATAAGAAGACAGATCTACATCTGTTATAGACGAGAGCATTTCTTTCATGTTTTTGGGTCTTTCTCGAATGTAGAGTTCTGTAAACTGTAGAGTTCACAGATTTTGAATAATTTGTCGTCTTTGTCATCCTTTTCTAATGACAGAGAGACAATTAAAGACGGCAGATGAATCAGAGTGCAGAGCCGTGAGAAACTGACACATTAATACTCCGAATATTTAAGTGTTGTCACATCAATTTTGAATATTAAATATATTGATTAAATATAAAATTAATTATATATTTGATGTTAATTTGCGAGACAAATCTATTAAATTTAATTAAATCATCATTAAAAAATGTTACTGTAGCATTATATTATTTAATTATAATGTAATTAGTCTTAATAGATTCATCTCATTATTTAATTGGTGGATTATAAACTGAATTTTGTTAATAATCTATATTTAATACTTTTATTTAATATCTAAATATTCGATTAAACGACTCTAAAAATTCGAGACCACGAAACGAACATACTCACAGAAAAGTGGAGCTATACATTTCAGACATTTATGCACAGTAATTTTCGTACGACTACAAGTCAATAAGGCTGACTCCAATAAGGAGAGCTATTTTTGAGAGACAAATTAAGATTTGCCTATCATACACAGTATTTTGCATCTTCTTTAAATAGTAGCATCTCTAACTGTTACATTGCAAATGTCACTCAGCCATTTCGGCGAACACATTAGTTGCACCAATTCACCTTGCCTCATAGCCATGCCGAGTCGGCACCATCGCGCGCACCTGCCTCCCCACGCGAGCTGAGTTGCCGCTGCACCCACCTCCTCACACGAGCTGAGTTGCCGCCGCACCCACCTCCCCACGCGCGTGCTCTAGCCGCCGCCATGCGAGGTCACGCGTCCCCATGCTCGAGCCATCGCGCGAGGTCGCACCGCTGTGTCCGCACCTCCACGCATGAGCTCGAGCTGCCGCCGCGCCCACCTCCCCCCGCGCGCGCTCGAGCTGCCGCCTGTGCCGAGCTCGCCTCGCACCGGCCGCCTCCTGTGTTGAGCTTGCCCGTTGCCGCCGAGGTCCGCCCGTAAGCTCGGCCTCCACGCGTGGTCCATCTCCGCTGCACGCCTCCGCCTCCACGCGTGGTCCGCGCCATCGAACTCCACCTATGGAAGTCCGCGCCCGCGTCACCGAGGTCCGTGCCCGCACCATCGAGCTCCGCCTTCCGAGGTCTACGCCTATGTCGTCGAGCTCCACCGTGGTCCATGCCCGCGCCGCCGAGCTCCGCCCAGCTCCATATCCCACGTTCCGCGCTTGCCTCCCGCGCACCACCCTCCCGGGCCTCTGCTCTGTGCTCGCTTCGCCTTCCTATGCGTTGCCTCTCACGCTCGCTTCACCTCCCGGGCGGTCGAGCGAATGCATCAGAGGAGAGAGGGATTGCAAATTTGGCTTTCCTCTCTCCTCCGATGTAAAATGGCTCACTGGTTGCCTCTTTTTATTGGAGTTGTTTCCGCCATGCGCAGTACTGTTCGATGAGACAAAAATACAATTGCCTCTCCTTGTTGAAGTTAGCCTAAGTATGCATGGTTGCCCACATCATCATAAAGTCCTCATCAACTAACTGCTCCGGATCCACTGCCTTAATTAGCTTCTCCGTGTATTGTTCACCAATCAGCACAACGTATCATGTCCATCTCGCAATAGTAGCAAGGTCTCAGCTCGAAGCATGGCAACAGCCTCCAAAGAAGCAGGAGGTGAAGGGAAGACGGCGGCGGCTGGCAACGGCGACGAGTTCACCATGACCAGCAACAGCAACACCTTCCCGGCCAACTTCGCCGAGATCGTCGCCTCTCTTCCCCAACCCCAAGGACCACAGTCCCCGATGTTCCCTTCCCTCCGCCTGTACCACGGCTTCTGGCTCCCGGAGATCACCCTGCTGAGCCTCCCCCAAATCCACGCCCGCTTCAATCCAGGCCCCACCGACGTCCTCGTCGCGAGCTTCCCCAAGAGCGGCACCACGTGGCTCAAGTCCGTCTGCTACGCCGCCGCGCGCAGGTCCGTGTACTCGCCGTCCGGCGACGACGGCAGCGGCGGGCACCCGCTGCTCAGCCGCAACTCCCACGACTGCGTCAGGTCGCTGGGCACGCTCGGGTTCTTGCAAGGAAGCAGCATCGACGACGCAGACGCAGATGCAGATGCAGCGCCCCGTCTCGTCGGGACGCACCTGCCGTACTCGTTGCTCCCGGCGCACGCCACCACGGGGGAAGCAGCAGGCGGGTGCCGGATCGTGTACATCTGCCGGGATCCCAAGGACACGCTGGTCTCCCTCTGGCACTTCAACTCCGGCATTGAGTTAGCCGACGCCGCCGGGATCGGAGGCCAAGTTCGAAGATGCGTTTGAGCAGTTCTGCAACGGCTGCTACGGGCTGGGCCCGCAGTGGGAGCACGCGCGGGAGTACTGGGAGGCGAGCAGGAGGAGGCCGGAGAAGGTGCTGTTCCTCGTGTACGAGGAGATGCTTCGTGACCCGGCGGGCTGGCAGCCTGAGGACGATCGCGGCGTTCATGGGGTGCCCGTTCACGGCGGCGGAGGAGGAGGGCTCCTCCGGCGTGGTGCAGGACGTCCTGGATCGGTGCAGCATCGACAAGCAGAGGAGCCTGGCGGTGAACAAGGACGGAGCGTACGTGGTCAAAGGCGTGCTGAGGATCGGCAACAAGAATTAATTTTTTTCGGAAGGGGGTGGCTGGGGACTGGAGGAACCACATGACCCCGGAGATGGCGGCGAGGCTGGACGGTATCGTCCAGGAGGCGATCGAGGGTACCGGCCTTACCTTCGGCGGCGACCGCGCAGTAACCAAACGGTAGCATGTGATGGTTTGTTCGGTGTGACGCATCTTCTCCACCTTAATTATGCACATGGCACATGCACCGAGACTTATCATAATAAAGCTTGTCTTTCTCTGAAGAAAACATACTAGTACATATGTATGCATGGTTGTGACTTGTGATATTCTCATGCTAATAATAAGGCCGAAACGACTCTGGTTGTTTTGATCAAGCAGGGTGGTCCTGTTTTTGCTACTGCCAACGCGATTCTGAATGCCGAAACGAATTCATCAAACCGTAGCCAACAACATTGGGCAAGACTTCATGTCCCGATGTTTCATAAAAAAGAAGACTTCGTGTGCCGACAGGCCCAAACAGCTGAAAATATCGGTTTGTTATGTATCGTTCAACGGTTAGAAGGTCCACTTCCGGAAGGGATTCACAATTTTTCAATAAACTGGTTTCTCCGTAACAAGGGTCTTTGTGGCAACTATTTTGGTTTGCAACCATGTTATTCACCTCCTGTGCACGAAAATGGAAAGAAACACAGAAGATTGGTATCAGTAATGAGCAAAGCGTAGTAAAATGGGCCGGCTCGCAGAATGGCGTGGCAGACCAAACTCAAGCCCAAGAAGGAGCCGAGAAACGACCGGGTCGCTTTTGACTTGCGTCCACAACTCCTCGGCCTTCCGCAGCCACCGTGTCCTGCCGCACCCGCTGCCCCTGCCTTGCCCAAGCGCCGGAGGAGACTCGAGCGGTTGCTAAGCCTCGCCCCCTCCGCCGGCGATGGCCGGCGAGGAGGCGCCGCTGGGCGCTCTCAACCTGTCCGAGTACGCCCCTGCCGGCGCCCGCACAGTTGACTGCTACAGGCGCATCCGCAAGATCGGCGAGGGCACCTACGGGTAAGCAAAGCTTCTACTACTGACGGAATCCCGTCCCAGCTCGTGCTGAGTGGTGGAATTTTTCCGCATTCCGGACTGTTTCACCTGAATTGTTTGCCTCGCTTAGCAATTGAGCCTTTGTTGTTGCGAAGCCGTGGGATCGTACGATTTGCTTTCTTTGAGTCGATTCCCACCGAATAGTTTGCCTAGTGTGCAGAGATTCTGAGCTCTAGTTTTAGTATCCTAGTATTAGTTACGCCGTCCTAGGTGCTATCAATCATTTACTAGTCAATATGGATGTACTCTGTCATTTCATTTATTCCTAGGGTTCCTTTTTCTAGTGTTGCATACCAGGTACTTCTGTCAGTGCCTTTGGAAACTCCTTTTAATTGTTTGGAAATATATTAGGGGATCCAAAGTTCAAAACCAAAATTTTAAGCTGATACACTGAGAAAACTCGTTTCGTTTGTGTCAACATGAATACTTGTAATTTCTATTAACTGCAAATAGCTATTTGTTGATGGTAGAATCTCCTAACTTAGGTCTTAGTTACTTAGGTGTGTTTTACCAGAAACCACAACTATTTATCATTACAAGTTCATAAGGTTGCACTGCTGTAAATGTTTTTGGACATTCGGACATGTTATTTCCTCCAGCATGATTCTCAAGCTAGGATTTTGTTTGTCATTTTGGTTTCGTGCTCGGCTATTAAGAAAAAAGGTGCAACAGATCACAATCCATTTAAAATTAGTTTCTTCAGCCTCACATTGTGACCAATGAGCAACAAAAAATCAAGTCTAGGAAAATGTAGCAAACACTAAATGGGGTAGGTATATGTAGTTATGTTTCTTCTCAAAATGACATAATGAGAAAAAGGCATTTCATGAGCTAAAATAATAAGAACCCATGGTTTACTCTTTCGCAGTCAGTTGTAGGCAATGTTTGAATCTTGCAACATTTCCTTCGTCTCAGTTTGACTATTCTAAACAGTTCCCTGCAACATGTTCTAACTACATTTGCGATGAAAACTGTGGTTACCTATTTTTTTTTTCTATATCTAATTGCATAGGTACCCTGGGTATATATGAGTATGCAAAAATTTTACTTTCTGAGCAAAAATTATTTCATTTTTGGAGAATAAGTAGAGATGTAACCAATGTTTTCAAGTCGTCCGACTAATCGTGATTAGTCGTCCTGATCGGTCCCTTGGTCTCGATCAGGGACACCGACGCGATTTGCTCGACTAGATTTCCAGTCGTCTGACTAATCGTCGCTTAATCGTGACTAGTCGTCCGATTAGGTGGTGGACCACCAGGCCAAGTGCTTCTGGCGAACGGACCTGCTTCGTGGGCTGTAAATTTGGCCCACTAGGGTTAGAAAATATAGTGTCCAGGAGGCTAAGACATGAGAAGCGAGCACAGTCTCGACTCCCCAGCCGCATTGTCACCTGCCTCGTGCCTCTCTCAAGCGCCAGCGGCTGCTCTGGTCCTCTTCATGGGCACCTGCATTGCTCTCCTATGGTCCTCTTCACCGGCGACGGCATCCTCTCATGTCCTCTCATCCACCTCTGCTTTGTGGCCTGGCGCCCTAGTCCCCTTGGTGAAGATCCCGCTGGTGCTGCCCTTCTGCAACCAAGGGTTCATGAAGACAAGCTCCTCAGACGATGGTGATGGGTCCCTTACTCCCTTCCATCCCTCTACATCCTCTTGCTGCTGGCTGCTCCCTCTTGCTGCCATGGTGTATATGTGCAGATGTGGAGCAGTGCTACTACGCAGGACCGACCAGGCTCAACTAATCAATCTGATCGACGACTAATCACGACTAGTCGTCTGGTCGGTCCTGTGGCGATTAGGGTCGACTAGACGATTTGTAAACATTGGACGTAACAGCACTTTTTCAAACTAACAATAATCTATAGTTATTTTGAGAGCCTTGTTCTTACTGATAAGAGGTTCGCAACTCACAATGGTCCTCTGTTATGTCTTAAGCTCTCCAAAAAAGTGCTATCCTTCCAGTCATGATGTTCATTTTTATCCTTCATTCATTCATTATAAGACTATATTGAAGGAGGTGTGCTCCATCACTCTTAATAACTTGCTCACTATGAAATTACAAGCTGCCAGAGGCATTTTTCTGTCACATGCGTATCTATGGTTAGTAATAACTCTGTATAAATGCAGTCTTGATGTTCATTTTTATCCTTCATTCATAATAAGACTATATTGAAGGAGGTGTGCTCTATCATTTTTAATAACTTCCTCACTATGAAATTACAAGAAGCCAAAGGTGTTTTTCTGTCACATGCATAAATGCCTAAGTTTCTCCTGTGTTTTTTTTTTCATACAAATGTCAGAGAGGTGTTTGAGGCTGTGGATATCATTACTGGGGAAAGAGCAGCACTCAAGAAAATAAAATTGGATGATGGTAAAGAAGGGGTAAGCTTTGTGATCTCAGCAAGCTTTCTTATCTTTCTTTATTATGGGTGAGAACCTTTTTTATGCAAGTTGTAGATCCCTCTGAACTGTTGAGTACTTCTGTAGTTTCCACGCCAAATCTTGCGTGAGATTAAACTATTAAAAAAGCTGGATCATGAGAACATCATCAGATTGAAAGAGATTGTAGTATCTCCTGGTAACAAATGTTTGTCTAGTCTTTTTTTGAATATAAAATCAAGTATGATGGCTTTCCTCAAACTTTTTGAATTATTTCAGGTACTGCACATGGAACAGGAGGATCAGGTATGTTTTGGTTGCTCACATTCTTCGTTTGGATGACTCATGCTGATGTGTATATATTTCTCCTGTTTAATTGATTTTACATGCATATAATTTATTATCGTTATTATCCTGTGAACTCTGCTAAACATATGCAGATGATCACATTTATAGGGGAGATATCTACATGGTTTTTGAATACATGGATCACGATTTGAAGAAAGTATTGCACCATAGTATCCCATCCCAAGTCAAGGTACTCTAAGGTACTTACTGAAATATAGGAATGCCTTTTTCTTCAGAATGACACATTTATCGTTGTAAGTTTTTTCTCTCCTTAGATTTATATGAGACAACTGCTAAAAGGATTGCACTACTGCCATATCAACAATATACTTCATCGTGATATTAAAGGTTAATACTAACTATTTGGATTCAACTTCAACCTTTACCTCTCTGATCATTTGTATTCTTACCTTATAACTCCTTCATGTTTAACTATTTATAGGGGCTAATCTTTTATTAAGTGGTGGTAAGCTTTTAAAACTCGCTGATTTTGGACTTGCAAGGTCATTCACTGATGATGGAAATTTTACAAATCATGTCATCACTTTATGGTACCGGTATGTGGGACAATTGGGAAAATAACCTTTCTACACAAATATCTCAATGTCATTTTTTTATCACTATGCTCTGATGTGGACATCTTTATAAATTGTTCAGACCCCCAGAGTTACTTCTTGGTGCCACCAATTATGCCGAAGCTGTGGACATTTGGTCTGTTGGTTGCATATTTGCGGAATTTTTACTCAAGAAACCATTATTTCCTGGCAGAACCGAGGTATGATGTATATCATTCCTCTTTTTTTCTATGCTCTTGCTCCTCTGCTCTGCTATTTGTGGTACAAACAGTGAAATAGTTTTCCATGAATTTTGTATAGTCAATTGCAATCTCAGTTTTGTGCACTTGAGCTTTTTATGCCTGTGCATCTGTTGTTATTTTTGTTAATCGGGAAACACATATCTCTCATACTTGTTCCATTATGACATTACTTTTATCACTGATATCCATTTTAAAATCTGTGGAAATACTAGTTTAATATAATATGAAAATAGCTATCAAAGTCGAATGCTTCTCTTTGGACAACCTTTATGTGATTGGACATCAATATGGTTTATGTATTACTCCCTCCATCCCAAAATATAAGCATTTGAGGGGTTGGTCCAGATTCATAGCATCTCTAATGAATCTGGACACAAAGCTGTCCAAATACATCAAGATTACTATGAATCTGGACACTCTCTCTCCTACCCTCAAATGCTTATATTCTGGGACAGAGGGAGTATCTGTAACTATTATCATATCTTTAACTTCATTTAATTTGTGTGCTATTATGTCCTCTTTTGCACAGTTTTTTTTTCTGCAATTTCTGTTTGTGTTTTATGTCCCAGCATAGGATAAACTAATACCTAAATTCATTATTTCTCCTATACTCAGTTTCTATAACTCCTGCTCTCTTCTTAAACAGGCAGCATATCTGTTCATAATATTCCTTGTATATCTTTTGAGTAAATTATTGACATTATTCAGTTTTACTATTTTTATGTTTATGCATAAAACCTTGATAGAAGCTTCTATATTGTTTTAGCAAGACCAGCTATCAAAAATTTTTGAACTATGTGGATCTCCAAATGAGGAAATCTGGCCAGGTGTATCAAAGTTACCCCTGTACAAGGCCATGACTATCCATCCAGTGACACCTACCAAAAGACGGCTGAGAGATATGTTACAGAAGTAAGTAATTCAGTTACAAATGCTTAAACCCTACACATTGAGATTATTTCTATTTTCCTTTCAAGGTTTGTGTTTAATCTGGTAAAAAATATCTGCAGCTTCGACCATCATGCTATAGAGTTAATTGAACGCATGTTGATCCTTAATCCTACACAGGTATTTTCTTGTTTTTTATATTTCAGTCCCATATGTCTAAGTTTCAACATTTGCTTGGTTATCTGAGATTCAGTATGAAGGACATAGACTAGTGCAAACCTCTTATAAGCTTGGGAAAATCCTTGTATGCCACTGGCTTAAACTTACCCTGTAATATGCCACTGTCAGTGGGGTCCACATGTCATAGACATCAGTGGCATATTAGGTATTTGAAGTTTTTATGCTATGTTTCCTGAGTGTCAATAAACCTCCTACAGGCATCCCAACTTTTTTGGGGATTGTTAGAAATAGTATATTAATTAGTACATTTACTTTGTTGCAGAGAATTTCCGCACAAGATGCTCTTGGTGCGGCATACTTCATCTACTAAACTCATGGATGGGAGAATTGGAGACTCACTGTTCTCTGCTACTTACTGAGTTTCCTTTAAATTATCAGACTGGGTTCTGAGGATCTCATTGGTGTAAGTATTACCTGAAGACTGAAGTCTTGTTCTCCTGCTGACCTTGGAGTAGGGATAGAGAACGATTTAACCCTTAATTTTGTAATTTCAAATATATATGGCTGTACTGTACATTATTACTTTCAGCAAACTGTATTTGATTATTGATTCATAGCGCCTTTCAAAAAACAAATTATTGATTCATAGCAAGCAATGCTTCTGGGTCTAGAGGCACACAGTGTTTAGTGAAGAATATGACTTACATCGTGCATAAACATACAAACGAGAAAAGGTAATGCTATTACCCAAAAAAGATAGTAAGTAATCAGTTAGGCATATATGATGTCTGCACAATGAAACTGTTAGTAATCAGATAAGCACAAATGCTTAATTAAATGAAATACATTCAGATAGGTTGCTTGGCCTCTTGTGCTTAGCATATGATGATCAACTATGAGCTATACACGTATATCTGAAGTAACCAATGGCTGTCTGAGAAAATAGAATTTCTTTTTTCACCCTATCATTTGTTAATAAAATAATAAAATGATTCTAACTATCCTTTGTACTATACTATGTACATTTGCATATGGTGAAGAGGGTCAATGTGCTTCTGTGCAAAATTTCTGGTTTTATCTGTATCTACTACTATGATCCATCAGAAGTACTCCTTGTGGAAATGGAAGCGAGTTCCGGTTTTGTGGCTCATATCAATTGACAATTTCTTCAATTCTTTGGCAAGGTTTGCTCTCCCACAGTAGAATACTCCTGCATGCATAAATAAACATTCCTGTGATCAGAACGATATCAACTTCATAAATGTTTGTCTCGTGAGGATAAAAAATGACCGCGCTGGGTAAAAATATTACCAACTGTTGAGTTAGGGTGCTGGGAAGCTATTCTTGTGAAGACTTCCTTCCAATTAGGCCTCGCAAAATGTGTCCTAACCTGAAACGGGAGTACAGATTATATGTTCAATTTCCAATCATATTCACAAAACTCATATCAGGCTATTCATAGTGAGACCATGATAATCTTTGTGCACTGAATCTAAATGTCTTTACCCTTGTTCCTGATACAATGTCCACACCATGCTTTGCGTGGTTCAGGGCCTGCACCATTGAGAGCAGTGTCGTCCTTGCATCACGCTCCTCATATACACCTGTGAGATAGTTGTGCATCTCAATGACGCCCTGGTTGCAAGTATGAGGATACCATCATCAGCACACAAACATTGTAAAGGAGAGCAGCGCGCATAAAGTGCAGAGACATCACCTTCTTGTCCATCTGTTCTACCTCATTCATTACCCCTTTGAACCACTCGAATGATTCTGGCTCCCTTGTGACCCAGTAGAAGTGTGCATGGCTTGTCCGGTACACCCTCCTCTTGTTGCTACTTGTCGTTGACACACTGAAACTGTTGGTGCTGTCTTCGGACCTGCTGGTCTCCAATGCCAGATCCTAACGTGTTCAGACAAGAGTGACTTAGGCAAGGTGTTACAGAAAATTGAAAATGGATAGTGTAGTCTATAGATAGGAAGATACCATCAGCTCATCTGCAAGCTTAATGTTGTTCAGTAGGTCTCTGAGGATGCTGATGAATGGTGTCGCGCCAATCCCAAGTCCGATGAGGAGCAGAACATCGTAGTTCCTGAAATCCTGCGCTGGAGCTCCGTATGGGCCATCAACAAGCAACCTTGGGGGACTGCAGCAGAGGCCCATTGTTCAGTTCCATATCCATCAGGCAGACATAGGACTGAAAATAGAGAAGACATGGAGAATGCATAGGGACCTCTTCTGCTCAGCCATGCCTAGCTCCCCAAACGCAGTTCTCCTCGGCACACAGGGCATAAGGTAGTTCTCGACAAAGATGCGCTTGAGCTCCTGCGTCCAGTCCCCCCTGGTCTGGATATGAACACTTATGTAGTCGTCTCCAGGAGCTGACGTTATGGAGAAAGGATGCCTATAAAAGTGGGGGCAATGCAACAGAAGTATCAGAGAGAACCGTATCAGTAGGCACACGATGGGAAGAAGGCTGTTTGAATGAGCAGGTGAAGAGGCCTACGGACCATTCAAATGGAGAGATTATTGGACACTGGAGGAATATGTACTGTCCACTTCTGTAGCGAAATCCGTAGGGTTTTGACATTGTAATGGTCAAGACGTTCCCTGGTAGAAGGCACACCTGAGCGAAAACAAAATGCAGTAAGGACATGTTCATTGCTTTTGCCCGCTTCCGTTAATGTCATGCTAGTAACCAGAAGCGATAACTGCGTTCTGCTTCATGAGGTATTTCGACTTGAATTGTAGAAAAGCCAAATGATTATTTCTTTAATTCCTTATTTATATATCATATAATTTGATCTTAAAATGTTTAAAGTGTTCATATTAAGTGACAAATTATTGATGGGCGGCTCCTGAAGGAGACAAAAATTCCAGTTATGACCAAGGTGTCGCGATACATATTTTTAAGTGCTAGCATGACCTACCACCATATATATCACTCTCTCTCTGTCTCTGAAACCTTTCATTCTCCAAATGGCAAGGATGCTTTCAGCAATATTCAAGTTATAATTGACATCCAACCGAATCAGCACAATCTCCTAAATGCATATTACATCCCCTGTGTATTTTATCGGAACTTATTATGCTATAGTGATCCTTGGTTTATCAATGAGAGTGCTGACTTTTCCTAGACATTCAGATAGCAGATGTGAGTATGTGACCTTTGGAGTTCAATTACCTTGAGGATTTTAACTGCATAAGCCTTAGATCTGAAGGCCCGTAGTGTCCGTTCACCAATGTAAAGCACAAGAGGCACACAAATGTACATCCATGTCTGAAAATAATCAAATGGATTAACATCAAGTTTTGGCTTGCAATCTTTTGAAAGGGTAGCAGGAAAGCAGCTCAGTTTCATGAAGAAAGAATAAAGAAGTGACAACATAAATAACACAAACATTGCTCAGAATGTCTACTGTCAGGCTACCTGATCAGCAGACGAAATCAAGTCATTCTTGGCACGGAATACTCAGAATGTCTACCGGCTACGGTGCATGCAAAATTAAGATCAGGGAAATGCAGAAGGCAATGGCTAGCTACAGCGCCGTTTTAGCACGGAATATTGTTCCAGGTGAAATAAAAGTCGACCGGAACTTGACAAGCCAACCAACTAATACTCGATTTGGCAGCTGTCAGATTCCCCGATGGACCTGTTTCTTGAAAACCGCATTGGAATGTTCATGCAGCGTCACGCAATGGGCTAAAGAACGGCAGTTGTAGAGCTGAGAGCAAAAGTTGTATTCTTCTGCATTTTATTAGTAGATTAGCCTCCTTGATAGAGCTGATTCCTGGATGCTACATCCGTGACACCTTTACAACGAAAAAAAAAAATCTAGCAATCATGAAACATTATGCAGCCGACATGTGGCAAGGGACCAAAATTAATTTCAGAATAGTTCCGCAGGAAAAAAAAATCAGAATTCAGCAAGATAATACATGAGAAGAAACTGGCATGGCATATGACAAGTTATCGTTGCTGCCAAAAACTGGAAGAGGCAAAACCACGTGTACTTGTTGTGGTGCTGTATCCGTCTAAAATGTGAATGAAACGACCTTGTCGGTGTGGGTGTCAACCATCAGGCCTACATGTCGTTGAATAATATCATGTTCAAATACTAGCGTACCATTAGTGGTTGAAAATAAGAATCCAAATGGAACTGTTTGGCCATGTGCTTGGAGTCTACACAAATAAAAGTAGGCCTTAATAACTGCCGGACGTTAACATCTAGTAATTTCCTGCTCGCTTTCTCGCTTTTGTTTCAGAGTGCTATGCTGTAATGTAAACTGGAAATCCCAGTGAACTGAATCATGTACTACCTTGTGTGCGCTTTCAATAGAAGTGGGGGAAATCTTTTGTCTAAAAAAAACTGCGGGACGTTATTAAAGACGAAGCAGGGATTGAAATACTGGAGGAACAGGCTGCATGCATATCTAATGTTTGTGTCAACATATTTTGGCCTGGAAAGGGTAAGTTCATGGCATTTTATGATGAGCACAGAATTTCAGCAACCTGAAACTAAATATTCATTCCCAGTAACATCATGACTCATGACTAGTACTAGTCAGTAGTCACTCTGTTTAGTGTTCGTATACGATACTGACGTTGAACTGTTGATGCCCCCAGTGTCAAATCCCCATTACGCTTTGTTTAAGGCCAGGACGGGTTAGGCATGGCGTCAAGGGTCCCAGGTTGTGAATTCGATCCCATCCGTTTCTGGGGTTGCTCGCAGCCCCCGTAGGCATCTGAAGTGACCGGATAACGCAGGACGCCACACATCACGACGCTCCTATATAGTATCGGTTAGGAGCTGCGGTGGTGGCGCCGCTCATGGTCGATTTTTCATGTGATGTGTGCGCCTAGTACCCGAGCTCGTGACCTCGCCGTGCCGTGCCGTGTGTCGCGCAAACGTGCCCGAATTGAGTTGACAAGGGCGCAAACGTGCACCGTCTTGACGCTGGTGCACATACACGCTTCGGGATCCATCTTGACTCGAACAGACTACCTAACACGTAAGAAGAAAACTAGTATAAAATCTCTACTGACACTAGTCTCTCCTGATCAGGGCCACGTTTGGTTGGGTTCCAGTTTCTGCTGCAACTTGAAACTGGAATCATCTGATACATGGTTTCTCTACAGAACTGAAACTGAGACCCAACCCAACCATTAGGAAGGTCAAAACTGTTTGAAGCCACATCATTTTCTTCTCGCTAATCGACTAGTATGTGGGCTCGGAGCACATTTATGAGCATGCCATTTTTCTCCTATACACAAATAGTGCAAGTGCAATGGTTTTCTAGTTTCATGTCCACCATCCATGATGACCCTACCATACCCTTAACAGACAGGGGGGCTGACTAGAGAAAGTATTAAACTCCTGGCTACTAATAAATCAGTGAACCCGTCCGTCTCTTTCAACCGCTCAACTTGTCCTTGAGAATTCAACTACATCTGAACGTCACCACCACCCTATGAATGCAAGCAAACGTGGTAACAGCCAAGAACGCGACGCGACCAGAGGGCAAAAGCTAAGGTTGCTGGCCATGAATTGAATGAGGTGGTAACAGAAACACACAATGCAAGTGATGAATGAATTGAAGAACGTACGAATTAGTGAGTAGTGAGGTGAGCCGAGCCGTGCTTGTTATATACTGTAGTATAGTACGTACCGTCCGCTGGTACCATCGGTGGACGAGGAAGAGGAACCAGCCGTGCGCGAGGAGCAGGAGGTAGACGACGATGAGCAGGTGGTGCGAGTACCAGAAGGCGTTGAACCCGGCGAGCCGGTCCAGCAGCGGGGAGAAGCACCGGTTGCGATGATGATGAGCTGCTGCTTGTTGTGACGACGACGACGACGATGATGGCCGGCGGCAGGCGCGCTGCTCCTCCCGCTTCCGGAAGGGGCGCGCGGCGAAGGTGAAGGAGACGGCCATGAGCGTGACCATGACGATGCCCGTCACGCCCTCCGCGCCGGCGAGCAGGCTCCGGTACGTCGGCTTCGTCGAACCGAAGTAGCCGGCGACGAGGCGGTACTCGTCGGGGCCCGACGCGATCAGCCGCGGGAAGTCGCACGCCAAGTGGTTCCCCGCGTGCAGGCAGATGCCCAGCGCGATCGCCATCGCGATGATCTTCATTTATTTGTTCACATCACCGACAGAGATAAACATTTGCACACACGGTTAATACATGACAGGCCACTAATAATTAATCTTCTGATAATAATAATCTAATAATACAAGTAAAATCAACCGCTGGGACCCAGGAAATCTGCTGGTCACATCCCAAGTACTACTAGTAGCACTACACCAACACTATGATGGTGCTCACTGTGCACCTGCCAGTGCGACCCGCCAACACGTGCCTTAGCAGATGGGAGGGGGGCGGCCCACCTGGCAGCGGAACCAGTCGTCGGTCTGGGCGACTTTTATCGGACGGCACTACGGCAGGCTTGACCACGATGCGACCGTCGGCCCCACGCGGCAGAGAGAAGTCCAAATGATTGGCCGCTCGCGACGCGTCCCCCGGCGCGAAACGCGACGGCGACCGCCTAACCGAGACCCCTCCTCACCTCTACGGCTCTACGTCTAACTCTACCGTGACGGTGGGACCCACATCTCCGCAGTAGTAGTTTGTTGTGTTCTTTTTTTTTTTTACTGTACGTACACGTACCTTGTGGAAGGCGATGCTGTCGTCGAAGGGGACGACGAACCTGGCCCACGAGGAGCGGAGCCACGTCAGCGTGTTCCGGCAGACGGGCAGCAGCACGAGCGCCATGTTGAGCTTGAGCGTCTCGGCGGCGCCCTTGGCCGTGGGGAGGCAGTACCCCATCACGCCGAACGCCGGCGACCGGCGGTACTCGGCGAACTTCCACGCGAACAGCGCAGCCATGGCGGCCACCCACAGCGCCACCACCCACGCGCGGCGCCACCCTTCCGACGCCGCCACGCGGGCCCGCGACGCCGCGCGACGCACGCTCCACCCACACCGTTGACTGGTGGTGGGCCCTCCTCCTCCTCGTCCCTGCTGATGCTGCTGCGTGCGGGAGGAGAAAGAGACGGCGCCGCCGAGGCCCTGGCTCAGCTGCGTGGAGCCGCCGTCGCTGCTCAGCGGCCGGCTGTAGGTCATGTACGCGTCGCGCTGCAGGAGAAGCGCCTCCAGCTGCCACAGCTGTGACGTGGCGAGAGTCAAAGGACACGTGCGTATATGTAGAGACGTGTTTGTACGTATACGCGTACGGCGTACCTCGATGTAGCCGAAGTTCTCCGGGTCCAGCTCCTCCATGATGAGCGCGGCGTACTCCTCCGCCTGCTCCTTGAGCTTCGACAGCTTGTTCGCCGACGCGCTCAGAACGATCAGCTGCCATCAATCAAGAAATAAAAAGAAATTTGGTTAACCGCACGCTCCAGACCAAATTTTAGTTACCGGCACAGTACAACTCTGCCAAGGTGATAGTTACGGCAGTAATAATAAATTCACAAAATAAAAAAAGCATTTCTTGATCGCTTAATTACCTCCTGCACTTCCTCCCTCGTGATCCTGCCGTCCACATTGGTGTCGACCCTGCAACGAATTTGATGCAACCGAAGACGTGAGTTCCAAAGAAGAATCGAAACAGACCGGGAGAAGCCTGTCTCGGTTGATTGGCCAGAATGAAATCGCAAGAACAGAGGAAGAGAGAAGAGACATGTCGAAGAAGATTTGCAGCCTCGCGTCGAAGCTCTGGTCAGAGATTTGTAGCCAAAAGTCATGGAGCTCGTCCTTTGTGATCCTTTCCAGGCTCTGCCTCCGGCGCCTGGCCAGCGCGTCGAACACGCCCGCCGCGAACTCCTTGGACTTCTCCATCCCGTTGCCGACGCACTCGCCGAAGTCGTCGCGGGCGAGCAGGCCGTCGCGGGCCAGCGCGTGGAACCGCTCCTCCACGCGGCCCCACAGCTCGGCGGGCGTCTCGTCGTGGGCCGTGCTGCCGCTGATGAACCGGAGGCCCTTGAGCGCGCGCCGGGCCCCCGACCGCGACCGGTCCAGCCGCCGCGCCTGGGCCTTACGCCGCTCGCGGGCCGCCACCGCCTCCTCCTCCCGCACCGGCTGCGGCGGCGGGTCGGGCGGCGGGTGGTGGTGGTGGTGCCGCCGCAGCGACGTCGACGGCGAGGGGGACCGCATCCACGCGAACTTGCGCCGTATACGCGACGTCGTCGACGAGCACCGGCTCAGGCTCCGCCCGCCGTCCGTCGTCGGCGCGGTGGTGGGCCCGTAGAGTGCCGCGGTGGTCGGCGTCACGCTGCGCACCACCATGGACTCCTCGTCCAGCTCCAGCATCACCTCCACCAGGTCGCTCTGGTCCGCGAGGAACTCCGGCAGCATTCCGACGCCGACGCCTCCGACGGCGGCGGAGGAGAACTCGTCGCTGCTGCACGCCGTGATGAACGACTCGTTGTCCGACGCGTCGGTCTGGTCGTCGGCGAGGTAGTCCGCGATGCGCCGCCGGTGCCACGTCCGCCGCCCGCTCCCCGACGACGAAGGCACACGCGACGGCGCCCACATGATGGCCGTTGCTACGCTTCTTCTTCTACCTGACGCCCCTGTCCTCCTCGTCCTCGCAGCATATATAACCCCTTGCCTTGGCCTCTCAAGCTTCAGCGGCGATCAGCACGAGCAGAGTTGAGCACGAAGCAGAGGCCGGTCGATGTATAAGCTCCTCGGCAGGACCGGTGGTTGGGATTTGGTGTGCCAATTTTTCGGACGGCTCCAAAGGGGACGACGAGATAAAAGTAGGCGAACGGTGCGTGTCGTGTGGCACGGCCGGGCGTGTGCGGCTGCCATCAGACGGTCCAGATACGATGCCCAGTGGCGTCTCATTCACAACGAGGTTCGTAGAGTGATGCGTTCTCTCAACTTTTGACGTGCTGATTGCAGCAGCATACTAGGAGCTTTCTGTTTCTCTTTTTTTTAAAGCAAATTTCGGTTTCTCTCTGGTATGAATTTAGCTTCCTTCTGTGAGAGACTCCACGAAACTGCCGCAAAATATTCCTGCATTCCAAATACGGGTGCAAGTTTGTGAGATCTGCTCTTGTTTTTGTCCTGCACTCCTAGTCATTAGACATGCATTGTGCAGAGCTCACTCCGCGTCGTTCTTCAGAAACGACTATAAAGGTTAGGACAGTCTGAAAACGTTCAGTCTTCAGTGAATTGTTTCTCTAAAGACTTTCCTAGAACTGAACCGTGTCCTAGTCATGAGCCATTACTCTGCAGACAGACCGCTCCGTGTCATTCTTCAGAGACGGCCATTTTTAGGATTAGGCATTCTAAAAACGATCAGAACACTGCTTTTATTGACCCTCATTTGACTTCCCTACCGGTGCAACCGGCACTGCACTGCATCGTCATGCATGGCGCCCACATGTCGGAACAGACGATTGTACAATCAGCAGGCACGTTAACAAGAGCGGTTGTCAAGTACCGTGTGATTACTTACTGGAGGTAAGAACGATTTTTAGTGATGTTGAAACAAAATAATAGTTTATGGTGCACCTAAAACCAGGCATGATTATTCACCTTTCTGTGACCGACAGTAACACACGTCTCTGTTATGAAAGCCACGCGGTAACGGACTGACGCGAACCCAGTGACGAGGTGTGTCGACGTAGCAGCGTGCAGAGCACGGCGAACATGGCATGGCTGAGGCATCTCTTTCCACTCACGAGAGCATGCTCGCCAAATGAATTTTGTTAGCGTCAGATTATGGTCTCCGAACCATGTAGATTAGTCACTACGTTGCCATGTGTGTGTCTGGAAGTTGCATGGCGTTGCCAATCTCATGAACAATCAATTAGTTGGGTCACACAAATCCTCTATCCCTGGTAGGGGCCGGGTCATCTGCATGAGTCCACACCTGAGATAGAGAAAAAGGAAGGGGGTGCGCATGACTTAGTGACATTACCTTTATTTTCCGGCCAAAAAGAAACAAAATGTCGCCAAACTTTTAGGTGTATTTCGTTTTAATCATTTTCTCTTTTCTACTTTCAACAAGGAGCTGTGGTGTTGTTCCTTTTTTTGGAAGTAAACTGCCATTACATTGTAAACGCTGCAACCTCCAACGACGAATTGTTATGCATCTGAACATTTATGTAGATATATAACGATCAGATGAGCAATGTGTGTTTATTTAATTTCTGCAACAATGTACAGTTAACCTGTGTTTCTCATTAGCATCTAATCAAACAAATTTGAATAATTAGCATATTGTTTGCAAAAGAAAATAATCAATATTTTAGGGTGTGTTTGGTTGGGCTGTAGCTTTTGGAAAAGTAGCTGTGGGCTGTGGCTGTGAAAAAAGTAGCTGTGAGATATGAGCTGTGAGAAAGTTAAAAGTTGTTTGGTTAGTTAGCTATGACTTTTGAGAAAACTGCTAAATGGATCTCACATGTCATTCATAACTCTTTCCACTCATATCTCTCTCACTCTCACTGACGAGCGGGTCCGACTCGTCAGCCCCTTCTTCTTTCTTCCGAGGTCACAGGACGGCACTGTTGCTGCGTCCGATGACCTCCTAGGTCACATGACGGCAATGTTGTTCCGTCCTAAACCCTGGACTCCCGGGTCACAGGACGGCACTGTTACTCCGTCCTGTGACCTTCCGGGATCATCGGCACTATTGCTCCATCATGTAACCTCCTCTTACACGTGCTCCTCGTCGGTTCCGCCTCTTCCGCCCTTGCTCCTTCTCTCCCACTCTCGCCTCCGCCTCTTCCTCTTCTCCGTCCTCTCACCTCGCCTCCGCTCCTACTCCCCCACTCCCGCTCGCCATCCCGCTCCTCCACTCCCGCCTCCTCGATTTGAGGCCGCCGCCGCTACCATCCCGATTTGGGGTCACCGATGGGGAGCAGTGGGGCGCGATGGAAAGCGACGCCGTAGGGCATGGTGGAGCACGATGGGGAGCGGTGGGGCGCGGTGGGGAGGAGCACGGTGGGGAGCAATGGGGCGCGGTGGGGAGCAGCGCGGTGGGGAGCGGCGTAGCCCGCGTGCTCGGAAAGAGAAGAGAGAGACGAGAGTTAAAAATAACGAATCAGTACGCCATTTACCAGTGGTATTGCGGGTAATTTTCACAAAAACGAGGAAGCTACAGCCGCCGGAAGCAAGCCTCCCCCTGCTATAAAAAATGAACATACGAAAAGCTGCTTTTGTGAAAGAAGGTCAGTAAAAGCTCAGTTGTTTGATTGGGCTTCTGACTTTTTAGAAGCAAAAGCAGTTCTGGAAGCCCAACCAAACAGACCCTTAATAAGCCTCATTAATTTAGAGTACCCGTTTTGCATGTTTTATTGAAGCAGTCGTGTACGCTTTGCATGTGAGCTTGAATTTAAAGCCCTAATCCCACTTTTCCATGACATGGCAATTATCATTCACATGGCAAGATAATACAGGCCTTCTTTAGTTGTTGCCACATGGTTATCTATCTTTTGAGTATATATGAGCTTGCGGTGACAGTTAAACCAACAGCTGAAATCAACTTTTGCTAAGTTGAGGTAACAAGAACGAATATGGCAATCCCTTCATCAGTTAGAATTCGTATGAAGTCTAAATTGTCTGTTATCATGTCACGGGGCAATGCAATATCACCTGAAGAATGACAGCGCTGAGACTCGAAAATCTGTTTTGGTGTGCTGCAAGCAGTATTAAGTGTTGCCACATCAGCAGTTGCAATTTTTATCTCTCCCGTTTCGCACAGACGATGCTTCTATTCTCTCGATACTTTTTCTTTTGGCAACAAATTCAAATAACTTTTGCAACAAACATTTGTTAAGTTTCCATCACTTTCCATGTTATTAGGTATGCCTCCATTATATCTCTACAACTTATTAATTAAGGTGAGGTCATCTAGAGCACATTTTTCATGTTCAGATATGTCCGTAATATTGCCGTATTTAGTTTGTATCCTACAATGATTCATCAATCAGTTTGAGTTATTTTTAAACTATTTTCTAATCCTTTGTTGAATTAGACTCCGATTTCAATTCGATATTACATACTAACAATAATTAATCATCTATTATTTTAACATCATATTTTGGATGGAAAATAATAACAAGAATTCCAGTAATAATCCACTCTAAAATTATTATAATAAATATTCTTTTTAAAACTCAAAAAGGTAAAGCAAAATAAAAATAGAGCAAATGCTAAACTAAAAAAATTGATTAATTGAAAATCTTTTATAGTTACAAAATGAAATCTCACTATAAATTTTTTTTAATAAAGACCCATGACAACGTACGGGTATTTTACTAGTCAATCATATAGATGTGTATGTAAGTCTTGCACGGTGTGAAATCGGGTGTTTCAAATATAATTATGATGAAAATACAAATAGGAATCTCTCGTTCTCACATCTTGCGTATTCAAAAGTTTTTTTTTTAAAAAAGAAAACACATGCGTGCGCAATCCTTCGGGCATGTCAGCATGTGCATATCCAAGGTACCCTAAGAACTGTTTCGTGGACGAACCTCCTACCGTACGTGCTACATACGTACATTCTAGTTTTTTGGCACAAGACAATGAGTTTTTTTTTTTTTTTGAACTCATACAAGACAATGAGTCGAGTACTATTCTAGATGCTAACATAAATGTGACACAGGTTGGATAGGCTCGGACCTCAATTTTTTATGGCTACGAAATATATATGAGAAGTAGCATTGCTACTGTAGCAATTGAAAATATGTGGAACTCTCTGGATTAACTGAGTGTAACTTAATATTTTTCCTGTAAAAGAATTGATCATTCAATTTGGTAACGTCACATAACCTCCGCTAGGGCTCTCCTGGCGGCTAGGGTTCCGAAGGCGATTCCCGGTTCTGATCGTCTCCATCCGAATCTCGTTGTACAAATTGTAGTCATGTCTTTGATTCTGTTTCTTCCTGATCTTTGCTCCATCTCTGACTATGATTCCCGTATGGCTGGGGGTGCTAAAGGGGATACATTGGGTCCTCTACCCACCCGAGACTATAAGCGCAACCACAAGGTGCACGACAGATTGATCCGGGTGATCGATTCTCAAATCAGAACATGGCGAGGGTAAATAGATATCCCCTGCGCGTGATGATGGCTGGTAGCGATAGGGATCTTGATCCTAATATGGAGGCTGGTAGAGACAGGGATCTTGATCCCAAGAGGGTGGCGAGTCAGGTAAATCTAGGCATCAATGTTTAGAAGGAGGGTACCGTGGCGGAATCGACTAGGCAGGAGGAGGATATAGAAGTGAGTTCAAAATCCAACACTACAAACTGTAAAGCCCTAGCCATAATTCATGGAAATGCAATGGATGATGGCTTTGAGGGGGAGGGCTCCTCACATGAAGGAGAGGGAGAGGAGTACTCACGAAAGGATGAGGAGGATATACCAGAATTCAACTTTGGGGAGAGTGCGGAAGAAGTACCATGCTGGCAAGTTTTATCATTGTACTACTCAGTGTAAAACTTCAGTGTTACAGTACTGTTTGACGAGATGCGCAAGGCATGGTTACCACCACAACGTGTGATCTGTAAGGAACTCTCTCTAAATGATATTTTCTTGAGTTCTATAGGGAAGGGGACTATAAGTTCGTCATCAATGGGGAACCATGGACACACAAGGGGGATGCACTTATCATTGTCCGCTTGAATTCTATTCCAATGTGAGTTCAAATCTTTGATTTACCAGGGAGAATGATCACGGATGATACCGGGATGAGTCTTGGCAATTAACTAGGTAGTTTAATAGAGGTTTACACGGAGAAGGGTACAATGTCAATGGGAAGGTACTTGCGGATAAGGGTGGATGAACCAATTACAAGCCCTTGAAACCATGGGTCAAAGCAAAGATAAATGACACTTTGGAGAAATTTGATGTTAAGTATGAAAGGGTACCACACTTTTGCTTTAAATGCAGGCGAATAGGACATGCAGAGTTGGCATGCTAGTTAAAGAGCCATAGCTTCTCTGGATTCAGATATGGAGAGGGTCTGCGGGGCCCACCGTTCAAAAGATCAGAGAACAGGAGCAGGACTATGGAGGCTACCCAAAAGGCGAAGGTGGTGTGACCACCTTTTTGTGTGAATCCCCTACAACAAATAAGAAGCAGTCCCTCTCAGCATATGAAGTTCACACATGCTAATAGAGGAGAGGTGAATTATCACGATACGGATGACGATGCCTCTGAAACCTCGATTGCGCCGGAGATCAGTGAAGAGCTAGCCAAGGGCGTGGAGAATATCAATGTAGTCTCTCCCTCGTCATTGAATGCAATACCAGCCTTGAGTAACCCCTACAAAGAGCAATACCAAGGCATGTACAAAGTGAAACCCTCGTAGTCCATATCCAAGTCGGTTGACTCGGATCAGAACTAGAAACAAGCCAAGAATAGGGAGGAGATGTTACAGGCTGGGCAGAAAGCTGAAGCTATACAGACAAAAAAACTTATGCAACGATAAATGAAGTGCTAGAAGGCATATGGGGTGTGGAGCCAAACACCAGGGGGATATGCCAATGCTACTTGTATCACCACTGGGAAAGAGATCTGCTGCGAAAGCGAGTGCGGATGTTGGCTATGAGCAGAGTAGCGATTAGGTGCAAAGAAGGGAAAGAAAAACTTGGCTGACCCGATGAATATGGGTACCCTAACGGGAGCTCACGGTGAGCCCCATTAGGCGCAATGAGTACTATTGTGTGGAACTTTTGGGGGCTGGGGAACTCCCGGATAGTTCATGAACTAAACGGCCTCATTAGGGCCAACCTCGTTTTCCTATCGGAGACGAGGATGTAGGAGGAAAAGGCCCTAAGGCTGAGAAGGCGACTGAGATTCAAAAATAGATAGGAGGTAAGTAGCAATGGCCTTAGCAGTGGACTTGCATTGTTTTGGGATGGATCTGTGTTCTTGGAGCTTCTTGCAAAATGCGACAGATACATTGATGTGGTAGTCAAGGAACAGTAAGGTCAACATTCTTAGAGAGCAACATTTGTGTATGGTGAACCTAGGGCAGAGAGAAGGAGGGATATGTGGGAGATGATACGAAACTTGTGTGGTACACCAGATAAACCATGGTTGTTGATCGGGGATTTTAATGAAGCAATGTGGCAATATGAACATTTTTCTTCCTGCCCGCGGTCAGAGAGGCAAATGATGGACTTTAGAGAGGTGCTCAGCCATTGTGATATGCATGACCTTGATTTTAGTGGGCTGTCGTGGACGTATAATAACAATCAAGGAGGAAAGCAGAATGTTCGCGCTAGGTTGGACAAAGGTGTAGCAGATACGAGTTGGCTGAATCAATTCCCACATGCGACGATAGAGCACATGACTACTTCTGGATCCGACCACAAACCGTTGCTCCTATAGATACATGATGACAGGCATACCCCCAACCACAGGCCTATATTCTGTTATGAAATCATGTGGGAAAGGTGAAAGGACCGAGTGACCGAGAGGGGGGGGGGGGTTGAATCGGGAACTCGCACCCCCCTCTCGGTCACTCGCACTATGTACCAAATTCACCAATTCCTAAAACCGACCACTCAAAACAACTCCTACACAATTCTAGTGGTGATCACACTAGCAAGATAATGAACCTATGAAAGGAATAACAACCTAAACATACTAGTGAATCACACAAGGCAATATAACTCCTATGCAAGCTAGTGATAAAGGCACGCAGAAGCAAATAACTAGCTAGCAAGGAATCCTACTCATGCGAAGCTTCTAGAACAACAAATACATGGAAAGCACACAAACATGAGTAGCATAGTACATACTAGGGTGATCAATAAAGCCAAAACAACTCCTATACATGCTAGTAATCACGTATGAAGGCTAAGCACTACTAGCAAGTAAAGAAGCCTATTCATGCAAGTTCACACGGTAGTCAACTAGAGTAAGGTAAGCACACAAGCATGAATAATAGTATGTAAACATGGAATATAATGCAACAATGTAAGGAGTAGAGTAAGAGATGGCTCATGATTTTTTCCCGAAGTCTCAGAAGGATGGCACCTTCCCCTACTCCTCGTTGGACCACTCCCGCCGTAGTCCAGTTCCCTCCCGCCACCAATGTGTAGTTCTCGCCCACGAGCCCGCAATGATTCCCGGAGTGAAGACATGGTGCGCGTCACTGCTGCCATCATAGCACATGCTCGCCTCCCTCGAGAACTTGCTGGACTCTTCGAGCCGGCACGGGCGCTCACTATTGATGCCTCTTTTACCGGTGGGCTCAAACCGGGTACAAACTTGTGACAGCATTCACAATCAATCACGATAGGCTCGATCACCGACACCTAACCGGTCTAGGTCTCACCATAGACCAAGAGTAACGGCCTAGATCACACTCTCAAGGACACCCTAGCCTTGGATGTGCAAGATGCTCTAGTTACTCTCCTCTAGCACTCTTAAGATATGCAATATCTCCTCCTAGTGCTCTCCTCTCTTCCTCTTGGACCTTACCAAATGTTCTCAGATATTCTCCTAGCCAAGAAGGTCTCCAAGACCCCAATAACGAAGTTATATAGGCTTCCAACCTCCAACTAACCATTGCTCCATGAAATTAGCTTTTTGGGCCTATTGACTGGACCATCAGGTCACTACAATCCTCGGCACAAACGGCTCTACCCTGCTAATCTCCTACTGACCGGACCATACGGTCAGTTGACCGAACCGTCCGGTCCGTTTCTCTCTTCAGTCCAGAAACATTTCTAGTGCTGCTTCCTCGCTGCCCAAGTCCCAGACCTACTGACCGGACCGTCCGATCACTAGACCAGACCGTTCGGTCTCTAGGTCTTTAAGACTTGGCAGTTTCCTCGCTTTTTCATTATAAGTTCTAGACATCTTCACCTAGTGATCGTACAGTCCGATCACCATTGACCCCTCTGTCCGGTCACTATGTCCAGAAGCTGAAACTTGTCATCTTCACCTGACTTCGTTTTTCGGCTTCTTCGAACAGCTCCTTGGCTTTTCTATTGTCATCTAGTGCCTGTGATTTCACCAAGCAACCTTGCATATCACCGACTAGACATGACCTAAGAGAAATGACCTAGACCCCCTTGATAGTCTGGTTTTTTTCTATGGACTCAAAACCCTAATAACTAGACAAGTGATTCCAACACTTGCTCCATAGCTTGTCCCTAGCTTGGACTCAATCAAGATCACAAGCCTCCATGCTTGCGGACATTGTCATCAATCGCCAAGGCAACCATGTATAATCATCATAGAGTAGAAGAGGTTTCTTACACAAATAACACTTATATAGATATTAGTCAGATATTTCATGTTTGTCATTCATCACCAAAATATCATACCTTGGGGTGACCTCAATGGTCATGATTCTTACAAAAGAGCAAATGACCTAGGAATCCAAATTGAGAAAGCATGGTCAAGTCGAAATCCTGGCAGTGATCTAGGTGCCCTTTTTGAATCTTTGAAAACTATGATGCATTCTTTGCATAGTTGGAGCAGGGAGAAGTTTGGTAATGTCAAAAAGAAAATTGACAAATTGAGAAAGCAGTTAGAGAAACTGGAATCGTCTGATCGTGTCGAAAACATGAAGCATATATGGGCCACTAAACATGAACTTGATGAGATGCTATATCGAGAGGAGAGGCTATGGATGCAAAGGTCACAACTGACATGGCTAAAACAGATGGACAAAAACACTTAATATTTTCATCGACAGATTGTATGGCGTGCAAAGAAAAATAGGATACTACAGCCTAAAAGGGCAGATCGCACTTGGTGTCAGAACCAAGGAGAGATGTGTGACATGGCGGTGTCCTATTTTAGTGAGCTGTTTACTCGGGATGATGCAACCGATCCAACAAAGCTGGTTGATCTTATCATTCCAAAGGTGAGTGAGGAGATGAACAGGGACCTCTGCCAGCCATACACAACAGAGGAGATTGGTGACACCTTATTCCAAATAGGCCCATTGTAGGCACTGGGTGCGGATGGTTACGAAACAAGATTCTTTCAAAGTAACTAGGGGTATTATGAAGGAGCAAATAATTGAAGTAGTGCAAGAGTTCTTCTGCTTAGGGACTATGCCAGAAGGAGTAAATGACACGAATATTATGCTAATTCCAAAGGTGGACCAGCCAGAACCTTTGAAAGATCTCCGGCCAATCAGCCTTTGCAATTTTATCTATAAGATTGTCTCCAAGTGCATTGTTAATAGGTTGAGGCCGATACTTGACGACATCATTTCTAAGGAGCAGAGTGTATTCATCCCGGGCCATAAGATTACTGATAATGTGCTGATTGCCTTTGAGTGTATCCATGCTATACGTATTAGTACACGGATGAGAGGAGTAACTTCTACGTCTATAAGTTGGATCTGTCAAAAGCTTATGATAGATAGAGTTCATTAGGGATTTCTAGAAAAAGCACTACTGAAGTTGGGGTTTCAATCCGACTGGGTTCAGAAGGTAATGACCTATGTGACATCGGTAAAGTATCAAATCAGGTTTAAAGAAATGCTATCGGAGTCTTTCAAGCCTTCACGAGGACTCCGACAAGGAGATCCTCTATCGCCTTATTTATTTCTAGTAGTTGTAGATAGAATTTCGGCCTTATTGAAGAAACAAGTGCAAGATAACCAGTTAAAAGAGTTGAAAATCTATAGAAGGGCCCCAGGTATATCACACCTTCTATTTACGGATGATACCCTTTTGTTTTTCAAAGCTACAGCAGACCAAGCAAGTATAATCAAAGGAGTTATTGATAAGTTTGGGTGATGCACTGGCCAATTGATTAATCTGGCAAAATGCTCTATCATGTTCAATGAAAAAGGAGACCAACGAGAGCAGTGGCAAGTCAAGAATATTCTCGGAATCTAGCTCGCCACTTTTGAGGAGAAGTATTTGGGGCTCCCTACTTCAAATGGAAGAATGGGGAAGAATAAGCTCAAGACGGTGAAAGCTCGTTTGTCCAAAAAGCTAAATGATTATTGGGAAAAGAACATATCATCTGGGACCAAAGAAGTACTGATTAAAGCAGTGGCACAAACACTTCCAACCTATATGATGAGTGTTTTTCAGCTACCGGCAAAACTATGAGCTGATAACTTTAAAATAATGTGTTATTCATTTAAATTTACATGCAATTCAAAAGCTCCATCTTAATTTGTTTAAAGTTTTCATTCTATAATATATTTTCTAAATTTCAAAAGGTTTTTAAAAATTTAAAGTTGTTTAAAAGTTTTTTAAAAAATTGAAACAGTTTTTAAAAATAAAAGTTTCATAAAAAGTTTTTTTAAAATTCAAAAAGGTATGTAAAAATTTAGTTTCCTTCTGTGAGGGACTCCATGAAACTGTTGGGGAAGGTGCGAAGTGCACGAAGACCAAAGCACGCGGTCATTTACACCGACCCTGCCACCCGAGCAGACCTGGACGCCAAGAACGAGGGCGGCGGAGTGAGATTTGGGGGGATCCTGTCTCCCTAAGCCCGGCGCCCGACCGACTGAGTTGTCCAGGGTCCGGGTCCTACACCGCTCTCCCCTTGGACTATAAAAGGAGAGCTGTATCATGTAAGAAGATAGACCAAGATAACACATACACTTGCAAGACATAGGGTTTTACGCGCTAAGCGGCCCGAACCTGAGTAACTCGCATGTACGTCACCTTTCCTGATTCATCTTTCCCAACATACTCGATCCGATCTCCCCGCGACCTATCTCAAGAGCGGCTCGGCAGGCCCCCATTTGGAGGTTCCCGTACGCACCGACAGTCATGAAGGTTATACCATGTCAGTGCTTGCACGCACATCGCTAGCCGGCTCGCACTGGCACAGAGCCACTCTGACACTTGTGCCACCCCCGCTGATTCCTCTCACAAGAGGTTGTTTCTTCTCAGCGGCGATGTTCAAGCGTCCCCCTCGCCTCGTTTTGCTAGCTCCGACGGCTGGGCGATTGGATTTATCGCCCGGGCGGCCGGAGTTGCTGCAGCTGAAGGGCAGATAGGAGAGGAATTGGGGGAGGATGATAAGGATGAAAAATAAAATGAACTGATATGGTGCGGAGCATCTTCAAAAGCTCCCAAAAAGTAGAGACCAAAATAGTGTTTCTAGTAGCGACCTAAAAATTATTAGCGATAATTTTTCTTGTCTTCTCTAACATTTTTTTTCTAAAAATAGATTAAAAAACTTTTAATTAGACCATGTAAACATCTGGAACCACAACCACATTAATTATCTTGAAAATACAAGTATTAGGACCTCCCAACTTTACTCTTGCTTCTAGCTATACATGAGGTGAATTTAGGAGGAGAATAAATCTATGAGTTATTTTGGAAGATGTTGGAGATCATTTTTTTTGTTAAACTCTATTAATTTGATTTAAAAAGAATTTATGAAGCTCTCTTGAAGATGCTCTAAATATGGTATTTTTCAAAAAAATTACTCCTAGCACCGATTTCACGTTGCAGGCTAACTAGTATGTCGAGAACAATCATGGCCAGGAGAAGCGCGTCCGAACCGAGTTCTTTGGGGCATTTTTGCTGCTTCGTTCCAATGAAAGCTGTTGAGAAGCTGCTGTCCCAAACAGGATAATGCTACATAAATGAGACACAGATTGAATAGGCTAGAACCTCAATTTTTTATGTCTATAGAATATATATGAATAGTAGTAATTAATATAAATGTGTGGAACTGTCTGTAGGTTGCAAACTGAGAGTTACTCAGCTGTTAGATTTTTATGATGGAATTGGTCTATCCGGGTTCAAATCGTTTAATAAAAATATTATATTTACGACTAATTGTTTTTTCTAGCAAGTGATGTGGCGTCCCTGTTGACAATGAAACGCCCGTAGCAACCTCATGAATTTCAAGATCAGCTAGCTTAGACTTTTAAAGACGCTCATATGGATAGATTGTACATGCGTGTGTTTATAGGAAGTAAGTACTCGTACATTTTGTAGGTTTAGTTTTGGCTACTTCATGAACTGCTTTGTTTAGATATAAGAAGGATAACATATTTGTTGCGTGGCATGGACTTTTTTTTACAACTTAGTTAACCTACTGCTTTATAAATACACTGCATATTTTGATACATTGTATGACTTTTGTCAGGAGACTGCACTTCCATTTCTGTTGATTAAAAGCATACTCTTTTGATCACTTACAGTCCTTGAAAACGTACCCAGTTGTACTAAAATTACCATTTAAGTGATAGTGTACTAAATTTTAATAGGCGACCACAGTTTATTTTGTAGTACCATGAGTATGCAGCCACTCGTTTCTACACCATAAATGATAAAAAAAAGTTATATTTCTTCTGTTTTTTAATTATTATCTTTATAATAATAGTTTGTTTTTGAATTAGAAATCTTTATTCTAAATAACAATAATTTAAAAACTGAAAAGAGTACTTAAAGATGATAATTGAACTTCCACCCTACTGAAGAGTCGGACTACTCTTATGAGCACATGAACAAGAACCTGAGGCCAAATGATCCATCTTCGAGCCAATATGCGAGTTCATATTGTCCCAGCAAGGCTACTTAGTAAAGGAGGGACAATAATGGTTTGAGACTTGGTTACTTCCATTCATGGTGGTGCAGTGAGATGAAAAAATGTTGTGACGACTTCGCATTGGGACTTGGGGGCACACCGGCATAGCATAGCATGAGACCCCTGGATATATACCTGTGAGCTGTGACGTTCCTGCTTGATTATATGATAAAGGTGCACATCGATCTGATTATAGCAGCTGAAATGCATGGCATAAGCTGTGACCACACGTACGCCCGCCTGAACCTTCAATAATTAAAGAGTACTCATAATTGAACTACTGACAATGAGGAACCGCAAGTTCAGTCTTGCAAGCAAATTAGCAAATCAGTAGTAGTTGGGCTCTCTTGCAGGCCAGGTACTGCTGGTCATAAGGCAACAGTAGTGAGTACAATAAGATTAAGGGGCGGCCCCTAACCCAATCCACATAGCTATCGTTGCTTATGCAATTATGCGTCGTAGATAAGATAATAATGTCTGCTTAATAACTGAAGACCATCTCTAGTGCCAATTCGTTCATCGCCGCACCCCGCACGATCATGCATCATCAGACAACAGGTGGTCGTCTGCAGCAGGAGATTCCTATCGTATGGGAGACTTTGCGTTTGTCTCATCAGCCGGCAGGACAACGCATAACGCAATGCTTATCTTCTGCGTTTAATGGTAGATATATAGTCCTGGGGTGATTGATGGCAATTTCACTAGGCACTGTTGGTGATTAGTGTTCAATTGCATTATTCCAATCAACAAAGGCGCAGTATAATGGTGAAATTTTCTGAGTCCTCTGAAGAATATTGGATTCGGAATTTCGTTTCTTTTTTAAAACTGACTTTATGTTCAATCTGAATCATTACAGCTATTAGCTAGAAGAGGGTAGAATCTATCAGAACAAAAGAGTTCATCAAAACAAGTTGGTGAGCTCGACTCGACGTTAATCTCGCCACTGATTGATCCGAGACCACTCTTGTTCGTAACAACTGTGTCAAACAGATCTTGAAATATGCACATAAGAACAAACGCTTCTAGCACGCTACAAAGAACAACCCGTCCCGTTAGCTGAATCTGGCACTAGTAGATATTAGGTCCAGCGGCATCTATGTTAACCGCTGTAGCATTGTTGTAGTCCTCGCCAAAAAATCAATATCCATATTCGATTCCATGATCACCGATAAATAATTCCAAGTCGCGGTGGTTGTGGAAAGTTAGGGTCGTGTTTGTGTTGATGCAAATGGAAACTAACCTCGAGTCTCGATTCTCAATTCTCAAAGGTAAAAGCAGTGCATGATCTCTTGCTGTTGTTTCCCCTCTTTGAGAGTAATTCATCTTTCCTTTGTTTACTGGCAACAACTTTTGTAGCATTTTGTGATGAGAGTGGTTAGAAGCAGATTTGGGGAAAGATAAATCTTGGTTTGTACGATATGTTACGTCATTGGTTCTTGCTGTGCCACTAGAAGAAGAACACCGGTCAGAAGCATGGCATCCACTGAGGCGAGGCGACAAACGCAGTTGTTGCTGGGCAATACGTCACCAACTAAAAGTGAAACATATCTTACTTTTCTCGTTAGGATTGGACAGTGCAGTGTTACTCTTTCAGTCATGCGTTTGATGCGAATTTTGATGTTCTTTCCTTGCAGTTCACGTACTTGAGTGCATGAAATAAATAAAAGTAGAAAAGTGACCGATTTAGCGTACAGTAATTACTAGGGAAGTCTGTTCAAATACATGAAAGAGGAGTGGATATTTGTGCTTCTTATGTTCATTTTGTTATGCTAAAAGTGGAAAACTGATTTTTCCATTATCTAAAAAAATCTGCATTCATCAGATCGCTCATACTGTCTTTTTATTTTTTGAAAACACAGAAGAGCTGTGCTTCATTGTATTAGAGAGAAAAAGATAGTCCCCGTACATCGCCTCATCTCATAGGGGGACTAGCTATGAGACTCGGTTTACATGCATTTTGTTGTCACCCTTAACAAAACACTTGCTAAACAGGGCCAAAGACAAACCTTCCCCCTTAACCCAGGACTTCTCCTGCGAGACCTAGTCCCTCTAATTTCGTAGCCCCTGCTAAGCACCAGATCGCTCATACTGTCATATATGTATTTAACTGTTAATAAAAATGTAAAACATGATCCCTCACAAGCAAGCAAAAGAAACAAAGCTCAAGTTGCGCTATGATAAACTGGACATAGGGTATCAACCCACGCGTTCTTATCATCAAAAACAAACAATTAATTGAACTTTGGAAGCCCATGCTGGCAATGCAAACTAAGTCTGACAAACATGTAAGAACAAGCTAGTTAGTCGCGATCTGGCGGTGCGCCGGTTCAACATTGAGAAAAAGAAAGAAAAAGTTGTGGCTAGGAACCTTGGAGGATGTGACTTGACATTTCTTTCACAAACTTAGCAGGTACACTGGGCTTAGACGTACATGCCGAATTCAGGAAACAGGCATGCAAGATGTTCAGAGAGGAACAAACAAAAGTTCTCAGATCAGAGTCACGATTACCGCAACTACTTCTGCGCCAGTGAATGACTGTTACCTCACCTAATAAAATGGTACAAGCTGCAAAGGTTCCAGGTATGGAATCAAAATTGTTCCTCGGCGATAACCAATGAGATTGCAACGGTCCAGAGGCTCTGAATCAGAATCAATTCATAACCACTGAGATGGTCCTGCCGCTATGATATTAACAAGATCCAAATTCAGGTGGAAAATGAAATAAGCTGCACAACCACGTGCCAGAGTCTAAATCAAAGACCCTAATCTGGCGCAGTGGCAATAAGAGGCCATGCAAACCACGACACTGAGAAAGCGGGCAATCCGGAGAGGCTTGGGCAGGTTGGTGAGGACTAGCCCGTCAGCACCAAGGGAAAAGCACTACCTGCACGCATGGAAGAGACAATTGGATCCAGTGTTTTCTCGCGGTTGGAGACAGTGACAGAGACCAACCATGGTCACTACGACCAGCGCCATGCGTAGTGGCCACCATGACCCCAAGTCTAACTGGAGAGTGAAACTTGAACATCGCGGTTGTTCATGCCGATGCGGTTTCGGTTCAACAACGAGAAAAGATGCTAACAAACGAAATTGTCTGTTACCAGAAAAGGGTTTTCTTCGTATCAAAGACATTTCGGCTTGAATAACAATGAGGCCTTCATTGAAATGCAGAATAGGGAAACACAGGATTTGAGGTGACATACTTTGAATCCTATATGAACTTAAAAGTTAAAACACAAGAACTGAGAAGAGAAGAGTCCTTTGGCAACAGCAACAGCAACACTATACAGTAGGAAAAACATTGAATTGGAATGTTAAAGCAGCCAGTAGCAAGTGCACGTTATGCGCTAGTGACTAGTATGTGCTATGTCAAACTAACGTTGCAAACAAAACTCTCTCTAAAGCAAGCTTCACTAAAATCAAATTAATTTGTCTACAAGAATATTTCTCGGACACACTACTGACCACGCCGAGCAAAAAAGATTGGTTTCCAATTTCTTGAACAATATCACGGACAAGGTTTTGGGGCAGCTAGCAGGTTTGTAAGAAGCCCTCTTGGCTAACGTAGAGAAGCACTGTAGCTGGCATTAGGGGTGTCTGCCAGCCATCCGATCTGAGAGGAGCAGCCCAGATTCATTGCTACAGTGATAACTTTAAAAAATAAAATCTGTAAAAAGTACACTGAATCACTGTAGTTACAGCAATTTTGACAATGTTTATGACATTAGTTTACTGTCGCAGACTTAAAACACTGTTTATTCTCTGTATTTACTGAAGTACTGCAGATGATTCGGACTCAAGCAAGAGTATGCATGTCAGAAGTCACGTGTGCAGTTGCATATGGACTGTTGGTTCCTATTCAAGGACCAACTCGTAATGGCGTGCGTGCCCTTAGTCCGGCCACTTTGCACGCTTGGTGGCAAAAAAAAAACAACAAGCTTGGCGGCGAAAGAACGCCAAGCTTAAGCTAGCCGGGGTTCAATCCTCTTCATTCCCATCTAATCCGTCTCAATTCAGCATTTGTTGATTATCCAAGGGAACACAAAAAGAAAATCATGTGGGGGGCAAAGTCTATTGTTTATTTTTCATCTATGAGAGGCAAACAATTCCAACATTGTGCACTCTAATGCTCTACTCACCCTTGAAAGGACTACTTTGTCTCTCAATCAAGGTTCACATAATCGAATCGACCGGTAAAACCGGTCAGGACCAGTTCACCGATTAACCAGAAAACTAAAAAAACAGTCAGTTAGACGGATGGTTACACCGGTAACCGACCGGTTTTGGCGGTTGACTGATCAGTTTTACCTTTTGGTGATAGAATTTTAAATTTTTGGTTTTTGGGGGTTAACCGTGATTTTACCAGTTAATCGATTGGTTTTTCAGTTAACCAATCGGTTTCACTGGTTTCGTTGGATATAATATTTTTGAATTTTAAAAATATTTAAATCAACATGTTGCAACAACATCTAGAACTGCATCCAATATGTACCTAATATGTTTTCCTGAAGATAGCTTACAACTCTTTTATTGATGGAATATTGATATATTCTAGAACTTCAGTACTAAAATATCTACCCAAATAGTAGAGTTCTAAAATATCTACACACAACACCATGTTTTTCTCCATAATTTTTAGCTGCTCGGATACTATTAGATCTACTATAAGGATGTAAGCAATGATGATATAGGATATCAGAGCTATGAGGACGACATTGTGTTGTGTATACCTACTGAAATTTAGTTTGGTTCATTTCTTTGTTTGCATTTGCTAAACTGCCTTGCTAATTGTTTCAAGCCAAAATTGCATATACTTTATTGCACTCAAAACTTGAAGCAGAGTTTGAGGGAAAAAAGACATTGGTCATTTTTTTTAATCTTACAATAGAATTTTGTGGGAGTGACAAAGAAACACCATATTTTTCTTTTGACTTCCCGTACTGTTTGATATGCTCCCGATGGACGTGAGGCGAGTCAATGGTTTAAGGTTTCAAGCTTCGGGGAATCACAAAATCATATTCACCACAATAATATTCCCAATTTTTTCTCTCCTCATCAGATATTTTTTTGGGATAACAGTACACCTACTAAACAAATCACATTTCTGTCTTATGAGTTTAATCCTAACCATATGTCATCATGGAGAACATTTTTCAAGAAATTACATCAAAGAAATGCTCTAATAGTTGACATGTTTAACATCGAGCTCATTCTAAAGCAAATCCACCAAACAATAGATGCAAATGTAAATACTAAAAACAAAACATAAAAAATTAATTTAGAACTAAATTAAGGTAAAATAGATATATAAAATAATAGTGGAACTTTGTTAAGTACCAAGATGAGCTTCCATATTATTGTGTCAAGGATGCAATTATGGCCACGAGCATTTCTCGGGATGCAGGTGCACCATTCTGGGTTGACCCAACAAATGATCCATGCAAAGGGTCAGCTTGACCCATGATTATTGTTGGCCCATGAAACCCATACATGACCCAAAACTACGTTCTTATTAGATGCACATGCGGTGACTTCATGTGTATAGCATAAATTAAAACTACCTCGGTGATTATATGGGTAATAGGTCTTATATGTCTCCCGGTGTCTTTGACTAGCCTAAGCTTGGTCTCTTTTACGCTTCAACAAAATTAAGCAGCACATCACAACTAGCAGTAGATAACTGAAGGTCAATAAACAACTCTTTTTTTTATGATGTAATGCAATTTCTTATAGAAAATTAAGATGACAAAGTCATTTGTATCAGATTTCTATACTTCAATCATAACTGGTTTGAATTGTGTATTACATGCTTAGAGTGGATTGCTGGACTCCACTACTTAATTGGAACAAGTGATACAAAGAATACAGTGCTCATAAAAAAAATTCGAAAAGAAATGTTTGACATTTAAACAGTACTACACTATTATGATAGCAATAAGTTGGTGTATGTGAGGCCAATGCCGAGATACTACAATATGAAGGGAACAAAAGAATTAACTGAATACATATCAGTTAACAAAATCCTATGCCTCAGCGTTCCATGAAAATTCTTTCTCTAATGCATGATCTTCATCTTCAAACAATTCAAACAGAACTCTTCGGCTTCATCTGAAGAACACAAACTTTATGCGACGAGGGTTGCGGCCAAAATGAATCATTGAGGATTTGTCCTCACAGGTGAGACTTAGCACATTTTTTTCCTACAGTTTATCCTTTGCTCATCGACGCATCTCCTAGCTCTCTCTCCTATTCTTGGAGTCTAAGCCAATGTCATCGGATTTAGTGCTTTTGCATCTCCGTGCTTCACTGACCTGCGACCAGCTAGTGGGATAAGGATGAAGGGTAAGGCCGTCTTTTACACTCAGAAGTGGTAGAGAGGAGAAGAAAAATCTCAACCAGTGGCTCACAAGGGAAACAAACATTTTAGTGACTTATAAAGACTTTTCTTTTTGTCTTTTTTATATGTTTCACGCTAGGAAAGATAACAGTGATAATTAATCAGAAAAAGAAAATACAAGATTGAGGACATAATAACAATGCATATTATATGATGTCAGCTTACATTATTATATTAGATTGTTAAGGCCTGAGGGAGATAAATATACTTTTGCTTCTATGAACTAATATGTGCTCTTAGGCCTCACACGGGCTGCTTTCCGCTGCCTCATGCTGAGGCAACCGTCCCTATCATCTTAGGTTCCTTCATGCAGCCCATTTTAGGAGACCAGGGCACCGCATGCATTGCTTGCCATCTCCCCGTATTGGTCCTATTCGATTGTCATCTCAGCAAAACTGGTGCCTTTTTCGCCATGAGCATCATTACAGATGTCCAAACAGGCGCCCCGATCTGACACGGCATGAGCCATGTTCAAAAAGGCTCGGCATCAGATAAGAAATGGAGCAATTGCTTATTTGACCCAACTTTAAAGGCTAACCCCCAATTTGGCAACGGTTTTCAAAATGGAACATACAACATGAGCCTGTTATGTTTAGTGTAGTTGACGGCGTGAACTAAGAGCATCTCCAAAAATTAGACGCTAAAAGAGTGTTTTTAATCTAATCAGAGGACCAGAAGACAAGAATAAACCACGGGGTGATGCCAATGAGATGTTACTGTTTAATGAAGCAATAAGTGCACAAGGATTAATTGAATTACCTTTGCAAGGCAGATCTTATACTTGGTCAAACAAACAATCCAACCCACTTCTAGAAAAGCTCGACTGGTTTTTTATCTCAGCCACCTGGACCAATACTTTTCCAGGAACAAATGTGGTGCCCTTGTCAAGAGATACATCTGATCATGTGCCATGTCAAATTAGCATAAAGACATCGATTCCAAGGGCAAAAATTTTTAGGTTTGAAAACTATTGGATGGAATAGAGTGAGTTCTTGCAAGTAGTGCAGCATGGCTGGCATTTACCTGTACCACATCAAGACAAGGCCAAAAGATTGATGGGGAAATTCAAAAATTTGAGAAGAGTTCTAAAGGCCTGGGCTTCAAAACTATCAAATCTGAAAGTAACCATTGCAAATGTCAAGTTGATCATTCTGTTCCTTGACACAATGGAAGAATCTAGAGATCTAACACTAGAAGAATGGAATTTTAGAGACATCTTGCAGAAACATTTACAGCCTCTACTTGAAAGGCAGAAAATTTATTGGAAGCAAAGGGGAGACCTGAAATGGGTAAAATATAGGGATGCCTGCACTGAATTTTTTCATGCTAGAGCGACAATAAGCCAAAGAAGGAATTCGGTGGCTAGCCTAAAAGATAGTGATGGACAGGAACACTTTGATCACAATAAGAAAGCAGAAATACTCTAGAAGGCTTATAAAGACAGACTAGGGACCACCAATTTAGTGAAATGCACTTTAATCTTGAAGAGTTAATTGATCAAACAGAGGATTTACAATGGCTAGAGGAACCATTCACTAAGGAAGAAATTGACAGGGTAATTGCAGACCTCCCATCAAATAAATCTCCTGGTCCAGATGGTTTTAATGGAGATTTCATAAATAAATATTGGCCAATAATCTCTCAGGAATTTTATGATTTATGTGCAGCATTCTGGGAGGAAGACATATGCTTAAAAAGCATCAATGGATCATTTGTCACTCTTGTACCAAAAAAAGAAACACCAGTGAATGTTTTAGATTACAGGCCTATCTCCCTATTAAATTCTTCCCTCAAGCTCATCACGAAATTGCTTGCTAACAGGCTTCAAAAGGTGATTCTCCAACTTATACATAGAAATCAATATAGATTTATTAAGTCAAGAAGTATACAAGATTGTCTTGCCTGGGCCTTTGAATATCTTCATATATGTCATAAATCAAAGAGAGAGATTATTATATTAAAACTAGATTTTGAGAAGGCTTTTGACAAAGTTGAACACCAAGTGATTCAAGCAATTCTCCAACACAAAGGATTTGGACAGAAATGGATCAACTGGATATCCTCAATTCTTAGCTCAGGAACTTCCTCAATTCTCCTAAATGGGGTACCCGGAAAAGTATTTCATTGCAGAAGAGGAGTGAGGCAAGGAGACCCACTGTCTCCTCTACTATTGGTATTGGCGGCTGACTTGCTACAATCCATTCTAAATAAGGCAAAAGAAATAGGGCTTATCTCTTTACCAATTCTATTGAGAGCAGGCACTGATTTCCCAGTTGTACAATATGCGGATGACACACTGGTGTTCATGGAAGCAGATCAAAGACAACTTGTGGTCCTCAAGGCACTTCTTCATACATTTGCACAATCAACTGGTCTCAAGGTAAATTATGGAAAATCAATAATGCTGCCAATAAATGTCTCAGAGGACAAAATGGAAATCTTATCCAGAACTTTCAATTGTCAAATTGGATCCATGCCTTTCACTTACCTTGGTCTACCTTTGGGACTAAGAAAACCTGCGGTTCTAGATTGCCTGTCAATAGGCACTAGAGTACAAAAGAAATTAATGTGGTATTCACAGTTCGTGACTCAAGCTAGAAAATTGGAGATGGTAAACTCTGTTCTCTCATCACTACCAACTTTTTATATGTGCAGCATTAAAGTCCCAATCACAGTGCTAGAGAAAATTGACAAATATAGAAGACATTGCATGTGGCGTGGTTCAGATGTAAATAACAAAAAACCACCGAAAGCAGCATGGAATATGGTTACTAGACCAAAGTCAGAGGGAGGATTGGGAGTCATTTAACTAAGAACACATAATGATGCCCTGTTAATAAAGAATCTGCACAAATTCTATAATAAAATTGACTTGCCATGGGTGCATCTAATCTGGGATAATTATTATGCCAATGGAAAGCTTCCTGATACACAAAAAAGAGGATCGTTTTGGTGGAGGGATATCTTAAAACTGCTCAACCAATACAAAGGGATTGCCAAGGTACAATCTAGTAATGGCTCAATAATTTTTCTGTGGGATGATCTCTGGGGTAACATAATGCCTAGACTTCAATTCCCACATCTACACTCATTCGCAAGAAAATAAAGCAATAACTCTGGAGAATGCTAGTATACAAGATGATTTATATGACCTGTTTCACCTACTCATGTCTGTTGATGAAATGATGCACAACAACATACAGTTGGATCAGGAAGACTTATGGCACCAAAATGGTGGTCAGGCCAGCTACTCAGCAGCTAAGGCATACAAAGCTTTAATCGGACATATCCCAGTACACCCCATTCACCAGTGGATATGGACATCGAAATGTCAGCCTAAACACCAAGTTTTTTTCTGGTTAATAGTAAAGGAAAGGCTCAACACTAGAGGTACTTTAAGGAGAAGGAATATGGATCTAGAATCATACAGTTGTGAACTATGCATCTGGCAAAGGGAAGAAACAATACGACACTTATTCATCACATGCAAGTTTGCAATAAGATGTTGGCAATCAATTGGAATCAATGTGTCCATGACAAGACCTTCATTGCAGGTGCTAAGGCACATAAGAAGAGCACTAGGAGTCCCTTTTGCTATGGAAATCATCATTTTGATGTGCTGGAGTATATGGTTAACGAGGAATAAATGAATATTTGAGGGCATTGACCCCTCAGTTCAAAACTGCCAAAGCAAATTTCTAATGGAGCTCATGCTAGTGACGCATAGAGTGAAGGAAGATAAAACTGAAAATATTAGAGAATGGATAGCAAACAAGGCATAGATGCAATCTATGGCTCCATACCTTATATTATGTGCTCCCTTTTCTTTTCTTTTCTTTTTTCTTACTTTAAGTTTGTAAGGAACTCTTTTTATTCAATACAAAATCTGTAGGGGTAATAACCCTCCAGTTCTAATAAAAAAAAGAGTGTTTTTAGTTTATAGTTTAAAAATTATTAAGGATAAATTTTCTTGTCTTCTCCAATAGTTTTTTTTAAAAAAATAGATCAAGAAAACTTTTAATTGATCTACGTTAATATCTGGGACCAGAACCATATTAATTTTCTTAAAAATAAAAAGATTGGAGTCCTCAACTTTTCCCTTCTAACAGCATTTTGATTAAAAATTGAATTGTATAAATTTAGATAAAATATTTTAAAGAATTCTATAGCATTCTGACAACCATAGCAATAGATATCACAATAAATTCATATATCAACACATATGTCCGCGTTGCCTGGCCGCTACCGTCGCCGCATGCCCCGCGCGTCGGTGTTGCCGGGCCCCCGCCACGTGCTGCCTACCCCTGCCATGCGCTGCCTGGCCCTGCTCTCGCGTTGTCTGTGCGTCGCCTGCCACCTACGCTAGCCTGGTCCGCCCCGCTCCATCGAACCCTAAACCCTAGCAAGAGAGTCGGGAGATAGACGAGAGATGAGCGAGCTCGCTGGCTTCATTTGCTCCCAGGATAGTTAAGCCATTCTCCAATCTATTATACCTTTTGTATCCTGTAAATATTTTTTTACTATTCATAAAACACTGGAACCGTAACTTAGTTCAAAAGCAGGGATAGATGACAGATTCAATTTCAAAAAGTAGGATCAAATGGGGAAAATTGAAAAAGCATGGTCAAATTGAAGGTTAGGCTTCAAAGTTGGATCAAATGAGCAATTGTCCCATAAGAAACATGTATATTATTCAAACAAAGTTAATCAGGCCAGATCCTTGGTCCGGGCCAAATTTTCCATGCTTCAGGCTTACCCGATAGATACGGCCCATTTGAACATCTATAGCCGCACCATCACCAGAAGTGAAATGCGGTGCCTGTGACTGAGGATTGGGTATGTACAGAGTACAGACTGTCCCGTGCGACTCCAGGAACACGGTGTGCGAAAGGAAGCAGGAACACACGCAGGATTTCAGACACCATGACCATGACAGACGGAAAATAGGAGAAACTGAACAAAGAAAGCATATCTATGATTCACAGCAGTTGAGACTGGTGTCATGCAAGAGAAGAATCGGATGGCTCCAGATAGCAAAACGCATTCGCTTCTGGTATTCAGGCAGAACCTGTGGAGCATGCCCTGCTCTACATCAGCCTCCCCGAAAGAAGCTCGAGTAATATATGCCCTGCTCCACATCGGCCTCCCGTAACTTGTGAATAACAAAGAATGCAAAAAGAGAGTGGAGACGCGGGGAATCGAACCCCGTGCCTCTCGCATGCGAAGCGAGCGCTCTACCATATGAGCTACGTCCCCATTGATGTGTAACAAACGGAACTGCTGAACTTACCGTTACGTTCTAGAGTCTGTCCAAGCTACCCATCACGTCACGCAACAGATTCAAGATAAGGACCTTTCAGTTGCATTTTGCAGCCGCAAACGAGCGACATCGCTGTCACCTGACCTTGGCACATCGCTTTTGCATTGCCGCATACCGTTCGGTTGCCAGGGAGAAACCTCACAGCACTACACGCATCCACGCCAAAAATCAGTACGCGCACACGCATCCAGTCGTACAGGTGAGTACCTCGGGCAGGACCAAGGACCCAACCTCTCACATGGAATGTTTTCAGTTGAAACTTGAAAGCCAAACGGACGCAGTGGAACAGAAACGGACCCATACGAACGAGACGAAAACAGAGCTTACGACCAATCCCCAGCAGGGGATCAGGTCCCCGGGTCACCAGGCCCCGTCGACGCCTTTCAATTCGCCAAAATGGTTCTAGTCCCGTCAAATTGACGCGGCTGGTGGTGCCGGAGCCGGGACTAGCCACCGATCTTCACTCAAGCAGTGGCCACCTGCTCAAACGCTTTAGGATCAGATGCCATCTTGTTGTTGGATCCGGTGCTGCAAGTACGACCGGCGAATAAGTTCTACAGACCCGTTTGTTGGCGGTTGTCGTTCAGATCACGGGACGAGCGAATGGATGGCGAGCGAGCAGGGGGGGCTGACTGAAATTAAATCTGAGAAAGGTTCAGTCTGAAATAAGCATATGCATATGCTGGGATTAGTTAGCAAGGGCTGTAGTAAACCTGCACGGTCCTCACACAAAAGCGCCCCAACTGAAGCTTGAAAGAAGTTTGCATGACATATAGAACGACAAGAGAGCATGCAAGTAAAAGGATTTGCTTCAGCATTCAGACTTGAGACATTCAAGGAATCAAATCAAATACCAGGTGAGAACTGAGGAATGTGGCTGTGTCAGGTCAGAAAAGCATGCCTCTAAACTTGGTACTATTCAGATATCAGAGTAACCTATAAGAGATCAAATTCAGCTAGGATAGTGCCAGAGAAAGGATCATTCAGACAAGCAGCACAAAGCACCGCCATGTTTTCGCATTTCACACAGTTGAAAGTACTTGGTAATTACAGAGGAGGGTAGAAACAGTTCAAAGCAGGCAAGGTAACACGACATCCTCATTGCAGAGTTCTTCAACCGAAGAACAGATTTGGCGTTGTAGGCCAAACAGGACTTTGATTGCCGCCTACTTCTAGTAAACCCCGTCAGGACTCTCTATACATATACTACAACCATTCAGTGATCACCAAAAGGCAGGCGCATATAGCTAAGGAGATAGCGCTGCAGCGTCTGGATCACACGCGCACACACGGCCGGTTTCACAAGAACACGTAAATAAAACAAGTGAACAACACAGGCTCGCTAGCTTCCTCTGTCACGTCCTCTGCTGGATTGCTTCCTCTCCGTCTTGCTAGGCTGCTAGCTCAACGGTCCAACGAACTGATCACCACCCTGCAAGATCACGAATCAGGATGAAAAATCCCGTCAGAAGTTCAAGTCATGCCATGTCTGTCAGTCATGGTGCGAGAACAAGAAAAGTGGAGTGAGATCGAAGGCGACGCCACGCACCAGTCGTACACGGTGGGGCTCCTCGGCCCAACGATCGCCTCCTGCCCCTCGGACGGCTTTGGCTTCCGGCGGAGCTTCCTCCAGCCTTCACCCTTTGGCGTGGTAGCTGCACCAAACACACCAAGTAGGGTCAGGCTTATCATCAGTCAGTTTCATGCACAAGTTCTCACTGCTTTCTGAATGAATCATCATGTACTGCTGCACTGTATAAACATGTCTTCAGAGTGCGAAACCAAGTCACAGTATACTTGCATCCCCACTCAAGACTCAACTCGTGCAAATCACTTGCCATCATCGATTCTATATCACAAAAAGTTAAGATTATTATAACCAGTTCTTCCGGTGTTTTACTTCGTATTTATAGATCTGCTACTGCATCCCCACTCATGAAGGCGTAAAGCATGAACGAAACGGCAACAAACTCATGAATTTTTTTTTCGTTCCATTTCATTGAAGTTATGTTTGTTACTAGTAGTAAATGATTTCATTGGAAATCCTAAACAAGTACGCGTCGGGATCCAACCCCCAGCACCGTACCGTACAGCCCGAAAAAAAAGGGAACGATTTTCTATCCAAATAAAAAAAGGGATCAGCGATGACCGAGAAGAAACAGAGGCGAGCGGAGAGCGTCCCCGCCTGACCCGAACGGAGAGTCCGGCGTGCTGGCGGGGGAGTCCGGCACGGATGAGCTGTACGACTCGCCGCGGGGCGACGCGTCAACGGTCAGCGCGGGCGGGCGGGCGATGGTGATGCTCCGCGTCACGGCCGCCGGCGGGGGCGGGTCGTTGTTGGCCGCCGCCGCCGCGGGCGCGGAGGAGGACCACGACGAGATGGATGAGGAGGGGGGGAAGGAGGAGTACTTGCGGAGCTTGCCGAGGCCGGAGTCCGGCCGCGGCCCGGCCACCGTCTCGTCCCACAGCTGGTCGAGGAGGCCCATCCAACACACGTATGCGGATTGCTTTTGGACGCTTGCGCGCGGTGTTGTCGTCGCTCGCGGATGAGACGAAGAAAGGAGGAGAGGGGTGGATCAGCAGAGCACTCTGCCGTGAGCAGGTGAGCCTCGAGGCGTGTGATGATCCGGCTGGTCTTTCGGGAGAGGTGGGTGAGGGGATGGTTTTATAGATACGACAAGGGTGGGGGAGAGAGGCTTCCGGCGAGATAATAGGGGTGTGGGTGTAATTTTGGATAACGGAGAAACTGGTGTAATCTTTGTGCTCATCTCTTTTCAGTTTCACCCTTTACTTACCCTCGGCGTGGCTCAGCTCGGCTAGGCTCCTTGGAGCCGGCTTCATCATTTTCCCCAAAGCCAGGTATATTTTGCCTATTTTCAGCATGCTTATAAAGTTATTTGGAAATATTGATATAATGTAGAAACATTTGTTTGAATTGAGTATATAGACTCAATCGATAATAATTGAAACATAAATAATTGTTATAAAAAAGCATTAATGGTAGATTATAATTTATATTTTTGTTCCTTAAAAAAAAACAGGTTTGAAAACCATCAACTTCAAACTGGCGTTGAGCGGGTGGTGACTCGCAATGTTGAGTAGTGTACTACTATTTGACAAGTTCATGTATTATTATGTTTTGAATTTTTCCAGATGCGATCAGACATCACATACCACGTAGTTCATTAGTATTAGTCCATATATCCGACAAAATCAAAATCAAGATAAATTTAAAGGTCTGTATAAGATTCAATTAACTAAAAATAGAGAAAATTTCTAGTCAGATGTTATGGCCGTAGGATCAAGATCTAACAGCAGGAGCAGCTTCTTCAACTTCTAGCCACCTCTTCTCTCCACAGTAGTGTCGTCCTTCTTCTTCTCTTGCCACATCGTCAAGTTACCTGAATTCTTTCATCTTCGTTGGATTGATTTAGCCCCTAGTAACCTGAATCCCTTAACCCCGCCACGGTCGTCGTCAAGTCGTCTTTCTCTCTTTTCTCCACTGCTGCACCGCATCCATACGGACGCCGTGTTCGCTAACAGGCCCTCGTCATCAACGACTGCACCACCATCCCCTTCCCCTATCTTCGATCGTCGACCTTTATAGTTGTCCAAACTAAAAATTTGACTGGAATCAAAGCAAATTTTTAGTTAATTGGATTGTAGCAAATCTGAAATTTAAAAGCACTAGACAAATCCGGAGATCTAAGTGTGCAAAAAGAAGTCGATGCAATATAGTAATAGAACTACAATTCTACGTTGTGCTCGGAGAACGGAGCCGAGCCATCTGCCGCTAGTCGAGCTGGCTCGCGGCGAGGCTTCCCGTGGGCTTGGACGGACGCTGGAGAATTGGAGGTAGTTTGACCGGTCCATATCCAGGGCCCCCACGCCCGGCAGCGTCCACGTAACGGATAAGATCCATACCTCTCAGGAGTCAGGACAAGGACGACTGTAACACGCCACGAGCGGGCCCATTTGTAATGACGACCTCAGTTAACTAATGACCACATGCACAGGTCAGTCGATCCCAGCTTTGCTTTCGCTTTGGCATAAGAACGGGAAACAAATAAATTTTTTTCAGAAAGAAATGGAAGAAGCAAAAAAAAAATCTTTTAAAGTACAAACTTTGAAAGCAAAGTTTTTATTAGTAGAAAATAGAGTTGCTCCTTAAAGTGTCCACTTCTTCACAAGCAAAGAACATGTTGGTGATCGATCGACTCGTCGTCAATCAATTATAAAATCTGAGGAGACAAGCAGTAGCTAAACATTTCGTCTGCTCAAAAAAGAATCAATTATAGTCTGCAGAATTGCAAGTGCTGCGAGCAACCTTTCTTTATCTGTTCTGTTCAGTAAAGCAGGACGTGGCTCCAAATTAGGCTCAAAGCTGAAATCATCATGTGGAGGGGCCATACGCACATGCAGCGATCTTGCTTTGGCTCGAAAAAGATCAATAATCAGAAACTCTCCGTATACGGGTGGCACAGCAGCCGAATTCCCCGGGACGACCTCATGGATTTGTCTGGTTGGTGATGCATGTCTTGGTTTAACTTCCAAGGTGAAGGAGCGATTCTGCAAGGTCCTTGGTAATTAGAAATTTTTTTACATGAGATACGATCATCCGTTGAAGTCGTTGATACTCTACTAGAGGAATAATGCTAGCCAGGCGCGCCGTCCGTGCCAGCTGCTTTGACACAGTCTCACGCTCGCCGCTCGCGGATGGCCCCGTCACTGTCAAAGACGACGCGGCCACAAACATGAACACACAGGACAAGTTTCCTTCCTCGATGACAGCAACTTAGCCTAATTTTTATGCAGTCTATTAAGAGTAATCAAGCCAGGCAAATGGCGGTCATTATCGCCTTCGGCCCCACCCTTTGGACGCAATTATTGGTGCCGCTCGCTGATCTACCTTGCCTTGCCGGGTCTTGCAAGGCAGAGCAGAGCAGAGGCAGGAGGAACTGGAGCAGCCACCATCGCAGCAGCGTCGACGTCAGTGTCCCGGGTAGTGCCCAGTCAACATCTGGACCAGCCGGCTCGCCGCCCTCAGATCAGCTCACACACCTGTGTGACTGTTTATCGCCGCGGCCTGTTGCTTTGCTGATAAGTGGTGCTGCGAGAAGAGAGGGGACAGATACAGATTAGTGGCTGTGGAGAAAAAGGGACGACCACGACGATCGTGATATTTTGGGGGTGGGGTAAAGGGGGTGGTGAGGGGTCAAACTCGGTGGGAGACGCATGATTGGCCCCGGTTTTTATTTGGTTTTCCGATTAGGACAACCTAATTAATGTCATGGGGTAGTATATTTTTTGGCTACTGAAGCATCAAATCATAGGTTGCATCGCATCAGCGAATAAACAAATGCTTGCTTTGCATATTGTTGTTGTTTGTATGTGGCTTTTAGTATGTTTCTGTGACGTTTGGATTGAATCATCGGATGATTCTATGTTGATTCTCTGAAAGAATCAGACGGTTCTGGAGTATATGATCTCGTGTGGCAAAAGGCTACAGCAGCATATACGGTGTGATTACGACAGAACGTTTGACCCCTGCTGCGTGGTATTGTGGGAGTGGGATTGGTACGTGTCTCGGCACTTGTAGCTGTGCCTGTGCACACGTACTTACTACTGAAGCCACAAACGCCAACCTGTCCCTGCGGGAGGTGAGGGGCGACCCGTTGATGATCATGAAGCCACAAACGCCATTGCGCTGCTCGTTCGCTGGTGGTCCTTGCAAACTCGGCAGCGCGATGAACTTGCACCATCCAAGCAGATTCGCCTGTATTGTTAGTGGTATTTTGCACTCGCGAGAGGACAACCTGCTCGTCGGTGTGCATTAACACCGCGGCTTAGGTGTTAGATCGGCAACGAAACGGAGCCGACACCGGCCAGTCGTCCCCGTCGCACCAACGGGACGTTGCCATCGGCGAGATAGATTGGCTGGCGAGCACTAGCCAAGTAGCCAGGCGTATTTCTTCTCTTTGCATAGGCAATCGCGGCGCAGGCGATGAAGCATGACTGGAGCTTGTCGATATTTCCGTCTGTTCCTCTTGCACCACCATCTTCTCGTGTCGAGTCCATACATCACGCGATTTGTTTTGTACTTGGCCATCAGGGCGGGGCAGGACGGGGATCACGTGACACCGGGCGACGCTGGCAGCCGGCGACTTTTGACGTCGAATCTCTCCGTGGACACGAGTGACAAAGTATATACAGAATTATTGGAAGTGGCACTTCAGGGTGTCCAAGAGACTAGTTTGATTGATATTCTCTGGCAGGTTGTGAACTGTGATCGCCACCGTGCACCCGTGACAAACCTACACGCGCGCCGTGGCAATCGTGCGGTTTTTCACCGTTGATCGCGAGGATCTGCTTTTAATATGCGCGAAAGCGAAACCTGTTGGTGCATCAACCACTGCGTTTTCCCCTTGAGCGAGCGGTCATGAACTCGTGATTCGTTGGAGGACTCAGAGGAGATGCGGCCGGGGAACGACGGAATCTGCCTTTTTATCATCGATCTCTCGGCTACTGCTCGGTTTCGTGTCCCTTCGATCCGCGTGACGGTGAAGCGAAGCGTTTGCGTTTTGCATGCGTCTGCGCGCGTGACGCCGCCGGGAGAGCTCGCGACGTGGGGAACGAGATCGTCCGACACACGTCTCCTGTCGTGCTGCTTGTTTTGGTTGCTTGCTGCTCTCCTGGCTAGTGCGGCCCAACAGGCTATCTTCTCCGGCACCACATGCCCATATATGGTTTCAGCTCCCCTAAAAAAAAAATCTGTGATTTCAGTTGCCCATTCCCTGTAGGCCGGCCCACGGGCCCTCATCCACGCCGAGATGCTCACTGTTCAACTTCCAAGTCGAAACGTTCCAAAAACAAATTTCATCGTTGACACCTGTGTCATGTTCTTATTGAGCGTGCAAAACGAATGCAACTCCCGACGTAATGTTGCATCCCAATACTCACCTGCAACTCGAAGCAATGAAACTAGCTGCTAGTAGTATTTTTTCCCCTAGAAAAAAAGCTGCTAGTTATTTTTTCTTTACTATAAAACACAAAGGAACCACCTGCACGTGTTATTCTGTTCTGTGAGCCGCCCTTGACAGACAAACTCTTGCTCGTCAATCGGCCGGGGCATCACACGCGGGGGCCGCCGGGCACGAGGGGGCCCATACCGCCGGGAAGAAGCCCGCCGCCGCAGGCGTGCTGGACGAGCGGCGCGTAGAGCGCGCGGAACGGGGACACGGGCAGCACGCCGCGGAAGCACCGGTCGCCGACGGCCTGCAGCGCGGCGCAGCAGGCCTTGCCGCCGGCGCGAACGGCGTCCTCGACTGGGGAAGGCGATGATGAGACTAGGGACCGGAGGACGTCGCCGACGCAGCCCTCCGCCTGGCGCACCGCGTTCAGGCAGTCCGCGCCCGCCACGGGGACGGGGTTGTTGCCGTTGCCGGGGAACGGGAACGGGAGCTGAGGAATGCCGCCGGGGACCGGGAACGGGAAACGGGGCAGGCCGCCGCCGGGTAGTGTGATTGGGAGTTTGGGCTGGCCGCCGGAGAACGGGATCGGGAGCTTGGGCACAGGTCCAAGTCCGCCGCCACCGACGTCGGTCGCCGGCGCTGCTGGCGGCGCGGCGCCGTTGATGACGACGGCGGGGAAGCCGGGGAGAGTTGCCGTTGCGGTGGCGGCGGCGGTGCAGAAGAGTAGCATGAGGTGGGACGAGAGGAAGCCGGTCGCGATTGCCGTCGCCGCCATTGCTGCCTGTGTGCTTCTTGGTGCAGCGCTCGGTGCATCGGCAGCTTAATTGTGTGCTCGTGTCGTGTGTGCAGAGCTGTGTCGTAGGTCGTGCTGTACGTTGTGGTGGCGGATCGATGCGGTGTTATATAGGGGTGGGATCGGAAGAGGTTACATGAACGGATATAAAACTGATGAAGTGAATAACGGTGCCGGAAATTAACTTGTCAAATTGATGTTCATGGGATGGGAGTTATTGTTTGTCCTGAATGAATGTAGTGTGCTTTGTACTTACTTTGAATGCGCATGGACGTTTCCATGAGTGAATTTACACCTCCTACGAACTAACTACATCTCGCGCCGATTATAGAGCTGGGCTGTGGGGGTGTTGCTAACTAGGCTATCTTTCGGAATTTCATAGTTGTGTGGATTGGGCTGTATGTCACAATCTTTTTCTTGGGAGACAACTGAGCTCTAATTATACATGATCGAGGACACTAAAGGCATCTGACAGGTGAGCTCCACCGTGTTGAGTTAGACAAAACTACTTAAAATATTGTTGAGGGACGAAACTTATAATGCACCTAAGAATTCAGTGACTCAGGGTATGCAGTTTTGTAATTCGAGGTAGGATCTGTAGCTCCCTAAAAAGAGTTGAGGAAGGTAAAGAGAAATCCATCCAATTTTATACATTCCAACCCAACTTCTGTTATTTCCCTCTTTTACACGGCTGAATTTGTTGTCCTTAAAAAATGGAGAGGAGGGACAAGGTATATAATGTTTCGGGAATCCTCCTGTTCAGCCGATTGAAAAAGCAGAAACTTTCAGTCGATGGCTGGTGGGGTGACTTTGTTTTTTTTTTTGTTATTTATTTCTTTTGTTTATTTTGTTCTTTATTTATTTGTAGAATTATTTATATTAATTAGTATTATATATAGACTATAAAAAATTTTTGTCTTTTGTATCCATTGGATCTAGATCTAAGGGTCAAAAACGTTGATTGAAAGAGACCTCCATTTTCAATCGACTAAAAATTAGACACTCCCATAATATTTTGTGTCTTTCCTTTAAATGCATCAATTTTACAAAATTCAGCCGTGAAGAACATGTATAGCACTTTTTTACAAGGGCATTAATCATTTACATTAAATATTTGAACATCTTTGATCATTGTTGATAGCATCGATGGATCCTACTCTTCATAGTGAAATTTGGCACAATGGTGGTTAGTCAAACTGATAAGAAATATTCACTTAGTTTTCTAATATTTTTTAAGGATTAGCTTGTTAATACTTGGCTAACATTGTTTTTTTATAATATTTAGCTAGCACGTACCCCTTTACTGTTGGTGACCTGGTATTTCTGTAGAATCAAGAAAAAGGATAAATGTGTGATAACACACATATATATTACCGTATTATTGCAAAAGCTAATATGAAGACAACATATGAAAATCTTTCATGTGAACAACTTCTCATAATGCTTGAAAATCAATGAAGAAGAGGACAAAAATGAGGGAGAGGAGGAAGAATATGGGGTGAAAAGTTTAAATATAGATATGCTCTTTGAGTTCATAAAAGCAGTCATTTCGACTCTTGGTGCATTGATTTTTATATTTTTGTAGGAAAAAATATTTTATTTCCCTCCAGTTATGCTTATAGTTAAGATAACTTCCTGAACTAATTTTTAATTTATTTTATAGCTTTTATTTGTAAACCATATCACTATTCATCTTTAATCAGTTTATGAATCTAGTTTTGTTTACATAGATCAGGATTAAAGTGGTTTGGCTCTCTCAGCTCGACATTTGATGTACGACGTGGCAGCCTACATAGCTTCCCTTGCTCGTCGTATCCTAATAGGCGCCCCTATTCATGTGCACTCTCAAACTTAAACGGAGATGTTGCAGTTGCTGGCTTGCTGCAACATGCCAATATTAACTAAAATCTCTCAAACTCTGTTTTTCAACCTAGCTGCTACCATCAGTAGTGCAACTAACGCAACATTTCATCTAGCAATGGCACTAACACTAGTACTCTAGTAATTATTCTAGTAATACTATCTTCCTCAATCTAGCAACAATGCGTAAACGAGCAAGTTACCATTTCGAGCAATAGCACATAGCAGCAGCCTGCATGGCCGGCTTTGCATGTCGGTTCAGCTCAGTCAGCACGCTTCGGTCCAGGTGAGCCTTCCCGTGGCCCGTCCAAGTCACTTCCCTTGACGGTATCTCCAGGGAAAAAAAAAAAAGAATAACCACTTGCACGACCTACTGTACTGCGTCATCAGCAGCATCCACATCCCGTTGGTCGGCCGGGCTAGACAAGCCAGACCGGACCTTTCCGGAAGTGGCTCCCTCCAACTGGCGCCCCAACTTGCCGAAAAGGAATACTTATTCTCCCGTCACCTGCCGCTGCTGCTGTCACGCAGGTGCTTAGAACTTGACCAAGAACGCTTCATCTCGCTGATAAGTTATTCTACAAGTTGGTCAAGTTGCCAAGCCCCCTTTTCGAGCAGACTAGTCTCGCCTGTCACCCGCATGATCCAATCGGGAATTCGGAGTTCAGCTAGAGGCTTCGAGCCTTCGAGGAGATCCGACGCTTTTTCCTCAACTGGCCATGCGGGCGAGCAGGTTGGGGCCGCGACGCCGAAAAGGTACGCGCCGACAGCTGCCGCTGCTTGTTTTCAGTCCGTGTACATGCAGGGCCAGGGCGTCGTCGTTGATCAGGTAAGAGCATCTCAAATGGGAGTTATTAAATTGGGCTCTCAAATTCTAATTTACAATCTTATTTATAAAATTTAGAAGCTTAAATTTATATTCAATTCTAGTGAAAGTCTGTAAATTGGCTCCTATTTTCTGTGGGACCATTTTATCTGAAAAAAAATTAGTAACCATGTCGATTCAATCGGACAGCTCTCGTCCTCGTCTTGTTCCCTCACGCCGCCGCCTTTGCTCCCGGTCGCCGACGCCACTGCCACCGCCCGCGCTCACGGCACCGCCGCCCCCAACCGGAGCCGTTGCACCTGCGGCCGCCCTGACGCGCTAGCCGCCGCGCCCGCTGGTGCCACCTCGCCCATGGCGCCGTAGGCCTGCTCCCGTCGGCGCCATGCTCAAGCTGCCTGCTTCTCCCGCCTGTGCGCCGCCTGAGCGGCCACCCTTGGCTGGCTCCAGCGCCGCTACTTGTGCCCAGCCCTCGCGCCGCCCGAGCCCGACCCGGCCCAGCTCGTGCGGGAGCTGCAACCGACCTCCCCCAGCCGCCGCCCGATTTGGCTCCCACCACCGCCACCTGAGCCTCGGCAAGAGCTTTTCTTCGGAGCCATAGGACGGGGAGGGTGCGGGCCACCGGAGGTACCGCGCGCCGGCGGCTCGGAAGTGAGGAAGAGGAAAGTTGACACGGCGTCTATGCCCATCGATCTGGTGTCGTGGGGCCCTAATGCGGCCTCCTCTGCTCCATACCCGAAGATCCGGCGCCGACGAAGTTTCATGGGCGGCGGGCAAGGGGCGTCCGACGATGGGGGCCAACGGTGGCGGCAGACGAGCTTCTGCGAAGAGAGAGGGCGACATGGGGAGGAGAAAGGAAAAGAGGAAAACAAAAGAAAAAGAAAAATGATTAAAAAGTGGTGGGACCTATGAGTAGGAGGGTGAATAGAAGGATTTTATTACTGGAGGGTTAGGATCAAATTATGAGAGGATATAAAAAATAAGATCCTATTTACAATTTCTATTGGAGTTTGTTTTTTAATCTTCCTTTCTAAAATTTGGAGCAGAGACTTGGATAGAGATCTCCATTAAAGATGCTCTATGCCTTGGAGAGGTTGAAGGGAATGCAGAATGCGCGTGCGGACTTAATTCGCGCAAATTACTGGCGTAACCATGACACGACTATCTGTGAGACGCCGAACATGCGTAGTGTTTCGAAAATTTCCATTTGACAAGAAACCATTCAGTTGTCACAAAGGGAGCAGAGACGATATGTCATGATTCTGAACTTGCGAAGCTACTTACTAGTAGAGTAGAATAATATTTGGGTAGAGAACAACGGGTCGGCCAACTTATAGCTACAATTACAAATCAGAGCATACACCCGTATGCAGGACACCGCCGTGGTTATTGGGGGCAGTTACATTTCATAATAAGCCTCCTCACGGGATCACTCCTCCTGCTCATCACCACTCAACAAAGCTTTCTTGGCCATCGACAGCTCGCGACGCCCTACTTCCTTCCGGCCCGTCTCTTGCTCCCAGCATCGTCCTGTTAATGAACACACGCACAGTTAAGTCAGCGATCGTAACAAAAACCAAAATTAGTTTACGAGATGGGTTAACCAAATTGTGGGGTAAGTTTGCGTGCAGACAAGCTAGTGGTGTCCTCTAATGATATGGTGGTGGTCAGAGGGTGAGGACGAGAAGGCGTCCGTACACGGTCCTGAGATTTTTTTTGTTCTCTCCCTTTTGCTGGCACAGCCCGTTGCCGATTTCGAGCATCAGAAGATAGCCAGCCCAGGCTAATCATGTGGCTGTCGCGGTTAGCACGCCATAAACGGCAGGGTTTTCAGAGCCGCCCGACACGGGCCACTTGGTTGGAAAGCGACACGGAAATTGAAGGTCACGTCGGCTGGTGCGCACGCATGGTCCATGAGCATCTACTCCGTAGTATCTTTACTAGTATACCCCAAAAATGTCAAGTCCTATGCCAGTGCAGCTAGTCGCAGGGTATGTGTATGTAGGAAACGGTCACACTCGTCGGCTCCGGGGAAAGTGAAAGGAAAGGCGAGGGGAGGCTGGGCGGCGGCTGCGGCGGGCCCGGGTGTGTTAGTTACGCACCGGCGAGAAGAACGACGGCGATGGCCTCAGGAATAGCTCCTCGAACTGCCGCTGCATGTCCTCCAGGGTCTCGGCCTTGCCGTTCTCCTGCACAGGGTGCGGAAGGCATAGGTTAGAAATCAGGATTCGTAATTCATGGATTTCGCGTATTGAATTTGGCGGGGTTTGTTTGAATGAAATTCTTACCGAAGGCCCTGCCTTGCTCATGGCCTCGAGAATGTCCCCGAGAACCTCCCCCTGGCCCTGCGAGACGAGGAAGAGGTCATCATCAGCCGACCACCACGAAAAATAATCTCTTTTATAATAACTAGTAATATAAAAAGAAAAAAAAATGTAGAGGCAAGTATAGGTACGTCATCGTCGCCGTCGCTGTCATACGCTCCGACGTCATAGAGGATCCGCTTGTTTGGGTCCGAGAGCACTGCGCAGTTAATTAAAAATAAAATCACATCATCATCACCTTGACACTCCGTGCTGCGCGCGTAAAGAAGAAAATATCCAATCCTACTACACGCCAGCAGCTGCAATGGCGGCTGGACTGGGTTGGTCTGGCTGTTACGTACCGGCGTAGGCTCCCTGGATCTTCTGGAACCTCGCCTTGGCCGCCTCCACGCCGCCGGCAGAGCTCCCCGCGGCGGCGCACTTGTCCGGGTGCCATTTCTGCCAAGAACACACACACGGTCCTTCAGGTTTTCAAATCAGGGCCCGCTCAGAGCAGAGCAGAGGACGGAGCAGGAAACAGAGGAGGAACCGAGCAGAGGAAGCAGAAGGTAGCGCAATGTATGGGCAACACGAACGGACCATGGCGAGCTTGCGGTAGGCGGTGCGCAGGTCGGCGTCGGAGCAGTCGCTGGCCACGCCCAGCACCGCGTACAGGCTGCTGCCGCCGCCGCTCGCCATCGTTTCTTCAAGGACCGCTTCGCCGGCGGCTTTGCTTGCTGGCTGGCGGCGCTCTCGATCGTTGGAGGAAACGGTGGTGGTGAGCAGGTGCATGGCGGCCTACTTATAGGGGCGGAGGTGATGAGGCCCCGATGGGTCGCGTCCCGTCGTGCGCTGCATCTGCACCAAGAATCGGGAGGGCGCACAAGAGGGGCAGCAAGTTGCCGCATCCCCGCGATATTTTTTATGCCGGCCGCGACGGCGCGTGCGTTGGTCAGCACAGCAGCATCGGCAACGGCAAGCGTGTGGTGCTGCGTATCCAGGCCCAGCGAAAAAGAGGGTCGGCTCGTCCCGGGTCACTCGCGGTGAGGTGAGGCGGCGAAGCGAAGCGAACCTACTCTAGCAGGCAGCAGAGCAGGCGCACGGGCTGGACCCAATGCAAACCACCAGGCCGTCGTGCGGCTTACCTGGCCTCGCCAAGGTCCAATAGGGTACTGGGTACGGTGTGGGTATAAACGGTGCAACGTACGCTGCAATCATCGGCGCAAACATGCGACGTACGAAGGTGAGCGAGGTTCAATGGATTTCCAGCGCTTCGAGGCACACACATGGCCGCACGTCGTCCTGTACGCGCCGTGGCCGCACACAGAACCCATACGCGCCCGATCCACTGTACATTGTTAGTACAACTACCTGCACATGTTCGACGCACGCATACGTTTTGTTCACCTATTGACTGACCGTCTCGGTTTCCTGCTGTGTCAATAAAACAGGAGGCATAAACAAAACTGATGACCACTATATGGGTTCTTTGGTCAGAAAGAAATGCTGTTAATGTCGGAGAGAGACAGAAAAATGCCGAACAGGTCAGTTTTTTCATATTAAGGCACACAGTAGAGTTTCAAGCTTTTTGCAGCAAACAGGTAGAACAACGAGCAACGCCAGTACATGCGGAATTGGAAGAAACCGCAGCCAGAATATCTGAAAGTGAACTCCGATGGTGCTTTTTATGAGGCAACAAAATCGGGAGGCTGGGGATTCATTATTCGAGACAGTGATGCAGACCATGTTGGGGCCGGAGCTGGCAACATCACAGCAGTAACTGAACCCATTCAGGCTGAACCTCAAGCCTGTTTATATGCGGTGATTTATGTTGTACAGGCGGGTATGCAAAAGCTAGAGCTCGAAACAGACAGCTTGGTGCTCAAATCTGCCCTAACGAGTAACACCTATGATGCTGCAGAAGGTGGTAATCTTTTTAGAGAAATAAAGTTCCAGCTAGCTATCAATTGTATTGATGTAAAAGTGAAATACTGTCCTAGAACCTGTAATGGGGTAGCTTATAAGCTAGCTAGTATGGGAGCCTCTATGGGTAATGGTGACTCTATAATTTGGCCAGACACAATTCCGGATGCTGTAATCCCTTTGGTAGCTGACGATTTGAAGTCGGCTTCAGGTTAATGGAAATCGATTCCAAGTCAAAAAAAAAAACAAAAAAAAAAAAACAGGAGGCATCAACTCGTGCCGAATTCGTTTCAAAACGAGATGCGCTCCTATGCCCCATTTTCAAATTTTTGGTGGGAAACAGCCACATTGTTAATTAGGTTGTTGAGTAGACTATTTTTTTTAATCCCATATCTAAAATCCTGTCATCCAATGAAACCATGCGTGCAACTCATCACCTGTGAACACCAAACCAGGAGGACACCACATAGATTGTGTCATATACATCCTAAAGACACTATAACATAGTTGTTGTGACCAGGGGCGGAGACAAGGGGGGGGGGGGGGGGGGGGGGAGCAGGGGCTGGCCCCCCTATGCTATCTGCACACCAATGTTGAACACAAAAAATGATCATGTAATTTAATTTAGATTTTTATTTTGACCCCCCTTAATGCTTGTTTCTTACTGCTTGCCCCCCCCCCCTCCTCCCCCCCTCATGATCAGATCCTAACTCCGCCACTGGCTGTGATTGTATTTTATCATCTAGAGAATAGAGTTAGTAGGATGAACTTATATAGTTAATTATGATTCAATAATTCTTTTACTGCATTGGAATTCATGCTATAAAAAGGAGTACTTATAAAAGAACATATTGATAAATATGGGGCTCAAGCCCCCCTACCAACCATTCAGTCATTTATCTGTCACCGTTAATAATCATCATCAATTTGAGTTACCGATGATTTAAGCATGACCATGCAGGACGACTCTAGTAGACTGGAGCATAATGTACTCGATAATAATAACTAGTAGTTTCCGCTTTTAGAATATTTAGCATGTACTTTTTTAAATCGATTGCTCCTGGATGATGTTGCATTTTATAATGAACACTGCTAAGGAGAGTCGACCAACATTACTTTATATATTCATAGAGCCTAGTAGTTGATGCAAATATTCTGAGAGATGGTGATAGTTCAGGTAAAAACCGAGAGTAGAATAATTCGATGCACTTGCTTGTTGGCACAATTGGCCGGGAGAAATGTTCTTGCTTCTATATGGCCGAGGCAAGTGCACACTTATATATATTGTCCACCGGCTGCCTAGTTAAAGTACTCTTCAATACTTTCCTTAATCAATAAGTATTATGTTTTGCCCATAAAACCACTGTTCAAACTCCATGGTATTCAGAATCTTGGTGGAGTACCACTACCACGAGCAACTAAGACATGATGAACCTAAGCTTAGCATGTGTAGCCTAGTAGATCATATATTCCTTCTTTACATATTTCTACCATGTCACGATCCAAAGGAGTGGTGAGCGCAAGTTGCCAAGTTGTGCCCCTGGTGGCACCCATGCATCCGAAACTTTTGTTGCGTAAAAGATTGGTAGCTTTCACTTCATGATGATTCCTGCATCTAGTTCGTCTTGTCAAGTTTGTTCTTGTGTATTTGAAATGGTGAGGATGCTTACATTACATTGTGGTTCAGGCTCTCTATCGGATACCTGGCCCAAATCATGGGCTGCAGAAAAAGGTTGGCGGCAGGCTCTCTATCGGATTGGACTGTCGTAGACCTGGGCTTCTCAAACGGCTCATCGTACTCGTACGGGTCCCCTACTGTAGTTTGGGCTAGGTGCGTCAGGCCCACTGTGCGACGATCCAGTCAAGTGATGTTTCGCATATATAGCTCGATCCAGTCTGAAGAACAAAGAAAATGCAGGAGCAAAGCAAGCATTGTACAATTGGCAGTGAGCTTAGCGCCGGAGCCCATGCCAGGGGCCGCCGCTTTTCTGAACGCGCCTTGTTTTCCAAAACAGAGGGCATAAAGGTCGAGCGCATGCATATCTACTCGATCCAATGCAAGAAGTGACGGCGCACCCAACAAGCCCTGAATCCCCACTTGCGGTATCATGCATTGCAATTTGCATACATGCTCGCTCAGGCACGCACGCCGGCAGCACTGGCCGCAGCCAGCCGGGCCTACTCACTTCTATCGTGTCTGCGTTGGCGCGACAACGACGGCGGTGGACGCATGGGAACGGGCCGAGGACAGGCACCGCGTGCAAACACAAGCGCATGGAATGGACGATCTCAGGTCCGGGAAAGCGCACGCGCGCGCAAGTCATGTCTGCATGAAATGCAAGTCTACCGGTGCAGCTGTCACATTATATTGTCCGCCCATTTGTCGTTGACTAAACATGATAAACAAGGTGCCGTGTCTCAACCCAAACTACAGCAGGCAAATTCAACATCTGGACTGATCACCTGCTGGAATTTGTAAACATCTTGGTGGGTCGGGAGCTAGTTGACTTCGCGGTGAACGAATAAATAAAAGCGAGCCGGAAGGTTAAAAAAAAAAAGAAGAAGGTGTCGTGCTATATAGTCCGTTGTCCCGGGCTCGCTCGTATGCTCTGTCACGAGGACTCCGCATACCGCTGCCTGTAGGCTGTAGCGAACGTCTCAAGTTGACACTTTGACAGCTACGAGCAATTGAAATGGCCGACTGCCGACCACTCGGATCAGATTTTGGAAATGGCTTGACCTCGGGTCGTTGGCACCAGACGACGCACGCCCTTTGAAAGGTGCTGCGTGCCGTCAGACACACGTTGCTGTCCGGCCAGGCCACAGTCTCGCTGAAATGCTTAGGACGACCCAATCCACTTTCCTGCTCATCATCCTCTCGTACTCCTCTTTGCTGTCTGTCCCCATCTTTGCCTGGGCGTGATTAGTTGCCAACTAATCCATGTATCAGATTTTATAAAGCGATGAAGAGAGAGAGAGAGAGAGAGAGAGAGAGAGATCTAATAATAAACGACATGGGACACGACATAGGTGCATGCACCCTATTAGATTTTCCTTTTTTAATTGATGTCATTATGATGATTTTTTTTAAGAAATGGACTACTATCATCATCGATTAAAATATCCGCTAAAAAACACGCTGCCCTGAGCATTTTCGAATCACTGATGGGCTCAAGACGAAATTTTAAAATGTGACAGAAATATGTCCTGCCTTTACTCTATAATAGTGTAGTACCGATTCTTTTAAAACTTTGTTATGGTGCAGTTGGGCCATTAGTTTGGTGTCTGCCCACTGCGACGTTGATCTTGTCTTTCGTGGGAACCAAACACTGAAATACCGACCACTACTTGACAAACGTGAGGGAATATTTTACATTTGGCAAATTTGATTATCTTTAACCATGACCTTCTTCCTTCTAGGTTCTAATAGTAGATTAGTGTTAGACCTCAAGCATAACGTTTTTTTTTGGGTTGATGGTTAGATAATGGGAATCGAAAAGGGTACTGTTGGAAGCCTCTGTTGATCATTGAGCAGAGATATTTACTTGGAGAAGAAGAACGGAAGATGACCAGAAAGTAAGGCCTTCTGTGGTAGTTGCCCTTTTGTTGCTTCCTCTGACCAGTCTTGTGGCTGGCTCCCTTGCTTGATTCTGGCAAGGAGATCAAATGATTCAGCCTGCAAATGATTACCAGTCCAGTGCGTGCATTTGAATAAGGTACTGCTGTATTTTATTTGCACTTTTGACACGTCTCCGAGTCTGAATTTGTATCGGTGTCTCGCACATCGCACTTGTGTGTTCGAAAAATATTTTAAGGAGGTTGAAAAGAATATGAAATCTATTTGGACTTTGGAGTTTGGATGGTTTTCTAAGGCGAGTTCAGCCAACTACCATGAATGTAGACCCTAACGACAAATGGATGCATGTAAAAGCGACGCCCCATCGATCAACACCTACTTAATTGTGTGTTCAAACGTAATATTATCAGAAGTACAATTGAAATGACAAAAATAGAATAAGTATTATGAGGAGGTGGACGAAGACGTGCCATACGCAATCTAAGCACCTTGATTGGTGCAATCTCGGACCTGTAGCTTGACGAACGACGTTGGACAGACGCAGTCAGCGCAACGCTGTAGCTATATATCAGAGTACTACAGAAAAAAAATTCAGTGAGATGTGTATACTTATCGGCATTCAGTGCACAACAAAGACCGGAACAGTGTGATTTTTTTTTGATAAAAAAACAGTGTGAATTTGTAATGAGCATGCTGGCTGAATGCTCCTCATAACTTACTTTCTGAGTTGAGATAATGTTTCGCGACGTAGCCCCACAACGCTGTAAAAAATGCATAAATTTGTAACAACTATAATTATCATAAAAAATTTCAGATGCTTATATACAGTACAAATCAAATAAGAATCAGTTGCAAAGGTAATTCTAAGTGCTTTTCTTCTTATTTGAATTGACAGAATCCGCTCGCCAATAGATCGAACATCACTTATTGCCACGAGGGCAGACATCTCCGAGGGATTCCCTCATCCTCTGCACTAGCTGCGGTACAAGGCAGAGCGCATCCGCATCAAATCCTCTAGCTCCGGCGGATCGAACAGGTTTGAGCGGTAACACATCTACCCCATTTCATTACATCACATCTTAAGAATTTAAGCATCAGAATCTTGCTGAAATCTGACCAAGACCTACGGAATTATCCAGGGATGGAGACACACGCCCAACTCCCATGCACATGTCTGTCATTGTCATGAATAATCTCTATTTGGCTTTCTGATAAATCAAACAAATCGGAAAGAATTTCTCCCTTGCATTATCTTTTAATTTTCTGAGACCTCTTAGGTGCTCTGTTTTTGTGTGTGGTGGGTACATGCTGCTGTGATGGAATAGAATTGACTAAGGTACTGTAGATAATGCATAAATCACGTCCCAGATTTTTGGTATGATAGATTTATTTTTGGATCACTGATAACCGTCCAGAATTAAATTGGCAAAATAGCGTTGTATACATGTTACAGCAATTTTTATCGCTATTCTCATCAATCTTCATTATCTCAACCACTTGTAGTTGGGGCTTCTTACAAGCCTTTTAATAAACTCTACATACCTAAATATTGATGTCGGGTTTTCCTCTTAATAACATACCAAAACAAAATGCAATGTCAATTATAGAGTTGTGATTCTCTGAAGTGTTTTCTTTTTAGAAGAACAGAAGTCATTCTTTTATTAAAAAAAGTAAAAGAAAAATGTCTCAAGTAGAGGAGTTTTACTGTCCAAAATACTGGTCAGTAAAAAACTACTGGCCAATAGTTTGAGGGTAATTTCATAATTGCACTATTAAGTAATAAATTTATATTTATTTTCACGATAGAATATTAAGTCTATGAAATTATTAAAATGTTAGTTTATCTTAAAAAAAATATAAAGCATTAGTTATTAATCAAATTGCTAATGTAACTTTATTTATAACAATAAAAATTAATTACTATAAATCTACAATTTTTATTTTTTCTGATATTGCTCTCAAATTACTGGTCAGTAGTTTCTTAAAACTACTGGTCAATATTTGGATAATAAAAGTCCTCCTCAAGTAAAGGAAATGAAGCCGATTGCAAATTGGGTATAGCTTATCTAGTTAAGGTTCCTTGTGGTTGACCCAGTTCATCCGAATTTGAATCGTATATTTCAAATGATATTGTGTTTTTGTCTAATTATTCTTTTGATGATACGCAATGTCATTATCGACTTCAAAACATCTGTTCTGACTTTATGAATCTTATGAAACCAACCGTCTCAATTTAAAGGGTCAATATTGTTTGTACGAGCATGTGAGTGTGCCCATAATCAGTTGGTTTTGCTATGTTGATCGTTGCCTGCGAAGCTCGAGTCCACTCTCTCTTACATGCGGGTCCTGAACTCCTCCATCCCGCTTATATAAGCTGCCCCATTGCCGGGGCATCGCCTCCACTGCCTTACCAATCATCGACATCATCATCCTCACCTCCTTCAAAACTCTTCCTCTCTCTCTCTCTCTAGTTGTTGAGCTGCGCGTGCGTGTTTGTCGTTGGGGGCCCGGCCGCGTCGCATCGTAGGGAAGAAGTCTGAACAAAGTAGTCGAGCAATGGCGAAGGGCGGGCTGAGCAAGCTGCGGTGCATGATCAGGCGGTGGTACTCGTCCAGCCGCATCTCCCACGACGACGGCGACCACGCCAGAGACGGCGGCGGCGGTGCCGGTCGCGCGGCGTCGTTCCACGGCGCGGACGAGGTGCCCAAGGGCCTGCACCCGGTGTACGTGGGCAAGTCGCGCCGCCGGTACCTCGTCGCCGAGGAGCTCGTCGGCCACCCGCTCTTCCAGACGCTCGTCGACCGCACTGCCGGCGGCGGCACGGTGGTGGGGTGCGAGGTGGTGCTGTTCGAGCACATGCTTTGGATGCTCGAGAACGCCGACCCGCAGCCGGAGTCGCTCGAAGACCTCGTCGAGTACTACGCCTGCTGAGAACGCCCGGGGTCCAGTGCCCGGCTGTGATCGGAAGCTTCTGTAAATCAAGATCATTTCATGTGTGTTGATATTGATAGGGTTATTAGTAGAGTCGTCGTGTTAATTGTACGCCAGACGCTGTGGGCGGTGAAGTAAACAACGCGGCATTTGATCCGTACGTCTGCTTCGTTTAATTGACCCCGGCGTCGTTGCTAATTGAGAAAGCAAATGAACAATTTTACCGTCGTTGATCATTACTATTACTACTACCATGCAGTCGTGCACCCAACAATTTTGTCTGCTCAGCCGCGCCACCACCTCCGTCTGCCAGTTTGCGTAGTGCTCCCGGGGCTTGCCGTTGCGAGAAAGCAGAGGAAACAACAAAACAGAGTACTCACTGCGCATCAAGGAAACCTGTGTGCAGGGGTTGTGTGACGGGACGCTGGGTTTGCAGGGGTTGTGTGACGGGCGCATCGAAGCTGGCAGCAACAAAAAAAGATGTTCACGCCCATACTTGCAAGTCGCAGCAATCTGTGTGCGCCGGTTTATTTCCTTGTTAGCACGGCGACAACGCCGCAACAAGCCACGGAAGCGTCACACGCGCGCAGAGTCCAGACATTTTGCTCAACGGGGAATTGTCACAATGCTTCGCGTCATTTTTTTTTTTTGAGGAAGCACAATGCTTCGCGTCTTAATTACTCCGTACTTGTGACGGCGTAGCAGGAGAGAGGATCAGATCAGGCAGGACAAGCGGATAGACTCCTGCTCTCACTGCCCAGCGCGCACACCGGTTTCCCCAAAACAGAGGGCAGAGCGGCGGGGAGTGCACGTGCTCGACCGGCGAACAACTAAACGTGCGACGAACTCGACATCAATCTGTAAAAGACGGGTCAGAAACACGATACGAGTCATAGGACCTATTCTCCTGCGCAGGCTAGCTGCCGCCCCAGGCCCAGCCGACGATCATGCCTGTGTTCGGCACGACAAGACTGCGGATCGATGGATGCAACGGCGATAAGCCGAGAGAACCCGGCCGGCCGCACATGTAACACTTGCCGGGTCGGGAAATTTGCTGCAAGCTGCACTGCACTGCTCCTCATGCTAGTGGTGGATGCTAACACGTGCCATGTCAACCTTGTCACGCCGCCCATCCCACGGTGTCGATCGCGCAGTGGCAGTGAGCTCTCACCATCGGGAACGTGCGGTTTCGGCGCGAACAACTAAACTAGTGGAGCATCGCATTCGCATGTCCAGCTAGACGCACGGGAGGAAGATCAAGACGGTCGAGCGACAGGACGCGCGCGCGTTGCTGTAATCCTGTAGGAGACCCATCCGCGATCGCCTGTTTTCCAAAAGAGATTTTTCCCGAAAGGGAAATCCCTCGTTTTAGTACTTCAGCCTGCCTTGTGACCGTTGTCCAATGTTAGGCAGCTGAAGCGGCACGTAGGCAAACTATATAGTAGGATTGAAAGCACAAAAGGGTGCGTTTGCTATCCTGGAGGCCCTTGGACTGCATGGACCAGCAGAGCCTGTTTACTTGGGTCAGCATCAACTGGTGCAATGTTATTTTATTTGGTAGGCTGTATTTAGGGATGCAGGCTCGCTGGAGGGTGTGTTTGTTAGACTGGATATGAGGTGGAATAGTATCATAATCAGGCTAAATTGGCTCTGCGGGTACAACAAGCTTGCATCACGCGGGCCTGGCTCTGGAGTGAAGGTCATTTTTTGTGTATCTGTGGATGTAGTATCTTTAGGTAGCAGTGCATCTACTTGACCTGGCCCAAAGACCTCTCCTGTTTACCAAACATGACAAAGTGTAGCTACGGATACAGATCCAACTGAAGTGCAGCCTACCAAACGCACCCAAAGAAAGTCATGTATGGAGTAAAGATGCTCGGTACACATAGCTCGTAGGTTATCAACATCCTGCGGGGTAAGACAACTCACGTTTTTTTATAAGAGAAGACTTTTTTACGCAAATCAAGGAAACCTCTCAACTCTTGTTTCATTCTTACACGGTAGTACCATAAATCGTGTGAGACGATCATGATCTAGATCAAACTTTAGATCTGTGTTTTGGCGTTGTAACAAACAAGAGAATTTTTTTAACTTGATCCGTAAATTCGCTCCTACTGAAAATCGAACTCGAGATCTTGAGAATGATACTAAACCATCTCAACCACTAGAATGATGAACCGTTGGTGCCAATCCACTTTAGGCACTTGACCAACAAAAAAAAAACAGCGAATAAAAAAGAAGCCACCCATCCAACTTGTGACGCCGAGAGATCATAACGCCGGAGTCCCTCCAGACGTCGTCGAGCGCTCTACTCCTGCTGAGAGCACGCCGCCCCGGCCGTGATAGCGGCTCGATCACAGTTGGAAGAAACAGCGCATTTCCCTGCGTTGTTCAACCTGAAAACAGCAAGAAGTACGGTAAGAAACAGAAACAGCGCAGTACTCCTCGCTGCGTACATGGAACGGAACGCCCACCTATGCCAGTTGCCAGGATGTGTGGCCGGCGTATCCAAGCTGGCGCTAACAATAATGCAGTGGTGCCTCGGCCGCGATCGAGAGTTACAACAAATTCCATGTATATATTCCTGCCATATGGAGCTTAACGGCGCCATTTGTTCAAATTGATGACACAAAGATGATTGATGAAAATGCGTCTGCCTAAACCTCCTGAATGTTGCGACGAATGGCCTAGCCAGGGGCAGCCTATAAAAATTCAGCCTAATCTATGCTATTCTTCAACAACTTTTAGCATAAGTACTTTTAAATGTTTTGGCCTAATCTATGCTCATTCAATAAATCTTACCTGACGACACTCCCTTTGCAAAGATTCTAGCTCCGCCGATTCACTTAGAAGAAGCTGCTTTCTCCGGCCCTTTCTTGATTAAAACTTTTTTCTTCGGTTAAAGTATTAAGAGAAGCTGATTTTTCTATCTTTAAAAAATGGATACAAGATCGGGCCTCTACTAACGTACACAACATTTAGTTATTACAAAACTAAATATATGTGATTTTGAAATAAAAGCTAGATGACCCAACCCTCTTCTCATCTCAAAGCTCTCAAACAAAAATAAAAGCAACGTTGGGACTCTGTGGGGTTTGTTCTTTCATATTATCTCCGTCCTTAATAGGTTTTTTTAAAGATGACATTCTTATTTTTAATATTAACTTATGAAAATGGTATAGTAACATAATATTTCTATTTTAGATTCAATATGAAAACTGACTATACAATTACATGTTGTCAAATATATATATATATATATATATATATATATATATATATATATATATATATATATATATTGACAAATTCATATTTGAAGATAGAAATGTCTGACTCTGATCGAAGCAAAAATGGCAAGTTATTACAATGGAGTTAGTATATTTTTTCTTAAATTTTGGAATGTTGCTGTGGCGGGTTTGACCTGGGGCCCTACCAGACCCCTGTTTTTGATACAAAATCAGGGGCATGTTGCTGTCAGGCCAGAGAAGAGTATCTTTGGGCCAATCTTCTTTCCTGCTCATAATCTGTTCGTACTCCTCTTTGCTGTATGTCCCTATCTTTGTCCACAGCCGTGATTAGCCGCCAACTAATCCACTCGTAAAGATTTAAAACAATATAGTAATGGAGAGAGGGAGGTCTAATTGACGACATGAAACACGACATGGAGGCATGTAGTCTAATAGCTCAATTGTCGTCGATTCCAAACTCGCTGCCCTGAACATTTTTCTATTCACCGCTTTTGGGTCAAGAAGGAATTTAAAACAGCAGAAATACATCCTGTAATTTTTCTTTTAATTGCGTGTGTACACCAGTATCATCTCATTAATTTAAAACTTGAGGTGTAGTTGAGGCATTACTTTGGTCTCTCCTTATGATTGCAACGTTGAATGTTGATGCGTGCCTTTCATCGGAATGAACCAAATCCATACTAGGCTACTACTAGTTGACAGATATGAGTGATTATTTTATGTTTTATACGAAGTTAATTAGTACCTTTAACAGCTCTTCTAGCTCGATTCTAGACTTAGATTGGCCCGTTGACGTCAACCATAAACATTTGATGGTAAGATAGAGAGGTTATAAGAGAGTGGAATCTTCCCCCTCCCCCCAAACCCAAAAAAAAAAAAGAGAGAGTGGAATCTAAAAGGGCACTCTGTTGGATGCGTCCGTAGATCGTTGGGCACGAAGCAGAAAGAAATGCATGAGAATATGACCGATATGAAAACAAAGTAACGCAGATCGTGCGGCTTCCTTTTGTTGCTTCCTCTGGCCGATCTGAGGCTGGCTCCCTTGATTCTTGCAAGGAGAGAGATCAAATGATTCGGCCTGCAAATGATTAGCAGTAGTTGCGTTGATTAAAGTAGACTGATCGATGCGTGCATTCGAGTAAGGTGACCATGCTCTATTTTATTTGCATTTTGGCGTGGGCACCGCAGAATTTGTATCGGTGTCTCGCACTTGTGTGCTTAGAAAATGTTGAAAGAGGCCAAGAGGGATCACTCCCTGGAAAGAATGTGAAATCTATTTGGACTTGGAGCTTACAATATAGATATCCAATTTTTTTTTTTGTTAGAGAAGAGGTCAGAGGTTAGAGAGCCAACAACCATGAATGCAGGACAGATGGCTGCATGCAAAAGCGACGCGCCATCGATCAACATCTAAACATCTTCGATTGGTGCAACAGGACGTCGCTGCTTGACCAATTATGTTGGAGAGACTAATCTTTTATTATTCCTGTTTATTTCAGAAGAGAGGGATTGTTTCAGGCTTTCGGCTTCAGAGCTGTAGCGAGATCAGAGCAATACAGAAAGTATCTCGATGAGATACGTATCATGGCAAGTGACATGTCGCGCACATCAAAACAGCAGGAACAGTGTGTGGTTTTGTAGGTTTGTGGCTACTTTGTTTTCTGAATTCAGTCACACTATTTCAATTTCAACGGGATGAGATTCAAACATTCAAAGTATATATGCTGGCTGATTTTTCCAATCGAAGTCGTCCAGTCCAGCTGGTTTCTGTGCGTAGTGTTATACATATGCGGTCTCGCAGCGTCGTAAAGATACATGCAGTCCTTTTCTATTATGAAAGGGTCATATATATATATTTTTTTATACTATGCCAAACAAGAGCAGAAAAGAAAGAAGAGAACTGCTTACCTGCAGAACAACAACGTCGATCTATTATCTTCTTATTTGACAGTCAAAAGAAGCTACCATATTCACTCTCAAGACGATGGAATTACGACATTAATCTGGAAAAAGAGAAGAAATGAACCGTTGAATTTTATGTAGATTTAATGGCTTAGATGAAACCAAATAGTCCATATGACTACAACTCTTTTTTAATAAAAAAATAGAAAACAATAACTATTGATAATTTTGATAATCTATCGCTACATAAACTCCATATCAAATAGTATAGTATATTCGCATTCGTGTTGGAATGTCCCACGATCTTCTGTTTTCCCTTCACATTGTGCCTCCAAACATGCACAACCCTACAGGCAGAGGCGAAGCTTTGTGTGATCAAAGTGGGCCGTGGCCCCCCCTCACCTATGAAAAAAATGATTTTTTACCATGTAAATACTATGAGCTCAAAGATTTATCCATTAACTGACCCTCCTTCATCTTAATCTAGTGATCCATGGTCCCTCTTTCAAAATGGCCCAAGCTTCACCACTGCCTACAGGATCGAATATACTTCAAGTTTTCAAGGGGCCGGAGGAGCAGGTGGCAGGATGGACAAGCCGTATTATCCTCCCATGGAGCAACGGTTCAACTGCTACGATGACACAATTTTTGAGGTGTTCCAAGATGATGAGCATTGTGAGTGTAATGAAAAGCAATCGTACAACCATGACACATGTCAGTCAATGCGCTCAATAATGATGCTCTTGCATTACACAGGTCATCTTTTTCTAGAAGTTCGATGAGAATGCCATTGTTGAGACCCAAGTTTGTTTGAGGATTACGATTTGGTTCTGAACCCATAAGCTGACACGATTTGATTCTGAACCCAAAAGCTGCCATTGTGTTGACAAGTCACTCTGTGCAATACAACCGTGTCTTTTACTTCGTGTTCCCCTGCGTCATGTTTATGGACAATGACCTAAATAAAACGAAAGAGTCCATATCTAACTCCAACTAAAAAGATAAAACAAATTAATATATAAAATTAAAATAACAAAAAATAGGGGAAAAATTCTGATTTCTGACCCACCCTGATCTCCCTACTCCTTCCTATTGGCTTACGTGGTTCCAATTTAATTTCTTTTTTGCTATCCATATCTAATTCAATTAAAATATTGAAAACTAATAAATATATAAATTCAGACTAATAAAAAATAGAAAAGAAATCTTATTTTCCCAACCATCAGGATCTCACTCTTTCTGGTTGATTTAAAAAAAAGACAAACTATTACTGATCAAATGGTCTAGATTGAACCAAAGAGCCTGTGTCTGATCACAATTCGAATGAGAAAAATAAAATTTAGAATAATTAATAGAAACAATTCTTGAGAAAAGAAATATATTATATGAGGGTCTAGATTAAACTGCAGAATTCATGTTAGATATATTATCGGATATTTAGTTAGACATGAGAGCCAATGTTGGATAACTATTTAGCCTATCTGATACTATTTGATAACTATATAAATCTAATAGTTTAGGTGTGAAATCGCGTAGTGTACATTGTGATTATGTAGATCATAACTTAATGTCTTAAGTTGTAATAGTAATAGGAACCATGCTTCATATCTCATATCACAGATAAAGTAAGTAACTCACTCAGACAGTGACAATAAAAGAAACAAACTTACATGGCGATAAATATGTGAGCCGTATAATATGACCAATTAAGCGATGTGACAGTCATACCCATAAATAGGTTGGGGCAACCCATGTGTGCACTAGACAACATGCGGAAAGCGATGATTAGACAATGAGTTGAGTCAATGGCCAGCCATATGGTATAGGGCATTGGGCCATAAGAACGATAAAAAGAAGATCAAACAAAAAATGAGTTGGGCAGAAACCAACCCAATAGCACGAGGAGTGGGCAAGAGGAGCAACACAGGGGAGTGATTGAGAAGAACAACAGATTTAGGCAATGACCAGTCAAGTAACATGATAAAAAGGTGAGGGAGTCAATGAACAATGGCATTGACTCTTGGTCAAGGTGAGGGAGCCAGTGAGAGAGAGAGAGAGAGAGAGAGAGAGAGAGAGAGAGAGAGAGAGAGAGAGAGAGCTAACATGGCTCGAGAGGGGGGAGGGCAACTAGAAAATTATCTATTAGCTGGAGTGATGACTAACCGATTGATACCACGATTCAATGAGAGTGACAAAGCATGATGGAAATGGTTCTTATTTGAAACTCAACAACAATGTCTAGGCTCGACACCGAGAAAAGCAGCGACAATCAAGAAGGCAGTGATGCATCTAACAACGTAAAGGTGGTGGCGATAGGAGATCTTCCAATTCCTTGACCACGGATATAATGGCTTGATGACACCCAACACTTCTCAATATCGGTAACATAGTTGCATATTCATACTCCTCCTCCTTCGTCGGCACCAATCAAGTGGTAGGACAAGTAGGCAAGAGAGATGATGTATGGTGGCAATAGCTCTTGGCTAAAGGGATAAGAGGGTGACAAAGAGGGGATCTATCATGAAGGACAACATGTTAAAGTAGTGACGAACTAAGTGGTGTAATGAGCTGTCGAGATAGCCGATGCTTGGTCAATGGGGGTAATAAGAAGGTCATGCGAATAAGGAGTCACTACGACAATAAACTGAGGGACACAATGAATAGGTGTGGAGAGTAAGGGAACGACAGCACGTGGCGTAAACAACTCTTGACCAAACAGAGTGACCACTAACAAAAAAGAATGTATAGTACTATTTATGGTGATATATATGATTTTTGCATAATAAGTAATCAATCATGTCTAAATATTTGATTATATTTATATAACATTACCGTGAAACACCTTTACTAAGAAAAAGATTATTTCTTATCATTTCTTGAGAAAGTCATAACATGAATTGATGACTTGAGAATGTTAAAAAGTAAAAGTATGGTGCGTCTGTACAGTGGTCAATTTTAACTATGGGTATGATTTTTTTTTTAAAATAGATAATATGATATAGCATATAATCAAATTTAATAAAAATATACTTATTAATATTTTTATATATTTAGCCACAAAAGACTAGCCGCACTATAACGCAGGTCATCTTACTAGTTCTGTTTATTACATGAAATCTTCGCAGGTGTATATACTATGAAAACCTTCGCCGTATATACTACATTCGGTTTCTTAAAGACGGATCCATCTTTTGCTGTCTCAAATTCCCAACTAAGGCGAGGAGGACCCGACTTCAGACTCAGATGTTCTGGAGAAAATACAATTGCACTCACGAATGAAGTTTCAGTACATGTTCGTATTCGATAGCCAACATCAGTGCCTGATTTTTTCTGTGTGTCATCTTGGATATCCATTCTTGCTTCTGTTTTTTTTTCATCGTTTTTGTTAATTCAACATTTAGCTGTTGCCTAGTGGCTAATGGTGGCAGCAGTGTTGCGTGGTCCAGCTAATCTACGGCGTTTGATAGTCCTCTGGCTACTTTTAGACACAGCTGCGTACGACGCGCTTGCGCCCAGGCTAAGCTGCTGCATGCCGAGCACCAGCGAGTGACATTACTACGACAGCACAAGCCTACAAAGAAAAAAAAATCTCTAGCGATCCGCCGAGGACCAGTCGTTTTTTTTTTATTTCTCATTCTGCAGGTAGGTTCATGCATTGCACCAAGTCAACGAGCAGGGACCTTTATGAAAAAAGAACCGAGCAGGGCCAAAAATGCCAAATGTTTCGCTGCAACCAGGCGGTCCAGGAGGCCGTCACGGCAGCAGAGGCAGAACGAAGCTCGTGCGCGGCCAGGACCGCAGCCGAGCACACGGTTTGAGCGAGATCTCTTGCAAAGCTGTACCCAGCTCCACGTTTTCACTCACGAGTCAGTAGTCACCACTCCCTCTGTTTTCTTAAATACGTAGTTGTTTTGTACGTTAATTTACTTGTCTGAAAACAACAGGAATTTGTGACCGAAGGGAGTACTGTACTGTACCCCATCCATATTTTAAAAGTAAGTCATTTTGGATATATAGTTAATTTTATAAAAATAAGTTATTTTTAAAAAAACAAAAAATATTATGGTTGTAGAGAATTGAATCAGTAATCTCATAGATTGAGTACTTTTGCTTTACAAGTAGCAACCACTTAGGTGGGTACATATTATTGATTGGATTAGTTTCAAGATATTTTTAATAAAAAAAGAGAGAGAAAATACCCTCTAATTAATTACTCCTTATATTATAAATCATGTCTAAAACAATTTTCTTTTATAGTATGGAGGGAGTACTAGCGAGTGTAGTAAAAATCGTGTAGAGTGACTGATTTCCAGGTCTTGATGTTCGACGTATAGTTTCGGACACAGTAATTCTTCGTCAATCGTCACGCGGTGATTACACACGGTCATAGCTTAGAGGTTGTTAATCTGGATACGTGTTGAACTTTTAAAGGTTCCAAATTATTCTTACAGTTACAGCTTTGCTCTGCTATGATCCCCGCAGGTACAGCCCACCGGATGTCCGACGGAGCAGGGAGGGGAGGGAGGAAGAAGAAGACGCATGCAGTCGTAAGATCCGGACAAAACGGCCCCAGCCTGTTGCTTCTGCTCCTCTGTTGCCCGCTAAGCGGCGAGACGAGCCATCTCTGTCACTGACATGCCGGACCCACCTCCTCGCTTCAAGTCCTGGTTATATAAGCAGCCCCGGTCGCCTCCCCTGCCTTCCCAATCATCATCGTCAGCCTTGCTCGATTCTTCTCTCTCTCTATATACCTGCTGAGCGGCGCGTGAGAGCGTGTAGTGTTCGTTGGGCGCCAGCGTCGCATCGAAGAGGAGTGGACGGTATCAATGGCGAAGGGCGGGCTGAGCAAGCTTCGGTGCATGATCAGGCGGTGGCACTCGTCCAGCCGCATCTCCCGCGACGAGGACTCCGACGCCGTCGCCGGAGACGGCGGCGGGCGCGCGGCGTCGTTCCACGGCGCCGACGAGGTGTCGCCGAGGAGCTCGTCGGCCACCCGCTCTTCCAGACCCTCGTCGACCGCACCGCCGGCGCCGTGGCCGGCGGCGGCACGGTGGTCGGCTGCGAGGTGGTGCTGTTCGAGCACATGCTGTGGATGCTCGAGAACGCCGACCCGCAGCCGGAGTCCCTCGACGAGCTCGTCGAGTACTACGCCTGCTGATGAGAGAGAGCACCGCCCCAGCTTCGTCCCGGCCGTGACGGCGCCGCCGCGCCGGAGTTGGATGGACATGGACTGGTAAAATCATCAATCAGCGAATTCGTGTGTTCTGAGAACGAGTAGGGGTAGAGTCGTCTATTGAAGACCGAATTACCAGTTTAATCACCGCCTGCCATTGTTATTGCCGGCGCGCGCTAATCTCTCTCGGCGCCGTCGAATTGATTGGGTTCTTCTTCTCTAATTCCTTCCTGTGTAATAGACCATTTCATTTTGATTTTTATTACTCTCCCAATAAGATCTCTCTCTCTGTCTCTCCCTCTGGCTCTGCAGAGCCCGGACAAAGTGTATCCATCCATGTACATTTGCAATGTAAAAAAAAAAAAAAATCGATCCATTTCTTCGGTTTCCCCAAATTGCCAAATTGGCTCCCGTGTGGTCGTGTTCCTGTCCTGTCGCTGCCGTATCCGCTCGCAAACAGTTGTCCGCCAAAACACCGCCTGCCGTGACAACGACAAGTGTTTAATCGAGCAGAGATCCGAGGCCTCGCGGCGCGCACGTTTGCGTGAGTGTTTCGGAGTCCTGCCTGGCACGGTCCCAGCCGGCCGGCCAAGGATGCCGCCCGCCCCTTCAATTGGCCACCGAGCCAGGACTCTGTTTCACACATGGCCGTCCGATCATGCGATGATGGACCGTCAAGAACAGATAAGAATTAAGATGGTCTCATATCTGAGCCGCCAACTGCAAAGAACCTTTCTCGTCTGAAGGCGACGGCGCTGCTGCTGCTGCTGCGTTTATGCTCGCCATCGCAAGTGTCAATGCATGCAAACTAATCTGGGGATGTTGCGTGCCACCTTCTTCCATTCTTTTGTAACCAGCACTGACTAGTCTAAGACTTCTTTTTTTTTCTCGCAATGATTTCGCGCGCTTAATTAAGCATGAAATCTCTTGACCCAGAGATCGCTAACAACCTGCAGTTACACATCACACTACTTTAATTAATCCGCCACCTTTCAGGACAAAAAAAAAAACAAAACTAATCGGAAAGGGGGCTTCAGGAGTGAGTGACAACTGGGTTTGCCTCGTAAAGGATGGCACGGCTAATGATGACACGGGCGATTTCTTCGGCCAGCCGAGCAGGCCGCGCGCGGCGAGTTAACTAGTCTGAGGCTGGTCTGGTTTAAGTAATGGTTTATGGGTTTTGATCAGCTTGCTAACGGAATTAAAGCTAACTGAAATTTAAAGGTGTTCAATTCAATGGTCTCTGAAGCTTTGGCAGGAGGTGAGAATATTTTGACGATTTGGCTTTGGGTGCCGGCCGGGCCGCCTAGTAGCTGATGAAGGTAGTTGGCTGCTGCCTGCTGGTAGTATGTCGACTGTCTTAGTGCTGCCTAATCCTGTAATCCAACCAACCAAGTTTTCATGTTTCAGAGACCAGTAAGATGAATACAAACAAATTCATGCATCCGTAACCCGTGCACAGATACGATCCGTAAATATTGAAACATTTTACCTCTACGATGTGTGAGCTCTGTGGTTTAGACGTAACATGATAAGTTCAGATCACGTTGCTGTTAAGGACTGGAGAAGAGTTTGGTTCAGTACGACCTCTGTTCCACCCGTGTCAGCTAACGAAAAAAATATATATGCCTGGTTACTGAATCTTCTAGGCGGTGCTATAATCTGCGCGCAAAGCGACGTCCCCGGTCCGCGATTGAAGGACGAACGGAAACTTGCCGCTTTGGCGGCTAATAATCCTGGATCGTGTCCTAAGCAATATCTGAACTGTTCGACTGTACGTTTGTTCGACCACCACCCAAAGAAAAACATTTGCACTGTAAAGACTGTACGCTCAATCCTCTTTTGTTTCCGTGAGGAAGGAGGAACCTTATACTCGATGCAAATCGGCTCTTCTGATCATGCCAATTTTTGTGGGGTTCCTTTAACTAGGAGACTGTTATGGTCAGCCCCCAACCAGCTTAATGGTGTTATATATTACTAGCTATACTTTCTAGTGAATCAAATTGCAACGCTTGATATGAGGTACTACTTCCTCGGTTCTAAAATATAGACAGTTTTAGGTTTGTTCTAAGTCAAAATTTTTAATTTTAACCATCCTAATCAATAATTCATAAAGATTAACAAAATAAGAATTATACTATTAGTTTTTTACTACTGCTAGATTGATAATAAAACAAAATTTTTAAAAATATTATAATTCTTTTTAATTTTAGATGATCAAAGTTCAAAGGTTTAACTTACGATAAATCTAAAACTAGCTATACTCTAAGACGAGGATGTGGTACATAGGGCCTTCAGATATTCAGATACGGTTGTGTCATCATTCTTGTGAAGGAAACGTTCTCATCACACAAGAAAATGGGAAACAAGGAATTGACAGTATGTAGTACTGGATAGTATTACGTGCATAATGAATACAATCAGATAGATTAACCATTCAAGTTTGAAACTTTACTTGACCTACCCCGGCGATTATAGGTGTCCAAACAGGTGGCATGGCCTGGGCCTCCTAAAAGGCTCGGCACGTTTGTAGGATCGAAGGACCCCGGCTAGAGGGGGGGGGGGTGAATAGCCGAATTAAAAATTAAAAGCTAACTATCCGACTAATTTAGGAATTTAAAGACAATTGGATAAAAGCAAGCACAACACAACTAAACCTAGATTTGAACTAAAATAGGTTGACAATCCTAGGTGACATACATCATGCAACTTCTAGTATGTAAACAACAAAAGAACAACACGACAAGAGACAAAGGATATTTTTCCGTGGTATCGGTGATTTGCCGATCACCCCTAATCCACGTTGAGGTGGATCCAAGCGTATGATGTGCTACTCTCCTCAAGTATCCACTTCTCCACCACCAAGAAGTGCTCACAAAGAACAACTTGAGATATAACACAATCAATACCTTGAACCTCTCCAAACCTCGATTCCACTAGGGTTGCTCTTCACCGCTTCGGCGAGGCGAGCACCGCACCTCTCACAAGAATCCGGGCCTCCTTCACACACTTCTTGAAGGGCTCACGGATTTGACTCCTCCAAGCCGTCTAGGAGGCGACAACCTCCAAGAGTAACAAGTCGATGACGCTTGCTTGAGGATCCCAAGTGCCACAATGCTCAACTCACTCAAGTTTAGGGCACTCACACTCACACACTTGCAATCTTTCCACTAGGGCTTTGTGTGAGAGAGGAATAAGCTCCAAAGGGTGTACAATACTTTTCAAATGGCCAAGAGCTCTACTATGCACGGGATGGAGGAGGTATAAATAGCCCATTCTTTGAAAACTAGCCGTTACAGCTTTCTGAGTGCTGGACGGTCTGACCGTGACTCCACACGGTCTGACCGTCGTACAACCCAACGGCTAGTTTGACTTTCAAACTTGCTCTGACACGAGTCTGACGGTCAGACCGTAATTACCCACGGTCAAACCGTCGGGACACTTTCAACTTTTACCCGAGAACAAATTCTCTGTTGACACCAGACAAGTGATGGCGGTCAGACCGTGGCTTGGGACGGTCAGACCGCCGGGCCATCTCCCGAGCCACCAGAGAACTCAATCCTCTGGCCGTCTCTGGGGAGCATCCACGGTCTGACCGTGGATTCCGACGGTCAGACCGTCGGGCCACCACCCGAGAACAAAGTCTCTGTTGACACCAGACAAGTGATGGCGGTCAGACCGTGGGTCCTGGCGGTCTGACCGCCAGGAGTGACCTGCCAGCCCCCCTTCTTTTACTCTTTGCTTTCCTGAAAGATATGGGCACACTCAACTCACATAGAACCACTCACAAAGATAGGAATTGAGCATTTGTGGCAACAATGGATACTCAAGGTCATCTCATCGACCCCTCTTGATAGTACGGCATTTAACCTATAATCCGGTCACTCAACTCTAATCTCCTTGTGACCGGCAAAACAGAAAAAACCCTATCAAGATACCTTTGCCTTGAGCCATCCATATGTATATCACTTCGTCCATCATTCCATTCCTTATTATGACTACAACCACAATTATCTCAACAACGTAGTTAGTAAAAAATAAGGGTCGTCATTAATTACTAAAACACTAAAAGCGGGCCTAGATGCTTCAATCTCCCCCTTTTTGGTAATTGATGACAACACAAGAAGTGATATAAAGCCGATAAAGACAATAAAGAAAAACTCTAAGGTGAGTCACATGATAATGATCACATGCTATAGAATTTTCAATACACGTACATGTGAAAAAGTTAATGAACTCACCAAATGGTAAAACTCCCCCTAAATTGGTGCATTGATCAAGATATATCAAACATGGCAATGCATATTTTCAAAGGAACAAATTGGTAGAGTTTACCTTGTACCATTGGATGCGAGGAGGCAAAGAATAACCAGTATATAGCAATATTGAACATTCCAAGTAAGAACACCCTCATCATCCACACATTTGAACCATTAAGATGAGATGAGCACAGATAAAAGAGCAATTGGTTCAAGGTGCATAAAGAAATTACAATCCAACAAAGTTACATAGTTCAACAAACACAAATAAGTTCAAATGTGCATGAAAGTAAGATATGAGATGCACATGCAAATGCAACAAGATAGATAGATCAAGAATCATGGCTTGCATCTTTGTTTCCTTTTCTCTCCCCCTGACTCTAGCATCTCATCATAGCATCACTTCTTCATGTTACTTCTTCATGTTCTCCCCCTTTGGCATCAATTGACCAAAAAATGGTCAAGACTTCAATCATCTTGAGGAGGAGGTGGAGGGGCATACCATGGTGGCTGGAAAAACTCTGGAGGTGGCACTGGTGCAGGAAAGTAGCTATAAAGGTGTGAAGATAGAGCATCGTAGTTAGACTCTAAACCCTGCATCCTAATGGTGAGATCATCAATAGAAGTCCTCGCTGCCTCATAGGATGTTCTAGCTGCCTCATATGAAGACCTGGCTGCCTCATAGGAATTACGAGCCTCAATACTTGAGGCTTGTATCTGATCTAACCTCTGCATCACAGGCTGAAAGTACTGATCAAGATAAGGGGTCATCCCTGCAAAGAATGCCGGAGGCGGAGGAGCAAACTGTGACCAATCCATCTGGGGAGGTGGTGGCATCTGAGGACCCTGTGGTGCCTGAGGAACCTCTGGCTGAACATTTTCCTCTTCTTCCTCACCTTCTACAGCTGGTGGTGCTACGAGTTCATGCTTTACCGAGCTAAAAGGCTGATATCGAGGATGTTTCTTAAAAAGATACCGAGTTGGAAAATTGCTCTTCTGGAGAATTAGAGACATAATATAAGGAGCATAGTAAAGACTAGTCCTTACTGCCATGCTGTAGCTCTCTATCTCCTTCATCATCAGGAGGACCACATCAAACACTTGACCTTGCATGATATAGTCAATTATGTTCCAATAGTAGTCCCGAATAGCATCAGAATTTCCACCTCGAGGATAAAAGGTCATCCTCACTATCTTGTTGACCACCTTGGGCATATAGAGAAGGCCTCCAACATTGCCCAATTTCCTTATCTGAGGATCATCAACATAGTACTTGACCCACTCAGGCTCTTTAAGTAGCTCCTGCTCAAGCACATCAATTTGATCATTAGTGACATTATAGTCATTTTCATTCGCCTCAGCAAACTCCGCAAATGTGGCAGTGAACCTCCTTGAATTAGTCATCCATGTCAGAGTTTTGCTTGGGAAGTCAACCTCAATGGTGGCATAAAATTGCCGGATAACAGTTTCATTCCAATCTTGCTTATGTGCCACAAAGGCATGCAATCCCAAGGCTTGAAATTTTGCAGAGAGAGGACTCACAGTTGGAAATTGAGCAAGATATGGCCAATCTGTGTACTTGTGAGTGAATACTGTTTTGTCAATTAACATACCATAGAAAGCATCATGTTGCACCCGAGTGTGAAACTGAGGTGTGGGTGAGTCTGGATCCTGAGAATAAGCCACTTTCTGTCTGGCTTTATAGTATTCATGTGATGCCCACTGTTTCTTTTCTCCAGTATACTCTGTGGGGTCAAACAACAGATCATCTCCTTGTGCCTCATCCATTTCTACCTCATTGGTGGACTGACCAAACTCAGAAGCATCGGCAGTAGCACTTTGAGAGGGTGAGTAATCATCATCAGAACGGGGTGCCCTTCTCTTCTTGCTTGAACCGGCTTTGAACATGGACGCCACCACTTTTCTTACGGCACGACGATTACTGAAAATGATCGAACAATAATCATGTATAAGCAATCCAACAATTAAGAGTCATAAGCATTTCTCTGTCCTGCCCTGGCGGTCTGACCGTGAGATTGGCGGTCAGACCGTCGGGTGAGGGTTGGCTGCCACAAAACTGCACATGGAATTTCTAGCCAAATCCTCAATATGTGCCAACAATTCTTCTCGTATAAGTTTAAATAAGTACTATGAAGCTTTTCCATCCATTAATTTCACTAATCCACGGCCACAAGCAAGAATCCCCAAAATGTAACCCTAGCATCAATGTTCATGAGAGCCACCAAATCAATCCTTAAAACTTTGCATAGTTGTTGTTATTTGGTCTAGGACTCACTTTCCAATCATCAAACAATCAATCCATGTCTCAAATATTCTATCCCTAGCAACAGCCCTTGAGAGAGAACCAATGGAAACCATGGGGAGAGAGGAGAAAACGATGAAATACCGGTCACTCATGGCGGAGAAGTCCTCGGTGAGACCGGATCCGCTCTCGGTTGGACCGAGGAGCCTAGGGATGGAGTTCTTCCAATGGAGGTCCTTGGAGGAGGGAGGAGAGCTCTTTGGAGGAGTCACTTTCGGGTTTGGAAGAGTTGGAGACGAAGGGGTATGAGGAAATAAGAGAGTCACAAGGGACAGGTGGGTTTTGACTCGGCCGACGCTGGCGGTCTGACCGTGGGCGGACGGTCTGACCGCTGGGACAAGAAGCAGCAAACAGACGAGTTCTGGTGCTCTGTTGGCTGACTGGCGGTCTGACCGTGACTGCCGACGGTCTGACCGTGAAAGTGCTTTCAGATTGTTGACAGCTGCTTTCAAGTTTCTTATCCAAATCAATTCAAACCTTCTCCAATCATTCCATACTTTGTTCAAAACGATAGCTTAATGAATTCCATCATATCCAAGATAACTTCAATTCTTCAAGAAATATAACCACGATTCTTGATCATCCATGATATGAATTATGCATGTATGAATGAAACAAAAATAAAAACAAGCAAAATTGCAATAACTTGCACAAGTGTCCAAAAAGATGGAATGAGGATATTTTTGGGAATGTATGAGTCACATAAGCATTTTGGAACCAATATATATGAAGATATACGATCCAATATGCTAAACTCACAAGATGCCATATTAGGTTAGAAAGGTGACCAAAAGAGGTTTTCATGACGAATTTCAAACCCAAATTTCTCTTAAACAATGGATCATCTCAACAAGTTGTGAATACCAATTATGTTTATGATCACCATCACTACAAGTTTTGTAAAAGTACTTTTCTCAAAAAAGATTCGATAAGAAATTGAGAGAATAGGTGAGAAAAGGCAAAAGAGGATCTTCAAAAGAGCTCAACCTCATTTTGGTGATAAGAGAAGAAAAAAAAAGGGAAGAAAAAAAAGAGAAGATACTTCCAAAACATAACCAAGAGGCATAAAAGTATTTTGGAACAATAACACCATTTTTCAACCAATAGAACCCAAAAATTTGACTTTTTGAACAAAATGAGCAAAAGCAAGACCAGTATGGCATCTTTGTTGATTTGTCCACATTGTGAGGGTAGCAAGACACATGAGTGGTATAGTGCTCCCCCTAAATGTGTGAACTAACTTTCAATGCAAAAACATGGCATAAATGGCATGGTAAGATATACAAAATAGGTAGGCATGCATATATGAAGAGTATGACATAAAGCAACAAAACAAGGATCTAGGAGATATGTGAGAGGTCAAGAATATTTAGCTCACTCCGTAGCTTGCAAAACCGAGCTTCTTCTAGAGGCTTGGTGAAGATATCCGCCAATTGATCATCGGTCCTCACACTTTCTATGACTATATCACCTTTGCTCACATGATCTCTTAGAAAATGATGCCGAATATCAATATGCTTGGTCCTCTTGTGTTGAACTGGATTTGTAGCAATCTTCACGGCACTTTCATTATCACACAAGAGAGGTATGCAATCAAAGTTAACCCCATAGTCCATTAGAGTTTGCTTCATCCACAATAATTGGACACAACAATTTCCCGCGGAGACATATTCGGCCTCGGCGGTTGATAAAGCTACCGAATTTTGCTTCTTGGATGACCACGAGACTAGAGAAGTTCCAAGCAATTGACAAGTACCGGAGGTACTCTTTCTATCGATTTTGCAACCGGCATAATCCGAATCCGAATATCCAATGAGAATAAATTGACCATCATTTGGGAACCACAAACCCATATCTTGAGTTTGCTTCAAATATCTCAATATTCTCTTGACGGCAATCATGTGGCTTTCTTTAGGTGCGGCTTGAAACCTTGCACACATGCAAACACTAAACATAATGTCCGGCCTAGATGCGGTGAGGTATAGCAAGCTTCCAATCATAGACCTATATAGCTTTTGATCAACCGGTTTGCCTTCTTCATCAAGATCAAGATGTGCATTCTTTCCCATAGGAGTAGACATTGATTTTGCACTTTCCATTCCAAATCTTTTGAGAAGATCATTCGTATATTTGCTTTGATAGATGAATGTCCCATTATTGATTTGCTTCACTTGTAGACCAAGGAAGAAACTCAATTCACCAATCATGGACATTTCAAATTCTCGGGACATCATTTCACCAAATTCTTCACAAAATTCTTGATTGGTTGATCCGAAGATAATATCATCCACATAGATTTGGCATATAAAGAAATCTTTGCCCATTTTCTTGGTGAATAGAGTGGTGTCCACCTTTCCAATTTTGAAGCCCTTTGAGACAAGAAAATCCCTTAATCTCTCATACCAAGCACGAGATGCTTGCTTGAGTCCATATAAGGCCTTGGACAACTTGTAAACATGATTTGGCTTTCTTGGGTCTTCGAAACCCGGTGGTTGCTCCACAAAGACAAGCTCACTAATTGTGCCATTCAAGAAGGCACTTTTCACATCCATTTGATATAGCTTGATCTTGTGATTAGTTGCATATGCAAGTAAAATTCTAATTGCCTCAAGTCTAGCCACGGGAGCAAATGTTTCATCAAAATCCAATCCCTCAACTTGAGTATAGCCTTGTGCAACCAATCTTGCTTTGTTTCTCACAACTATTCCATTCTTATCTTGTTTGTTCTTGTAAATCCATTTTGTGCCAATAACATTGTGATCTTGTGGCCTTTTGACTAACTCCCAAACTTCATTTCGTGCAAAGTTGTTCAATTCTTCATGCATAGCATTTACCCAATCTGGGTCTCTCAAAGCTTCTTCTACCCGAGTTGGTTCACCACAAGACACAAAAGAGAAGTGTTCACAAAATGAAGCAAGTCTTGATCTAGTTTGAACACCTTGGCTTAGGTCACCAACAATTTGATCTACCGGATGATCTTTTGCAATGGCATGGTGAATTGTTCTAGCATGGTGTGATGGAGTGGAGGTTGAGCCATTTTCCGGTGGAAGATTTGACTCACCACCATCACTAGCTTGAGCTTGAGCACTAGAGGTTGATGAATCTTGGTTCACTTGAAAGAGAGGGGAAGAGGTCACATTTGAGTCATCTTCATCCTTAGGCCTCACATCACCAATTATCATGTTCTTCATAGCATTTCTCAATTCTTCATTTCCCACATCATCCAAATTTTCTTGCTCATCTTGTGATCCATTTGTTTCATCAAATTCCACATCATATACTTCCTCTACTAGTCCCGAATTTTGATTGTACACCCTATATGCCTTGCTATTTGAGGAATACCCAAGGAGAAATCCTTCATCACACTTGCTTTGGAATTTTGATAATCTTGCTCCTTTCTTCAAGATATAGCATTTGCATCCAAAGACACGAAAATAGGAGATGTTGGGCTTTCTTCCAATAAGCAATTCATAAGGTGTCTTTTTCAACAACCGGTGGCAATATAATCTATTTGATGCATGACAAGCGGTGTTGATTGCCTCGGCCCAAAAACTATCCGATACATTGTACTCGGAGAGCATTGATCTTGCCATTTCAATCAAAGTTCTATTCTTCCTCTCAACAACTCCATTTTGCTCTGGGGTGTACTTGGTTGAGAATTCGTGTTTGACTCCCTTTTCATCACAATAATCTTCAATTCTTGTATTCTTGAATTCGGAGCCATTATCACTTCTAATCTTCTTGATATTGAATTCATATTCATTTTCGGCTCTTTTGGCAAACCCTTTGAATATGGTGAATACAATTGATTTGTCACTAAGGAAGTACACCCATGTATATCTTGAGAAGTCATCAACAATGACAAGGCAATAGCTATTTCCACCAATGCTTTGATATTTGGTAGGGCCAAATAAATCCATATGCAACAATTCCAAAGGCCTTGAAGTTGACATGACACTCTTGGTAGGATGAGTATTAGCCACTTGCTTCCCGGCTTGGCAAGCACTACATAATTTATCCTTTTCAAACAAGACATCATCCTTTATACCAACAACCAAGTTGTGCTTCACTAATTTCTTGAGTTGGTTCATTCCAACATGGGCAAGTCTTCTATGCCATAACCAACCTTTGGATGACTTGGTGAATAAACAAGTGCTCAAGCTTGCATCACTAGAAGAGAAATCCACAAGATAAAGATTGCCATGACGAAATCCCTTGAAGATAAGACTATCATCCTTCACACTTGTAATCACAACACCACTTGATGAGAATTTGCAAATAAGATTAAGATCACACAATTGAGCCACGGATAGCAAGTTGTAGCTCAAAGATTCAACTAGCAATACATTTGAGATTGAGAGGTCATTTGAGATAGCAATCTTTCCCATTCCTCTTACTTTTCGTTTGCTATTATCACCAAAGGTGATCCTTTCATAATCCGAACTTCCTTCTTCAATTGAGGTGAACCTTTTCCCATTTCCGGTCATATGTTGAGTGCATCCACTATCAAGCACCCAATGCCTTCCTCCGGACTTGTAGTTCCCTACAAAACAAGTTTAGTTGTTCTTAGGTACCCAAATTTGCTTGGGTCCTTGTAGATTAGTCACCAACACCTTTGGCACCCAAATGGACCTTTTCTTCATTCCATTTCCAAATATGCCATTCATGTTTGTCCTAGTATGAACATTATTTTTACCAACAAACTTAGCATGCACAACACCATTGGATGATTTAACAAGCATGTAAGAAGCATCCATAGCAACATTAGCAATTCTCTTACCGATACAATCTTTTGCAAGATGTCCGGTATTCTTGCACATAGAGCAATACAAGCCACTTTCTTTAACAAATGTGGACCTTTTAGCAACAAAGGCATTTTTGTTTTTCTTGGGGATATATCCAAGACCTTCATGCTTGAGAGTGAACCGTTGACACTTCCACATTTCATTAAAAACATTTTCACCCTTATGACACTTAGCAAGAGCATCAACAAGGTGATCAACGGTATCCCTTAATTCATGATTTTCAACAATAAGCAAGGGATCACAAGCATTCTCATTATTCATGCAAGTATCAATCTTAGACGGGCATGGTATAGTAAGTAAATCATCACATGAAGTAGATATGCTAGAAGATGTAACACGAGCAATAGGCATATCATCAATCAAATTGCAAAACATACCGGCATCAATTTGGACCTTGTTGGTGTGTTGGGCTACATAAATCTTATGAGTTTCCTCAAGCTTCTCATGAGTTTCTTTTAGATCCTCATGAGATGACTTTAGCTCATCATAAGATTCTTGGAGAGAAGAGTGCTTTCTCTTCAAGTCCTTGTACTTGCTCTTTATGCCACCCAACACATCATCAAGTTCACTAAGCATTTCAACTAGTTCATCATAAGAAGGCTCATAGTCATCATTGCATACCTTGGATTCACCTTTTGCCATGAAGCAATAATGTGAATCGAATAGGGATGGAGCTTCCTTGATAGCAATGCCGGCAAGACCCTTCTTGGAAGGCTTGTCATCTTCATCATCGGAATCGGTATCCGAACTAGCATCGGAATCCCATTCAACATAATAAGCCTTGCCATTTTTCTTATTGGAGAACTTCTTGAGAAACTTCTTCTTTACAAATCTCTTGTTCTTTCTTGGCTCATCATCATCATCATCACTGTGATTCTTCTTCTTGCAATTTGTAGAGATATGGCCAAATTCTCCACACTCATAGCATTTCTTGTTTGCAAATGGATTCTTCTTGGATGACTTGTAATTTTTGTTGAATCCACTATACTTGCCTTTCTTCATGAATTTCTTGAACTTCCTCACCATCAAGGCTACATTCTCATCATCATCATCGGAGTCACTCTCTTCATAATTATCATCATCATCATTGTGAGAGCCACTAGCCTTGAAAGCAACACTCTTCTTCTTCATATCAATTTGATCATCCCTAGAAGCCACTTGAGATTGCTTGAAGATATCATGAGTGAGAACTTCACCCAAGATTTCTGAAGGAGTTGTTTCTTCCAAGCTTGATCTCACAAGCATAGTGACAATTGTTTCATACTTGGATGGCAAAGCTCTAAGAAACTTATGAGATATATCAACATTGGGAACATCATGACCAAGATCCTTGAGATCATTCACAATGTTGTTCAATCTTGCAAAGGCGGCCTTCAACTCTTCATTGGGCAACAATGCAAATCCTTCAAATTTGCCCTTGCAAATAAACAACTTGGCACTCTTGACCATCTTGGTGCCCTCATGAGCTTCCAATAGAGTGTTCCACATCTCATATGCGGTCTTGAGCTTGCACACTCTATGATATTCCTCCCTGCATAGGGACCGAATAAGAATGTTCTTGGCTTGAGCATTGGCCTTGATATTTTCCTTGTCGGTGGGAGTGGGATGTGCCGGATCAAGAACCACATAACCTTCTTCCACAATGTTCAACACGGTCTCCCCCACGGCCTCAACATGAATCAACATACATGTCTTCCAATAATCAAAGTCTTGACCATCAAAGAATGGCGCGTGACCAACGTTCACCGTGTTACTAGCCATAATCCTTCTCCCGGAAGATGAATTCCAATTAATTTAGGGAGAACCTGCTCTGATACCACTTGTAGGATCGAAGGACCCCGGCTAGAGGGGGGGGGGGTGAATAGCCGAATTAAAAATTAAAAGCTAACTATCCGACTAATTTAGGAATTTAAAGACAATTGGATAAAAGCAAGCACAACACAACTAAACCTAGATTTGAACTAAAATAGGTTGACAATCCTAGGTGACATACATCATGCAACTTCTAGTATGTAAACAACAAAAGAACAACACGACAAGAGACAAAGGATATTTTCCCGTGGTATCGGTGATTTGCCGATCACCCCTAATCCACGTTGAGGTGGATCCAAGCGTATGATGTGCTACTCTCCTCAAGTATCCACTTCTCCACCACCAAGAAGTGCTCACAAAGAACAACTTGAGATATAACACAATCAATACCTTGAACCTCTCCAAACCTCGATTCCACTAGGGTTGCTCTTCACCGCTTCGGCGAGGCGAGCACCGCACCTCTCACAAGAATCCGGGCCTCCTTCACACACTTCTTGAAGGGCTCACGGATTTGACTCCTCCAAGCCGTCTAGGAGGCGACAACCTCCAAGAGTAACAAGTCGATGACGCTTGCTTGAGGATCCCAAGTGCCACAATGCTCAACTCACTCAAGTTTAGGGCACTCACACTCACACACTTGCAATCTTTCCACTAGGGCTTTGTGTGAGAGAGGAATAAGCTCCAAAGGGTGTACAATACTTTTCAAATGGCCAAGAGCTCTACTATGCACGGGATGGAGGAGGTATAAATAGCCCATTCTTTGAAAACTAGCCGTTACAGCTTTCTGAGTGCTGGACGGTCTGACCGTGACTCCACACGGTCTGACCGTCGTACAACCCAACGGCTAGTTTGACTTTCAAACTTGCTCTGACACGAGTCTGACGGTCAGACCGTAATTACCCACGGTCAGACCGTCGGGACACTTTCAACTTTTACCCGAGAACAAATTCTCTGTTGACACCAGACAAGTGATGGCGGTCAGACCGTGGCTTGGGACGGTCAGACCGCCGGGCCATCTCCCGAGCCACCAGAGAACTCAATCCTCTGGCCGTCTCTGGGGAGCATCCATGGTCTGACCGTGGATTCTGACGGTCAGACCGTCGGGCCACCACCCGAGAACAAAGTCTCTGTTGACACCAGACAAGTGATGGCGGTCAGACCGTGGGTCCTGGCGGTCTGACCGCCAGGAGTGACCTGCCAGCCCCCCTTCTTTTACTCTTTGCTTTCCTGAAAGATATGGGCACACTCAACTCACATAGAACCACTCACAAAGATAGGAATTGAGCATTTGTGGCAACAATGGATACTCAAGGTCATCTCATCGACCCCTCTTGATAGTACGGCATTTAACCTATAATCCGGTCACTCAACTCTAATCTCCTTGTGACCGGCAAAACAGAAAAAACCCTATCAAGATACCTTTGCCTTGAGCCATCCATATGTATATCACTTCGTCCATCATTCCATTCCTTATTATGACTATAACCACAATTATCTCAACAACGTAGTTAGTCAAAAATAAGGGTCGTCATTAATTACTAAAACACTAAAAGCGGGCCTAGATGCTTCAACGTTGTGCTTATCGGGCCGTGCTGAGGCAGCCCATAGGCTGAGGCATCGGCCCACGGCACGACACGTTCAAACTTAACCGTGTGGGCTGGTCCATTAAGCACGACGTGCCTAAGTGGTCCAAAAGCCCATACAGCTCGATAAACCCGAAAATGAATAAACATTGTAATAGATTCAAATTCATTGAAGAATGAAAATTTTCAAACCAGGAGATGAAGTAAACAACAACAAATGAAGTGAATAACAGATTTGGCCAAAAGGAAACTTAATTATATTAAGTTCAAAAGAGTTGTTCTAGCTGGCTGCCTCATTAAAAACCCTTCAGCCTAAGGAGAAAAAGAGTACAACCTAGCTCAAAGTTCAAGTTCAATACAAAAATTTACAATCTCCATACAGTCTATATACCACCACTAGCCACTCCCTCACCAGCAACATCAGGAGTTGCACCATCACCATCGAGATACAAATGCTCAAAAGTAGCTTCAAATTCTTCTTGGTGCTTCTCAGTGCTATGCTACTCTCGATCATCTCCTAGCTGTCAGTCCTTCAAGCAAGTTAAGACCTCCACCATTTCACTAGTTAAGCAACGACGCCTCTCCTCAAGCAACTTGCCATAAAGATTAAACACCGACTCTGAACTGATTGTTAAAACAGGAACTGTAAAAACATCTCGAGCTAAAATAGATAAGATAGGGTAGGTGTGTTTATGTTCAAGCCAATAGTTCATAACATCAAGATCATCACCATAGACAATTATTGTATCACTATCAACATACATAGTCAATTCAGAGACTTGTGTAAAAGAAGCAATAATTTAAAGTGGAGTAGGTTCTAAAAAGTCATTATCAGAAGCAAAGATCTTACCCCAGGCAGTTTTCTTCTTGCCACTACTTACCGGAAGAGGTGGTCTCTGCAAACGAATTGCACCAAACTTATTTTCACACTTCAAAAAGATTTTAGTCAGTTTAGCTTTAACATGGTTGTAATAGTCATTATAATCAATATCCAAGTTATCAGAGAGAAGTTTCAAAGTTTTATTTAAGCCTTTCAATTTTCTCCTAGGATCCAAAATAAAAGCAAATGCATAAATAACTAGATTATCTTTCCAATATTTGAGGTACTTCTCTTTCATAGGCAAAATCACCTTTCTTAACAACCTTTCATGTTCATAGTTGTGAAGGTGTCCAGTTATTTCAATTAGTTGATGCACAATGAGTGAAGAAATAGGATAATAAATACTAGATAAAGCAACAGAATCAGCAAATAGTTCAAGAAAATCAACCACTTTATCCAAAACATACCAATCCTCGGGGGTAAGCAATGTATTTTTCATGCACCATCTGGTATTGACTATTGATAAAAACAGAAAAGATGCTTTTGTATGGTTTCAAATATTTGAGCATCACATAAGTAAAATTTCACCGAACATCCATATCCAACCCAAACTTTCTAGGACGAACACCCATGACAATGCAATATGATTTATATGTAGCAATGCGCTGGTTAGATGAGTTTAGAAATGAAATTACAGTTCTGAAATTCTCAACAATAGGTTTTAAACGTTTAAGTCCAAACTTGATAATAAGATTAATGATATGGCATGCACACTTTTGATGCAAGAAAATAGGGCCCATGTAACCAGCAAAAATTGGAGTAAGAATTTGCATAGCATTAGCAATGGAAGATGCATTATCCAGGGTAACAGAAAATACTTTATCAGTCAAGCCATACTCATCAATCACAGCGGCAACATGTTCAGCAATGTTCTCACCAGAATGCGAGACATCAATCAGTCTCATACCAAGCACCCTCTTTTCTAACACCCAATCAGCATTAACAAAGTGAGCAACTACACTAAGGTAATCTTCTTTGATATTTCCACACCAAATATCAGATATCAATGCAACACATGAAACACTAGATTGTAAGGTAGAAATCAATGCAGTACGACGATCATCATAGAACTTAGCAAAATCTCTAGTCGTAGTTTGCCTAGTGACACGTCTGATCCTAGGGTTATGAGCAATTTGAATGTAATGCTCAAATACAAGTGTACCAACAATTCCTAGAGAAAAATCCAAAATAACTATCAAATGACAAAGTTCATCCCGAGCAACTTGTAGGCTATAATCTCATGATCGAATAGTACCATCAGGGTTAAAATTAAGCATGCTTTGTGTCCTAGTAGCACGATCAGCCTTAAACAAGCAAGTTCTATGATGTCTAAGCAAGTGGCGAGTACCACCACCAGAACCAGCAGTCAACTAAGATTAGCAATGACGACAAATATCATCATACCTAACCTGCACCCCATTTACCTCCTTGAAGAGTTGGTCAAAGTCATTCCAAGCTTTCGACGTGCTCCTCCTACCCCTCTTGACTCCACGCCAGCTTGTGCTTGCGGTATTGTCCGATGGTCTTGGAGTCTCTTGGAGTCGCACCGGGACTTGGAGCCAGAGATGGAGAAGGCATGGTCGAAGGAGGCATGTTGAAGTCGAAGCCCGCCCTTGTTGGTTTCTCTACCTCCGCCGCGCCTGGCTGAGGAGCAGCAACAGCCTCGTCCGGCCCAGGACCAGCAGCAAAAGCTGCCGCCGCACTCAGCCGAGGATCAGCTGCCATCGCGGCCAATCGAGGACTAGCTGCTGCTGCGCCTGAACGAGGACTAGCAGCCATTATGCTCGGTCGAGGACCAACAGCCGCCGCTCTCGGCCAAGGAGGAGCAGCAGCAGTAGCACACGGCGTGTTCGGCCTCGGCGGCGTCCAAGAAGCGGCCCTCAGAGATGTCCACGCGGCCGGCTGAGGACCAGCAGCCACTGCGCCTGGCCCAAGTGCGAACAAGAGGTTCACTGCGGTCTGCAAAGCCTTCTTCTCGCTCGGCTCTTGGATGGGCATCGACGACGAGTGGCGGTGGATCTAGGGTTCCGCTGAGCAGAAAGAGAGAGGAGTGGAGAGGAGCAGAGGTGGAAGCCGAAGTGGGAGAAGAACGGACTGTCAAGCGGCAAACGGCGGTGGAGATCTGGGAGTCGACCGAGCGGCAAGAGGGCAGAGCGGAGTAGAGCTTGCGGCGCAGCCGGGGGGGAGGGGGGGGAGAGAAATGCCGAGTGCTAGGGTTCACTTGGTGCGTGCGCTTTTTATATGCCTGATGGGGGAATGGGGAGGGGGAGTTGGGCCATGCCATGCTGGGCCGATAATGGGTCGTGCCTCTATGGGCCGGTACTGGGCCAATTTGTGCCAGCTCTATTTTGGGCCATGCCCGTGCCGCCCACCGGGTGGAGGGGTCGGCCCAAGCATGGCCCAATGCATCAGGCCGGACCAACACGGGCATGAAATGTATCGAGTAGTGCCATGCTTGGGTCGGGCCAAAAAAATCAGGCTTCATGCCTGTCCGATTAGCTCGGCCCGTTTGAACACCTATACCATCAATTACCGTGTTGGTTTCCTTGGAAACCATGTGGCCGGTCCAATGGGCCAGGAACTTTATCTTCACTAAAAAAACTCATCTAATAACCTACGATTCAGTGCTACATGTAAAGTTTATCAGGCCCCACGAGAGGTGGTGAAATCCTCCGCATCAATCGCTACTAATATTTCAGTTTTGTCGTGCTGTTAAAGTGTGAACTGGGTGTGAATGTTAGAAGGGCGGCCCTGCAGATTGCTTGTGTTGAGCATGGGCTCGATCGGTTCACCACTCCACAAATGCATGCAAATCCTGTCCTCCACGGTGCGCTAATAACAGGCTTGATTCATAATAGTAGGTAGTTAACATTTGTCTACAACAACGAACCTCCCTTCACCCTCGGCCCCAGCAAAAACATAGCGCCGCCACTCCAGATCTGCCCGTCCCCCTCCCTCCCTGCCTCCGGCGTCCTCGCCGGCGGCTGGCGAGTGGAGTGGAGCCGCCCCCTGCCTCGTTTTTTCAGCATCTTTGTTCCAGTAGCTGTCTTAAGTGGGCCATGTGCTGCCTTCGTTCGCCTCTCCTCCAGGCTGCCATGGCTATCGTCCTCGAGCTCGTGCTCGTTGCCGGCAGCCGCACCTATGAGTGGGAGGTGAGCCCTAATAAAGTAGTAGTAGATCTCTCCTCATTCCCTCCTCTGCTCCCGTCCATCATCGTCAGTTTTGGCGCTGTCGCCATTGGTGACTGCGAAGAGGCCCAACCGGCTCTTGCCAGATCGGTGCTCCTGGGTGTCCGATCCGGCGGGGGAGCCCTCGGATCCGGCCTCGCGTTCCACTGCCCTCTGCGTCGGCTCATCCACATCACCCCGGTGCAGTTGGTCTCCATCCCCACCGGATTTGTCCGGCCCTGTGTCGGGCTTTGTCTACCACTGCCCTGCCCTATTCACCAAGCTGATGCTGCCCCTGACGTCGCTCCGTCGAGTCCTGCAAGTCTTGACCTTCGAAGTGGGAGAAGATGCTCTTCAACACGCCACTGCTGATACTCCAACATCAATGAATCCACTGGCGATGACGGTCAACATCGTCTTCCTCCTCTATCGAAGCTCCGTCCTCTCCATGCCAGGTCTCCGGCCACGTCTACCCCATGCACATGTGTATAGTGCTCTTGCAAAGTATCAAGCACCTCAATACAGACTATTCATTGTATCTGGGTCTTCTACGTCTTTGACGACATTCCGTACTCACGTTCTAAAGAACGGTGACCGCTACGGGTGCTCCGGTCGTTGTGACGCGGATCTAGTAAGTCTGGTTCTTCAAGTATGATCAACCAAAGGTGTTGTTTCTGTCTTCCTTATACGTTCAGGTGAACGTCAACCATATCAGTCATCAATGATATCCCATTATACAAGGAGAAGACTCCAACCTCATGCTTGTTTTAAGCAAGGCCCTCTCGACGACGCTTCAGGGACTAAGCCCGTTGATAGCCGTTCTTGTTATATCATGTACTTTGCTCTTTAAGAGTATTATCATCCGCTCTCTCCAGTGTCTGTAATATTTTGTTGAATATATAAAGTTTGTAAAAAAAAAAGGCTTGATTCGTACGGGCGTCGCATCATCCCCTGACTCTGACCTGACGAGGGCACTACAGTTGGCGTTATGATCCTCTCGCTACAACTTGGATATGTCAGGCTATCATTGGTGATTGTGTTATTTGTCAGGTGCCTAAAGTGGATTGGCTGCATGATAAGGTCGCGGGGCCTACGTGGTACGTGCATACCATCAGCAGCTTTCTTTGCTCCATGCATGAGCACGGTGCCTATAGTTGCCTACGTGCCGCCTCAGCTGCCAAACATTGGACAAGGCATAAGAGAGTACTCTAATTAAAAACGAGGGATTTCTCTTTTGGAAAAGAAAAAAAAAACAGCGTGGTCGCGGATGGGGCTACAGCAACACGCGCGCGTCCTGTCGCTCGATCCATTTTTTGATCTCGTACCGTCTGCCCAGCTGGACGTGCGCGATGCTCCACTAGCTCAAAGTTCGCGCCGGAACCACACGTTGCCGGGCACCATTGGCAATTGGCATGTGGTCCGTGACGGGTTTTCCATGGGGAACAGAGAGCAGCCCTGCAAATCGAGAGCGCGTCGCAATGAGCCCCGAATCGGCGATTGTGCATGTGTGCGCGGGTTGCTAGTGCAAAAGCGGTCATCAGCTTCTAGCCGTTGCAATGCATCGCATCGATGCGCCGTCTTTGTCGATCGTGCCAACTGCCAAACATAGACACGACACGATAGAGCAGCCGCGTGTGGCCCTGTGATCCGTCACTTCACGGATTGATGATCGAGTTCGTGCGCACGTTTCGTGTGCGCCGCCGATCGTCGTCCTCATCAGCTGCAGCCTAACATAAAACATTGGACAAGACACAAGGCAGCGGAGTTGGATTTCCCTTTTGCGAGGTTTGGCGAACAACAACGTGATCGATCGCGGATGGGTCTACAGCAACACACGCGCTACCTGTCGCCCGATCCCGATCCGTGTCTTGTTGATCTCGTACTACCGCATATGTCGAGGTGGACGTGCCATGCTCTCCACTGGCTTCGTTTCGCAGTGGTCCGCGCGGAACCCCGCACGTTCCCGGGCTCTCTGCACGATCGACACCACGGGATGGGCGCAACAGCATGACATGACACGACGCGCGCGCGTGTTGACAATTGACATTTTGCAGGTAGGCCATCATCAGCAGGCACGTGGGTTCGTGACTGTTCTTCCATGGGGAACAAGCAACGCGGCGCAGGCTTGCAAGTTGATTCCGCGCGTGCGCTTTCCCGAATCAGCTTCTTCAGCCAGCCGCCGTTCCGTCGATGCGCCGTCCACGTCTTATCGTGCCAAATTAAACACAGAACACGACCCGGCTGTGTAGCCTCTGCTGGCATGGTAGGGGCACTCTTTGTGACCCCGTCACTTGTACAGACTGATGTGTGCGCACGTTTCGTGCGCGCCGGTCGAGCACGTGAGCTCCTTCGCCGCTCTGCCCTCTGTTTTTGGGGAAACCGGTGTGCGCGCTGGGCAGTGATCCTCTCTCTCTCTCTCTCTCTCTCTCTCGTGTTACGCCGTCACAAGTAATTAAGACGCCAAGCATTGTGACTGACACTTCTCCGTTGAGCAAAATGTCTGGACTCTGGGCGCGCGCGCGTGCGTGTGTGTGACGCTTCCGTGGCCTGTTGCGGTGCGCGTTGCGGCCTTTGTCGCGGAGCTATCTAAGAGAAAAAAAACGGCGCACACAGGATGCTGCGGTTGTTCTGACTTGCAAACTATGGGCGCGACATCGTTTTTGTTCCTCCGCCTTTGATGCGCCCGTCGTTGCACAACCCTGCAAACTGCAAAGGACCAAGTTCCCTTCCATGTACAGCGAGTACTCTGTTTTGTTGTTTCTCTGCTTTCTCGTGACTACAAGCGTCGGGAACACTCCGTAGACAGAGGCGTCGGGGGCACAGGCACAGCACGGCACGGCAGAGCAGGCAAAATTGTTGGGGTGCACGACTGCACGGTAATAATCAATGGCGGTAAAATTTTTCATTGCTTACCGGACGCCGGGGCTAACTAATTAAACGAAGCAGACGTACGGGTCAAATGCCGCGTTGTTTACTTCACCACTCCCAGAGTCTGGCGTACAATTAACACGACTCTCTACTAATAACCCTGCCAACACACACGAAATGATCTTGATTTACATAAGCTTCCGGTTTCGCCGTCACGGCTCACGGCCGGGGTGCTCTCATCAGCAGGCGTGGTACTCGACGAGCTCGTCGAGCGACTCGGGCTGCGGGTCGGCGTTCTCGAGCATCCACAGCATGTGCTCGAACAGCACCACCTCGCACCCCACCACCGTGCCACCGACGCCGGCGGCAGTGCGGTCGACGAGCGTCTGGAACAGCGGGTGGCCGACGAGCTCCTCGGCGACGAGGTACCGGCGACGCGACTTGCCGACGTACACCGGGTGCAGGCCCTTGGGCACCTCGTTCGCGCCGTGGAACGACGCCGCGCGCCCGCCGCCGCCATCTCCGGCGACGGCGTCGTCGCGGGAGATGCGGCTGGACGAGTGCCACCGCCTGATCATGCACCGAAGCTTGCTCAGCCCGCCCTTCGCCATTATTGCTCGACCTCGACCAGTCTTCAGAGTTCCTTCCACACGCGCGCGCACGAGCAGCTCAGCAAGAAGAGGGAGAAAGAGGTTTCAGAGGACAGAAAATTTGAGGGAAGCGATGATGATCATTGGCAAGGCAGGGGACGATACGGGGGCTGCTTATATAACCTGCTGGAGGCAGGAAATGCAGCGGCGATACGGGCCGGTCCCGCGTGTCGGTGAGAGATGTAAGAACTTTTTTTTAGGGCAATGAGAGATGTAACAACTGCCCAGGCCATTTTGTCCGTCTTTCCTCCCTTGCTTTGCCCGGCATGGCGCCATCCGGTGAGCTGCACAAGCACAACAGCACAAATACATTTCCCCCCTGAATATACAGGTCTCAACTCTCTGTCAGACTTATACCACCTTAACTCTGAATTTTTACTCTTCTTTTATGCCTCTTCCTCAAAGTATCATGGACCTTCTCTTTTCCTTTTTTCTGCTTTTATCTTCTGGCCTCTGCATGTTTAACCCTATCAATCTTTTGTAAACTGGAGGTCAAGATATTACGAGTTTGCAAAACATAGGAGGTATTGTACAAAGAGATGCTATTGTCTAAAAAAATGTAAAGCATGGCCTACCTTATCCTGATAAAGTTGTTTCTGAAGTGATCGAAATTTGCTGATCCGAAATTCACGAAACTTTGATGCTACATGCATGCAACACAACAACCATCCGACAGTTGAATTCTGGGCGGCTATCAGTGATGCAAAATAGAAGTCTACATCACACCAAACTCTTGTTTTTTATATAAAAACTCATGATTTATGCATTGTGTATAGTATATACAGTCCATTCTGTTCTATGATCTATCAGTATATAGCATGTAACCCCATGCACAAAACAGAACATCTCGTAGCTAGGTCTCCGAAAATTCTAAGATAATGTAGCTACAAATTCTAGTCATTTCTGATTTATCAGACAAAAAATATTCACTGATGACAGTGATAGACATGTGCACATGGGAGTTGCTTGGGTGAGTGTACCCGCCCAGTGAAACTACATTCTTGTGGTCTTAGAATGATTTGCTTGGTTGATCCGCCGGAGCTAGAAGATTTGATCCGGATGCGCGCGGCCTTGTACTATCGCTAGTGTAGGTCAGCGTGAAATGATCATGGGAATCTTGCGGAGATGTTTTTCCCTGTGGGCAATTAGTGAGTTCAAGCGGCGGATTCTATTCAATAATTTTCAATGCTATTTTTTAGTTTACAAACTGCAAATTCGACAATGTGCTCAACAATAAATTTCTTGCCATGGTCCGATGGGCTGTTATTCTATAGGTAATCGGTTCTCTGCTTACAAATTTTCCATGACAGTCCTAATGAAATTCATGCAAAGTATGCTTCATTTTCACCGGTGTAACTAGTGTCTAGTGCTCGACTGACTGCACCAAAAGAAAAGGTGCTCGACAGGGTTGGGATAGGGCTTTTGATTGGAACAATCAGCCATCATACTTTCAATTGACATTTCCATGCCAATTTACCACGTTGGGAATAGAGACTGAATTAAGAAAATAACTCGTACTGTTCCAGATTTTATTGTGCGGTGCGTGCCAATCTAATCACTGATTTTTTCTGTAGCTCTGTGTGATTGCACTAATCAAGGTGATCATATTGCGTATTGCACTTATTCGTCTATCTCTTCGTTAGATTTCTTTTGTCATTCCAATTGTACTTCTGATGATATTAAGTTTGAACACACAATTAAGTAGATGTTGATGAATAGTGGGTCACTTTTACATGCAACCATCTGTCATTGGGTTCAATCATGCTAGTTAGGTGAACTCGCCTTAGAATTCATCACTTTTCCAAGGGGCAGCCGTCCTAACAAAATTCTAACACACAAATGAGAGATACCAAATTCAACTTCAACTCAGAGGCGTGCCAAAGTACAAATACTTTAATCACAACACAAGTGAACGGGCCTTTATCGTAGTGGTAAGGTGCCTTAGTAGCACCTCTTAGATCTTGGGTTCGATTTCTGTTGGAAGCGAATTTTTCAGACTAAGTTAAAAAACTTCTTTCGTCTTTCCCCTAAGCCAAAGCATGTGTAAGACCCTGCCTGGAGCCAATCGGTGTGGGCTTTGCTCTCGATTTAAAGGATGATGCACTATAAAGCTCTCACATAGGCCAAAAAAGAGGTCACCATGTTAGGGGGGGAGAGGGGTTCGGAAATTTTCTAGACCTACGTGAAAAGGTCCTCTCTTCTTAATGCAATACCGTTAGGGCGGTCTTACCTCGGCAGGTCTAGTTTTTTTGCGTACTTTAATCATAACAACTAGTGATAATCATCTACAAGCTCAATGATTTGATTTCCTTGCAAGAATCAAGGGAGCCAACCACAAGACAGGTTAGACATTAGAGGAAGCAAAGGGTAACTGTGGCCATATTCTATTTTTCTCCATCTTCTTCCCCAAGCTATCTCTATAATGGTCTATCGAGGATCAGTGGTCTTTTAAATCTCTTTCTCTCTAACCACCATTGTGATATTCAAATTCATCTACGATGTACCCTTCACTAAGAATAACAATAAGGTTGTTATTGACAAATCCATGGGACAGGACCATGATAGGAACATGATCCTTGACTTGATATAAGCCAAAATTTAATAGTGAAACAACCTACTAGGACAGGATCAAAATTCACATGCGAATTGTAAGCATTTGGCAGCTCTAGTTCTGTCGATAGTGCGGCCTTGTCATGGTACAACTATCGCATGCTATGCCTTGCTTCATGTGAGTTCGGCTTGCAACTCAATGGTGTGTGAAGATGTGTGTTAGCGCTTTCCTAGATCAGAAATTACGTGTGCTTTTCATTGCTCTTGCTAGTCTAGGCAACCTAAAGTGTCTATTTCATCTTTTGGTTCTTTTCCTGATGATGAAAAGTATCCTTGTTCCATCTTGTCCTGCCAAACCAACTTGCCTTGGATTGACTTCAATATATAATTGAAGAACAGAGACATGGTTGTAGCTCCTTCTCCATCTATCTTCTTGTGGCTGATACAAGAATGAATGTGTGCCTAGAATATGTAGTGCAATGTATGACCATGTATGCAATTTGGATTATTGGAACCTTGCTTACATTACTAGTTGTGTGTCGATGTCATATATTTATATAATATTAATTTTATGTCATATATATAGCTTTTCCAAGCACATGCATTCCACTGCCTGTTGCTCGCTTGGAAAACTTTGTGCAACAGTGTGCACACTATACACCCCAGTTCTCACTTCTTGTGATCTTGAACCTTGGCAGCAGGAGGGTGCACCTAGTTTGTTTTAGCAAATCTAATCATCCAAAAGTGATCAGGCTCACCATCGAGTTCGGTCTACAATTAACACACCCTGAGGCTAAGGTCAAGCAGGTCGCCTCTTCTTAGAGTTAGAGCCTCCCATGTATTGTAGGCTTGTCTTCTTAAATTACCAATATATCCATTATATTAATCAAGAATGTCTCATATTTTATTCAAATTAATATAAATGAAATTTGACTACATGCTACTCTCATCAAAAAGTAAATTGCATATATAATCAATTGCATGATAAAACATGACATCACTATTTGAGATGCAAACCTCATCCAAAACTCACAACTTGTTTATTACTCACAATTGAGAACATAGGTAAAGCTTGAAGTCATATATATAGGATGCAAAACTACTTATGTTCCACAAAAAATACTCAAGCATACAAAAAAGATAAATAAACAATTCAAGCTTGTAGACAATCAATATGTAATAAAAGGTAGCCAATAAAAAAAGGTACTCACACATATTTTACAATATATCTTACAACACAAATATAATACCACAAAACAACTAAAGAAAATACAATAAGATAGGTAGTCTTGGTTCACTTCCATCCTTTTTCATGCGCACATCAAACCTGCAAAACCTATAGCATTATCATAAAATATATTTGCTTAAAACAAAAGAGAAAATTCCCAAAAGAATATATAGCATGTGTCTTACCACTTATTGATTCCACCATACATAGCCACACATAGCAAGGTCCTTTAGTAAGCACTAGCTAATAATTAAGAGGTGGTCATATAAGTCCCACATATTGATCTCAGTTGTAACATCTTCACCAACATCACCTTGTAAAACTGGAGGAATATGCGCATTTGCTACCTCCTTGAGGCTAGGCTGGTCGATTTTTGTCTCAGCATTATCAGAACTAGACATAGCTAAGGAAAGATTAGGCTTAACATTGCTCAAAATAGGAGAAATCCTTGCATGATCATTTCTTTCTATCACAGTTGATGGACCATCAAATGCAGGTTCATTGAACACTAACATGTCAGGATATGGTAAGAAAGAACCAGATAAAAATGGAGCATTGTTTCCATTAAAGTTCACCACTGAGAACAAATCATCATTTGAATTGTTCGGGCCCAAAGATTGACTGACGTTCAACCTCTCTGTAGGAACAAGCATCATTGGCCTTGCAGCAACAATTTGTTTTGGTGTGTTGTTCTGCATCTCTTGTGGCAGTTCCTCAGGGAAATTGACCTTAGCCTTTTTTTCCTCTAATCTTGCGGGCTGCAGTATCATACGCCCTAGCTGCATCTTCAGATGTTTTATATGTGCCCAACCAAACACGAACACCCTTTCTAGGATCACGAATTTCAGCAGCCCATTTTCCCCAAGGGCGTCGACGGATCCCCCTATATGGGTTCTTGCGCTTCTTCTTTAGCTTTACAATGGTAGATTCCTCATCATTTGTAGGTTTGAGGACAATCTTATCATCTATGAACAAAATAAAAAATAGAATATTGGTAAACTTTATCTGAATATGAAAAGATGCAATAGTATATTAGGTAGATGAATATAGGATAACCATTTATAAATGGTAATGACTAGGTATACATGACCCTTGCCATCAACAATGAAATATTTAAATTCAAGACAGCAGAACAAAAGTTTTTATTTCGACATACCTACATAGAAGATCCTATCAGTTTCTTGTACTTTTTAACAAGCAATTTTTTTTACTGTTACTTTCTCTTGTTTGAACTAAGTAAACATGATCAAGTTGTCCCATAAGAAATAGATGAATATCTAAGTATAGATGGGGGTCATGTTCATATATATCAAGAGAAGAAAGACAACATAATATATTCTTGCACGAGATCAGGAACCAATCTTTTTATATACATAGAAGATCCTATCAGTTTCTTGTACTATTTGACATATATTTAAAAAATGCAAAATAATATGTGGAAACAAGCATAAGCTTCTAACACAATCTTCACTCAATTTTGTCTATCACCAAACCTACAATGATCTAAGTATTACAGAACAAAAGATATAACTCTCCACCTTTACATGAAAAATAAAGTATCACAAGAAACAAACACAAATATTCATGATTTTGCATGAATATGCTAGTGACATAGATAAAAATTGCATAGATCGGTGGAATCACTTACTTGGAGTAGTGAATCTGTTGTGCTCTATAGATGGTCGCGACTCATCATTAGAACTGCCCTTGAAGCAGGATAGTACCATAAACTCATCATGGCTCTCATCCATCTCATCAAAAGCCTTTGAGAATGCTTGGAATTCAGCTTCGAAATCATCCTCATCCTCATATGGCTTCCTCATCCTTTTTTGGCTCCATCCACCATGGTTCTTGATCCTATTGTGCGGATTTCTCTTCTTCTCTATCTCTACAAGAGGCTCAGTTGAGATTCTAGATGTCGGTGCCTTCATGGCTAAGCCTAAAAAGACCAAACCGCCGCACATCACGGCACCTAGTTTAACACCCTGGAACTATTTGGATGCAAGTGTGTTTCGGTGCCAGTGAAGACTGAAGTGGAGAAGATGTATTTATATAGCCTTCAGGTAGCGAGTGGTCCAAAAGGTTAAAGTATCTTTTACCCTAAGTTTTTTTGTGTTTCGTGACTAAGTTGTACACTATTAATTGTCCAAAATGTTACCAAATTCTAGCACAACATCAACAACCTAAAAGGCATCTTTGGCACAAAGCAATAGAATATGCGACAAGGCTGTGCCAAGAAAGCAAGTGTTTCGAGCGTTAACCATGTCTCAGAGATATATTTCTTGCACGTCAATTGTTCAATCCAAAACGGTAGCTACTTTTTTTTAATTTGTTCTACTTTTTATTTGGTATTTTCTGAAGTGCAGGCCTTGCATGGTGGCCATGCTTGGATCAGTCCATTGCTTCCACTCTTCTCTGACTAGTGGTACCCAATTTTGTTTTCATTAGTATATCTCTCATTTTGCTTTCTCGGAGTTAGAGGTGATACACATGAGGGTTTGTTATCTACTGATGTGATAACTTGGTTTTCTCGACACGCGACATTCAAGTAAGCGAGTGTGGATAAATGCAGCATTGGCTGCATAATATCATATAACAAGCACATATAAATTTTGTTAGATAGTGCATTTCTTCGAAAAATGTTAGATAGTGCATTCAACATAAAAAGGGAAGGACACATTTGTTCTCCTGATTAAATTGTATCACTCAGTTTTTGTTTTACTAATTGTCATTTTTCTACATTGTAGCTATTTTCATTTCCTATGGATTCATCATGGATAATTAGGTTATAATTCATAGATGATATTTTTAGCTATGCACATAAGCAAAAAAAAAAAACCTTCTATATACGGCATTTTCTTAGACTATGTTTTCCCCATGAACGCAATTGACCATGCAACAATTTCTAATTTCTGTGGTGTCGTTCCTCGGCTTTATTACTATAGTGCTAATTTGTTTCCTTACCATGAAGCCATCGGAGTCATCCAACATTCTCTTTTGGTCAAACATGTACTTGTCCTGCATGATACATTGCCATGAATAGGCAATAGAGTTTCAAATGATCGAGTGCACACACGTGGAAAACTCCATTGCACTCTGTGATAATTAAGACACACCTCTGTGGAAAAGAACCTCCAGAGGTAAATTGTTTCACGAGAATGAGAAATTGTTCTAGGTAAATGGGGAAAATGGTTTCAACGGGGAAACAAATTCCAGGCAAATGGAAATTGTTTCACATTTATAGAGAAGAAAATGTTCTGATCTCAACAATTTAGTGTCTGATCCCTCAGCTCATAGTCCCCTCTGCGCTGTGTCCATCTTCCTGAATCAAGAGAACATGGTCTGCCTCCTTGAGTCCTTCCCTGTGACCATGCCTCCGTGTCACATTGTCCGGCGTCGTGACATCAAAACAGTGCGTCATTGTGATCCTTGAATCATCCATGATGGTAGAGGAAATGACATGAAGTTGAAACATTGTGCACATGGGAGCGCCAGGATGAAAGACAGAAAATGATGGCCTGTGACGAGGAGGAAAATAGAGTGGATGTCGTTGAGCTTCTAAAATGGGCCATGATGGGCCGCATTCTTTCAACTTGCCCCTCCAACTTTGCTCCAACTTTGAAGTCTAGAATAACATCTAAGACCCCCTTTGAAATATAGGATAGGAAAAATATAGGAATTAAGGTGATAAGTTTTTAAAATCTTATAGGAATTGAAAAGATAGAAATTAGGATGAGAAGACCTTTAATATTCTCATAGGAAAAATAAAAGAATCTATACCATGCATGCCTCTAAAATACTGTCATGTTACTCAAAAAATTACTATTTTTACTATCTGTAATCTCAAAGTTGCATGCAGTGGTCCTTCTCACATACTACCACCGGCCTCTCTCTCCTTTCCTTGGTTCCTATGTTTTTCTTTAGGACGATATTTAAAAAGAAACGGAGGGAGTACCCTGAATCCGCACGAGCAGACACAAATGGCAGCAGCCACTTTCGGGTTCCGGGCTCCGGCAGCAGATCTGTCTCGTCTCGGAGTCGCCGTCGAACGGCTCTCGGACAAAGGAATCAGCGCACGGGAACCAACAGCCAAAGAAAAATCCAAAGAACGAAGCCACCACGCGGTGCCGCTTGCTCGTACAGTACCCGGCACAAACACATGCGAGAGAGAGAGAGAGACGGCCTCGGGCACTGCGCCCCTACTAACCATGGGATTTTGCGCCGAGCTTTTGTTGCCACGGCAGATTCGTCGTCATGCCGGCCACCGGCATTCCCAGTCGTCATGCCGGGGCCATCCATCCATCCGGTCGTCAATGGCGGTCAAAAAGGTCAACGGGTGCTCCTAAGTACATTGGTTTTCGCTAAAAAATTCTTGTCCTAAGTACTACTAGTATTAACTGACACGATGCTGGCGTCTATTGATAGCGGCACGTTCTGCGTAACCGCGACCTGTGAATGATAGTCGTCGCCTGCACTCTCTGCACTGCCCCGGCTCCTTGAACCTTTTGCCATGGCATTATTGTGTCACGGTCATCGCTTTGATTTGCGTTGCTTACGGCGGAGCCTTTTTGACAAAGCACCGCTCTGCCTGCGTCGCTTGCTTCCCTCCATCTTCCTTCTGAATTCAAAGCGGGATCCCACTGCAAGTACGCGCTGCCCCGCTTCAGTACACTCACTGGAGCCAGTAGTGACTGGCGGTCACATCGCACGTCCATGTGAGCTCAGGTGAGGACCATCGGATCTCTGAGATCGTGGATGCACAAGCATCATCAAACCATTTGTACACTGCAAAACAACGCAATTGGATTTGCTTCAGAAAAGGGGGAAAGAAGAAGAGCTCGAGTTCTTCCAGGCTTCCAACTATGGATCACAGCGTTACTACAGTTCTTCCATGGCGTATACTACAGCTAACAAGAACCTTAATACAAGTACAAATACCTTAAGGAAGAGCGATGGACAAGTCCAACGGCCCTGGGCGCAGACAGCGCATCACAGAACACTGAGACTCTGTTCTTCACAGTTCACGCAATCAGCTCACCTGCTAATAATGTTCAGATCTGGCTTGATCGTCGGTCCAGTGTTCACTGCAAGCGCGTATGTACCTTCGGCTTGATAGTGCGTCAACACGCATCATCAAACCAGTTGGAAAAAACTCTCCCATTTGTACATTGCAGAACCAGGCAGTGGAGTGCTTCAGAGTTCAGAAGGGGGAAAAGGTAGGGAGAAGACCACCTCTAGAACTCTGAGCTCGAGTTCTTCCAGGCTTCCATCCAAGTATAGCTCCCTTAGCGCTAATACAGCCCTTCCATGACGTATACTACAGCTAACAACAACCTTAATACCTCCTACTAATACCTTAGGATTTAGGAACGGCGACGGACATGCAAGTCCGAAAGCCCAGGGAGCAGCCAGCCAGCTCATCAGAAACACTGAACACTGAGAACGTGTTCACTTCACAGTTCACTCGATCACCTGAACAGCTTATCTTCAGCTTCGGCTTGATCACCGGTCCAGCTCAGTCACTCCAACGGCGCCTGCACTGTCACCACGATCGGGCTCCTCACGGCGTGCCTCCCGTCGGTCCACGTCAGCGCTCCACTCCGCACCAGCGAGCTCCCAGGCTCCATCTTCCTCGCTGCCGCCACCGGGGCCTCCACCCGCACCACGAAGCTCAGCTTCTGCCCATCACGCCGGAACGCCAGCTCGCTGGGCCGCACTGTCACGTTGCACCCTTTGGGCGCCCGCACCTCCGCGCGGTACGTCGCGCGGCCGCCGCCGACGTTGGTCGCCGTCCGGATGAAGTGTGTCCTCATCGTCGCCTTCGTGCCGTCAGCAACGAAGGTGGCGGACATGGACGGGTAGTTGAGGTTGCCCGCGTGGCCGGCGCGCCGCGCGCCGCGGCAGTCCGCCGTCCGCCGCGTGATGGCCCGGATGTTTTGCTCCGTGTAGTTGAGGTTGCAGAGGAAGGTGACGTAGTCGGCCGGCGCGATGTCGTAGACCAGCCCCGGGTCCATGGCGCGCATTGGGTCCACGTGGCCAGCTCCAAAGTCAAACGCGTCGGCGATGGCGCCGGTGGACTCGTCGGTCATGGTGCCGTTGCGGTTGTCCTTGACGTAGGCGGTGGTCATCAGCGCCGACTTGATTGCGGCGGGGCTCCATGTCGGGTGCGCGGCCTTGAGCAATGCCGCGAGGCCGGACACGTGTGGGCACGCCATGGACGTGCCGGAGAGGATGTTGAACTCGGTGCGGCGAACGTCGGAGGGGACGCCGGCGGGGCCAACGCCGCTGGGCCACGCCGCGAGGATGTTGAGCCCGGGCGCGATCAGGTCGGGTTTCAGTATCTCCGGGGACTGCGGGTTCGGCCCGCGCGCGGAGAACGCGGCCACCACCGGCGCCGGGTGCACGCCCAGGCGGGTGCCTTCGAACAGGATGGTGCCCGTGGCGGGTCTCTGCTTGGTGGATGATGAAATGTACTTACGGAGCTTGTCACCCGCGGCAGCGCCGATGGCTGTCGCAGGCAAGACGTGGCAGTCGGCAACGAGGCCCTCCCCGTCGAATGCGCCGTTGGCCAGCACCATCCCCACGCCGCCGGCGCGGTGGACCACGTCCCCTTTGGCCGCGCGTGAGTTGACGCCGCGGTCGCACACCAAGATCTTGCCGCGGACCGTGGCCGGGTCGAGCGAGCCGTCCAGGCACATTGATGCCGAGTAGCCACTGGATGACGAAGATGCGCCGCCGCTCGACCCGCCGTACACCAGCTCGTACATCTTGCCGGGCTCGAGCGCGGGTCCACCATACACGCTGACGCCGTCGAGGACCTGGCCGTCGCCGAGGCGCACGTTGGCCGGGAACGCGCGGTCCATGGACCCGGCCCCGACAGTGGCCATCCACGGGGCGACATTGGTCACCGTGACCCCACCTGGGCCGCCATTGCCAGCCGAAGCTGAGACAACGATTCCAGCCTCGGTGGCGCCGAACGCGCCGATGGCGATGGCGTCGAGGTAGTACGGCACGACGACCCCGCCGACGCTGAGCGAGACGACGTCGACGCCGTCAGCGACGGCGGCGTCGAAGGCAGCGAGGATGTCGGAGTCGAAGCAGCCGCCCGCCCAGCACACCTTGTACGCGGCGAGGCGCGCCTTGGGGGCCATGCCCGCCGCCACGCCGCGCGCGTAGCCCAGCGTGGAGGCCGGGAACGCGTACCGGCCCGCGGCGATAGAGGCGGTGTGGGTCCCGTGTCCGTCGGTGTCGAGCGGGGATCGGGCCTCGGCGGAGGCGTTCATGGGCCCAGACGCGGCCTCGTACCCTTTCGCGAAGAAGCGGGCGCCCACGAGTTTGCGCGTGCAGGAGGCGGGCGGGAACCCGGGCCCGGCGGAGCAGGCCCCGCGCCAGCGGACCGGGACCGGGCCCAGCCCGCGGTCGTGGAAGCTGCGGTGGGCCGGGGAGATGCCCGTGTCGAGGACCGCGATGACGAGGTCGGCGCCGAAGTCGGAGTCGGCGAGGAGGGCCGAGGGCGGGGAGGAGAGGAGGCCGAGGAAGCGCGGGGAGCGGGTGGTGGCGAGGCGGCGCACGCGCTCCGGGAGGACGGCGGCGACCCCTGGGGCGGAGGCGAGGGCCGCGGCGGTGGAAGGGGTCATGCGGGCCGAGAACCCGTGGAAGGCCGCGGAGTAGGTGTGGATCAGCGGGCCGCCCTCCGGCCATCCGGAGCTGCTGCTGTCGCTCGCCGACATCACCGCCGCCTCGTACCAGTGCGCGTGGGTCGGGTACACCGACGGCTTCGCGTCGGCGTCCACCCGCACGATGTATGTCCGCTCCTCCTCGCCTCCTTCCCCTGCGGAAACGCCCGCCGCGACTGCAAGGACCAGCAGCAGCGTCGGCAGCAGCGCCATTCCGCGGCGCCGGATCGGGGCGGCAGCGAAGGGGGGAAAAGCGGAAAGCGAGCCTCGGGTAAAGAAGGAGACGACGGGTGGGGTTGGGATTCAAAATTTCAGATGCTGCTGCTGCGGTGGTGGGGAAGTGGGAAGTGGAGGAGGAAGGGAGGTGGCCAGGCCAGAATGCCAGATGCGGTGTCGCCCGCCTCGCCGTGGTGGTGTGTGTGTGTACGGAGAGCAGCAGTGGTGAGTGGTGACGCGGACCGGATTGCGAGTGGATGGGCCGGAGCGGGGTGGGCCACCTCGTCTTTGGACTGGTTGCTTGTTTCTACGTGTGAGGCCGCGCCTGTGACGAGTCGCGCTCGCTACCTGCATGTTGTCACGGGCGGCTGGAACCGAAATTTGGAGTGCCAGAGGTAGATTCGCAGCGCGTAACATTCAGGGGAAATTTTACCATTCAGAGCACGCAGTTGATACAGCGCGTACAGTAAAACAGTTTATGCTGCTACAAGTGTGTGCGAGTGTGCCAGCCAGAGCTACTATTTCTAGTAGTAGCTGGTTTGTGTTGGCTGGCCAAGCGGCTGCCAGATTTGAACACTGCCACGCGCGAAACTCACTTCAAAGGTGCAACCGCATCTAATATCTCAACCACATGTTTGTTTTCCACGACAATTCCAGTGCTTAGCAGGCAGGAAAAGCCGGAAGCACTGGAAGAACGCCGGCCCCGGCCTCTATCGATGGACATCAGACAAGAGGAGATAGGGGCCCTCCGTGGCCAGGGCAGACAGAGGCAAACCACAAGAGAACAGAACACAAGCACGACCGACAAAACGTGTGGCATCCCAAGTGCGCCTTCTTCGTCCTCTCGAAACCAACGTGTGAGGCTGAGACGGTCTCTGCAGAGCAGAAAAAAAATTCTTTGCGAACTTGACAAACTTCACGTGCTGGCAACACACCTGTAGGACAGGATGCGATGAACACGGATAATGATCGACACTTGTACCGGTAGATCGACGTGGCCACCCGCTTGATCATGGTTCATGGAACTGCGTCTTGGTTCCCCGGACTTCCGTGCAGCCGTTGCTCATGGCCTCATGGGGGTCAAGCTCCGGCTCGGTGGTAGCGCGCTCGGGTGGCTGCGCACCCACACAAGTTCGATTCCAGGATTGATTTTGGGTGTCATATCAAAAAAAATTCTCTCGTTCTTTCTGATAAATGTATAGGTAAAAAGATTTATATCAACCTTACATGGTCAACTGAGTTTCTATATATGATTGAAAGAAGGTTTAAAGATTTTTTTGATCTACCTGAGAAGATTCTTCTCATTAAATAATGTCATCAGAGTGGCTTCTTTCCCGCAGGTCAAGTTTGATAAGAGCATGATACTGTGAATATTTGCATCAGAGCAACAAATATTCACGTGACCGCAAAGCAGTGAATCTTTAGACTCTGTTTGGTTTTAGCAAAATTCCGATTACAACTGTGGCACGGTTCATTATATGTAACTCCCTCTTGCGGAAGAAATTCCTGGCCTCTGGATAATTTTATCATTTTAACCGTACGATAAATTCCTTCATAGCGAGTTCATCATCGGATGTGCCGGTTTGTTCGTGTAGGTTTTACGCGGAGACTACACACATGTCCTCTCGAAACCAACGTGTGAGGAGGTGATCTGCAGAGCAGAAAACAGTTCTTTGTGATTTTCACAAACTTCACGTGCTACAACACAACACCTGCAGGACAGGATGCGACGATCACATGTCAGCCATGTGGGCTAGCTAGTGAGTAGTCTACATGTCAGCCATTGTTAATGCTAATATATAATTAGAGAGGATCTATACTCCATGACCACGGATAATGATCGGCTGATGCCGGTAGATTAGATCGACGTGGCCACCCGCTTGATCATGCAATCGATCTCTACTTCCGTTGAGTCATTGCTCATGGGGCATCGCCATGGTGCTTCGATCTAAACCAAGAAACAACATGCGGAGCCGAACTGTGATTGATGAGAGCATGCACTCTGAATGCTCGCATTGGAGCAACAAATACTCACGTGACCGCGAAGCTGTGAATCTTCCGGTTCTGTTTGGTTTCAGCAAAATTTCGGATATAGCTGTGGCGCGGTTCATTATACACTCTGCCTAGCTTGGAAACATAACAATAACATGGTGTCATGGTGATGGAATACGTTGTGCTGCAAGCATCCGTTTCCCATGCTCCCTGGCTCAAACGGACAGAACGACCATTGCTACCGAAAATGTATCTTCCATCGTATAACCTTTTTTTTTTCTTCTTGGAAGCTCAACGATTAGTACTGAGGTGATCTGAGACAGGAACATTCTGAAAAACTCTTCATACTACGTAGTACTTGTAGATCAGGATTGGTCTTTCAGCATTTCCCTGAGAAATATAAAAGATTGATCTTCCCGCATCTCCCGACCTTAGTAAGGCAATTGATATTTCCAAAAAAAAAAGTAAGGCATTTGTCTTTTTTATTCAGAAAACATGATTGCAAACCTGAATAATTTCTTGTCTCAATATCCAAACAAGACGGTGAAGCTTCCGTACGACAGTTTTAGCGAGCCAACTCTAAAAGCTTCAACAGGACAGTATGTGAAAACTTTCATGTGACAAATTTCTGAAACGTACATGCATTGCATCACATAATTCCTTTTATGAGAGATCAATGCATCACAGAACTGAATTTCAAGCGGTACAGAGCTTGGCTTTGATTATAAATTATAAAGCATGACAGAAATTGTAACATAGCACGTTACTACGTCAAATTAAGACCTTCCCCATGTAGTAGAACCATACAAAATGCTCTAGATGACTGGCAGTCTGGGGAGTTAATGTGATCGTTGAGATCTCAAATTCATGGCTCACATGAGAGGCCAGACAAACTAAACTAGTATTGGCAGCATCTGTACACGTCTCATTCCCCAGAGCCCTCTCCCCACATATATGCTCCCATTACTTGCTGCATTCATAGCAGAGTTCAAAGCCAAACCTGCAATTCAATCGACTCACAACTATCAGACACAATTGTAATCAAGTTACTCAACGTAAATAATTAATTTCATTAATTTTTTGTGTTGTATAAAGTGTAAATTTACTGCCACCTAGAACAACCATCAGTGTCAGGCAAAAAATGTTGTTAACTGCTTACTTGGAGGACAATGACACAATGTGGCATAGTGGCCAATTTCACAATGTTACAGAACAGAATGTGGAATCGCAGCCATTCACATTTGCACCATTGAGATACAGTTTTAGAAGAAGATAATGGAATAAGGAAATGCTAAGCCTTTCTTAGTTCCAAAGTTGGAAATTTATGAGACTATGACAGAATGAACAAATCTAGCACCAGGAAAATATATAGCAGGATTAAGCAGGGAAGCACCGTTCTCAGCTTAAAATTTAAAGGCGAATTCGTGCAGTGCAAAGGTATAGTAACCAGAATAGTGACTCCTAAAGCCTTGATATACAACCATTTACCGTCAGCTGTTCGAAGCTTCAAATGAGTGTCCACTGAACAGAGGAACTACTTGAACAGCAGGTTAACAAGTACCAATAGTAAGTAACCACGGCAGAAACAAAAAAATGTGAATTTAACGACAAGTGAAATGTTCCTGAATTACATGAAACTGCTGGGCCGAATTAGTACAGATGATTACATTTAACTAAATTTGACACCTAGCTTATCCGCTGAAATCAAGACTCTAATGCCAAGTTGTTTGTCAGCCTGACAGGTCAGAATTCTTCCCAACCAACGATTCACTAAATTTTGAGCACCGTCATAGACTCGTAGCATAGAACAAATCAGGTCAAGGATTATATTATCAAACCACACACAATTGAGAACAAGGAGTACTTGTTAACTAAGACCAGGCGAGACTAACCATACACAACATGGCGTTGAGGACGTTGACGATATTATCCGAGTCAGAGAAGAGGAAGCTATTGCACTACTAGCAGAATCCAATACTTACGTCATGCTCCCGGACAGCCGTCATGTATGAGCTCCCATCTCTTGCCACATCCATAACAGAACTCAAACCCACACCTGTAACAAAACAAAACGGCAGAAATGTACTACTGTATGAATTTGAAGTAGTTGACCCAAGCTTCCACAACGATAACAGACGAGTTGATTGGATTTCTGCATCCTAAACCCAGGGATCACACAGCACAAAGTTTAAACCTCTGAAAAAGATGCATTTTTCACCTGCAGGTGATGTGCAGGCAGCCCTGCGCCAACTCGACATAGAACCTGCACCGCGGGCACCGCTTCCACTTCCCCTCCCGCGCCGTCTCCAGCAGCAGCAGGTCCTCCCGGCCGCGCTCCCCCACATCGAGCCGCTGGAACTCGCCGCAGGAGACGCCGGCGTGCCACGGCACCAGGCACCGCGCGCAGAACAGACGCCGGCACCCCTGGCACTCGGACTGCGTGACGCAATCCCCCTCGCCGCCGCCGGCGTCGTCGTCCTCCGCCACCATCATCTCGGAGCAGTCAGGGAAGGGGCAGTAGGTGCGGCGCGCGCCGACGAAGAGGGCCTCGCACAGCGCGGCGCACCAACGCTCGAACACGTCGGCGGGGAGCGCCGCGCGGCAGAGCTCCGGGTCCAGCGCGGCGGCGCAGGACGCGTCGGGGCACCGCACGACGGCGCCGCCGGACTCGACCTTGGCGCGGACGTGGCCGGCTAGGCACGCGCGGCAGAAGGCGTGCGCACAGGCGGCGCTGCCGCAGTGGGCGTCCGCGGGCGCCATGGGCTCCATGCAGATGCCGCAGGTCTGGTTGCGCCGCCGCACCCCGGCGGATGCCGCCATTGCCGTGCCGCTGAAAATAAGGGAGGTGGCGCGAGTGTTTCCTTCGCAGGGAAGATGAGCACGAACTGGAAAAAGGGTCTCTGCGGCTGCTTTGGCAGGATCACATGCGGGTCAGTCAATCAGTTGGATTCTTTGGATTCTGTTGGGATGCGAAAGGGCTCTTTTCGCCCAAGGCCCGATGGGAAGGAGAGAGATGATAAATGCTGCAAGTTCCCGGAGCATTTTCTGGAAGTACCATGGTTCCAAAGTAATTTTTCCCAAATTACCCAAAAGATTCTTTTAAAGATTTGTTAATTTCTTTTAATCCAATATCAAAACTGGGATATAATGAACTCTGTAGATGTACACACTCTAGAATATGTTGAAGTTTCTGTGTATAGAAGAGAGTGCCATAGTACAGGATCAGAGACAGATTGACACAATTCGTTGCCACAGGGGTATATCTCTCATCGAGTGTTTGACCGTTTTGATCGATCATGATTTTCGTACTCTAAATTTGCCAAATTTGAACCAAATAACTCAGTCAAAGCTCAGAAATAAGATGGAACTTTTGGAACAAGGTTCGCCAAATATCAGTCATATATTTTTCCAAAATTTAGCTATACTAAAATGTGAACGGCGCTCTTTGGGTTCTCCCTTAACTCAGTGACGTATTCTTCATCTTGATTTAGAATCGAGTAACATCTTCTTAAAACGCTATCTAGTGTTGGACTTTCAATAAGGAAGAACAATTTACTAACAATGGTTCTAGTGAAAACACAATCTAGTACAATCCATATGTAATTTGGAATGTAATGCTTGGGAATGAACACCTTGAAGTACTATCAAAACTAAAAAAACATTTTTTTCTTTTAATATTAATATTATTATTATTAACTTTTTAAGTTATATTTGACCATTCGTAATATTTACTTTTGTAAAAAAAAAAACATATATTTGTTATGATTTAATTTATCACTAAAAGCAATAAAATGTATTATAATTTTATACTAAGCTCAAGTGAAAGTCATCTCTTGTAAAGAAGTACCGGAGATGTTCTTATGTAGTGTAAAACAAAATGTCACCTCGAAGAAAATTTCAAGTGAATGGGAGAGTCATGTGTTGATGCCATTACGCGCAGTTATACAGGAGAACACATAACGCCCGATTGTCGACCACCTCGGCCTTAGCTTCATCCGTAACTACATAAATTAATTCTTTGTGTGTTGTTAATGACAAGGAAAAATAAAGGGAAACATACATGCACGCATAAGTTAATTCAAAAATATCAAGCCCATATTCTTAGCCGGCATACAATGCATGATCATTTCATATATAATCGGCCTCATACAAGCAAGATGATCGCTAGTACTAGTTTGCTATTGTAGTCGCGACTCTCACACTCAGCACCAAGAATGAGACCCGCTCGTTGAGCTCGTGCCACACACATAGCAAAATTGGAAGCCGCACCTGCAAAATTTCATAACCATCACAATCAAAACTGGGAAAAAGAAAAGAGCTGAATGAGCCATCGGCAGGAAATCAGTTTTGTGAACTTGATATGAAAAAGGAATCAAATTTATCTCTTCACAGAAAAGATCCTCTCCTTCTTTTTACCTGCATCTAATGTTGTTGCACCCTTCAGATTTCTCGACGAAGAACTGGCAGCTGGGGCACCGCTTCCACTTCCTCCCGGCGGCCATCTCGAGCAGCATCATGTCCTCCCGGCCACTGTCACCCTTTCGGAGCCTGCCGTACTCGTCGCAGGTCACGCCGATGTGCCACGGCGCCACGCCGCACCGCGCGCAGAAGAGGCGCCTGCACACCTGGCACTCGGACTGCGTGACGACGACGCTTCCCTGGTCGTCGTCGGCCACCATCATCTCGGAGCAGTCCGGGAAGGGGCAGTAGGTGCGGCGCGCGCCGAGGAAGAGGGCCTCGCAGAGCGCGGCGCACCACCGCTCGAACACGTCGGCGGGGAGCGCCGCGCGGCAGAGCTCCGGGTCCAGCGCGGCGGCGCAGGATGCGTCGGGGCACCGAACGGTCCCGCCGCCGGCGGCGGACTCGACCTTGGCGCGGACGTGGCCGGCCAGGCACGCGCGGCAGAAGGCGTGCGCGCAGGCGGCGGCGCCGCGGTGGGCCTCCGACGGCGCCATCGGCTCCATGCAGATGTTGCAGGTGGTGGCCTGCTGCCCTGGCGCGGCATCCGCCATTGGCGTCAGCTCCGAGGGACAGCCGTCGCGAGCTGGAGCGGCGTGCACTCTCTCTCTCTCTCTGTCTCTCCCCCCGACGAGTCTCCCCGTCTTCTTTTGCTGGGAAAATGAGCAGCAGGATCAGGGACCGTCGTTCTTGGGTTTTGTTGTGATTTAAAGGCGCTAGTAGGATTTAAAGGCGCTAGTGTGGCTGGCTTCCATGGGAAGGAGCGTGAAAAAAGAAAAGATAAATTCCTGCATTCTCTTCTGTGGAAATGGATGTTACTTTTCTTAGGAAATTTTGGAGCAATCTTTGAAGGAAAAGTTGTCTCGAGACTGGAGTGGAGTTTTATGTCAATCCGTGTTCATTTAGCAAGTCTCGTACAGTTCGTATTCTTTTTTTTTTCCTGGATGATATAAATACTTCCTCATTCCTATTATCCTCCTGGCTTTCGAGGAAGGAGCGTGAAATATAACAGCAGGTCATGACAAAGTTTCCTTTGAATGCTCTCATGGGCATCGAATTTCAGATACAATAAATTTCTCATACAAACCTACCAGAACTTTTTTTAAAAAAATGGATCGGTTTTCATTAATATCTATTCCCTGTTCAAGTGAGACATCAACATAAAGTAAAATTACATTGAGTATGTCACTGTTTCAAAAAAATCCACTGTATCAAGAAAATCCATTGTACATGGTGCCATCCACTGTTTCAAGAAAATCCATTGTCGTGGAACAGCACTCGGTCCAAACTGATCTGCAATCTCAACTAACAGAAAACTCTATAGATGTGGACGTCACAAAAAAGACGTTGTATGCTCAATCACTGTAGAGAGTAAAAGGCGCCGAGAGCACATCGACCAAATCTTGTGAAGGTTAAACCGAACATAATATCCACCTGATATCGTTAGTAAATACCAACGATGATTAGAAGAGCAAATCCGTCGTCACCAATAGTAGCACCAGCGACCGGAAAGATGATCTCATCAAGAGAAAAACAGATCCAATCCCTCCACAAAAAGGATTACGTCATCAACGTAACTGGATCCCTCAATGAAGAGTATGATGTGTCCCAAGAGAAAGACACATCCCCTGGAGGAGATCCAGTACGACATGAAAAGGTCAATCGAAAACATCGAAAAGACGATCCAAACTTAAACTAATTATTCTAGGAAAAAAAATTAAGGAAAGAAAATCTAACAAAATAATAGATCTATTAGAAAATCTCTACTAAAGGATGAATCCCCGCTCCTCTTGCCACCACCCAGGAGGCCACAAACAAAGGAAAACAAGGGCTAGAGGCGTGAGCAGCGGCGACAACAAGCACTTAGTGAAACATTCTGTCCGAGTCACCCCTAGGGGGTGACACAGGGGATAGGGGCAACGTTAGTAGACCTCCAAAACTACCAGAACTTCCGACCCGATCGTACGACCAATTGTAATAAGAGACAAATACCAACACAAATCGTCTTGAGAACAAGTCTTTTTTTTAAATTTGTCTTAAGGACAAGTCAGTAGAACCAGTCACACACAACAATTCCCATTATGATACCATTTCTGGCCTTTGTAATACCAGAGATAATATCTCACAATAGACAACGAGAATCGGAATGAGACCCTTCCATCCAACTCATGCCACAGACATAGCAAAACTGGAATCCACATCTGCAAATTTTCATAATCATTATCACAATTCAAAATAAGAAAAAACTAAACTAACCACATGTCGCTGAACTTTGAATAAAAATATTTTTTAGGGAATTCAGAGGGTACGGGACATCAAGGGCCGATATAACCGCGATATGGGCTCACTCAAAAGCTCAAGCAAGGATGGATGTCCGTGTGCTAAAAAAAAAAAACAAGCCATCTACACCGGCCGTACCGGATCTGGCCAGCATAGCAAGGCCCGATGCACCAGTCACACGCATAACAATTCCCATTGACGGGTGATGTTTGGATTCTTAAAAATAAAGATTAGAGAAATGAGAGAGATTGGATGTCATATCCAATGTTTGGCTGAGTTGGGTTAGGGAAATAAATTCATTAGGTTAGAAAAATATAACCCTCATGTCCAGGAAATCAAAACCCATAGGAGAGGATGGGTTATGATGGGAAATGAGGTTAAGTTTCTTGTGGTCCTATCTTCTTTTCCTTATCCCAAATGAAATACCCAAACATGGGTTATGAAAATCAAACCATGTATCCCTAATCCCAACCCACCTCATCTTATTTATTTCCATATCCCCATCCCAATCTATATCCAAACATCACCTCAGAGAGTCTAGCTCAGCTGAGCACCTCTGATACTGTGGTGGGACATGGAGGGAAAAACACGAGAAATCTGGAGAGGAAAAGATCCTGATTTTACCTGCATGTAATTTTCGCGCAGCCTTCAGTTTTCTCAACGAAGAAGTGGCAGTTGGGGCACCGTTTCTACTTCATCCGCGCGGCCATCTCGACTAGCATCATGTCCTCTGGGCCGCAGTAGTTGCCGAGGAACATGGCCTCGCAGAGCGCGCTGCACCAGCTCCCGAACACGTCGGCGGAGAGCGCCGAGCGGCAGAGCTCTGGGTTGAGCGCGGCGGCGCAGGACGCGTCGGGGCACCGTACGCCGCCGCCGGACTCGATCTTGGCGCGGACGTGGCCCGCCAGGCACGCGTGGCAGAAGGCGTGCGCGCAGGCTCGGCTGCCGCGGTGAGCTTCCGACGGCGCCATGGGCTCCATGCAGATGCTGCAGGTGGCCTGCTTCTCCGGCGCAGCCGCCATACGTCAGCTGGAAGGGTGAACTGTCGCGAGTTCGTGCTCCCTCCCTCCCTCGTATTCTTCGATGAAGGGCAGTCTCTCTTTGACTTGGTTGGGAATCAAAGGCCCTTGATCCAAAATCCCTACTAACTTCCATTGGTGACGGGCGTAAAATACAAAAGACTAACACGTAAACACATCGGTCCTTTTCTTTGGCATGACCAGTTGATTCAAATTTGAAAAATCGTGCATTTGGGAAAATGCAGAAGAGATGTGTTTTGCTTATGTGTGGTTCACATGCTAATCAGATTGGTTCCTATTTTAATTCCTACGTACTAACTATAGCGAATCTCGCTCTCGTGCAGTGTACTATAAGTGTATTATGTGGAGAGCCAATAGGTTTGTGTCTCATGTTCCTTTTTTTCTCCCTCATCTTTTTTTTCCAGCTAAAGTGATCTCCTTCCCTACCACGGATATGGTAGCACTCATTTTTATGGGTGACACAGTAGAGAAAGTAACACTGATTACTCAGTCGTTGTTGCCCGCTTTTGCATAATGCCTCTACCACTATAACCACTATAAGGTTTTAGGTCTGTCGTAAGACTTTGAAAACGTTGCTATATGGGTATTTTTATTGTGATAATAAACTATCGCAACGATGTCATATCGTTAAGAGGCGTCACAGTAGTTGTACTGTAATAGTACATTGTATCGATTTTTTGTATCGTTGCGATAGTTGTGGCTTGTTGCAACGCCATGTGACATTGCGTATAGGTGATATGACAACGATGGCTGCGTTGCAGTAGGACGGATTAGCAACTACGTGCATCATTGCTATAATGGCTATTGCTTCAATGTTGCGTAGTTGCAAATACACCATATTGCAACAATCTTAAAGTGTAGCGAATGCTGCAATTGTCACGCAGGTGCTCATCACAATATCTGATGCATACTACAACGACCTCCTCCGCGTTGCTATACGTTGAGTGTATCGCAACGAAATGAATAGCGTACGAAATAAATATTAGCCGTGGTAATCTACGTGTAGTATATTATAATAAAATGAATAGTGTACATCAATCCAATATTATTGTTAATTACATCAATTCAGTTTTCACTCATACAACTTATTCAAATGAGGAACTGTAATTGTATCCACAGAAATTTCTACATGCCAAAATAATAACAATGAAAGGAGAATTAAGATGGCTTTGCAGCTAGGCAATCCTAAATTTTGTATATCGTCCCACCAAATCTTAATGTTCCTGCATATCAAATAAGAGACATATAGAGTTTTTAGTGAGATAAAAATTACAGCTTGTAGGGCTATATAGAAACGCATTGATAAAAATTAAGGTAATTATAAATGAAGGTCTATTTCTAGCTCTTACATGTATGCTGATTCCTTTTGACTCGTCGCGTACACATCCCACCAATGCAACCACGCCGGACATAATTATTGAAGAATCCAACGGCTGGACCAGGTAATGTCAAGCACAACGACCACCCTCGCCATTCCGGCCCTCTTTCTCACAACCGGCGTCGAGGCACAGTGCACGCCCACAATGTCCCAAGCCTCATCCTCACCACTGGTATCGAGACGTTGCAACTTCATTGTACATGAGTACCAGAGCAATTATGGAGACAACCAGCAAACACCATCACCAAGATGATGATTAGTCGCTGACAAAACAGACCGTCATCCTTGAGCAATTTAGAGTAAAATTGAGAAAATATGGAGCAAGACGAAGATTTCTTATAGCCAACAGGGGCATTGGCCACCCTACGTTATGACTTTCTTCGTATAAACAATGTTTTATTCAATATTTTTTTACACTGTTTTATTCAATGTTTTTTGTTGTTAATTCTTTTTATTACTATTAATGATCTCGCATGTGTTTGTTGTCAACCTTCATCCCTTAGTAAAGAAGAGGAGGATGAGCTACAACGGATACGCTCGTCCGATGAAGATAGAATCATGCTTTAATTTTTCATTGTATTAAACATCATGAATAAAAAGAGGAAATTTGTTTTGATATAGATTATGGTCTGGCTTTCTTTTATTGGCCCACACAAGTAAGATTATGAGATATGTGAATACGTGGATAACTAGATTAGCAAGTACAGTACTTCTAAAATAAGTAATTTATTTTAGGATTCTACAACGAAATCCTTTGTTTTTTAGCAATTCTATTACTACGAAACAAAAAAGAACCTTCAATTTTTTTTTGAAAATAAAACTAAGCATACTATTCTAAATTCTAAATTAAACTAAAGTAAAACTTTCTAGTGCTTATAAATTATGACTTATGTCTTTATTTCTTTCATAGAAGGAGATAAAATGAGAAATCTTTGCTAGCCAATCTGATTAGAATATCATAAAGTTTGAGTGGTAGATTTTTTTTTCTAGGACTTTTTTACCATTTATTTTAATTCCATTTCTGCCCCTACCAAAGTCGAATATGCAGAATCATTCAACCTTGGTGAAGCACCATCATCTTCAACACTAAGATTCTAATTTACATCTGGAGTTTATAAAATAAATTTTATTATATTTTTAGTTTTAACCTTAAATAAAAATAAAATGCTCTTAATTTATTTGTGACTCCATCTCCAAGAATTTATGAAGCTAGGTCTGAAAGCTCTAAGGCCAGTCTCAATACATAGTTTCATCTTACACTTTTTAAGAGTGTTACATCATATTTGAAAATTTAGTTTGCTGTATGGAATAGTTTCTCTCAATGCATAGTTTATCTCATGATTTCATATATAAGTTATAGCATTAAATTAACATTTATTTGTTATATTAAGATTAATCAAAATGTGTTGAGATGAAACTCTATATTTTCAATGGGAGTTTCAATGAAGTTTTATAACTATGAAATAATACCAAATGAGTTTCATCCTATGAAACCCATTTACCTAGTTTCATATCAATTGCTATGCCACATTATCTATTTTACTTATATGACACCTCATTTAATGCTGATAAAATCTTCATTGAGACTGGCCTAAGAACTACATGTCAAACAGGTCGAAAATATATACAATGAAAATTCTGAATTAGATGTACTTAATCCTACTTCCCATCGTATTCTCCTGTCCAGTCAAAACTCAAAATAAAGCACCAATTCCTGTCTAGCTTTTAACCAGTATCTTGCGTGAAGCCACGAGGCAAATTCTTGTTTGCCACATTCTTTATTTTTCTTCATTCAAACTGGAATTATATAGAAAACCACGCACACGACCATGCACACGACGCATCTGTTCTCATCACTACAAATTTATATCCAAATTACGAAATCAAATGCATTAGTAAAATGGAATTGTTTCAATGAGCCCAACACATTCTCCGGTCTGACATCGAAATCAAGCAAAACACAGTTCCATAAAAGAAAATTCATGCAACACAGTGTGAGAACTCAAACTTAGTCAACTCTTTAACCTTCCCAATCAACACAGTTTCTCCTATAGATATGTTTCGGGATATTACGTTGCATGGCTTTTAACTTAACCAATGATCATTCAGACTCATCGGAGGATGGTTAATACTACTGAGCAGGGAACATTACTCCCTGATTTATTTCATCCCAATTAGCTTCCGCAGTCCATCACATCTCACGCTGTGGTGCAAGTTGAATGAGTTATCCCCCACTTGGCACCACATCCATAGCAAAATTCAAAGCCACACCTGCATATGAAATCCCATAAACATTACAGTAATCTAGAAAGAAGAAACAGTTCATTCTCGCTTATAGTACGAAAACGTCCCAACGATTAAAAGTCATGTGATGACGCGCAGGAAACGGCAATTGTTTCTTTATTTACGCACCTGCATGTACTGTGCAGGCAGCCGTCGCGTTTCTCCACGAAGAAATCGCACTTGGGGCACCGCTTCCACTTCTTGCCCTTGGCCATCTCGATCAGCAGCATGTCCTCCCTGCGGCTATTCCTGACCTTCCCGTAGTCGGCGCAGTCCACGCCGGCGTGCCACGGCGCGACGCCGCACCGCGCGCAGAAGAGCCGCCTGCAGCTGGGACACTCCGCCTCCTCGACGACGACGCCGTCCTCCTCCACCACCATCATGGCCGAGCAGTCCTTGTAGGGGCAGTAGGTCTTCCTGGCCCCGAGCACCATGGACTCGCACAGCGCGGCGCCCCAGCGCTCGAAGACCTCCGCCGGGATCAGGCCCTGGCAGAGCTCCGGGTCAAGCGCGCCGCCGCAAAGCTCCTCGGGGCACCGCACGTCGGCGATCCGGTCCCGGACCTTGGCGCCGAGGTAGCGCGCCAGGCACCCGCCGCAGAACGCGTGCGCGCAGCCGCGGCTGGCGCGATGCGCGTCGCCGGCCGGCACGGCGTCCATGCAGATCTTGCAGAACACGAGCGTCGCCGCGTCGTCGGCCATGGACGGCCCCGACGACAACGACGAGGCGATGGTGGAGGTGGTTATTGAGCATTTACCTTTGCCGACGACGGGCACCAACGCCAATGCCAATGAGTCTTCGGCGACCGCGTTGGCGGTGATACTGGCGGATGCGCTGCTGCTGCTGATGTAACGAAGCGGGGGCGAGAGGCGCGTCGACGTGGCCGCGACGACGGAGGACAGGATCACTTCCTGCAGCTGGAGCTCCGCGGCGTACTTCTCGTCGGAGATGGGGAAGAGCTCGTCGTCCCCGGCGGCGTCGGCGTCGTTGCGACCGTGGGCGAGGGCCGAGAAGTAGAACTCGTCGACGAGGCCGGTGAGATCGCCGCCGCCGCCGCTGGAGCTGGAGGACCCGGCCTCCATTTCGTGCGAGAAGCCGGGAAGACGATCGATTGATCTCTCCGCGGCGGCTTCTGGAGTCTGTTCTGCTCGGGTGATTAAATAGCCGCACTTACGGTGGTTAATTTGCAAGCTCGAACGTCGTCTTGGTATCTGGAGTGAATTTGGAAGGGTTGGTGCTGGTTTTGAGACTTGCATTCCCGATATTATGCATTCATATCGATCTGGATTCTGGAGTATACTCCTATTTCACTCGCTCCATGAACGTGACGCATGGTTCCAAAATTCTTTTTCTTTGGGATGAAAATGACTTGGGATTTGGGAGTTCAAAATGGAAAGTCATACTCACAGAGCAAAAGAATCCAATGAGAGTGAAAATAATCTTATACTATGATCTAGTCTCATGTACTTGAGGTATCATACGAATATGGTCCTGTACATTTTAGACATGTTTTCTTCCCTAGATTATACTCATTATTAAAGTAAGTTTAATAATTTAGTCAGTTGTTGGCTATATAACAAAGTTTTATAATTTTAATCCATCTAGTAGCCTACTCATATGATGGTTGGATATAAAGATGTATAGCTTATGTAACACCTTATTGAGCAATTTATGCTATTATAAGTCATACGTTCTGTTAAACAGGTTGGAAGTATAAATACTTGTAATAAGCAGTCATAAGCCAAAAAAATTGTTTTTATACTATAAGCAATAAGCAAAAAAAACTTACTTTTCTAACTTATGGATCATCTCTATCAAAATAAACTATAGTATAAGCTATTTTACCAAACAAGTTGATTGCTTATGCTACATAAGCTAGATAAACACTTTTGAAAGATAAATCAAAGCATAAACAATTTTTAGTATAAGCAAAAACTCTACCAAACACACCCGCAGAATACAATATAATTTATAATAAAACAAACATTAATATCAGGTCCACCTTCAAATTGTTATTCTCTCATCGATTTTCTTGGAGTCTACTGTATGTGATAATCCGCCAAGTGTGGGCTGATTAATTAGTAGCCAGCTTTCTCTCTCTCTCTCTCTCTTTTTCTCTCTCCTCCAACTCATTATAAATCTGATATGAAAATTCATTTAGCTTAGTTAGGGCATCCACAGTGGTTTAGACAGCTGTTGTCTATGAATATCTCGATTATCACACGTAGACATTAAAATTATACAATGGTTGTCTATTTATATGTCTGTTTGATATTTAATTCAAACATGAGACCATAAATCAAATATGGATTTGATTTTGTAAACAAATTTGTTGCATATAGGAAAATTTGTATTAGAACAATAATCTACGACATCTTTCTCAACTCATCGATCTCACAGATCACCGGTTTGGTCAATCCAGACAGAAAACATACGCAAGGGAAGAAAAACAATGGGGAAAAACTAGTATCGCTCCCACAACAGGTCATGATGGAGCTTGCCGCTTCCATCCCAGCGGCCCAGCGACACAACAACCAGCCTCCGCTTGCCACAGGAAATCGAGTGGAGCCGTCGTTGATTGAGAGCAGGTGTATAATGCGCGTCTACGGAGCCATCTGTTCTCGGAGCATGAGCCCCTCTTCATCGCCTCGTGAGGCGACGACTTCTGTCTCTCTCCTCATTTAATTATCTCTAGATTAGCAAATGATGCTGACATGGCAACTTACAGAAGGTGTAATTGATAGCGTTGTGGATGCCTTTATATCATCTCATTATACTTGCTCTTAGCATTCCACATGTTGGCAAGTGATAGACAAGGAATCAATTATGCAAAATAACAATATCCATGTATCACAAAGGTAGTCTTAGTGTATAGTTTTATTGCATAGTTTTTAAAGCCCGGTGGACGGCATGAAAATACGGTCCCTTTACAGCTCCTCAACATGCATAGCCCATCAAATGTTAGAAAACAGCCTATCAGGCCCGAGCTAAACAGGCCGACGCAACTAACCCACCCTCCTCGACTTCTCCCGTCTCTGGGTCCTTCTCCCCTTCGTGAGTCCCGTGCAACATTATTGTTGTGGTTACAAGTCCAGAACAAATAATTAATGGGCTAGCCGAGGGCTGGATTGACCGAACGTCCCTCGGACAAACTAAGCCGGGAAGGAACAAAGCCCAGCTACAATGCTATTGTTGAAGGGCTCATACTCGTGCCCTTCGACTAACGAACTTTGTATTTATCTGGTCAGGATCATACAGGAAGGTTCTGGTGGCAGAGGCACGTCTCGTCCCGCTCAGAGGTGCAGGTGAGTATTTATAGATCTACGCTCACCTACCCTCTGGGCATGTTTACAGATTTGCCCTGAACCTTACATTACACATCTTACTACTTGACCTAAGGGTATTCTAGTACTTCAATCTTCCTCTGGTACACGCCCCCCCGGCTGTCATTCTCTAGCGTCTGCGCCCAGGGCCCGCCATGCCGTACGGCCTTCGACCGTACTGCCCTTCGGACGCCTGTTGGGCCGAAGCCTTCTGGACCGGGCCTTCGGACGCCTGCTGGGCCGAGGCCTTCTGGGCCGCCAGTCTAGCTGGACCTTGCTTATTATTGCTGGGCTGTCTTCTGGGTTTGGGGAGACTATGGGGTGGGTATTCCCTCAACAGTAGCCCCTCATGGGTGAGATCCGCCTTCGGCAGGACCGAAACCGTGATCATACAAAATGACCACCCCTAGTCTCCCCCCCTTTTCGGGCCTGTCCAGAGGCCATCCTTTCCTTCGTTTACCTGTAGTTGGCACACGTGATTGTATTCCAAAAAGTTAGTGAGTTGTCAGAAGTGAAGCGTGCTACCGGAGGCAACATGTTGTTTTGTCCCGAACCCGAACTGCCTTCGGGCTCCCGGCCCTTTAGCCGCCGGACTGTGTAGCACTCCTGAAGATGCAACAAACATGTTGTCATAGATGCAGTCCGCGTGTTGCTCTTGCTCATAAATGCGCCCAACACAGTTACTCAGCGCAGTTCCCGGACGAGCGCGCTGTCATAAATTCGGCCCCTGCACCACGCGTCGGCCATCGGATTGGCGAGTGCACGATCGGACGCGGGCAATCATCACGCGCCGCGTGCCCCGCTGGCTATATAAGCCAGTCCCTCACCCCCTCTCTTGTCACTTTCACTCTAATTTTTTGACCGCTCCGTGAAAATCGAGTGCTTTTGCGAGTAACCCTTCGCTGTGTCATACCTATTATAAGCGCGCTCACACCGGAGGCCGCTTATTCTTCTTTCTTCAGACCAGCCAACTACACCCTTCGGCGAGCGATGGGCCCTCGAAAAGCTAAGCCCTCGCTCGGATATGAACCGAAGCGAGTTAACGATAAGAAGGCCGGGAGTCCTTACCTGGAACCAAGTACCGTCACCGAAGCGCTACTGGACACATGGGCTGTCGAACCACCCCTAGTCTCCCCCCTTTTTAGGCCTGTCCAGAGGCCATCCTTTCCTTCGTTTACCTGTAGTTGGCACACGCGATTGTATTCAAAAAAGTTAGTGAGATGTCAGAAGTGAAGTGTGCTACCGGAGGCAACATGTTGTTTTGTCCCGAACCCGAACTGCCTTCGGGCTCCCGGCCCTTTAGCCGCCGGACCGTGTAGCACTCCTGAAGATGCAACAAACGTGTTATCATAAATGCAGTCCGCGCGTTGCTCTTGCTCATAAATGCGCCCAACACAGTTACTCAGCGCAGTTCCCGGGCGAGCGCGCTGTCATAAATTCGGCCCCTGCACCACGCGTCGGCCATTGGATTGGCGAGTGCACGATCGGACGCAGGCAATCATCGCGCGCCGCGTGCCCCGCTGGCTATATAAGCCAGTCCCTCACCCCCTCTCTTGTCACTTTCACTCTAATTTTTTGACCGCTCCGTGAAAATCGAGTGCATTTGCGAGTAACCCTTCGCTGTGTCATACCTATTATAAGCGCGCTCACACCGGAGGCCGCTTATTCTTCTTTCTTCAGACCAGCCAACTACACCCTTCGGCGAGCGATGGGCCCTCGGAAAGCTAAGCCCTCGCTCGGATCTGAGCCGAAGCGGGTTAACGATAAGAAGGCCGGGAGCCCTTACCTGGAACCAAGTACCATCACCGAAGCGCTACTGGACACATGGGCTGCCGAACCAAAACGATGGTTTGAGAGGTCCCGTGCATCAGCGTCGAAGGACGGCGAAACCGTACCCCAGCCTCGCCCGGGCACAATAGTGGTCTTTGAGCGGTTCTTCGAGGTTAGGCTCCGGTTCCCCTGCTCCCCGGTTGTGGGTGACATTCTGGCCTTCTACGGGCTTGAAATCCAGCAGGTGTTGCCAAACACCATTGCCCGGCTGGCCTGCTTTGAATAGGCTTTCCGAATGGAGGGCTCCAAGCCGCACGCCGGTGCCTTTACTGTAATGCATCTGGCATCTCAGCGAGAGCACCTATGCCCCGGAAACCCTACGCTGCTGTCTAACTACCTAACCATCACCCTTCGGCCACGCCATGAACGCGACGTGCCCGCGAAGGGGTCAAGGCAGCACTGGGGGAAGCAGATCGCCTCCGGCTGGTTCTACTACGACGTGGGCCCTGACAGCAATCTTCGTAGTCGGAATGCCGAGATCATTTACACACCGAAGCCCGAGATTCCGGAGGATAGCCTTCTCAGCAGTCGCATCCGTCTATTATCCCGCATGGCCAAGCGAGTGAGCATGTGGGATTTGGTGGAGGAATTCTGCGTCACCGGCATCGACCCCCTTCGGACCGACTGGCACATGCAATTCATCACCTAGGACCCCGTAAGTGGGGCCATGCAGTTTAACCACGAGCGGCTTCCGAAGATCAATTTCGCCGAGATAGAGCAGCGAGTTATCCACTACCTTGGCCCTCTGATTCAGAAGGAATGGGAGATGCTTGGGGAGATGGGACACCGTGGGTGGACCAACCGCATTGTGCAGCTATACAATGCGGAAGACGTTCTGCCCCCCTCCCCCCGGGAGCCACACCGGGCCGAAGCTTGGCAAACCGGAGGCAAGGCGGCTAAGGGCCCCGATGTCAAGGAGGAAGAAGAAGAGACACAGGAGGAAGGAGAGGAGGAAGCCGCCCCTGCTGTGCCGCAAAGGCAAGTTAAGGTGGTTTTCAAGCGCCCTGCAACCCAGAAGGGTGACGCCGAAGGCGCGACCTCCGCTCTGTGGCGCACGAAGCAAGCGGCGCAGCGCCCCAGGGGTATGAGGGGCAGCCTTCGGCTCGGCGAGGATACCTCCGGTCGAGGGAGGTAGACTAAGAAGCGTTCTGGGGCCACCGAAGGCGCATCCTCGCCCGCCCCGCAGCCACCCAAGCGCCGCCGCCTCCGCAAAAAATACGGGGGAACCATCACGAGACCAGCGACCCCGAGCAAAACGGTGGCCGATGAGGACATGGTGGTCACCTCTCCGAACCCAACACCACCGGCGTCGCCGCACCCAAGAACGACGGACACCAACAATCTGCTGAACATGTTTGTAGACGTCGTTCCTGATAGATCCGGGGAGCGGCCAGAGGGGGGTTCTGAAGGCTTTGCATGACCTCTGCCCCGATCCCCCGGTATTCTGATGCCGTCTCTGGATTTCAGCACCAATAGCCCTTCGGCCTGTACAGGTATCCGAGGCTGCTAAATTATTCATTGTCTTTTTAAGCACTGTGATCTAACGTTTTAATAACTTACTTTGTTATCTTCTACAGAGCAACAGGATGATGATGCCAAGGACGCCACCGGCTCTCGCCAGAACGAAGAAGCGAGGATCAGCGCGCGCTCTAGCTTTGAATCCGGTGGCGAGAGATCTGGACTGGCTAGTTCTGCCAGCAGCTCGACCGAAGGCAGCCAGGCCTTTGGGGAGGAGGAAGAGGTGGAAGGGGAGGAGCAGCACGCTGAAGACATCCGCAGCGATGAAGAGGAAGAAGAAGAAGAGCGAGCCCTGATGCACACCCGGAGAGCCGGACGCGGCAAAGGTTTCATGGGCGTCCTTCCTTCGGGTGTGCAGCCAGGTGATGAGCACCTTCGGGACGTCTCTTCGGGTAAGCGACTTCAGCGGCCGCGCGGAAGCCGCCACAACACTGGGGTACGCGTCGCAGATGCTGGATCTCAGCGACAACGGAAAGGCGCTCGAGGACATCGACACGATGACTGCTATCAGCTACTTGTCTCGCTTAACTGCGCAGGTATGCGACATTCTAAGATTTAGCGCGTTCGGTCAAAAATACTATTATCGGTTTATAACTCTTCGTGTATTGGCGCAGACTGCGTTGCTGTCTCGTCACCTCGAGACGAAACTGTCCTCGGAGGCCACCCTTGGAGAGCTGAAGAAACAACTGGCCGAAAGCCAAACACAAGCCCAGCTAGCTGCCGGCGACCTGAAGGAAGCCCAAGACGCACTTATGGAGGCTGAAAGGAAAGTGCAGCAGGTCACCGAGGAGGCGAAGAAGAGTGCCGAGAACCTAGGGAAACGGCTGGAGGTTCTACAGAAAGACAACCAGGCACTAGGAGTCGAGAATGTGGATCTGCATAATGACAATCAAAGGCTATCTAGAGCTCTAGAACATGCCTCCGTGTATATCGAAGAATCTGAGCGAATGAGCCGAGACCTGTTCGGCTTAATCTCAAAGTTGCACCTCTTCTTCGCTGGAATGGGACTCGCCTCCCGGGAGCCAGGGCATGCCGAAGGGGAGGGTATGAAAAGCATCACCTGGCTGAGCAAGGGCCTTGAACGTGCAAGAGATGGTCTTCGGTCATACGGCACCATCTGGGCTTGGATAGGCTGGACAACGGCTTACTCTACCGTGAAATCACTGGCCGCGCCTCGACGCTCAGAGATTCGCGAGTCTGCACGCCAACTGCTATCCCAGTGCCGTGGTGACCGTGCTGTGTACAGCCAACTGCAGGAACGACTAAGCCCCCTTGGTAACATCTTGGGGCGGGAGTTCTGGCAGCCCTTCGGCAACGACCTTACCGAAGGCCTTGCTCGCGAAGCAGCTGCTCGCCTGGCTGCATTCACCTCCACCGGTAACACCCCGGTTTCCGGTGGATGAAGGGAAACCGGCCCGCCGACTGGTGGTGCGGACGGCAGCACCAACACAGCCCCTGGCGCTCCAGGCCACGGTGGCAGTTCACCCGCTGCTATCGCCACCTCTGTTGTTCCGGGCTCCGGCACCGAAGAGCCCCTCGACCCCGAGGCACCTTCCACAGCCGCTCCGAAGACCCAGGTGTGAGTTCATCCTTATCTAAGGCCACCGCACCGTCTAGGTTAGCTAGCGCTTCATGGGTTGTGATTTTTATACGGCAATCGTAAGCGTCTAGCGCTCTGATGGCTCTCTCCTTGTAACTTAGGCATCTTTTTGGAATAAAACTTAGTTCATTTTTTACCTAAATTTCCCATGGCACTTTTCCTAAGATTGTGTTTGTTACTTTTCTCTAGAACACACCTTCTGAGGATGCCTCCGCGGTTCCGCCGAACACCACGATACTGGACATAGCTCCAGTATCTATCAAAGTGTCGGGGGTTGGGGAAGCCCCTGACGATTACCTGATTCATGGTGTGCACTGGCGGCGTTGGAAGCGTGAGCACCCTGAAGGGAATTTTACAGAATTCCTGTCCTCCATTGATGACGAGAATGAGCGCATTAAAGCGGCCTGCCTGCGTGTTTCCCCGGAAGTGCTACTTCGTCGGTGCAAGCACCGCGACGCCCGAAGGATGAGCGGCGGCACTGCGACCGAGCTCCTTATTTTGTTGCCAGCACCGAAGGTAAAGCCAATCGAGATTTCCAGTGGCAGCTCTAGTTCGACTAATGGCGATGCTTCATCTAGCAGTTCGTCTGACTTGGACCTAGAAGCTCTCCGGCAAGCGGCGCAAACACCCTTCGGCCACTTGCAAATTATTGCCAACTTGGAACGGCGCCGACGGAGCATAGCGCAAGGCCGTCGCCGGATAGAAGAATCAAGCACCACACTTAGTGATTTGGCCGAGCAGCACCGCAAGTTATTAGAAATGCTCAACGAACTGAAGCGGTTGCCTTGAAGAGATCTATCTAGGTCAGGGACCTTGAGCCCTTTAGCGTGTTGGGCCTTCGGGCCGTTGTATCTCTAATGCCCTCGGGCTCTAGTAAAACCTCACGCCTTCGGGCAGATCCTGTATCCTCCTGCCCTCGGGCTTGTGTTGTATTAAAGAAAATGGTATACCAGTTAATATTCAAACTTACGCGAAAATTTGCAACCATGGCAAATTATACACTAATTACTATTCTACGTGCCGAAGGTCTCGTCATGCCTTGGCAAACTTCGAACCATAGTTGTTCGGCATCGGGCCCGTGTAGCACCCGACTTTCCAGACTTGTCTTTCCGGAGCATCGGACCGTAGTTGTTCGGCATCGAACCATAGTTGTTCGGTTAGTGGCTGTAGTTGTCATTTTACAAATGACAGGAATTAACTAAAGTAGCATCATCTTACCTCATTGAGCATGTAATGTTTTCATATGCTTGCTCTACTGACTTGTCGAACATTGAACCAAACTGCACACCCCCACCGGCAGCTACAGACACAGAGAAGAGCAATCGGGACGCAGCCCAATGAATTCCACGGGACGTAACCCGACACGACTTCTTAAGACGTAGCCCGAATGGCTCCTCGGGACATATCCCGGAATGACCTTTCAAGACGCAGCCTGAATGGCTCCTCGGGACATATCTCAGAATGACCTTTTAAGACGCAGCCTGAATGGCTCCTCGGGACATATCCCGAAATGACCTTTTAAGATGCAGCCCGAACGGCTCCTCGGGACATATCCCGGAATACCCTAGCTAGGTGACGCATGACACTGGGAACATATCTACTCTATTCCAGCTTTAGATAGACCAAAACAGTTATGACAACTATGGTAACAACCAGCTACTCCTTACACGTAGAAGCGCTTCAAAGCATCAGCATTGTAGGTGTGTTGCATTAGGGAGCCATCCAATTCCAACAGATGATAGGCCCCCGGCCTATTTGATCGGTCTACAATGAAGGGACCTAGCCACTTGTTGCATAGCTTGCCAACGCTGATTGGATTGGGGTTGTGCCGAAGGACTAGATTACCTGGTGCAAATTCCCTCGCGTGAACCTTGCGATTGTATGTCTTCTCGAAGGATGTGATGTATTTGTGAAGGTTGGCGACTGTTTGCATGCGTACTTCTTCCAACATGTCCTTTGCCACATCATCTTCATTGGCATGAGGCCTGACTATGCGCAGTGATCCAGACCGAATCTCCTCTGGCGTGAACGATTCTACACCATACAACAGCCGAAAGGGAGAGAAACCAGTGGACCTTGTAACAGTTGTTCTGATGGATCAGAGAACATTCGACATCACTTCGACCCATTTTCCCTTCGGCAAGCCAGTCAGAGAACGAGAAATCCCAGAGAACAAGTTACAATTCATTCATTCCACCGCTCCATTGGCCCTCGGATTAATGACAGAAACTTCACACTTCTTCACCCCCAGGTTAAGGCAGTATTCTTTGAACTCGAGCCCCTCAAACTGCTTACCATTGTCCACAGTGAGCTCCAACGGAACCCCAAAGCGACAGACCACATTCTTCTAGAAAAATTTCCTGACATTTCTAGTTGTTATCTGAACCAGTGGCTCGGCCTCCACCTATTTGGAAAAATAATCTATAGCTACAACAGCAAACCGATAGCCCCCGGGAGCAGTAGGTAATAGTCCAACAATATCGATCCCCCAACGGGCGAGGGGCCAAATCAGAGGAATTGGTTGCAGGGTTGTGGCCGGTAGGTGAGATTGTCGGCCCATCCACTGACACCCCGCACACACCCGAACTAGGTCTTCGGCATCACGAACAACTGTAGGCCAATAGAACCCCTGGCGAAATGCTTTAGCCACCAAGGCCCTCGGAGCCAGATGTGAGGAACACAACCCCTCGTGGATTTCCCGTAACAACTTCTGTCCCTCCGGCCGGCTCAGACAACGCAGCAGAGGAACATAAACACCCCCCTTGTACAGAATGTTATAAATAATAGTGTATCCCCAACACCGATGCAATATTCTCTGCCGCTCCTCCTTGTCATCTGTAACATATCGTCCTTCAATACATGCTCGAATGGGAGCCCTCCAATCTTCGGCCGTGATGGCCAACACCCTTCGACCTTTTACCTCCGGCGCAGTTGTTGATTCATTCATAACCTCATGAAGCACATCACCAGCCACCGGACGCTGTCCGGCCGCAGCCTTGGCCAATGCATCTGCTTCTCCATTTCAGTGCGGCGGATATTGCGAACCTCAAAGCCCAAGAAGTACTTATCCATCTCTCTTACTTTACTGATGTACCGAGCCATCTCCGGATCCCTAGCCTGATACCCTTTTGCCAGCTGGGCTGAGGCCAATTGAGAATCGCAGTAGATGACCAACCTTCTAGCCCCCAAGGCTCGAGCTTGCCGAAGGCCTAACAATATGCCTTTGTACTCCGCGGTATTGTTTGTTGTTTGGAAAGCCAACGTGGCCGAGAACCGCATGGTTTGCCCCCCGAGAGATGTTATGACTGCGGCACACCCTGCTCCGAAGGCCCCCCAAGCACCATCAGTGTGAACTGTCTAAACTGGATCCTCCGGCATATCCTGAGCTAGATCTTTAGCTTCATCATGAGGGGTCCATTCGGCCACAACTTCCGCCAACACTCCAGATTTGATGGCCTTGCGAGCAACGAAGGTGATGTTATATTGAGCCAACTCAGCTGCCCATTTCAACACCGTGCTAGAGGCCTTGCTATTTGCCAACACATCTCGCAGCGGATATCTGGTAGGTATGGTGATAGGGTGATCATCGAAGTACTGCCACAACTTACGTGAAGCCATGACCACAGCATACAACATCTTGTCCACCACAGTGTAATTACATCGTGATGCCGTTAGCGTTTCTGACACATAATACACTGGCAACTGCTGAAAAGTATCATTGCCCTTTGGTGCTTTGTAGACCAAAACCGCACTTACTGTCTTCGGCGCCGCAGCAATATATACCAATAGAGGAGCCTTCACCGGGGGCGGTTTGAGAGTGGTGAGTTCAACAAGGTACTTTTTGAGCGCCTCGAATGCCAATTGTTGCTCCTCGCCCCATGTGAATGCCCGGGGACTGCGAAGCACTTCAAAGAAAGGTAAGCTCTTTTCAGCCAATCGAGACATAAACCTGCTCAACGCCACAACACGGCCGGTGAATTTCAGCAACTCCCGAATAGATGCCGGAGGCTGCATATCCATGATTGCCTTGATTTTGACCGGGTTCGGATTAATTCCCTCCTTCGACACCAGATACCCTAGTAACTTTCCAGAATGGACCCCGAACATGCACTTCACCGGGTTTAATCGCATCCCTACCCTCCGCAAGTTGACAAATGTCTCTGCCAGGTCTTTCACATGATCCGCCTCTTCGACGCTCTTGACAATAATATCGTCAATATAAGCTGCCACATTGCGGCCCATCTGTGTCCCCAACATAGTTTTAACAGTACGCGAGAAAGTAGCCCCGGCATTCTTCAGCCCGAAGGGCATTTGGTTGTAACAATAAGTTCCCCCTGGTATCTGAAATGTTGTCAAAGGTTGATCCTCTGTAGCCAACCAGACTTGATAAAACCCCAAGTAACCATCCAGAAAACTCATCAACGCACAACCTGTCGTTTCATCCACCAACTGGTCTATGCGAGCTAGCGGGAAGTCATCCTTCGGGCGATGTTTGTTCAGCGTTGTGAAGTCAATGCACATGCGCCACTGGCCATTTGATTTCTTGACCAACACAGGGTTCGCGAGCTAGTACTGTAAATGGGCCGAACGACATTTGAATCCAGCAATTTCTACACCTCGGCCCTCAAGATGCTGGCTTTGTCCTTTATCCAAACTCTGATTCGCTGCTTGACCAGACGCACCTTTGGGTCGACGTCCAACCGGTGCTCAGCAATTGACCTGTCGATACCGGGGAGATCTTTAGGCGACCATGCAAAGACATCTGTATTGTTTCTTAAGAACTGCATCAGCTGTGCCTCCACATCCTGTGATAACTCCCTACCAATCAGAATCGTTTCATCCGATCGATTGGCACACAACACGACTTCTTTGGTGCCTTCAAACGGAGTGACCTTGGGTACCCACTTGGGTGCTGCCGGTGGTTCCACTGCAAGACTCTTGTCCTGACATTCTTCGGCTATAACATGGATGTGATGTTGTCCCGGTGATGACCCAAACTCCAGCCTCCGGGCCTCAACTTGATCCCCATACACCATGATGACACCCTCTGGTCCGGGCATCTTCATACACAGGTATCCATGGTGAAGCACTGCCAGGAATTTATTGATAATCCTCCGGCCTAACAGAGCATTATAAGGATAGTTCATCTCCACCACGTCAAACCGAATGTCCTCCATCCGGTGTCTCCCTAAGCCGGAGAACGACACTTTCAGCACAATACTGCCTATTGCATGAATGGGTTCTCCCCCAAACCCTTGTAGCGGAACTGAAGAAACCTGTAGGTCGGACCTGCCATACCTCATTTTTTCAAGAGTACTCCAGAGAATGACATCGGCCGAACTCCCTCCATCAAGCAAGACTTTGCGTACATCGAAACCATTGATATTGACCGCCATTACGAAGGCATCGTCATGTGGAAATATTATCGGCCTCAAATCAGTCGCTAAAAAAGAAATCGGCGTGTCCATCCAACGAGTAACCCCGATCGGAGGGTATGCAGCCACATGATTCACTTGCCGCAAGTACTCCCGGCGCTGCCTCTTAGAGGGGAACTCATTCCCCGAGCCACCAGTGATAGCAAAGATCATGCCCCGAGATGCCCCCGGATTCTGAATGTGCTGTATGGGTGGCGCTCTTTCGGGATGGTCGTCCGGCTTCAGCTGTGATAGAAGCGGTAATTGCTCTGTCGAAGGACCCGGAAGCGCGAGCTGGGGCGGAGGGGGTGGTAATGCAACTACTTGCGACGGTGGGGCGGGATGGTGGTACTGCGGAAATGGTGCCTGGTGAAAATACGGGGGAGGGGGGTAGAAGGCAGCGACATGTATGTATTGAGTGTGCATCATCGGCTTAGTTTGCTCAGCCTCTCGCCGCCTCTCGCCGCACTCTAGCATCGGACAGTGCTTTGACATCGAGGCAATAATTGGAGCTGTGGGTGTACCCTGGGCCATGAAATGCGCAGTAAAAAAGTTGACCCGGTCGGGGCTGCCTCGGTCCCGAACGTGGCGACGGCGGCCGAGGGCATCTAGGTGCTGACTCTGAAGCCCCCCCCCCCCTTGCTGGACATTGAAGACCTCACGCCATGTAAAGTTGCAGCCTACTCCACCTTGACTCGGACGCCAACCTCCGGTATTCAGATTTTGCCCCCGCCCCATCATCGCACCCGAGCGCACCTTTCGACGCTCTTCCTCTTCGTCCTCCTCTACCCGTACCTGTCCTTCCAAGATGCTCAACAACTAATCCAGAGTCTGGGGTTGCTTTACCCGGATAGCGCTTCTGGCTGCTCCCATCCAGAGCCCCTTTGCAACAGACTCGATCACCGTGACGTCATGTATGTCAAATACCTGGCATTCCAAGTGTATGAACCTCCGAGTATAATTGGCCAACATTTCACCATCTCTCTGCACACAAGTAGCCAGATCCCGAGCTCCCACAGGCTTGGCATGATTTCCCCTAAAGTGCACCGAGACTCCCTCTTTAAGTTGCGCCCATGACCGAATGCTTCCCGACGACAGCTTAGCGTACCAGGTACCTGCTATTCCTTTCAATGCTAACGGGAAAGCCTATGCCTTTACTGCATCATTCCCTCTGGCTGACTCCACAGCCGTCTCATACCTCATGAAAAACTCTTTAGCATCTGAAGTTCCTGCAAATTTTGGAAGCTTGATCGAAGCCAATCTCGCGGGCCACTGCACCGCCTGTAATTCGGCTGCCAAGGGAGAATTGGGATCCGCTGGCTGCGCCGGATGAAGGCTTCCAGTGGAATGTGCCCTCACCCCTTCTTCACGAAATTCCTCATACCCCGGAGCCTGCTTCGTAGGGATGCCGCCTCTGCGAAGGATCTCCAACTGTCTGCTTAGCTGCTCCTGCCGCCTCTTGGCCGCTTCAATTCTCTGGTTGTAACCAGTCTCCTGCTGCGCTAGATTTTGCAGAGCCTGTACCCGCGGCATATGTTCTTCGGCTACCCTTTTCTGCCTTTCAACTTCCTGTTCCATCAACCTTACGTTCTCCTCCTCCCGTAATGTATCCTCTTGCTGCTTCCTGATACGCTCCTCTACTATCCGACTAGCATATTCTGCCTCCTCCTGTGTGAGCTGCCCACCGGCAGTCTCTCCCTTGGGCACAACCTCTTGCCCACCTTTGTTGACCTCGTCGGATGCCTCTTCAACAAGGCCTTCAGCTCCTTCCCGAAGCGGGCGCGCCCCAGCCGCGGCCGACGTTTTCGGGCGAACGACCTCCACCGCCGCCCTACTCCGGGTTGTTGACTGTTGCGACAAGCCTAAAGCGGGTGGTCTCTTTCCCCCTGCCATGCCTATGTGCTTTGTTGTTCCCTCCCCATGGTCGGCGCCAGCTGTTGTGGTTACAAGTCCAGAACAAATAATTAATGGGCTAGCCGAGGGCTGGATTGACCGAAAGTCCCTCGGACAAGCTAAGCCGGGAAGGAACAAAGCCAAGCTACAACGCTAGTGCCGAAGGGCTCATACTGGTGCCCTTCGACTAACGAACTTTGTATTTATCCGGTCAAAATCATACAAGAAGGTTCTGGTGGCAGAGGCACGTCTCGTCCCGCTCAGAGGTGGAGGTGAGCATTTATAGATCTACGCTCACCTACCCTCCGGGCATGTTTACAGATTTGCCCCGGACCTTATATTACACATCTTACTACTTGACCTAAGAGTATTCTAGTACTACAATCTTCCTCTGGTACACGCCCCCCGGCTGTCATCCTTTAGCGTCTGCGCCCGGGGCCCACCATGCCGTACGACCTTTGGCCGTACCGTCCTTCGGACGCCTGCTGGGCCGAAGCCTTCTGGACCGGACCTTCGGACGCCTACTGGACCGAGGCCTTTTGGGCCGCCAGTCCTGCTGGACCTTGCTTATTATTACTGGACTGTCTTCTGGGCTTGGGGAGACTATGGGGTGGGCATTCCCCCAACAGTCGTCAACCCTAGCAACCGAACGCACCATCCCTTCTCCCCTTCTCCCGTGCGGCGCCGTCGCCAATCCGCCTCGTTGCCGCCTTCCGCCTTCTCCACCCGCGTGCCCGCGCAATTCTTTCCGCCACTTGTGTGATTCCCTGCGCTGTCGCTGCCGCTGTCGTGCCATGCCCATATTGCCGCCCTAGCCACGTTGCCTCTGCTCGTCGAGCTCACGCCGATGCCGGGTCCTTCTCCCCTTCGCAATAAGGCTCCTCCCCCGGTGTCGCTCGTCTGCTCACACCACCACGGGCTTACGTGCCTAACGTGCTCCAACATGTCCGTGGGCCTAACGAACCAGCCCAACATGACTAGCCTATTTCATATCATGTCGTGGGCTGACGTTCAGACACGTGTGCTAGCATAATATGGCTCAAATAAATTTTATATCGTGCTGCTCAAAATTAAATAAGCCGTGCTATTTCATATCTGGGCTGGGCCGTGCCGGACGGTCCATTTGACCAGTACTAGGTGGAATCATGGAGTGCCGGAGGCGAACACGAACAACAACATTGGGAGGCGCACATCACTGGTAAGCCGGCCCAGTCGAGCCTGACCCGACCCATCTGCATTGGGCCCACTGAACTACGAGACCCCACACGACACGAGCTTGGACACGAGCAACAACGAAAAGCATCAAAACTGTTGACCTACAGTCAGACACCGCTCATCCCTCTCTCGCACACACTGGTCGCAGATTATGCGAACCTCTCGCTGCAGATTCGACTTGGCAAAAGTTCGGGGGAAAAAAATGAGAATCCAACGCGCCCGAACCCCGAAAGCGGCGTGGGATGGGGCATGGGGGACCTCGTGCAGTTGCAGGTATCCATCTAAAATCTAACTAATCCCTAGTTCCCTACTCTTTCTGTTTTTCTTTTTTTCTTCCATTCAGTCTCAACTCGAAAATAGTTTAATCGCCTCTTGTTTTTGTCCTTTCTTCGCAGTAGTAATGATGCACCACATTCGTCGCCACGAAACCAGAAAAAAAGGGCACAGGAAATTGGGAGCGACATCCAGCTATCTATGCGCGGAGGCTGATCCGCGGCGAGAAGAATCCGCACCCCGCCTCCATCCCCCAATTCCAGCGGTTCGTCTCTCGTCTTCTGCTCCACTGACTGCTTTCATTAGCTTGAATTTCTCATCCGCGAAGATTAGTAGATTACACGGGAAAGGTTGGTGGAATTTACCGGTTTGATTTCGGTGGAATTTCATTTTATTTTTCCTGTTTGGAGAATCGGTGCGATGCGTGTTTGACTTGGGTTGGATTGGATTGGGACGCGAGGCTGTCGTACGATTCACCAATCACCACCGTACCTGCCGCGGCCTTGCATTGCCTTCTATATCAGCGTCGCTGGAGGGCGGATTCGTGGTGTTATTATTGACGCGGCTAAATTAGGGTTCCGTATTCTCTTGCTCCAGCCCTTTACCCTTCCCTTTTTGCCCAAATCGAGCCCCATCTGCGTCCGGTTGTGCCGTCGCCGGCGTCCCTGCAGCCCAGGAGTAGCGGATTTCGGAGCCCCGGGCTCCGATTTGGTATGCTGCTATGCGCCTATGTGGGTTGATTAGGTTTGGTGGTGATTCATGAGGTGTTTTTATTGGATTTTTGGGGGAACTGATAGGTTTTATCTGTTGCAGAGTTCAGCGGTGGCATGAACTGAACGGGAGGCGTTATCTGTGCAGCCATGTCTCAAGTCCAGAGCGCCTCGCAGCAGAACTCCACACTCCTTGTTGTGCTCTGCGGGAAGTTTGCCGAGAAGCAGTGGACTCCAGCTCGGCTGGGACCTGAGGCGAAGCAGGTGCGGCTGTCGTACCCCTTCCCGGAGCTCGTCTCATCCGGGAGGCTGGAGGTCAGTTTGTTTCTGCAGCTTTTTGAGGCAAACTTACTTGCTTTTTGAGTTCTCATGAATGGGAGCATGGGAGCGCAGGTGCACACGCTGATCAATCCTTCGGTAGAGCAATTTAGAGAGACGCAGCGTGCGGTGCAGCCCAATTTGTTGTATATTCAGGGCCAGCAGCTAGAGAATGAGAAGGAGATTGGTACGCTTGTATGGGGTGATACTGATTTGTCTGACCCAGAGGCATTTGGCTCACTCATCAGCCCACCATTTCCAGCCATTGTAAGTTCCATACCTCTCGTGAGTCTTGAGCAAACTTCTAATGTTCTATTTGTTGATGCCATTGATGTATCGTTGATTCTAATAGGAAGCTCTGCAAGACAATGTGCACACTATTTTATTTTCTTTCGAAATGACGAACTCTACACCAGCAGTCTTGTTTGCAGTTACATTGTAGCTGCTATGGCCTATGTCCCATACTAGTGTACTACACATGTCTATAAAAGCATTATGTGCTGCTAACGCATGCTATAAAAAACTACTTGGAGTAAAGATAAACACTATTTGGTCAGGACTAGTGGGCAACTTAAGTTTGACCCTTGTGGAGCTATCTCTTTAGCTTTGGCTCTAACTAGAAGTTGCAGATGCTGATTTATTTGGTCTGATGTGATCAAATACCCCTGTTAAGAATGATATCCATATTTCATAATACTGGTTAGTATTATGACTTCGTATTGCTGAGTTTCAGTTTAGACCGTTTAGGTTTGATTGATATCTTGCCTAGTTGCAAACTGTTGATCTTCTTGAATCATGTATATGACTTACTGTTACTGATAGTTATCTAATTACTTGTTAATGAGTTTTTTTTTGTTTTATCCCCACTATAGCTAATAGCTTAATGTTGTGAGCACTACCGCAGGTTTATCTGGAAGTTCCCATAGGAGAAAAGCTTGCCCAGTCACTTCATTCAAAGGTAAGTTGTTCCTCAATAAATTTTTTTTAACCTCTGTTCAAGTTTTTCCCCGTTGTGCATTTATCTTCTTTTTTTACCTCTTCCTTGCAATGTTTATTCTTCTTTTTAGATTTTGCCAGGTTCCTGACATTTAGACTGACAAATATTACCTATTATGCATTTTGACTACTAAAATTCAGCCATTTTGGCAGTAGTTACTGCTGATTACTTAATATTTTGGTTCACTTTTGGAAAATGTAATGCTTCCTTTTTTCATGCAGGGGATACCATATGTAATATATTGGAGGAATTCATTCTCATCTTATGTAGCATCTCATTTTCGCCATGCTTTAATGTCAGTCATTCAAAGGTATCAGAATCATGATTATAGATTGAATCTGCACCTAATCATTCTGTTTCACACCAAATATATTGATTATTTCTCACTGTAGTTCTTGTAGCCATGCGTGGGATGCATTTCAACTCGCACATGCCTCTTTTCGACTATATTGTGTACGAAATAACCATGTGCAGAGTGTTAGACTTGGCCCCCGTCTTTTAGGGGAGGCTCCAAAGGTAAATATCATCCTTCCTGGGAATGAAATGGGTGAGGAAGAAGGTTGTTCTGAAGCCTCTCGGGCTATAAAGGTGTATGATGAAGATGTGAACATGAAATTTCTGGTCTGTGGAGTGCCGTGTACCCTGGTAAGCTTAGGAATTATGCCTCAACTTTCTCACATCATTTGATGTCTTAGTTGTTCCAATCCATGATTTTATGAAATATGAATTTCATGTTCAATTGCAGGATGCATGTTTGTTGACCTCATTGGAGGATGGTTTGAATGCTCTGCTGAATATTGAGGTATAATCCCATCACTCAACAATAAAAGCCTTTTGCTTCTTGCTTTCACTTCTGCATCTTGATCCCAGGAGATGATTATGAACAGACAAGTAGAACTAAAGTAGGTTTAATGAATTGTACCAGTACTGGTTGCCACACATGACTCTGGTGACAGCTCACTGGCTTCTTACCACCATTAAGGGGATTTGTTGGATATATCTTTTAATTATATTCAATAAGAATGCATGTTAACTAGACTCCTAGTAAAATATTACGGGGCTTGTTTAAGTTATTAATGTATAAGTTCAAATCTCACACTTCTGTTTTGTTAAATAACAGAAACACTGTAAATCAGGATGTCTTCATTTGCATGTCTGTTGAAAATATTCTAGCCCTTGAATGTTGTATTTTAATTTGTAATATATTTTATAAGACCTTATTGATTATCTATTTTTTTTCCAGATTCGTGGTAGTAAACTTCAGAACCGAGTCAGGTATCCTGAACTACCTTGCATTGTATATTAAGCAACCTGTTTCATAACTTCTGCTAGTATAACTCAGCCATAGGTCACTTTTGATGTAGTCTCTGACTTTTGCTGTAATAGTAATTTTATTGATATCTGTTCTTTTTAATCTCAGGATGGTCTTTCTGCATCAAATTCTTTCTTAAGTATTCATATTGATAACTCTGATCTGGGAATGTTTGCAAGCTGAAACCTGATGGCATATTAAATGAAGTTATACTTATACATATTGATGTGTTGAACCTGCTATGTTGTTAACTAAACAGCCAATAATTTTACATTCTTCTAAAAAGAAAACATCGTGTGATCTTGAGAACTAAATTAAATACACCAATTGATTACCTGATGTATAGGTACATCATTAATTTTTAGATGTATCAACTAATCTGTCAGTCCTCTTTGTGAATATCATTGTTTGCCAGAAACTTTTATTCTATCAGAGCAAAAGCTCATCACTCTTCTCTTTCCAGTGCTCCTCCTCCACCTCTTGAAGCTGAAATTCTTCCACATGGGGTTGTTACAATGCGTTGTGATATCACAACATGCTGTTTTTCACATGTGTCACTTCTTGTTTCTGGCAGCGCTCATACATGTTTTGATGATCAGGTAACTCATGTAATCAGAGCATTTCCTAGACTTAGCATAATCTGAAAAAACAAAACAGCACTCATATGGTTCCTCATAACATACACAGCTTCTGGAGGGTCACATCAAGAATGAAATTATCGAGAAGAGGCAGTTAGTTCGAGCCCTATCAAAAATTGAGGACAGTAAGCTGTCTGCACCCGAGCCTTTGACTTCCATGTGCATGGCTTGTGGAGCTTCTACTTTTGAAGTTTGGATGACCATGCCTAAGTGGGCATCACAGGTTATATTTTATTTCAAATCATAAAAAGATAACTTAAGCAGATGGGTAATCTTTTATGTGACAGAAATTAGTCATGTTTTTGTGTCAAACATCAAAATTTTTTGCCAAATTTAATATAATATTACATTTCTGCCTTCTGCTTATACTCCTGATGTTCCAAATTTGTTGTTTTGCCTCTAACAAGGTGGAAAACACATAGATCCATCCTGAACTTATTTAAATACTTCAGGCCTAGAGTTGCGTCTTTGATTTGGAATGTATCAACAACAACAAAAACTAAGCCTTTAATCCCAAGCAAGTTGGGGTAGGCTACAAATGAAACTCCGTAGAACCCAAGCACAAGAGCAAAACAAACAAACAGTCAAACACACAAAAGAAACCTTTTGATTTGGAATGTATACTCAAGAAAAAAAAAAGAATAGTCAAATACCTAAGTGTAAAATTGTGTCATTTCATTTTGTCATTTAAAATCATCCTGCAGTTGTGAGAGGTATATTTTAGGTATTTTGTTCTGCTTGTTAAATTTCTCATTTGCGACATGCTCTTGTTAAAAAAAAATAGAGCTTTGTGGTAAACCCCTGTTCTCTGCTAATCTTAACTATGTATACGTAGTAATGCTGGAAACACCTTTTGTTACTGGAGTACTCTACTTAAATCTGTCAGATTTGTTTTCTTTTTTTTACAAATATTCTGTTACAAATTGTTGAGTTATCTGAACCATATGGTGGTTTAACCTTTTGTCACCTGGTTTTCATTTTATTATTATTTCATTGTATAGCTATATATAAGTGGATTTTATTACAACACTCAATGAGTTTTTTTAACTGCCTAGGTTTTGAAGCATCTCGCGCTAGAGATATCTTACAAAAGCTTGGTTGTACTTGGAATTGCTTGTGTGAATGGTACACCAGTGTCTTCATTTGATAGGGAAGATGCAGACCGGCTTCTTTTCTTTTGCTCAAATCAGTGCAAAGATAAATTTATTGAAAATGGTCCATATGCCCATCTACCAAGATGGTCAGCATCACTTACTAAGGATAGAGTGAAGGGAAGTCTGGGGTCAAAACAATATTCTTTTGGTACAAATGGAGTTGGAGAGGACAAGAAGCATCTGGCTGAAGGGTCTTTGCAATCATCATTGAAACCAATGTTAAAGCCTGCAACAATGAGACCCCTTCCTCACTCTCCCAAGCAAAAACTGCATCCTTTTATTGGTATCGCTCAGTTTATTATTCATGATATAAGTCAAGCCAAGGCTAGCCTGCCAGCCCCTCCACCAGTAAAGCATAGGGTGGTGCACATTGCCCCAGGTCAAAGAAAGTCATCATCTAGGCCATCACGTGCTCAAGCATCAATTCCATTAAATCCTTTGCCAATGAAGAAACATGGGTGCAATCGGTTGCCTATACAAGATTGCTCTGAAGTACAGTTCTTGGACTATATTTTTCTTTCTTTGCTGAAACATCTTCCAGCAAATTAGCCACCTCATTTTGTGTTACCTTTTGCAGGAAGACTTCTTGAAAGATGTCATGCACTTCTTAATCCAGAGGGGCCACACTCGACTTGTACCTCAAGGTGGAATGGCTGAATTTCCTGACGCGGTTCTAAATTCAAAGCGCCTTGATTTATATACTTTATACAAAGAGGTAACTACGCAGTTCTGTTCTCATGCATTAGGTATGGAGTGGCATTTTTTTTTGCATCGATATATCACTTCCCTCCTGGAGAGAAGTTTCACTTCTGGCTAACATGAACTGACATGAACCAATAGTACCATAACCTAAAACTTCCTTAGTCAATAAAGAAACATCTACGAAACATGGTGAACCGCATTATAGATCTAGGACTACTACGGCATATCAAGAACAAGTAATACGCCGCCAACAAACCAACAAAGTGCAGATTTGAAATAAGTTAAAACTCCCGTACTCTAAGAGCTTCATTTGTCACCTAGAAACATGTCCACAAAAAAAATTGTTTTTTTAATCTCCACAAAAAAAATTGTTGATAATGTATTAATGTTGCTGACAGATATACTTATTGATAATAATGCTTCAGGTGGTATCACGAGGTGGCTTTTATGTTGGCAATGGCATAAACTGGAAAGGTCAAGTTTTTTCAAAGATGCGCAACCATACTATTACAAACAAAATGACGGTATGTGTACTTGTCTTTTTATTTTAACATGTAGGAACTAGGAATTGAGCCTAGCTCAGTTGTTTTGCTGCTCAAATCATCTCTGTTGCACATTTGGGTACCTATTTCTTCTTACTAAAAATGCACCTAATTCCTCCTAGCAATGTTTTCAGATCGTCCGATTAGTCGCGACTAATCGACCTTATCGGCTACATGCACCCGATCAGGGTCACCGACCCGATCAGCACGACTAGAATCCTAGTCATCCGACTAGTCGTCGACATATCGCGATTAGTCGTCCGATTAGAGGGTGGACGACCAGGTTTAAGGTTAGTGCAAATGGGCCTGTTTAATTAGAGTTAAAGGTCTAGCCCACTAGGGTTAGCAATACGCTGCCTATTTTCCTGAATACTATCGAGCGGCTGCCTGCCTCCTCGTTTCATCGTTTCTTATTCTCTGCCTGGCGACTGGCGGCTGCTCCTCTTCCCTGGCGGCTTCCTCCTCCATTGCTCTGCTTCTCTGCTCTCTCTCTCTCTCACCCCTCGGCGCTGCTGTTTCTTCTTTGCATCCAAGGGTGCATGAAGATGAGCTCCTCTGACGATGGTGAGCGTGACTTACTTCCCTTCCACTCCTACTTCAACTTGCCGATGGCTCTGCTAATGTGATTGCTCAAGTGTTCTTACTCTGTAATTCTTTGCTATTTGAGAATCATCATCAGCAAAACACCAAGAATACAACATTTGCAAGTAAGTCACCAACTGACCATATCAGAAATTGCATATTATATATTGTATACTATATACTATATATATTATATATATCCTGCAAAATATGCTGGACGACTATACAGATGACTAGGACCGATCAACTTCGACTAATCGACCTAGTCGTCGACTAATCTCGACTAATCGGCTTATCGGTCATATGGCGATTAGAGTCGATTAGACGATCTGAAAAAACATTGCCTCCTAGGTTAGTCCTGGTCTTTTTTTTGATATTTTACTGTATTACAGGACACTAAATATATTTTTATCGGTGCCACTGCCGCCATGTTTTTGTGTTTATGTTATTACCATAAGAATTTACCTGCCATCCTCCACTCAGCACATCGAAACCATGATTTGGTTCAGGCACTGATTCAGCTACTATGTACATGGCGCTAGCTGCTTTTATCGGGCATTCTGATTCATTTGTCAATATAGTAATAACTGACTGCTATAATTACACACTCTTGCCTCCAGGGTGTTGGGAACACACTAAAGAGGCATTATGAGACATATTTGCTGGAATATGAACTTGCGCACGATGATGTTGATGGAGAATGTTGCTTGCTTTGCCACAGGTTTGAGGATATATGGTTTTCTTCTAGCATATCAGCTGCATACCCTTATTCCTATCTGTAAAATCTAACATGATTCTTGATGTATTTGCAGTAGTGCACCGGGTGATTGGGTGAACTGTGGGTTGTGTGGAGAATGGGCCCACTTCGGTTGTGACACACGGCAAGGGCTGGGCACTTTCAAGGTAGACAAACTATTTGATACTGAATTATCGTCTTTTTTCGGTTAAATAAGGTACATACAAGATCAGGTTTTAAATTGATCCTACTGCTGTGATTCCAGGACTATGCCAAGGCTGATGGGTTGGAATACATCTGTGCCCAGTGCAGCGTTGCAAAATATAAGAAGCCTCCAACGGATGGACGAGTAGGCAATGGATTCATGAACCTGACATCTATGCCACAAACTGTTTAACTTTTTGGTCGCCCATTTTAACTTTCTCAGTTTTTGGCATCGACGGCGTGGTTGAGAATAGAATAGTGGCCAAACATGTGTAGGGTTGATCTGTATCATCTTATTAACTTGGTTCACTTAGGTTCCAGAGTTATTTATAGTTTGTAATTGCTGACAGCTTATAAACTTTCTAATTTAGTCGATCAGATAATTTGTATCTTCAGTTCATGTTACAACCGAATGAGATTTGAGATTCACAACATCGCATCATGTTATCTCCCTGCTTATCGAAAGCTTTACTTGTAGATTTTGATGAGTTTGTTTAAGCGCTGTTTTTTAGCGTTGTTTATTATTCTTGGAGGTAGAGGAAGAGAAGCTTTTCAGACAATGTTCGCTTCAGCAATTGTGTGTGTCTATGCTGAGCCAACTCAGAACTCTCGGATGGAGCCCTTCGGTTCTTGCGCGACACGTCTAGCTTCAGAGGGGAGCTCTCGGAAGGTGCCCTTTGCTTCTTGCGCGACACGTCTAGCTTCAGATCGAAGGGCAGAAGCAAGGAAGTAAAACATACAGTAATGACGATGCAAATCTTGCCAGCTAATAACACTTTTATTCCGCATCAAATGATCTGCATGCGTAACGAACAAGCAACATAATCGAGCCACTGATGAACTCGTGCATGCATGCATGAATATGCATCACACGGACATTGGATTGAATGATAACAATTCTGCCAATCTGATGAACACTCTACGGTCGCGCACAAGTTTGGCCAACTGATATTCTAGTCTTTCTTGGAGAAGATGAGGCGCGCGCGCAGGTCGGCAGCGTCGACGTCGTCGATGTGGTTCTCCGGCATCCAGCACCCCGTCTTGGGGTCCCTCGTCCACGACCACTCCTCCTTCCTCATCACGGCCTGCTCCGCCGCCGTTGGTTGCCTCGGCTTGGCGGCGGCCAAGTTCACGGGCTCTTGATGTTTCGCCACCGCCTCCGCCGCCGCGGCGCCGTACGTCCTGCGGCCGCAGTTCCGCTCCGCCACCAGGCCGGCCAGCCGGGACGAGAGAATAGCGCGCGCGGCCATCGTCGGTCGAGTCAGGCAAAACTTGCAATGCAAGAATGATGCAGGAGAACGCGCTAGGGTTTACGAGGGGGAGAAGGAGGCGTGGCGGTTGCCGGTGATGCGCGCGGACGACGCAGGCGCGTGCGGTTTATAGACGCGGTCGCGACGCGGCGAGCGAGTCGGCGGCGCGTCCGAGTAGGAGTAGGAAGAGAGAAACGGGCTCGATTTACGAAAGTTTTGGATCGTGGGCACTACAAGAGTGTTTATTCATGGGCTGTTGTAGGCCTCCGGCTTTGTCCATAGATGCTACTAGGTGGCCAAAGAGGCCGGGCCGAGTGGGCCAGCACCAAGCACACAAAAAAAAAGTATAACCCGAGCACGGCACGATCCACTCAATTTAGGGCCGTGCTTGGGCTGACGACCAGGTCCTAGGGCCGGCACGGCACGGTCCAATAAAGTTTGTTTAAATATAATTATATTTATATTATAGTCAAAAAAGAGTTTATTAGTATATTGGTAAGTCATTTCATTACTTTAGTGGAGGTTTTGAGCTCAAATCCCACCATCAATCTTATTTTTTTTTATTTTTCATCATTTTTAAGTGTTATTGTAATTGAATTATTGGGTCTATTTAGTTACGTGTCTAGTGGACCAGCCCGACACGAATTTGTATTTTAGGGCCGTGCCATGGGTCGGTAGCAAGCCCTAAGGCTGTCTTGGCACGACCCAAAATAGCCCGTGGGCCATGCCGGCCCTATATTAATAAGGCCCGGGCCGTGCCGTGCCGGGCTGCCCGTTTGGTCACCTTTGCTAGGTCCAACCTTTAATAATGGGCCACAACAACTGGATGGGCCTTCTCCAAACGAGAAGATCCGAGCCCAATCCTAACTAACTCCGAATCCTTTTTCTTTTTTTCTTTCTGAAGATGAGCTCGGAATCATTTTAGTTCGTGATGACTGATGAAGCACAAGTGGGAGATTCCATACGCGTCGGCTTTTGAGCTTACATATTCGTGTGCCGTGACAACTGTACAAGTGGGGTTTTGTGAGAAAATGCCGGGCACAAGGTGTAGATGCCATATGGCACTTCTCTTTTGAGTTCCCAAATTCCTTCAGCCAACTTTAGCCAGCAGGCATCGAATTCGACTGGCGTCCTCTGAACTACTACTGTCTACTGGCGTTCAGAATCTATTCCGGCCCGTCACACGCTCGACACAACTGAAACCTAACTAAACGATTCCAAGACACGTAAACATGCATAAGGAAAGATACCTATTAGTAATCATTATTAAGCCCTTCGCTTTCATTCAGTTGGGATGTACGGTATGGTAACAAAAGCAAGTTACACTCTTCGTTTCAAGACTTCAGCATGCTAAAAATATAGTTTAAAAACACACCCAATCAGCTTATATATATGTAAGTTCCTCTTTTTACTCACCAAGCACTTTTGCACCATGAGATATACCAACTTGCTGATTTGATTATTCATCACTTGTCTCTAGCACTCATCCACTCCCGGTTGTGAGGAGACATGATTATTATTAGTTCATTAGCAGTACACTGCTACTCATCATGTGCACCGTGCCATGATTTGTGCCTCTCTCTGGCTATATATGTCGATTGGCTTTGGCTCTAGGCTACGGCAAGCGTCTTCCTCGGCGGCCTGCCCCGGCCGACGACGACGGGCGTGTGGTAGCGAGCCTGCGGCCCACGCCGCTGGCGTTCTTTGATGCCAGCCGCTGCGTCGCGCTCGCGCGCCTCGTCCAACAGGATCTGCTGCCACCGGCATTCCTCGCTGCAGAACCCCTGGTCGCCTCTGCTTGCACACACGCGAGCATGCACTGATTTATTGATTAACTCTGAATTCCAGCAGTGAACACACACGTGTATACACGACACATGTATATATATGTAGATATCAGCAGGTTGTTGCTAATTGATCAATAAGTCTTGCTTTACCTATACATGTAGACGTCCTTGTTTGGGCTGAGCTCCAGCCTGCAGAGGGAGCAGGACTTGAGGAAGCTGCACGACACGGCGGCGGCGCGCGGCCTCACCATCGGCTTTAAGACCACGTTCGCCGCATGATGGCCGTGCCGGCCGTGGTGGTGGTGGTGGTGGTGGTGATGGACCAGGATCTGAAGTCCCACGACGAGGCGCTCGCGCTCGCGGGCACGACGGGCGCCGCCGGCGGCGGCGCCGACGAGGCCGACGCGGTGGTTCACGGCGGCGGCGCCACCCTCCTCCCCGAGGTGGAAGATGCTCTGCCTTCTTGGCAGCATGGCGGCGGAGGAGTGGGGAGGGGAGGAGGGTGGAGGGCTCTCACCTCACTTCTTCTCAGGACCTGCTCAGCAATGGAAGCTACCAATTGTGTAGGATGGAGAGTGGAGAAGGGGAGAGGAGTGATGGGTATTTAAAACCACTTGATGTCCACAAAAGATTTTAAGACCACACTGCTTCCACATGACTCAAATAGAAGGAAGAATCTTTTTGGTGCTGGGACCAGTATGCATGGGAAAACATTTATCAGCACAGAAATAAATTGAGGGGAATCCAAGTTTCTGCAGGTTTCCACTGGAGGAACCAGAACTTTTTGGGCCAAATTTTCACGCAAACATTTGAGGAAACAACTACTCAAAAGCGAAACGATAATATCTATAGAAGTTCTATATAATTTTATATAATATATAATGATACAGTGAACTAGATGCCTTTAACCCTTTTTTTCCTTCTGAAAAAGTCTTTTCTTTTTTTTCGAAACATGAAAAAGACTTTTCGATCTAACATTTGTGCAATACGTGATATTTTGTCCGTATGCACGCTGTTGTCCACACATGGCGAAGTACACAAAGAATCTCAATAATTGTGAGGCCTTGTCACGGCAGCTAAAGAGATTCTATTACACATACTTTTTTTACACTCTTCAGTTCAACATGGACTGTACTCGTCGTATACGTGTACTAATTGAGCAGCATCATTTCAATTGTTTGTCTTTGTTCATTGCGTCCATTTGCTTGCATGTATGCAACAAGCTGGCAAGCATCAGTGACGTTTGATATAACATATAAAGTCTAATTCAGTGTCTCTAATTAATTCTTTGTGAGTGTGTGTACCAATGATCATGAAAGCTTGTGTCGTTTTGGGAAATTATACTAATAACATGAAAAGATACTGCATAGTAAGAAAATGACAAGTCATTTTCTGTAAAGCAAAAATTCATTAAGGAATCCATGACGTTAAGTATTGCTGCTGGCCATTAAATAATGAACCACTCGTGCCATCCATGTATTGCTATGGAGGAAGGTACAATGATGGGAAAACACATCTTGTCTTATTACATCACCTTTCAAGTACAATGGTCAATGTATGTCAGAAAGATGGTTGTACCCTTGCACATGCTAGTTCTAACTAGTCATGTTGATGATGTTTGGTGATGGTGTTTACCCTTTGTTACCTTGACCTTGGGGTAGAAAATACTGTGGCTGTCCATCAGCTCAGATGGGTGCAGTGCTAGTTCTAATTAACTAAACTACTTCGGATTCATGAAAAAAATTTATACTTAATTTTGTCATGTTCGAAGTAGACGTAGAGCTCTCATTCCTATTATTCTCAAAATTATCACAGTCCTGATCTACAACAACTATTCTTGTAGACAAAAAGAGCTACGCACTAGCACTAGCTAGCAAAAGGACTCCAAAGAAAAGTGCGTCAAGAATCTTATTACCCACTTTGGAAACACGGACGTGACTGTTGTATGTTTACCTAAAGCTAAAGGTGACTGTTGTATTACATATGGGTTTTCAATTTGAAACTGATGTCAAGGCAGACCGAACTATGTAGAAAAATGTGGCACCCAAGGCATCTTTATCTCCTTTTTTCTCTTTTTCTTTGCGTTCTTTTCTTTTGTGCAGGGCACTGTGCGCTTAACAGTAGACACAAATAAAGGGGCAGCTCAAGATCGTCGTGCTTACAAATGCTACCTGTCCAGTGAGTGGTTGCAGAGAGACCTTAACTTACAGGTAAACATCAACCTTGAACCTTGGTTCACCAAATTATACACACGTTGTCCTACTCTACATCATTAAAGCATAAAGCAGGTTTAGTATGCGTGTGTACCATGTCACCAAATTATACACACGGTCAATTGATTGCCAGAAGAGATTTTGCATCCGAGTTTTTTGTGCAGAAGAAAAAAGGAGGCTATACTACACCATATTCAGGTCGCTTTATCAAACAACTCACCGTATACGTTGCTTCCGCAAGTTCATAAATTGACACACGCATGTCAGGTAATAATACCAGAAAATATCTCCTTGCCTCGAGATTGTGACCATTGAAATGACATGCAAAAAGCATATCCTATAGTTTTCTCATTGGTAAAATTCGCAATCGCAACTCGCCACAGTCATGCGGGCTATTTAGTTTCATCCTGCTGCTGCCTCGTGCTGCCTGCCTTGAGGCAGGTGGTCCAGCTAGTGTGGATGCTGTGCTCCTCAGCTTGTCCCTCTCCATACTCCGACCTGAAATATCTGCCACGCCAGCCAAGTACGAATGAGCACCACAAAAGTCACAACCTCTCGATCGAGTGGAGCACAAGAGAGGACACTCAACTCATTTACGTGATTCAGTCAGTCAGACCAATTTGTGTGTGTCTAACACGCAACTTTAACCAAAAAAAAAAAACCATTTCACCCGTGAGCATGTCTGTTTGTACATGCGGGTAATCCTTGCAGCAAATGATCCGTGTATGGCGTACCCGTAGCATTGTTCCCAGAGGTGATTGGGCATGAATGCGCATGCGCTGATCCCGAAACCGATTGATCGAGCCGTGCTATGTGTCTTATCAGTTATCACCCATGCCAGCTGGGTTCGACACCAACCGCCCGACGAGCAGACCCAACGTGCCCTACCCTGAAAAGGCGTTGAAAAAATGACAAGAACGGGGGGCCCCGATCCATGTAGGACTGGGTCCCAAGCCCGTGCCAAGATTGTTCTCTCCTGATCATGATGCGCCCCTGCATGGTGACGACGGGTGCCAATCGCCGAGAAGATCACAAAAGGTTGCCCGTAGCGCGATTCATGCCGGAGCTGGCTGGGAAACGGATCCTGCCAGTACAGGCGAGTGCCAACCAGCTTCAGATGCCAATCTACTGCAGCCCACCAGGCACACACAGCAGTACAGCACCCACCCGCGTCGTTTCAAAGAGATGGAAGCATCACATGCCACGAACCAGCACCAACCGTGGAGAACCTCACTCTTCAAAATTTCAGGGTTGAGGGGAGCGTATCATTTATGAGAGTGTCTAATTTTCAGTCAATTGAAAATGAGGATCTCTTTCAATCAATATTTTTGACCCTTAGATCTAGATCTAATGGATATAAAAAAATAAAACTTTTCTATAATCTATATGTAATACTAATTAATACAAATAATCCTACAAATAAATAAATAATAAAAAGAAAAAAAAAGGAACAAACGCACGCACCTTACACGTCAACTGAAAGCCACCTGGTTTTCAGTCGACTGAACAGGAGTATTCCCGATCATTTATTTCTACATAAGATTTTGAGTGAATTGGTGCAACTCAAACCACGCGCGCTTATATCACTGATGCAGACATGGATAGATGACGATGAAGTCACGAAGACTTCGCTAAAGAGAGAAGGCTTATTCGCGAGGCCATTGTCAGGCCCATCGTCCCGGCGGTGGCATCGGGGTCGGGCATAGTATTATTATAGGTCAGTGACCGGACACAAAACTGCGAGAAATGATATTCAAAATACATGTTTGCTCTTTCTTTTACTACTAACAAGCATTCAGCCGATCAGGGAGAGCAACATACACAAGATCATTAAATGCTATCCATTGCAACTTTAAGACAAACAGAACAGTTCATAATCACAACGGATGCCCATTACGATTTGCTATGGCATATCGTAGTGTATAATTCTGCAATTCCATTTAAATATAAAACAACAACAATTTACAACAGCGGCCCGGTTGAGATTCAGAAGGGACCAGCTTTGCTTTGGTTACCTCAAGCGACTGCAGTCCTATCTCAGAAAGAACTATAGGCGGGCTTCAACTGTATACATGCTACAAAAGACTGTCAAGCTGAGACTGCAAATCAGGTATAGGCAGCATACCGATGGATTGCATTTCCTCAGCAGAGTATTCTGACTTCAGAAGGGACTGTAATTGTATATGAGCCTCAACTATGTTTGTCCTGGAACAAAAGAGAGGCATAATAAGAAGGCAATGTACGGAACAAATGTTCTTGGATATTTAGTATAGCCCCGCTAGATAATTTAATAAAGGTTAGCTTCCAGTTGCTAGTTTTATTTCATACTGGTCTAGTCTGTTTCTCTTCGAGCTCATATGCACTTTATTTTGATATCAAATAAAGATGAAACAGATCACAAATAAGCCATCACAGCCCATGATTAGTCCTTACAAAATATAAAGTTACATTTTAAACTCTATCCGAGTTAAACTTTTTTGTGCTGACGTATGGACATAGGGAAAGGGATTGATTATACTGATCTGGATTGAATTAAACTTCACTCTTCTACTACGCTCTAGGAAAAAATAACTGAGATGGAAATCCTTACTTGATAGGTTTAAATAAGATCATTCGTGTAGATGGGTTCTGCAAATACAACCTCATCTTGGTCATTACTTTGGGCAAATCTTGTTGAATAGCGGTGGCAACCTGTTTGAGAAAAAAGAACTTTTGTAGGACAATGGGAGGAGGGAAAACATTTTCCTAAACATACACTGAATTTTAAGTGCACCTTTTGCACAAGCTCAACAACTTTATCAGGAGAAGCAAATGCTTGAGTCTTCAGGGGCCTCGCTAGAACAGAATCCAACTTCTGACCCTGGCTACCAGAGGACAATGCGACTTTGACAGCAGTTACCTGCCACAAAATCATATCATGACAACATTAAATTACACCTGAAAAAAAAGTGAAACATGAGAATTACATCTTAAGTAGACATTATAACAGCTACCACTATAATAGTTCAGCTGTATTTTCTCGAATTTGCAGGAGACCTGATTGTCAGTATACCAAGAAGGGACTGAAGAAAGGGTACAACGCTACTTCAGTAGCTTGCATAGTAGTTGCCGCACTCAGTCGCCATAGCGGTTTAGAGAAGGATATATGGAGGGGATCGAGTTCGTGAGCGATAGAGAAGCCACCATGTTTCTGGGTCGGGGAAGAGATGGAGATAGGAGGGTACTTGGGTACTCAATTGTTTTTTTTTTTCTTTTCTTTTAATCATTAAACAGTACTTAACTGACAGAACAGCAAAACAGGGGTAAACGGAGGAATCATTTTTGAAAAAACAGGGGTAAAATCACAAACCTTAAATTTTGGGGGTAGAATCACAATTAGAATCAAGAGTAAGGGTGCAAACACAATAGCCCATAAATGAAAATATAGAACAACACTAGGAATTTTCTGGTAGTACGTGGGAGTCAACACAGACCAGGACAAACTACAGTTATTACAGAAGAACAAAATGCAGTTAGGGGGCATTGCAGCCTGCACGATAAAGATATTACTGCATTGCATAGGCTGTGTCACTCAAGTATTCAACGGAGTTTTTGTTCATTAATTGTGCTACTGCTAGAGCTGATTACTAACAGGCTTGCACGTGGTCATGAAAACTTTGCCATGGGGTGGTAGCAAGAATTTCCAGTGGCTTCACAAGATGATGTGATAACAGCATGTAACAGCTGAAGACAAACTAATAGGTACTACATAAAGTCAAAAACACAAAAGGAAAACCCCAAACTCTTAATTGGATAAGTCTGCAGAAGGCGAGATTTTACTACCTTGGTAACAAAAGAAAGCATTGGATCCACTACTAATTTAGTGATAGACATTATAAATTCTTCACAGGTAGCTTTGAGACTTTTCTCCAATTCCTGAATATGCAAAAGCAAAAATAAGACAGAAATCAATGAAGCTGAGAATCTACGAGTTAGACAACAATCAAGACTGTAAAATAACTATCCCCTGCATTATATTTAAGCAAGTGTCACAACTTCATCTTATTTTCCTATTTTAAGTAGTATATGCACAGAACCGTGGATGTGGTGAAACCACAACAAAGCATGAGAAAAGTTAGTTACTTTTCTGGCATCAATTTGGTTCTCCAGAACGCGGGGAGAGAAGGTCCTGGCTAGTGATGATGACCTTGACCAATCAAACAATGAGACCTGGCCCCTGAGAATCCTTCTAAGGTGATCCTGTAAAAAATATTAATTTGCAGTCATTAGGTCAGAAACAATCTGCTCCAGTTGAAACACAATTATTGAATTGTAAAAATAAAATATAAGAACAATATGTTCCAGTTGTACATATATCTAGAATATTAATGCACTCCCCACTTGCAACCACAAGGATCAAGTAAAAAAGTACCCATGCATGAATAATATGCATGCCATTATGTCATCAGTCTATGAACACTCAATTTGAAAGGAACAGAGTTGCAAATACCAGCAAATGGGAGAAATCCAGCTCCTTATGTGTGACAGAGAACTCGATATCAAATGGAGCAATCTGAAAACATATGAATTACCATATGGGTTGTGAGATGGACTGATGAGTAAGATGGAACTTTATTGATAGGATAAAATAGATGGTTACCTGTTCCCTTAATATGAGGAGGTGTTTAATCAGAAAAAGCTGCCCATCCATTGGGCTTGCTTTCTTTGAGATGACCTTGCTAGCACTCTGTTGAAAACATCAATAGTGTTTCTCAGAAAATAAACTATAAAACGTTACATCACAGCATAAAACTGCAAATACATGTTCCCTAGATCCAATGGAGATAAAAAACGAAATTGGGATAGAGAACTGTATACATACCTGAAGTGATGTTGAGCAGACTTCTACAGCTTCCTGGTTGCAACCAGAGCAATATAACTCTTGTTAAGTTGGATGAAAAGGGAACCAACCCGTAAAGGCAAAATTTAGCAAGAAAATAGCCTTCAAGTTTGGGAGGTACAGTACCTGGGCTAATCCAGTAAAGACAGAAGGTTCCAAACAGCGATATAACTTCGATAGACATGAAACTGTTTTCTCCAATGGTCTATACCATGTCACGTATATGTCTGGGTTGTCACCAGCCTACGGGTTCAAAACAAATAGACCTAGTTATCCCCACCATGGCGAATAAACCAAAACTTATCCAGTAATAAGACGATGTGCTGTATAAAAGAATGCAACTGCCTAAGTTGAAATTGGCAGTAGTGGCACATGAGAAATGACAGGAAGCAAGCCATTTAGCAAACTATTCATAGATGCAATATTCGGAAAGTTAAAGAGTGGACATGGAAAGGGTCGGTTTCAACTAAGTGAGAAGCAAACTAACAGTAGCACTTGAAGTCGTATCCACAGACCGCTCAAGCTTTCCAGGATAATCCAGATCTTCATCAGAAGGACGGAAGTTTGCAATCTGTAAAAAATGCGGCAATATAGATTAATCTGTATTGAAACCCTAAAGCAAATATAAAAACTACTTTACTACTATCTGATAGACATAACAAAGGAATGGGTAAAACTGTAAGCATAACACATTGCTACTTCTTCTTCTTCTTCTTTTTTTTTTTTTTGAAAATGCAGGAGAACTGCGCTTCATTGTATTAGAGAGAAAAAGAAGGGTCCCCTACAAGTTCCTCACTAACCTGGGGACCAAATTGTAACACATTGCTACTTCAGAAGAAGACATCACGAAGTGATGACGTTTCTGTATGTTATTCACATTTCACGAACTTGTTCCACCATCCACCGAACATCCTACATGCTATATGGGAGACAGAAGCTATGTAGAGGACTACAGGACAATATGACAACTAGAGGTTGGTTTTTGTGTATCCATTCCCCGCATATATAAAAGTATCTTATCAGCTCAGGCCCAACCATGCTTATACAAATCAAATTCTTAAAAGATTACCAATGTAGTCCTCTCAGACAATATTAAGCTTCATATACCATCCACTGTCCAGAACCTTTTAAGTCACATTAAAGGGAGGCCCAAGTTTTACCTATATGCCATATAAGCCCATATGTTGGGGGTATCATTAAAAATATGGCTTAAACTTGTCCAAACAACAGCCTTCAAAGGCATCTCCATTTATTTTCTTTGGACGATGCTAATAAATATTCATACTCTACAGTGCATAAACTTATTGTCACCTGTGGCGTGCAGAGATAACTAGAATAATAGCGAGTTGATTTGAATGATTAGTGTTTTTATTGTGACCATCGTGATTACCATGTTTCAGGTTCTCAAATGTGTCACACCAGAATATTGCAGGTTCAAGTACAAAATCAACACAATTTTAAACAGGTTCAGTATGCTCACTATCAATACTGAGAAATAATGTTTGTATTATAAACAAATAGAAAACATAGCAGGAATATGTGCATGGTAGACAAAAATAAAATGCTGGCAGAGGTCATATTGGGTCATCCATCAACAAAAGAACATCTGGAATACTACCTCTTCACGGATATGAGTCCGAGCACAAAATGCTAACCGCTCATGAACATCGGCAAGAATCCTTTGCAATATTGGACGGAGACCGGCTACTGATTCACCTCGTCTACTCAGTTGTTCTCCCAGCACTTCAACTTTCAGAATGTCAACAAGTTCACAGAGTGAATCAATGTTTCCTTCGTATATCAGTCTAGGCCTCAGAGTATCATACAAGTACGTGCATCTGAACATAAATATTTGATCAATCATGTCACACTAAATAACCAAATTATCAGTATACAGATCATATAAGAGATACATGAGTCTAATTTCAGTCCAACAAGAACCTACACATGACCAAGTAAGGAGGCACAGAAGGAACTTGCTTATAGGAACAGGATGCAGCTGACATTGTAGCAAGACCAGAAGAGAAGAAATGGCTTGGCAGTGACAAGCGGCGGTGGTGCAGAGATTGGGTTCCACGACCCCTAAGTCACTCCCTATCTCTACTCTCTTAAAGTGGGCTGTAAGTACCAGGCAACGAACTTGTCCAGCTCTGACATTTCCACATCTAGTCAACCAGTTACCCAACTTGACCTGCTGGTCAAGTAGAAAGTTCCAGTTGGCCATAAATAGAAGATTTGACGAGTCAATGGCGATTGGTCAATTGACTCAAGTAACAGTATTAATCACATCTTCGAATAACACTGCTAGTTCCTACTCCCTTTTTCTTTTGTAGTACCCGGGCAGTTCACAAATGAACTGGCTGACAATAACATTTCACGAACATAGGAGTACATGATATTGGCAAAGTTAGTTTCCTAGAATCAATGGATGGTTTAGGCAAGAGTCCTATTTAAGGGAACTCCAAGTATGACAGTTGATGCACACCATTCAAATTAGCACCTTAAATCGAAAACTATATTCGACTTGTAATCTAAATCTTGGGATCGCATACTGGGTTATTTTTCTGCCTAAACTCCTGTGTTTCTCAGACAAGCTTGGTGAATTCCACATGATGGATTTACAAATCCTTCACCTCTGGTAAAATTAAGTTTGCCAGCCTGTCTGCACATTCAAGATATAGCAACAACGCGTCATAAGGGACAGAGTAATAACTTACAGCGGGTCCATTAAAGGAGACATACTTGAAACATCTGCAGCAGATGATGGGAAGAAGTGAGCAAAAAGCTGGTGCTCAAACTGGCATGCCTGACAAAAAATACTAAAACTAGTAAACATGTTTATTCAAACAATTGAAGGGACAGTTCAACATTATAAAAAAGAAAAAGAAAAAAAAAACATGCATGGTACTCCGCAGCTCATGAAAATAACTACACGATACTCATTAAGACAATACAATTCATCTTGCCGGCTCAAGTAGGCACTGAATTTCTTATCCCATTTAGTATGCTATATTGTTTGCAAATACTACCATAATCACAAGGTGCAACTGCAACTTTCAACATTATTTCAATGTTAACTTTCTCCAAAATAAAATAAATTTAGCAGTATGCAGTTACCTCCATCAGATAGGCACATCCAGACCTTGTTAAAGAAGGCAAGGCCTCTTTTTTTGCATACTCTGAGATTCGCTGTTGCACCATGCCTCGTACCTAGCAGCCATATCAAGGAATTAAGACTCAAAGGCCAACCAAGTTTTAAGGTGAAACCAGAGTGCGATGGATTGTCCTTGTAACCTACCAGGTACAACCTCTGCTCACAAAACAAACTGTGACACTCAGAAAGAATCTGTGCATACTCCTTCCTGGAAGACCTACTTTCAATTTCACCCAATATCGGTTTTAGCTGGTGGGAAAATATAGAACAATTATATCAGAGCTGTCACATCAGATGGCATTAGAGACTACAAGCATCATATCATTGATGGTCACAATTGGACTATCATGCAATCTACAAATCAGATAATGAAACATTATACCTCACTAGCTGCCGCCTTGAAGCATACATAGATAAGAGATGCCTCCACACCCTCTGTGACAACGGTTTTGCCAGAATTGTTGCCACGAATTGCAGCTTGAACCTGCAAAGTTCAACCAAGAACATCTATATGCTGTCTGTTTCGCATTTACTACCAGGAAATGAAACTGAGAATCACCTGGGAAGAAACACTTTTAAGTATTGACAGCACATGTGACCGAATCATACCTAATGCACGAGACTGGCGCAAAAGGAACAGATAACTATCAGGTTATAAGCTCCAATTCTTTATACCTATGAATGTTAATTATTGAATCACTTGAAGTCAATACCTGGAGTTGACGAAACTTGACCAAGTAAACAGCAGATTCAGCATATTGTGGATTGCTTTCAACATATCTACACACATCAACAGAGGAAGTAGTGTTAGTGGCAGAAACATTAACATTAAAACAACAAAGCAAAGTGCTACTACTTACGAGATACAATCATCAAGGCGTTTCAACAGTGGGAGAAACTGCTCATTTCCAATGTTCATATTTTGAGAATAAAAGCTGCTCGAGACCTGTAAAAGGGAAATAGGTAGTTAGTTAAGATGAACTAAATTATGAGCGCATAGACAAAGCATTTCCCAGGTAGTCAGATGTCATAAACCATATGGTGGATTTATTGGAAACACTACATCTCAATGACCTCTTGTTATTATTATATGAGCTGTAAGCCAGTTGTAACTATTCTTAGTATTTAATATGTTGCATTCATGGCAAGCCCACTGAAAAGCACTTACAATTAAGAGTGCTCGCAAGGAACTAAAATTACTTTAGCTTAGTTGTAATTTTAATAAGGGACAGAGTAATACTTGAGATGTGTAAGCTTGAAAGGTAAACTTTAAGTGAGTGTAATCAGAGTGTAATATAGTTCAGTAATTTCGACAAAGAGTACTTTGTGGTGAGCTGCAGAAGCCATTGAAGATTGAACAGGTATTAACTTTTCTGATGTTTTGATGAAGTGAAGGCCGGGCCTGGTGCAGCGGTAGAGCATACCGCCTGTAACCAACAGGTCCCGGGTTCGAGCCGCGGTCTCCCCACATTGCACAAGCAGGGGTAAGGCCTGCCGCTAACACCCTTCCCCAGACCCCGCATAGTGCGGGAGCTCTCAGCACTGGGTACGGCCTTTTTTATGTTTTGATGAAGTGGAACAAAAAATTCTCTGTATGATACCAGATAGGGTTGCCAAATCTTACATTTTCCAATTCATCAAAGCAGTTCAGTCTACTCCGTAGTGCCTCTGCAAACTCAATGAGCCTTTGTTTCTCAACCAACTGCATCAAAATTAGAAATAAAGTCAGTCAGCAAAAGGCTAAGTAAAATGAGGAATTGAGGATAGCGATGAGAAAGAGGGGTAAAGGGATTTTGCCGCTGAATACTTTATTCCATAACAGCTAAATATTAATACTGGTTGATCAGAATTCACTTACTAAATAGCTTATTTTCTATATTATTGCCAGAATGCTATGCCAGTCTAATGCTGGTTGATCAGAATTCACTTACTAAATACCGCTGAGTCTATTGAACCTATCAAAATCGTACAATTTGGAGTTGATGATGGTTCTGTGGATTTTATGCATAATACTTAACAAATATATGGACAGAAAGAAGCATGCATGAGGAATCACCTTATGTAAAACTAAAGAGTGAATCATGATTAAGATACTCCCTCTGTTCAACATTATAAGACACTCTAGTCTTCTCAAGTTTTCTCAAATTAGAAGACACTCTCGCTTTCCAATGCACATTTATCTCTTTCCAATACATTTCTATCTCTATCTCTCTCCTCCTTGTTTTCTATGTAGCATACCTTTTCACCCCTCCTTAATTCTCGTGCCCAGAGCTAAAATGTCTTATATTGTTCAACGGAGGGAGTATAAACTAACAAGCAATGCAAAGATTTTTTCCTTTTTCCTGAGCTATATAATGCACTATATAATTCTTGTTATCTGATACACTCATGAAATCTTCAATATGGCTAATGCACGCAAGTCAAGAAAAATCCAGTGTTCTTAATGGATGTTTCATCATTAATGCATCAAGTCAAAGCTGCAGGATCAATTACAACACAAGTAACTAGCAGAAAGGGCACATACAAGCTGGTCGCAAGCATCATGCAACGTTTTTGTCTTTGTGGCAACACTCAAGTGCAAGGACTGTAGTTCTTCAAATAAGTTCAATGTTTCATCAACCTGCACAGACATACATTCATCAATTAAACTAACAAGGGCAAAGACCTATATGTTTGTTGCATCTTCTACAATATAAACCAACAAAAAGTTTTGCCAGACTACCTGCTTAAGGATACCATCACATGTGTTGACACGCTCCTCTAGTGTACTCTCATAGAGGCGATACTTTTCCTCTGTCTGTCAATGAACCAAAGGTCAACAACCCAGAACGTCATATTCTTTCCATCAGCAAATGGAAAAGTAGGTATCCATCACCAAAGGAGATGGCATTAAACAAACCTCGGATTTCATAGCTGACTCCAGTTCTGCAAACCACTTGTAAAACTACAGAATAAACAAGACCCATTTCAAATCCCATCATAAATGAATATTAATACTTCTCTCTCCGTTCAACAATATATGACGTTTTGGGTCTGGGCACAAGAATTAAGGAGGAGGAAAAAGGTACACTGCACAGGAAACGAGAAGGAGAGAGATAGAGATAGAAATGTATTGGAAAGAGAGAAAGGTGCATTGGGAAGCGAGGGTGTAATATAATTTGAGAAAACTTGAGAAGGCCATAGTATCACATAATGTTGAACGGAGGGAGTACAGTTAATACTGCAGTGGCTATTGAGCAAAGGTTAAGTGAAAGGAAAACAAAAACTAACCTGATGTGTATTTACCAACACTGCATCCATGGCACCAGCCTCCTCCAGAACAGACTCTTTCTCTGCCACATCCGCACCTCCATCCTTCCCCAAACTCTTTTCCTGATAAAACACGCAGGAAATAAATTAAAATATAATTTAACACCATTGAGATAACCAGCCAACTAAGACTTGCAAAAAACAAAACAAAAGGAAATGAAACATGACAATGGTGAAAAAGGATTGCCGTATGCTTTAGAACTAGAATCACAAGCAGCCATTCAATGAGATTATCCGCAAGGCTGAATCCACATCCTAATTGACACTCAACAAACTACCAAAATTATAAGCATTATCATGCCCCTTCTAATATAGTGTACGAGCTAATAATGTAGACCTGAAATCAAGTTCTCAGCCCTCCAAATTGTCACCTAAACTCTGCACTGCCAACTCAAAATACAACTTCACAATGCTTCAATGCAGCCCAGGCACAGAATTTCCCACACGAACTAGTGAGCCAAATTTTCAGTGCTACGAAATCCCACATTCCCCTGTTCAAGCAAGCATCGCACATAATTACGCAAGCAATTCTCACCAGATTGGCGGGGAACGGCCTCTCTGCGACAGCTTGAGAGAGCGCGGCGATCGCGGACTTCTGCTGCTCCGTGAGCGGCGCGTTCTGCAAGGGAGCGAGTGCAAAAGAGTATGTCAGATCCACCGAACCGGCGATCGCACCCGTTGAGGTATCAGGCTCCCCGCCCACGCCCAGATCTGGCGCCGGGCCGAGAAGAGGGAGGTTGCCGGCACCGACCTGCTCCCAGGTTGACGCAAAGTTGTAGCCCTTAGAGACCGCCCCCGACCTGGTCACCGCGGACGCCGTCCCCGGCGCCGTTGTAGTCGCCATGGGCGCGTGCTCCGTACGGCGCGCGTCAAGCCGGAGGAGGGAGGGAAGCGGTGAGCTTTTTTTTTTTTTTTTTTTGAGAAATAGCGGTGAGCTGATGCACTGCGAGCGATCGGGTGTGAGTTGTGCGGGCTCACCAGCTCGTGGGAAATGGGCTCCGCGTGCCGTTGGTCTGTCAATCTTTACGGGCCTCGCAGCCTATTTGAGAGATTTGAGGCCCTTCGAACTGGACACGGTAAACTCAGCCCACGGGCACTCGAGTTCTGATTTTTTTTATTAGTAACCAATTTTTTAAAAAAATATTTAATATTACTAGCAATTTCTCCCATCCAGTGGACGACAGGGGCCTGGCCCTTTTGTTTTTTTTTGAACTTTTTCTACCTTAACACTTAGGGGTGTTCGTTTCCAAGGGTTTAAGTACTAAAACTAAACTTTAGTCTAAATTTTAGTTCTAGGGAAACAAATGAGTGGGCTAAAACTAGAGCTAAACTTTAGCTCTAGAGATAAAAAAGGGTTAAAAGTAGGACTAAACTTTAACTCTTCAAGAGGGGCTAAAGTTTAGCTCAAATTTTAGGAGCTAAACTTTAGCTCAAAGGAAACGAACACCCACCTCGTGTCAATTATATATACTTTTAACTTTTAAAACCTCATAAAACTTTTTATACACATAGAGTAAACATTTATGCACCCAATTGAACTTACAAAAGTCACAAAAGTTTCAGGAATTTTAAAATAGAAATTCATAAATTAGGCTACTTGTTAAGAACTAATTGAATTTTTTTACCATCTTAACCTTCTTTAAAAATTAAACAAAAAATCATCCAAATTCATTGTGTCATGAGAACTATCAAAATATTTTTTTATTAGCACAAATGAGTTGACATGTGAAATTATTTAGAGATGGTATATAGGGAATTATTGGACAATATGATTTCTTTTGCTCCCAATAGTTATTTAGAAACTCTCTAAACTAGTGTTTTGGGGCTTCTCTTTTACATAACTATTGGAGAAGCTCTTACCGCACATTATATCAGTAACTTCAACCAAAAGGATCAAGGTCTCTGGAATCTATATGGATGTGATTAACTTTTATTTTGTCATTACAGACGGCAATAGCCACCCTAAATAAATAACAGGTGAACAAAACTAAATATACAACAACCCACTTACAAAATAAAAGAATTTACCGCTCAGCTCCATCTTTACACCAACAAAAATTACACATCGATGGCTGCCAAGCGATGACATACTATGAACTGATTTATTATAGACGACAAAAGAAAAAAAAACTAAGACTAAGACTAATTACAGTTTGAATAATATACACATCTAACTCGTGAAATGGGACTCCATGATGCGCAATCGGATCCGTGCCAATTAGCACAGGGGCATACGGTCCAAGTCCAAAGATCACTTGGATGCCACATGGAGTAGACAAAAGCCAGACTTACCAGTTCAGCATTTTAACGGTCAGGAGCAAGAAGAAACTGGCGCCATCAGTCCAATATAATGCACATCACATCTTACTATGCCTGCGGAGCATTTTGTGAATCTTCTTCATTATTATTGGATGATGATTTGCTTGGATTGCTTATTGCAGGCATCCATTGCTCAGGAATCACAATAAAATAAGCAGACATTGCTTTCCTATACCGCTTCTTGTATTGCATTGGTGAAATTACAGTTGGAGAGGCATTCTTTGGCCCACCAAGAATGCCAGAAGACTTGACCCACGTTTCGAGGTGCTTGTCCCATGTATACTGCCTCATAAAATCAATAATTCCCAATACCAGTTCCTGTTTCTCATCATCAACACCCACAAGCAAGGAATAATCCATCACATCGATTCCCTGGAAGAAACATCGAGCTCATTAGTGTTTATATGTTTAAGGCTTTAAGATCAATCTGGCTTTAGTTCTACACCTAATTTTTATTTCCCACACCTTATGCACAACAGCCAAGTAGTCTACCTAGAGACATATTGCCTGTTGGAAAAAAAAAATTCTCTGTTGGCCTACAGTACAATATATGGTGTGATCAACAGGTCCTAAGACATGAAACAGTATATCAGAAACCTTAGAAATGCTCTAAGTGGGAAAGTCGATACTCAGCCATTATATTACTGACAGGCAAGAAACTTTAAGCATTGGCTGCAGGTCTGGACCCAAACATCCAAGTTAAGAATGGCCCTCATGGAATACATGCTAATATTCAGATTTTAGCCAAACATACAATCAGCTCATATTGCTATAAACATTCTAAAAAGGCACAAGTGAGCAATGCAAAGGCTTGCTTTTATGTGATTTGCTTAAGGTCCAAAAGATAGGTCAGTTGTGGGACCATGCAATTTTAAATGCCAAGGCAAAGTGGAAAAAAAGGGCAGAATCTAAAATCTACAAATTTACATTACAAAATAGCATATGAAAAATAACAAGAATTAAGTACCACTCAGAGTCACAGTCACTGCAATAGTACAACATACAAGAATTTGCAAAAAAGAGCAAAGATAGGTTTGACAAGTCATGCATATGATCAGCCAAAAGGATTAAACAGGAATGAGAGAAATTGACAGTACGAATGTCCAGTTAATGAATTATGATCACCCTCTATTGTATTAATAATAAGCCAAATTTTGATGTGAAAAATTTGTGATTATTGAAAAAGCCATTGATGCAAACTTACAGCTAAAAAAGAAGTATCGTTCCAAACAGCTCTCTCCAATAACCTCTTTGCCTTGTTCCCAACAAAAATCGGTGAAGTGGGCATCGCCTCTAGTAAGTTCTGGTCAAGAAGAACCTTGTTGCTCCCACTGGAATCTGCATTGTACCTTGACCTTGATGATCCCTTGAGATCATAAAGCCTGGTGATATTCCGTCCAAATAAAAGATTCTCCATTACCAGCAAATCCATTTTTGACTCCTTGCCGCCCTTTAGGTGCTTAATGGTAACCTAAGTAAAACCATTGCAGATGGACATATTCAGGCAGATATTCTGATGAATTCCCAGTAACAATGTTACTTAGTATAGAAAGCTTTGAGGGAAACCAGGGGGATAATCAGACCACAAGTCAAAGAAAACAAAGCACTAAAAGAACAAAATTTTAGTGTAATCTCCATCAAATTCTCTTATATTCAATGCTCAAATGACTTCTGGCGCTGTTATTTTGGGAGGCACCATCATCAGTTTAGACTAGACTAGATGTAAAGAATGACATTCTTTTCAAAAACAACCAGATTGACAGTAAGGTGTCTAAACAATGTTTATATATCCCGAACATCCTCCACAAGCTTTTGCCATAGAGGATCACAATGTTTAAAACGTCAGTGACACTATGATCATTAGGAAACGATTTAAGAAAATCAAGTGCTTGAAATAAATATTAGAAAAGTAAGTCGAGGTAAAAGAATGTGGAAGTCTTCAAAACTTTCTTGAAATCGAGATTGACATTTCTTGGATTGTACAGAGGAAGTATGTAACTGGGTGTGTGGTGTGGTGTGTGTTGTAACTGGGTTCTTATCTCACTTTCTTCTCTTAATATAATGAAGCGAAGTTTGGGAATAATCCCTTGGTGCTTCAGTGCGACAAGAAGTCATCGTCAACACTCAACACAGTTATTAATACTATAAACAATGACTGTACCAATAACACTCAGTAGGTCTTCATCAAGAGAAGTTTGATTGTGCCATTGCGGCATGGTTTAAGTTAGGCCATGGTATAGTATGTCAGGCTTGGTGATTAGTTAATTGACTGTTTCTCCAAACAGAGGCCCTTGTAAAAGTAGTATAATATGTAACAAGACGGCCATGGTAATAGTTAGTCTTCAATCAAAGAAGATACCCTGCGGCCTCGACTCTGGATAAAACCTTAGAACTATGGGTGCATTCAATGAAAGAAGTAATATTCCATTGTCAGGTGTCATATTGAAAACCGTTACATGGACAAAAAGAAGTGTTTACTGTTTTTACCATCTCGTCTACACGATTTGACAAAAAGAAGTGTTTACTGTTTTTACCATCTCGTCTACACGATTTGATTGTGTCTGATAAGATATACTCCCTCTGTTCGTCAATTCTTGTCGTTCGGAGTTCGGACAGGAGAAATGAACTGGAAAGCAACTACCAGGTGCTGTCTAAATGACAAGAATACAAGAACGGAGAGAGTATCATACTTGATAGAAGCAACAATGTTTTTGAATAAAGTTTCTTCTTGATTGCTTGAGTTATTTTTCCTAAATGGTGCCAACTAATATTAGAGGACCAAACATTGTTTTGAATCAATGGATGAATTCTTCTTGCAATGAAATTGTGATAAGACTGAAGTTCTAAAGAACATACCTGATAGATCCCCAAAATTTTTGCTAGACAAGTAGGACTTCCAGTGCCTATGGACTCTGATAGATATTTAAAATATTCCGGGCCAAACTTAAGGAATGATTCAAGTTCTGTCTTCGTGACTTGCTTTATTATAAATCTGTCATCCAAAGATTTGGCAAAAAATACATTGCTTTTACCACCTTGAGCTCCCCATTTCTTGCATCGACTAATAGACCTCACAAAATCAAGCTCAGATGGACAGCAAGACTTTCTAAGTGCTTCAAAGCTTTTTGCATAATAGCATGTCACAGTGTATTTCACTTTCCCAGGTGGCCCAACATCTTCAAAAGAAACTCTCAGGTGCACCTGATCAGGAGAAAAGGACCCTCTACCTCCAGACATTGCTGAAGAAAAATCATCAGATGATCCAAAATCGTCAAATAAATGAAACGGATTAAAATTTCCTGAATCATAGACAGGCAACTGAAGTGAAGAATCTGCACTGTCTTTATTTTTTATGCTCTCATCAGACATTTGAAAGCGATATGTGGGTGAAACAAGCGCATAAGAAATGACACTAGTTGGCTCATCATCAAATACTGGGATGACAGTATCATTTGCACCAGTCGGCAGAAAAAGTCTTGCTCCCCCTTGCTGTGATAGCTCACTAAACAATGTAATGTATACAGGAGTGTAGTCAGCCAAGGAAGCAAATGCCATTTCTGAACCAGATTTCGTATTCAAGGAATAATAAGATGTCATGTATGGCATCTTAAGCCATCTCAGTAAGTCTTCTGATGTATCTCCAGATCGGACAGATAAGGATGTACGGGATGGTACAATCTTGGCTTGATTTTTGACATCAACTGCTGTTCCTTCAGCTGAAGGTAGTGGCTTTGCCAAGTTTGCATCTGGAACTGGTCCATTTCCCCCTCTCCATTTCGTGTCCAGTGTGTCTGGGATATCAGTAGTTACTTGGAATTGTCCATCAGAAACAACCCTACGGACACCAACTCTGGATTCTTGACCATCCAGGTGAGCCTTGACGTTGGCGCTGTTGGCATGATTAAGTTTGGCCACCGCATCTTCCCCACCATGCAATTCTGCAACATTTCTCAAGCTATTTTCATTAGATTGATCTTCCTGGTTGAGCCCCTTATCTTCACCATTAAATGGACTTGAATACTGCTGCAAGTATCCTTCTGTTGAATTTGAAAGAATTTCTGTCACCTTAGAGATCTCTGATTTTGTGGTTGCATTAGGATCAACTGAATTATCACTAAGACCAGAACTCCTATTCCCAACCCTTAGACCTCCTAGTGCATCACGGTACTTGCCACCTGAATTTGCTATGAAGGTAAGTCGTCGATCCCACAAATAACATAGAAACAATAGCTGCCGCCTCAGTTTGTTAACTTCAAGAATATCAATGTATTGTTGTCCCTTTACCATATCCTTCTCCCGTAGGTTCTTTAATGACTCCTGGAGATTAATGCTCCAATAATCAGATTAGCTTTTTGTACAGACACGAGCGGGACAATAAAACATTAGACATGGAAATTCAAAACAACTGTACCGTAAATTCAGCTTTTTCTGCTAACAGGATCTCTTCCAACTCCACAATATTTCTTCTTAACTCGAGGGTCTTCAAGTTCCCATCAAAAGAACCTGTAATTGGCCTTCCATCAATGTCACGGAGTGCATTGAGAACTTGACTGAACAGTAGGTCAGCTGCATTATCAACCTGATTCATTAACTGTCAGCATCAGCATTCAGCACAATAAAGGCACAGATTGGTTCACAATATCAAGCACATTTTACCTCATTTGCTTCTTGTTCTACCCATTCCTGATGCTGGGACGTAAAATCAAGTTTTGGTGGTGGCAGAAACACAGAGTAAACCTTGATGGATGCATAACGGAAGCACGCAACCATTTCACCAAAGCTGAGATACAAACATGTAAACCATTTCACTAAAGCTGAGATACAAACATGTAAGGAACAATATTTTAGCAATTCAATAAGATAGAACAGAAATGAGGACATACCCATAAAAGCGAAGGCAATCCCTGTGAAGAGAGTGACCACAGCTTGCCACCCTACTTGCTGCCGCATGGTTTGAAAAACTAAGCTCCAAAAATTTACCAAATGACAAGCCCCAGGCAGCATCAGACATCACTACTCTTTTAGTTGCTGGAGGGAGGCCATTAACTCGTGGACAACGTAAGCATCTATGCCACATCCAAATTCTACCATCACGGTCACCAGGCAACTTTACTGAAAGTTTTCTAACTGATATTGATAAGCTGCCTTGGGGGTGGGCATAGCAATAAACATGAGCCTCTGGTGGCAGCTCGCAAGACTGACAAAGGTTGTTCTGAAGCAAAATATGAAAGTTAAAAAAAAAGTTCTAGAACAAATATAGATGTATGGACTTCTCAGTCTAACCTGATCAAATAGCTGGTCACGCAGAAACCTGCCTAAAGGTCTGTCAAAGTTACTGTAATACTTTATGCGAAGAAGGTGTGGCCGCTCGCATAAAGTTTCTCTCCAAACACAACGAGAGGACAGAGAAACTAATATACTCTGATTATCAGCAGGAGATGCCGGAATTTCATCCTTTTTGGTAATTGCATTGTCCTTTGAGCTTTCCTCGTCATGAGAAACCTGTACATTGAGAGAAGCAGCTGGTTTTTCTGCCATATTATCTCCAATACCAGAATCATTCTCAACAGACATCAAGTGTGTATTTGTAAAATGGTCAAGCAATATGCTAGAGTCATTAACAGGCTTATGTTTAGTAGTATCATTCTGATGTTCTTCAAAATGCATGTTGCTATTCACATCTCTAGTAAAAATGTTCGACTGCTGAACCAAGGGACCAATATACGATTGAGGAACCAGCAAACAATCAAGGTTTCCATTCTCGCTACTGATTTGAACAGATGTTCCATCACTACCAACTCCTGATCTTTGGTAGATGTTATTCTCAGGAGAGCACGCCGATATTGTTCGTTCCGTTCTCTTTATAACATTAAATGTCAGATCATCATTTCGCAAATCAAATGCTTGCATGTCATTATTTTGTGGTGAAGCACTAGGCATTGTCAAGATAGGAATTGTCGAGATGGATCTATCAGCACTGGAAGGTTTATCTGGCAAAGCAACGATAATTGGTGACTTGAGTGGGAGTTCTGGAAGGGTTGCACCTTCATCCACAAGAAAAGATGTTTCAAGCGCCAGGTGATAGGCTGCAAATATTCCATATTGCACAACATGCTTCACTTTTTTAAGCTCGTCACCATTAGCGCCTTTGAGCAAGATCTACAGAATTATGACTAGTTAGATATATATCCTGTGGCAGTAGCCTCATTATGTTTCAAAAAGATGTAATGCAGATATTTTATCTTCGTGTGTTGATAATGAGCTGATGTAATAAACCCTTCAACAAACATGTATCTACAGCAAAAACCAAAATGCACTTTTTGCTGAAATAAGGAAAAGTATCTTTCTAAGTTACAAAGATGAAATGCGGATAATTTATCTCCATGTGATCAATTACTAATAGAGAAAAGTATCCTGATAATTTTTCAGCTAGCCTACTGTCCTTTGTGATAGAATTTGCTGAAATGCTAAAAGGAATCCTTCTCATGCATTATGATTATAATCTCAGGCAACCTTGCAATGACCTCAAGGGGTTTTCCATTAGTAATATTTAAGTAGATAAAGGGAGGCTGTACTGCACAATATAATGAAAGAGAAACAAAATAAAAACGCTATAACCGAGACATCAAGTGTATCACTTACTGTACAACCAAAGGGTTTCGGACAGCCTTCAAAAAACATAAGGGTCTTCAGCATTTTCTTCCCAGCTTCCCCAGCAGTCCCATGCTCTTCAACATACTTCTCTACATGGAACAAATCACAGTGCCCAAGCTTCTGGGATGACAAATAATCAATCGAGGGAACTATTTGAGCACCAGTACATCGAGATATCCTTTCCAGCAATGGCCTTTTGATATTCAGAACAAGTGAAATGTTTTTCTCCAGAAATAAATCCTGAGCATAACGAGATACAGATTTCTCTACCAGTACAACACTTGGTTGGTACGCTTTGATCTTTGCAACTGCCATTTTCAAATAATCTGTTTCCTGGAGTCAAAATGAAAATTTATGAGAATGCATGCACTTTGTTGCATTCAACACATTTGTGTGAAAAGAGATTCACTGGTAATACCTGCTGCAGTAAAGTATCAAAACTTGAAAGCAAATTTGATACACGCTGATATTCGAGTGCACCGCCAAGAATTAAAATTCGTGGCTTTTCCTTTTTTGATGGCATGCGCCGATTAGCAACATTCTTTTTACAAACAACTCCCTTCACAACAAAACTGGAAATAAAGGAGTTCAGCAACAAAAAATAAAATCTCCAATGGAGCACAAAATAATGGTGGGAAAGAAAAACATAAAAGTATCCCGACAAAAAAGAAAAGCAAGCTCAACCAAAAGTAGCATCAGTGGGAATTTGAACTGGTAAGCCTACGGTTCACATAATCCATAAGGTAGTAAATATTAAAGCTCATATTGACGTAATAACCATCATGACATATCCGTTTACCTTTCACTCGGGTGACCACAAGCCAAGCATTTCACCTTAACATAACCACCAGGATCCATTCCACCTTCTTTGCTGGTATCTGGTTTCAAAAGAGATGCAGCCTCCCAAGACAACGAAGTAACTATGTCTAGCCAACTATCTTTGCCATTTTTATCAACCAATGGTACCTTTTCAGCCTGAAGAAGTTGAGAAACTAATGCCCGAAAATGGCCATCAACTATTTCTTTCATGGCTTTCTTGTGTTCCTCAGCCGATTTATCTCTACTTCGACAATGCCCATTGCCAAAGCTGTTTGAGCGTTGGTATCCCCACTCTCCCGTAGCATCCTCCCCCTCATCATCATCACATAAAACACCATCATGATCTTCCTCTTCATCCTCAGGTTCCGGAGATACCCAAAGTGAAATATTGTTTTCGAAGTCCACAGGTGGTTCATTTTCTGGTACTTCCATACTATACAAGGAAGAAGATCGAGTATTGCACTCGTAATTTTCGATGCTGTGGTCTTCATTCTTATCTGCTCCCAAGGAATCAACCAAGGTTGTTGTATCTTTCTTTGGTGATGTGGATTCTTTTGTGTCGTCAGTACAAACAGCTTGATGGCCATCAAAATGAACATGTCCATAATAGTTATCAGAGTTCTGCACTTGCTGTCCTTCTAAATCTGAGTGGAAAACTGTATAGTCATCATCTTCATCATCACTCCTGACACAAAATTGATGTCAACTTAGTGAAAAGAAAGCACTTTGTAGTCAAAATATAATAAGTGAACCAAAACAGGAGATGAAATGCCTTCAAAGTAACTTCATGGATTAGGCTAAATAACCTTTCTCTGAAGAATAAGCACGTTTTACTTGAAAAAAAATGGTAAAAGGAAATTGCATAAGCAGATATGGACTCAATAGCATTGCCAACATAAAAGAGGTTAAATAATGATGTTTTATAGCAATCAATTTAGATGGAACTTTCTCGTGACACTATCAGACATAGAGTCTAGTGGAGCTGCTCTAAAAGCATGCAACAGCAGGCATACTTTCTGGAGAAAATTACAGCAAATGTACTTACATCATGAGATAATATATTTGCTAAGACACCCCACCACATCTGGGGTTTGACGTAGCATCCATAGAGAAAATATCGTCACTTATCAAGTAAGTGCATCTTGTCCAAAACTAACACAACATGCAACAACATTTCAGAAGCATGGATGCAATTTTCTAATCGGCCAATCAATGCAGATACAATCTTCCTCCATTGATCATATTGTGAAAAGCTAGATTCCATTTTGTTAATGAACAAAGCACTAGGGTGTACCTGTTCAAGCAAAAGTTGAATGAATCTGATGGGTTGTCCACATAAGTTTCAGGCTCCATTCCCCCAGCAGGCTCCATCGTAGTATGCTGCTTCTCCGGATAGCCATCCTCCTCACCGCAGTTGCCTTCACCATGAACAGGCGCAGATGCGATGTCTGTGTAGCTGACATTCGCGTAGGATGACATCTGCCCGTTCGACCCCGTGCTGCTACGCCCCGTGGAGCTGGACTTGTCGCTTCCAAGGCTTGCAGCAGACGGCGACAAGCTCAGCACTGGGCTGGACGGCTGTGCCAGGTCCCTCCGCGCGGCGGTCTCCTCCTCCAGCCAGCGCTTGAAGCAGTAGTTGCAGACCCTGATCCTCTCGCCGTCCTCCCTCACGGCGTCCCCCGGCGAGCGGGGCACCGAGTTGGCCGTGCACCGGGCGCAGAACACGCGGCCGCAGTGGCGGCAGTGGTGGCGCCGGTTCAGTATCGTGAACTGCGCGTCGCAGTCGTAGCACACGCGGCAGCTCTGGTCCGGCATCCAGAAGTCCCTCGACAAGTCATGCGGCTGCGCTCCCGCCGCCGCCCCCGACGAGGGCGGCGGCGACTGCTCACCTCGCCGCGGCATCCACGACTTCACCGCACCGAACAACTCCACCAGCCGCCCATCCGGTGATCCCATCGCCCACGCCACGCACACGCGCACCACCACCGCCACCACCACCACCAGGCCCACCCCTCATGCTCAATCCGGCAGCGACACTTCCACCCGCATAATAGCTAGCTTCTCCAAAGCAAAAAATCGCTCCCACCTCCACGCCGCAACCAGCCCACCAATTCAGATCACTCACCTCGGCAGCACTAGCAACAGCGGCGCGGCGCGGTAGCAACTCACAGCGAAGATGAATTAGGCACGCCAACTCCGAGCTCGCCACGCGGAATTCGACGCGGCTGGATCGACGGGAAGCAACAAGGAATTGCGGCAGGGGAGTGATTTTGATTAAGGAAAGAGATTAATAGCTTGGTCGAGATTAGGAGGCGCTGAGGGTTCCAGAAGGGAGCCAGTAGAGCACGGGAGGCTGGAGGGTGCGGATTCACGGGGACGGGATTAGAAAGGGAGGGGAGATGGATTAACTGACGCGTCTCCTTGTTTTTTCAAATCTTTCTCGGGCGCTGGTCTCTTGGATTTAGGTTTTCTTCTCTCTATTTTTATTTTACTCTTTGAGGGCCTGTCTTTTTGTTTATTCCTTTTCTTGCCGCCATCGGCCTCTTTCTATCCCTTTTATGTCCTCTCACTATTTTTACAGGAGATTTGTTAATTTTTAGTCACCTCTTTAAAACTATTAGATGTAGATCCAATAATTTATAATTATTATACAAATAATCTTATAAAAAAAAATCAAAACTCAAAGGAACAAACATTAATTGAAAACTTTCAATCAGCTGAAAGCTAGAAAACATGTTTTTATAATAGTGTAATACACTTTCTAATTTCATTGGAGATTTTTCACAGATCAATCTTTTATATGTTCATTGATTCATATATTATCATAGTGTGGTATTTGGCAAAGTAAAACGACGGTAAGATTTTTTTTTAGTATTATTCTTACCCCACTTGCTTTGTTATTTGTTTTGTATTAGGAAATATTTTGTTTTGGGGGAGCCATGGGTGCTGTTAGGCTTTGTTTTCGTTACTTGCTTTTCAACTATATTTCAAGCTTGGTTAATATTATTGTTATTTGTTATTTAATTGGAAACTCCATATATTTCTCTTTCTTCGTGATGAACAAAATAAAGGTTTTTAACTACTTCCTTCGGATTTTATTTGTTGATATTGGCTAGTGCAAATTTGCACATCAATATTAACAAAATAAAAACCGGAGGGAGTAATATTTATTTTTACTTCCTTTGTGTATATTTGTATGAATGAAGGTAGAAGGATGTGTATATCAATCTATTATTCATTTCATGCCTTTTCCTGATCCTGCTAATTTTTTTTTTGAAACTGGTCCTGCTATATTTTCAAGATATTATGTACCCCACTTTAAAGATAAGGCTTCCAACTAATTTTTTTTGTTAATATTATATCAATTTATTATTCATTTTACAATAATACAATGAGTCCATGAACTTTTTTGTGTGTATGGAAGACGATTTTTGTTATACCAACATATTCTGGTTGAATACATGTCATTATTGAGGCTCTTAACAAGAAGTATTGAGGATTAGCATTGTTATTCTGTTGATATTTCTTATAAAAGGGGAAAAGAGATATTTATTGATCATCTAAGAATTAAAATTGCATGTGTTCTTGACAATACTAAGGAGATATCGTATGATTATGCGGACTCTTGTGATATACTATGCTTTTAGTATATTTTTACATCTAGAAATCCATGTACATAGAAAAGAAATAGAAAAGAACAGGTGTTATGTGTTCTTACCAGTTGGCAACATTCTAATTATGATATTTACAGTTTAGTTGTGATGAGCCGTCATGGGACACAAGGAGAATTTGAACAGGACCTCCATCAGCCACGTAAGCTCTCACAAGTCACAATGTCATGTTCAATCATTTATGCTGAATGTTGGACTTCATGTGGGTCCTAACGTGTTGTACTGGCGCTGTGGCGCACATGCACATCCTCTTATTAATTGTGAGTCTTTTCCCTGTTTAGACTTTGTTTGGATTAAAGAATATTTAAAGGAATTTTACAGGAATGTATTTCTATGAAAAGAGAAGTGATTAGAACGTTTGGAACAAACGACCAAACGAATAGGGCATTCCTTTCCGGAGAAAAGGCAATAGTTTGCATGCATTTTACAGGAACTGAAAAATCTACTCCGAGTGAAGGGAACACGTTGCTTGTGGCTGTTGCCTGTTAATCTCTCAATGCTACTCTCTCCCTTCAAACTGACTTGCTTTTGAATAGAAGTAGCATAAATAATCAGAGATGAGCAAATCAACACTTCAACATTAAAAACACTAGAAACATAAGAAACGTTAGGGTAGTTCGATGGCTATACAAAAATGTAAAATAGTCTAATTACTTTTAGTTAATGTACTAGGTGTTTCGAGGTTGTTTATGATATTAAGAAATTATATTGAACAATAATAATAATATGACTTCCAAAAATTCTATTTAGTTATAATAATATTTGTATTCCTATGTTTCTATTTCTACATTCTAAACATCTAAATTCTTTATTCCTCTATTTTGAATTCTTATGTTTTTCACACTTTTCAAATTACTATGTTTTTTTCGTTCCTATGTTTTTTTTATTCTTATGTTTTTCGTTCCTCTATTCCAAACACAGCTTTAGTGATGTTTTTCCTTTCTCCATGCACGTCTAGCTGGACACATTAAGCGCAGATGGTCTTCTAGTATGTTGCTATAGATCCTCCAGGGCGTGATGATTGGGCTTTTAAGTTCCTACAGTACACGCACGCTATATATTATGCGTCGATTTGAAGTTAAACTGGTATACATAAACATGCGAGAAATTCAGTTGACTTAAAATCTGGTTAATATATTTGCTTGAACTCAAAGCTCGGCCAACAACAAAATTGTACGCCGGGATGGTGTTGCTTAAAATAATTACCAAAAAAAAAACTCTGGATAAGTAGCGTGTCCTGTTCAACGTACGCACGCTACGCGCGGCGCAGGGCCTCCGTGAAGGTTGCTTTCAGGCGGGCCAGCTCGGCCGACCACGACTTTCCTTGGGAGATCTGCTGCGCATCACGCAATCAGGCGAGTACCAAACCACCACCACCACCACAACGTTTCTCTGGACCCAGAAAAACTTCATCGATGCGTTCTGCCTGCGCCACACGTGGTACTCATGCAGGCGCCCACATAGGACAAAGTTTGAATATGCATCGAACGTTCTCGATCCCGGTACATGATGGACCCATACCACGCAGCAGACTGATAAATATTCCTTGGATTGATTCAAAAAAAAATCCATGGTGGAAAAAAGGCCGTAGTATTAATCCATGTTTAGTTTCTTTCGGAAACAGCAGATCAGCTGCTCTTTGCCATTTCTTTTGCGGCAGGCAGTATGGACATCTTTTTGTATTGATATTGATGTCTCTTGTGGGTTGATGATTGATACGGAGGAGGACCATCGAGATGTCTTGCAGCCAGAGAAACGACATGGACGGCTCGAAAATGACGTCAATTACGCTTGAGTCTGTTTGTGGTGCCGAGAAAATTCCAGGACTTTACCACAAAAAAATTGTGGACCAAAACGGCTCCGTGTACAAAAGGGAATACGTAAAAGGGAATGACGCTTTGCTGTCCAGTAAATATTCACTAGCCAGTTAGCAAATTCAAAATAATGATGGAGCATATATCAAAATTGGGTCGGGTCAAGCCTCGCATCGGTTCAACTGATCATAGTACTGCATTCTTATGTAACCAACGTATTTGAGTTGTGACACCTCCTTAATATTCTCCGGTTGGCTGTTTACTAACCATAATTTCTAGGTATATCAAATTTGATGATGTATATGATGAAGGTAAGATGTTCGTTCAAAAGCTTATTTTTGGAGGGGGTGGACACTAAGTAAACAATGCTTAGGGAGATGTCAACCTCATTTTTGCTCCGGCCAGCATCTAATCCAATTTTGCATCAGTTACATCCAGATCGTGCCCCTTTTTGTGATATAATAAATTCTTTACTTTTCTTGCAAAGAAAAAAGATTTTTTTTAACATTGAGTGGAAATATGGGTACATATATATGTTTCAAACTTTTAATTCCAAATGTTTTCAAATTATTTTCTTCTCACGACGAAAATGTCTGGAAGATTATAAATGCCTTGCAAAATGTACTCACTATTTTTCAATTAATTTTAAATTTTGAGCTTTAAGGCGTATTTTGATCAATACTTCATGTATTGTTTTTGCATCATATTATAGATCAATGGAGCAAATAATTTTCTAGATATTCAGTATTTATACTATTTTTAGCATATTATTAATTCTAGAAAGCCAAATATATAGACACAAAAATGACGTGGAGTATTCATATCACATTATTAATTAACTTCTACCAGGTGAGATGTCAGTATAGTTGATAAAATGACGTATATAAGGTGAAAAACGGCGCTTTCACCATAGACTAGATGTGAACTCCGTGATTGTAGAAGCCCGCTGCCTAGACACGTTGACCCTCTACAGCTCCCCATCACGAAAAGTTCTAAACGTGGTGTTAGGGAGGTCACATGTCAGTATAAACGACTCCAACACCCCTAAACAAGAGCTCGAACCAAAAATGCTTCATCGTGTTGGCTAGCAACTACCCAAGATTTTACACTCGCAAGGGTCAGATTCGGTTGAGGTCACAGTTTGTAATGTCCAGGTAAAGACGACTTCCTCGGCTAAACGCCTAAACATCATTATCGCGCTGATGGAACCGGGTCGGAAACTTGATAAATATTCAAAATGGAATGGCTCCACATTTGTGGATTTAGTTGGGTTTTCATCCATCTTGGATAACAGGCCCAACAAGGCGGACAACATCTGAATTTCTGAATCAGCCCAATTGAATTGGCATCCGAACTGAAATCCACGAACTCTGCTACTATTCTGAATTCTGACTAGCAAAGTGCTAATGCATTGTTATGGACTTTTAATAAAAATAGAATATAACTGATAAGTGTTGAGTTTAATCACATATATAATTTATATTTTAGTATCAATTTTCCATTATTTTATTTTTGAAGAAAAAAATCTTTAAAAAATAAACAACTCAGTATACCAAGGCTTTGTCCATGAAACATTGATCAACTTTTGATTTAAGATCATCATTATACTCACGGTACTCCAAGCACTGACGCACAGGCACAAAGTACTGGTCCGCATGGGTTGAAAAACAGTTGAAAACCGACTGGTTTTCGACAAAACTGGTCCGGCTCGTTTTCAGGTTTATCGGAAAAATCGGACCTAGGTACTATAGCAAAAACGGTTTTCAGTCGATTTTCCCGATTTACCAAGCGGTTTTCAACGAGAAAAAAACCCCACTATTGTAACGGTTTTTGAATCCTGCTGGCCCGTGCTCGCCGCACTCCTCTACGTCTTAACTGTCACACGCTATTGCTCTGCCGCCACTGTTTCTACCACTGCTGCTTGAGCTCGCGAGGGAGCAGGCAATACTGCTTGTGGCAAACGGCCGGAGCAGTTGCTTCTGAAGGATCCTCTCCGTTGCAAGTGGCCATCAACAGGGAGCTCATCAGCGAGCTAGTGGAGGCGGTGGACTGGAACATGCAACGGACTTACGGACATACAATCTCCCCCATGCCCGCGCATATGTGAAGTGGACTCAATGGGACTCCAAACGAATTGGGCAACCCATGATGGCGCGTATGTGGCCGGTGACTCGCCAGGGGCATGTTGACGTGTCACGGTTGCCTCCGGGTTGAAATAAGATCTTTGGTACCACGCGTATGCGATGTGGCAGGCCGGAAAAAGGGCGGCTCGGTGCGCGTGGAGGAGGCCAAGGAGCGGTTCCAGGAGATCCAGGGCGCCTACTCCGGTGACCATCTCTCATCTCTCCCAAACTCTCTTCTGTTCCCTTCCCTCCCTGCTCATTATTAACAACTGCCGCCACCTGAGCCGCTGAGCGATACTCGATCCGAACAAACCAACTCATCATGCATCTCCTCTGTGTCACCGCTCGTGCGTGGACGCCGTGTTTTGTTTTGTTCCATCTTTGCAAGTGCTCTCCGACTCCAACAAGCGCTTCCTCTACGACGTCAGCGTCTACGACACCGAGGATGACGACGATGACGTACGTAAATTAAACCCACTCGATTGCTTCGGTTTGGTTTTTGAGAAAATTGGGTTACTGAGGGGTCATTGTTTCGATTAATTCTTGCTCCGTGTAATCAGTTGTCGGGCATGGGCGACTTCCTCGGAGAGATGGTCGACATGATGAGCCAGGCCACGCCAACGGTAATCACCAACCACTACTAGTACTAGCCTTCTAGAATATTCTGCTACTCGTATCTGCTAGTACAACGGCACAATCTGGACCGTGCGCTGAACGACGAGTGGCTGTTGCTCTATCTCACCTACCTGCAGGAGAGCTTCGAGGAGCTGCAGCAGCTGTTCGTCGACATGTTCCAGGACAACATCATGGCCGGGATCTGCGGCGGCGGCGGGCCGCCTCGTCGTCGGGCCAACGTGCCCAGTCGCAGGCCGCGTCGGTGTCGATGCCTCCTCCGGGGAGAACCACGCCGGCGTCTTGTAAACGCGGTTCGTCGGCAATGGGCTCCGGGAAGACGTCGAGGCCCGGTCGACCGGGTTTGAGTCCGGGGCTAGGCTTGTCCGGGTTCTGCTTCAAGGTGAGTTGACCAGACCAGCTTCCGTAGTATCGTTATTATCACTTCTCATTGTCATTGCTGATGATTAGCTCACACGTAGTGAGATGCGAAGGTACGTAAAGTAATTTGTTGGCAACTTTCAGCATGGCGAAGCGTCGTCTGTGCTCAAGCAAAACTCTTGCTGACACACGCACGTCGTCGGGGACACCGTGCACATAATTGGCAAATGCAAATCGGGAACAAGGTTGCTGAAATCTGCTGATAAAAGACTTGTAATCATGTGTTGTCTGTTGGTCACCGGCGTCGTTCAGGCCAACCAAAACAAAAAAAAATGCAGTCTGCACGCGAGTTTGTGGTTTGATGCTATAATTTAACTGTGCTTTTGTTATGACGTGCAGGTGAGACTGTCCGTACTGGGACACTGGAAAACGACCTGCAGTAGCACAATAGAGTAAAATCCGCTGCACCGGGCTCCTCTAAAGCGTCGCTATCGATGGCGTAGCTTCCGGTTACGCCAAATTCAGCAGGATAGAGGAGACATGCTACGCCCTTTGCCGGCCCCACCTCGCTCCAGCCGTTGCTCTCCCGCGTCGGCCGATGCTACTGGTGCTCCACCGCGCCGCTGAGAGGAGGGAGAGAGGCGGCGCCAGGGAAGAAGAAGGAGGGCGGGCCCAGCGGCACCACTGGAGAGCTCGAGGCGGAGAGACAAAAGGGGAGAGGCCGCCGAGAGTAGGAGCCCCGGATCCGCGCCCTGGCCGCCAGATTTGCGCCCCGGTGGTCGGATTCACGGCCCGACAGCCGGATCCGAGCCCTAGTCGTGGGGCAGGGCAAGAGAAGGGAGGGAGGCAGGCGGGCTCCAGTGGCGGGAGCACACGGGGGAGGCAGGCCTGACGGCGGTAGCACGCTGGGGAGGCGGGCTCGGTGGCGGGAGCTCACGAGGGAGGCGGGCCCGGTGGCGGGAGCGTGCGGGGAGGCAGGCCCGACGACAGGAGCATGGGGGGAGGCGATTCCGACGGCGGGAGCGTGCTGGGGAGGCGGGCTCGGCGGCGTGCGTGGGGGAGGACGAGGCAGTCCTCGGCGGCGGCGCCCGATGCGTGGAGCTCGGGAGAGAAAAGAGAGATTTAGGGAGGGAGGAAAGAGAGAGAGGAGAGAAAAAGGAGAGGGGAGAGGTTGACACGTGCGTTCCACAGAGGGGTAGTTGATATAGAGGATCTGATATAGAGTACGATTGGTGCGGGAGAAAAAGATATGAAGGAAAGATTTTTGATAACTAGAACACATAGAAGATGGATTTAGAGAAATATGAGTACAGTCAGTCTAAGCTGAGACAAGACACAGGCAGGAGCTATCATGGGTCTACGACATAACCGGTGGAGAGGGAAGAAGCGGCAGGAAACAGAGGCTGTCCACAAGCCGCGACGTCTCCCGGCGGCTTCTCACGGCAGAGCAGAGCGTCATAGGAGTAAAACGGCGACGGTTCTCAGCCTAGGACACCGATTCTTCCTGATTCTCTTGAGGTCCAAGTGTTGTAGTTTTGGAGATTCAAACACACGTTCAGCAAAGAGAGGCTGGATGCCTTGTTCAACTTATTTCCACCTCGGCGATCGCTTCAAGCTGAGAGCCGCACGAAACGAACCTTGGGCAAATTTTTGGTTGGATCCGTCGTTCGACTTGGTTGCCGGTCACCTTGCCCCATGGTGATCGCTTCCGGCCCATGAAAAATGTTCAAATATCACAAAAACATCAATGTGCAATCATGATATTTACGTGGATCAGAGAAAATTTATTGTGAAATCATGTAAAGTTTTCAAAAATGGATTTATTTGCCGGAACTCCTGAAATATGAGTTTTTTCATAACATCTGAATCTGACTGAATACCCTCCAGCTGAGAAAGCCGTGTAGACCGTAGTTTTTTTTTAAAGGAAAAGCCGTAGATCGCCGTGGCAAGCGAGGATGGGATAGGCCGAAAGCGATGAACATGGACCAAGACTCCTCTGGGCTATACCGACGGGCGAGCCCAAATCCTGCATCCGGGATTCGAGCACGGTTTTCCCTTGTGGGCCTCAACTTATACAGGTGCATGACCTGCTTGAAATCTGTGGCTTCTTCTGGTCAGCGCATCTGGCTTATTTAGGCTTAATTCCGTCTACTGCTGCTGATGACTTTACATCCTTTTAGAGCTAACTGTAAATATAACTGTTGTGTGAGCCTTGTGTTAGCAACTGCAAGTCTTGTGTCGAATGGTTGCTTGCCAGATATTACTTGTTGATCGTGCTGAATGCATTTGGAGTCGTCAGTCCTACTTGTTGATTGTGTTGAATGCATAGTGAACTGTCGGTCATACTTGCTGATTGTGCTGAATGCATATTGAATTGTCAGACATACTTGTTGATTGTGCTTCTCATGCTTGTCAGACATACTTGATAAATTTCTTCTGAATGCATAAGGGCACACTTCAATTCAATCAAGAGAATAATTGAAATGACCACAACATACTTATCGCCATACCGGTGTTCCCGTATCGGTGATTCTTAGGTTGTAAGTCTCCCGGATAAATACTTAAACCTTGAGTGTATTGGTGTCATGGTGTGGGTTATAATCAAGAGATCGGAGGAGAGCTAGAGGGGAGCAGAATAGGTTGTTGGGATGGCCGAGACAAACTCTAATTACTGGGCGACGAGACCACCAACGTGGTGTCACCGACGCGCAACATCATCGCCCCCATCGTGAGCAAGCTGCACTCCGCCAGCAGCGACCTCCACCGCCGCTGCGTCCTGTTCGACTGCGCCCCATCACGCTCGCGCCGTCCGGCGACGACATCGAGGCGGTGGCGCTCTACGTACGGGTACCTCGTCGCGGCGGTGGTCGTCTTCATGACCGAGGCCGGCGAAAGGGTCCTGCCTCTCGAGCAATTCATCGAGCTTCCCATCATCGTTCCCACACATGTCAAGGTGCGTTGTCCAGTTCGAGTGTACCCAGTGGCGAAGCTTGAGCAAAGAGTCAGTGAGGGCCGGCCTTACTAATGCATCACAAAATCTCAACAACAGTGCTAAATTACTATTCACTTTAGTGTTGTTTTGCAGTGGCCAGGGGGGCCATGGTCCTAATGGCCACAACGAAGCTTCGCCCCTGAGTGCACCTATGAGCTCTGCAAGGCAGGCATCAGAATGCATCCATCCAGGCAGCTGGTTTTTTCCGTTCGCCGACTCGCTGGTCCGAGGCCCTACACGATGGCAGCCTGTTGATGCATGGCCACACGTGCACCAAAGGTCCGTGGAGATTTAAGAGTAATCGATCCTCCGCTGAAGCCAATAAGAGACGATCAGTACCCGATCATGCCAAATGGTTCGCACCCTTGTAAACATGCTGCTTACATACCACCTATGTTGGTGCTCAGTAGTAATTTTCGCTGTAGTTGTGCTTGTGAGTTATGAGTTGGATGCGACAGTTAGGCCTGCAAGCGGCACAGAATAGGCCGCAACACCGCTGGGCCGTCCCGCGCCACAACCTGCAAACGGGCCACAACTTGACCCGTTTAGAGGAAACGTGACAAGTGCGGCGTCCCGCGGCTGCCCGCGGCGCCGCAAACACCCGCTTCGCCTCGCCAACCCTAGGTGCCGCCGGAAGCCATGGCGAAGGCGAGCCAAGCTGTCGTGTCGTCGGACGTCGTGCGAGCGGGCCGGGACGCAGCAGGACTTCCTCCGTCTCGTCCCCCGCCGTCAAGGACGCGTCGCACTCCCTCACCCTCTCATCAAGCAACATCACCATCCCTCACCATTGGCTCTTCGTCTGCCTCATGTTGTCGGCACCCTCTCCGGCGCCGCGCCTTCCTTCTTCGACCCCGCGTCCTCCTGCTGCGCTGCTGCACCCTCATGTAGCTTCTCAAGATCCAGCAACAGCAATGAGGTCAGACGAAGACAAGCAAGCACACGAGCTAACCAATCTCAGCGGCCACGCTCTCACGTTCAAGGTAATCAGACACTCAAACTTAGGCTTCTACTTCCTGTCTCATTGCCTAGTCTGTTCTGTCACCAATGGAATCAAAGCAGATGTAGTCTTAAGTTACTCCTGTCATCTATTCTCTCAACGACACATTGCAATTTGATTGATTTATGTATTGTTGCAGATGTTCATTTTATCTTCACCTTACCATACATATAAGACCTCCTTTGTTCATGCTTATGACTTTATCATAGCACACACATCGAGCATTTCTGAACAAAAACTCTGTTGAATTAAGTAAGTGAGATATGATTATACTAGGAGCATTTCTGAACAAAAACTCTGTAGGAGCATTGAACAGAGTTACTAGGGCTCTGCAATGTTACTTATATTCCGAATTTTAACCAATTAGAGTTTCCTTTAACTAGTTAGGTGGTTATTTCTCTAGTGTAAACTCTGGATGGAGGTGAAAACAACAACTTAGTGCTGGAGATTGAGAACCTGTCACCCTTGATAAGTTCAACTTAGTGCTGGACATTTGTTTCCAATGGAGATTTAGTATTGTGAAAAGTATATATCTAATAATAATAGCATTGACTTTGACTTAAGGACTGCTAAACTGTACTTAAGAAATCGCATGGTGCTGTTGCGAGTCAAATGGTTCAGACTTCATTCAGCTACCGCCTATGACCATCAGCATTTGCATTTTTATATATATATCAAGCTAAATCCTGAACAGGTTGTCACTGGTTCATGTTACATCCTTTAACTCACTTATTATGATGCATCCCATTATTATCATTTTCTATAATGTTTGTGGGCTGACAATAATTTCTCATTACAATTTCAGTTACCTTTGCAAGTCTGCTAGACCGGAGGTGTTGCTGCTACTGATGATTTATTGTTTAGTCTGGACTTGAGGCTCAAAGTAAATTTACGGCTTGCAGTTGGAAAAGGAAGCCCTGACACTAGTTCGAGATAAAATGATTCATGTCCAAGCCTGCAACATAATTAAACACTTGCGTGTCGTGTGCGCATTAGCTGAACATTGTACAGTTTGCATGTTTCTTTGAATGTTGTTGTTCTGCAATGAAGAAGTGGTTGTACATTGTACTAATTCATTGTTCGTTACGCTACTTTGGGCTGCTTGTCTCAACTTTCTGGTCCACTTAAGCTGGCCGATGCGTTCGGTTTAATTGTTTGTTACTCTGGGAATTATAGTTTATGCCGGATTGCCGGGTCTAACTTTGGCCAATTCATAAATAAGTCGAACTAACCATAAACTGAATGATTGCATCATGTTGCTGATTATGGTAGAAAATAATTAATTTGTGGATCTTCTATATTATTTTAAATATGGTGTTGTTGTGTAAGTTTACTCAGTTAGCAGTTTTACTTTAATCTACTGTGTTGGTTTGGGGACAGCGGCCAGCAACAGGCAGTATTTTGCAGCGAGCAGCGGCAGCGCCGAGCTCGGAGACATCGACAGTGGTTCCCTACCGTAGAAGAACTAATTCCTAGTGATACATACTATCGGTGAGAAAAAAAAAGTGATCACCAGTTGAAGTGCGAGCATATGGGTGGGACCTGCCAAACAAGCATCAGTGCAACATCTAAAAATACATCATCGTATTTCAATTAAAACGTAAATTAGACAACAACAAGGTACCACGAATAACCATTGAAGGTATAAAAGATCTTTGGCATGACGATGACTTGGTAGCATACCACTGAACATTAATCACTCAGCCAAATAGTGACTGAACCACATGAAAAACAATCTATAGAAAGCTAGCAAAACTCTCACGAGGAAGAGATGCGAGAAAGCAATGCAGAGTTCATAATTTTATCGAGCAAGTTGTGCCGGTCGGATATTGTAGCCACCGTCCCCATCAGTTGCCCACACCAAAACTACACCTGTCCAGTATTGCCCTGCAACATCAGGCACAAGGAAAGCTATCAGCATGCAACAGCAGAATAGAAAAGTAAGTGGGAATTCCACACCACAAAATTATGTATTAATACAAATTGATTAGATAGCAAAAAAGAGTAAATTTCATAAAACCCCAGTTTTCATGGTCTTTATGTCATAAAACCCCAGATATTTTGACTCGTCTCACATAACCCCAGGTTTTATGGTCATATTGTTTCATACAGAGCGGATTTGGCGCCCAGGTGGGCTCGCGCCCTGGACATCCATGCCGTCCACACTTTGGACATATATCGGATTCGGCAAACCAACTAACCAACGTTTGTGGTGCCTGTTAAGATTTCTTTTGGCCTTTCTTTTTGTCAGATCGATGTGTGGCTATAGTGTGGGAGTCAATGTTACAGTTGTAAGGTGTGACAGGGATCAATGTCAGAATCTTAGTCAGCAACAATTGTCAGAAGGCAACTTGGGAGGGGTGTGATAGGGCATCACATGGGTGGGGGAGGGAATAGAGGGGTGTACTGCATAATAAAACAATCAGAGCGGATTCGGTGCCCAACTGGACGGGCGTCCCATCTATCTCTATCGTTGATCTGAATAACTTGATCTGCCACCATTACAGCGGTGACAGTGCTGTTAGTGACTGTATCGTTTAGTAACGATCACAGACAAGCTACTGTACTAACGGATGCAACTGCAAACGTACATTTACTGGAAAGGAAATATCCTCCAGAGGAAATTTTATACCAATCCAAAACCTATAGCTTAAAAGTTAGGCTTATAAATATACAGCTTGTACAACAGTTCGAACACCAGGAAGCTTCGCAACTTGTAACAATTGTACAAAATGGACATCGGTGTTATGACTAGGTCTTTGTTGTTTCTCTTGATATCTTTGGAACGCCGCATAACTATCGCTTGGCAGCATGGTGATGTAGAATTTATCTGTTTTGTGATGATCATAAACATCCTTACTGTCTTGATCTGTAACATCATCCACGAATTACATCATGCGCAACCTGCTAGACGACAGAAACTAAAAATGATATTCTGGTTGTTGACAACTCTTTTGAACCTTGCAGTAGCTTCGATGGGTTCCTCTGTCATAATCAGGATGGCTTTGGAATATTCATTTCCACACCTCGGTCTTCTGCTTGTGTTTTTCATTTGGATGTCATTTATGGGTAACAACATATTTACTTGTTGGATTATAAGTGTAAACTTGTAATTAGTGATGTAATTTACAATAAAGTGTTGAGCTTGTCGAGTATGTAATTGTTAATATTAATATTATGAATAAATGATATATGTTATGTTTGTCACATCACTTGTATAAATACAATTTACATATATTATGTTAGATCTTTTGATGCTGTATACTGTAGCAATGGCTTATTGTTTCTTAAAAAAAAGAATCTATATCAAATAACTAAAAAACAAATAATGATCAAATTTTCATAAGTGCAGGACATGCCCACTAGACCACACAACGCTGAAATGCCATGCTTGATTGGCCTCTGCCAGCTTGATCAAATATGAAGTTATAATTAATAATTTTAATCAATTGTACCTAAAGCTTAGCATGATGTACTTAAGAAACCTTCTTTAGATATGCTATTCCTAAACCTTAGGTGGTAGTAACATTTTGATTCATATGATACAAGAACTAAACAACTGTCATGCCTTTCCTAAACCTTAGGTGGTAGTAATTGTACATGTATTGATAAAAATGTATAGATATTTTGGAATTAGAATTAACAAAAACAGTTGTGAACATCAAAGTAGTACATAGCATTTATGTTTTTCAGAATAAAATCAAACATTAAAATTGGACTTTGTGAACAAAATTAATGTCCCAGAACATTCACAAAAAAAAAATGTCATGTGTATCTCATATGGTATTATTGGTCACACAAGACTAAAGAGTCAGCTGTTATTTGTAAATGTGTAGATGAAAACCGGCTTGATCAAATATTTGCACACAGAGCAACTAAATCCTTGTTCCATATTCAGATACAAATAGCATATAGCACTAATAACAAAGTTCATACATATATATAGATGTTTGATAATTATATATATTAGACAAATCATGTGGTCATTGCCATGTTCAGGACACAGTACATAGTAATTATTCTTATTCCATCTACGGTCAAAGAGACATGTTTTCACTACAATTACCAGGTGCCTTTCGCCATAGCCAAATCGTGTTCAAGTAGCTTTATGTTCTTCTTCAATGTATGGATTTCAGCTGCCATGCTCTCCTTCTGTTCAAATGCTTTATAGAACAGTCCCATAATTCTGTTATGCTTTATTGCCAACTTATCGATTTCCTTCTCCCTTGTGTCAATTTTATCTTGCATGCGTCCATACTTTTTTTTTGTATGTCTGAGTTCATTGTACAATTCAGAATTGTCAAGCTAGGCATCACTGTAAATATCATAGACATAATATAACTTTTGTTCTAGTTTCTTAACCATCTTGGATGCATTACAAATCTTTCTCATCTACCATGAATTAAATATAGTCACAACATAAAAATTAGACAACCTAGAAACCTTTCAACTTCTTTAAATAATATAAGTCACATTATAATGTCGTTGCCATCTCTTCTCACTATCTTGACTCAAACTGATTGGTTGGCTTCTATATAAAATATATATTGGATGACCTTCCAAATCAATGAAATCCTACTAAAAAAAGCATACCAACATAGGTGAAAGTAAAAATAAAAACCTAACTGTTGCGTGGATGATTCATTAGGATTGAAAAAAAATGTTGTCACGAAGTCTCACATTCTAAATACTTCAAAGTAGGCGAGGATGCACCTTGGAGTGGGACCTGCTCTAGTTGTCGATGGTGTACTTGACCTCGCGACCCTCCTCATCGGAAGTGTGGCCGCCAACACTGGACTCCGGTGATGGGGTGGGAGATGAGCGACAGAATCTACCTGTGGCGTCCCGCAGGCGATGACGTTCTTTAACCGATTTCCTGCCCTGATTCATCATCATCTCGATGAGGGGGAATGCAGATCCGCGTTGATTTGGAAGTCGATAGGTTTGGTACAGATATGAGGTGGGGGGTGGGGGGGCTTCGTGCGGGGGACCAAATGAGTCACGGATGTACTTGGCTAAAGGGGCCAATGAAGAAACTTGGGTAAATAAAAAAACGGAACACACATATATAAAGAGCAACTTATTTGTTCCAAATTATTATTGAATATATTACCAACTCACACTTACAATACTTAGTTCAAGGCACATGACAGAGTGTCCATAATTATAACTTACACAAATATGAGGAGACTATTACATAAAATAGATAACTTATTTATGCATGATGCACACATTGAATGATCAAATATAGCATCAACGTTTCCGGAGGCACTTAATTCAAAGGTTCAACTGTCTTGCAAGCGGCTATTTTTTCTGTAAGAAAACGTCTCTGCCTCATGTTGTCGGCACCCTCTCCGGCGCCACGCCTTCCTTCTCCGACCCCGCGCCCTCTTGCTGCGCTGCTGCACCCTCATGTAGCTTCTCAAGATCCAGCAACAACAATGAGGTCAGACAAAGACAAGCAAGCACACGAGCTAACCAATCTCAGCGGCCACGCTCTCGCGTTCAAGGTAATCAGACACTCAAACTTAGGCTTCTACTTCCTGTCTTATTGTCTAGTCTGTTCTGTCACCAATGGAATCAAAGCAGATGTAGTCTTAAGTTACTCCTGTCATCTATTCTCTCATCGACACATTGCAATTTGATTGATTTATGTATTGTTGCAGATGTTCATTTTATCTGTGCGTTGGAATTTGATGGACTGTCACTTGCAAATGAGTTAACTGAGGTATATATTACCTACAAATATACTATGCATGACACTTAATTCCTCTCAATCAATAGATCTAACATATATTTTTTTGTCATAAGGGTCGGCTGCTAAAATTCTGAGATGAGTTACTATACCGGATGCTGTGCTTACCAAGTAACTCAGGACAACTACCAACCATCTGTCATCAGCTGACTTCTACTTAAGGACTATGAATAAGAAGTGACAAAGGTGTAGGCATGAATAAAAGACATGTTTGAATTATCTACAGATGTGTGGTATATCAATTGTGTTGTTGTAGTGTTAATTCTGCTACTATGTGAGAGTTACCCTCGTCTTTGAACCGATGTAACATATATGGTTTGCTGGAAACTAGGAAATAATAATACTATTATTTCAGTTTTATGTTTGAATTGTCTATGGATGTGTGGTATTCGAATGATTTGTTTTAGTGTTCATTCTGGTACTATTTGAGAAGCTACCCTTGTCTTTCAACCGATATAACTTATATGCTTTCCTTGAAACTTTGACCAAATAATACTATTATTTCACTTTTATTCGTGGAAGTGTTAGTATTTAGTATGAAGCTGGACATTGATTAGTGTTATGTAAATAATGGTTATGGCGCATGAAAATAATATTAGTCTTCTTTCAATTTTATTATCGGAACTGTTAGTATTTAATATGAAGGTGTGGATTGATTGATGTTATGTGGATAATGGTTATTGCGCTTGAAAAAAAGTTAATGACGTTATATTGGACAAGATCATTTGTTGCAGTATTTGCATACTTTTGGCTGTCCGACCGATCGTGTCGCATCAGCAACATAGAGAACCATGCATCTTCCAACAGTACTAATAGTTCCTTCAATTCAGTTGAGCATGCACTCCACTAGATAATTTCAACTTTTTATACATTCAAATATAAAACGGTAGTTCATCCATTAATACAAAAATATTATTAACTGGTAGATGAACTAGTATTCAATGAGATATAACTAGAACTAGTGCATTATTTAGTATTACAACACTCAATGAAAAAGACAATAGGGACACAAACAATACACAAGCACACACTATTCTCTAAAAAAGGCAACCCAGATGAGACCGTTGAGGAATTCCTTTTCTGCGTTTCATCCTACAACTTTGTATGGTGTCAGTGGTGGCTGCATATTGACAATGGACATATCCAGTCATACATTGAATTGAGCAGTAGCTATAGTCCCCAATCAACATATGCGAGCATCGCTCGCACCTATTAGTAAATGGAAGACCATCCTTTGTTCCTCGTTTAGGTCTCCAGTTGATGAAAACAATACGATGGCTATTGATAATATAAGTCTGGATCTTAGATATATCTACTAGTAACTTTATTTCGTTAACTCTAACCACATTGGAATATGATGCCCGACGTATCTGAATAAAACGATGATGCATGTGTGCTTCTCTTGTACATCGAAAAACAAATAACTGGATGCATTCCATATTTCTTCGCAAAGCAGTCAATACAGAAGATATTTCTTTCAGTGAACTTATCTTCTAAAAGATGTAAATTGCACTTCCCAAAGAAGCTGGACTCAATCATCCGGTGAACCCAAGAAGGGAGCATATTGCAATTTTGGTGAACGATTTGATTAGTAGTTTCTTTGTATAAATAGACCACTTGTTTTGTCTTGCACTGAGAATAAGTTGAAGTCAAGCATATTGTGGAAGAAATCACAATAAAAATTATCTAGTGTAAATGAATTAACATGCAGAAGATTCATACCAGATGCTGATGATCAATTGATTCCTTAGTAGGAGACATCTATTTTAGCACGCTTCAAATTGACTGATGTCCAAATACTTGGATTGTTCTGCCTTTCGCAGTGGAAAGCAGATGAAGTAAGGATTTAGAACAGTGGAAAGTAGAGCACATAAGGTGTTAGAACAAGTGTGAAAGCTAGATGCTTTGTAGATTTATATAGAGCAGTTGTGATTCTTGTGAAACATAGATATTACAATTTATTTGTGGACTGCTAAATTTGTTCAGCATATAAACTGACAACTGAGGTAGTTTCCTTTGTAGCTTTTTCCAACAAAGGTTTCGGTTTCACAACACAGGTAGGTACTAATTGATGACATTCTTCTAACAATGGTCTTCAAAACAAACGTTGTCACCACTGATGGTTTATTATAACATATTCCAGCACAGGTAATACAAATATAAGGTTCATTCAAATTATGTTTTCTCTACTACCAGTAGAACCAGAACAAGTTATTTATATGGGCAGTATATTTGAAAAACGGAATCACCGAACAAGGTTATCATGTCCGTTGAATTGTTGATTTCTTGCATACCTGGAACATCATAGACAACTTCCTTATTTATTTCGTTATTTTTTACAGGCATATGCAACGTACAATTGTCAGTTGAAAACATATCAACTACTGACAATTGAATGAGAAATAATGCGACAGATATTTATTGGAGTATGTAGGTCAAAGTTTAATAAAAAAATCATTTGATCCAGAAATATTTGAATTTCCATATTTTATAGCATTTCATAATTTATTATGTTCGATTGATATTCCAACTTGAAAAAATATTATAACATACTGGACATTGTAGGACATCGATAATGAATTGCTTGCTAATTGCCCAAATATTATACAATACAACACTGTCACCATTGTGCAGATGGTTAGTTCATGTAAACAATCCATTTGAATATGTAATATATAAATGAGTTGTAAATAATTATAACATGTAACTATCATGCAGACACAAGGCTCACATGTTTACGAAGAACTAGTGAAAACAAAATTGTGCAGTTAAAAACAATTGATCCTCGTATTACTGAATGGGCTTCAAGGTATACAGGATACTCAAATATAAGCGAGACTGTCTGTTCAAGAAGTAAGTATTATTTTTGAATGAATAAAAAATATATCATTTTAACTAGTAACTGATTTATTTTTTTGTTCAATCCAACAGCTGACTGGATAGCAGGAACATTGCAGCTGATGAGGACACAATTCTATATATGCAAACGTATCAACTTAGTTACAGCACAAAAGGCCAGATTGTTGGCATTGACAAGAAACTCATGGACAGTTCCACCTATATATGTTTTGAAGGTCATCACAACTAATGCTACAGAGTGCTTGGTAAGTATTACTGTAGTATGAAAAAATTTCATGACATTCTTGTATATGAACTAATAATATTGATTTGAACATAGGTTTTGCCACGAGCGTACTGTGAAAGCTGGATGCCTAGAGGTGGACGAGATGTCTTATTGACATGGGCCAACGAGTCTCTAGAATTTAGGTGTACATTTCGCCTACATAAAGATGGACGTGGAAGCATATCAGCTGGCTGGGTTCAATTCATATGCAGCAGGGCAATCCAACAAGGTGGCGTAGTAGCATTACAATTTCAGCTTCCATCAGCAAGTGGGCCAATTAGAGCAATTGGATACAAGATATGATCTATGAAAAAACTTTGTACCTATTATCTGAAATAAGCACTATGATAAATAAAGTATGGTAATGACAATAAAGTATGGTTAGTATCGTAAACAGAAAGACAATTCATGTAAATACGTATAAAGTGCATATACTATATTTAAAGTATAATCATTACAGTGGACAAGTATTTGTACTTTATTTTCAGTTAATTTTAGTTTTACTAAGAATGAATACAAAAAAATAAAACACATGAATCAATGTTTTCATCAACAGGGGAAAAAGTGCGACCTATTTCATCAAAAGGGGAAAAATAAAAATTAAACCAAATACATCAAATGAAAATGCGATATTCAAACGTGTTTTCAAATTTGTATCTTAAATATTGTTTATAATGGGAAGTATTGAAATAGAAAAGTGCAACCTATTTGAACATCAACAGGGGAAAAAAAGATGAATACATCAATGAATGGGCCTGAATGAACTGAGAGACGGACTTAACCCAACAGGCTTTTGGTCTTGAACCACGAATCTGCTTCATATGGATCGTGACGGGCCAGGCCGCAGGACGGCTATTCTGAAGGACTTGCCAACCAATCAGTTGCAGTTTTTTTTTTTTTTTTGATGATAAAAAAGCACCTGACAGATCGGTAGCCCAGCCGCCCAGTCACCCGTCCCTAGCAGAGCGCTAGCAACCCGCAACCTTATCGACTTCCACAGCATCGCGCATCTCAAGTTCCCACCGCGGAGGCGACGATGACGCGGGCCAAGCGATCTGGGCAAGCACTCCATCAGGTTCGGGATGCCAGAGGTAGATTCTGTCGTTCCTCTCGGTCTACCTCTGCAACAGAGATTAGTGTTGATGTGAAGAGTTCCGATAATGAGGTGCGCGAGGTGAACTACACCATCGACCAGCAGGCCAGATCTCCCGTTCCCACCGCGGAGGCCACGTTGAAGTGGGGCAAATGATCTACTCAAGCAGGCCATCATGTTCGCGATGACGTAGGTAGGATGTATCATACATCTCCGACTCGTTTGACGGAGAGTAGTCATGATGTCCACAATTCCGATGACAAGTTGTGTGAACTGAACTACACCATGGTCGACAAGGGCGAGTCCTCATCCAAGGTGTATCTAAATGCCCATACATGCAGGCATCCTGATCTGTAAAAGTGAAACGATATTAGAGAGTTCCAGATATCGTTATATTTGTACTCGATGAATAATTTTGCATAATCTTAGATAACCTACAACTGTATTATACTGAAAATAGTGTGCATATAAATATTACATGCTTATTATATATTTTTTCATCGGTGAACAATTTTGCATAATCTTAGATAACCTGCAACTGTATTATACTGAAAATAGTGTGTATATAAATATTACATGCTTATTATACATTTTGAACTCGATGAACAATTTTGCATAATCTTTAGATAACCTGCAACTGTATTATACTGAAAATAGTGTGTATATAAATATTACATGCTTATTATACATTTTGAACTAGATAAACAATTTTGCATAATCATAGATAACCTGCAACTGTATTATACTGAAAAATAGTGTGTATATAAATATTACATGCTTATTATACATTTTAAACTTGATGAACAATTTTGTATAATCTTAGATAACCTGCAACTGTATTATACTAAAAATAGTGTGTATATAAATATTATATGCTTATTATACATTTTATTTATAGTACTGGCAATTTCAGTTTACTTAAAATAATGTGTATGGCGATATCCATATGCTTGATGTGGACACTCAAAACAATTTCATATTAGTTGACTGATTTATTTGCTGACAGATGAGAAGGAAATGCAATGGATGCAAGGTTGTCAAGAAACTTCAGAATGATGTGAACAAGGTCCTTGATCTTTACAGTGCAACCCTGAATCAGATATCTGACTTGGAAAAGGAACTGAAACTAACAAAGAAAAAGTACAGAGACATACAGAAGAAATTTCATCACATGAAGAAGGAGTTCAATAAGGTGGCACTAGAGTATAAGGAAGCTATTGAAATGTTGTCCAAAGAATATAAAGAAAAGGATGCCATGACTGTTGAAATCAAGAAGTTGGAGAGGGAGATAAAGACACTTGAACAAGAAGTGGCTAAGGCGAAAGACATATGATAAGAGTAGTCAAATCACTGCAGTTGGTACGCTGATAATGTAATCGTTATTACTATGTAGCTTGTTCTAATCGAATCAGAAACTCTTGCTGCTTGTGTTATTGTTGGATCCTGACCAAACAATATCAGTATTGTGCAGAGTCTATGTAGCTTGTTCTAATCGAATCAGAAACTCTTGCTGCTTGTGCTATTGTGGGCTCCTGACCAAACAATATCAGTATTGTGTAGAGTCTATGTAGATTGTTCTAATCGAATCAGAAACTCTTTGCTGCTTGTTCTATTGTCGGCTATTGACCGAACAATATTGATAAATACAAATATCCGACTTTATGGGTGTGTTTGGTTACCTGGCTCAGTCTGGGCCTGGCTCGAGGGTAGATGCAGGCCGAGCAGAACCAGGCTCCACAGATGCAAGCCAACGTGTTTGGTAGGCTGATTTGTTCTTAGCCTGGCTCGACTGGGCACGTGTTTGGTCGACTGCAATTCGCTTTGGGCTGCATGCATGGGTGCACAAAGGCATGATTGGTTGATCGCATGTGAGTCTGATCAGGTCACCTTGGCCTAGAATTGATAAGGTTACCATCACCGCTTGCTTCTTTCATGCAAGAATTCATACAAAGTTCTAAGCATTTTTCAGTAAAACAGATAACCAAGTTTGCATAAAAAATAGAAAGTTGAATCTGATCAGATTAATTCCATCGTCGCAGACTGTTCGATATACCCCATTTTGTTTCATTCAGGTTATAAAGAACATCAACTAATTAGCAAGCAACTTTCAGTATTAGTGACAAAATTCAGAAATACGGAAGCTTGATGGTATAATTTATAGAATTTAGAAGCTTGATGGCATAATTTACAGAATTTAGAACACTAGTTCTTACAGTATCATAATCTCAAGTCTCCTCTAACAGTACATAATTTACATAGCTTAATAGAAATAAAGCAAAAAAACATCCATGTTGGATCAGTGACATTATCCAGATAAATTAACTTGAACATTAGTAGCCTTTATTCAGCTTGAACTTCAGTAGAATGTTGTGTGATATCTGCTTCAGACAACATCAGAGAAGCAATGCAAAAAGTTAATAGAATTTGGAGTTAAATAAATGCTTACGAAGATAAAATACAAGAGCATAGTACAACTCAGAGTTCTTTAGCTAAGGATGTTGTCCATTGAAGACATCAAACAGATGTGTGTGACATAACTATCATTTAACCAACAATAACTGAATTTTGCTTCACATAATAACTGAATCATGAATTGAACAAGCTAGATATCCATGCAGAAGAGGAAATTGACGATGTACTTGCTAACCATACCATACATACAACAAAAAATCAAACTTTCGAGAAAGATAAAAAACAAAGGAGACATGTTGTTTAGCTCCCAGAAAAATTATCAGGCTCAAATCATTTCATTATAGGCTATAGCATCACTGTTTTGATGTCAATAATTTTACCACAGGCAACAAGTCATAAATACAATGGGTGTGTTCGTTTCTTTAGGTCTAAATTTTAGTGAGGTCACATCAATCATTAAAATGCTATATATGATTATTAAATATATATTAAATATAAAACTAATTACAGAGTTGAATGCGCATCAGCGTGATAAATTCATTAAACTTAATTAAGTCATCATTAAGAGATATTTACTGTAGTATCACATTATCTAATCATGACCTAATTAGTTTTAATAGATTTGTCTCATTATTCAGAGGGAGGGTTATGAACTGGGTTTTGTCAGTAATCTATATTTAATACTCCTAATTAATATCACAATATTCGATATGATAGGTCTATTAAAGAATTGTGCATATTCAAAATAGAGCACAAAGCACTATGCTACGGCTGCCACATCCAAAGGATGTTCCTCCTGTAGCATTTTAGCAGTATCGACCAAGACGTGCATTGCTCAGAGAATAGAAAACTCATCACTGATACAATTGAAACCGTACTACTAACCTCTTTGAGAAATGTCATAGAAATGAGCATGAATGAAATAGCCTGAATTAGTGAGGAAATACAACTGAAACCGCACTACTAACCTATCCAACATGGAACTCCGAACATCCAGGAAGCAATAACACTAAAAAAAGCGCTGCGCCAGCACAATTAATCAATAGATCCTTGGCAGATTTTTTTTTTTTTAGCATGATCACGCATCACATATCCAATGAGAAATCATGAAGAAAAAACAAGTAAAGAACTAGATCTACGACATAGGTGAAGCAGGAACGGACCTGACAGTGGGATCCCTCGCCTTACCAACAGGGAGGAAGGGTCCAGAGGATGGGAAGAAGCAAGGTCACCGAAGAGGAAGAAAAAGAATCGTCGATAGCAGGGAGGAAGGGTCTGCCAGAGAGAAAGGAGAAGGTCGCAAGGAGGAAGGAGCGCAGGGTCGTCGAAGAGAAAGGCAGGTGCTCGTTGCCGCGCCCACGAGAGAATGGGGAGGTGAGTGGAGTAGAGCGCGAGGGAGACAAATGTGGCGCAAATGACCATACAAGGTAACCCTAGCACCCGAGTTGGCTGCACTGGTTTTTGTTGCCTGCATCTGCGGGTGCATGCTCTTCGGCTGGCGCTGCATCCATCAGGCCAGGCTGCGGAGCGACGCCCAATTTCCACGTTCCCGTCGGGCCAGGCTGTGAGGCTCCCCCTGCATCTAGCAAGCCTGACCCAAGCGCCACTTCAGGTAACCAAACACTAGGAGGCTTCATCTACTGGACCTGACCAGGGGTCGGGCCAGGTAACCAAACCGTATCAAGTTGTAAGTCAAACATATAACTTACAACACAACTGACTACTCATATAGCATGTCAATTCATACGTAACACAATATAAAGCATAATAACTAATCCAATCGCCGATAGCTTCAGGCACCAATTTGTCATCAGTTCAATTCTTTCAAGCTTACAAGAAATTGTCTGAAACGTGCCCATGTTATTAGGAGGTTCGACAGAATCCCCCCGGCAGATTGACGTATCGGTGTAGGTGGTACCCATTCCAGTACTGACAGCCTGTTCTCCTGAATATGAAACAAAATAGGTTTATAAGTAACCAGATATATTCATTAAAAAAGCATCATGAAAAGAAAGATAAAGTTTATAGGCTAACGAGTAGTATGGACACTTCAAAAACTCCTTTCCGTAATTAGGACTGGATCTATTTAAACACAACTGAGGATTAACAACAACGTTGCAGTTGGGGCACATAGATGTCCCAGAGGACAGGCCAGCTCTTCGAAATCTGGACGTGCTTGATTGAGACATGAGAACTGGAAATGCAAAAGCTTGTAAAAAAGCAAAGCGTATCGATAAAATGGGAGATGAAACTACTCGTGTTGGTATTAAATAGAACATGAGAACCCAAATACATTAGTTGGAACAGACATCAGTTGGAATTTACCAACTAGGGAATGGACAGCAGTATTGGACGTCTACTGCAGCCATACTGGCGTTACCAAACGCAACACAAACAGACGTCACAGAGATTTGACCGCAAAAACACCCGCACGCATCTTGAGAGGACGACAGACACTAGATAACTAGGACGGGAGCCCATATGGACACCAGTTGTTTTCCGTAAAACAATCAGTTAGAACAAACCACACCGTGTTGAACAATGAAAATAAAAAAGTGGAACAGTAGAAATTTAGTTCCAGAATAATTAAATTTCACAATTGGAACAAAAGAAAATATAAGCTAGAACAATCAAACACACCAGAAAATTTGTATGTTTGGTCTAAAAGAGTTGAATGTTCCAACAATGTGAATTAAATGTTCCAATAGTAGAAATTAATTGTTCCAAGATCCTAGGTATAGAATATTGGACAATAATTACTATTTCAGAAAATGCTGATGTAAAATGGGTTTCATTTGATGGTACATTGGTCAAACAAAAACATGCCATGGTGCTCGGTTCACATCACATGCCTGCCGCGCAGCAGGCAACAAAGCAAGCAGCAGGAAACAGTGATGTGAACAGAATCACATATACAGCCAACTGCTACTGAAAGCATCCGAGGACAATATGCAGTAACGGCCACTCTGATCACGGCGTGTGAACAGAATCACAGGGCGCGCGCCACTGAGGGCGCCAAATGATTTCCGTTGTTTCATAAAACCCCACATTTATCAAAAATAATATGAATTCCAGAGATGAATCTAACTTTTATATCAGAAGATAAATTGGTTGTGTATACAACTCGATGTTTGTTGATTGAATCAATCGGAATGTCATGCAAGCAAAAAAGTTAGAGTTAACATGTCAAATTCCTTATTCATTCTTACTGAAGATGGGGTTTTCTAAAACGATATAACCATAAAACATGTGGTTATATGATACGAGCCAAAATACCTGAGGTTCTATGACAAAAGGACCATAAAATCTGGGGTTGTGTGAAATTTACTCTAGCAAAAAATACATACCAAATCCAGTGATGTGTAGCCAAGTGCTGCTTATCGCCAGCTTGTCTTTCCGATAGAGCGTTTCCCAGAGAACAGATGCTTTGGCTTCAAGGTGGGAATAACACGGTCAGCCTCTCCACGACGAGCCTCCTTGTTCCTGTTCTTTGTAGAGGCCTGTGCTTTCTTGATAGCCTTCTTCTTCTGCGCAGAGTCCTTGAAGCCTTCTCCTGGTGTAACCTCCTCTGGTGCTCGTGATTTGGACCTAGACATTGACCTCAATCGCAGTTTCTTGTTGGATTGCTGGCCATCAATCTCCATCTCATCACCATCAGCAGCAGCTCTGCTAAGTGACCTCTCACGCTTGCGACCTCTTGACTTGCTGCGAGCTCTCTCCAAGGCTGCGCTAGGATCTTTGCCCATGGAGGAAAGCTGCCGACCCATTCTCTCAGCTGTGAATTTCCTATCTTTGTCAAACTTCCTAGGAACAATAGGACGACTTTCTGCAGTTCTCTTCTTCATTCTATGTTCTTGGATGAGCAAGGATTTCTTCTTCCTAATCTGGGCCAAAATCTGTTTCTGCTCCTCAGTTAACTCATGCCCATCAATTTGGAAAGCATCTTGAGCAGCTTCTTCTTCAAGACGAAGCCCTTCCTCTCTTTCCAACTCTTCACACCGCTCCAGGATATCAGGATCCAGAAAATCAGCAACATTATGCCCATCCAATATCTCAGGAAGAATATCTTCCTTCCACTCATCATCAGCCAACATATAATGCTTCTTGAGACTTGCAGAATAGACCCCTGCACCTCCATTCTCCTGCTCAAAGTCCTTCTCCAGCTTCTTCTTTTCTTTTGCAGCAGCATTTGCCCGAGCTTCCAGAACAGCTGGAGGGATGCAAACAGGTCTCTCCTTGTTGTCACGAGGCTTTGGCATAGCAACATGAAACCTATTCAAGCAGTCGACCATCTTCTTTGATTTCATCTTTATATCAACCCTCTGTTCAAGAAGCCTCTCACATGCAGCATTTTTAACAGCCATCACACCATCATCTGTTAAAGTACTCATAGTCAACAGAACACCCTCTTCATTAGGATCTCCAGCTTGAGCTATGGTCTTCATAGCCTCTGCCTTCATCTCCATTACTAGCTTCATGTCATCCTCAGAAAGCCCTTCAAGAGACTGCAAATCAGTTTTGTTGCACACAATAACCAGAGGCTTGTTCATGAACAGAGACTTTATGCTGTGGAATAGTGCAGCTTGCTGAGTGATACTGTATCCACAAGAACCAGAAATGTCCAGAAAGAACAGCACTGCAGCCCTCAAATGTGCCAGAGCAGTGATACTGCACATTTCTATGATGTTCCTATCCTCAAAAGGACGATCAAGAATCCCTGGAGTGTCAATCACTTGGTAGCGCAGATACTTATAATCCGTGTGACCAACAAACAAGGATTTTGTTGTGAAAGCATAAGGCTGGACATCCACATCTGCCCTCGTGACCTTGTTCATGAAAGAGCTCTTCCCCACATTTGGATAGCCACAGATCAGCACAGTACGGGTGTTCGGGTCTATGGATGGAAGCCTTGCCATGTGTTGTCTGATCTGCTCCAGGTATGCCAAACTAGGAGTAATCCTCTTTACAACAGTACACATGCGACCTAGTGCAGCTACCTTCAGGCACTTGCAGCGGTACAGGGTGTCACCATACTTGAGTAGCCTCAAATAGTCCTTGGAGATCTTTGCAATGATGTTCCTAGCAGTGTTGATCTGGCCCAAGGCAAGTTTGTAGTGATCCTTGTTATAGAGCACATGGAGGAGATCACCATAGAAAGGATGGATGTCATCCAGGCGTGGGAACTCATCGATGATAGTGGACAGCTTTTCATAGAAGTTCTGCTGGGTATACCTAACCTTGCGCATATAAAACTGGCGAATGCGAGAGATAGCATATCCCTTGTGGACAACAGTTGGTGTCTGCCTCTGAGTGCGGGACAAGATTATGTCAATGAAGTCCTTCCCAGGAGGGACAACAGTGATCTTCTTGAAATTGTACTGCACCATCTTGTTGATGCTCTGCTACCTATTCCTGTAATACAATAACTCGTGTTAAACCTGCTTAGCAAAAGAACAATAAAATCTAGCATAAACCTAGAAATAATATAGCAACCATTCTGTTCACGGGATTAATATTCACAAAACATCAATATGCATTTTTCGTACTATGTTAGCATGACATCTATAACATATGAAACCAGGCAAAACAGAAAATGAACTGGTATGCATATTGAAACTTGAATATGGTTTCTGAATCAAGCAGTAACTACAGCTCCTTTTCATGATATGCAATCAACAAATACAGAAAAAGCAATGAGAAAAGGTACCAGCAGTAGCCTCTCACAGGGCAGTATTAAACCTATCACATAACCAATTGTAGCATTCGAGAGGCAAGCTTAATTTTCTTAAATTTTTAGTTTACAGTTATGGTAAAAAGGCAAGATGACAGTACGATATTATCAGAAGCCTTTGCATCTTAAGAGCGTTTTGATCTCAATCGACAGCTTAAATTAACACACAGCTTAGCTAGTCGAATCATGTGCAAACATCCGCAGAAAAACTAACCCTAATCTCACTGACAATCATAACAACGCACATCTACGCAGCAGGCCAGCAGCTAATCGGCAACATCAATCAATCAAATGTTTCGAGCGCAAAAGCCTAAAAACCTATCCAAAGGCACGCTTTAGATCACACGCGACAGAGAGACAATCATTACAAAGCATGAGAAACAGTGACTTTCTCCACAAAATTCCGGCTAATCTCTACCGAGACAACAGACAGCCACGCGGAGAAGCGCGAGAGTAAAAGGTACACGGGCGCTACTCACCTCAAGAGGCGGCCGGAGGAGAAGGAGGAGGAGGATGAGGACCCGACTTGGCGGCGGGAGAGGTAGCGTCCTCTCCGGTGGTAGGTGACAGTGGAGGCGGCGCGGCGTCGTCCCCCTGTGGCGGCGGACGGGGAAGAGGGTTAGGGCGGGGTTTCTCTGAGGCTCTTATAACCTGGGCAGACGAGCTGGGCTTTGCCCGTTTTAGATATTTTGCTAAATGGGCCGTGCGGCCAACTTCAGCGGCGGCGTGTCGCGGTCGCAGCTCCTATATCCACCGCGCGCTACGCGAAACATAGGTGTAGCGCGGCCCACGGTCTCGTAGCAGTTAAGGTGGGCGCGGCCCACGACAGCGTGCGCAAATATTGACGTTGATCTAGTTCTTTTTTTTTTCATACAGCATATTATCGAGTAAAAAAAATAACAAAAGTTCACGTAATTTTTTTCATGCATGTTTTTCATGTGGATACCTATTCGCGTTCTAATGGTTAGACGCATGTGTTAGTTTAATTGAATTATCAAATTAATTTTTCTTCCAAATGAGAAGTCCGTTTTCAGATCCGTTTGAACCATTGTACTCTTTATAATTAAATTAATGTAACAAAATTAGATCTCACATGAATATATTATTTTGAACATTTGAATTTAAAAATTTTTAAAATTAAATTTGTGTTTGAGTTGTTGATTCTAAATCTGATGTTTCATTAGTGAAAATCAAATGTTCTGCTACTAAAAATCAAATGTTCTAGCTGTGAAAATATATTGTTCCAACAGTGAAAATTGATTATTCTAGTAGGAGTAATAAATTGTGTTCTAACAGTGAAAAACGATTGTTCTAGTGGTGAATATTGATTGTTCCAGCATTGAAATCGATTGTTCCAACAATGAACATATATTATCTCAGCGGTGAATATATATCTAAAAATAAAAATTCTTCTCAATAAAAAACATGCATGAAAAAAATTACGTGAATTTTTGTTGTTTTTTTTTCTCGATAACATGTTGTATGGAAAGAAAAAGAACTAGACCAACGTCAATATTTGCTCACGCTGTCGTGGGCCGTGCCCACCTTGGCTACTACGAGACCGTGGGCCGTGCTACATCTATGGTGTGTTCGTTTTCACCCCTCTGATTTTTAGACCTGTTTCATCGAATATTGTGATACTAATTAGAAGTATTAAATATAGATTACTAATAAAACTCAGTTCATAACTCTCCCTCTAAATAACGAGCTAATCTATTAAAATTAATTAGATCATAATTAGATAATGTGATGCTACAGTAAATATCTCTTAATGATAATTTAATTAAATTTAATGAATTTATTACGCTGATGCGGATTCTACTCTATAATTAGTTTTATATTTAATATATATTAAATAATTATATATAGTATTTTAATAATTAATATAACTTCACTAAAATTTAGACCTAAGGGCAACAGCGTAATAAAAATGGGCTAATATGTCAGTCGGCAGTAGTTATTTCCTCTCACACAATATGAAGATAATAAAGATAGGACCCACCATACATAAAAAACTAGCTCTGTAGCAAGCGTGTTTTCCTGAAGCTGCATTGATTTACTCAAGCAAGAAGGCGGACGATAGGTGAGAGAGAAAAATAAGATTTGTTTATCTCTTGCTGCCGGTAGTAAGGCTACTTCCAATTTTAGTTGTTATCTGTTTTAAAACCTATCCCCACAATGTATCCTGTCGGCAATAGGACTTACTACCCCCTCTTATTTTCACATTGTGGATGCCCTAACAAAAGAACATACCCTATGAGTGTGTTTGTTTCTTTGGGTCCAAATTTTAGTAAGCTCGCATTAATTATTAAAATATTATATATAATTATTAAATATATATTAAATATAAAACTAATTATAGAGTTGAACATGTATCAATGTGCCAAATTTATTAAGCTTAATTAAATCAGCATTAAGAGATGGTTATTATAGCATCACAATCTAATTATGACCTAATTAGTTTTAATAGATTTATCTCGTCATTCAGAGGGAGAGTTATGAACTGAATTTTATCAGTAATCTATATTTAATACTTTTAATTAATATTACAATATTCAATATAACAAATTAAAAAAAAACACACCCAGAGCTGCGCGTGTCGCGTGGTGTGCGTCTCCAGACTCCACCGCACCAGCGCGGCTCAGGAGGGGCTACAGTACAGCTCTTGCCCCCCACTCGTTTGCCGTCTTCCTCCTTCCCGCCGTCGTGTTGAGAGGCGGCGGCTCGCGCCTGGCTCCCGCCGCCTCCGGAAGGTTCGGCCCCATCGGCTTGTCCTCGAGTTTCTTCCGGTTCGTTACGCCGCCGAGTGTGCCCTGCTGATTGCTCGCGCAGCGCGTGATTATTGTTGCTGTTGTTGCGCTGATTCATGACAGGGAAGAATGTTAAACCTCTTACTGAGTTGTAATCCTCCTGCATTACTAGTGTAGTAGCAGAACCAAAGAAGCAGAACTAGTTCCTTCTCTTACTGATTGCTGCTAATTCCGTTTGGCAGGAAACTTGCATAGCAGTAGAGGTAGCTTATATCAAGCTCATGTGAGCCGGCATTCAACTCCGCTGGTTAGCTCTACTGTACTCTCGTTGGTAAGAAATGAAAGTTTGCTGGTCAATTTTTTTTTATGGAACAACTTCGCATTTATCTTTGTTTCTGATAATTAACTAATACATCTAGTATACGAAGGCTATTCGGACTGTTTCTACCTTTTTTAGGATTTAGTTCTTTTTTCAGTAATCTATCTACAATTCTACATAGATTTTTAGTCTTCTAAAGAAAAAGGAAATCTATCTATAGGGATCTTTATGTATTTATCATTCCAAAACGGTGATTGCATAAAATTGTTATCTCCTGTCAATTCTGAAATGGCTATTGTAAAAAAAGAACCAACATTCCTTATACAAAAAGCTAGTTAGCTAATTCTTAAAACTGTGAACAACTACCTTTTCACACCTGCAGAAGTGATGATAGGGTTTTCAAGTTCATTTGTACTTATTTCTTGTATATATTTTCAGAGGAACAGACTCTTTTCAACAGGAACAAGTAGCGGTGACCAAGATGAAAGCAGTCAGGAGAAGGAGAAGTAAGTGAATCTTGATTCTGATTTAATCCTTTGGTATGCCATGGAATTTGAACACCTATTTATCTTGATATCATGGAAGTAGGTAGTAACTCTGTTCAGATTCTTATCTAAATGAAATTGTTTGGATAAAGTTGTCTTTGTTGGAGCTTCCTTCCTCCTCTAGAGGAATAGCTACCTGAAACAGTAGCTTCACTGTTTTTTTAAAATGTCAGTATTCTGCTTTCAGCAATTATTTTAAGTAGGAAGCAGTCCTCTGACGAGCATATTCTCTATATTCACAGAATCACTGTCACTTTTGTCAACAAGGACGGATCAGAACAAACGATCAGTGTTCCAGTTGGAATGTCCATGCTAGAAGCTGCTCATGAGAATGATATAGAACTTGAAGGTATAAGTTCCTATTTGAAAATGTGATGGTTTCCGTCGAATATGTTAGTTATTTTAATACCTGTATTTTTCTTTGGACAGTACATGCTTGCTGATGCTTCAAAACAGTAGCTATGCTCATTGCTCCATCACCTAGGCACTTGTACCATATAACATGCAGTTCATTGGCTTGTTTATAATGTACATCTTTCATGAATATAGAAGACATTTTAATCAGTCCTTTTTATGTTCTATTCTATCAGACGATGTTCAGACCTTTCTTGGTATTTTGTCTACTGCAGGTGCATGTGAAGGCTCACTTGCGTGTTCTATTTGTCATGTCATAGTTATGGTATGCTTGATATAATGCAAGTTATGTTGTTGTAGATATTGATGATGTACCTCAGCTGACTAAAACTTCCATTATTTCACAGGATGTTAATTATTATAACAAGCTAGAAGAACCAACAGATGAAGAAAATGATATGCTTGACCTTGCATTCGGGCTGACAGAAATGTAAGTGAATACCACCTAGGTCATTCATTGTCCTCTCTCTTATTTCATAATTCCATGGACATTGTTTTCTCTGCATTGTATTCAAACAAGCATTTAAGCAGATTAGTTCCACCTATGTGTTGTAGCTTGGTCCCTTGTAGGCATTGTCGAAACCTTTCCTGTTTTTTATGACCTTACTAAGGATTTGTGAATTGTGTCAAGAAACACATAATAGGGGACATCCAGTTCCTAGGAGAGGGGAAATAAAAGAATGGATACAAAATTTAGTTTTTTTTTCATATGGTGTAATCTTTATGTTTATAACTGCTATTTTAGTTGCAACTAGTCAGTTCTTTTCTTTCCCCTCTCCCATACTGATGATTAACAGCATCAATTTTGAAGTTACATTGATTCCAGTCTAGTTTAAAAACACAAATCACTACAATCAAGACATTCTGCAAAACCTCTGTATGTACATTAAATAAAGGTGGTCTGCTGTAATTTTCATCATTCTAACCGGCTGTCAACCTTTTGAACTTTGTCCAGGTCACGACTTGGCTGCCAAGTGATAGCGAAGCCTGAACTTGATGGTATGCGCCTGGCGTTGCCTGCAGCCACGAGAAACTTTGCAGTAGATGGCTATGTACCGAAGCCACACTGAAGAGACTGCCAGTCTTTTTGGAACACGGGTTCTTAGAACAGAGTCAATTTTTATGTACATTAAATAAAGGTGGTCTGCTGTAATTTCCATCATTCTAACCGGCCGTCAACCTTTTGAACTTTGTCCAGGTCACGACTTGGCTGCCAAGTGATAGCGAAGCCTGAACTTGATGGTATGCGCCTGGCGTTGCCTGCAGCCACGAGAAACTTTGCAGTAGATGGCTATGTACCGAAGCCACACTGAAGAGACTGCCAGTCTTTTTGGAACACGGGTTCTTAGAACAGAGTCAATTTTTATGTACATTAAATAAAGGTGGTCTGCTGTAATTTCCATCATTCTAACCGGCCGTCAACCTTTTGAACTTTGTCCAGGTCACGACTTGGCTGCCAAGTGATAGCGAAGCCTGAACTTGATGGTATGCGCCTGGCGTTGCCTGCAGCCACGAGAAACTTTGCAGTAGATGGCTATGTACCGAAGCCACACTAAAGAGACTGCCAGTCTTTTTGGAACACGGGTTCATAGAACAGAGTCAATTTTGTAGCGCACACACAATGTATAACTAAACTTCAGCGTTTTACTGAAAGCCCGGTGGTTTTGGGCGTCTTATTCCGGGAGGATTTGTTCATTGACGTGTTCCTCCGTCAGTTGAGGGGATTATTGTCTACTCTTGTGTCCTACCATTTGGTTGTCTACAGAATGGCCGCGAGCCAAGATGTATTTTTTTTTCACACTTCAGTTTTCGGTAGAGGTACATGAGTTTCTTCTTCTTCTTCTTTTTTTTGACGAGACTGTTAGATAAATTAGTACTTTTAGTTTTATATTAATTTAGAAATAAATCATAAATATGATTAACAAATTGCATAATGAACTAGACAAGTCTACGCAAAATCTAGACAGGTCTATTAGGTCAGACAAAAACATAGCATTTACCATACTAACAACATCCATCATAGACAAATAGAGTATGAAAGCTAGTATGCACATGGTGTGAGATGAGAGTACATACGTTTCCTTCTGGACTGGGTAGAGGAGGCGACGACGATGTGCAGCACCGTCACATTGTTGATGACGGCGGGTGAGACCGACTCGATAACAAGGAAGACGAGCCGTGGCGACGAGCTTGACGAAGACGAGGAAGCGATCGAGCAGTCGCGCAGAGCGCTTCCCAAAAACCTTATTCGCCTTCTTTCTCGGTGCAGGATCACAGAGAACGACGGTTCCGGAGACCTGCTCTCCCGTTCACCGGTGCACGCCGACAATCGAGATGGAGAAGACTTGGCAACGCAACAGTAGCGAGAGACAAAACCCTAAGCGATTGCGTCATATGATTTGCGGCGGTACCCGTACGTATTTATAGGGGGGAACCGCTAGAGTTGGGTGTCCCGCAACCGAGTCGGTTATCATATTAATATGTCGGTTTCCATGACTAAATATATAGAATACGCAGCAAAAAGAAAGTACAAAAGGAAGCCACGCCCCCGTAAGGCAAGGGACCGAATTTCGGCGGATCATTCACCCAGGTGATGCGCGGCCGCGCCCACGCCCCGCCCCGCCCCGCCCCGCCCGGTCCGGCGAGGCGAGGCGAGGCGAGCGAGCGAGCGCGTGTGTTCTTCCTTCCTCCCATCCACATACTTACAAGAGATGCTAGAGCAACCAACCTTATAAGTTGGACTCCATCCACCTCCACTAGAAATGTAGGACTAAACCTTTGCACTCCCACCACTCATGAATGGGTCTTTAAGATTTTCAGGAATTATTGTTATTATTAATGGGTCAAGTCTATATAATTCCAACAATCCCCCACCAAATCTCAAAGTCCTAGCTAGACTTTGCCTCACCCCACTATTGTTCAATATACCAGTGTTTTCAGTGGAGACTGTTAAGTTGAACTTTTACCTAGAACAATAAGCTACACTCATTCACAACTTGAATAATAGACTATGCCTTGAATTACAAGTTTTGTGCAAACAAGTTTCACTTACTATCATAACTGATACTAGACCTTCAGTAGACTTCTCCGCGGGTGGAGCATATAGGTTGTACTCCCTTGGTCTTTCATGAGCTTAATAGAGATCACCCAAATCTCACAGATTGTGACCTTACAACAATCGGGTTCATATAGGTGTATTCATTCAAGAATGTTCTGTAGAACAATATCTTCACTATTTAAACCCAACTGAATATATTAAGGCAACAACCAACCTACCATACAGATATTGAGAGTAATGCATCGCTTCTCGAGTGGGTCATAAAAAAGTTACTCTCATGTTAACCAATAGCTTATTTTTCCAGGTCCTACTTTACGAGATCTCCGATCATATACGTTGGATTACCACTATAGAATAGCACATATGGGTCTCATACCCATCTCCTTCGATGCACTGTCTATCATGTTACGTGACAGCCCCTTGGTGAATTGATGTGCTAAGTTCTCACCAGTTGAAATATATTCTACTGATATGACTCCGGAGTTTCTCATTTTCCTGACAGACTTTAAACGTCTCTTAATATGTCTTGATGACTTCATATTATCCTTAGAATTGTTCACTTTGATTATCATAGTTTGATTGTCATAATTCATGAGGATTGCCGGCACAGGTTTCTCGATAATAGACAAGTTCATCAAAAGCTCACGTAGCCAATCGGTCTCAACTGTAGCTGTATCTAGTGCGGTAAGCTCTGCTTCCATGGTAGACCTCGTTAAAATGGTTTGTTTGCATGATTTCCATGAAACAACAGCACCACCAAGAGTAAATGCATATCCACTCGTGGCATACAACTTATCAGCATCAGATATCTAATTGGAATCACTATAGCCCTCTAGTACTGCTGGATATTTAGAATAATGAATTTCATAATCCATGGTACCAACTAAATAGTGCATTACCCGCTCAAGCGCACGCCAATGATCATCTCCCGGACAAGAAGTAAACCGGCTTAGTTTGCTCACAGCAAACGAGATATCAGGCCTAGTAGCACTGGCTAAATACATAAATGATCCAATTATCTGAGAATATCTTAATTGGTCTTTGTCAATTCTCTTATTCTTTCGAAGGATCAAGCTGGGATCATAAGGTGTTGAAGAAGACTTGCTATCCTTATAACCAAAACGGTTCAAGAGCTTATCAATATAATAAGATTGTGTAAGAGTAATCCCATTTTCTCCTTTGATTAGCTTGATGTTCAAGATAACATCAGCCTCACCCAGATCCTTCATATCAAAGCTTTGGCACAAAAAGATCTTGACCTCATTGATCACGTCAAGATTTGTTTCAAAGATGAGTATGTCATCAACATACAAGCACAGTATAACTCCCTGACCCCCATCATAGCGGTAGTACACACATTTATCAGCCTTATTGACTGAAAAGCCTGCTGCTAGAAGTGTTGAATCAAATTTCTCATGCCACTGTTTAGGAGCTTGTTTCAGATGATACAAAGACTTTAACAACTTACACACCTTGTCTTCCTGACCCTTTATTACAAATCCATCTGGCTGATCCATATATATTTCCTCATCTAACTCTCCATTAAGTAAAGCTATCTTAACGTCCATCTGATGAACGATAAGACCATGTGAGGCAGCCAGAGCAAGTAATACACGAATAGTGGTCAATCTAGCAACATGTGAATAAGTGTCAAAGAAGTCTTCGTCTTCTTTCTAAGTATAACCCTTAGCCACAAGCCGAGCCTTATACTTGTCAATAGTACCATCAGGCTTAAGCTTTTTCTTGAACACTCATTTACAACCCACAGGTTTATAACCATATGGTCTATCGACAACTTCCCAAGTTCCATTAGAAAGAATAGAGTCCATCTCACTATGGACAGCTTCTTTCCAGTCATCTGCATCAGGAGATGCATATGCCTCTGAAATGATTCTAGGAGTATCATCCATAAGATAAACAATGAAATCATCACCAAAAGACTTTATAGTCCTTTGTCTCTTGCTCCTCCTAGGAGCTTTACTGTCAATCTACTCATGGATTAGTTCAAGTGTTTGTTCAGCATGATCAGAAAATGCACTAGGTTCAGTAGTAGTTTCAGCAATCATATCAGAAGATAATCTAGACATGCTATGTAAATCTTTCATAGGAAATATATTCTCAAAGAAAGTAATATCACGAGACTCCATTAATGAATTAACATGAACATCAGGCATCTCTGATTTAACCACTAAAAATCTATAGGCAATACTATGATGAGCATATCCAAAAAAGATACAATTCACAGTTTTAGGTTCCAACTTACGCTTCTTATTAATTGGCACGTTAACTTTTACCAAACAATCCCATGTGCGTAAGTAAGAGAGCGATGGCTTTCTACCAATCCATTCCTCATATGGAGTCTTCTCCTTATTCTTCATGAGACTTCCATTTAGGACATGACATAATATCAATATAGCCTCCCCCCACCATGCCTTAGATAATTCAGCCGTGTCTAACATGAAATTAACCAAGTCAGTTAAGGTGTGATTCTTTTTTTCGACAACCCCGTTTGATTGGGGCAAAAAAGGAGGCGTGCTCTCATGTATCAAATCATGTTCCACACAGAATAAATCAAACTCATTTGAGAAATACTCGCCACCACGATCGGACCTAATTCTTTTGATCTTTTTCTCTAGTTGAGTTTCAACTTCAGCCTTATAAATTTTAAAATAGTTTAGAGCCTCATCTTTCGTTTTTAACAAATAAACATAGCAATATCTAGTTGCATCATCAATCAAAGTCATGAAATATCTTTTTCCACCCTCAGTCAATATACCATTCATTTCATAAAGATCTGAATGTATAAGTTCTAGTGGTGCCAAGTGTCTCTCCTCTGCAGCCTTGTGAGGCTTTCGAGGTTGTTTAGATTGTACACAACTTGAGCACTTAGAACCTTTGACAATAGAAAAATTCGAAATTAAATTCAAGCTGGACAGTTGAAACATAGAACCAAAATTTAGATGACATAAACGTGAATGTCAAACACTAGCATCACTCTCATTAACACCGTCACAAATATAGTTCACAGACTTATTGTAATAATCTGAAAGGAAAAAGCAAAACAAACCTCCGCACTCATAGCCTTTACCAATAAATTGTCCACTCTTAAACACAACAACTTTATTTGACTCTAGCACTACCTTAAAACCATCCCTACATAAAAGGGAGCCACTAACGAGATTATTCCTGATAAAAGGGACATGATATACGTTCTTCAATTGGACAATCTTCCCCGAAGTGAACTTCAGCTCGACCGTGCCAACACCATGAACAGAAGCATGTGATCCATTTCCCATTAGGACGGAGGAATCCCGGGCGACCTGGTAAGAAGTAAACAAAGAGACATCAGCACAAACATGAACATTAGCACCAGTATCAAGCCACCAACAAGTAGATTAAAATACAGAAAAAAAACATATGATAAATTACCATAACCACTATTTTCTCCAGCACTGGTCACCATGTTCGCAAACTTCTGCTATGGAGGCTTCCTTTCTTTGCGTTCTGTACACTTCTTTGCCCAATGCTCATTAGAACTGCAAATAAAGCATGCTCTCTTCTCCTTGTTCTTCTTCTTGAAGGTAGTGGTCTGCTTAGGCTTATTATTCTTGCCCTTACCCTTACCACCACTGTCATGAGACTGTTGTGGTTGATGCACCATATTGGCAATAGTGTTTTTCTCGTTAACTTTAGACCGTCCATCCTTCTCACGAGATTTCTCCTCAACATCAAGAGACACGATCAAATCTGAGACAGATATGTTCGTCCTCTTGTGTTTAAGAGTAGTGGCAAAATCTCTCCAAGTTGGAGGCAATTTGGCAATAATGCCCCCAGCCACAAGCTTCTCAGGTACGACGATCTTAAGCAATTCGACTTCCTTCACTATGCACTGTATCTCATGAGCCTACGCGATGACAGATTTGTCATCTATCATCTTAAAATCATGGTACTACTCAATGACATACAGTTTAGCGCCAGCATCTGAACCACCATAGTCAGCGATCAGAGCGTCCTACATATCCTTTACGACTGTATGATGGATGTAGACGTTCTAAAGATGATCTACCAAAAACTCCAATTTAATCACCTAAGAATATTGTGTTGGCTTCACTGTTGGCCTTTTCCTGATCTGCAGTGAGATCGCCTTCAGGTTTGCCAGTGGACACCCAGAACACATTCATGGCAGTAAGCCACAGAGTGACTTTCACTTGCCATCTTTTGAAGTGCACGCCAGTGAATTTCTCTGGCCTCAGTGCATCGACAAATCCAGCCATAAAACTAAAGTGCCTACAATAAGTTTTTTGGATTGTTGGATAAATTAGTACTTTTAGTTTTATATTAATTTAGAAATAAATTATAAATATAATTAACAGATTGCATAATGAACTAGACAAGTCCACGCAAAATCTAGATAGGTCTATTAGACCAGACAAAAGCATACCATCTACCATACTAGCAACATCCATCATAGACAAATAGAGTACGAAAGCTAATATGAAAGACATGGTGTGAGATAAGAGTATGTACGTTTCCTTCTAGACTGGGTAGAGGAGACGACGATGACGTACAGCACCGTCACGTTGTTGACGACGGCGGGTGAGACCGACTCGACGACGAGGAAGACGAGCCGTAACGATGAGCTTGATGAAAACGAGGAAGCGATCGAGCAGTCATACAGAGCGCTTCCCAAAAACCTTATTCGCACTCTCCCGATACAGGATCACAGAGGACGACGGTTCCGGAGACCTGCTCTCCCGTTCGCCGGTGCATGCCGACAATCGGGATGGAGAACACTTGGCGGCGCAACAGTAGCGAGAGGCAAAACCCTAAGCGATTGCATCATATGATTTGCAGTGGTACCCGTACGTATTTATAGGGGGAAACCGTTAGGATTGGGCGTCCCGCAACCGAGTCGGTTATCATATTAATACGTCGGTTTTCATGATTAAATATATGGAATACGTAGCAAAAAGAAAGTACAAAAGGAAGCCACGTCCCCGTAAGGCAAGGGACCGAATTTCGATGGACCATTCACGCAGGTGATGCGCGGCCGCGCCCATCACCCACGCCCCACCCCGCCCGGCCTGGCCCGGCCCGGCGAGGCGAGCCAAGGCGAGCGAGCGCGCGCGTGTGTTCTTCGTTCCTCCCATGCATACACTTGCAAGAGATGCTAAAGCAACCAACCTTATAAATTGGACTACATCCACCTCCACTAGTAATGTGAGACTAAATCTTTGCACTTCCACCACTCATGAATGGGGCTTTGAGATTTTCAAGAATTATTGTTATTATTAATGGGCCAAGCCCATATAATTCCAATACAGACGTTGATAGATGAATGTTACCGCCGGAAGCTGGTGTAAATGAAGGTAGTAGAGATTTAAGCACAGAACATATATAAGGAATCCGTTCTTCAGCTCATGTGTTAATCAATGTGACCTGATTGCAGCATCAGTGAAGTCGAAAACGAGGGCCAAGTTTTCAGGACCCTTTATGCTAAAAACTTAAACTCGCTATCCCGTCAAAGGTCGTGTGCCCACTTGACTGGAGCAGCGCGAATGTCTAATTGTCTATTGCCGTTTTTGCGGCACCAAACCATGCCGCAGCACACGGGGGCGCGCGCACTTCATCATTGGCGAGCAGCGTCGAAGCCCTGGCTTTCTCGCGCCTACTGTTGAGTTATGTTCCAAATTTATTATACATTAGAGGCTGACTTCTGACGGAGCGAAGCGAAGGCCCGTCGCTGGAGTTTTCGGTAGAGGTACATGAGTTTTTTCTTCTTCTTCTTCTTCTTTTTTTTTGTCCGGACGTCGGTAGATGAATGTTACCGTCAGAAGCTGGTGTAAATGAAGGTACAGTAGAGATTTAAACACAGAACATACATAAGGAACCCGTTCTTCAGCTCAGCCAACAAACAATACACAGATGCAGACCGACATGTGTTAATCAATGTGACCTGATTGCAGCATCAGTGAAGTCGAAGACGAGGGCCGAGGTTTCAGGATCCTTTATGCTGAAAACTGAAACTCGTTGTCATCATCGGCGAGCAGCGCCGAAGCCCCGGCTTCCTCGCGCCTATTGTTGAGTTATGTTCTAAATTCATTGTACATTGGAGACCCAGGGACACCTGGAGAAGGTGCGGGGGGCTAGCCCCGCGCGGTACGGTACATAATCTCGTTTAGGATTTTACCTTGCGATTATTGTCTTCTTGTAAGCTACCGTCATCTCGTCGACATTGTAACACTAACTCTTAATAGTGAAGTTTTACTGGCTGGCACCTGTGATTTTTTCCCTTCCACTTTAAGAGGATTTTTCATATTAAATTTTATATCCTCTATAGTTAATTTCTTTCTTCTTTATCGTATATCGGTTTGTAACACCTGCAGGGCCTTGCAGCCGCTCTCGCTGCACACGGCCACCAGACTGTGTCGAGCCTCGACACGACAGCGACGTCGTCGTTAAACCACTAGAGTTAGAAGCTGACGCGACGTGTAGGTAGCGACGACCAGAGCTGCTCCACCATGTACGGCTGCCCACCAGTTTATACGAGAGCCGAGAGCCAAGCACGTAGTACGGCAGATCCGGCCACCGCCCGGCCATGCACTGATCCTGATCGCCGGCCAGCCACCTGTGCCACGCGAGATTTATTTATTTTACTAGTAGTAAAATACGGAGTACACTACACTAGATATTACTTTTTAAACATCTGGATGAAACACTGACAAACCAGTAGGGCAGTAGGGCAGCTGGGGTGTCTAGAGCCTGCACGAGGGGAGGGAGCCGTGACAAGGTGCGTCGAGCCAAGGGCGCAATCTAGCTAGTCGGTGTCGCAGCCTCCCTCCGCGGACGCCGCTCACCGACCACACAACGTCCGTCCCAGCCAAGGGCGCAAATTCCCCCGTCCCCGAGATCTCTAGTCCGCGTACGTCCACATTATAGTGTGTGGTCTATTAACAACAACGACATTTAGTACGCCCGTGGATTGTTTTCGCGGTGATGACTGTCTGAACCGAAGCAGCTCACGTGCTCCGTTCGAGGAGAGATGGATGGTTCACGAATGGACGGACATTCGGACGGGCTCGCGGCCTCGGTGCGCTTTAGCAGTTGCCAGAACATCGTGGTCTCTTTCATCAACGACTCGCCTTGCTTTGGCTTCACCGGTGCTGGAAACAAAACAAAGTCACATTGATTTACATGTCGGGCTCTGCAACAGTGGGCATCTACAGTTGCCTGTCTAGCCGTCGTATCCACCTTGTCCCCTACACCACGAGGCCTCCTCGAGCATCAGTTGAGTCACTGAGCCATGCCCTTTCCGGCGCAAGTGTGCAATCGATCCGATCCGTGGCCACACGCGTCCCGAGTCCGAAGCGGCTGAGCTAATTGGCACCAATTGTCAATGGCCAACCGCGCTACCACTTCACGCACAGGTGTCCTGACCTCAGCCAGCCACGGCACAGACATGCCGCCATGGAGCGAGGGGCAAGGTCCTTCTGGAAGCCTGCAAAGGTAGGTGAGCACATTGGTTGAGTAGAGCTGGCGTCCGAAAGCGAGTTGTGCAGGGGATTGACTGCCTTCTCTTGCTTGCTTGTGTGGGCATTCGAGGTAACGTCATGTGGAAAGCAGAGCGCGCTCGATCCCATCGCCACCTGGTTTTAGAAAAAAAAAAAGAAGAATCAGCTTTTTTGATCGCCATCCTCCTCGTCTCGTGATAATCTATCTACTCGTAGTGGCATTGATGTAGCCAAGCAGAACTGAAGAGGCCATATGGATAGTACGAGACCGATGTCACTTCTTCAAGCGGCAGTCAGGAATTAAGAAGGGATGCATCACAATTACCGATCGGTGACCAATGCGGAATAATCGTATGTACATGTTGGTAGTACTAGAAAGTTTTGCGAGAGCGGTTGGCAGATGCTATAGCAAAACCCGTAAAATCCAGAATCTCATAATTCATTCTCTCCAACCTTTTGTCAATAACTCCTAGTCCGCAAATCTCATGATCTATTTGTTTTGTTTTAGATTTTGTATCACATCTTTTCATAATCTAGCTTTTTTATAACTTCCATAGATCACATTCCAATGGATTTTCTCAATCCCTAATACAAAAAAAAAAAGATCCCCTAAACCCTTTTAAACTTTTGCTCTAAATTACACTAGTTGAATCCTTAAAATCCTGAATCTCACAATCTACACACTCTTTGACAATCCCTAGATCAAAAATCTCATGATTTATTTGTTTGTATCAGATTTTATATCATAACTTTCCATAATTTAGTTTTTTTCATAACTTTCACATTCCAATGAATTTTCATAATCGCTTGGGCAAAAAAAAGGTACCCTAAACTCTTTCATGGTTCGGCTTCTACTAGTGGTAGTTGAGATAACTTTTTCTCCAAATTACACTAGATGGACTCTTAAAGTTCAGAATCTCACAATTTACACTCTCTCTAAACCTTTGCAAGTTTATATCTCATATAGCACACAATCTCAAGTACACAAGCTCAAATCTACATATTTGTTTCAAGTTTTATATTGTAGCTTTTCACAATCTGACTTTTGTATAGCTTTTTTTACAATCTAATTGATTCTCATAATATCTAGTGCATACAAACAGAGTCTCGATGATATAAATCTGTTGGATGGGCTATATTTTTATACATTACTTACCACAAATCTTTCTCATCTCAAATCATTTTTTCCTCATCTCAAATCATGACTTCCTATAGCCATATTAATTGCTTTGTAAGTCAGGTGCTTCGTTTTGTGATCTTGGTGACCACAAGATAATTTTAATTAATTACTCTAGTCTATGTTGTTCCTGTGATACTTATTTGATAACTGAAGGATTATTAGAAGTAATGTGGCTAGATGCTATTATATAAGTACACACATATGTAGCTATTTTAATGAGGGTATATTTTAACATGTAAATATATATGTATTATTGTGGGTTGGAGGTGGGGCATTTTTTTAATGAAGCAATGTGGCTAGGTTGTTAGTGTATACACATATGTCAATACAATGACCACATGTTGGTGGGTGGGTGGGGGGGGGCATTTGACCCTGTGCTTGGATATGAGATTGTCATTTGTCAAAATCTTTTTGTAAACCATGACATATCTTGAGGTACACTGTCATATTATAGCTGCATAAAACATGACAAGTAAGGTAAAGAAATTGCTTGGGCCAAAAAGATCCTATAACATTTGTGCCAAAGCGACCTTAAATTAAGGAGCATACAAGATCTGTGATGAGATGACTTAGTTGAGAAACATGGACACTTTTCTCCAGGTGCAATCTATAAGATGAATCGTGTACGATCCACGGGAAAGAATTGAGATGACACAACACTAATTATTATATATAAGAGAAAAAAGAGAAATGGTATGCAGCTAAACATGTGTTACAGAGATCATGGAGTTAGGGGATTCGTCCTCCATTAGTTGGACCCATAGATAAACGTGCTGCAACAAAAATTTGCCATGTAAGCGGGAGGATGCATGGGAGGAGGAGACGGGAGGAGAGAAGCCGCGTCCCAGGTCAATGGTAGGAGGGCAGGGTGATTCGATCACGAGGAGGGCAGTGTGATCCATTGGTCGTGCCTCGGTTTGTATGTGATGATTGGTGGGCCTCGGACAACGGGTGGATGAATCAGAAACGGATCAATATTAGTAGGGAGGCCAAAGCCACGTATAATTAGGGATGAAAGCGGATCGGATAATACTTTTTTCACATCCTACTCCATATTTTTTTGTCAGATTTAGAGCAGAGCGGATAATACACGGATGCGGTTGCGAATACGGATATTTTCGGATGTCGGAGATGGTACGAATTCGGACCAGAGGCGGATCGAAAGTGGACTTTAAATTATCGGATGATACCTCTTTACGTAGAAAAATATATGTATCTTAAGAATCTACAAAGTATATGTAAATCACATCAACCACCAAAAAGGATAACCAAAATACACAACCTAATCTTTTAAGTGATTACTCATAACAAATAAAAAATATATCTCTACAACTTATTAATTAAGATGAGGTCGTCTAGACCACTTTTTTCGTGTCCACATATGTCCGTAACATTATCATATTCAGTTTGTATCCTACTATGATTCACCAATTAGTTTGAGTCATTTTTGAACCATTTTCTTATCCTTTATTGTATTGGACTTCGATCTCAATTCGATATTTCATACTAACAACAATTAATCATCTATTGTTTTGATATTATATTTTGAATAAAAACTAATAATAAGAATTTTAATAATAACTCACTCCAAAATTATTATAATAAATATTCTTTTTAAAACTCAAAAAATTAAAGCAAAATAAAAATAGAGTAAATGCTCAAGCCAAAAAAATTGATTAATTGAAAACATTTTATAGTATAAAAAAATATTCTAACCATAAATTTATTTAACAAAGACACATGGCAACGCATGGTTATTTTGCTAGTGTGTTATATATTTGAAAAATCACGATGATAAACAAAATAAAATATCTGAAGCAAACATTAAATATATTCTTATTTTTTTTATTGTATATCCGCTTTAGTATATAATAGGATATTAAGTGACATGATCAAGCCTCATCCACATTATCACTAAACATTATATATTTTGTACCCATAAAATTCTAAATCGGCCCACTTGAATTGGCATCCGAACTGAAAGCCACGAACTCTGCTTCTGATACTGAACTCCGGCCATGAAGGTCGATGAGGAGAGGAAGAGGCGGGGTGTCCGTTCTCAACTGGCACAACTCTGCAAGGTAACCCGTCATGGGGAGGTAAAGCTGGCGGCCGTCGGTGTTAGCTTACCTTGTGGGTGTGGCAAGAAAGGGAAACGAGGACTTGAACCGACTCCCAAATTAACCAGGCCTTTCCTAAATTCTCTCCGCGCCATTCCTTCTCCAGAATCGCAGAGGAAGCAAAAGGCCCGCCCCCGCCTCCCCTCCCGCGCTCTTTCTCCGCCCTCTCTGCCTTCCGCAAGGGCAGAGAGAGACCAAAAAAAAGAAAAGAAAAAGAAGCAATCGCCGGCAGCGGCCATGTCGACGGCCTTCTCGGACTTCGAACCGCTGACGGAGCGGCGGCGCATCGAGCGGCAACGGCAGCAGCGGCGGCGCGTGATGATCGCCACCGGCAGCGCGTCCATCGTTCTGATCATCATCGTGATGGGCGGCGCCGCCGTCGCGTACAACGCCAGCACCCAGGACAACGACGGCTCCTCCTCGCCGCCCTCCAAGGTTTCCCCCTCCGGCGGCGGCGGCGGGTCGGGGTCCAACCTGATCAGCGTGTCCAAGAGCATCAAGGCGATGTGCGCGCAGACGGACTACCGCGACGCGTGCGAGAAGAGCCTCACCAAGTCCGCCAACGGCACGGCATCGTCTCCCAAGTCCCTCGTCCGCGCCGCCGTGGCGGCCATCGGCGACGCGATCGCCGCCGCGTTCGACCGGTCGGGGCTGGTGGTGAGCGACGACCCGCGCGTGAAGGCGGCCGTCGCGGACTGCAAGGAGGTCTACGGCCACGCGAAGGACGACCTCGCGCGCACGCTCGACGGCATCGACGTGAGCGGCATGGACGGGATCACCCGTGCCGGGCACCAGCTCCGCGTCTGGCTGAGCGCGGTGATCGCGCACCAGGAGACGTGCATCGACGGGTTCCCCGACGGCGACATCAAGAAGAAGATGACGGAGGCCATGGAGAACGGCAAGGAGCTGACCAGCAACGCGCTGGCCATCATCGACAAGGCCGCGTCGTTCCTGTCCATGTTCGCGGCCAGCAGCCACCGGCGGAGGATACTGTCTACCAGTATGTCGCACGACGCCACTGCATTATTGGAGGAGGAGAGGAGGCAGCTCAAGGGGTTCCAGAACGCGCCCAAGCCCAACGTGGTGGTGGCCAAGGACGGCAGCGGGCAGTTCAAGACCATCAACGACGCGCTCAAGGCCATGCCCAAGACGTACACGGGGAGGTACGTCATCTACGTGAAGGAAGGCGTGTACGAGGAGTACGTGACCATCACCAAACAGATGGGCAACGTGACCATGTACGGCGACGGCGCGCAGAAGACGGTCATCACGGGGAACCGGAACTTTGCGGACGGGCTCACCACCTTCAAGACGGCCACGTTCAACGCGCTGGGCGACGGGTTCATGGCCATCGCGCTCGGGTTCCGCAACACGGCGGGCGCGGCCAAGCACCAGGCGGTGGCGCTGCTGGTGCAGTCGGACAAGTCCATCTTCCTCAACTGCCGGATGGACGCGTTCCAGGACACGCTGTACGCGCACTCCAAGTCACAGTTCTACCGCAACTGCGTCATCTCCGGGACCATCGACTTCGTCTTCGGCGACGCCGCGGCCGTGTTCCAGAACTGCGTGCTCGTCCTGCGCCGGCCCTTGGACAACCAGCAGAACATCGCCACGGCCCAGGGCCGCGCCGACGGGCGCGAGGCAACCGGGTTCGTCTTCCAGGCTTGCCGCTTCGCGGCGGAGACGGCGCTCAAGGACGCGTCGCGGCCGGCGATACGGAGCTACCTGGCACGGCCGTGGCGGGAGTTCTCGCGGACGGTGATCATGGAGTCGGAGATCCCCGGGTTCATCGACAAGGCCGGGTACTTGCCGTGGAACGGGGAGTTCGGGCTCAAGACGCTGTGGTACGCCGAGTACGCGAACCGGGGACCCGGGGCTGACACGGCGGGGCGGGTGAACTGGCCCGGGTACAAGAAGGTGATCAGCAAGGAGGAGGCGGACAAGTTCACCGTCCAGAGCTTCTTGCAGGCCGAGCCGTGGATCAAGCCCACCGGCACGCCCGTCAAGTACGGCTTCTGGGCGTGAGAACAAGGATTGTCGTGGCGTATTATCATGTAATACCTGATGTTTCGACGAGGAGGGCAGTGGATCATACGACGGTGACGGGAGGAAATGGTCTGATGGTGGTGCGATGGTGGGTGCTTGATAGCTATTCATCTGGTAGGTGCTTGATGATTCTGAACTACTGACCATGTCTCCATGTACATTTTACGGCTTTACTAATTCACTTGTATGTACTATATATACTTCTGATTTCCGGGTGTTGTATATGTATCAGATTCGTATATCAGGCTAAAAGTTGCAGAAAGCTTGCACCTTTTTTTTAGAAGAAAACGAGAAAGTAGGTGATTTTTAGGTGTTGCCATTCCAGGCAACTAAAATACTAGTAGGATTTTACAACACATGGAAAAAAGAGTTGCAGTCCGAATTCTTTTCTACTGCACCGTTCGCTCTCTTTATATATCCGACAATTGGGCAAGCCAGGGAGCAGATCTACCGATCAAGCGTGGTTTCATGGAGAGCGTCAATACCTCGGAGCTGCCTCTGACCTAGGCACGAGACCATGGCTGATTCAAGCTCACGGGACGCGCAAGCACGCGCAGACTTTAATCGACATGCTAGATCGGAGATTACATGACGTGATCATCCCGGAGATGCAAGACAAAATCTGCATGGGCTGCGTGTACAACGGCGGCTGGCTGTTGATGCTGGACGAGGCCACCTCTGAGTGTTTCCTCTTGAGCATTACGAGCCCGCGATCTAAGATTTCGCTACCGCCGCTGCGGCTGCCATCAGGGTACAGAGGAACGTGCGAACTGCTAGGCTCGCCGGCAAACTTCACCGTTGTGATGGCGAGTCACTCTGAGTCCGGACTGCACTTCCTGCGTTACTGCCGCCCTGGTGATGAAGAGTGGAGCGATCTGTTGGATGACGGCGAATGTGTCCATGTTTCAGGACACGTTGTTAGCTGTAAGGGAAAGCTGTATGTTTCTACTTTGTCGAGTGACCTCATCATGATAGACGTGATTGATGGAACGGTCCAGAAACAGGTTCTGTGTAATACCCGGGAAGATAAGGATGCATATCAGGGCTCGTGCCTGAGGTTCCTTGTGGTGTCGTGTGGTTGCATCTTCTCCGTGGGGATCAAATACTTCGCCCGCCCATATGATGGCGCGCTGACCGGGATCGTCGTTCATCGCTTTGATTCCTCTGATTTCTTGTGGAGAAGGGTGGAGAGCATCGGCAACGACTGCGCCTTTCTCATCTCCGGTGACTATGGCTTTTCGTGCACCGCGGCGGCGGGACAATTGCAGGGAAACTGCGTCTATCTCGTGTGGTCAAGTTGCGACTGCGAGAGGCTCTAAAAGTTCTGCTTGGATGACATGACGATCAGCTTCGATCAGATTCTCCCTGAACCTACAACGCCTTGCACTAGAGCCTACTGGGTTGTTTCTGACAGGTGAGTTGTCCTTGATCGCATCGCCTCTTGATATTTTTAAATCTTGTTATATATAGTTTATAGTAGCAAGCTTTACTTTTCTGGTAAGTTTGCACTGATGTTCCCTTCTGCCTGTAATGGCAGCATCAATACTACAGAGTTCAAAGGACAGGCCTTACAGAGTTCCGTTATGTCGAATGAGGTTAGTGGATCCAAATGCTCCACCCAATGAATAGTTTCTCAAGAAATTATAATAGTTTATAACTCATGATTTAAGCATCCTTTCACAGGCGATTCTACCACATGATTCGAACAAGAATGCAGAGGAGGAGCAGGACACCTCTACGCCTCCATGGCACGATATCCCACTAGAATTGCTAGACAAGATCGCCTCCAACGTATCACTCGTTGATCGTGCAAGGCTTTCAGTTGTTTGCAAGTCATGGAGCAAATGTTTCAACCCAATTAAACAAGCGGCGGTTTGGCTCATGCATATTTCCAAGCAAGACGGGACATGCAAGATGTTCGATCCTCTATGGGGCAAGGAGTACACGCTACGAGTCGCAACGTTTGAAACCAGTGAAGAACGCCACATCTTCCGCTCCTCGAAAGATGGGTGGGTGATCGTGTCAACTAGCCTTGAAGATGACGAAATATTCATGATAAACCCATTCACAAAGGAAATCGTGCAGCCGCCGTTGCTCGACGGTTTCTACCGCTACAGTGGCGTCACTTTCTCATCGGTGCCGACATCGTCAGACTGCATCATCTTCGGCGCATGCAGTTCTCTCAACGGCAAGTTTCTCTGCGTGGAAACATGGCAGTCCGGGGAGGATGACTGGAGTCACTTTGCATTTGAGTATGAGGCCGAGCCGTTTCCGGTAGCGCACAGTAATCCCGTCTATTTCCGTCAGGAGTTCTATGTCCTGGGAAGGAAGGGCAACATGGCTGTCTTCAACCCCAACGGCAAAACCTGGAGAGTTCTTGACAAGCCAGAGCCAATCTATGCTGAGCTACATGTTTTTGACGATGACCATGAAGGAGCTAAGTTCTGCTACTTGGTTGAGTTGGGAGAGGAACTGATATCCGTGTTCATGCAGAATGCCGACAAGCCCCCGCAGGTGTTCAAGCTTGACGAGACAAAGATGGCGTGGGTGGAGGTGGAGGACATTGGCGGTGCAGCTCTGTTTGTAGATTACAGGGCGTCGTTTGGCGTGGTGTCGCCGGGAGCTGGAAACGGCAACAGGATATATTTCCCGAGGTATTCTGAGGACGGGAAGCGCGCGGCGTTCTATGATATGGAGACCAAGACGTACTGTCCTGCATTCTACGGGTTCAAAGAACCACTCAACTGCGTGTGGGTACTGGATAGCGCCTAATTTGCAGGTGGATGTACATGCATCTTAGGATCGATTTGTATCAGTTAGCCCAGTTCATTTAACAGAACATTTAATCTTTTTCTTTTTTTGCGAATAGAACATTTATTATTCTTTGTTATCAATACTGCAAGAGACTGGGGGATCAGCAAGTCATGCGTTATGTGGCTTGACGTTGGTTGATCAACAAAAGGAAACCTTTATGCAATGAACTGAAGTAGTTCCTTTACGGTGCTCATGAATTGTCACGTGCAACTCATTTTTCGAATTGAACGTGTCAAACATGATAGTGCTTGATTGCTCCCTGCCACAAAGTTAAAATGCTCCTGTTTACTCGACTAAAATGGGAGGAGGTTTCATTCCAACCTAAACTCCGAAATTAAGATTGGCGAGGTTCCTTTTTTTTTCACAGTTTCTGATTTTGGTGTTCTCCGAGGTGGATTCTGATTAAGTACTGCCTACCTGTAACGTCGGAGTCATCGGGTCCGGACCCACTTACAGCTGACAGCTCTATAAAACTTTAAAACTTTTCTCACAGATCAATATAAATATTTTCTATATAATTTGTCCTCACTCGTGCACACCTAGGAAAATTTTTCCGGTCGATCACCCATCCTTAAATTGTGTTAGATACCTGAAAATAAGTTATAACTTATTTACATGGGTATTCTATCAATCCTATTAAACCTCAATCAAGGATGTCATACTCTCACCCTCTTAGAAGACCAGCGTCCTCGTCGGTCAACCCCAGGCCTGATGGTATTATTAAAAAGTACAAGGCTAGACTTGTGGGTAAGGAATTCACACAAAGAGAAGGAGATGATTTCTTTGATACATACTCTCTTGTTGCCCGAATTTCCACCATTAGAGTGCTCCTTGCTCTTGTAGCTTATTAAGGTTTGCATATCCATCTAATAGATGTAAAAATCGGTTTCATTTATGGAGAGTTAGAGGAAGAGATATATATGGAGCAGCCGGATGGTTATAAAATTCCTGGGCTAGAGAATAAAGTGTGCAGATTAATAAAATCCCTATATGGCCTTAAACAAGCACCTAAATGATGGTATAAAAAATTTGACACTACTTTGACATCTGCTAGATTTAGTGTAAATGAAGCAGATAAGTGTGTGTACTATTGTTATAATGGGGGGTGAAGGAGTAATATTATGCTTATATGTCGATGACATATTAAGTTTTAGAACAAGCACAAGAATAATTGATGAGATCAAAACTTTCTTGTCAAGGTGTTTTGACATAAAAGACTTGGGATCAGCGGATGTAATCCTAAATGTGAAGTTGATCAAAAGCGAAGATGAGATTATCTTGAGTCAATCCCACTATGCAGAGAAGATACTTAGCCGTTTTGGCTTTGAGGATTGTAAAATCTCTCCAACTCCCTATGATGCGAGCATCAAGCTTCAAAAATTCGAAGGAGAGGGAAAAGATCAACTGAGATATTCACAAATAATTAGATCCCTCATATATCTTGCGGGTGTCACGAGACCTGACATCTCCTATGCTATGAGCAAACTAAGTCGGTTTACATCAAACCTAGGAGATGATCATTAGAAGGCACTTGAGCGAGTGTTGCGCTACTTGAGAGGCACAACCTCACTCGAAATTCACTACTCAGAATATCCTCCAGCGTTAGAAAGATATAGTGATTTCAATTGGATCTCAAATGCGGATGAGACCAAAGCCACGAGTGGCTATGTGTTTACACTTACTAGTGCTGCAGTTTTATGGAGGTCTTGTAAACAGACCGTGTTAACAAAATTCACGTGTGAAGCAGAACTTGTAGCACTAGAAACAACCACTATTAAGGCTGAATGGCTAAATAAGCTATTGATAGACTTGCCTTTCATGGAAAAGCCGGTACCGCCTATCCTAATGTATTGTGATAACCAATCAATGCTAGTTCAGGGTAGCAATACAAAGAATAACTCAAAGTTCAATAAATATATCAAGCGTAGACTGAAATCTGTCAGAAAGATAAAAACCTCCGGAGTTATAGCTACGAGCTATGTGAAAAGCGAAAATAATCTGACAGACCCTTTTATAAAGGGATTATCACGGAATATGATTACAGTGATGTCTAAGAACATGGGTATGAGACTAATCTAAAAGTTACACCGCAATGGTAACCTGTCATTTTGATCGGAGATCTCGTGACTAAGGTAATAGGAAGAACAAGTTGATTGGTGTAACCAAAGAGTATATTATAAATAAATAAAATATATCCATATTCAAATGATAAAGCGTAGTACTCTTGACTGTATGGAAGGTTAGTAATGAGCCTCAATGTTTTACGTTATAAAAGATATTAGCCTACAAGATATCTTGAAGGAAAGCACCTACTTGAGCTCAACTGTAAGTCGCAGTTCGTGAAAATAAGATGTTCTTATAAAAGCTCATGAGAAGATTTGGGAGCAGACCATTAACGCTATGGTTAGGCGAGGTTGTTTTGACAGCCTAGTATTAGTTTGATTTCAATTGTAGTCTGTCCACACAAGGTTGAGAATTCAAAACCTAGTCCATTCTTCAGCTGTGGAAAGATGAATATTGATATTATAGGTTTACGTTCAATCCGTAAGGAACTTCTACCGAAAGACTGATATATTAACAATACTACAACACAGTGATCCTTTTGACCTCTATTCCTTGCTTTGGAATTGAGGAGATTGTTGGAATTTGGCCCATTTTATATAACCCACTTAAAAAAATTCCAAAGCAATAAGTGGTTGTTAGTTTTAGTACCAACTTGGTAGTACATGGTGGTCCATACCAACTGAAATAGTAGCATTCGTACCCATGGCTGAATAAAAAAAACTTTGGGAGAGAGAGAGCATTGCTATGAGTACACACACGTACGCGCGCGCGTATACATGCTTTTTCGTGTGTTATCCCGCGTGGCTTGTGACTTGCGATACACGACCGTGGCATGACGTAGCTGTGAGTCTAAGTGATTTTTTGTCACTCATATCATCTACCAAATCTGAACTGTTATGTATTAATCAAAAAGATTAATACATGATTAATTGTTATAATTAGAGTTAATAGATCAGTCATGCTATGGACTGCTAATTAGTATGCGCAATCACAGAAGAAACGACTCCTAGGGGACGGTCATGTCTATATTAGGCCCGTGGAGACGTGAATTTTTCATAGATAGAGAAAAATCTCTTCCACTTCTTCTTTTTCTTCTTCTTCTTCTTCTTCTTCTTCTTCTTCCTTCCTTCCTTCCTTCCTTTGGAGAGCTGTATTGTGATGTTGAGCTATTTCCATCTCACCGGCCCTATTCCTTGGCGTGCACCGAGGAAAAGGGTGAGCGGAACCTTCATATCTTTGCCGCTGTGAAGCCCGCACGAGGGGTAACAATAAGGTTTTTGGACATCGCATCTGCGTGACCGCTCGAGACTGATCCACGATGATCTGCGGTACCTCACGACGAGCTACCATGTCTACATCGACAGTCTGCTTCGTCTATAATTTATGTTATTTTAAGCGCTGACAAATCCAACGTGAGTTCTAATGGCTTCCCTGATTTTTATTGCGTTGCTCTAGCTGCTGCATGTGTTAGTTTTCATCTATTTTTTCTTAAAAAATTAATATTTTATATAAATAAAATATTTTGTATCAATAATTTTGAACCTAAAAATATGATTTTCAGTATAAATATTATAATATTAATCATTTTATTTGATGAGCTGGACCTTGCTTCACGGGTTAAACGGGTCACCTCACGGGCTAAGCAGGCCGTCCTCGGGCCGCCACGGCGAGCCTGTAGTTAGGCCTAAGCACAGCCCAATGGGCCACGGGCTAGCATAGCCCGTCTAACTTCGAGCCATGCCGTGCTCGGACCGGCCCAAAATAGACGGGCCTCGTGCACCTGATCTACTTGGCCAGGTATACGTGTTGCTTAGGGGGGGGGGGGGGGGGCGTGTATTTCCTATCGGTTAGCTGGTAGTATAGTGGAGCAGAACTGAACACAGCGAGGCTGAGAATATCACGGCAAGGCAAGTACCCATTGCAGCTCCTCTGTTCTCAAAATACAGAAAAATTAATCCACCATATCTTCCTCAACATTTCCATATCCACAGATAATACACGTAGTATATTGTTTGGTTTAGTATGACGGTTTCCGTGACGACAGCCAAGGCGCTCTCAAGACGTGAGCCCGGCGGTGAACTTGACGCCGGTGGTGGGCAGCCATATGTTCCCCTCGATGAACTGCGCGACGGTGAAGTTACCGGCCTCCGCGGCACTGTTCATCACGTGGAACCCGGGCCATCCGACCCTTCCCGCGACGCCCGCGCCGGGGCCCGTGTTCATGTACTCCCCGTAGTAGAGCGTGTCGAGCGCGAACTCGCCGTCCCACGCGAGCCACCCTTCGGGCCGCACCACCCCGCCGATCCACGACTGCATGAACACCACCCGCGAGTACGGCTTCCAGGGTCTTCCCAGATACGTCTGCGTCGCGCCGCTCGTCCCGTTGTTCCCGGCGGAGGAGGACGCGGCGGCGCGGAGGAGGTCGTCGGCGGCGGAGACGTTGCAGAACTGGAAGGCGAACCCCGTGGTCATGTTGGCGTCGAGGCGGCCCTGCGCCGTGACGGAGTTCTTCTGCTCGGGGAGCGGCAGGCGCGCCAGGAGCGTGCAGTTCTGGAACACGGCGGCGGCGTTGCCGAAGACGAAGTCGACGGTGCCGGAGACGCGGCAGTCGCGGTAGAACTGGCGGAGGGAATGCGCGTACAGCGTGTCCTGGTACCCCTCGAACGCGCAGCGGTAGAAGACGGAGAGGTCCGAGTCGCACCGCAGCGCCACGGCCTGGTGCTTGGAGGGCCCCGCCGTGTTGGCGAACGTCAGGTCACGCGCCACGAAGCCCTTGCCGTTCACAGCTGCAAAACATTATTATTGGACAGAAAACATATAATAATGGTTTTTGCGTCAGAAGATACAGATACGCGTCGAACTAATGATTGCGTTGAACTGTTCAGGTTCGAGAGATGGATACGCCAGCGGCGCGCGGGCAGGCCAAATGGCAGGCGTGTCATGTGATCGGCACCTGTTCATGCCCCTCGAGTACAGAACAGGCGGTGAGTTGTCTCTCTCGTCTGACAGGGAATGGTCTCAGGAAAAGGTCCACATGCCATACGGACATCGAGCGTAATCTAATTAACTATAACGCGAACGTAAACCAAGCTGAACGAATCCTGCGCGCGCCAGGCTACCGACGATGGCAATCCCGCTGCTACTGACAGGCGACATACTGCGCCGATTCATTCACCAGCCAATCCGAGACCGGACCAGGCACAAGTCCGAGAGTAGAAAGGCCTCGCACATGCCGATCCGCAGGACGACCGGGTGCCCCCAGAAGCATCAGATACGGGCATCTCGAGCAGCGTCCGAATCAGAGTGTCGGTGAGCCCATGAATCCTCAGACTCGGAGAAAAAGGACGCGAAACGGCGTGTGCCCTTTCCACGTCCTTTGATCTGGTCGCGAAACGGCGTATGCCGTGACCCTAGTCTTGGAGCTCGACACGGTCCCCACGGCGGCGCCGAGGCAGCCAGCCCAACCGCCGATGGGTACAGTTCACGGCAAGGAGCGCGCCCGTTCATTTTTCTTTCCAACTCTACCAAGCCTGAAACCTTTGCAATGCAACGGAAATGCCTGGCGCGCCGGCCTATTGAACGAGCAATTCTTCGCTGCTACCGAGTACTGATGACCGAGAGAGAGATGACTAAAAAGTTGCCCCGATTCATGGGCGAATCCGGAACTGGATCATGTAGGTAGACTCCGAGATTAGAAACGCCGGTCAGGACGAAGAATACGCACATGACAATCCGCAGTACTCCTGGCCTGGATGGCCATGAAAGCAGAAAGCATCTCAAAACAGCGTCGATCAGCTGCTTTCCGTCGTCGAATCGAATCATTGTTGCGTCCGTCGGTGAGCCCATCCGCGCGCGGATTCTCGTAAACAAGAGACGCCGAAACAGGGCGCGCGCGCGGGGGCCCTAGCTAGCGAGAGAAAATGGCCGCGCTGCAGCAGCAGCACCGCCGCGCGTTCCACGCCCGTGCCGGTGCACTAGCGAGTTCGTTCATTTATGTCTGGTCGTCTGCGCAATCTGCATGGCGAGCGACCACCAGAACCAGTGTTAATGCTGCACGTTGCGTATTTAAGTCCTTTGTTGGATGGTGGTAGGACTTGACGCGTTGACGGTGGTACCGCTGCTCCGCTAAACAGGAACGAAGAGGAATATCGTGTCGTGTACAATGCATCTTTAATTCTGGATGATGGAGGCCAGGCTAGCTTCTACTGTACAGTTCTACGGAGTGCTCCTCTTATTATGTGCCTGTGTCAGGGCACAGTAATAACGTGACAATGGATCGGGTCGCGTATTTATGCAACTATGGTAGTAACTGCTACTGCACGCGGCTGGCTGACACCATACGCGCCTGCCGGCCTCGTCCATCGTTTGGTGTAATGCTCCTTCCTTGGCACCGACGACTTCCCTGAGGCCTGAGCCGGTGTAATCTGCTTATAGGTATATAGGTATGTTTGTTTTTAAGTCTAAATTTTAGTTAGGTCATATTAAATATTAAAATATTAATATAATTATTAAATATATATTAAATATAAAATTAATTATAGAGTTGAATACTCACATCAGCATGATAAATTTATTAAATTTAATTTAGTTATTATTAAAAGATGTTTACTGAAACATCACATTATCTAAATATGATCTAATTAGTTTTAATAGATTTATCTCGACATTCAGGGAAAAGATTATAGACTGAATGTTATCAGTAATCTATATTTAGTACTTTTAATTAATATTACAATATTCGATAAAATAGATTTAAAAATTAGAGGGGTGAAAACAAACACACCCTCAGCTGCTGCGTGACATGCACCGCACCGTAATCTCATCACAATCTGCTGCCCAATGATGGCACCTTGGCCGTCTGACGTACATGCACGACTCGTCCAAGTGGTAACGAGCTTTATGACAGGTGACAGTATCTTAGCTTGGCAAAGCATTACTATTTGCTAGTGTGAGGCGGTGTGTAGCTAATTAACACCAGACACTTCTCATGGATCACACAGTCACACACTACGACGCCACGATGCTCTGCTACTCTGCTCCTACGACGCATCTATACGATCAGATCAGACGGCCGTTACTTACCAAGCTAGTGTACTTGCCAGCTGTCCCGATGAAGCGGCTGAAACTAATTAAACACACTATCAAGCCTTGATGAGCTCGTTCGAACCGACTCGGGGCATGGACGATCGGTCAACGAACTAGGAGAAGCAGAACAACGCACGAGAGAGAGCAGAGCACAGCAGAGGAGAGGAGGCAACTGAACTCACCGACGGTGGCGCTGCGGTAGGTGGTGTAGCCGTCGACGTAGTTCCGGTGACCCGTGATGACGGTGGCACCCGCGCCGTCGCCGACGAGCATCAGGTTCCACTTCTTCTTCTTCACGTCCACCGTCTCCTTGTACACGCCGCGCTTCACGTAGATCACCCACCGCGCCGCGCTCTCCGCCGGCGCCGCGTCCACCGCCGCGCTCACCGTCGTGAAGTTGCCGGTCCCGTCCTTGGCCACCACCGCGTTCACCGCCAGCCCCGCCACCGGCGCCTGCAGCAGCCACCGGTCGCGCGCGCGCAGCCACCGCGGGGCCGACGCGAGGCCGCGACGGGAACTGCTGGCTCGAGACGTTTCTTCTTCTTCGGCGGCGGCGACCTGGCCGAGGCCGTCGGAGAGGAGCGACGTGACGGCGTCGAGCGCGGTCGCGACGAGGGAGGCGAGAGGGGAACCCGTGTCGTCGAGGCCTTCCTTGCACGTGTCCTGGTTGCCCAGCGCGCCGCTCAGCCATGACCGGAGGTCGGAGCTGGCGTCGCCGGTGCCGAGGCGGGCGCCGGAGACCGACGACGTTGTGGTGGTGGCGGTGGACGAGGACATGGACCAGGAGATCTCGTCGGAGGAGAGGTCGAGGAGGTCGAGGCAGTCGGCGACGGCGGAGGAGAGCCGGAGGTCACCGCCGCCGCCGAGGATGCCGCCGATGGGGAACGACGAGATGATGGACGCCACGCCCCTGATCGCGTCCAGCGTCTCGCGCAGCGTCGAGAGGAGACCCGCCGAGATCAAGCCCGTCGTCGTCCCCGCCTGGTGCGCCGGCGTCGCGGGGTGCGCTTTGGTCAGGACGAGGAGCGACAGCGAAAGGACGAGGAGGAGCCGGTGGGGAGCTCTCGCGCTCAAAGACGCCATGGCTGTGAGTGTGTTCTGCTTGGTGTTCCAGGAGGAGACACCGACGGGACGGGGTTTATAGGAGTGTTTATTTACCCGCGCTTTTCGCGCTAATAAAATCGAACGGCTAACTAGGGGAAAAGACGGTGACGGGTCGGTGAGGCAGCCCAAGCAGCGAACATGGCGGTCGCTCGAGTTTGGACAAGTTGTCGTGAAGGACGCGCACCGAAACCGAGTGAGTGTCCCGAACCGGTGTGCGTGCCAGTGTGGTGGTGCTGAACAGGTGTACCGACAGCAACCGGAATTACTCACACAGGAGAGGGGCTTTGGACGCTTGCCTGGCATTCGTTACAGGTGCTTTTCAGGCGTAGCTGTCGATATGGATGGGTCGGTTGCTTGCTTTGAAACCTGCGAGTATCAGACTATCATATCAGTTTAGTTAACAAGCACGGTTTATGAAGTTTGAGTTGCCGGCAAGTGGTTCGGACACACACACACTCCCTCGTATCAACCGCAATCGTTTGGGGGCCTGCCGCGTCCCGTCTCCCGTGCTTTCCATCCATCCTTCGGCAACGAGCTTTATCTGCCGCGGTCCTACAGCTCGTTCGATGCATGCGCGTGTCCACACCACATTTTTTGCGTGGAAAGCACACAGAAAAGCTGGCTGCTTTTTTCTTAGTAGTGTGCTAAACACGCTGGCGGCTAGCAGAGTGGACACCGGTAGGGGATGCTCACCACACACAAGTGGAAGAACAATATGTGTGATACACACTTCTATTTTCTATATATTGTTCACATGTTTTGATCGACAAGAGAACAATATATATGTGCACAGTGCAGTTCAATAATAATGTCAATAGGCTGCCAAAACTGTAATGGTAGTGACCTCTGCAGCTCTGCTTTTAGTCTTGATGCCTAGTGATATCAAACAAAGCCCCGTGAAAGTTAGAGTTCGTCAACATCGACTTCAACAGGGTTGCCCACACTACCGTTGAAAGCAGAACCAACTCCCTTAACCTGCTGGGAGGGTATAGAAACACTGGTCCATAGTCTAATAAAACTCTACTAGTGTAGTAGTAGCGTTTGGTTTTATGTTCAACAACACCATTCACAATGTTGATTCTCATATAATGCTCTATTGGCACATTCACCTGTCTACCAATCAGTCATGTGTCTAGGAATTCCTTGGTTGCAAAAGAATAGTGTTTAATGGTTTTGTTTTTGTCGGGAGGATTAGCCAACTTAGGAGGTCTAATGCTTAAAAGATTTACCCTTCTTTCTACCGAATGAGAAGGACTACCAAAAGTTGTGGTATCATCGACCACTATTATGTGGTACACACATTTTCAACCTCTATAACTCTTCTAGTGAGCTTTTTTCTTTTTGTTATAGATTGACCTTGTATTCATAAATGAGCTTAATCCGATGCAAATCCTTAGTTTCTCCTTCTTAGCTTGAAGATCAGCATTTTTCAACTTTGTTTTGATATCTACTCCAAGCACGCTTATTTGCGCTCCATTCCATGTACTTTGTGCACCTATTCTCAACAAGATTAAGAGCAAGTCTTTGGTGGCCTTTTCCATCAGAAAAATATATTGAACCAAATATGTGTTATTAAAAACATCTATACCTTCCAACACAATCCAGACTTCTCTTTTAAGAACAAGTGTCTTAGTGAATTGCTTATCCTGTCTACTATACTAATCTAGGGCAATTTTACAATAAACAGCAAAGGCTCCATTTCCATCGTTTGTCTATGAGTTTCTGCAACAAGACACGTCCATTCAAAACATCATCTTCAGCAACTTCAGTTCGAGCAATTGAGCTTGGAATATATGTCTGTTATCACATAGATTAGCGGGTGTCAATGCCACTAACATAGACTTGTACAAAAAAAAAGGGAGAATGTGAATATAAAAAGTACTTTTATCCCAAACTTGTTCGTCAACAGCTTAATAAATCTTTTCCTTGCTTTTGCATCAGTTCTTAAAAAAAGACACTGGCAAACTTCTTATTGAATCTTTCTGTTTTTTTACCCCACAACCTAAACCATATTGTTTGTCACTCGCCTCCAACCTTAGCAGTTTAACAGCACAGGGGCTCTCATTAACTGTGTGGCTTTCTTCTTCTGTCACCTTTGCAAACCATGTAATGTATTGACCATATCGAGAAAAAGATTACATATTCCAATGGGCATGGGCATCTGATGTGGTCTATGTTTATGGGATCACCACAAGGGTGGATTGTGCTACGTACACATATAACTAAGAAAATTAATGTGTCTAGCACCCACCCTCAGTACAAGTGTAATGATCATACACTCAAATAATCTTGTTTTTGAAAGAAAGTATGTACTTCCTCTGTAGCATAATAAGTGTTATTGTTTTGAAAAAATCAGTGAAAACAAGAGGATGGGTACAAAACCTTGTTGCCCTTATTTAATGCGCCAATTCTCACACATATCTATCTCATGTTACTATAGCATCGGTAGTTTTTTTGTGCCACATCCCATGACCAAGCTACTGTGTGGCTCCTCGCCCCCTTAGAGTCGTCGCTCCCCGTGTAAGCCCATCTTTAGCCATACCTCAAGCAGTGAGTCCATACAAGAAAGAAAAGGGTCAAAGAGAACATTGTTAAAGAGGCAACACACATGAATGACTCTCGCCATAGTATTGATTGAACAATATAAGTTGTATAATTTACATTTTTATTTTGTATTATCCACTGGTTTGACCTATCACTACGAATTTGAGCCATAGTATTTTAATTGTTGTGTGAGAAAAAAAAGTGATTAGTTTTCAGAAAAGAATGATCAAGAGGTAAGAAAAATTAGAGATTCTTCCTGTGATCAAAGGGCCACATTGATCATACAGCCAAAGGTGTAGAAACCGCAGGGTGCCACATTTCTTCATGTACACCGTGTCCCTGGTTTGCATATGATAGAGGTCAAAGATAGACGTACAGCCAGAAGGGCCACATTTTTTAAACTAAGGCCGTCTAATTTTAAGCTCAAAAGCCGACAACCTACACAGACACTGATTTTCTCCCGTACTCGCTTATAAAACAATGGCCAAATAAACGATTTTTCTCGCTGACACAAATTGGCCGGTGGCAACGGCAGCAATAAACACGCGCACGCAGATGGGGTTGACGAGACCGCTGTTTCACTGTTTCGAACAGCGGAAACAGGTGGAAGCTGCCATCACGCCTCTGCCATGTGAGGTGCTGGGCAGAACTACGTCTTGCTGCACTGCCGCTCCCGCGCCCGGGTACGCCGCACACTGACTTTGGCGCCGCGGAGCCGACCCGACGCAGGCGCGTTGTTTCAGGTTCGACGAGATGAAGATGTCATGGATCGAGGTGGATGACATTGGCGCTTGGCGGTGTAGCCTTCTTTCTGCATAGCAGGGTGTCGTATGCCGTAGCGTCTCCGGAGGGTGGGCATGGCAATAGGATATACTATACTCTTCTCGAGATATACTCGTAGCAGCCGGCGTTCTACGATATGGAGAACAGTACAGCCCATCATTCTACGGTCTAAAACAACCACTGAAGTGCGCGTGAGTCGTGCCTAATCTCTTCACGTAAACACAAACCAGGGTCTTGGGACGTGTAACAGAGAAGTCCCTCTGCATTTTTCTTTCGTGAAAATAAATGTGAAACTGCTACGTACTACTACTCAAACAATTTGCAAACACAACTGCTATTATATTAGTGGTATTTTTATGCTCTAGAAACTTTTCTTTGGGTAGTACCGTAGTACATAGCAGTTTCCTACCCAATACCTTGTGTAGCAGAGCATGCATCAATTAGTTCCTTCGAACCAATAAAAAAGCGAATCACTCTAGTTCTATGCACTAGACTAGATGCAATTTTCATGTAGCATGTTCTCTAAAAAAATAATATAGCACTCTTACAACACAATACCTGGTAATATTGAGGATACGACGTACAAAGTTAGTTTGCCTCTCAGTACTACTAGCGTAATGTCCGTGTGTTGTTACGGGCGTAACTTGTACAATACATATAAAAAAATATATGATATTATTATGCTACTGCAGTATATTTTTATATACAAGGGCAATGAGGAAAGAAACTGAAGGAAGAGGTATGTAGGAGTATGAACATGTTGTGCAGTGGCCCGAGGGCTCTGGCTGCCGAAAGACTGGTCGATCAGAGAATGGTTTCACGAGGGACGCTGTTCAGTGGTGAGGATCGGCGATGGGCGTGGGTCAGTGGCGGCGCGGAATGAGATAGGCGAAGAGTCGGCGAGCTACCATCAGCTAAAAAACGAACCAAACGCGTCATGAAACATTTTGCATAATCAATACAGGTTATTAGGTACAACCCAGACACAATTCGTCGGTGACTTGAGGCCGTAGTATGCTGGTGAGTACGTCTTGGTCTCCAAATCATAGAACGCTGCCTGCTTCGGATCCTCCGAATACCTAGGGAAGTAGATCTTGTTACCGTGTCCAGCTTCCGGCGATGCAACAGCAAAAGACGACCTGTAATCAAGAAACAGGGCCGCGTCACCTATATCCTTTACCTGTATCCAGGCCATCTTCATCTCGTCAAGCTTGAAAACCCGCGGCGGCTCATCAGCGCTGCGCTGGAACACAGATATCAGCTCCCCTGCCAGCACAAGAAGGTAGCAAAATTCAGCTCCCTCGTGGTCCTCCTCGAACACATTCATCTGGGCATGGATGGGTTCGGGTTTGTCAAGTACTCTCCAGGTTCTGTCGCTCGGGTCAAAGACGCCAATGTCTCCCTTTCTACCCAGGCAATAGAAATCCCCATGGAAATAGACGGGATTGTTGTAAGCTACTGGGAACGGCACTTGGGGCTCAAACAATGTCTCTTGCCACGTCTCCTCTCCACTCTGCCATGTCTCAACACCGAGAAATGCTCCACTGGTACTACTATTGATTCCAAAGATAACACAGTCCGGAGATGTTGGCGTCGACGAGAATGAAATCCCGTTGAAGTGGTAGCACCTATCGAACATTGGGAGCTCGACAATGTCCTCCGTGAATGGGTTTATGATAAATATGTCGTCAATCTCGTCCGCGGTCGAAACGACCACCCAACCATCTTTGGAGGAACGGAGGATGATCCGGTCGTCGGATTTGAACGCCTCAATGGACAAAGCGTACTCTTTGCCACGCAGCGGATCAAACATCTTGCATGTGCCATCTTGCTTGGAGCAGTGCATGAGCCAGGGCCACCTCTTGTCTTGCTCCGCCACGACAGATACCATGCTCCATGTCTTGCAGACGGCTCGAAATTGTAGAAGATCAACCAAATTAGACAATTTTGATAGGATCAACTGTAGCATTTCAAGCGGGAGATCATGCCATGGAGGCGAAGACGCTGCATGCTTCTTCAGCAAATTTTCTTCTGAATTGCTTAGCAGATTAGCCTATTGGGAAGAGGTAGAAAAAAGAAGAAATTTAGTTCTTGCATTTGTTATAGTAAAATCCAGAATTATTTGCACGTATTCACGGACCTCGTTCGGAAGGAGACCCAAGAAAGGGGATTCATTTTCTTTTAGCTCGGTAGCTTGGATACTGCAACGAATACATGGACAAAGTACACAAATGAGATCAATGAGATACACAAAGAAACTAATCAAAAGTTCAGAAGTTGAGGTGAATTCGTAAGTGAGAACCACGAACCGTTCAGGAATCGCCCAGAATGCTCTGGAACGAACATGCGTAGGACTAGGGAGAACCTTTTGGAAGCTGATGGTTCGATCATCCAAGCAGAACTTGTAGAGCCTCTCGCAGTCGCAGCTCGACCACACGACATAGATACAGTTCCCTTGCGTTATATCTCCCATGGCTGGGCACGAGAAGCCATAGTCTCCGGCTATGAGAAAGGCACGGGCGTCACCGATGCTATCCACTCTCTTCCACATGGGTTCGTCTGAGCCAGAGTGATCCAGCCGACGCACGATGATCTCAACGACTGCGCCGTCGTCAGGTCGTCCGATGTACTCCACCCGCACGTCAAACAGTATGCCACAAGACTCTACGAGGTAGTTCTTGAATGACCTGTCGCTGGCCTCTTTTCCGGCGACATACATCAACTCCGTTTGAATTGCGCCGTCCATCACATCTATCGCTATGAGATTATCCACGTCAGCAGTAGCGTAGAGCTTTCCTGCACAGGAGGTAATGTAACCGCAGATCCTGCCGGAGCCATGGACTTCTAGTTTGGTCCATTCTTTGTCTCCCGGGCGGCAATGGAGTAGAAAGTCTTGATACGATTCCGGGATACTGGCAATCACCACGGTGCAGTTCGGATGCTCCGGCGACCCGAGCAGCGCGCATCGCCAAAGAAATTCCAATGGCTCGCCCAACGGCGGCAACGGAACCTTGCAAGATCGTGCTGTGAGGCGGAGAAGGAAACAGTCGCCGGAGATCTCGTCAAGCATCAGAAACCAGACGCCGCCATACACGCAGCCTAGGCAGATCTTGTCTTGCATATCGGGAATTAGAGCCTGGTGCGCTCTGCGATCTAACATGTCAACGAAGGTCGCGGTCTCTCCGTGTCTTCCGTGAGCTTGGATCAACCACGGCCTCGTGCCGAAGCCGGGCGGCAGCAGCGAGTAATTGCCGCTCTCCATGATTTCTGTTCAATATGCCTGTTCGGATGATGGAGCGATCGTCAAATTCCCTGTTAGCTATGCAGTACTGACAGAATCAGTTCTTTGTTCCTGTATATAGATCTAAAAATAATTAATCTAGACAATCGACCTGGAGAAATTAAGATTTGGTTTTGGTTGCTCTGCACGTTCACGTTCCGTGACCGACTGACTTGATTGGTTCGGGGAGAACAGGATGGAACACCAAAACAGTTTTTTTTTCATGTTATTACCGTCGTTGACACACTTTTTTTTAGCAACGGAAATATGGACAAATCGATTTTCTCTCTGAAGCTGTGGCGTTCAACAACCAAAGTGAAAGACCGGTTCACGAGGATAGCAGTACAAACTACAAAGTATTCTAATGTTACAAACAGCAAACACAAAAACCAACGCTGTATAAATTGGAGCTAGAAAAGGTAACAGAATAACTGGAGATTCTGAGCTTAATAATCTGCATATCACAAGGTATTTGGGCCTGACTAAAATCTCCAAAACAAACATTTTTCTACGGATGAATGTCCAGGAGTTTTGATGGATATGAATGCCCACAAGTTATCTGAGATTTTGTATTTGTCTTAGTCATATTTTTGCAAGCCGCATACGAGCCCACCATAGGTTCGATTCCCACTCGACCATGGGTGTATCTCTTCCTCTTAATGAATCGGGAGTGCTCCTCCCCATGGCTAGGCCATGAATTTCATTTTTAGTCACATTTTTGGAAGAAAAAACATACATGTAGAACATTTATTTTGTGAAACTGAAGCAATTTGTACCTGAAGCTTGAGCAATTAGTTCTTAGGTGACCAAAATCTTGCATATTTTTTTACCACAATATACGGAACAAAGCAAATGCACACCGTGAACATTTGTAGTTCGAACAATTTTTTTAAGGTAGAATATTTTTTTACTCAATAAAATATTTTTGTGAGCACAAGAGAATAAAAAAATCTGAATGTTGGGATCAATATCCAATGGTTGAGAGAATAGCAAAATTTCAGTCATCTGAAAAGACGATAGACCCAAATTAAATAAAGCCTAAAATTTTGATTGCTATTTTTTGTTTTCAAATTTGGCTGAAATATCTACAATCTATTAATTGAGGTACGGTCATCCACTTCGTGTCCACAAAGTTAGAGATTGAATCCAAATCGGTTTCATACCTTTTATATAAAATACCGAATTTTAAAAATCATAACTCCCACATCCGTAGCTCAAATAAGGTAAACTCGGACTCTATCTTGTAGCTCTCAAAAAGTTCTACAACTTTGATATTCAATAGAAGTTTATATCTCGCAGTTTTGATTTCCAAATATACAATGCAAAAATATTTATTCTGATTCGGACTCCTCTGCGCAGGTTTCTATGCGGGGCCTATATCTCCTACCTCTGTAGTCTAAATAATATGATCCATATATATTTAGAAAAGGTATCAACGAGATCTACAACTTTTATGTTTTAACTTTTTCCATTAGAGTAAGTATTCAATTTCAAAATCGCGTTGCAGTACAGTGCTATTTGTGGACTCCGTGAATTAATTTTTTCTTCCGGATAAAGCTTCTAGAGTATGATAAATAATGGTGATAAAATTGTTACTTTTGACATATAAAATGATATACTAAGAAGCACCAACAGTAATATAAATATAATATTTCATGTAAAAAATGTTAATAATATTGTATATCTCTAATAATTATATTGTGTAAATAATTTATATTTAAATTATAAAAAGTGTTTTATTTTTTAAAGTCCGTAGCAATGCACAGACACTTTGACTAGTCTCCTTTAATGTTATTCTACTATAGCCGAGTAAATAGGAACATTATATTGAAACTTCGCGGCAGCACGCAACCAAACACTATCATATATATTTGGCAAGTTCAACCAAACACGATCATATATATTTGGCAAGTTCGATTAGAAAGAGAAGTTGTTCGTGGCAATTCATGAGCACCGCAAAGGAGATAGTTCATTTGCTGAGAAACCAACGCCGCCGCATACGTTAAGTCTTGTCGTTGGGGAAAATGGGAACACACTCAGTGTAGTCTCGGTAAGAAGGAATACATATGTTCTGTTAACTGAATCAGAGACTAACGAGTGTAAATCGATTCTAAGATGCATACGCGTCCTTCTGCACGTTAGGCACTACCCACACACAGTTGAGTGGTTCCTTAAGCCCGTAGAATGTAGGGCAATACGTCTTGGTCTCCATATCATAAAACGCCGCGCGCTTCCCGTCCTCAGAATACCTCGGGAAATAGATCCTGTTGCCGTTCCCAGCTCCTGGCGACACCACGCCAAACGATGCCCTGTAATCTATAAACAGAGCTGCACCGCCAATGTCTTCCACCTCCACCCACGCCATCTTTGTCTCGTCAAGCTTGAACACCTGCGGGGGCTTGTCGGCATTCTGCATGAACACGGACACCAGTTCCTCTCCAACCTCAACCAAATAGCAGAATTTAGCTCCTTCATGGTCATCATCGAAAACATGTAGTTCAGCATAGATTGGCTCTGGCTTGTCAAGAACTCTCCAGGTTTCGTCATTGGGGTTGAAGACAGCCATGTTGCCCTTCCTCCCCAGGACATAGAACTCCTCACGGAAATAGACGGGATTACTGTGCGCTACCGGAAACGGCTCGGCCTCACGCTCAAATCCAAATTGGCTCCAGTCATCCTCCCCAGACCGCCATGTCTCCATGATGAGAAACTTGCCGCTGTGAGAACTGCAGGAGCCGAAGACGATGCAGTCTGAAGATGTCGGTGCCGATGAGAAAGTGACGCCACTGTACCGGTAGAAACCGTCGAGCAACGGCGGCTGCACGTGGTCCTCTGTGAATGGGTTTATCATGAATATTTCGTCATCTTCAAGGCTAGTTGACACGATCACCCACCCATCTTTCGAGGAGCGGAAGATGTGGCGTTCTTCACTGGTTTCAAACGTTGCGACTGGTAGCGTGTACTCCTTGCCCCATAGAGGATCGAACATCTTGCATGTCCCGTCTTGCTTGGAAATATGCATGAGCCAAACCGCCGCTTGTTTAATTGGGTTGGGATCCTTGCTCCATGACTTGCAAACAACTGAAAGCCTTGCACGATCAACGAGTGATACGTTGGAGGCGATCTTGTCTAGCAATTCTAGTGGGATATCGTGCCATGGAGGCGTAGAGGTGTCCTGCTCCTCCTCTGCATTCTTGTTCGAATCATGTGGTAGAATCGCCTGTGAAAGGATGCTTAAATCATGAGTTATAAACTATTATAATTTCTTGAGAAACTATTCATTGGGTGGAGCATTTGGATCCACTAACCTCATTCGACATAACGGAACTCTGTAAGGCCTGTCCTTTGAACTCTGTAGTATTGATGCTGCCATTACAGGCAGAAGGGAACATCAGTGCAAACTTACCAGAAAAGTAAAGCTTGCTACTATAAACTATATATAACAAGATTTAAAAATATCAAGAGGTGATGCGATCAAGGACAACTCACCTGTCAGAAACAACCCAGTAGGCTCTAGTGCAAGGCGTTGTAGGTTCAGGGAGAATCTGATCGAAGCTGATCGTCATGTCATCCAAGCAGAACTTGTAGAGCCTCTCGCAGTCGCAACTTGACCACACGAGATAGACGCAGTTTCCCTGCAATTGTCCCGCCGCCGCGGTGCACGAAAAGCCATAGTCACCGGAGATGAGAAAGGCGCAGTCGTTGCCGATGCTCTCCACCCTTCTCCACAAGAAATCAGAGGAACCAAAGCGATGAACGACGATCCCGGTCAGCGCGCCATCATATGGGCGGCCGAAGTATTTGATCCCCACGGAGAAGATGCAACCACACGACACCACAAGGAACCTCAGGCACGAGCCCTGATATGCATCCTTATCTTCCCGGGTATTACACAGAACCTGTTTCTGGACCGTTCCATCAATCACGTCTATCATGATGAGGTCACTCGACAAAGTAGAAACATACAGCTTTCCCTTACAGCTAACAACGTGTCCTGAAACATGGACACATTCGCCGTCATCCAACAGATCGCTCCACTCTTCATCACCAGGGCGGCAGTAACGCAGGAAGTGCAGTCCGGACTCAGAGTGACTCGCCATCACAACGGTGAAGTTTGCCGGCGAGCCTAGCAGTTCGCACGTTCCTCTGTACCCTGATGGCAGCCGCAGCGGCGGTAGCGAAATCTTAGATCGCGGGCTCGTAATGCTCAAGAGGAAACACTCAGAGGTGGCCTCGTCCAGCATCAACAGCCAGCCGCCGTTGTACACGCAGCCCATGCAGATTTTGTCTTGCATCTCCGGGATGATCACGTCATGTAATCTCCGATCTAGCATGTCGATTAAAGTCTGCGCGTGCTTGCGCGTCCCGTGAGCTTGAATCAGCCATGGTCTCGTGCCTAGGTCAGAGGCAGCTCCGAGGTATTGACGCTCTCCATGAAACCACGCTTGATCGGTAGATCTGCTCCCTGGCTTGCCCAATTGTCGGATATATAAAGAGAGCGAACGGTGCAGTAGAAAAGAATTCGGACTGCAACTCTTTTTTCCATGTGTTGTAAAATCCTACTAGTATTTTAGTTGCCTGGAATGGCAACACCTAAAAATCACCTACTTTCTCGTTTTCTTCTAAAAAAAAGGTGCAAGCTTTCTGCAACTTTTAGCCTGATATACGAATCTGATACATATACAACACCCGGAAATCAGAAGTATATATAGTACATACAAGTGAATTAGTAAAGCCGTAAAATGTACATGGAGACATGGTCAGTAGTTCAGAATCATCAAGCACCTACCAGATGAATAGCTATCAAGCACCCACCATCACAACGGTGAAGTTTGCCGGCGAGCCTAGCAGTTCGCACGTTCCTCTGTACCCTGATGGCAGCCGCAGCGGCGGTAGCGAAATCTTAGATCGCGGGCTCGTAATGCTCAAGAGGAAACACTCAGAGGTGGCCTCGTCCAGCATCAACAGCCAGCCCCCGTTGTACACGCAGCCCATGCAGATTTTGTCTTGCATCTCCGGGATGATCACGTCATGCGATCTCCGATCTAGCATGTCGATTAAAGTCTGCGCGTGCTTGCGCGTTCCGTGAGCTTGAATCAGCCATGGCCATACATTGCAGATCCAAGAGCGTTCTGCAGCATCTACAGCATCCAACCTCCGAAGCAGCGAGGCCTTTGCTCAATGCGAGGGTCTCCAGCCCCCTGTGGTAGATGACAGGACTGGGCTACGGGTACACCTAGGAGTTGATTTCGAAACTTCCTGGAGTTGACCCCGCCTTGAGAGCGATTGGTGCTTCCCAAGCTCTGCCCAGCGCAGAGTTGGGGGGCGTTCCCCGCCTGGTTCAGTTCGAGTTGGTTCGCGTTTCAAGCCCATGGAGTGGAGCCCCTCTGCTGACGGCTGTAGGGATCGAAGATCTTACGCCGATGTGGTCCGGCAGGGGTCTGATGGAAAGCCTCACCCCACCTTGGACGCGTCGCCGGCGAGCGGCCGCCAGCTGCCAAAGGTACGGTTCTCTGACCACTTGACCGTTACGACCTTCTGGAAGCATGAGCCCCCTTCGTTCCTGGGCCTGCCGAGAGAGGCTGGTAACTTCAAAGCGCTCATGGGCCGGCCCAGTCCGGGCCGACAGTGTGATCACCATCTGCTGCGGCAACCCCGCATTGAAGAGCCTGGCATCATATCTAGCTGCAGATTTTCCCTGTCCGATTGCCCTCAGATTCAACATGGCGTTGGGCGCGAGGCGAGTGACCTGTCCTGTCATCAGTCATGGCAAGTGGTCAAAAGCCGCTGGTGGTGGAGGAAGGAAAGACAGATGACAAAGCAACGCATTCATGCTCAGCTACCAGCTGCACTGAAGTGTTCACGGGTTTTTGACAAGAGAGTCTTTGGCAGGTGCTTCAATTGTCTTGCACGGGATCATAATCTAGCACAATGCAGGGACCCTGCGAAATGTTGGAACTGTAAGGACAGTGGGCATATCTCAACGCGTTGTCCTGACAAGCTTTATTCGAGAAGACCCCAACTAGAGAGCACTTCACACCAGCTGCAAACCCCTTCATCGAAAGTGTCTCCCAAAGACCCCAACCCAGATCCTCATCGGCATCGCGTTATGGAGTGACGTCTCTCGTTGGACAGTGCTTCTGGCCTGTGGCGGGAGAGCATGAGGGAGAGGCCACTAAACCAGGAGATGCACCACTGGGGAAGCGCGGTAAACTTCCCCGGCAATCTGCATTTTAGGCCCCGGTGTGCATGGAAGATCGCTGACACCACTCAAGAAATGGAGGAAAGGAAAGATCTACTCATCAGCAAGGTGCTTCTCATTCTTGACGAGGGGATGGTGGGAGCGCAGTCGCCAAGGGAGGTGGCAGACATCGTCCTTCTTCGATTCGGCATCCGCAAGCACCTTTTCTAGGTCTACCGCAGTCACCCGCATCATTTTATCATTTACTTCTCAGATTCCTTAGATCGAGATCGGGTTTACATTGCTGATAGAGTAGTGGACGGTCCTGTTGAGCTCAGATTTCTTGCATGGGATCTTGATAGATTTGGAGATAGAGTCAATATCCCGTATCATATCAAGCTTAGCATGGAGGGGCTGCCGCAACATGCATGGTCCGTAGAGATTGCAGATAAAGTGCTCTGTGATGAGGCGCTCATACACCATGTGGAGGAGGACACTCGGTTGAGAGTCAACCAGAGGGTTTTTGAGTGTTGGGCGCTTAGCCAAGATCCGTCTAGGCTCCCTCAAGTTGTTTACTTAACCCTAGCCAAGCATGACCCGAAAAGGAATGCGCACATCCAGTTCAGTCGTCCAAGGGGAATGAAGCCTGGGCACGTATTCAAGATTTTCGTACATATTGATGCTGTTGAGGATTTGATGTTCTATCATTTCCCTCGCGAAGAGCTCCTGGCTGATGGCAAAGTGCCATGGAGGGATTTTACTTGGGAGTTTGGTCGGGCAGATGGCGAACTAACTCATGATGATGATGATGTACCTCCACCAATCCGACACTGTGGAGTAGCTAGAGAGGGCCAGTGGTGTCCTAGGGACGAGGATGATGATCATGATCGGGAGCCTCGGCGTTCACGGACCGGAGGTATCCTGAGAAGGGTCTCTGGTTGCATGGATGGTGGCAACAGGAACAGAGACTGCACTGATAGAAAGGAACATGGTTCCGGGTGGCATCGTGGAGAATCATCTCGTGGTGGGAGAGGCAACCAAGCACGTCAACACATTTCTGTGGAGGTCCAGAACTCCAATTATGTGGCATGGCCGGTACTCTCTGGTGTCGCTGGGTTCAGCCATGAAAATGCAGCGACCTGGGAACACTCTGATGCCATAGTCATCACACCGGTTGCACATTCCCTTTTGATGCTGGAGCAGTGCGATCAGTAGCAGCAGGCTGCTTCAGATGCCATTGTTATCCAGCCGACTGCATCGATTCTCCATGACCTGGGGGATCAGACCGCTAAGGAACAACAACGGTTGGAATTGCAGGTGCAGCAACATCTGGAGGAAGGAGGAGAATCAATCACACCCACTATTGTAGAGCCTGATACAAATTGGGTAGTCAGCCCACAGAGGATGCAGATGGACATCCAATCTGATGGGGAGCAACTACTGGAGGTTCTGCAGCTATTCAAGCAGAGTACATCACAACCCATATCCAGTGCGATCTTACCTACGCAGGCACACAAACTGAAGGAGGTGGCTGCTGAAGATGGGCTGCAAAATGTGCAAGGGGCAGAGCTTTCAAGCATTCTTGAACAGAGCATGAAGCAACAACAAGATAAGAAGCAACCTGGGAAGCAGAGAAAGAGCCCACGCCTGAAGACTAAACTCAGTGATGGTAAGCCGATGCTTAAGATGGTGCAGGAAATAGTTGCCAAGAAGTGTGGGGTGATCAAGGACAACCAGAAGCTAGAAGGCATGACCCTCCAACAATACATCAACCTCTATAAGCGTCCTCTGACCACGGGCAGTGTCCAAGCAATTCTAAAGCTCACTGAAGTGGCCAGCAAGAAGAAGAAAGAGTGCAGGAAGAAGAATGATATGACCAGCAAAACAACCAAGAAGAAGAGCAAGGGTGCAACCCTCGCGAAGCAGAAGAAGGAAACTACCATTGTGGCTGCTGCAGAAAACATCCCAGATGTTCGCCACACTGCAGCAGAGGAGGAGGTTGCTGCTTCAGCCTGAGCGCTGCTATCTAGCCATGCGTGTTGCCTTTATTTTTATTATGCAAAAACCTTCAACATTCCTTTGTTCTGGTCCTTCTCCACTTCTAATGGAAGAAGGCATGTATCTGGTTGTTGTACTCTCGCACGGTGTTGTGATGTTTAAACTTGCTTTGTTGATGTGTGATTTGGTGACCTTCGTGCCACCCCACCAGGAATTCATCATCACTTGCAGGCCGCCACCTGGGTCAGGTTTCAGTTGCATTATAAGTCTTTCTTATGGATAATTGGGCACAACAATATAAGTTTATGTCATGGAATGTTAGAGGTTTGAACAACACTGCAAAAAGGGAGGATGTGAGGCAGGTAATCTCTTCTTTTCACTCGCAGCTAGTATGTTTACAGGAAACCAAGCTGTCTGTTATAGATGATGCTATTGTTCGAGATACTCTGGGAGATGTTTTCACTGGCAATTACATGTACAACAAGTCTCTATCTGCAGAATCAGCACCTCACGGCAAATACAATTTCAGCCAAAGTCATTGATACACAAAGGGACACAGAGTGGACCATCACGGCTGTTTATGTACCACAAGGCGACTTGGAGAAAAAAATGTTCTTAAGAGAGATTAAGCACCTCAAACAAGTCAGCTTTTCCAAGTGGTTATTGATTGGAGACTTCAACCTAATTTACCAAGACCAAGACAAAAGTAATGATCACCTAGATCGACAACTGATGCTCCGTTTCAGAAGAACCCTCAACACTATTGAGGTGAAGGAAATCCCATTAATCGGCAAGCGTTTCACATGGAGCAACCAACAGGAGTCGCCTACACTCACTAGGATCGATAGAGCGTTCTGCACACCTGCCTTGGAGAACCACCTCATTAATCCGGTCCTGCAACCTTTGTCATCCTCTACATCTGATCATTGCCCCTTGATGCTGACACCGCTCGAGATACCTGCAACAACCCCACGCTTCAAGTTTGAATCTTTTTGGACGGAGATGCCAGGTTTCTTTGAGTGTGTACAACAGGCTTGGCAACAGGCAGTCCCACCTACACAGAATGCAATGTACACATTGCATATCAAACTCAGCAGGACAGCAAAAAAATTGAAGGCATGGTCTAAGACTTTAGTACCTCAGGGGAAAATGGCAATGATCATATGCCGAGAGGTAATTTTTCAGCTAGAAAAGGCCCAAGAGGAAAGAGCTCTTACAGGAAGGGAAAACAGGTTAATAAAACATCTCAAGACCAGATTGTTAGGCCTGGCCGCAATAGAAAAAAGCAGAGCACGTCAAAAATCCCGGATTACATGGCTTCGAAAAGGAGATGCTAATACTAAGTTGTTCCACATTATGGCTAATATTAGAAAAAAAAAAGAATTTCATCCATATCCTGCATAAAGGTAACCGGGTTGCAACCACATAGTCAGACAAATATGCTCTCATTGATGAGCATTTCCTAGAACACATCGGGTCTTATGAGCCAAGGAAGTGTCAGTTAAATTTTGAGCAGCTAGGCTGGGAACCAAAGGACCTGCAGCACCTAGATCTTCCTTTTTCTCAGCAAGAAGTGCAACAGTTGATCATGCAGGCACCAAAAGAAAAGGCACCTGGGCCTGATGGCTTTATTGGATTATTTTTCTCTTATTGTTGGGATATCATCAAACAGGACCTCCTCCAAGCTTTGAATCAACTCTATCATATGAACCAACAAGGTCTGCATCTCCTAAACCAAGCTTGTGTTGTTCTCATCCCAAAAAAGCAAGATGCAATTAAAGTTTCAGACTATAGACCGATTAGCCTCACTCATAGTTTTTCTAAAATTGCTTCAAAGCTCCTTGCTAATCGCTTATCCCCGGTGCTTGACACTCTAATCTCCATCAATCAAACCGCCTTCATCAAAAAGCGATGTATACATGACAACTTCATGTACGTGCAACAAGCAGTAAAGAAACTCCACAAGTCCAAAACTCCCTCCCTGTTCATAAAGCTGGACATCAGCAAAGCCTTTGATACTGTGAGTTGGCCTTATCTACTAGATATAATGACACATCTTGGGTTTGGCCTCCGATGACGAAATTGGATCTCGGCTTTCTGGTGCACCGCTTCATCCTCGTTCTTGCTGAATGGAGAGCCGGGCAGGTGCATCCCTCACTGTAGGGGGGTTAGACAAGGGGATCCCCTGTCCCCAATACTTTTCCTTCTAGCAATGGAGCCTTTGCACCGGCTGTTCTGCAAGGCACAGGAATTGGGTCTGTTAGCTCCGCTAAAAAGAGACTGTGACGCTTTCCGTGTTTCACTATACTCCGATGATGCGGTGGTTTTCATCAAACCGACTGACAGAGATTTGCAGGTCACCAACAGCATCCTAGGTCTCTTTGGTGATGCCTCTGGTTTGATTACTGACATGGCCAAAACTGAAGTCTATCCTATCCAGTGTCAAAATGAGGATCTGGGCTTCATTGCCCAACATAATCTTGTCACTTCGCAGTTCCCATGCAAATACCTCGGTCTACCTTTACACGTCAGGAAGCCGACGCGAGCAATGATCCACCCAATGATTCAAAAGATTGCTGACAGATTACCTGGGTGGAAAAGGAGATTCATGACATATCCTGGGCGCGAACTATTGGTAAAGTCAGTCCTCACGGCAATGCCAACTTATTTTCTAACCATTTTTAAATGGCCAAAATGGGCAATATCAAGGGTTGATAGATTCAGGCGCAGCTTCTTCTGGAAAGGCAAAGATCCAGCAAATGTAAGGGGAGGACACTGCTTAGTTAACTGGGAAACATGCCTCAGGCCAAAGAAATTAGGAGGGCTCGGTTTCAAAGATCTGGACAAGTTCGGTCGAGCCTTACGACTGAGATGGCTCTGGTATAGATGGGATCATCGTGAACGCCCATGGAAAAAATTGCTAAAAGAGTACGATCCTGTAGACAGACAACTCTTCTTCTCATCAACATACGTGTAGGTTGGGAATGGACGTAACACTCCGTTCTGGGAAGCTAGATGGCTACATGGGGCTGCTCCCAAGGATCTGGCACCCAATCTATTTGCCATGGCTAAATTCAAGTGGAGGTCAATACAGGTTGAGCTTAGCAACTTTAATTGGATACGAAACCTTAGCGACATATCGGATGACAGGGCGATGGACGAATTCGTCATGCTATTTACATCTCTCTCACAAATCAGCCTCTCTGATGATGAAGATGTAATTACTTGGCGCTGGACAGCAGATGGGAAATACTCAGTCGCCTCGGCATATGAAGCCCAATTCAAAGGCTGAATAACATATTTCCCCACCGAGCACATTTGGAAAGCAAAATGTGAACCTAAATGCAGATTTTTTGGGTGGTTGGCATTGCACGATCGAGTACTCACCTCTGATAACTTAGCCAAGAGGAACTGGCCGCACAATGAACATTGTCAACTCTGTTCTCGTGTGCAGGAAACAACAACCCATCTTCTTACTTAATGCAACTACACAAAAGCTCTATGGAACTTGGTGGCACAAGCAAATCACTTACCATGCTATGACCAGATGAAGGCAGCCGGCGAAGGCCCAATCTCTTGGGTTCAGAAGATGATGGACACAGGTCACACTAGATCTAGACGTCAGAAGCTGGGTATTCTCTTTACTGTGTGGTGGCATATCTGGAAAGAACGGAACCGGCGCACATTCGAAAGTTCAGAGAAATCGGTTCATCAGGTTCTAGTCTCAATTCTAGAAGCACTCCGGCAGTATCGTTTTGCTTTCCCAGTCGACGCCATTGTGTAGTCTAAAGACTGCTTTATTTCGCCATTGTGTAGTCTAAAGACTGCTTTATTTTTCACTTAACCTTTCTTCTCTTGCCTTCATTTGTAAAGCCGACAGCATACTCTGCTGTGCGGTAGACTCTGTATTATGTCCGATTTTCTCCTTCCTTAATGAACGGCAGTGTTCCTGCCTCTTTTTTTTTTTAAAAAAAATCAGCCATGGCCTCGTGCTTAGGTCAGGGGGCAGCTCCGAGGTATTGATGACGCCCTCCATGAGACCACGCTTGGTCGGGTCGATCTGTTCCCTAGCTCGCCCAATTGTCGGGATATCCATATATAAAGAGAGGGAGCGGAGCTGTAGAATTCGACTACAATTCTTTTTCTTTTCCTTCTATATTTTGGCCATGTATACAACCGACCTGAATGAATATATGAAAGAAAATATGTCTAAAGCTGAATCTGCCACCGTTTCAGATTAAACTCAAAAAGAATCGTCGCTGCTCACCTTGAAATGTATATTATTATTATTACTACTAGCAAAGTGTCCATGTGTTACTATGGACTTAAAAAACAAAATATTTTTATAATTTAAATATAAATTATTTATATAATATAATTATTAGATATATACAATATTATTGACATTTTTTACATGAAAGATTATATTTGTATTATCGTTGGTGCTTCTTATTATACCATTTTATATGTTAAAAGTAACAATTTTACCATTATTTTTTTTACCATATTCTGTAAGTTTTATTGGGAAGGAAAAAATCAATTCACGGAGTACAGAAATAGCACTGCATTGTAACGTGATTTTGAAATTGAAAACTTACTCTAATGAAAAACGTTAAAACACAAAAGTTGTAGATCTCGTCAAGACCTTTTCAAAACATATATTGATCATATTATTTGTTCTACCGAGCTAAGAGATATGAGCGTTGCACAGAGACCTGCGTAGAGGAGTCTGAATCAGAATAAATATTTTTATATCATATATTTGGAAACCAAAATGGCGAGGTCTGGACTTCTATTGAATATCAAAGTTGTAAAACTTTTTGAGAGCTACGAGATAGAGTCCGAGTTTGCCTCATTTGAGCTCCGGACATGGGAGTTATGATTTTTGAAATTCGGTACTTGATATGGAAGGTACGAAACCAATTTGGATTCAATCTCTAACTTTGTGGACACGAGTGGACGACCGTACCTCAATTAATAGATTGTAGAGATAATATACACCCATCTTAATATACAAGTAATCATATTTTGACTTTTGAACATCTCGTATTGAGTATTCATCTTATTTGAAACTTCATAAAAAATATAAAAAATAAATCAATCATATTTAAAATATATCAAATAATAAAAATAATATTTTTATAAAATTTTTTAAATAAGATAATTGGTCAATCATGATATCTAAAAGCCTACAGTGTTACTCTCCTTCCTGAAAATGATGTCGTTCCGATAGACCTAGATGAACTACGCCTAATACAAATTAGTTGTCATAAACACTACATTTCACGAATAGAGGGAGTAAGTTGCATCGCTGGAAGACACACTACTAGAAAATGAGTAAATATTATGACTATTTAGTATCTATATACCTCATATAAATTGCTAAAAAAATCACACAGGTTATAACAGGAAACTACGGCTTTTCAACCAGGACTCACCCCATTAGCCACGCATCAGGAACTGAGCGCTAGCTCAGTGGCTAGTGCGTCCGTTGAGACGCCGGCCGCCTGGGCTTCGATCCCTGGCTCCTACAAAATAAGTGCAGACACACTTCAAGGGTGGAGCTGAGTCCTGCACACCCCTGTGGAAGGCCTCCAATGAAGACCGGGTTTGAGGGGCCTTAATCTTAAAAAAAAAAAAATAGACACGCATCTCCATTGTCCTGAAATGAGTGGCTGACGGATGTGTTAGACACAATTCTTTGTCTAGGCTAGTATCTAGTGAGGATCTTGTCATGGGTAGTAAAAGGTTCTGTGTATGAGATCCAGAGAGAGAGAGAGGGGAAGATGAGTGTTACCTAGATTGTGAGGAAGCCGAGTGGGAGCCGTCGGTGGGTCGATGGCCGGAGAGGAAGAAGTCTCGACGGCGGTACTGATTCCTGTCATGGCGACGGGGAGGATGAGCTCGACGGCGTGGCGACGACAGCGTGCCGGTGAAGCCTTCCCGTCACTGGCTGCACCTTACCTTGAGATCGGGTTAGGGTTTTACTGTGGGGTGAACAGTGGCCACGGTCAACCTCGTGATCCGAGCCCCGGCTCCACCCCTCCTTTATATAGCGCAGTGTGATAGGGGGCCCACCAACCGATCAGAGCGCGATCTGGGCTATTGGGCCGTCGGGCCCAACTGGAGATCTATCAACATTCTCCCCCAAGATCTCTTTTATCATTGCTTTATATTTTCTATTTCATCACAGATTTACACATAGAGCATGTTTCATCGTCACCGCTAAACACATCCCCATTCAGAAATAGATACTTTTCTATGGGCCCTAAGTCCAGAATCATAAGACTTCCCTTAACCCCATGTCGGCTACGTGCTCCTTGAACACGCTGGACAGTATGCCTTTCATGAGCGGATCCGCAAGCATTCTTTTACTCATGATATGCTCGAGACTTATAGTGCAATCCTAGACTTTGTCTTTCACAACATAGTACTTCATATTATTGTGCTTGGCGGCACCACTGGACTGATTGTTGTGAGCATACATTACTGCTGGTTCATTGTCGTAATATAATTTTAGTGGTTTTTCAATACTGTCAACCACTCTTAATCCGGTTATGAATTTATTTAGCCAGTTGACCTGCCCCATGACCTCATAACATGCTATAAACTCAGTATACATGGTAGACCCTGTCGTGATAGTCTGTTTGGAGCTTTTTCATGAAATGGCTCTTCGTGCCAGGGTAAACACATACCCCGATGTGGATTTCGTGTTATCTGTTGCAAAGTATGAATCAGAATACTCCACCACTTGGAGTAAATATGATCTTTTGTATATCAATATGAGGCCTTTTATTCCTTGCGTATATTGTAAACTTCCCACATCCGAAGCATATGGTTTCATTTTTATTTCATTGAGCTCATATTTGTTCTTGGGTTTTTGTCAATCCCCAAATCTTTCGTCCTTGACTATAGGAGCAGGTGTGGCTCTACACTTGTGCATGTTGAATTTCTTCAACACCTTCTCTATATACGTCTTTTGAGACAGTCCTAATGCGTACTTTCTTCTATCTCGGTGAATCTCAATGCCCAAAATATATGAAGTTTTACCAAAATTTTTCATGCCAAAGTTCGAGGACAAGAATTTCTTTATTTCTTATAGTAGGCTGATATTACTACTAGCCAGTAGAATATCATCCACATATAAAACTAGAAAAATAAAATTTTCATTCTTAAACATTGTATAAATGCAATTGTCCTCAACATTTGCTTCAAATCTATATTTCTTTATTGTTCCATCGAACTTCAAGTACCACTGTCTTGAAGCTTGCTTTAACCCATAAATGGATCTCTTTAAACGACATCCCATCTTTTCTTTTTCTTCCACAATAAAACCTTTCGGTTATGCCATGTAAACTCTTTCTTCTAAATCCCCGTTTAGAAATGCCGTTTTTACATCCATCTGATGTAATTCTAAGTTGTAATACGTCACTAATACCATTATAATTCTGAAAGAATCTTTATAAGAGTCTGGAGAAAATGTCTCATTGTAATCAATTCCTTCTCTTTGTGTAAAGCCTTTAGCAACAAGTCGTGCCTTAAACTTTTCTATATTTCCTCTAGAGTCATATTTAATCTTGTAGACCCATTTATAGCCTATCGATTTGGCTCCTTTAGGACTTTCTTCTAAGTCCCAAACTTTATTGAGACTCATTGAATTCATTTCATCTTTCATGACCTCCAACCATTTAGATGACTAGACACTGCTCATGGCTTCTTTGTATGAGGTGGGGTTATCCTCCATATGATATTCTTCTGTGTTATACAGTTCATAGTGAGTTGGTATTGCTGACCTTCTAGCTCTTTGAGACCTTCTAGGGGCCTCTTCATTTGACACAATTTCTGGTTGAGAGTCTTGTGGAGCCTGCTCTTCTGGCACATTATCCGTTTGAGGCTGCTCTCCCACATCCGTGACATCATTATTTGTCGGATCCTAACGAGCAGGTTCCTCTTGTATCACAGATGGAGTGATAACAGGTGCCGGCACTGCAACGCCAGACATCACAGACGTAACATCAACAGGTAGTGAGAAGAAAGGTTCTTGACTCATGAAATCGGGTACATGTACTCGCTTCTCCTCAAGATCAATCTCTCGGGCCATCGTGTTCCCCTTTATCATTTCGTCTTCCCAAAAGACGACATGTCTTGTTTCTACAAACTTCGTATATTTATCTGAGTAGTAGAAACGATAACCTTTGGACTTTTTTGGGTAGCCAATAAAATGACAACTCACTGTCTTGGAATCCAATTTCCTAAGACTTGGATTAAATATCTTAGCCTCTGCAGGACTCCCCCAAACACGGAGGTGTGCTAGCGAAGGCACTCGTCCAGTCCATAATTCATACGGTGTTTTGGGCACCGATTTACTTGGAACTCTGTTAAGAATATGAATAGCGGTTTTTAAAGCCTCTATCCATAAACTTACTGGCAGTGTAGAGTAGCTTATCATGCTGCGCACCATATCCATCAAGGTACGATTACGCCTTTCTGCTACTTCATTCTATTGTGGTTCATCCGACATAGAATATTGGACGACTATACCATTTTCTTGTAGGAACCTAGCAAAAGGTCCTGGGACTTGTCCATAAGGCATATGCCGCCCGTAGCACTCCCCCCCACGGTCGGATCTTATGACTTTAATCTTTAAATCATGTTGATTTTTTACTTTTGCTTTAAATATCTTGAATTTATCCAATGTCTCTGATCTTTCTTTGATTAGATAAATATAACCATATCGGGAGTGATCGTCTATGAATGTAAACGAGTCATAACCATCCACACTCTTGACAGGAACAAGACCATAAATATCTGTATGAATGATCTCTAATATTCCTGCGCTTCTTTCTGCGTCTTTCTTAATCTTCTTTATATATTTTTCTTTAATGCATTCAATGCATTATTCTAAGTCTGTGAGCTCTAATGGAGGAAGAATGTCATTCTTTACAAGTCTCTCAATTCTCCCCTCGAAATATGGCCTAAACGACAGTGCCATAATTTTGATGAGACGCTTGAAGTTCTCTTTCTTTTCTTGTTAACTTTAGTCGACGAGAACGTAGGAACATTCATATCATGCATATTATCATCATTCACATCGTGTATTGCATTCACATTATCACCAAGTGACAACAAATAAAGCTTATCTTGTAAAGACGCAAAACCAATGCATTCATTATTGAACAAGAGTTCACATTTGCCATTACCAAAATGACAATCATATCTATCAAAACCAAGATGTGATACACTTATTAAGTTTCTTTGTAACGAAGGTACATAAAAGACATCATGGAGACTAAGAACAAAGCCATCTCTAAGCTCTAGGTGAAGATCCTCTACAGCTTCAACTTTGGCTTCTACTCCATTAGCCACTCTTATCGAACCTTCGCCTCTTTCCGTGGTTCTCGTCGTACTAAACCTCTGTAAACAATTTGCAACATAAATAGTTTCTCCTGAATCTATCCACCATGTGGATCTAAAATAATTAACATACAAGGATTCATTTACAAATGTAATCATGTTCTCACCTTGTCTCTTCATGAATAGCTTGAGCCATTCAGGATAGTTCTTCTTGTAGTTGCCTCTTTCTTTGCAGTGGAGGCATTGGTCCTTGGCCACTATAGGCTGTCCCTCCTGAGGCCTATGCTGCTGCTTGCCAATACGCTTAGAGTAAAAGACCGGTTTCTTTTGTTGTTGTTGCTGCTGCTTGCCCTTGTTCTTGTTGTCTTTTACATAGTGGATAGAACCACCATACTTAGCCTTGTATCTGTCCTCCTCTTGAATACTGTTGGCAATAAGCTTCTCGAAGGTCCATTTATCTGGGTTCATGTTGTAGTTAGAGATAAAATTCTCAAACTCATCTAGTAACGATAGCAACATAAAATAAACCAGGAGGTCTTCATCAATCTTCAGATTCATAGTCTTTAGCTTTTCAGCTAAACTGTTTATCTTCATAATATGATCTCTTATACCACCACCAGTATACTTTTCATTCACCAGTTGTCTTATCATCTCAGTGGTATAAGTCTTAGAAGACCCAGTAAACTGGTTCTTCACCCTCTGTAGAAAACCCTTTATTGTGTCTTCATTCTGGATTGAGGCCATGATAGCAGGCTCAATCGTGTTCTTGATAAGTGCCAAGAACTTCTTGTTGTCAAGAACCCATTTTCTGTGCTGGTATTGCTACCGAGCTATGTTAGTAGCATTGTCCAGCTGTCTCTGTTGTCAAGCAGCATCAGTTTCTTCTGTGCCTCTGACAAGCTCAGGAGGCTCTGTTGTACATAGGGTAGCCACTACCCAGTCCATCTCGCCCATGACAAAAACAAGGTCTATCTTTCTCCTCCATTCCCCATACTTGTCCCCTTTCAAAATTAGAATCTGGGGAAGGAAGGCCATCATGGTTGCTCCTGAAATTAACCATGAAAAGTGAGAACAAAAATTAACATGTAAATTCTACCATGTATGTATTAAACCTACATCACCGTTAGACAGAAAATAGGCATAATACATAAATCATCATTAATATGATATTGCAATTAACAACGTTGGTCAGAAAATTACAATGACATATAATCTAAAAATTAATGCTCATAAAATTAAATTCTACCATTGGTTTGAAATTTAATTTTAGATAACATCAATTTTGACAATAATCATTAATTCTATAAACTTGCAGCGGAAACATAGCATAAAACATGTATGAACAGAAGCAAAATAATCTTAATTCACACTCTGGAAAATTTATCTCATTGGTTCAAAATTTTACAGAGGTAAACTCATCAACTTTCAATTAATTCTGGCAAAAAATAACATAAAAAATAGTCAAAACTGATTTAAAACTTGCTACTATGCATTTCATTTAATTTTGGCCCACGGCAGAGAATTCCAGCCCATCTCACACGTGCGCGCGAGGCCTTTGGCCCAAAATCCCGGCCTCTCGGCCTCTTCGGCTGAGGCACTTGTGCACAACCTTTTGGCCCAACCCATCTAGGTGCGTGAGGAAAAAATGGACGGGCCTAGTCAAGCATGTGTGCCCACGCGCCCACACACGCACGTCTTTCGGCCCAGCCCACCTGCCCGCATGAAAATGGCAGCCTGGCCCAGCCGAGGCGCCCTTGCCCCCGCCTCGATCATGACCGTCAGTCGTGATCTGATGGCCGAGCGCGGAGATCGCGGGGTTAAAACCCTTTGCACGACGCGGGCTCTGGAAACCCTAGCTCCATACGCTCCTCCCTCTGCTCCCTCCTCTTTTCTCTCTGTCACTTGCCGACAGTGCGGCGACGCCCGTCGACGAGGCCACGACGGCCGACGGCGCGGAGGAGAAGAGCCCGGGATCCATTGAAGACCGCGTCATCATGAATCCCTTGCCGGCGGACGCGCACACCGAGAGGGTGAACGCGCCACCATCGAGCGATTTGCGGCGGCGCACCTTCGTTGCCCCCTCTGGTGAAAAACAGCGACGGCTCTATGGCATTGAATGGGCTCAGGTGAGTCCACACGAGTCTCTGTTTCTTTGAATCGGGAGGGATTAGGGTTAGGGTTTCATCTTTTGATTTCTTTGATTCGATCTGGTCGAATCCCCTCCTACCTCTACTAGATCTGGTACTAGCCTGGCTCTGGTACCATTGGTAGATGCAATTCTTTGCCTAGGCTAGTGTCTAGTGAGGATCTTGTCATGGGTAGTAAAAGGTACTATGTACGGGATCCAGAGAGAGAGAGAGAGAGAGAGAGAGAGAGAGAGAGAGAGAGAGAGAGAGAGAGAGAGAGAGAGAGAGAGAGAGAGAGAGAGAGAGAGAGAGAGAGAGAGAGAGAGAGAGAGAGAGAGAGAGAGATGAGTGTTACCTGAATTGTGAGGAAGCGGAGCGGGAGTTGTCGGTGGGTCGATGGCCGGAGAGGAAGAAGTCCCGGCGGTGGCACTGGTTCCTGTCATGGCGATAGGGAGGACGAGCTCGACGACGTGGCGACGGCGGCGTGCCAGTGAGGCCTTCCTATCACTGGCTGCGCCCTACTTTGAGATCGGGTTAGGGTTTTACTGTGGGGTGAACAGTGACGACGATCAACCTCGTGTTCTGAGCCCCCGCTCTACCCCTCCTTTATATGGCACAGTGTGACAGGGGGCCCACCAACCAGAGGTGGGTTGGAAGCGCCCCCGATCAGGGCGTGATCCGGGCTGTTGGGCCGTTGGGCTAACAGAATGGGGCCAGATCTATGTAATTTTAGGTAAAGCATAACCCAAGTTTTTTATTGGTGTCGGGACTTTGTGAACTTAATATACCAGCTTCACAATTCACGAACCTGCCCACACATACGAATCCTTATAAAGTTTTGTTTTGAAGAGAAGAACAAGTCCAAAAATACTGCCATGAGTCAAATTCTTAGTAATTCCACATCAAAACAAGTGGAAGGAAAGAAAATTTCTCAGCAGAACTAGTCCATGCATATCAATTAGGGCGTTAAGCACCCGTGTCCGAATGTACTGGTTTGTCTCTGCGCAGATTAGGCACCACCCACACGCACTGCAAAGGTTGCTTCAGACCATAGACGGATGGGCTGTACATCTTGGTTTCCATATCATAGAACGCCGGTTGTTTTCCATCCTCCGAAAACCTAGGGAAGTAGATCCTATTGCCACGCCCGCCTTCTGGTGATGCCACGGAGTACGATGCTCTGGTATCAAGAAACAGGGCCGCACCATCGATGTCCTGCACCTCAACCCACGACATCTTCTTCTCGTCGAGCTTGAACACCCTAGGTGGCTCGGCGGAGTTCCGCATGAACACGGATACCAGCCCCCCTGCAAGCTCCACCAGGTAACACAACTCTCTCCCCTCATGGTCCTCGTCAAAGAAATCCATGTCGGCGTGGATTGGTTCTGGCTTGTCGAGGATTGTCCAGGCGCTTTCTGGGTCTTGGCTTCCCGGGTCAAAGACTCCAAGGTTGCCTTTCCTCCCGAGGCAGTAGAACATCCCACGGAAGAGAACTGGATTGTTGTGTGCTACTGGGAAAGGTACTTGGTATTCGAAGTTCTGTTCAATCCAATTGTCTTCTCCGCGCTGCCATATATATACATCAACGAACACACCACTGTGAGTGCTGTGGACCCCGAAGAAAACAATCCGGAGACGTCGGGGTCGACGACGTAAACGAGATGCCATTGAAGTAATACCATGCATTGAGGAATGGTGAATCTTGCACTAGATCCCCTGTGAATGGATTGATGATGAATACGTCGCCTTCCCAACCAGCTGACACAGCAACAACAACCCAGCCGTCTTTGGAAGAGCGGAAAAGTTGACGTTCTTCGTTGCTTTCGAACCTCACGACACGAAGTGTATACTCCTCGCCACGGAGGGGGTCGTACATCTTGCACGCTCCATCTTGCTTTGGACAGTGAAGGAGCCAAGGCCAAACCTTTGCTTGCTCGATTGGGTTGGAAACCAGGCTCCATGACTTGCAAACGGCTGGAAATCGGATGCGATCTACTAAAGATAAGTTTGAGACGACCAGCTCGAGCAATTCTAGTGGAAGATCATGCCATGGAGGCGAAGTGGCTGCTTGCTCTCCCTCAAATTGGTTGTCCAGATCATTTGTTGTTAAACTAAGATGCAACTGTGAAAGACATACATACAGAAAATATTGACTACTATATTTATTGTTCTAAATATAAAGGGAGTTAATAATGGCTTATTATTACAGCGGCCAAGACACGAACCTTTTTCTCTGAAAGGTGACTTGACAAAGCCAACTCTTGTAGTTGTACCTCCATGGTGGTTTGCTTTTTTTTTTTTAAAAAAAAAACAAGGCATGAGCACTGCCATTCATTAAGGTAGAAATAAAGATTACAGTCTAGTAGTACATAAAACTAAACCCAGCAACAAGCTGAGCATAAACAACCATAACACATGGTGGTTTGCTTGCTACAATCAAACATTAAGACAAATTATTTATACTTATACTGTACTTATATGTAATCGATAGAGTAGTTTCTCAGAAGCAGAGCCAATATACCGTACTTGTCCTTGTACAAAGATCGAATATGTTACAAAATTCCACTCACTTTGCTGGAACAGACCAGAATGCTCTGCACCAATTGTGCGTAGGTCGTGGAAGAATCTGATGGAAGCTGACGGTCATGTCGTCCAGGCAGAACTTGTAGAGCCTCTCGCAATCGCAGCACGACCACACAAGATACACACAGTTGCCCTCCAATCGACCATGTGTCGCGTCGCATGAGAAGCCATAGCCAGAAGCTATGACAAAGGCGCGGTCGAAGCCGATGCTGTCCACCTTCTTCCACGCCATCGGCTCGTCGAGGTCCAGACGAAACACGGCGATGTCAGTGAGCACGCCGTCTGAGCAGAGGAAGCCAAGCTCTTGTATCAAGACGGCGAAAAGGTCCCCACTGGACTCGACGAAGATGCGGTATCCTGACCAGACCCTGACCTCGTCATCGTTGATGGTTCCCATATGCCGCACTGGGACCACGCCGTCAGCCAGGTCTAGCACGACGAGATCGGCCATGGAAGCGAAAGAATAAAGCTTCCCTTCGTAGTTGATGACCGTGTGGGAAAACGCAATGATGCCTTGTCGTTGCAACGGCGGGGTTACCAGCCTAGTCCACTTTTGGTCGCCAGGACGGCAATGGAGAAGGGAGCGCACGTCGCTGGTGATTACCACAGTGCAATCGGGGTGGCCCGGATGCTCGAGCATCGCGCACGTTGACAGGAATTCCAAAGGCGCGCGCAGCGGTGGCAGCTGAATCTTGTTGCGGCGCCGTGGGACGGTGGTGAGATGGAGGAGGAAGCACTCGCTGGTGGACTCGTCCAGCGCTATTAACCAGGATCCGTCGTACACGCAGCCTAGACATGTCTTCCCTTCCATCTCCGGGATAAACCACTCGTGCAGGCTTCGGTCCAATACGTCCACGAGATGCAGTGACTTGTCGCGTGTTGCCTGTACCAGCCATGGCCTCGTGCCGAAGTCCATCGGCGCCTGCGCGGCCATGTTGTCGATTGAGTATGTATTCTTCTCCTATACTTTGGTTGCAAGTTTGTTTTCTTTTAGTGACTCTCCCTTTTTTTTTTGCCAGGATTGACAGTTCTTTGTATATACGTGCATCCCAGCACGTTCCGTAACCGACTTGATAATAAGAAATTGACTCGGTTCATGTGACAGTCATTCAACGCTCTAAATATGCTTTCACACAAGCACATGCCCGGAACTGATTCAAAACCAGCACAACTGATGTCCCAATTATTTCCAAAATAATTCTTTATTTCCTTTTTGTTACTGATGATGAATTACACCAACATTTTGTGTGGCTGGCTGATGCGATGCTCTCCGTTTCCTTTTTTCCCACAACATTTGCACGTCGCTCTAAACAGGCAAAGACGGCGGTGACGAGTGCGGAGACTTTGGCAGTGGTCCTCCATGACCGGCTGGATCCCACGGCATAGGCGACCAGGAGGCTGAGCAGGTTCAACACGATGGTCGTGTTCATAATCGTCCCGAGCCACCATCTCTCCGGCCTTGAGCATCCATTCAGGCAGGAGGAGGAGGACGATGACGGGCGCCACGAAGTACGTTGAGTTGCTGTAGAAGAAAGCCACGTACCGGGTCCTCCGGATGTCGTGCATGACCGGGTCGCCTCTGCAACACGTACGCCGCCCGGTGGCGCCAGGCCAGCCTGGTAGGTGAGGCTCGCCACGAGGATCCCCAGCAGCATCAGGTACTTTCGCTTGGCGTGCAATTCCTTTGCCTCAGCCTCATTAACAACATCATCGGAACTCTCCTCAGAGGCGGCAGCAGCAGCGGAAGACCCTGCTGCCATCTTGTGTCCTTATTACTGACGACTCTTCTTCTTGCATCCATTTCAACCAGCGCGAAGATATGGACGGAGGCCTTGAGATGTTGTGTGCTGCCGGCGGCGTACGCGCCAACTATACCGACCAGGCCAACGGCCGTGCAAACGGAGACCGCGTTGCTCCGGATGGCCGGCCTGTACACGTTGGGGTTCGCGAGGAGTATGACGATTGACGAGCTAGCGCAATGGAGAGCATGAAGCTCACCGAGTTGCAGTAGAAGGAGGCCTTGTAACGGCGCGGGTAGTTGTACTACAGCAGGACGGGGTCGCCAGCGCGGTGCTGCCCGGACTCATCTTCCTTGAGCAGGAAGCCGCTCGGCGGCGTCAGCCCGGCCTGGTAAGTGATGGTCTCCATCATGGCGCGTTTCCAATTAGTTTTTTTTTTTCTTTTCTCCACTGGTCCTTTTCTAGTCCCTTTTCTGTGCTTGCCTGCTTGGGACGATCTTACTATACTAGCACGTTACGCCGCCACATTATCTTTCGAAAGTATAACGAGATGTGTAATCACATAAAGAACAATCAAAAGTTGTAATTATTCAGCTAGCTATAAAAAGTATAGACTCCGTCTACTATACGACTTTTTATGACTCTTTCTATCTAGGAGTACATTTTAAAAGCAACTAACAGATTAGCTCGTGCATTTGCACGGCTAGCATTAATAATTTTAATTATAGTCAATTAATTAATCTTATTATCTGCAGTGTCTTTTCTCTTCTGGCCGGCAAGCAATGAGCGGCATGGCAAGCCCAGCTAATAAATCTCCTTAGCATCATCTTCTCCTCTTTTTTTTTTTTTTTTTTTTTTTTTTTTTCGAACGTTAGCATCATCTTCTCCATCTCTTCGTCGCACCATCATAGTCAATATTGTATAGAGCATATTCATGGGTTTGTGGATAGAAATTGTATAGTCAATTTTGATGCTATGTAAATATGTAATGTGTACGCGAGTAGCATTATGAAGCATTGAATTGGGAGAAATAAAGGGTTTTAGTACCAATGTTTCACCGAACACAACCACCGTAAATATTGCCTTGTCACATCTCAGTTTGTAAAGACAGAATAATGCTGATTGCCATTTAGGTGTGATTGGTTCATGTTGATGAGTCTATCCAGACTACATGAGCTTTTACAGGGAGTAAAAATTGGTGATGGGCCAGATGAAATTGATTGGGCACTAAAAAAATTCTAACAACTTTACCACTAACTCTTTATATAAACTATTGACTCATGGAGGTGTCAACTGTAAAACAGCCAAAAAGATCTAGAAGTGTAAAATACATTTAAAAGTTAGGAACCTTATTGATAGGCTTCTCATAATAAGATTCTTTCAAGCAGTAAATGAAACATCACCATTGGAAAGGGGATTTCAATTGTTGTCTTTATTAAGTGGAGGAAACAACTGACCACATCTTTTTTTAATGTCCTTTGGCTATGTTAAATGTTTATAAGAGAAAATTTGGTTGGAAGGACCAACCAAGTTCTATGGCTGATCTTATGGCAGATTGCTTGCCTCATAAGTTTGGGCTCGGCTGTCAAATTGATCTTGTTCTATTTGCAGGGATGTTTTAGACTATTTGTCCTATATGGAATAAAATAAACACATACAAAAGGTTTTCTCTTTTTTTTAGGGAAACTACAGTGAGGGCGGTTACCCAACCGAATTCACCCATTTCAATTAAATGAATACGAACAACATCATCACGAAACAACTGAAAAGCAGAAAACAAAAGAGGTACATAAACAATTAAGATAAAATAAAAGACCTTGAGATTCTAATTATCGACCTAGAGGGAGAGACCATTGCATCCGTTCAAGTGGTCTACTTCTAGCAAGTGAGGACTCAACCAAGATGAAAGAACTGGGTGCTCATAGGCGCACCATCATCGACCACATGTTTGTTAGTGTTACCAAAACATTATACGTTAAAGCCCATCCCTTGTAGTTGTGTCGTCGTCCCGCTACCCCTCTCTCGGGTTGGAGGACCATCTAAAAAAAAAGTGGACTAAGGATGGGAGAGAGCGCACCAGCCAAAGTTCACTGCAGAAAGACGACCTATCTTTTTAAATGTCCTGCTGAAAATGTGATAATCTAGTTTTGGTCGGTTAGGCAAAATCTTTTGTGATTCTGCTGAACAAGTGGGGCAAGTCAACTGTGGACAAGGTGATGCAATGGCTCAAGACCTTCAAGGCGTCAATTGAATTTTCATCGGACTTCGGATGTGGTGTTGATGTAGTTGAGTGTTTCAGAGTGGGGTGCTCTCTCGTGTACTCGATAACGATCAGAGTTGGTGCTTTTTTTTTGTTTAAGTTCTGTTCGGCATCTCTCGTGCTTTCATCTTGAATCGATCTCTGATGCTTTCAATAAAAACAGGAGAAACCTTTTGTCTAAAAAAAGGCGTCCACGGAGGACGCTGGACCAGTCGGCGTCATCCTCTGCGTGGAGCGAGCAGTTGAATGCCTCGTCGGGGGTTCATGTGAGAGTTTTAAAATCACACCTAAATTGGAATAGTGTGACCTTCCCCGTCATCACTCAAGTACGAAAGTCAAAATTGAGCATTTCTGATAGTGCAAAAGAAATGCCAATTAGTTTCACACACTTCCAATCACGTTCAAAAATTATTTTGTATTTACACACTCAATCACAATCAAACAAATCATAAATAATTGCATCATCCGACACCCAAAAAAATTGTCCAGAATTGATGGGACGAAAAAAATACCCATCTAAATCCTTTCATAGAACATTTTGCGATGCAAAGCATCTGCATGCGCAGCTTGATTATCTTCCTAATTAATTCTTCCCAGCCCTGTCCTGCTTCTTCTCAGCTACGGATCATCCATCATCCCCTGCTGGAAGGAGGAGACAGGAGAGACGACGACGGGTCAGGGAGTCCTGTCCAAACTATTCCCCCTGACGTACCGCAGCTGCAGGGACACCTGCCGCTCCATCTGCAGCTGCCTGTAGAAATTCGCGATGAACTCCTCCGCGCGGCGGTCGATATCCTCGTCGCCGCCCGATGACGCCGACGCCGACGCGCCGCTCGACGCCCTCGTGAGGACCCCCGGCGGCGAGGCGCCGCTGCTGGTCCGCGACACGCTCCTGGTCGTCGCCGTCCCCATGCTGGTGGACCTCGACGTCCTCGACGACGCCGCCGGCGAGGCGGAGAGGCCGCCCTCGGCGTCGAGCAGGCTCGGGCTCCGCGTGTTGAAGCTGAGCGCGCGGCGCGGGACGGCGCCGCCGCCGCGGCGGGCGATGGAGGAGAGCAGCATCCACCGCATCGCGCTGGAGGAGAGCAGGAACCGCACCTTCTTGATCGCCGAACGCAGCGTGCCGAGGATCGACGACGACGACCCCTTCTTCTTGGGCTGCGCCGCCGTGGACGACGACGACGACGACGATGGAGAGACGACCATGGCTGATGCCGACGTCGATGGTTGTGGCTGATTGATTTTTCGATGCTTCGGAGAGGTGAGAGGTGAGCGAGAGAGTCGTGACAGGCAAGAGACTGACTGCGAGTAGTTGGTTGATGCGGAGGCGTGGAAAGCAAGAGGAGGGCCTTGTCCTGTGTGGAGTCGCGACGTATATATGGGTGGGGAGCGGACGGGGGAACGGTCGCCGTTGCAGGTTGGTCAGTGCCGGACGCTACTCGGTTTTAAGAAACTGCAGAGAATGTATGGTGCCCTGTCTAGAAAAAACATACCCGCACACGTACGAGTATACATCTCTACACGTCGCGTACTGGCAGACGCGACTTCATGCATGTTGCTTGTGACTAGTACGTGAGTTGTGACCAGATCAACACTGCAATCATGGCTTAGTTAAAAAGGAATCGCAACGGGCAACGGCTCTAGGCAACGACCGAATTATCCTAGCTCCAGCCGGTCAAATGACAGCTTGATCATGTCCATGCACAGCAGCGAAGAGCGAACGGCAGCAGCGAGTGGTCTCTGAAACATGAGAACAAGAAGCCAGCACGAGAGCCAGTTGGCGGTTGGGCCGACAGCGCGTGAGCTGGACACGACGGTGCGTAGCATATAGAGCAAAATCACGTTGGCTGCGGCGCCGGACCACGCGGGGGCCAAGTCAAACAGCATTGCCGCTCACGCCACGACCGGCACACGGGCCTGCGCGGCGAGTGCTTAGGCTCCAAGTATAGCCACCACCAGCAGCAGCAGTGGTGCTCTGCTTGGACACGATGCGCGCGCACGGGCACGATGAAGTCAAGTCATCATCTGCTTTTTTATTTAAACAAAAACAGGGGAAAAAGATCGGCATGGCATCTGCTGATGCCATTCTAGCCTGACGCACGGAGACTTGGAGGCTTCCTCGCGTTGCCGCCTCCAGATTTGTTCACGTGCGTGTGCGGTAGTATATACCAAATCGATCGCCATCTCGACCGGTCGAAAGCCTGGCCGCAACGTCGCCAACGACGATACGCCCCGGCCGCTCAAACGTATGCAACTGCGAAAAGCATCGAATGGGGGTCCGTGGTCAAAACATCACGCTCGATAGTGGGTTTTCTTTTTCTGCTTTCATTATTAATTTTTTTGCTATCTATCATCATTGTCTTATTTAAAAAATTTTAAAAAATATCATATATTTTATCATAATTTATTTTATTATTATATAAAATTTAAATATAACTTATAAGATATCATATTTTAAAATATATTTTGAATAAGATGAATAGTCAAAGATAATAAAAAAAGTCAATAACAACAATAATTTCGGAACGGAGGGAGTAAATATTATGTCACATATGTATTTTTTTAACATGGGAAGATAGTTATAAAAAGAGAAAAAAATTTCTTTCATTCTATGTGAGAACCCTTTCATTACAATGAAAAGTTATTGACTCAGTTAACTAAAAATCTGTTTTGAAAAGAGTTCAATAAAAAAGAGAATTTAAACTGACCTCATCGGCACCTAGCAGCCGCATTATTTTCGTGAAAGCAAAGTTAATGCATGAAGATTCGGTACAAGCTCGAACACACCGGATTATGTGCTTTCTTGTTGTAGATCACTGAAAGAAACATGTGTAGTTAATAATACCAGCGTAACTCACATGTATTCTCCAAAAGAAAGAGAAAATTAATATATACGTTTTCTAAAGAACAAGAGTGAGAACCGAGCTGCGGATCGGTTGGCCAACAGCGCTAGCCAAAGGCTGCGCACACGCCCATCCGGATGCCTCACGGAGGATACTATAGCTCGTTATAGTGCCAAGAGTGATGGTGGCGGTAAAAAGAATCTCTCTCATTGTGCTTGCTGATCTATGGCTTGAGCACGTGCAGTATAGGTATTGGCGCACCTAAGGGTCGCTGTCTGTCTCAGTCTGTGCTACGTTAGTCTAGGTTGGTTTAATCTAGCTTTACCGGATATGGATCAGGGCTTGAAGAGTTTTCTCGACCGGAAGTCGAGACATCTTCTCCTTAGTATAATACTGTAGGGGTGATTCTTCTTCACCGGTGGAGTTTTTTTTAAAGAACAAGAGAAAAGTAATGACCCCAAATGTTGAATGCTTCAAAATACGTTGTGAACTAAGAGTCGAGACAGACATTGCCATCAAAGATGGTTGCTTGCGAAGAGCATTTTGAAATGAAGCAACAGCTACTCCCTCCGTCACTAGAAAAGTGGTGCTCTAGCATTCAAACTGCCAAAATAACTTCAGGGTAAAAGATCTTCAGGTCCCTATTGATTGCTCGGTTGACACCAGCCACCTGTCCCAGTGTCCCTCCTCCCATTCGCATAGCTCAACGCGGGCATCGCCAGCAAAAAGATGGTTGATAAGCTGTGTAAGCCGCACCGGATTGGTGGCGCCGATGGCCACCGCGCAACCGCATCTCGTTGCTGGGCCACCATTGAGCTGCTCCGCTTCGTGAAGCTCAGTACCGGAGTAGGCGGAAGATGTCACCGCTGGGTCAAGCTCAAATCCGCCGACAAATCGAGCTCAGATGCGTCATCGAGGTCTAAGTTCATATATGTTGTTGAGATCAGTGCTAGCATCACCTTCCTTCTTGTTTGGAACCGACGGGGCTGACTTCTCTTCGATGGTGGCGCCTGGCCCTTCATCGTGTTTGATGGCATCGTTGACGAGGATGAACTGCTTTCCCCTTAGCTTCGTGCAGGTCCCCTCGCCGCCAATCAAAAGCTCCCTTTGCCTGCTATGGATTTGGAGGGAGGTGCAACATCAAATGGTGAGATCGGGAAGGCTGGAAGGGAGAGAAACGATGGGAGGGGAGGGGATAAGAAAGAGACGAGATCTGGTGCTTTGGAGACGATGGTTGATTTTTCCAATGTGACAGATGCGGACCCCACGTCCTAGAGTGAGGCTCAAGATTAAAAAACCGTCATAAACCGTCAAAAACCATAGTTTTCGATAAAACCGGACCGGTCCGATGAACCGGTTTCACCGGACAATAAATTTTCGGCTGGTCAAAATTCAAAATTTTGAAAATTTGAAAATTTTGTATAAAAAATATGATAAAAAACTAGATGAAAATCTATGAATTATGGTAAAACAACATTATGAAATTAAGCAAGTTTGATTGGGTCAAAAAATGTAGAAAGTTAAAATGAAAAAGACAAATAAAAAAAGGAAGAAAACCCACCTTATCCTCTTCTCCCCCACTCCCCACGGCCGAATCTCGCTTGCTCCTCACGTCCGGTGACACGGCCGCTTGAAATCGCCTCCAAATCCTCGGCTTCCAACGCACGCCTGCTCCAAATCGTCATCGATCGAAGGACCGAGCACCAGCGCCGACCCAGATCCCCGGCTAGCCGAGTGGTTTGGGCGGCTAGCCGAGGGTCCGGGCGGCTAGCCGATGCTAGCAGCTGGGCGGCGCTCGCTGGAGCGTCTCGCGCTCGGCTAGCCGGGGCCTAGCTGCCGGCTAGCCGCTCCGGTGTAGCGGTAAGCGATGCGCTAGCTCGGCTAGCCGGTTCTGCGTTGTTGGTTGGAGTCCAGGTATTGTTTCTGTTTTCTATTTTGTTCTTTATTTAATTTATTAACAAGTGTAGGTAGTAAGATTATTATGATTATAGTTAGTAATTGATAGATTGTAATTGGAAAATGCACATTGCTTCTTTATGCAGAGGACGATGGGTGATCGTAGTCAAAGCGATATTATTTGGAAACATGGTGAGAACATATATCTAGGCTTTGCATGCAAGTATTGTAAGACACGAAAGAAGGGGGGGGGGGTGCCACTCGATTCAAGGAACATTTGGCAGGACGTGAAAGCAATGTTGTGTCTTGCACTCTTGTTCTGGCGGATGTTCGTGATTATTTCCGTCGTGAGTTGGATAGAATTGCTGATAAAAGGAAGAGCAGGCAACAAGAGAGGTTGAGAAGAGAGAAAATTGCCACCGAAGGGAATGTGGACGATGAGGATGATGAGGAGTTGTAGCGTGCCTTGCATGAGTCACGGGATGAGGAGGCATATGCGAGGCGAGTACGTGAGCAAGGTGGGCAATACGAGCACGGTGGTAGATCGTCTCAACCTGGGGGCAGTCAAGGTGGTGGATTAATGGGATGTTGAAGAGGGTCCGTCTCTCGAAAAGGAAAAGGAGAGAAGGTGCAAACAAGGATTGACACTGGGCCATGGACAGTGAAGAGTAAACTCGCAAGACGGGCAATTGGAAAGGCTTGGTCTAAATGATTTCTAGCAGAAGCCATTCCTGGTAAAAAGGTCGATAGTCCTTATTTCACTAGCGCTGTGAAGGAGACACAAAGATGAGGTAAGTTTATTTCATTGTTTTGTAACTTACCATTCAGTTTCTAACATATGAGATCTTATAAGTTTATTTCATTATTTTGTAACTTACCATTCAGTTTCAAATTTGCAGGTGAGGCCATCCCCAGTCCAATCGGTAGAGAAATAGATGGTACATATTTAGATGCAAATGAGGAAGACATCAAAAAGCAGTTTGCAAAGTTCAAGTTAGATTGGCCTACACATGGTATTACTATAATGCATGATTCTTGGACGGGATCAATAGGGATGAGTGTCATCAACTTCATGATATATTGCAATGGGATCATGTTTTTCCATAAGTCAATTGATGCCATCGGTCATAGCCAGGATGCAAACTTCATTTACACGGTATGTCCATAATGTTGTAACTTCATACTGATGGTAGATGATACTAATCGATGTTGTTATTTATAGAAAATTATAGACGTAAGAGTGGTTCCTTTTCCACTGAATTGGCTCAAAAGATGACATATGACAGTAATACTTCTCCTGATATGTTCCGTAGTGATACTTGTGTTTCTTTCTAAGTCATGTTTCTTTCTAAGTTATGCCTACCTTTTCTCATACTCATTTTTTGTGCACTTTATGATACAGCGTAATGGTGGGCTATGTTCGGTGGTGACACTCCACATCTTCAAAAGCTTGTACTACGCCTTGTGTCCCAATGTTGTTCGTCAAGCGGATGTGAACGTAATTGGAGTACATTTGCATTGGTTCACACAAAGGTGCATAACAGGTTGTCTCATAAGAAACTAAACAAGTTGGTGTATGTCAACTACAACATGCGTATTCGCATGAGGGAAGCGGGATTATACAAACCACTAGACGAAGATCCATTCCATAAACTTGTGGAGCTTTCTTTGTATGATGCTCAAAATCCTATACGAGATTGGATGGAGAATGGCCGATTAAATACCAATCCAGTACTTGATGAGGAAGACACTGAGAGTGACACCTCTCTCCCTTCCCACTTGGTGACTAAGGGAGATGATCCAAGGGAATTGCAAAGGATTATTGGCACAACTTCTCTTGTTAAGTGGGCAGAGGAACATGTGGGAGATACACACATAGGCAAGCGGAAATATAAAGCTGTTTCAAGGAAACCTAATCCAAAAAAGAAGAAAATTATTGATCCACAACCAGTTTCCAGTGATGAGTCCACTGCTAGTGAAGATCCAAGAAAGAGCCCGCCGTACCAAGAGTCAGACGATAGTAGCTTCAAATCTGATTCAGATAACGACGCGAGTGACGTGGGTGGTAGGACGGTTCCACCGTCCACTCTTCAGTTCACAGGTCAAATATCTTATTGTAATATTTATTAAATTTACAAGATTAATCACTAACTCCAACCTTTCATTTATAGGTGAGGAAGACTTCACACATGCTATCCAAGATCAAGATCATGGCGCTCCACAATAACAAAGGATGACCGTTACAGATCGTGGCAGAGGCAAGGGTAGGCAACATCATCACGGATCCTACCTATCCCCCGAGGAAAGTGAGTCTTCATTTACCTCAACTAGTGACACAACGCCTGGTTACTTTCATTACACGGTTCCTGATGCAAGCCTTGAGCAGCCTCCAACATGGGTCTATGAGTGGCAAGATCCAGACTTTTATAACCAGATATTTTCACAATGGCAAACAACTTCATATTGGACATGATTAAGTTGGCAACAATACAAGGTGGATTTGTTGCGAGAACGTGGCATTGCGGTCATGTCTACCGAGGAGTACAACCAGGTATTTTATAATTGGAATGAGGCACCGGGCATGTTACAATTGGAATGAGGCATAATGGTCTTGAGTGTAGGAGGCCATTGTATCACTTGTATTACTACATAAACTATATTCTATTTACCTATGTACTTTTAAAATGGACATGCATGAACTATATTTGAATCCTTGTGAAATTTATCCTATGAGTGCTTTATGGATCATATATTGATAATATATGCCTATGTCTGCAATAAATACTTAACAAACTTCATGCAAATTTTTTTAGCATTTTAGCACCATTTTTCATCTTATTTTTCATCTATTTACTTCACAACCGGTTTCTATGACTTTACAACCAAAAACCGGTGAAACCGCTTGGCTAACCAGAAAAACTAGCCGGCTAACCATTTTCCAGTTCAAACAGTGCCGTTTTTGAATTTTGGCCGGTTAGCCGACCGGTTTTTCCGGTTTTCACGGTTATCGCCAAATCGGCCCGGAGCGGTTTCACCGGCTCAAACGGTTTTTGATTCCTTGGTGAGGCTCTTTTGGGGACGAATTCTGAAGGCTAAAGCGTCACTTTCTCATGGGGAGGGAGTATATGTTAACTGATCCAAGGGTTGCATCTGTTTTTTTTTAGTGTTAGTGGTGGGGTGGGCCTCTTACTCTTCATCTCATGAATAGCATTAGGAGTCTAATAACTGTTTCTAAAAGAGGATCCAATGCAAGTGTATGTGTATTTTTTTCTCATTTCGATGATATAGTGAAATGGGTATTACATAAACATAAAATATTCAATGTCAAGTCTGGTAAAACTAATTCGTGAAAAACACTTCTGAATTCTAAATCCTGATCAAGAAAATAAACAAAATATTCTAAATCTTGATAAAAAAATAAACAAAATCTCATTTTTCTTATGGTTGGAGACAATAAAAAAATATCATACTTTATGTGGGATTCCTAGGCTCATCAATTACCAATTGCATGGAAAAACATAAATTGGCTAAGCAAAGTTGAGTTTACAGAAAACCCAAAATTTCTATACTTTTTAGTGGGATTTAGACCAAATCCTTATGAAATTGAGAAATACATCTTCTTAGTTAATCGTCTTGTCTTCTTACTGGAGAAATATTTGACCCGTTTGGCATCCGAAAGTGGTCTGGAATCGGAAGAGAATACTTGTTATCACAACAATTCTCTGTTTATTATAGAATCAAACCACTGATCTAGCTCAATATCTACCATAATATAGACTGCACCCCACATATATGACCGAAATGTTATCGTCACATTAGTCGATTTATTAATTTGGGTTTGAGCAACTACGTCTCTTTCATTTCTCATTCACTTCAATTCATACTCTATCAATATATTATTATTAATGAACACAATAAATAAAATCATATATCATATTTTTATGTTCTTTTTTATACATAATTGCTAAACATTCTAAGCAAGTAGTTGTTAGAATCATAAGATATGTTATCACTAGACGAACTTTGGTATTATTTTGACTTTCTCGCTCCACTAATCTCATATGGCCATGCTGGTAAAACAGCTTCCCATAATTCCATCCATCACAGGAGGGGGGGGGGGGGGAGTTTACAATAATAGAATGCTATCTTTTTTGAGGAAACTTGAGGAGGCATAGAATGCTATCGTCATCAGCTTTTTAATGGAAAATGAAAAAGGGAACACCATCGAGTGAAAAAGCTACCACTTCATAGAACTCTAAGAAGCGGTACCGTGCGATTGATATTTCTGCTGCGGCTTCTGATATTAACAGCAAAGTCGAATTAAAAAATCAGCAGGACTCATGTTTAAAGTTTTGCTGTTGGTTCCCGCCTTCCCGGTGCATCATGGATGCTGAATCGCCCTCTGATGCTGAAGAATACTCAAACGTAACGAGAGTGGGTTGGTGCTTGGTGGTAACCCTTGGAACGTTGCAATTGTACGGGTGCGAGCGATTGTTGGTGGGCCCCAAAATATTATGGAGGGGCACGATTGGCCACCACGTCGAGAGCGCCTCTTCGCGGTGCATCGCACTCACATCCGCGAGGCGCCGACGAGCCTCGCACGCCGACGGGCGATGAGCCTCGCACACCCTCCTCTCTCTCACTATTACATGGGTCCGTCACAGCACTGTTCATCTTTCTTCTCCGGATGGTGCCACATGAGAACATCCGCTGTCATCACTGTCGCGCTGGCCGAAGAGACTTTAGTTGCGTTGGGTTTGTACCCCCAAAGTTCATCCTTCCTCGTCAGACATAGAAATTGGAGGAAGGCCGGCTGGCGGTGGGCGTGGCGGTGAGGTCGCCACTGGCTGTGGTGGTGGTCATCGACGGGAGCGTCAAATAAAGCTGATAGGTTAGGGCAGAAGGAAGGTGGGCACCAGGCGGTGGCGACGGCAGCAGTGGTGGAGAGGGGAGGCAGGGTGCGATTAGTGAGAGGCGATTTCGTCTAGCACCGGGGAGGGCGATTCAGCCCCGCGCTTCTCACCTTGCATCGTGCCAAAAGCGTTTTCGTGCCGTGGCGTTCGATTAGTTGGTACGACGACGACGCCGGTGGCCGCCGCCGTCCCGCCTATCATGCCAAGCACTGACCTGATCACGATCACCTGACAGTGGTTGGTTGGTTCGGACTCGCGTAGCATAGCAAAATTACGTTGGCTGAGGCGCCGGACCACGCGGGGGCCAGGTCAAACAGCATTGCCGCTCACGTCACGACGGGCACACGGGCTTGCGCGGCGAGTGCTTAGGCGCCAAGTATAGCCAGCAGCAGCAGCAGTGGTGCTCTGCTTGGACACGATGAAGCCAAGAGTGTCAAGTCATCATCTGCTTTTTTATTTAAAAAAGGGGGAAAAAGATCGGCATCTGCTGATGCCATTCTAGCCTGACGCACGGAGAGTTGGAGGCTTCCTCGCGTTGCCGCCTCCAGATTTGTTCACGTGTGTGTGCAATAGTATATGCCAAATCTATGGTCATCTCGATCGGTCGAAAGCCTGGCCGCGACGTCGCCAACGACGATACGCTCCGAAAGCGAAATTTTTACATCATCTTGTGCACACAAGACTTATCTCAGCCATCAATTTAAATATGCAAGGGCGAGATGAAGAAGAGGTGAATATAAAGCACGAATCTCAAAGCAATGTAGTTAAAAATGGATGACTATAATAACTCTTATGTGCATATATACATGTAGAATTGCTTTTCCCATACGCCCCGGCCGCTCAAACGTATGCAACTGCGAAAAGCGTCGGAGGGGGATCAGTGGTCAAAACATCACGCTCGTTAGTGTTTCTTTTTTTTTCCACTATAACTTGTTTCTGTTCGCTTGCGAAACAAGGTTTACTCATTGAGCCCGTGCGTTGCTATGGGCGTTTAAAAGATACAATAAACACTCATATATTTTATAGATAAATTGTATCATATAATTTTACAAAATCATTATATAAAAAATAAACAAGTAGCAAATTATTTCCTTCAAACATTTAGGTGATTTTATAAAGTATGTTACAATGCACCTAAGTTTACATAGCTCTAATCATAGATGGAAAACTAGAAAAAATACCTCACGTGTTGCTGCAAGAATTAATGATAAGTTTTAGATAATTGTTGACTACTAGGCTATTATTTTGTTATCGTTTTGTTAACAACAAATGGTTCAAAAGTCAGCATCATCTATAGAACCACAAAAGATATATATGCATATTTTTTTGTTTCAATGGAAATTTCTGAGAATGAAAAGCAACATAAATAGCTATAAGAATCCTAATAAACTATTTCTGCATCAGACATCATTACAACAGCCTGCGATTTCCAGCCTATGATTTTTAGGGACAATCTAAGGGAACCGAAGATTGAGGAATATAGCAACTATTTTGTGGAGCAGATATATGAATGATCATATACACATTGCAGGTTAGTTTCCCCTTAGGAAAGCATGCTAGAAGCAATAAAGCATATGCTTTTTACACTATAGAATATGATAAATTACCACGTATGCATTGGTGCTTAGTTTTCCATATATCCTGCATATTCAGGAAAAAAAGAAAAGCAAATAGACAACATGGAAAAATATTTAGAAATTACTGAAGTAGACACTCCTGCCAATAAGAAAGTGAATCTACATGAGCCATAATAGCAAAATTTAGTTAAAACGTCCGACTTGACAGTTCAGGTTGCACCAAAATATCAAGGATATGTAGCTCAGGGCACCTGTCTTCTCTAGAAATGCAGATTATTGACAGGTTGGTTCTGAAACTTGATCAACCTACCTCTGTATAGGATGCAATAGATTAAACTCGATATACCATGCATAAAAAAATTCACTAAAAATTCAATACAGGGAGAAATATTAGTGTTTTAGTACTCAGTCAGGTGAGTAAAAAGTTACAGAAAATGCTCGGAACATTCACACAAAACAAGTGTCAAGATTGATCTTCCTTTTATTTACACCACCCTAGAAGGAATAGAAATTTATTACTTACAATAGTCCAAAAAGATCCTAGTAACAAATTGATACTGAATAAAAAGAAAATTGCAATCCTACCAAGAAAAGAATCAGACCAAGCAAAGTCTGAATAGATTTGCCTGCAGAGTAGAGGAGAATTACGACTGCTAAGCATAGAAGCAGATTCAATCATAGATCTAGCGAAGGACATGACAAAAATGCCGCTGCTCAGAGGATGGGGGAGACGAACATATATGTTCTATTTGTAGAACGTGTATACATCGCACCTTCCTAAGCTGCCTTGATGCTACGACGATGCAATTGGTTAGTTGATGATGGAGGGATCTGATCTGATATATATACTGTAGCTAAACTGGGCTTCATGCCGTGACAATGTGATCGTAATCCTGAAGCTGGTGTGGCAGCAGTCGGACGTTTCGTTTCTTAGGAGCATCTTGTGGACAGGCTGTAACTGGTGGAATGATTGCTAGAGGATTAGCGGCATATTGGTGTCAATAACGTTGGCCTATTGATTGCTTGGTGGACGTCAGTTTCGCATTGAGAATATTGCAAGTGCGGAAGATGAATTGAGAGGTGGCCAGCTGGACGGCAATTGCTTTTGACTCAACACCTGAAGTCTGTTATGGCCTTATATGGGTTTGTGCCTGTGTGTATATGCGTGAGAGGCAAAATGTTACAAAATAAATAGATGGACAGGATCACGTGCTTACTTCAGATCGGATGGATGAAACTATTGAGGTGATGTGGCTGCATTAGATTTGAGAGAATTAGGAGTTAATGATTTTTAGTGGGTTACATCTTCTAAAGATATGTAGATAACCTAACTTGAGACCTTAGAAAGGATGAAACTACAATACGTTGGCCTGCTACAATAATATGATTTGAAGGTCAACCCATAACATTTGAATAAATGATTTTAATAACATCATATATGGTATGCACCACCGCAATACAACCAATTGCAATCCTCGAGGTCATAAGAATGGCTTCAATGGGAAATTCTTTGATCCTTAATCGGGTATTGAGCAAAGCAATGTTGCTTCTGTTAATAAGACATCTGCGCGTATCGATCCCTATCTTTTTTACCTTTTTGCACCTTTTAAAATCAACATGGCCAGCCAGGATTTTACCTTTTTGCTCCTTTTTAAAATCAATATGGTCGGTCGGGCTCAGGATATTAATCAAGTCACCGAGAGGCAACTGCCGACATCATTACTCCATGAAGGCCCCATATGCATATTGTATTCTGAAACATAGCTGAAAAAACAAAAGGTTTATTGAAATTGATATTAAAAAATGAAAGTAAACACTAAATAACATTAACCAGTTCCTGTAGATCATACAAAAATAAATGTTCAAAAATAATGCTGCTGTACAGAATGAACAATCATATAAACAATCCGAAAGGCATAAGGCATAATGCAAAGAAATCAGTTGAATCAGTAAAATGATAAAGAAAAAAAATGTAGAGGATCTACTTATGTGATCACATTGCACACCAAACAGATTCTAATTGGTACAACCGGTGTGTGTCCGATTCGGTGGACAAAGAACCGGCAGATTAGTTAATGTGTGCCCGAATTGGTTTTGATGTGATTAGTTAATGTGAACGTTTGCTTCAGATTCTAATAGGATGGAAAAACAACCGGACTATACTTAGACCAACACCAAAATAATATGGGGTAGACGGACTCACCATAAATAATAAGATGTATGTATAGATTCATAACTATCATAGATAAATAGATCACGATATTTAGTATGAAAGACATAGTTTGAGATGAGAGTACGTATGTTTCCTTCTAAACAGGGTAGAGTAGGCAGCGATGACGTGCGGCACCGTCACGTTGTTAGCGACGGCGGGTGAGACCATCTTGACATTGAGGAAGACGAGCCATGACAACGAGCTTGACGAAGACGAGGAAGCGATCGAACAGTCGTACATAGCGCTTTCCAAAAACCTTATTCACCCTCTCCCGGTGCAGGATCACAGAGGACGACGGTTCCGGAGACATGAACATCAAGCACCTCTTATTTAATCACTAAAATTTATAAGCAATACTATAATAATCATATTAAAAAAGATACAATCCATAGTTTTAGGTCCCAACTTATGCTTCTTGTTAATCGACATGTTAACTTTGACCAAACAACCCCATGTACGTAAGTAAGAGAGTGATAGTTTTCTACCAATCCATTTCTCATATGGCGTCTTCTCTTTATTCTTCATGAGAACTCTATTTAGAACATGATATGATATCAATAAAGCCATCCCCATCATGCCTTAGATAATCCAGCCGTGTCCAATATGGAATTAACCAAGTCAGTCAAGGTGTGATTCTTTTTTTCAGCAACTCCATTTGATTGGGGCGAATAGGGAGGCATCCTCTCATGTATCATACCATGTTCCGCACAGAATAAGTCAAACTCATTTGAGAAATACTTGCCACCACGATCGGACCTAATTCTTTTGATCTTTTTCTCTAGTTGAGTTTCAACTTCAGCCTTATAAGTTTTAAAGTAGTTTAGAGCCTCATCTTTTATTTTTAACAAATAAACATAGCAATATCTAGTTGCATTATCAATCAAAATCATAAAATATCTTTTTCTACCCTTAGTTGATATACCATTTATTTTACAAAGATCTGAATATATAAGTTTTAGTGGTGTCAAGTGTCTATCCTCTACAGCCCTGTGAGGCTTTCGAGGTTGCTTGGATTACACACAACTTAAGCACTTAGAACCTTTGACAATAGAAAAATTTGAAATTAAATTCAAGCTGGAAAGTCAAGGCATAGAACCAAAATTTAGATGACATAAATATGAATGTTAAAGACTAGCATCACTCTCATTAACACCATCACAAATATAGTTCATAGACTTATTGCAATAACCTGAAAGCAAAAAGCGGAACAAATCTCCATAGTCATAGCCTTTACCAATAAATTGTCCACTCTTAAACACGATAACTTTATTCGACTCAAGCACTACCTTATCCATCCCTACACAAAAGGGAGCCACTAACAAGATTCTTCTATATAGAAGGGACATGTTGTACGTTTTTCAATTGGACAATCTTCTCCAAAGTAAATTTTAGCTCGACCATGCCAACACCATGAACAGAAGCATGTGACCCATTCCCCATTAGGATGGAGGAATCCCAGGCGACCTGATTAGAAGTAAACAAAGAAGCATCAACACACATATGAATATTAACACCAGTATCAAGCCACCAACTAGTATATTGAAATACAGAAAAAATATATGATAAACTACCATACCCACTATTTTCTTTAGCACTGGTCACCATGTTCGCAGACTTCTGCTATGGAGGCTTTCTTCCTTTGTGTTCTGGACACTTCTTTACCCAATGCTTATTAGAACCGCAAACAAAGCATGCTCTCTTATCGTTGTTCTTCTTGAAAGTAGTGGTATGCTTAGGCTTATTGTTCTTACTCTTGCCCTTACCACCACTATCATTAGACTACTGTGGATGATGCACCATATTAGAACTAGTGTGTATCTCGTTAGCTTTAGAACGTCCATCATTCTCACGAGCTTTCTTTTCAACATCAAGAGATGCGATCAAATCTGAAACAGATTTATTTGTCCTCTTGTGTTTAAGAGTAGTGATGAAATCTTTCCAAGTTGGAGGCAATTTGGTAATAATACCCCCAACCATAAGCTTCTCAGATACGACGATCTTAAGCAATTCGAGTTGTTTTATAATTCACCGTATCTCATGAGCCTTCGTGACGATAGATTTATCATCTATCATCTTAAAATCATGGTATTGCTTCATGGCATACAATTCAGCGCCAGTATCTGAACCATCATAGTTAACGATCAGAGCGTCCCACATATCTTTTGTGACTGTATGATGGATATAGATGTCCTGAAGATGATCTACCGAAACTCCAATAACACTGCCCAAGAATATTGTGTTGGTCTCACTATAGGCCTTTTTTTGATCTTTAGTGAGATCGCCTACAGATTTGCCAATGAACAACCAGAACATATTCATGGCAGTAAGCCATAGAGTGACTTTTACTTGCCATCTCTTTAAGTGCACACCAGTTTTCTCTAGCCTTAGTGCATCGACAAATCCAGCCATAAAACTAAAGTGCCTACAATAAGGTTTTTGAATTGATGGATAAATTAGAACTTTTTGTTTTATATTAATTCAGAAATAAATCATAAACATGATTAACAGATTGTATGATGAATTAGACAAATCTACACAAAATCTAGAGAGGTCTATTAAATCAACATCATAACATCTACCATATTATCCATAATTATCATAGATAAACAGATCACAATAGCTAGTATGGAAGACATAGTTTGATATGAGAGTATGTACGTTTTTTTCTTGATAGGGTAGAGTAGGCGGTGACGATGTGCTGCACCGTCATGTTATTGGCGATGGTGGGTGAGACTGACTCGGCGTTGAGGAAGACGAGCCATGGCGACGAGCTTGACGAAGACGAGGAAGCAATCAAGCAGTTGCGTAGAACGCTTTCCAAAAACCTTATTTGTCCTCTCCCAGTGCAGGATCGCAGAGGACGACGGTTCTGGAGACCTGCTCTCCCGTTCGCCGGTGCATGCCGATGATCAGGATGGAGAAGTCTTGGCGGCGTAACAGTAGCAAGAGGTAAAACCCTAGGCGATTACATGATATGATATGCGGTGGTACCCGTATTTATTTATAGGGAGGAACCACTAGGGTTGGGTTTCCCGTAACTGAGTCGGTTACCATATTAATACGTCGGTTTTCATAATCAAATATATGGATGAGATTAAACCATTGCACTCCCACCACTAATGAATGGATCTTTGAGATTTTTCAAGAATTATTATAAATAATAATGGGCCAAGCCCATATAATTCCAGCAGTATGTTACTCCAAGTGTTGAACACTTCAAATATATGCTGAGAGTCAAAGTTGAGAGAGAGATTGCTATCAATCAAGGGTGTAGTTGCTTTGAAAGACCTAGCTGCAATATAAACACCTAACATCAACTAGAAATGATATTTAGAGCAGATGGGATATATAGGAATGATATATAGAGCAGATGGGATTAAAAAAAGAAATAAGTAAATCAATAGTGTGGCCAAATCATTCTAGTGTAAATTGTTTATTACTAGCTAGCCTTTAAATTACACTGCTACACCAGTGCATAATTCTTGCATAAATTGTTCATTACTAGCTTTTTTTTAAATGGTTAAATACACATATTTTAAATAAATAAATTAAATAGGAATGATATTTAGAGCAGATGGGGTTAAAAAAGGGAATAAATAAATCAATAATGTGGCCAAATCATTCTAGTGTAAATGTTTGTTACTAGCTAGCTTTTAAATTACACTGCTACACCAGTGCATAATTCTAGAGTAAATTATTCGTTACTAGTAGGGATGAAAGTGGGTCCCCAATGGGTAGTTGTGGGTCAAACATCTAGTTTATTTATTGTACTAGTTTAATGAGATGGGGGAACACTCTAATTTGTTATAAAGAGTTTTGGGCTTACCCACGGCTCACAAAATGCAAGACTTACATCCCTGCTTACTAGCTAGATTTTAAATTGTTAAATACGCATATTTTAAACTCTCTCTCTCTCTCTCTCTCTATGTGTGTGTGTGTGTGTGTGTGTGTGTGTGTGTGTGTGTGTGTGTGTTTTCATCTCTTGCCACCACCGCCTTCGTTTCGTGGTAACGAACACGCCGCTAGCAGCCACGCCCTTGCGTGACCTCAGACGATTAGACCTCCGTTGTGCGCCCTGCCTCCGCATGTCTCCTGTTCACACCTAGGTGCCACACCCTTCCACCGTCCACACCCTACAGCCCTAGTGTTGGGCACGTCCACCGTTCCCGTCAAGATGTTGCTCTCTCCTGCCATAAATAGGTGCAACTTTTCTTCCTCTTCCCCTGTCAAACCCTTCATCTACTCTTTAATTTTTGATGAAGTACTGCCAATCTGTAATCCTATTGCATGTCTAATCATTGAATTCATTAGTTGCTACATCTAATTTAATGATTAGCCATGTCATCCAGTAGTAAATTCTCTAAGTAATCCTCTACACAATGATATCTTGTAGATGTCTGACCTTGTGAAAAGAGAATTTGAAGTGCTTACCACCCATGAAAGTAACTATCTGTCCTGGACACTCGATGCAGAAATCCTCCTTAGTGGCAAAACCCTTTTGAAGATGATTTTTCCTAAACAAGGGAATGCTCCCGCAACAGAAGTGGAGAAAGCTCAGGCTCTGCATTCTTGAGGCCTCACTTAAGTGCTACACTAAAGAATGAGTACATGACAGAAAGGAAACCAAAGGTCTTGTGGGACTCATTGCACGAACGTTTTGAGCACATTGAAACAGTCTTACTCCAGAAAGTGGAGCATGAATGGCAAAACCTACACTTCCAAGACTACAAGACCATTGAGGACTACAATAGCCCACTCTATGGGATTGTTACACACATGAAGCTATGTGGTAAGCCTCTTTAAGAGAAAGACCTCATTAACAAGACCATATCCATGTTTCACCCAAAGTTCACTCATGCGAGCCGCCAGTACAAGAAGGAGAAATATGACACATATGTCACCCCAAGCAATGCATTGTAGCAAGATCAGGGGCAAGATGACTTGATCAAGCGGAATTATATAACTCGTCTTGCTCCATGGCACCATGAAGTGAATGACACATCATTCACGAAGAATGAAAACAAGGATAAAGGAGCTCCAAAGATGCCACAAAAGGCACATCCGAAAGCTCAAAACAACCCCCAACACGTTCAAGAAGAACAAAAGAGGAAAGTCAAAGAAGACACCTTCAAGGGGAGGGTATGGTCAACAGGATAAGAAGTGTTATAGATGCGGCATGAATGGTCATTGGTTCAAAATTTGTCGCACACCTAAGCACATTGTCAACATGTACCAAGACCTCAAAAAGAAGGTTGCTGAGCATGAAGCCAACTATGTTGAAGGCAAGAAGCCAACAACAGAAAAAAGGCTCCAAAGGCAAAAGGAGATATCATGAAGATAAATTATGGTCTTGAGTTGGATGAAGACTTCATGGAAGAGGATGAGGAAAATGTGCATTGAGATTCCCAGTAGTCTCGTAGACTGCCTAGAATCAAAAGTTTTCAATTTCTAACAAGAGCGCATTAAGTTTTAGAAAGAATATATATTTTTATTGTCTATACATTATTGTATTGATTACAGAATCATGCAGTATAATAGCTATGGATGACATGCTCTGTCTTGTAGACAGTTGCATTGTTGTCACCGTTCTAAGGAACACTAATTATTTCTAAACACTTCGAAAGTATGATGGAGATATAACTAATGTCATTTAACACTAGGATTGTTGGCACAGGCAGAGCCACAATCAGCCTACAAATTGGAACACGACTAGTAATCCATTAAGCATTACTTTATCCTGAGTCTACTCGAATATTGTTAAGCTTCAAGGACATATGTACAAATGGTTTCACCTAGAAATCAATGATAATAAAGGTGAAGAACGTCTCATTGTGACCAAGAAGAATATCGAACATGGTATGATAGACTTGGTCATTGTTGGGTATTTTAACAACAACAGAATAAATGTAGCTTTCACCCAGGATTATTTCATAAGGTATCGAATCCACAGGGAACGTCTGTGCCTAATATTTTGTTCTAGTTTGACCAAGGACACCAAGTTAATTGTGGCTTTGGGTAGAGAGAATTCCTAACAAGTATAAGGTCCTAATCAAGGTAAGAGTAGTACTAAGTTGATTGCATTGGGCATCCGGTTTTGTGATTTTGGATTAGAGCCTACTGCGTAGTCTAGCACGGAGGATTTCAAAGAACAGATAGGGCTGTCATCACCTACTGTCTATCTCAAGCAATCCGTGGACTATACGATAAACAAAGGTAACATATGGTCTAGACACCATGTTTATGCTTTCAATTACTCCCTTAATCTCTAGCAGCAATGGTACAATTGACCATAGAAAGGCAGTAACGAGCAACACGTGGAAGTGGAGGATGAGCGGGCCACCCTATGTTCGGCCAAACAAGGGTGTTCAGCCGAACATAGGTTGGCGTCTCTCATGAGGCTCTATGGATCCTTGTGCTACGCTCTGATTGGCCGGAAGTGTGCTTTCTCCCTTGATGACATAGAGTTTCCATTAATTATGTGTGTAAATCACCTGCAAGCAAATATTCACCAACACTTATGGAATTCGTGAGTAATAAACTCCTACCACTATATCGGTTGTTTACTTTTATAGTTTTATGTAGGTATTTGGCGGTCTTATTTAGTAATTAATGATTGTCAACAGTCGTCCTAGCCTCAATATGATGGAAAGAATCACGAAGAATTAGAAAGGTCACAACTTGAAGACCAAAGATTTTCCAAATCACGAAGATTGTTTGTGTGTTGCATGTGCAAAAAGGAAACTAATCACTCAATCCTTGAAGCTCAAGATTCAAGAAGAATTGATGGCATATATGGACCAATTAGCCCCATGGCATGGCCCTTTTTGGTACTTGAGTGTGTTAATAGATGCTTCCTCAAAGTGGAGTCATGATGGACAATGCTGGTGAATTGGCCTCCAAGGTATTTAATGACTATTATTTGAGTATGAGCGTTAAGATGGAACACTCTATACCACATGTGCACACGCAAGTGTTGCATGCAACAACACCAATTCATTTCTTGGCATTAAGGGGAGGAAAGTATCTAACTAGGGATGAATGCCAAGAAATAAAGGGAATAGATCCTCGTACTAAAGAAACTGAACTTGAAGTTCAAAATATCCTCCACCTGCAGAGGATTGCTAATGAACTGCCAGAACCTTTCACCAACACGAGACATTGTGAGTCTCACATACCAGCTGCAAATCCACCTAAAAAAATACAAATCCCATTTGAAGAGGATGGCTATATGGAATTCCAGCCTCCCTTCGCAAAAGCAAAGAATGCTAGGAAGAGGGCGAGTGAACCAATTATACGGGCACCAAAGAAGCTTAGAGTACAAGCTCAAGCAAAAGCACCTAGGAGACGTCCCATAGAGAAGAAGCCTAAGCAAACTACCCAAAAGAAATATACATAGAAGGTGATAGTGAACCACACAAAGTGGTGAGGCTTGAAGAAAACCTAAGTGAGAATGTGCACATATTTGAAACTCACGACGGGTTACTGAAAATTTCTGATCTAAACACACCTATGAGTGATGAGGATATAGAAAATCTCAATAAACTATGTTGAGAGAGGAGTAGTATATAACAGAAAGAAAATTAATGTCAACTCATACTTTGTTGACACGATTGCGACACAGATTGACTTGGAACTTGAACTAAAGTCAATAACGGGTTGCATAAAGTGTCTTGACTGACCAAAATGGAAATAAGCAATATGTACAGAGTTAAACTCGCTAAAAAAGAGAAGTATCTATCCAGTAGGTCACAAATAGGTATTTGTCATGAAGATAAATGCTCAAAATGAAGTGACTAGATACAACACGAGACTCATATCTCAAGGTTTCACGCAGAGACTAGGAACTGACTACGATGAAACCTAGTCTCCCATAGTGGAAGAAATCACTTTACAATATTTCATCTCATTAGCAGTGAATATGAATTTGCAAATGCGACTTATGAATGTTGTAACTGCATACCTATATGAAACACTAGATATAGAAATGTATATGAAAGTTCCAGAAGGAATCAAAGTCCAAAATAAAGAAGAACACAAATTATATAGTGACAAATTTTAGGAGTCACTATATAGTTTGAAGCATTCTCGAAGAATGATGATTGTCATTGTGTATTCATTAGGAAACACTACTAGAAAACACCCCCTATAGATACACTTTATTTTGGGTTTAGATATGCTTATACCATCTTTATCAAAATATAGATATGTTTTTATAATTCATGTCCGAGGCGTCTCTGCATGTACTGTGTCAGAGCTTGGTTGATATGCTTTTTGAAAACGTGTCTACCAACAAATAAGATGTGTTGCTTGAGATGCTATAAATGATACATATGCTTGTAGATACGTTTTCATAAAATATGTTTATATGACATAGGTATTAGAGTAGACACGTTTTGTGACGTGTTAAAAAGTGTAGACACAATTTATTGATATGTTTTTATTGTGTTGTTACTAGCATATTATTGTTTTAGAACCTCTTCTAAGTGATTGATTTTTTTTATGTAGTTAGCAAGAGTCAAACCTGAGACCTCCTTGTTTTTTACATGCTCATCTAACCAGCTCACCTTTGAAGGAAACTTGATTAGATTGAGATATTCATTCTTTTATACCCATATTTTCTTAGTGTTTTGGTGTTCCTAGGATTTTATATAGCGTGCCAAAAATATCTCTAGAGAGAATTGATACGATCAAAACGTGTCTAATATTATCTCATATTTTATATGTTTTCAATAACATCTTAAGAAGCATGTTTGATATGGCTAGATACGATTAAAGTGTATCTAAATTTCTGATGTCTTTAGAAACATGTCAAAATGTGTCTTTTCTGTGGCTACCAACGGTTCAAAGCGTGTCTAAAATCGTAACCCTTTGTGATGTTTCAGAAAGAGTGTCAAAAAAACATGTTTATTATATTCTTGACATTAAAGCGTATATAAAATCATATCATATTGATATGTTCTTAAAATCGTATTGAAAAGTGTCTCTAGCTATTAATGTAGAGACGTTTATAAAAATGTAGCAATATAACTGTGTCTAGAAGATATTTTTGTCGTAGTGAAATCAGAGAAAGGTTGTTGCATAATCAATGTTTATGTTGATATCTTTAATATCATGGACACTACATATGACATCAAGGAAGCATGCTCTTACCTAAAGACAAAAATTGAAATGAAGGATTTAGGTAAGACTACATATTATTTAGGCTTGCAGCTTGAACATACCCATGAAGAGATATTATTACATCAATCAAACTATACCAAAAAAGTATTAGAGAGATTTGTTATATAAGATGCATACCTACTCAGATCCCCTATGATTGTGAGATCACTCGATGTAGAGGAAGATCCATTTAGACCGAGGGAGAAAGGCAAGGAAATATTGGGACCTTAATATCTCTATCTTAGTGTCGTTGGAGCATTGATGTACCTTACAAATGGTACGAGGCCTGATATAGCCTTTATGACATTGGAATGACATTAAGCAAATCCTCATATATCTAAGGAGAACTGAAGATCTCGGATTATTTTCAATAAGAATGCATAAGTAAGCTTGCCAAGAACTGCACCTGGCTCAAGAGAATATCAAGACATATATTGGATAGTTGTGGAGTGACGTATACTCTAGCCCCTACAATTATCTATGAAGATAATAGAGTTTATATTGCATAAATACAATCAGGATACATAAAGTCAAATCAATCAAGATACATAAAGTCAAATATGACAAAACATATGTTACATAAATTCTTTCACATACATGAATTGCAAGAGAAGAGATAGATTTTGATAACTCATGTCCGATCTAATGATAATCTTACATATATGTTCATAACAGCATTACCAGCCTACACTCTTGTAAAGTGTTAGTGTGATATTGGCATGAAAAGACTTAGAGAAGTGCTTGGAGCAGGAAGAGAAATTCTTTAAGTACATCACATTCCTGAATTAAAAGAATTATCTTGAAAATAATTCATATCATTCATGAAGATTGATAAGCATTAAGTAGGAAGATTACAATATTGTATTCTTTCTCCCTTATGAGTTTTTCATATGAATTTTCTCATTAAAGATTTTGATGAGGTAATGTGTGCAATGCAAGTAACAATAATATATGCTCTTTTCTCCATTTTTTCACTGGGTTTTTAATGAGTTTCTATGAGACATATCTATCATGATAAAGAGCTTAATGGAGAGTGTTGTAAAACACTAAGCGGATCATGCCTACCGTCTAGAAGAAGGCTTCTTAACCCATGTGGATCCTTATCGAATCTGGCCAACACGAAGTAGGGTTCCTCTCTTATAAATAGTTAAGAAGACACCCCTTTATATTTTTGCTAGAATTATAAAAATAAAGAATTTTTTCTTTTCTATTTTTATTATTTTTACTTTTTATTCTCTGTCGTGATCTACATGTCCATGATCCACCAATAACTCAACAACAACATGTCCATGATCCACCAATAACTCAATAACAATAACAAATTGCATGTTACAGGAGCACGACCGAGATGCCAACATTTGGTGACTCGGCTGGTGAAGGATGATGTGACGCTGTAGTGCATGGCGGGAGCCAAGGGATTTGGAAATTGAACATGTAGCAGCCAATCCAATTCTTGTTTGGATATACAAAATATTGACAGTATACAATATGTACATGTATGATAATATATTATGGACAACAGTGCATATATTTGAATTAATATATATCACCTTAAACACAAAAACATAAAAAATATTGTGGAAAATGTCATAATAACAGCAAATATTATGAAAGATTCCAAATAACGGCAGCAATATTTTTAAAAATATTGATGACACAACAACAACATAAATGTTGATCACAGGAGCTATTATAGAGTACCAACAATAATTCTCATGTCTCTTACAAGTACCAACAACTGGTTCGATGATACAAAATAGGACATATCGCAAATTTATTAGGTCCATATCATCAAATATATATCGCAAACCATGGAAAGGTTTGCAATTTCAAATTGCATTGTTATCTCACTATGCAGCTAGGAGTTTATTAAGCACTAACAACAAGACTCCAGGTAAGCTTCTTTGATACCACAAAGTTTTGCACAGACATCTTGCATCCCAGGTCTATCTTTCGCAGATTCCATCGAACATGACAGGCCAAGCACAAAAAGCGGAATAATGTAGCTCTTCATCCATTCTTTGGGAAGCAGCCGGTCCCCATGTGACATCAGGCCAGGATCTAGAATGTCTGCAACTCTGTCTGGGAATATGGAGCATGTATAGTTATGAAGGCTAAGTCCGTCAACGAACATCTCATCCGTAGGCTGCTTTCCCGTAAGCATCTCCAGAAGAAGCACTCCAAAGCTATAAACATCTCCTCCGGTGGAGACTCTACAGCCCATGCCATACTCTGTCAAAGTAGTAATGTATGCATTTAATGCTAGGTAAGCCATGCATTACGCAGTTAGCCAGTTACAAAATGTATGCTTCTTTTGGAAAGTTTGACAATAAAGATCTTCATCACGCATGGTGGAGGTTTAGTAATAGATTAAGTTATGATGAATTAGTTTTGATATAGCTTTGTTTTGGCTGATGGATATGCTTAGCATGTGGACAACACATTCTAACCCATGTTAAAACTTTATAATAATTGTTTATTTACATGCGGTGGCTTTCATGTTCATGATGAAATAGATTTCCCTTTATAAAAAAGGTAAACATTCATTAGCAGGAAAAGGTAAAAAAAAAAAGGACTAACCAGGCGCCAAGTATCCAATTGTTCCACGAATACCGATGGAGTGTTTCAGGTCGCTTGGACCTAGAGGGAGAAACTTTGCCGATCCAAAGTCACCAATACGTGCAGTCATATCATAATCCAATAGAATATTGCTTGGCTTCAAATCACAATGTATCAAGGGCGGTACCACTTGATTATGAAGATAATCCAGAGCAGACGCCACATCTGCTGCTATGCATATCCTCTGACCTAAGCTTAGTGTTCTCTTTGGTTTGTCACTCCTTTGCTTAGGGTGAAGCCATCTTTCAAGGCTGCCATTCGGCATGAATTGAAAGATTAGTGCCTTGAACTCATTGTTTTGTGTATCCAAAGTCGAGCACACAGTGACAGATTTGAGAATATTTCGATGGCGTATACTTCGTTGCACCTCACACTCAGTAAAGTAACTTTCATGTGCACCGTGTTCGTTCAGGTTGAATACTTTTATGGCAGCAATGTCACTGTCAAACTTGAACCTACCAACATAGACTGATCCAGTACGAGTTGAACTGATTCTATGGGCTGGAGAGAACCAATTGGTAGCTTTAGCTATGTCAACATGCGTTACTTTCTTTAGTGTCTCCTCGTAGCTTGAAAATGTATGCACTTTTCTTCTACCCCAATGAGTAACAAAGTGAAACAGATTCCTCATCATACTGAGCCGTGCAGATATATGTATTTCCATTTTCCTCCAATGAGTGACAAAAAAAAACAAAACCAACATGATAGCAATACTCACAATTGGTAATACTATTACTACTAGAAAAAATGGCACATGGTTCTTTTTTTCATAAGTTCCATGGCAGATTGGTAATGCTACTGTCGAGGACCCTGAACAGAGTCCCCTGTTGCCATCGAAAAGAACAACAGTTGAGTTTTCAAAGCTCGGAACTTCCCCTTCAAAGTTGTTGTAAGAAAGATCGAGTTGCTCCAACATTTTCAGGTGCCCCAAAACTACAGGTACATAACCCGACAAGTTATTCCGAGAAAGATCAATATACTGGACGGACATCAACTCGCCAATGGTTGCAGGAATTCGTCCAGAAAGAAGATTGTTTGAAACGTTTAGAAGAACAATATATTCCATGAAGCCAATCTCCTCCGGTATTTCCCCTGTGATGTTGTTGTGGGAGAGGTCTATTCCCAAAGGAATGGGAGGACCAGCAAACAAACTTTTCGGTAATAATCCATCAAGCCTGTTAAAGGACAAGTTTAGCTGAAGCAGCGCCGAGCACCGTTCTAAACTACTAGGAATATTTCCACTCAAAATGTTATCACCAAGAAAAAGCTTTCCCAGTTGAGTAATGTTACTAATTGAAGAGGGAATGTGACTTGATAATTTGTTCTTGGATAGGTTTAGGAGAAAAAGGTTGTGTAGGGTACCAATTGTTAGAGGTATGCTCCCGGAAATTAAATTATTTTCCATGCTAAAGAAAGTGAGATTAACAAGATTGCTGATCTCAAAAGGTATGTATCCTGAAATTTTATTCCAACCGAGGTCCAAATATTGCAGGCTTGTGGACAAGTTAGAAACTGATTTTGGTAGACTGCCTTTCAGCACGTTTCTCTCCAAGGACAGTTTTGTAATTTGGGTGCAATTATTTAGAGAGTCAAGAAATGCCCAATCTTGTGCTTCGAGTCGATTCGTCCCTAAAAGCACTTGATGCAAATATTCCAACGACCCAAGAGACGGAATCAGGCCATGCAGGGAGTTATCTGAAAGATCAAGCACTAGTAATTTTGATAAATTGCTGAGTGAAGGAGGGACTAGGCCGTCCAGCCTGTTGCTTTGCATGACCAGGTATTGGAGATCCCGTAGTGAGTAACCAATATTAGATGGTAATTGTCCAATAAGACCATTATAGCCTAAGTTAAAGTATTTGAGTGAAGATTTGTTGTAGAGAGATAACGGGACATGCCCAGACAAGCTATTGACACTCAGATCCAGTTCAAGAAGTTTTGGAATGAAACTCAAACTTTCTGGAATTGACCCGGTAAATTTATTTTGGCCTAGTAATACAGAATGGAGGGAAGAAATATTCCCTATTGAAGGAGGTATGCTTCCAGAAAAGAAGTTGTTAGTAATACAAAGATACTTGAGGGTTGTGACCTTACCGAAAGGCGGGACAACACCACTCAAAGAATTGATCTGGAGATCAACTGTACCAAGTCTAGGTAAATAAGAAAATAAAGCCGCAGGGATCTCTCCAGAGAGGTTATTACGAGAGAGAATCAGAGTGTCAAGTGAAGAGCAATTGGCTAAAGAGTGAGGGATATCACCAGTAAGACTATTGTTCGCTAGATTGACATAGCTAAGAGACATGGTAGTGCCTAATGAATCTGGGATGTTACCTTCAAGGCGGTTGCTGGCAAGCATAAGAGTTTGAAGCTGCGGAAGTGTGCCCAATTCCTCAGGTATGGCTCCAGATATGAAATTACCTGTAAGATTTATTTGTGATAAAGATGTCAGGTTTGCTATGCAACAAGATATTTGCCCACCAAGATGTGCACCTGTGAGGTCTAGAGAGACCACGCGGATTGGAATCCCTGCGCCACAAGTGACCCCTGGCCAGTGGCAGAAATTGAGCGAGGTGTTGAGCCATGAGTTCAGGATTCCGAGGGGGTCAGAGTAGATCCCAGACTTGAAGCAAAGGAGGGTTTGTCGGTCGATCTCAGAATTGTTGGCTGGTGCTGCAGCGAACACGATGGATTTGGAGAAGAAGAGAAGTAAACAACAGAACAGGGAGAAAATCGAAGGCATGGTTCCAGAAAAACGGGGCACAAAAGAACCAAGAATACCAACGCATTTAATCTTTATTGGAGCTGGGGGAGTTCTCATTTATGTTGTTCAAAGAATTTGGTTCCTTTTATAGACTTGAAGATACCGTTGACTACTCCCTCCATTTAGTTCCTTGACTTGAAGATACTGTTGGCTACTTCCTCCATTCATATTTACATGTCATTTTAAGGTTTTTAACTTTTTTATAATTACATGTCATTCTCGCTTCCTAATGCACCTTTCTCTTTTCCTAATATAATATTCTCTTTTCTCACTATATCTTTATCTCTATCTCTCTCCTTCTCATTTTCAGTGCATCCATCTTTTTATTTCTCCTTATTTCCCGTGCTCAACTCCAAAATAACATCTAATTATGAACAGAGGGAGTATGACATATTCTAATGACCCACTGCTGTCTTGACCAAGGGGAGGGAGAAGATTTATACCTAATCATTTTTTTTTCTTGTGGACACTTTTTAGAAATGGTGATCGCAAAAATGTTTCTTGAGGCCATTGATAAAGCGGCAAGAGGATGTCATGAAAATGGTTTGTATTAGTACCGTCCAGATAATTCCCTCATAGCGACCCAATTTTCTTTGGACCCTTATTTGCCATCGCAGATGTGCCTGTATATGTCATCGGGATACAATTCCTATCATCTATATTACCTTTCTTTTTTTTCATTATCAATATTCACTACCAGAAAGCCAACATTTACCGAGTACCAAAAACACTGAGCAAAACAATAATACACTCAACAAAGTGGCTGTGTTACACTCGGCAAAACACACTCCGTAAAACAAGACTCAGCAAAACGAGCTTTATCGAGTGTTTTCCATTGTGCACTCGATAAAGCTTTTGCCAAGTGTCCGAATGAGTCTCGGTAAAAAAAAAAAGACAAGTGGATGGTGAGTTGACGGCTGACAAGAGGCTTTACCAAGTGCCAGTTCATAGACTTGGCAAAGCTTCACTACTTTGCTCAATATCTTGGTCATAACACTCGGCGCGCAAACGTTTGAACCTTTGCTAAGTGTGCTAGTCATTATACTCGACAAATCTTTGAATCTTTCCCGAGTGTCATGATCAAGACATTCGGTAAATTGACCATCCTAGTCCTTTTTTCATTGCTTGGTCGCGTAAACTGACAACCACCACAAGCAGTTCATAGACATGACAATAAGCATAGCAGACAATTTGTATACATGATAATAAGCATCACACTCAGATCATATAGATAAATTCATAATCACAAATCCACAAGTAAGCATCACAGATAGTTTGACAACACATAAATCCACAAGTTCATAAGGTTGTTCACAACTTGGAAGAGTCGCTAACAATACACAATCACAACTATAAATAATACACAAATCAATAAGGGGTGAGAACAGATTGTGTCAGAGCGACCGGTTTTGCTCCTGAGGCTTATCATTTGACGGTGTCAATGGAGTAAGATTCTGCACAAAGAAGAAAATATTACATATATGATACAAGATTATAAACAGAAACAAATTCTCTAAGTAACAAACTAAAGTTGTCTAAGTTCTAAGTTTTCTAAGATAACCATCTAATTGAAATGAAATTATAACGTTGTCAAGGGATTCACAGGAGAAATGGGAGGAGGTGGTAGAGCCCAGGGCATCGGTGGCAGAGTATGACCCATCTACGCATAAAGACCTTGCATATCTAGCTATAGAACTATGTCATCTGTTGTTGACTCTGCCGCTTGGTCTCCTCATTCCGCCTCTTTTGCTCAGCCTCCATCCGCTACACTCTCGCCTCCAGCTCCTCCCATCTCTTTCTCTCTTCTTCTAGCTGGACCTGCAATATTCTATCCAATGTTAACCTGGAGTGCCTGCATCCTAATGTTGAAAATGAACAAACTAGAAATAACCTTGAGGGCATGTATCCCATATTGTGCAGTGGTCGGTCATGGGCATATAATCGGGCCAACGCTCATGCTTCATGCTCAAATCTGGGAGAGTGTGGGAGTACTGGCCGTGTCGAGTGTGCTGACACCAATATAGCATCGCCCATGCTTCTTGGCTCATCCCACCCTCATGACGACTTCTTCGTCAAGGTTGTGTGCGCTTGGATCAAAATCTGGCCCGTGGATCTCCTTTGCCACTTGTGAGTATGCATTGAGGCAGTTGTGGATGGTCGGATTGTTGTATGCCGAGGGCGGTTTCTCTGGGTTGTACTGGATGTAGGAAGTTTCCTTGACCTGGTGGGTGTTGGCGCTTCTTAGCTACACATTTTACATGCCAAAAGCAATTATTTTCCCGTCTTATTCTACCATATTCTCATCATAAGTATGTGTTATTATCTTTAATATTAAAGATTTCCACATATAGTGTCGTTTGAGTACTTTGTTGTAGAAATAGGTGATAACATACTAAAAAGGCTCAATTATGAGAAGTGCTGATATGAAGCCCGACTCCCCATGTAAGAAGGGCTTCCCACAAGCCCATGGTGCCTACAAGACACCTCTATATGTCCATGGAGCCCAACATGTAAGTCCAAGGTCGTGACCCAATACCTAAGGATTTCTACAAGGTTTATCCAGAAGGAAAGTTCAATTCGCACAGCCCAGAAACAACACTGTATTGCGATGCAGTTCTGGAGTTCAAGACTTGCTCTAATGGGAACAGTTATAACTATAATGTTGTAGGTATCGTCAAGTTCTTTCCGGAACATATATGGATCATATTATTTGGACTCCAAAGATAGGAGATATGGGCTCCATAAGGAGATCTGCACAGAAGAGTCCAAAATAGATATTCTTGCATCACGTTTTTGGGTTCCCAGATAGCAGAATCTGGACTTGAAATGAATACCAAAGTTTTAGAACATTTCAAGTGATACGAGATAATGTCCAAACTCGCCTTATTTAGACATGGGAGTTATAAGTTTTGAAAGTCGGTGCTTGATATGGAATGTACGAAACGACTTGGACTCTATCTCTACGAGGCTAACTTCATGGCCAAGTAAGGAGGGAGTGTCCAGACCCTATATAAACACCCCAAGAGATGTGGGAGGAGGTGTGTGTACTTGTTTTTACCCCAAGCAAACCCTAGAAGCCTTGCACATCATCGGGAGACCGCCAGAGTTGAAGAGCCACCAAATTAAGAGATGTAGTCTAGTCGAGTAACCACCCTACATGGTTGTGCTACATTGGAGCTTAGGAGAAGTAGAGCCATGTATCTTAGGATCCGTCAATGATGCATTGAGGCGGTGCCGATCGGCACGGTCTTCGTGCCGATCGACACACCCCCTCTGACGGTGATGACAAAGATATTGTTCTTATGTTTATCTCTGTGTCTATCTTGATTCTACCCTTGGCTACAATTGTGTTCATCTTGATTGCATGCTCTTACATATGCTTATTCCAATTGCTTAGCTCTAGACTAAGTACTTAGATGCTATCTTAATCATGGTGATTAGGGTAGTACTCCGGACCTTGTAATGAATCAGATTTGCATGTACAATGTATGTGTAGAGAGGGAGTTGTTGGTAAGATTACGGGGACTGCTCATGACCTGAGACCCTCTGAAAAACCTCTTCTTCAATCACTGTGGTTTCTTGTACCAAGATGAATCTTTTGGTTACTTGGGTATCCAGGGTTTGATAATTCTTGCATGTGCTAAATCCTTACTTAGTATATAGGCTAAGTACTTAGATTGCTTTCTTAATCATTGTGATTAGGTTAGCTATTCGGATCTTGTATGAGCCATAATTATTTTAGCCTCTTGATATGCATGATTGTGATAGGGTTAGTAGATTGCATGTTTAAGCTTTAGTATAGTAAGAGGTGGAAACCAAAAGCGCCATTTTCTTTAATCATCTTTGATGTTCATCAATTGTTTAAAGTTCCAAGTGAGCTAGGATTATAGATATCACACTGCTACCGCTTTGGTGCCGATGGGCACACCAGTTGTGCTGATCGGCACATCCTTTCTCCTACCGCTAGATGCATGCAGGCTAACTCCATGTGTTTCTATTTGGCACATGTGTTTCTATTTGGCGTATGTGTATGCCTCTAGACCCAACAAAGCCTTCACGATAAAAATCCTTTGTACCAATCGGTACAACCCCCCTACCTTTCATCTTTAATGCTCTCATATGTGTAATATGTACTTCATGCTAGGATTGATTCTTTAGATAAAGTAGAAGACCCTAACTACGGTTCTTTTGCTGATTCTTGTGGATTTGATATAAACCTTGGGATACTCTGAGGGAAAAGCTACAATGTACAGCGTACACTTGTGGTATATAAGTGGGTGTGTAACTATGACCATAAAGCTTTTCTGGCGTCGTTGCCAGGGATTGGCAACTCGAAACCTAGGGCAATCTATTTATTTTATTGGACTATCTTATATGTTTTTGTACTATACATACCATGTTTTTCGTGTTTGTGTATCCATTGAAAACAGGTAAAAGCTAGGCACACAACCATCCAAGACGACAAGCTACTGGTGTCGACTGCCACGATGGTGGTGTCGATCGGCACTGCACCCCATCGACTCTCTTTCTCTTTAGCAGTAGGTTCTAATTCTGTTAGTGTTCCATCATCCGCTATCGAGCCCCTCTTCGCTGACCTACCGAACACTTGTGCCGATCGGCACAACTCCCATGTCGATCGGCACCACGCCGCTCCATCAAAATAAGGTACACTCATGTGTCAATTTTTTAAAAAACTAATACTTCATCAGTACTTTGCCTTGTTTACAGCTATAGATATTAGGAGAGAATATTAAGGAGTATTTTCCATGAAGACTAAAGATTTTAAAATAAAATATTGAAGATATGGTGGATACGTACTTGATCAAAAGTTGATATTATGTCCGCTGACTTCAAGAAGATGTGCGTAACCATATAGAGGATTGTAAGGCCTACAATGTTGATCATCAAGTCTAGTTTCTAACAGATCAAACCTCACATTATTTGCAGCTTTCTACAAGGATTTATGGCCAAAACACGAGACGCTGCGCAGGCTGTTTGTGCCCCTCGCGAGGATTGCAACCAATTCGAAGTTTGAAGTAAATATGGAATTGGAGGACCATATCCATGTGATCTATGGGTTTCCAAACATTTATAAGACTTCCTTTTGATGATATACATGGAATCAAGGCGTTCCAAACACAGAGTTTAAATATCTAGAAAGTTTGAATTCAATTCGAATTCCTCATGAGACAGACTGACATACCTTTAGTAAAAAGGTCATATCTCCCTCATATGTAGTCCGATGAGGACACGTGAGTACTCCTTGGAAATATAATTGATGCCCAACACAATGGAATAGGTCTCAGCCTCTAATTTGTCTTGGTCAATGCTCAGAAGCATCAACAAGGCATCAATACAAAAAGAAGATAGAGCAGATTTCTTCAGAATAACCCAGAGAGGAGGAACAAAGATCACAGGCAGGATAATGGAGTTGCATCGATGCCAATTGAACCTTCATCATGCCGATCGGCACAACTTCATATTGTTTGGTATCTCTTTGATCTCTCCAATGGTTTTCCCTACAGCAATTGAAGATTGGATGCGATGATTGAAGAAAATATAGGGTGATTGAATATGAAAACACGACAACGGTTGGCGTTTTGCCTTTCACCAACCAACAGTTATACATCATTCACTTGGATATCACGATGTTCTTCATGAAGCAAGTTCAATTTTTTGATGGTTGATTGGGATAAACACTCAAGGGAGCCTCCGTTATTTGTTAAGAAGAATCTTCCAATCGTCGATTTGGTGAATCATTGGGCAAGAATTGAGGAGTTGCATCCACTATACTTCATCATACCTCATTGCTGCAACTTTAATCAAGATTCACAAGTCATAGGACAAGCCGATATATGCTCCAATGCCTGAAAAGATAGAACCGTCAAGATTCTCCGAAATTGAAGGAGAAAAAGATGACAACAATGAAGATAGCTTGAGCAATTCTCCTATGAGCAAATGATAAGAGAATGAACAAGATAGAATATTAAAGATCACTAGATTATATACACATATTGAGCATTATGCAACACAATAAAAAAGGGCAACAGGTCAATCACGATGAAGTTTGCATAAAGAACAAGTTGCATGGACATCTTTGGATCTTACACCAAGAACCATGGCTTCGCGACATCTAGATATGTAGGAAGTCTAGCTACATGACTATAATTGAAGTGCTTTTTAGGAGGCAACCCGTATTTTTGTGTCTTTTATTTGGGTCTTTTGTTTGGTTTGATTAGTGCTACTAGGAGGGCAATCTAAAATTTTTTTCGTGAGAATTATCCAACTCAATTGATTTCTTTTGTGGCTATCTAGTTCTAGACTAACATTTTGTTTTTAGACCTCCACCACCATCATTTGTTTTGCTTGTTTGTAAAGATCATCCACTGCATGCATTCTGCGTGAGGACTTACTTTATTTTTTGTATTTACATGATTTTTCTCCATCTGCATGCATTTAACCATTTAATTTCAGCCCATCTAAGCTTTCTACCCTTCATTTTTTTTTCTTTTTGCCATATAGAGTCAATTCTCTTTGTGCTGATCAACATGCCTTCATTGCCGATTGGCACAAAACCCAAATGTTTTCCAAACATTCCATTGCTATTGCATAACATTTTTTGTTTCATTTCACGTGAGCCTCTAACTTTGCATTTCATATTCACCTTTCCACTCATAATAGCTTAGCTTGGTTACTCTCTAGTGGGCACTTAATTGGCTTTGCGCGCATTCTCTCTAACAAATTGTAGTGTGAATGTGATGTTTGTGTTTATTTTTTGAACAACATTTCATTTGCCTTGCTATGTCTTGCATCATTTGCATTGGTTGGTTGCTAGTCTTTTTCAAAGCGCTATCTCTCTAGTCTAGCAGAATTTTGCAATAGTTAAGTTATGATAAACATGGTGTTCAAATTTTGGTTGTTGAAGAATTTTATTTAGATTGCTAGTAATCTAGTTGTAAGCATTGCTCTTGTATAGTTTCCACGCCTCTAACCTTTGTTGCTAACTTCAAAATTTATTTTTCTTAACATACATCCACGCCTATGCACACACATACACCCATTAGGTTATTTTTGTTTTCTTTTCTAATAGAACAAATTTGGCCATAAGTTGAACTATGAGGTTGTTGCTAGATGGACGATATTGTTTCTACTCCCACCTCGGGAGTAGTATGTGCACTTAATTGTTTTGGAGGAATAAAAGAATCGCTCTCACAAGGAGGAGATTGAAAGAATTATGGAGAACCAACTACTTGTACAATAGGAAACATTAGGACAGTACCTACAAGAAGAATAAGAAATTGAAAATCCAAGAAAGAAGCTGAAGATGGAGTGTGCTGATTCGCACTCTCTCGTTGCCCCTATTATTGAGTCTCTCTTATGCAAAGCTCGGCAGTCACCGCCTTGGTGGCGAATACTCTGTCTTCCAACGTGTAGGCCGGCTGCAAGGGTTTTGGTAACAGCTAAAGTTACAATATATCAAATATTCGTGCCGGGCTCCGCGTCGCGCTGGGCGAGCGCCAGGGCAGCATGGTGAGGCTCCTCCTCCCCAACTCCGCCAAGTTCGCTGTCACCTTCCTCGCGTGCTCCTGCCTTGGCGCCGCCGCCAAGGTCGCCGACTCCACCGCCTCCATTATCATCACCGAGCCCGCCTTCGTCGCCAAGGTCCGCGGCCTCATGGGCAACGTTTTTGTCGTTGCCACGGGCGACGGTGCTGATGGCTGCATCTCCTTCGCCGACCTTGCCGCCTTCGGCGAGTCATCATCGTCATTGCTGACTGATGCTGACGTCGACGTGGTGAATGATGTGGCGGCGCTGCCATACTCGTCGGGCACATGCTGACGCACCGTGGCCTGGTCACCAGCATGGCGCAGCTGGTGGACGGGGCCGACGACCCGCACCTCCACCTCCACAAACACGACGTGGTCCTCTGCTCGCTGCCCATGTTCCACATCTACGCGCTCCACTCCATCCTGCTCTGCAAGTGCCGCGCTCGTGCTCATGCGCCGCTTCCTATATGAGTTTTACTGTAAAGTTTTCTCATGTTAGATTTTTAATGAGGCAATATCAACACAAGGTCTATGTCTATCTCTTGATTTTTCCCTGTGAGGGTTTTTCAAAGGAGATCTCAAAGACATATTATGTGATGTAATATTTTCTTCTATTTTCTCACTGGGTTTAAGGAGTATTTAGAGGAGATGTTCATTGATGGATGATGATGATCAATCGATCAAGGGGGAGTGTTAAGAATTTGGGGTGACCGTTTGGTCATCACCACCATCGGCGCCTCCCAAGGGGCAGTTCCCAGTGGTGGTTCCCCTTTCTTCTCCCTATAAAAGTGTAAACAGTGTTCAACAATAAAGAATGGTTCATTCCCTATTCTATTGTTCCTTTGATTCTTTACACGTTATCACACACGCATTATTCTACAACCCCTGAGCGAAAAGAAGAAGAAAAACTCGTCGGAGATTGAAGGTGAATGATCTCGGTTCTTCGTGTTCTTGAGGGCAGTGGCCGCCGCCGTCAACGCTTCAACGCCCGTCGTCACTGCAATGGCCTCCGTGGTCATCGCGAACGTCAGATAGCCCCCAGTCATGGAGGTCGCCAAGGCCATGGTGGCCCCCGCCGGTTTGGAAGAGACCCAGGGGCTAGGCTAAGCACCACAGAGGCATGGCCAATGGCGAAAGCCATAACCGCTCCGAGGAGCCCTGCCTAGCGCTTGAGTCCCCTGGTTCCCAGGGATGCGCCGAGAGAGGCGCGTCTGCCGACGCCGATGCCTGTAGAGCAACCAACGCCACCGGAGGAACTGCTCCGCATGTTCCGATCTCCAAACTCCCTGACTCGCCTAGGGTTGGCTGGATTCGGACATGAGGCGGGTCCAAGCATGATATCGTTCACGTCACCAGCGGCCATCAACATCTCCATGCCTTCCTCCTTTACAGCACCGATGGGATTTGGATCTGCGCCTGAGAGTGGTATGGAACCGTTCTCCATCACCATCGCGGTGCTGGCTCCGGGCGCCTCCGTCGATGATGATGAGCCGAGAGAGATCCACGCCATCGAGCCGCCACCACAGCCTCCCACTCAACCCCCACGCCGCTGCGCACAGATGCGCGTGGGAGGTCGAGGAAGGCCGAGTGGTAGGCTGGCCCCACGGATGGTGGAGCAAGCGCTATCAACACCGCCATGCTCGCCGGAGTTCACCGTCCTCATTAGGGCGGAGACAGTGAGCACATCAGCACCAGGCTCATCGGGGGCAGGACCCTCGACATCGGCATCGCTGCACACCCCGAATGGGGGTCGCCTCCTCAACCGCCATGCCCACCTCGCCGGCACCCCACCACGTCGACCCGGGAGGGACGCCGACGCGTGGGCTGCAACGGCAAGGGTGGGGCCTCGCTCGAACGGCGTCCTCCACGAGGAGGACTCGCCGAACCGTTGAGGGGGGGTGGGCATGTGCAGTGGGCTCGTCGAGGAGGGGGAGGGCCACCGTATCGAGCGGACTCATCGACGCGCGAGCTCGTAGAAGAGGGGAAGGCGGTGGATCTGAGGAGGGCGGGCTCGCCGGCGGTAGATCTGATTCGGGCTCGCGGGAGAGGCAGTGCCGCTCACCGAGGTGCGAGGGTCTGCCTCCAGGCGCGGGCGTGGCTCGTCCAAGGTGCGAGGCTCGCCGGAAGCGTGGCTCAACGCCCCGGGTGCAGGTGGAGCGCCGGATCTGCGGCGTGGAGGGTGCTTGGCGGCGCGGCTAGGCGGCGGCTCGCGACGGCCGGGCACGAACGAGGCGCGGTGGAAGGTGGTTGCGGCTGCTGGTCGTCAGCGGCGGCGCCTGGCAGCTGCGCTGTGGGCTAGTGAGCGGTTAGGACCGTTGCCCCTTTATAGGGCAACCGCCCTGGCCGACTGGGCTGGGCCGCACCACCCTGCTGTCGGTGGCTGGGCCGGGCCGCCACCATCCCTTGCACGCGGGCAGGCGCAGAGCAGACGGGCCAAAAGGCCAACTAGGCCGATTCCCAGGTTTGCTTGGCCCATGCGGCCGAGCAGCCATATATCATGGCCATTTTGCACAACAGTCCCCGGATTTTTATGTATTATGGCTTTTTAGTACTTTTACTGTTTTAAGTGTTGTAAATACTCAGTTTAGCCCACGTTATTTACTGTATTTGTGTTTAGTATTGTGTTGTGTTGTAGTTTAATTCTCAATCTATCTGTTAGGATTGGAAGTATATTATGTCAAATGTTAGTTGTAATGATGTAATATAGTATTTACCATGGTTGCAATGGAGATATTTATATTTCTTGCAAATGTCAATTCAACCTCATTAGCCTTTGTGTGCTTATTTTGAGCATATGAGTAGTAAACACAACAACATATAATACTAGATTTTGCAATGGAGATGCATATTTCTTACAAATCACATTTAATTTTATAGAATTAAATGAGACACACTAAACAGAGATTACAACAATGTTATTTGCAATTGAGATTCTTATTTCTTGCAAATATTGTGTGGCAATGGAGATTGCTATCTCTTGCACAAAGGAGTTTGATTCACATCAAACTATATGCAAAATCTTTGTGAATTTGAGTTGTTACAACAACATAACCATGATGGATTTTTAACTAAATCTCTGGTTGAACCTATATAGATCTCATGGCTCCAGAGTTCGATGAGCTTGCTGTCGATGGCCACAATTATCCTACATGGGTAATGGACGTCAAGATCAGCTTGGCCTTTAGAAGAATTCTGGCAGCTCTGACTCCTCCCGAGGAGAGAGCGGAGGTACTTCCTGATCAATTCAAGTATAATGCCTTATACATTATAAGGCACCACATACACCGCGATCTCAAGGCGGAGTATGTGATGGGAGAGGAACCAAGTGCTTTGTGGCAATCCCTAAAAATAGATATGAACAGCACAAGGCAGTCATCCTGCCTGAGGCCAGTCATGAATGGTCTCAAATACGTCTCCAGGATTTTAAAACCATTGGAGAGTATAACCATGTTGTTCATAAGATCTGTGTCAAGTTGCGAAACTGTGAGAAAGAACCTTCAGAGGAAGAGAAGATAGAGAGGACTATTACCTCTATGCTTCCGTCTGACAAGGTCTTACAACAACAATACCGTGGTAGGAATTACCAATGTTACTCTGACCTCATTCATGATTTACTTTAGGTAGAAAAGCATGATGAACTCAGCATGAGAACTCATCGCCAATGCCCTGTTGGGTCTGCTCCTCTGCCAGAAGTTCACCATAATGCACAGAGTAGCAACAAGTTTGGAGGACCAAAAGTCCAAGCAACAAACTTTAAGGGTAAATCCAAACAAAAATGCAACAGGAAGAGGGGTAAGTCACAAGCAAAGGTTCAAGGGGGTGGCATTTCAAAGTCTAGGAGTGACAGGAAATGCTACAAGTGTGGATGCTACAAGCACTTGGCTAAGCAATGTCGCATACCCCGTCACTTGGTTGATCTGTACTAGAACTCCCTAGGTAAAGGCAAGTCTGAAGGATCTGGATATGAAGCTCACTTCAACTCCCAATCCGAGAAGAATGAGGAGGCTGGATGTTCGCAGCAAGTTCCAATGGAACCAAGTCGCAATGAGCCTCCCTTGATGACCAATGACTACGCGGACACGGAGAACATGATCATGGAATTTGCTTCGAATGATCTGTTTGGAGACCTCAACTAGGATCCATAATCTCCATAGATATTTATATATCTATGTCCCTAGATAAATATTGTTGTAATAAGTAGTTGTCTTCCTATATTGTATCAGCACTTTGATACTTATTAATGAATAAAGTTTGTATGTACTTCTATATGATGATTGAGAATTTATGGAAATTCTTATTTATACAGGAGTCAATCTGATGGCGGAGGAATTGTGTCTTGTGGATTCTTGTACCACAAACTCTATACTTAGGGAAACTAAATATTTTCAAACTCTGACAAAGAGGCCAGGAAATGTTTTGACAATCGCTGGGCGCGATGCGACAATAGTAGGCTCTAGACGAGCAACTATCATGCTTCCCATGGGAACACAAATAACAATTGAGGATGCATTATTCTATCCCAATTCAACTCGTTCCCTGCTGAGTTATAGAGATATCTGAAAAAATGGGTTACATGTTGAAACCCATGAAGACAACAATGATGAATTACTCCTCATTACAAAGGATAACGAATATGGCAAAGATATTCTGGAAAGAATTCCTTCCTTACCGTCGAGATTGTACTACACATACATTAAACTCATACCGGATGTTGCATACAAGGTAATTTTCCAGAATGTTAACACATTCCAGACTTGGCATGATCGCCTTGGCCATCCCGGAGTTGGGATGATGAGGAAAATTATAGGCAATTGCATTGGTCATGATTTAAATGATGCCAAATTCCCACAATCTATGGATTTCTTATGCACCGCATGTGCAACGGGAAAGTTGATCTTAAGACCATCTTATCTTAAGATTAAGGCAGAGCCACTCAAGTTTCTTGAAAGAATTCAAGGAGACATATATGGTCCGATACAACCATTATCTGAACCATCCAGGTATTTCATGGTTTTAATAGATGCATCTACTAGATGGTCTCATATGTCTTTTATCGACACGTAACCATGCTTTTGCGAAACTTATTGCTTAGATCATTAAGTTGAAAGCAAGTTTTCCTGAACATCGGATTCAATCAATCTGAATGGACAATGCTGCAGAATTTTCCTCGAGAGCTTTCAATGATTATTGTATGGCTCAGAGAATTCAAGTTCAGCATTTTGTACCATATGTCGATACACAAAATGGTTTGGCAGAATCTTTGATTAAGAGAATAAAACTTATAGCAAGACCAATGCTACATAATTGCAACTTACCAACTTCGTGTTGGGGTCATGCAGTATTACACGCTGCTGACTTGATTCAATTGCGTCCAACTACATATCACAGTGCCTCCCCGCTGCAACTTATACGTGGAAATCCTCCAAGTATTTCCCATCTGCGCAAGTTCAGTTGTGCAGTGTACATACCGATCTCACCACCACAGGGTACAACTATGGGCCCACGCATGAAGTTGGGGATCTGTGTGGGATATCAATCTCCATCGATCATTAAGTATTTAGAACCTCTCATCGGGAATCTATTTACAGCCCGTTATGCTGACTGCATATTTAATGAGGACCATTTCCCGGCTTTAAGGGGAGATTTTAAGTACCAAAAAGAAAGCCAGGAAATTATTTGGGATGATAAGACCATCCTGTCCTCTGATCCACGTACAACAGAGACTGAACTTCAGGTTCAGAAAATCATTGATTTGCAATATACTGCAAACAATCTGCCAGATGCATTTACTGACTATAAAAGTGTCACAAAATCCTTGAATCCCGCCAGGAATGCACCGGAAAGAGTGGAGGTACCAATGAAAACCATTCAACTCCCACCTCAAAACAAGAGGGGGAGAAGTACGGCCGCGAAGCAGGATAAGGCTTCTAGTAAGCGTCAGAGGAAAGCGCCCGCCAAGCAGGATACGACATCCAGCAAGGGGCATAGGAAGAGAGCTTCCAAGTCAGTAAATGTAAGTGAACAAATGGTTGACGGACACCAAGAGGGTGGTATACACCCTGTGGATGTGCAACGTCCACAACCTAGCACTCAAGTGTGCACTTCTTTGGAGGCTGGGACATCAGAACACCATGTTTCTCCCGTAATGGGAAATCATGAGGAGTTACAAGGGGTACCTGAAATATCAATCCAGTATGCAAGTTCTGGAGAATCATATGATCGTAAGACTACGGTCGTCACGCAGTTCTCAGCTAAGATTGCAAGTAACCTCCTGATGGATCCAGATCCTAAGACCATGGCAGAGTGTCGACGACGCTCGGACTGGAATCAGTAGAAGGAAGCAATCGAAGCAGAGATAGCCTCCCTCAAGAAAAGAGAAGTATTCTCATCAGTGATACCTACTCCTCCCCGAATCTTTCCTGTGGGATTCAAATGGGTTTTCATTCGAAAGAGGAACGAAAATAATGAGGTGGTGAGATACAAGGCGAGGATAGTCACACAAGGGTTCACGCAGAGACCAGGCATTGATTTCAATGAAACCTATTCTCCAGTAATGAGTGGAATAACATTCCGATATTTGATATCATTGACAGTTCAAAAGCATCTATCTTTGCAGTTGATGGATGTAGTGACTGCATATCTTTATGGGTCGCTGGATTCTGAGATATACATGAAGATTCCTGATGGAATCTCTGTACCCAATCCGAACGCAAACCACAACATGTATTGTGTAAAATTGAACAAGTCTCTATATGGCTTGAAGCAGTCGGGAAGAATGTGGTACAACCGACTTAAGGAGTTCTTTTTTCATAAAGGATACTCAAACAATGATGATTGCCCATGCATGTTTATAAAGCAATCTCCTATGGGATTTTGTATTATATCGATGTATGTCGAGGACCTTAACATCATTGGTAACACACAAGATATAGAAGAAGCGCGCAATCATCTAAAGACGGAGTTTGAGATGAAGGATTTGGGTAAGACCAAATTTTGTTTGGGTTTGCAACTCAAACACCTTCCTACAGGAATTCTTATCCACCAGTCTACCTATATCCAGAAAGTATTGAAGAAATTCAATATGGATAAAGCATATCCAGTTAAAACTCCTATGGTCGTTCGAGTTTTAGAAGTGGACTAGGATGAATTCAGACTAAAGGAAGATGGAGAAGAGGTGTTGGGCCCAGAGGTTCCATATATCAGTGTTATTGGAGCGCTAATGTATCTTGCAAATTTCACCAGGCCTGATATTGCATTTGCAGTGAATTTACTAGCTAGACATAGCGCAGCTCCTACCAAACGTCATTGGAATGGAGTCAAGAATATCTTTCGATATCTCCAAGGCACCAAGGATCTAGGTCTTTTCTTCAGGAAAAACCAAGATTCAAGTTTGATTGGATACATTGATGCTGGCTATTTATCTTATTCCCATAATGTCAAGTCACAGACAGGATTTGTATTTCTACATGGTGGTACGGGTATTTCATGGAAGTCTTCGAAACAGACTCCGCAGCTACGTCCATGAATCATTCTGAAATTATTGCGTTGTATGAAACATCACAGGAATGTGTTTGGCTTCGTAGAATGATTAATCATATACAACAGTCATATGGTATTGGTCCTATTGGATCACCAACCATTATCTATGAAGATAATACTGCTTGTGTTGCACAGATGTAAACAGGTTACATAAAGAGCAACCGCACTAAACATATTGCTCCTAAGTTATTTTATCCTCATGAGCTTCAGGAAAGTGGAGAGGTTAATATCCTACAGATCAAATCTTATGATAATCTCGTAGATTTATTTACTAAGTCTCTACCATATTCCATCTTTAGTAAACTTGTTAATAGGATTGGTACGCGAAGGTTTAGGGACCTGCAAGGTTCAGGGGAAGAGTCCTTCTGAACAAGTAACCTATTATCAACCATCATATTGCACTCTTTTCCTATATGAGTTTTACTGTAAAGGTTTCTCATGTTAGGTTTTTAATGAGGCAATATCAACACAAGGTCTATATCTATCTCTTGATTTTTTCCTATAAAGGTTTTTTAAAGGAGATCTCAAAGACATATTATGTGATGTAATATTTTCTCCTATTTTTCCACTGAGTTAGAGGAGATATTCATTGATGAATGTTGATGATCAATCGATTAAGGGGGTGTTAAGAATTTGGGGTGACCGTTTGGTCATCACCACCATCCCACTCACGTGGGATTTACACCCACGTACAGGCGTCTCCCAAGGGCAGTTCCCAGGGGCGCTTCCCCCTTTCTTCTCCCTATAAAAGTGTAAACAGTGTTCATCAATAAAGAACGGTTCATTCCCTATTCTATTGTTCCTTTCATTCTTTACATGGACAACGTTTTCCTGCTTCCTCTGGTGCAGGATGAAGGACGAAGCCTGCGGCAAGGTCCCGTCGTCGTGAGGTCCGACGACGGCTCTGAAATCACTGAGGACGAGATCAAGCAGTACGTGGCGAAGCAGGTGGTGCTCTACAAGCGGTTGCACAACATCTTCGTGGATGACATGTATTTTTATCTGGATATATATATGAAAGCTCGAGATGTGATTTCAAAACTATTTTGCCAGCGCAAGCAATTGTTTCCTTGAAAAAAACGGCATGCGATTCTTCGGACCTGTTCCAGTTACACACAGACTAGTATGGTCTCCACAGCGAGAGCGTATATTCAGGGGAAAAAAAGTAAATGCTGAATAGCCGAGTCAGTGATCCAAGCTGAATTGTTCAATCTAACTTGCTTTAATTCTAAAAAGTAAAAGCCCAGCTTGACAGGTAAACAAAAAAAAAATGTCAACTCTGCAGATGATTAAGCGCCAGAGTGAGATACTGGTGATGTTGTGAATTGTCCATCTTTGAATTCATGAATATACTGTTGTGGCAAGGAATGCTCAACCTTTTAATTGTATAGCAAAATAAAGTAAGTCAGAATCAATATATATTCTATCATATATGCAGAAAATTTCAGGTTCTCATGCCATTCAACTTTTCCATGTTTTCAAGAGTTACGAAATAATTGAGGTAATGCTGGGTTGTGAATCTGAAGTTAGAAATATCGAGAAACTCATCAACATAGAACACCAAAATCAAATCAGGTCTACTATTCTAAATTTCAGGAAACTTAGTTCACTACACTATCATCTATTTGTATAGTCCATAAAAAGTTGAACATGATTTGTGAAGAATTCAAATGAAAAAAGTTTAGGGAATTATTACTCACCCAATCACCGTCACTTTTTGCATCTGGAATGAGAGCATTGATCTCACTTGATTTAGCAGTTGTTATAGATGCTTCCAAAGATTCATTGCCTAGGTAAAGCTGGCAGCCAGATGTGTTATCTATTGATATGGTCGGTACCGAGCCCTACAGTACCATCATAAATAAACAAGGAAGAAAAATATTTGCGTGAACTGATGCAAACTTAATATTTCAATGGAAGAACACCTCTAGTTTTGGAAAAATAACTACCTCGCATTGGATTTCCACACTATTGCAGTTCACAATTTCACAAGCCGCAACAACACCCTGATTACAATACATGACGAGTTAATGAAGCAAATAGTATTCTCCTGAAGTGTTCAGTTCTTAACAGGTGTACCTTAAATAATAGACCCGTTTTGGTGCACTTGTCAATTGTTATGTTGTTGACTTTCCCTGCACAGAGATGTGAATTTCGACACTTAGCCAGTTATTTGATTGAGACAGAAAGGATGCATAATTCATGAGTTATCAGTAGCCTTTTATTGGAAGTACCTTTGACTTGCAGCACAGAATCCTTGCATCCATATACATACACTGATTGTTTGCTATCACAATCTTCGATAACCAAACACTTGTTCCCAACATGATGCTCAACCACCCATCTGATAAACAATGGCATCATGTGAGAATACTTTCTTTGTCATAGATGTCATTAGGGAATCGAGGTTCACTTGCATCTTTTAGGTACAAACGAAATGGTTATTACTTGCGACCCATTTGGAGCTCCAGTTTAGCAGGAGCTTTAGTTGAGCTAAAGGATGGTGCTTTGTGAGTCCCTTCAGCAACTACAACACCAGTCCTGTCTGTTCTATTCTTGCTCTTCATGTCATCTGTCACCTTTCTTAGGCCTATATAATAAGAGAATGATTCACTAATCATATAGTTTTAAACTTTTAATACATTATTTTATTTTGAAATCATATCCAATCACTGAATGCTAACCTTGAGTCCCTCCAGAACTGATTTCAGCAAAAACAGCTGACATTCCTGATTTTGGTTGTGATGATGAGGTTGATGAGATGGTAAGAGATGCAGCAGGAGGAGATGGAGCTGAAGGGGCCTTGTTTGTTGCACTTCCTAGTGGTTTCCACACAGGGCCCAATGGGTAAAAGTTCTTCACATAGTCTCGCAAACTGGGCACGTAAAGCTCTTTTAAGGCTTTAGCCCACTCCACATGATCAGGGTCCTTATTTTTGTATTCCACAAGCACCTGGTGATATTTTTATCTTATACAAGTCTGAACCGCCACATGTTTAGAAGTCAAAATATACAACAATTGAGAACTGAATATGTTCAGTTGGGAGGGGGCATGGTGACTGGTGTGAGGCTAAGTTGATGGTTGTTTGGAGTTGTTAACTCTGTTTGTTTTAGCATTCAAGAAAGATAAGGTTTCCTTTACTAACAAATTTAAATTGTCATTGTTCTTTAGTGCCCTGCTAATGCTTATTTTTCTTTGAAGTCATATCCTATACAGTAGATTGTATTATCTTCTAGGAATCATTTCATTTGAGGTGACTATATGATTGTCCATAGCTCTTGTGCTTCATAAATTACTAACCAGAGTCACATACCTTATTACTGTAGAACTCTGCCATCTGCCAACTCTCTTCTACATGGGCAATTGGAAGAGGCATACCTGAAGAGACGCTCACACACACACACCCCAGTTAGTTTCACCACTTTAGCATACATGAACAACTGAACATGTGTTGTCTTAGTGGGTTGTCATGTTTATCGACCAATTAAAATGTTGAAATTTGATACTGACCACAACTTTTGCCAGTGTAACCAATCCAGGCCAGAGCAGCCAGACTACCGGCTGCTGCTTTCAGATGGTTAGCATGGCTCGATCTCGTCCCCTCCGCAAGTGCATTGGCCTGTAAGATTATCTCATTCAGAGGCCCCATGAACGCCGCCACGGTCTCCATTGTGGGTTTCTACCAAATTGATCGGACGCACATAAGATCAGATCTTTGATCATCACCAATAATTTATCAATAGTACGCGAAACATTTGACGTCATTTGCTGAGATTTGGCCTCGGTTTGGCAATAATGTAGAAGATGAAATAAAGCGATTCCTCAAATGCAAGAACAAAAATCAAGAAGGAAAACAAAAATGCGCACCTCAGTTTGTTTAGTCCTGACAAGAAGATCCTTGGCGATCAAGAACGCCTTCTCCACCAATCCTGTCACCTCGGCGACATCCGCACCGATCTTACCGGCCGCCATGGACACCCTACCGAGGGCACCGGCGACGAGTTCATCAAACGCCAAGATCGCTGGGTCCCGTGCGGAAGCATCGTCAACCAGATCACGCGGCGTGATAGACGGGTGGTGTTGCCCGGCATTGACAGCCTCCAGTCGGGACACCGCCGCCTCCAACCTTCCTATCAAGGCTTCCTCCATGTCTTTGGCGCGCGCGAGGATGGATGGATCGTCGGGAACAGAGTAGTGCGAGAAGAACGAGCAGGAGCACCGAAAAGAGAGGAGCGAGGAGACCGAAGAAACATAAATGGAGCGAGGAGGAGAAGTCGGAAGGTTGAAACACCAATTTTAACTTTTGTTGCATGTCAAAGATGAGACTGCGTTTTGGGCCGCTGTTGCCGTGCGCTGCATCGTGTCACGGGGAGACGCGTGGCGACTTGTCAGTTGTCACGCAAACACGTTCTACTGTAGCGGAGGGCGCAGCACCAGCACGGCTGGCTGCACGCCTGCACCAACTGCCCAGCGCAGCCAGGGCCCTGGAGAGATCTGAATTCCGAGCACACTCTCCCGTCTCCGGCTCCTTCCTCCACCGATGGAGATCCCCACCGCCGTCATCCACCGCCTCCAGTCCTCGCTCCGCGGGGCCGTCGGCGCCCCCTCCTTCCCCGACGACGCCGCCCCGGTCCCACCCTTTCCCTGCTTCGCCGACGCCGTCGCGGCCTTCGATGCGGCCGCCTCCACCTCCGCCTCGCCGGAGCTACGGTGCGGGCGCTGCGGTGCCGCGGCAGGTTTCCTCCGTGGCGCGCGGTCCCCTCTCTGCGTCTACTGCGGTTCTCCGAGGCGCGGGGAGGATGGTGAATGCGAAAGCGGCGGCGTCGCCTTCCGCGATGGCCCGGCGTACCGGTGGCTGCTCGGCTCGTTCGGGCTCGATGGATCCGTGAGCTCTCTTCTTCTTACCTCACTTTTGCGCAAAAGCCTGTAGCTTTGAGCCTCTTGATGCTTATGAATCAGATAGGTGGGCTGGTAATGTTATGCAGGGTGAAAATGGGATACATTCCAATAATGCGAAATTTTAGTAGTTAATGAACTTATTTAGCGTTTGTTTCTTGAGGAGTGGCAGGAAGTTAGGAAAATATGGCATTGTTAACGGGTCTCTGTCACTAGCTGAAAACATGTGTTAGTTTTGAGTGGTCAAGGCTGAATTGAAGCCATGAAGGCCATACTCATCTAGGATTTCAAGTTATCAGTAGAGTTTGACACAAAAGAAGAAGACTTGCCGACTTACTGTGGAGTCGAGGCCAGAATGCACATTCCATCAAGCACAGCATAGTTAATAGCATCAAATAGACACTGCTAATAGCTGGATTTTGTGACAGTACATTTTCAATAGACACTGCTAATCGCTGGAATTTAAATAGCATCAAATAGATTCAGAATTCTTATTGAACTGGTTGCAACACTTCACAATGTTCTAAGCAGAACAAAAATGTATCCAGTACCTTTCTTGCTAGCCTGAAATGTAATCCAGTCATATATTATGCTGTTCTAGTGGGGGCAGCGGTTCTAGAAGCTTGGCCAAAATGGCCGTTAGTTTACTTATTTTCTGATGTAGAATAAATACCTACCATATGTTATCGCATGGGGTATGCCATATTGGCATCTCTGATGGTTAAATATAAATCTCTGATAAAATTTAACACACAGGAGAGTGCCAAATCTTCACAAATATGTTCATTTGTTATCATCAACTTTGAATTTTGCGATGAAATCTCCAGAGGTGGTGCATGATGATTAAAATATTTTGCCTAACACACCTCAGTTTATTGGACATATGAAATTAATATGCATGTGTATCTGCTTGTTTATATTTCAATACTGTATCATATTACCATGTGGTTATCTGCTTGCTTACCTGCTTACTTGTTAATTACTGTTATGCTGTATGATTGCCAACCTTTTAAATCTGTTTGTCTAACTTGATTGATCCTCGGAACAATAGAAATTGAGGTTTAACTACCCGTAACTTCTTTAGGATCTGTGTTAGCTTTCTACTTTTCTCTTTAAATTCAAAAGTGCGTCAAATAAAGTCTCTTTTCTGAAATTTAATCCTGCCTCTATGTTTCTATCGATAGCTGATGATGTTCCCCCCATTTTCACTTTGCTATTTTGCTTCTTTTTTCAGGAGCTTGTAGAATTTGATAATGAGAGCACAGGCTCAAATAAAAGCAAGGAAGCACCAAAGAGTGGGGTGATAATTTCTGAGCTGCTGGATTTGAAACTCACTTGCATCCCTGATAATAAGGAAGCACCTGCAAGTTCCATGAGCGAGGAACAGCCATCTGCGGCACACACACCAAATCTAACTGGTGTTAGCGCGGACTCATTTTTCATTGGAAGAAAAGAGACCGCACCTTCTGTTACTGTTTTTCCTCAGACTCATAATTTGGCGCAGGAAAAGCAAACAACAGATATCAAAGGTCTTGAATCTTCTAGATCAGAGATGCATACTACATCTACAGGCTTAATGACTTCTGAAAGAACAAACCAGATAGAAGCCACTCCAGCATTTGCAAATTGGGATGCTGAGTTTCAGTCAGCTAGCTCGGTAAGTGCTGCTGCAGAATCTGCACAGCTGGATTTGTTTAAGGGTGCTTCAGCTTCTGAGCCTTTTAGCTTTCCCGCAGCCGGGACTGCTATCAACCCTATAGTAGGCTCTGGAAATAAAACAAACGTGAAAAGTGCCACTCTAGAACATTCAGAGGGGTTGCCATCAATAGATGACACATTAGTCAAAGATAACCTTTCTGTTCAAAAGGTTCTGCATCCGGTCTTGGAGAGCAGCAGTGGAATTGCTCCTGAAAGCAGTGTTCCTGACATCAAATCCTCCATTAACAAGAATTCTCTTAAGAGAGATGAATTGCAGCAAAGGGACTATGATGATGCGTTTGATGATTGGCAAGAATTCACAAGTGGTGAAAATCAAAGGAGCATATCAAATGCAAGAGAAAGCAAAGAGGAGCATTTAAGGAGAGATTCTTCCGAAATAAAAACAATAGATACCTGGTCACTAGGTAGCATGGAATCACCCAATAATGTTAATGGTGACTTCTCTGATGATTGGCAAGCTTTTGCCACTAGTTCTGGTGAAGGGGGAGAAGATCTGGTAAAACCGACAGAGGGATCAACAAGTGCTTCTGTGAGACTGGTTGAAGAAACAACAAGCAACACCTCACTTGAACATCCTTCACAAGCTACATCTGTTGATTTATGGCCTATGGGCAATGTTGACAAACACAACATTACAGAAATGGTTAAGGAAACAAATGATTCTTTTGATGATTGGCAAGATTTTGCCTCTGGTCGATTACAGAACACATCGTTCAGTCAAACTGGAGACATGATGGAATCCTTAACAGTTAGTCAAAAAGAAGTAAATTTGGACTCCTGGTTCATGGGAGATAGTAGGGAAGCAAAAAATGCTGACTTAGTGAATGGAAATAATGCCATGTTGAATGATTGGCAAGGTTTCGCAGGTTCAGATCTATCTCAGCAAAGTTCATCTAAGAATCATTCATTACAGCACCATGAAGCAGCTGATTCTATGGGGGTAAATGTCAGCAATAAGGATGCTGCAAACACATCCTCAACAAATGTGGAGAGTGATGGTTTTGATATTTGGATGGATTTTGCCAAATCAAGCCAAGTGACTAGTGTCTCACCTGAGCCAGCTAAAGAAATTGATCCCATGGATTTTTGGCTAACCAGCAACTCCAAGGAATCCAACAACAGAGAAAATGTTAGAAGAATTGATGACTCATCTGTTGGATGGCAGGATTTTGCTAGTTTTGGTCAAGCACAAGAAAGTACTAAACCAGAGGAAGGTCACCTCATGAAAGATCCTCTGGGAACTGAAACCCTGAACTTGTGGGCCTCAAGTAATGCAGCAGAAAAGAAACTTGATGAAATAAGTGGAAATAATGATCTATTTGATGACTGGCAAGATTTCAAAAATTCTGGGGAGACAAGTTTACAAGTTTTATCAGATGCTTCATCACTTGATAGATCCTTGGCATCAAAGCCTGATGCTGTGGGTCTTGAGTTTGGGACTATTTCAGGGTTAGTTTCATCCCAAAACCAGAAGGATGAAAATGAGAGTTCTAGTGTTGCAAATACCATTCCATTGGATGAGGACTCAAAAAGGTTAGTGGTTTATAGTTCTGTTTGCCCTTCGATTATATATTTTTTGTTTTTATGGTTTGGGAAGAACTGGATGATCAATTAATTACATTTCTGATCAATGTCAAATGTTTAATCTTTTAGGATTTTGAACCAATTAAGTTCTGGACTCCTGTTAGTTTTTATGACAAAGCCTATTAGTAAGGTAGCCAAAGACTAGTGTAGTAACTAGTACAAAGCAATCTTATCCATTGTACCTGTTTACCCCACTAAAAAATTCCATCTTCTGATCCAACCCAATACCCCAGTCAGTAGCAAATCTTTTTTTGTGAATGGAACTGTAAAAGATTTTATTAAGAGGCAAAGCCTTGCATTATTTAACCATTCAATTCATGCCTACACGTGTAAGAGTTTTTTGCAGTTTTCCATTGTCAGTGATGTACCTTGTATATGCTTATGACACATTTTCTATTATGTGCAGCATGAATGGAGTTCAGCAGATTGGTGATGTTACTCCACTACCTGCCATTTGGCCAACTAAAGATGCTATTTCAGAACCAGAACCTGCCGATGCAAATATAGGAAAGTTGCTCTCCCAGATGCATGATCTGTCTTTTATGCTCAACGATGAACTTTCAATCCCTGATAAACCTGTGGATCATTCTAAGTCCTGACTCCTGAGTCTCACAGTGCCTGCTACTATTTAACAAGGCGATTGGAGGTTTGAATGAAGAACGTGCAACACCAAATTCTCCCATAAAAAAGAGAGACTCGTTGATCATACAGCCTTATTTCTCAACACAGTTTGTGCCATTTATCAGAACATTGATCAGCAGAGGTCACTTTTTTCTCTCTCTGTTGTATCAGCTGCATCGATCGCCTTGATCAGGCCAGTTCCTGATCATTGCTGAGTTTGAGGCTAAAGCATCATGCTTATATGTATCTGTATGTACCAATTGCACGGCCTGTATAAACTGTACGCGAGTGTGAAATGTGGTTATCAATAAATTTATTCTTTTTATATTTTTTAGAGATAACTCGTTGCTGCTGGACTTCCCGAGAACATCTGAAGTATGAATGTTCGATGTCTAGTTAGTTTGAATTGGATACAATCGATATCCAATACGTTTTCGTTTGCGATCACATGTGAACACGTCCGGCCCAGATAATTTCGGATGCTTTGGGGAGGACAAACATGCGGAGGAATGTCTGGGTGAAAAACCGGAGTGCAGGAAGCACGACCAGAATAAGGACCATGACTCCATCGAGATCAAAGTGGACACCAAAAACTGCATTTGTAAGTTTCAGTTGAGCCATCCTTATCTTGTGTGAACGCATGCTTTATGCCTTTATCACCCGGACATAATCCAAGTCAAAGTCAATACTATCAGATTAACTGTATAGATTTTCTCTGACGTGGTAACATGTAATTAAGTAGAATAAATAAACTAGTGGGGGCAATGTTCAACCTTGTTTCAGGCTGATTCAATTTGAATAGACAGGAGTGCTGAAGCTTTGAGAATGAACTGGATCATATAGACGCAACTAAACTGGTCGATGCGCATTAGCTGAGAAACAAAAGCTAGGTGAGAACCTCACAAAATTTCCAGCTCTGCGATAACAAAATGTCGTAGGTGAGAATCCGATGCTGTTATTTATTTATTTCTAGAGGTGGCAACATGAGTTTTCCTTTGTTTCGAAGAATCAGTTGAGATGGAGAGAGAGAGTGGTGGTTGGCCGTCACTCAGCCACCCGATCAAGCAGCACGAGAGCTTCGGGCGCTTTACAGCCCGTGTGCTCAAGGCAAATTCGCGGCCCTCCCTTTCGTCACCCTCGCTGTACAGTACAGCCATCATTGTCACCTTCCCTTCCCTGCCCTGCTCGCCCCGAAGCTTAGCTTCTCTGATTCTCTCCCCTCCTCGCCTCCACGTCCCCCCATCTTCCCCGGGAAGTAACCGCCACCACTAGCCGGCTACTTCACTCGACGGTTTCCAGCCCACCACATCTAGGCTTCCCCCCTCGCCGGATGATCGCCATCGGCGCCGCCTCGATGGGCCGCGCCGCGACTCCAGCGCCCGGGGCGCAATCCTCCCGGTGGCCGCGCGCCTTCGCCAGGCTGCGCCTCGTGCTCCGCCCCTCCCCGGCGGCGGAGAGCAGTGCTAGTAGTAGCGGGAGGTGGATGGGCTGCTTCCGGCCGGCGCCGGCGCCGGCCACCGCGGCTGTGGGGGCAGTGAAGGAGGCGAAGGGGAAGCGGCTGGAGATCGAGAAGGAGCCGGCGCGCGGGGGTGGGGAGGACGTGTGGAGCGCCGAGGCCGAGGAGGAGGTGGCGCAGGGCGGCGGGTTCCCCGAGCACCTCGTCGTTATGGTCAATGGCCTCGTCGGGAGGTGGATCCGCGTGCGCTGCTGCTTTTTGTCGGTGCTGTGATGAAGTTAATGCTGTGGCTGAAATTGTGTCTACTTTCTGTTGTGCAGTGCTGATGATTGGAAGTTCGCGGCGGAGCAGTTTGTGAGGCGGATGCCGGACAAGGTGATCGTGCACCGTGAGTACTCCCAATCCACTGGATTTACCGTTTCATGTTGGATCGTTAGACTTGCTCGCTGAAATGTGTATGGGGCTTATGACAGTAATTTTGGCCTATTGTCTTTTGCTTGATGCAATTGGGACATGGGCAGCTGCACTGTTACACAAAAACAGTATACTGGCTTAATTTCCATTTCTTGAAAGTGTCAAATTTTGATGACTATTTAAAAAACCATCAACAAAATTAATTTGTACTACAGTCTAAACTAGTACTGAAGGAAGACTTAGAACATGATGATAACAACATATATTTGAAATGTATGAAATAGTTGAAGATCGTGTATGCCTGGCTCCCTGCCAAGTTGCAACTAGTTTTCTAATGAATTGACAAGAAAATGGAAGATTAGTGTTTTCTCAGTTTCCCGTTCTATCTATTATGCTAGTTATTGTTTGAAAGAGACACATGAGATATTGTTCAGTTTATTTTGGATGACATGGCGAATAGATCCTCCACTTGAGCAAGTTCATTTTGACACGTCCTTTTACGTATGCCTAACACCAGTTAGCAGGTTGATATCTCAACAGCTTTATTAGTTGATGCTATTCCCTGAGATTCTTTCCTCCTATGCAGTCGTAAGATGCTTTTGTGGCATCACGTAGTTATCTAGATGCATCTGAAATCTTGTGAAATCTTTTTTTGTACCATGTCTTATTCAGAATATGATTCTCTTGAATCCAAAAGTCTTAGTTGACACGACCAGGTATTAAAAGCAACTTGGCCAGCCAAACATATATAATGCATGTATTTTTTTGGGATTGTGCTGATGCAAAAGTCAGGAAGGCTTTTCTTTTTGTGGCATAGTTTTGTTCATATAATTGTTGTTTTCCTGTCAATGCCAATTGGATTTAGACCTCAACATTTCTTGCAGGAAGTCAATGCAACTCTGCTACCCAGACATTTGACGGAGTTGACTTGATGGGCGAAAGGTTAGCAAACGAGGTACATTTTTTATATAGATAAAAGTTAACTAATTGTTTGATCTCATCTTATTCCCTCTCTCACAAAATAACTACAACTCATCTAGGTGTCTTTTTATTCAATGTACAACTCTTCTTGAAGTTGAACAATGTTGATTTTGTATTAGTTTTGCAATCCATTAATTAGTTCATTTCATCTGTGGTAATTTTCCTACCTGGAAGTATTATATTTGAAACTTGTTTCATATTGGAACCTAACTGAACTATTATAGGTTCTATCAGTTGTAGAGCAAAGAAGAGGTGTGAAGAAGATTTCGTTTTTGGCACACTCCCTTGGTGGTCTTGTCGCCAGATATGCTATTGGGAGGCTTTATGAACCTAATACAAAAACTCAATCGTCATCTGGAAAGAATATAGAGGAACCTGGGCACTTGGAGGGTTTCATTGCAGGCTTAGAACCTATGAATTTTATAACATTTGCATCACCTCATCTGGGTTCAAGTGGAAACAAACAGGTAAGACTGATGTCTTTCACTGTTTTATTAACTAAAGTTAAATCAGGCACTTTCTCTTCCCAGTTAAATTTGTATGGGCACCTTACCATTATTTAATGTGACTAATGGAAGTTTATGCAAGTTAATTGCTTGTGCAACCTAATATTAACTAAAGTTAAATCAGGCGCGTAGCATATGTTTGTTAATTTAGGTTTCCTGTACAATATGAAAATGAAGTGCCATGATTTCAATTGAAGTAAAAACAAGAACAATAGAACATTCAAATTCTTCAGTAATGTTAAGTCTCATGTTCAGATTCTTCCACCAGCTACCCTTTTTATGTGGCCTACCTTTCCTTGAGCGAAGAGCATCAGAAACGGCACATTTGATTGTTGGGAGAACTGGAAAGCATTTATTCCTTACAGACAACGATGACGGCAGACGTCCACTTCTCCTTCGTATGGTTGATGATTGTGGTGATCTTAAATTCAGGTTATTTTTTGTATGCCTCCCTTCTCTATTTCAAACGGTTGATAGATGTGATTGTAAAGGAATCATGTCGTTTATCATTTGTTTCAATTGTCCAAAGTAATTAAAAGGTGTCTCAGGGGCGTCAATCTGAGTACATTATTTTTCTTGTGCAGATCAGCATTGCGTTCTTTCAAACGGCGTGTAGCATATGCTAATGCCAATTTCGATCGTATCCTTTATTGTTAAATTCCATGTCTGTGCACTCTATTTAGTCTAAGTTATACTCCCTGATATGATGTCCACTTAACAAAATGAAAGATATGGTTGGGTGGAGAACATCATCGATCAGACGTCAGCATGAGTTGCCAAAAGTATGTAATAGAGATACTTTATTTTCTATGGTTTCTGCTCTGCAAGAAAACTGAATCATTTATATTTGTGACTGAACCGGCTTATCTTATTCATTCCTGTAGCATCGGCTTCTTGTTGGTGATGAAAAGTATCCACACATCGTTCATGTTGAAAAAGGAATTATAAACAATGATGAAATAGAAGTCTCTTCTGATCTTTATGACCCAGAAGGTACGCTGACTTCTCATTGCATCTAATTTTGATGGTAAATGGTCAACACACTATTTTATCACTCGGTTTAAATTATGATTTACGCCATGGTTTTGATATACCTTGTAATCATGACTTGGTAAAATGAACCAGAGCTGTCTGTCTCTTTCTTTCCCTGGGCAAGGAATTATGATATTTTGGGGTAGAGCTGAATTGCTTTGTGAACCATCTTTTACTTTCTTCTATAGCTAGTTATGAAGGAATATAGTTCTGATAGAGTTATTAAGATCATTGGTGTACTTAGTTGTAATGGGGTAGGATAATTAGGCCTTATGGTTTGCCTAGAGCTTGGGAGACATTGGGGGATTGAGAGAATTGTTTCTTCATCAATTGATTACTTTATTCCAAATGACTGCCGTGCCTCTCCTTATATAGAGGTAGAGCCGGCCCTAATTCTAACTAACCTAACTTGAGGGCTAAGTAAGGGTGGCACTACAGTACTCGCACCGCTACAGTACCGTGGGCCACTACAGTACCAAGGCCCAAAGGCCTGCCCATAACATCTCCATCCCTCCTTCCGAGACAGCTCGTCCTCGAGCTGTGGTGGAGGCCATGGCTGCAAACCTTGATATCCCCATGACGACAGGAAAGATTCCCTTCGGTGCCGGTGCACAAAGATCAGTAGGCTAATTGCAGCAATAGTCCAAGATGAAAGAATTGAGCTCGTTGTGCTGCTTGATGTTGATGAATTTGCTGATTTCATTGGGAACCAGCAGGGAGCAGTATGGATGCTTCTCTTGCCTTTGCATTGGATGGACGCAGGATGAGTGCAAGGATTGTGTGCATTTTCGCCGTGCTCCACACAACCAGAGGCACGCCATTGGTTGACGACTTGGAGATAGCGGTGATGGTGCAGCAGTAACCTTCCTCTTCTTCGTCTTCTTCCTCCGCAAAGGTACAACTTTAGGGTCTTCACCTTCTTCAATTTGGTGGCCATTGCCTTCGATCGAACAGCCGACATCATCGATCTGAAGCTCATGAACGTCTTCTGCGATCTGAAGCTCGGAAGTAAGCACTTTGTCAACTTCAATCTCTGCAGTTGGGTGTTGTTTGTCCTCTCCAACTTCAAGTCTTGTCTTAAGCAGTTGGACCAACTCTTAGAGTATCAAGTTGTTGAGTGATTTTTGTTCCATGGTTGGCAAGGGCGGAGTTGGGGTAGATGAGAACAGCAAGGTCGAAGGGGTAGGCGCTGTAGGCACAACCATAACATCTTGGACGAGCACTCCTGCATGTTTGGCAGTCTCCTTCTCTGCTGCTGCCAGAAACTTTCTCAACTTGTGGCGTAATTCTTTCAGCTCCAGATCTGGCTGCCATGAAACGGCAGCAGAAGCCATGGGAAGGGATCTCTGGCAAGTCTGATACCAAATGTAATGGGGTAGGATAATTAGGCCTTATGGTTTGCCTAGAGTTTGGGAGACATTGGGGGATTGAGAGAATTGTTTCTTCATCGATTGATTGCTTGATTCCAAATGACTGCCGTGCCTCTCCTTATATAGAGGTAGAGCCGGCCCTAATTCTAACTAACCTAACTTGAGGGCTAAGTAAGGATGGCACTACAGTACTCGTGCCACTACAGTACCGTGGGCCACTACAGTACCAAGGCCCAAAGGCCTGCCCATAACGTTAATTTCTTGCATATTTGATTTAACTGTTTGTTGTACTTCCTTTAGATTAAGCTGTTAGTTTCTCCCAAACTACTAAAAGTGTGTGGTTAATGGCAATTGAGAATTAACAAGAACTACTATATGCAGAGGAGATGATACGAGGCCTTACACAAGTTCCATGGGAACGTGTTGATGTGAGCTTTCAGAAAAGCAGTCAAAGGTTGGTTGCACATAACACTATTCAGGTATGTTTTTTCTTAATGTTTCAAACTCAACACATTTTTTTATTAAGGTCATATAATTGACTCTATGTCTGGTCTGAATTACGAATTCATTCTTCATTTACTGGCATCTGAACTTCCATTGGGCAGCTGAGGTTTACAATGTAGACGCTTTGCTAGAAGTGTGTATATTTTGTGTGGTATGTTATTGTGTCTAGTTGAAATATCGAATATTCCTAGACTGCCAACGATTACTTGCATAGAATTCGGCTGTTTCATGCACCAAGTTTAAAAGTTATATTATAATCCTTTTAAGCTATTGATAGCGTAATAGCATTGTATACTAACGTCAAAGAATTAGTATATGGTGCACATGCTAAAGAAGGAAACAGTTAGCAAGTATATCTTACCTCAATATCAGTTCATTAACATACTAAAAAGTTAAGCTGCATGTGGAGTTGTCTTTTAACTACTTTACAGCCGTATACATATCAGCATACTATATTCTTTTGTTGCTCATAATTGAAGTTTTCTTAGATCCAGGAAGAATTGTTTGCGATATTTTGTTTCTTGAGGATGTCACAGCTTGTGCTAATTCAGGCATGAAATGACCGTGATTTCCTTTTTTTTTTGTCCTGAACATCATGTGTCCCGAGTCCATTTTTTCATAACAGAAATAGGTCAACAAGCACATTCTCATAATTTTCTTTCTCTGCCAGGTGAAAAGCTATTGGCTAAACTCAGATGGAACAGATGTGATTAACCACATGATGGATCATTTCATCATCTAGTCAACAAACTGAGTGCCTATCACTATGGGCGTGACGAATATTTCTGTCAGTTTGTTGAGCAGTGGCAATTCAATTTTGACTAGCCGATTTTTCCTTGTAGGTTAATGTGGTTGATTCTTTAGGCCCATGTGCTGCAGGCGCATAGCAGAAATCAGATGTTTCTTATCCTCCCCATCAAAGATGTTTAGCTTGTCCAACTGTATTATAACCTTCCCACCTTGTATTTCACAATTAAGCTAAACAAGTGTTGATGGAAATAGATTTCTCCTGTCATGTCTGACTCATTTGATATGCAGACTGAAACTTGGTCATATTCAAGTGCTTCATCTCTTTATACTTCTCATTACTGCCATGGTACTACAATTGATTAATAAATTGTCAGCTTGGAGTATTATTTTGTTATACCTTTTTTAGATCTTGTACTTTTGTTAACAAAACACTTAGGGAACAGGTTAAAAATGGGATGAGCCCCGAGTCGGCTTCTAGGAAATGAGCCCATATGGCATTCGGCCCGCACGGCCATAGAAGGTCACCGCCGAATCCAGCACCTTCCCGCACCGCCGCGGCGGCGTCCGAGGCTCCGAGCCCATCCGTCTCTTCCAAAATCCCCCAAACCCCAGCAGCCGGGCACGGGCTCCGCGCCGCTCCCTCGTCTCGCTCTCACCTTGCTGTCTCCATGGCGGCCACCGCCTCCACCTCCGCTTCCAATCCCTTCCCGTTCCCCACCCGCCGCCCACCGGACGACACACTCTTCTACGCCATCTACCCGCTGCCGCCGCCCACCGACCTGCCCCCGCCGGCGCTCCTCGCCTCGCTCCGCTCCCTCCACCTCTCCCTTCTCGGCCACCTCGCCCCCTTCCTCTCCTCCCACCTCTTCCACCGCGACCCCTTCACGCTCTCCCTCCCCGCCGACCCGACCTCCCCCTGCGCGCTCTGCGCCTCGCCTCCCGTGCCCCACCTCCACGGCGCGCTCCGATTCGGCGACTCCCTCCCCGACGAGTGGCTCGGCGTCTCCCTCCTCTTCTCCCTCACCCGCGCTTTCCCTAACATCGCGGCCCGCGCATGGGACTCCGACGGTGAGTTCCTCCTCATCGAGGCAGCCTTCGCGCTCCCGCGGTGGCTCGACCCCGACACCGCCCCCAACCGCGTCTTCATCTTCCGCGGCGAGCTCCACATCCTGCCGCCCTCCCTGTTCCCCGACACGCCCTCGCTCGACGCGGCGCTCGCCGCAGTCTACGACGACTCTGTTGACACCCGCGCCCCTGACGCTGTACAGGCCGCAATACAGCGCCGCATCGCCGGGCTGCCGGAGAAGGCGTCGGAGAACCTCCATACGGCCCGGGTTATCGTGCCTGCGCCCGTGGCGAAGGTCCTCAAGGAGGAGCCATGCCTCATTGCCCGTGCCGTGGAGGGGTTCTACGACCGGGACATCGACACCATGAAGCATGCAGCGAGGATGGAGAAGTTCCTCAAGGGGCCTGATGGGGAAGGGGTTGAGATGGTGAGGACCTCGGTGCGGATGACACGGGCAATGTACGCACAGCTCATGCAGCAGAACTTCCAGGCGCCCAGGGGATACCCAATGCCAAGGAGGGAGGAGGGGCAAGAGAAGTGGATGGAGGCAGAGCTGGGGATGAAAATTGCGTGTGGGTTTGAGATGATGTACCAGGAGAGATGGCGCCAGGGAGAGGAAGGTAAAGGGAGCACGTGGGAGGTTTATAAGAAGAGCTTGGAGGCGACTGGGTGCTTTCAAGGTCTGCTTCCTGGGTCAAAGGAGTATAAGAGGGTTATGGAGGATGCAATGCAATATTACAAGAGCTCCACTTTGTTCTCAAGATCAAGGTAGGTCTGATTGCTCTTTCTAGACTTGGGGAATTAGGTATATGTTTAATTGTGATGTCAAAAAATGTGGTTGTGACACTGCAGATCTAGTTTACTTCTACCTTAGAACAACTAACCATAAAAGTGAATGACATTCCATATATTCTTGAAGCTACTGGCTTGATTTTACCATACTGGTTACGGGCATCTACTTGGTCAGCTGATAACTTCATCTCATATACTCTGCAAATTCACTCATTGTAACACTACTATGTTCTGTAACAGGGATATACTAAGTGCACCAGTGCGTCGAATTGATGAAATCCTAGCAATGCCATACTCAGCCGACGAATTTAAAGGCATTGATCTTCCTCCCAGCAGTGACGACTCGTGGTTGTATGGTGGAGAGGATGAATTGAATGCAGAACTCCGTGAAAGGCAGAAGGAAATGGAAGAGTATGAGGCCACAAAAAAGAACAGGAAACAGAAGCAAAGTGCCTCTGGCAGTTCTAAATCCAAAAAAGATGAGTTCAAGCTTGGAGAGATTACAGAGTCCATGCAAGAATTTGTTCGCAAAATGTCCAGTTTTGAGGGAGCTGAAGTTCCTGCAAATAGGTTTCTTTCTAGACTCATTTGTCATTTCTGTGCTATACTTTATTTTGATATGAACATTGTTGCTTCAGCTTGTCACTTGTTATGTTCTTTAAACAGTTTGATTATTGTTGCTATCAGTCTTCTTTAAGATTGATATAGTTCATGTCTTAACTCCTAATCACCTACGGAGGAGATGCTAGCGGTAGTGAACTTGTCTAGTTTTTTTTCCTCGAAAATGCAGGAGAGCTGCACTTCATTATATTAAGAAGAAAAACGGGATAAGAACACGATACAACACCACACACTCACACACAACATGACGCACACCACTCTCACAGTTCTTAGGTTACATTCGCAGCTTTGAAAAAACTTTAAACGATCTTCTACTGACCACACCTAATCACCTGGGGGGGGGGGGGGGGGGGGGGGTGCTCTTGTCAGGAAAGATAATCCTTGAGCCCCTGCTAACATCCACAACCTCCTCTTGTCTACAAATTGGGCCAGCACAGCAGCTCCGAGATACTAGGCGAGATCCATCAAACATGCACCGTGTTGCGGTGATTCTAAGGCACCAAGCACAATAAGCGAATTAAGGCCTTGTCGCATCTGTCCAGTAAGTACCAACTGCCCTCTCCCACCAATCATCGAATGCCATATCCGAAGGCTGGGGAGCAATCTGCTGGAGGCCGACCTGCTCAAGCACTAGGAACCAGAACTGTCGGGCAAAAACGCAAGCTACTAGCAGATGATTAATAGTTTCATCCTCTTGATCACATAGCAAGCATTTCTCTGAATGCGGCAAGTCTCGCCTTGCCAATTGATCAGCCACCAGCCATAAAACAAAATGGCACTTGGGAGGCGCCCAGGTTTTACATATAGGCTCATAAGGTCGGAATTGAGTAGATCCTAGAAAGAAAGCTTCATACACGGTCTTGGCAGAGTACTGTCCTCTTGTAGCAAATCGCCAATGAATAGGTCCTCCTCCTCCGGCTGAAGTTCAAATTCATATAGCAGGTCCCAGAGGTGTAGATAATCCACAATCACCCCCACTTTTAGGGCTCCTTGGATGTCATTGACCCAAGCACGGTTTGTGAGTTCTTCCTCAACCGTTTGGTGCTGCAGTCTTTGTTTGGGGATCACCGCAAGCAGTCCAGGTGCAACTTCCACAATGCTTTGACCATGAATGCAACGATCTGTCCAGAAAAGTCTGAGCCCCATTACCAACCTCAGCTTAACCGCAACAGAGAAGAAAGCCTTGATCTGGAACTTGGATTCGAAAATTGGACCATGGCTTCTGCGGCTGTCTTTTGTAGCCATAGCCATCTCATCCGTAGAGCCCACCCTATGAATTTGAGATTCGAGATGCCTAAACCACCAAGATCCAGCGGTCGACATACCTTGTCCCATGCTACAAGGCGATGCCCGCTCTTGGCATCCCTGCGACCCCACTTGTCAAGTATTTGTAGCAGTGAACTAAGATGCACTAAAAATGGTGAAGTTCATGTTCTTTTACAGTCACTGGGATGTACACAACATCAAAAAACCTGAGAATGGAATTAAAATATATCTTGAAATCCCCTTTCTGTCATTCCCTGTGAAGTGAATGAATGAATTTATGTTCTTGGTATATAAGTGAATTGAAATTCACCTGGTAGGTAACCCCTTTATATCATTATATGTGTGTTCATGTTGGATACAATTCTTCACACAGCCCATTTCTTCAGTGCATTTGTCTAATGGCATGTGAAAAGACGGCAATTGCACTGAGAGACATTGATAATTGCAAATAATTTGGGGTTGGTGTTGTCTTTCCGTGCAGCTTCATTTCTCAAGAATGTGACTTCTGTAGTGTCACTAGTTACTAGTTGGGACTATGTAGGATGTTTACAGGAGTCATTTACTTGAGCACTTTATGAAAGAGAACAGGTTGCACACATAAATCATTCATTACTTTCAATGCACATACGAGTTGCAATTTATGCTAGTGCTTATGCTATATAAAAGGGTCCAACATTTCATATTAAATTTCTTATTGCTCTGTAGCTGTGCCCCTGGCCTACTGGATAGGTCCTTCAACACTAATCAACTCATCTTGTTCATGTAGGAGGGATATGGAATCAGTTAACCTAGATGTCACTCAGTTCTTCAAGGCCATGGAGTCGGTTTTAGGTGGAGGTTCACAAGAACAAGCTGACAGTGATGATGGATTTGATAGAAAATCATCTTCATCGGGCATGGACTTTGGTATATCTTTACTCCTTTGTATCATGCATGAGCTGTTTTGGCGTCCGGCTTTCTTTTACCAGTGTCACATGGCCAGTTATTAGTTTTAGATTTTACTCTTCTATTTTGTGTCACCTCAACTTCCTTTCATGTTTAGTGCACCCTCCAGTCCATTAGGATGATGAAAAGGTCTCTAAAATGACACTTTGACCAATAAGTTATTCTCATTGTCTTGAGTAGCCGGCTAAGCTCCAGGTGCTGGTGGGTTACTGTAGTACGGCTGGCAACCCATGCAGTTACTCACATATATAGAAGTTACATGTTATGAAAGTATTCTTCATATTGAAGTTACTGTAGTACGGCTGGCAACCCACGCAGTTACTCACATATATAGAAGTTATATTATTATGAAAGTGTTCTTCATATTGAATCTTCCAACTTCAACCTTATATTGTTGACTATATCATCATTTAGCTATTGACAGTCAAAGAGATTGATTTAGGACAATCCCAAAGGGTTTATATTTGGGATCAGAGTGAGTATTCTGGTTTGTATATGATTAAAGAAACATAATCAACAACATAATATGTGATAGTTTTGAGGTTGGTGAAAGCTTTACTCCTGACATCCTTGATCTTTTGTGGTTAGGGCAAATACTATTTAAAACTGACTGGATTGTCCTAACAGCGTCAATTTGAGGATGGGGAGACTAGTACTTTTCTACTTGACTGTTAATTACTTGTTATTTCGGTTCTCAGTATATGCCTGCAAACTTCTTTATTTCTTGATCATGCTATTTCAAGGATACCTGAACTCTTGTTTGGTATGAAATATGTGCCTGGATGTTACTTATTAAAAATGGTTTTTTTTTTTTGTGCAGATGATTCTGATGAAGAGAATGATTTTGCTGAAGAAATAGGTGACAAGGATACGAGTGATGCTTTCATGGAATCATATTCAGATGCTTTGAATAAAGAGCTAAGTAGTACCACCATCGAGAAAAGCTTTGCTCGTGCACCACGCCCTGTCACCACCAACAATGAGGTAACCCTTGTCCATTCAGGATGTTTCGGATTTTCGTTTTCATGTCATGTCCTCTGGATAAGGTACTGCCTCGAGGATTCATGAAGCAAAATGCTTAAAATTGATAAACTTATGTATATCACTGTTCTGTAGCTAAATTTGGTGTATATCATGTATCTGTAGCTTTATTGTTGCTTAAATGTCTTGTTAACATGTTCTTCCCTGCCTGGGAAAGTGGATCAAACAAAGGTAGCCTGCTCCCTAGACACGCGTGCTTAATTGATAAGAAATTGATATTCTGCTAGAACTTTTTTGAACATCAATCCATTGGTGCAGATTGACGTTTTTTCTTTTTTCTATTTATTTCTTTATTGCTCTGGATTGCAATGTATTATTGTTCCACTTGATTTTGCATAGCATTTATATAGTTGGTCAATTTCATAGAGCGTCAGTCAAAATTCAGTTCTGTATTAAATTTCACATTTGGGTCTTACCTATTGATTTTTTTTTTCATAGAAACTCTACTGTATGTGTTCATTTTGGTATAGTGTTTGTTCTGTTCAACTTACTTGAAGCAATGTTGTGGTATATTTTGCAATGCAGGGTACATCAGATGCTGCAGGTACTGATGGGGAGATGACTCCAGTTGACGTAGATTTGAACCTTGTGGAGAGCATTCTTAACTCCTATTCCTCTCAACAAGGCCTTCCAGGTCCAGCTTCCAATCTTCTTGGGCTTATGGGTGTAAAGGTACCGCCAGACGCTAAGAAATCATGATTTTGTGTTAGGATAGGATGCAATGTAAAAACTGAAAACTTGGGAAATATAGGAATCTTACCTATATGGGTGGTTACCCGGTTTGTTGTGATAGAATGTCTAGTGAAGCCTTGATATTTTACTTGTATCGACAAATGGAGCTGCATGTGGTGTAAAATTTCTGGTCTCTAATATAAATGGTATAAAGCACGGAAATCAGCTTAAACACTTGGATAGAATATCTTTTGTTTTTGGAGTACTACAGCCCGGGTTGACATAATGGAATCTTCATTGCTTCTTTTTTCCCCTGACACAAAGTGTGGGCTACCAATTTCTGTGAACTGTCATTCTGTCATGTATGAATGTTCATGAGCTAATCTTCTGTTGCGTTACTAGCTCTTGCAATGGTCACATAGCAGGTCTAGCTGACTCCAATTTTAGGTATAACATATTGCATTATTGAGATAAAGCTACGAAAACCTGCAATAACTGTTGATTGCTGCAGTTATGATTGTGCCCTTCAGGGAGCTAGGGGCATTCTTTCATGATCTGGATAGGCTTCATGTAACTAGCAAAAATGGCTCACTGTTTTTTTATTAGTTGAAAACAGATTGACTTTTCATATACTCATCTAGTAGTTTTGACCGAATATGGTGTGTACAATTTTGAAGTATAAAATACAAGTTAATAATTTGTTGAATCCTTGTTTTGGAGTCAGCAGTTTTTAGTATTTTGGTGAAGGACGTTACATGTTAAGATTTGTATGTGTATTATGCACCAGTAAGGCACACGTGCAATAAATTGCAAAAAGGAAAAAAATAATCTAAGATCCGGGTTCTTTTCAGATCGATTCTCTGAGAAGTAGGAACTCGTTTTGTTTCACTACTAGAATGGTGTAGGAAGGTTCCCAAAAAAAAGTGTAGGAAAATACTGGTAGGCGGCAGCTCCCGCCTCTTCGATGCGTCAAAGGGATACAACTCCAATTGCATTTTTCTAAGGCAGTCAGAATCTACCCGGATCATTTCCCAATGAGCAGGATAAAGTATTATGCTCGATAATGTTTCAACAATATCTTAAATGGTTTTACCATCAGTTTAACATGGCTGATCGGCAGCACATTATCACAAAATGACAAAAGCAGTGTACGCGGCCACAAGATAGCGCATTTTCTTATATACTATGAAAATAAAGAATGGAACATCATGATAGACTTGGAACGGTATGTAGTATACTTTGTCTCGCATGTGGCCTCGCTTTTATAAAAGAGCAAATTATTTATTTCCTCAAATTATTTTTTTTGTAAATATGATTTTATTTATTAATTTATAAAATCTAGAGGACAAGAGTTAGTACGATATTCTTCATTAATCTAGAAAAAAAATTGAACAAATATCTAGAAAAAAAAATTGAACAAGAGTAAGTATGATTGGGGTAGAATAAGTAACTTGCTCTTTATAAAACAGTTTACTTTCGCTGTCGAGTGTCGAGTGAGCACACACCTACCCCGCGCACCCAATCGTGTGCCTTGCTCACATGAGGCGACAATTTTCTACAGTAAATCTGTTCATTTCTTCTTGACCTGAGTGTAAGCATGACTTACTGTTGTGTCCTCTGGTCCGGAGTACCGACGCAGATTCGTCGCATCTCCCGCATCTTGGCTCCAAATCGCTTTCCTTCCCGGCTGCGCGGGGCCGGCGCGTGAGTCGCGTGGCGTGACCACGTTCCCCGCACCGCCGCACGAGCACGGCGTCTTCCGCTCTCCGCTTCTTCCCGTAGCAGGCAGACACTGATGACTGATCGCTCGGCTGCCTTTTGCCGCGAATCAACGAAACGGATCGCGCGCCCACGGCTGAGCTCAGAGTCACTGCCCCATTCCAATTTGCCTTCCCTGTGCACGCACGTTCTGGCGGCTACGACGGAAGCTTCGCGCGCGGGGCAACCGCAACCGGGGAGCAGGATGACGTCCCTCCGTTAAAATGTAAAAAAAAAAAAAAACTCGTGACGTTTTCCGTTCGAAAACAAAGGCGAGCGACCTACCCGGCGGCGGCGGCGGCGCAGGACCGACGCCGCAGCCTAGCGACAACTTCCTTTTCGGTGAGCGCGAATCGCATTCGGCGCTTTTGTTGTCGCAGTGGCGGGCCCGGCCGGAGGGCTGCAGGCGGAGTGGAAATTCCGTGAAGTTTCCTCGTCTGTGGAGTTGGAGTACTACTACTTGCGATTCGTTGAGATTAACTACGGGGTTTTTGGACTCGTACGAGCTTGACGATTCTGACAAGTGACACTGGAAAGTCTGAAACACTCGGATTGATTACCTCTGCCTAGCTCACGAAGCGAGGACGCCAAGGTTGACCAACTGATTGATCACCTCACGAGAAGTTCATGTGTTGGAATCCCACTTCCCAGGCGCGTGTTAATTAGCACCGAGACACTCGGAGCACCTCCTCAGCCATCCAAAACGAGAGCCTGCTTGGACAGTGTGATCCAGTCGCCAATTCCGGAGACGCGACTCAACCGTTGGACAGAATCTCTTTCCATATTTAGTCATCTAAGATCCATGCTTATCCGAAATACTCAGCAGAGGCTAAATTAGCATGCTTGCATGTCAATTCGTGAAGGACAATGCGACGTTCTTGAGACTGTTCTCGCTGTCGCAAAATATCTGCCTAGTAACCTAACGCATTTCAACCCTTGCAAAAAAAATTAAACGCATGTCACATTTCTTGTCCAACCAAACGCTTGGGTGTTCCCCGCGACCCCAGAAACTGTGGCCGCACTGATCCCCATCAACAGTTCCCGGCCCCACTCGTCCTTGAATTAAAAAGGTTCCCAAGAATGGCCTCACCTACCTCCTCCTCCATCACCTCTGCCTTCTCTCCTCTCGCGCGTTTATAAACCAAGGTGGTCTCTCCCTAATAATTGCCGTCGAACGCACAAATCACACCATCGCCATTCTCGCCCAAGGTTCCGAAACCGGGAATCCCCAGCAAAGCAAAGCATGGCCGCCTCACGCGCGCTCCTCCCCACTCCGCAGGCCGCCGCCGCCGCGACCCCGGCGAGGTCGCGTGCCCGCCTGGCCGCGCCTTCCTCGCTCGCTGCGCGCGCCGGCGGGTCCCACCGCCTGCGCGTCCGTTGCGCGATCCTTTCGTCCCCCGCGCCGGCGAAGGCGGAGCAGGAGCAGCCGACGCGTCGGATCTCGCGGGCCGGGTCGGACGCGTCGCTGCGGCCCAAGCCCGCGGTGCTGGTGGCGGAGAAGCTGAGCGAGGCCGGGCTGGCGGTGCTGCGCGAGTTCGCGGACGTGGAGTGCGCGTACGGCATGTCCCCCGCGGAGCTGCTGGCCAAGATGGCCCAGTTCGACGCGCTCATCGTGCGCAGCGGCACCAAGGTCACGCGCGAGGTGCTGGAGGCCGGCCGCGGCCGGCTGCGCGTCGTGGGCCGCGCCGGCGTCGGGATCGACAACGTCGACCTGCAGGCAGCCACCGAGGCCGGATGCCTCGTCGTCAACGCGCCCACGGCCAACACCGTCGCCGCCGCCGAGCACGGCATCGCGCTGCTCGCCTCCATGGCGCGCAACGTCTCGCAGGCCGACGCCGCGCTCAAGGCCGGTGAGTGTGACCCGAACCGCGCGCGCCCTCCGTTGTTTTGATTGGCTTAAGTTGCTTGCTTAAATTGACCGCGTACATGCATTTCCATTTTTTTTTTGTTGCTGCTTTTGGTCGATCGTGATTATGCTGTTGGGTTGACGTGGTAGAGGCCAATCAGTGAGAGTGAGCAATGAGGTCACTATCCATAGTCTGAGATGCGAGCAGGTTGCTTCGTGTCGCTGTCGAATCTGGCAAATTGGACCGAGCAAATTAAGTAAAACCGGAGCAAATAGATTAAAGCTGGACCAAATAAATAGTTTATGCTGCCTAGCCTAGTGGTGCTCCAAAATCCAATTTGATTTGTTGACACAAACTTTCTTCTAATTGAATATTCCCAATGGAAAGTTGGTAGTAAAGGATAGCGCTGATATTCGTTGTCTCACAAGTCACACGACCCGCACGAGCATCACTACCCCACCACACCTTCCCTGCACGGCTACGAATAACATGCAGCGGCATATACCAATTTTCCTGGATCCGGTTCCACGTGCGACACTGAATGTAACAGTAATCTATCTATTCGTGTCTCTTTTTCTTAAACAGTAATTTTCTCCACTTGGTAATATATAGTACTCCAACATATTATAGTTAACATAGACCCATCCCGGCGTCCTGTGGTCCCCTTTGGTCAGTTTTTGTGCATCGCAAGATCAAGAAGTGGGCAAATACATAGATTTACTGAAGGCGGGCAGGTTCAATGAATCTGGTTGTGCCTGCAGCTTCTCTTTGTGCCTATCGCGCAGCTGATCTGATTATGAATTTATGATAAACTAGAGTACTAGTAGACTAATACTAGACTAGAAAATTATTTCACGGAACCACATCAGATGGGCCTGATACTGGTTAAATCATTGGAGGCAACTGATGAATCTTTTTAAAATTGGTGGCTGAGAAATCTTGCTTCTGATGGCTGAAGTAAATTATTGGCGATATACTGTTACGCGTAACAACCATGTCTTTGAGCAGTCCTTTCTCTGAACAGAATATGTTCTTGTCCACTTCTTATCTGCTCTTTTACTTGCTTGTGATACTGCAGTTTTGTTAGGTCATTTGCTTTCCTTTGATATTGCAGATCTTTGCTCTACAAAAAATACACACATAAGGACAAGTTCGCCTCAACTAACGCTACAAGTAGTTCGACTAGCGAACGGAAACACATTGCCTAAGACCCCATTAACCTACTGAAACAATCGTGGCATCTAAATTTATTGTGATATTGACCTGATCACTGTGGTGGCGTACTGAGCATCTATTTGCCCATTTTCAAATCCGTGAAGTCTATTTCAGATAATGACAGCTCACCAATTAACAGATACTAATTATCAGTTTGGTCAAAATGGAGGCATTTATCAAATCGCACAGTTGTGCTGTAAATGTGTATGGATAGTAGCTTGGATCTTCAAAAGATGGCTTCTGCCATTGAGATGCGTTTGAAAACATATCCAACAACCATAACTTTCAGCATGTATTGCGAGAAGCCTTTCTTTTTTCCTAGCATACACCTGGACGATGATGGTTGCTAACTAAGAGATCTATCAGAAATTAAGGTTGTTAGTATGTCCCTATCGAACTTTATTTTGAAAAGAACCTGATGCCTTAGTTTAGTGGAGAATGTGATCCATGCATGTTGACATGTTGTGGCAAATCTATTGTTTCAATTTTTTTTCAGAAAGAGGTGTTAGTTATTTACTAAACCTTTCATGAAGATAATGCTAGTTGCGTGAGCCAAATCACTATTTGTTCATGGTCCTTATGTCATTGGACATTTGGGAACAAATTAGGTGAAGGCTGATTAGTATTTGGAAGTTAAAAAAAAATTCAGATTGGGCACCAAAATCTTTTTTAAAAAAAAGCATTTTTTGTTTGTCGAAGTGAACCATGAGACCTGTAGATTTGTTTATTGCGAGCCTACAAAATTAGCATTAAAACTGGGTAGTAGGTATTTGCACCGTAAGAAATCACAAGGCACTGCTTATACAAGCGTAGATTTGTTAATTCATTCCCATCATTCTTTGTCTCTGTTTATAACATAAACTTTATATCAAGTGCTGTTGAGTAAAACAAAAGAAAATACTCCCTGGTAATGCTAATTGCTGCTCTATTTTTTTTTTTATGTCCTAGTAAGATTCTAAAGCAGTTGTGATATTCATTCTCCCCAAGAAATGTTCTGAAAAACCATTCGTTACATACAGGTAAATGGCAAAGAAACAAGTACGTTGGCGTTTCCCTGGTGGGAAAAACTCTTGCCATCATGGGTTTTGGGAAGGTTGGCTCAGAGGTCGCCAGGCGCGCGAAAGGGCTTGGAATGCATGTGATTGCTCATGATCCCTATGCCCCTGCTGATAGAGCCCGTGCCATTGGAGCTGAACTGGTATCTTTCGATGAGGCCATAACCAGAGCCGACTTCATCTCCCTCCACATGCCACTGATACCGACAACAAACAAGGTCTTCAACGATGAGTCCTTCGGGAAGATGAAGACTGGCGTTCGGATCATCAACGTGGCCAGGGGTGGAGTGATCGATGAAGATGCACTAGTGAGGGCCCTTGACTCCGGCAAAGTTGCTCAGGTGATGTGGAGTTTCGTCAATTCAAGTGTTATGTTGCGTCAATAGGATTTTCTGAAAGCTGCAACCTCTTTTCCAATCTGGAGCAGGCGGCTCTTGATGTCTTCACGGTGGAGCCCCCAGCAAAGGACAGCAAGCTGGTGTTGCATGAGAACGTGACTGTAACCCCACACCTTGGAGCAAGCACTGTGGAGGCCCAGGTCTGCATCTTTACCTAATCACGCATTGTCGTAAACCCACCTGTCTCTGTCTCCAATGTGCTATACTAACTTCACTGTACGCGCCAAAATTGCAGGAAGGTGTCGCGATCGAGATAGCAGAAGCTGTGGTTGGTGCTCTGAAAGGTGAGCTCGCAGCGACAGCCGTGAATGCTCCCATGGTCCCAGCTGAGGTACGAAGTTTCTCTCGACGTGTCAGCTTGTTCACCCTTTTTCCTTTTTTTTTTCGAAAGACCAGTGTGTTTACTCTTTTCTATTGAAAGATCAGTGTGTCCACTCTTCAATTATGCAAAGATCTTGGACTGCTCAATCTAAATTTACTTCCCTTGACAGGTCATGTCCGAGCTCGCTCCTTATGTCTCCCTGGCAGAGAAGCTTGGTAGGCTTGCAGTTCAGCTCGTCGCCGGGGAGAGCGGCATCAAGGGCGTTAAGGTCGTGTACACCACAACCCGGGGCCCCGACGACCTCGACACGAGGCTCCTCCGAGCGATGGTCACCAAGGGTATCGTGGAGCCCGTGTCCAGCACGTTCGTGAACCTCGTGAACGCGGACTACACGGCGAAGCAGCGCGGCCTCCGCATCACAGAGGAGCGCGTCTCCCACGACAGCGCCACCGCCGAGGCGCCGCTGGAGTCCATCCAGGTCCGCCTCTCGCAGGTGCAGTCCAAGTTCGCCGGCGCGATCAGCGACGGCGGGGACATCGTCCTCGAGGGCAGGGTCAAGTACGGCGTGCCGCACCTCACCCTCGTCGGGCCTTACGAGGTGGACGTCAGTCTGGAGGGCAACCTGATCCTCTGCCGGCAGATTGATCAGCCTGGCATGATCGGCAAGGTCGGGAACATCCTCGGCCAGAGGAATGTGAACATCAACTTCATGAGCGTTGGCCGCACTTTCCGGGGCAAGCAGGCGATCATGGCTATCGGCGTCGACGAGGAGCCGAACAAGGAGTCGCTCGAGGAGATCGGGGCCATCCCGGCCATCGAGGAGTTCGTGTTCCTCGAGCTATGATGGTCGTGGATAGCAGGTTGTTTGTAGGATGAGTAGTACCGAACTCGGGTGTGACGTCTGATGGCCACAGAGAGGGAGGAAGCCAGGAAGGTGATCCGTCATCCGTGGTCTCGTGGTCTGTTTCGAGGTTTTTGCATTTTTTACGCCACAAAGACGTAATGTGAAGGATGCCATCGCTTGGCCCCTGTTCTATTTATGAATTAAATAAGAAAGGATGCATTCGTGGCAGATGTGTGTATAATATGCGTGTATGTATGTGCTTATTCCATGTAATCCAGACAGCATTTACATTGTGATGCAATGAATTATGGTAGTACTTTTTTAGATAATTAAATCATGGTTTAAGTCCCTACATCCCCTGTGGAATGTATATAGGTGCAAAGAATTGTAGTAGTACATTTACTTTGTTTTCCTTATAAAAACAGAAAAAAAAGTTGAAATCACTTTTGTACATGAGAAGTGCCCACACCGGCGAGCATTAAATACTACTCCTAGCTGTTAATGCCGTTTGCAGGGCGTCCACTAATGAGGTCCACAATGGTTACTGTAGATTGTCTACACTGCGAACATGTCAAGCAAAGAAAGGATTCCACCGTGCGGCAAAACAGAACAGCGAATACAGTTACCTCCGGCAGCAATGTTTAGATATTGCCTAAGTCTAAAGCTTATCTTACAGATGATATGGACGCTATTATTGTCGGGCAGCGCACTGAGCTGCTGTGGACTAGAATAAAAAAGATAGGAATTAGAATAAAAAAAAAGATGTGTAAGGCCCAAAAAAGATAAGCTATGTACCCACTACCTTATCTACGCAAGAAACTACTGTGGATGTCTTAACCATTGCAGGGCCAACTCAACAGTCAGTCAGGTGTGAGGGCCTGCACAATGGATTTTAGAGAAAGATAGGTAACGCTAGCTGAAAAGATAGGAAAAACGATCAAACTTTAACACACTTCACAAGAAAAAGATGGGCCCACGTGTCAAATTTTTTTATTGCCTCTTATCTTCTTCCCCAACTCGATCGGTCTCTATTTCACTCAATCTCCACCGGGTCACGGTAATCTCGCCTCCCCTACGCCACCCATGCTCGGCGAGGCGGCCGCTCGGGGCCGCCGCAGGCCGCTACCAGTGCTCATCGAGGTCGACGCCCCGTGTTATCTCATCGTGTGCCCTCGCGGTCCCCGTCGCCTGCTGCTCCCCAACTCCGATAAGCTCTGCCTCGAGGCACCACGATGAGTTGGACAGGCGCGCAGGCCAGTAGAAGAACGGCCTCAATTGAGCTCCAACGCGACGCGGCCTCTGCCGAGCTCCCAGCGCTCGTCGTCAAGCTCCAACGTGACGCGGCCTCTGCCGAGCTCCCAACTGCCCTCGTCAAGCTCCAACGCAACGCACCCTCCGCCGAGCTCCCAGCGCCCGTCGCCCCGCGCCGTCGCAAGCGCCGAGGCAGCCGCCAGCCTGCTCGAGCCCTCCGCCGAGCTCACCCCAACCGAGTGGAGAGAGAAAAGGGGTTGAGAGAGAAGAAGCACTGGCGTCGAGGTTAGCTTTATCCACCGTTTGGCTTGGCAGTACATCGTCGCCACAGCCAACGGTAGCTTCAGCTGACACCATTCTGCCTAACCGGACAGGCCGAGGTGGTGGGGTGATTTGTGACACTATCGCTACCTAAAAGCAATCAGTGTGGAGGCGCTGATACGAAATTAAATATGAGAAAAGTTATCTCTAGATACAGGGTCGTATAAGCAAATCTAACACTGCTATACAAATACACATAACTATATTTAACACGTTTTGTGAGCCTGCATGGATGGAGTGCTCGCCACTTCTGTTTGGGCCTCCTGTCATCCTTGCACTTACAGTTGAATTAAAAACAGAAAAAATAGCCTTATATAGCTAGATATTACGGTGTACTTTATGGGTACTCCTGCACATTATGCATAACCGGAGAAATAGCCACCACAGTGACGATTGGCAATAAACAACCAATGTAGGCCCCATATGTCCTTTACTTTCTTTTCCCCTCACAACTCCGTAGGTCCCACACTATTTTGAGCATTGTGCTAGCGTCAGATGATTTTTAGGCTAGCCTTTTCATCCTGACAAGAATAGATGCAACTCATAATTGTTGGAGTCGCCCTTAGAGCGTCCACATTGGTTTCATTTCAAGTATATCTCTTAAAAAAAGTACCCAGTGTATTCTAACACGGTAACAATAAGCTCTGGCATATGTTTCTATAAGCGATTAAATATAGCTAAAAGAGTGAAGCCCATGCTTGTTAAAGCGAGTACACTTGGGAGTACAATGGATTTTATATATATATATATATATATATATATATATATATATAGAGAGAGAGAGAGAGAGAGAGAGAGAGAACAGCTCGGGCATCGCTTCGTGCTCTGGCACCGGATAGTACATCATCTTTCTCCCTCCTGGGTACTCGTGGTTTCTATGCCGCTGCGTTTCCCAGTCCTTCTCTTTTAGTGCTTCGACCCGAAGTGATAGCTTGATGCGTTTTTCGTGGATAAGATGGCAGCGCTCCAGCTCACTAAAGAATGGGACAGCAGTGGTCCACCGGCAAGCTCGTTCTGATCTTGGACGCAGTACATTGGAAACTTGAAGCACCAACACTAGCGCTACCGCACGTGCGCCTACGGTGCGGTAAGGCACCACCCTGTTGTGCTAGCAGCCAACTCCGACGTGTCAGCTTAGTTATCCTCATCAAGCCACAACCTTGATGTCTAGCTTCCCAACTGGTAGACGGTTCCCTTTCCCCCAGATCAATGAAGAAGGGAGAAGTCAGTCGATTTTTCCGAAGAACCGGAAGCGAAGCACTATGTCGGGGCGAGGGGATGGGAAAAGAAACAGCTCCGAAAAAAGATATTGGGGTTCCTAATGCTTCTCCACGCCCAACGAGATGCGCCAACCTCGGGATGTTTGGATAGTGGACTAAGTGATCCGTAGTGTGTTTGGGTAACTTTATGCTATCGTCGGACCTGACAGTGATAGTACCCATCACTACTAAAAAACCTTTGGAGCTGCTCTTAGGGTCTCCACAGTGGTGTGTTTATAGCTATCTCTACGGTGACATCTAGCACTATTTGCCCCTACACAACGGTGTCAGAACGGGGGTAGGCTGCATCTACCTCTGGCAACAGCGGTGAGATATATCCATCCCTAAAGTCATCAGTAGCTAGCTCCATTCCTTTTCCCTACTCACATCACTACTGCTCAACTATTACATCAACTGACCACTGTTTTGACATGGTTAAAGCCAAGGGTGGCACTGTGCACTATCAGCGTTGGCTTTTGTGGGGCCCTGTATTGCTGGAGTCGGCTGCACTGAGCACCATAGTGGACGCATGCAAGATGGTGAGTGATTGCAGTGCAAGGGGTACAAAAAAGTTAAGCCAATATTAGATGAACTTTAGCCACTTCAGAATGTGTCAGCTTTCAACCACATTCTCTCACCGTTCCACTTCCCGAGACGCTATGAGAGAGAGGGATGGTAATGCGGGCCCTATGCTTGGATATAGATTACCGTCATTATCGACGCTATCTTTCTCGTGACATAAGTTATTTTGATCTGACACTAGTTGTGCAGGGGGAGGGAGGCCCGCATGGCACCGTAAAGATACCCGCACGGTGCACCAATGGAGCTGGTTTGATGATAGTTATCTTTAGTACTTTGACAAATTATATGCAACCATATTCGGAGACGCGACAACTAGATCCAAACGTCATGTAATTGGTTCGTTTTGCTCGGTCCCTTCAACGACATGTCAAAAGGGTGCTGCCGATTGGTGTGTTCTCGGTAATTGGATGACCGATTGGCACCTATTTCTGAGGTATGTTGCATTTTGGCCTCTAATTTTACAATTACCTATTAAATAATAGTATTTTAACGGAAAAAAAACGACATAAGTTGGAAAACAGGATAAGCAAACTTTTGTCACTTTGTTGTCCGTTAGGGCTGACTACCGATCGATAACAGTTGCGCAGAGCATTCGAGTTCGAGATCCAGCACGAAGGATTAAAAAGAAAGGGCTACACAAAGAAGATGGCGGTTGCACATTAATTGATGCGGTAAGAGACAAGAATCAGTGGTGGCACGAAGATCCCCGCCGGGCAGTTCGGATCCGGCGATTCCTCGTCAGTTCAGGTACACGTAATTTCCTGACTGCGAATCGGCTTTGAAGATCAACCAGTCGGTCCCGCCGAGCTGCTCGGATCGATTTCGACGTGTCGTCACCCGGCCGATTTTCGTGATTGCTAATCGGTTTCAGACTCCGTATCCTCTCCCCTTCCCTCTCTCTATATTTTCTATCTATGAATTAAGGGATCTTTTTGCATCGGCAGGTTGACCCGGCCGAGGGATTATTAACTTACTTTTATTTAGGTCTTCCGGCAGCCAAAGCAGAGCCGCAATCCTTCGAGGAGAGTTGGGATGTCTAAGCGGGGCCATGACGGCCAAAACCAACTCGGCGACGGCAACAAGAGGCCGCGTCGCCGGAAGCACCTGTATCTGGTGTTGGATGACTGGAATAATGGCTTTAGCATCCACAAGATTGACGCAGACACCATCGACTCCGACTCCCATGGCAGCACCGGGGCCAATGCTGTTGCCGGGTACCTCCCTGAGCCCGCGCTGCTGAGGTTAGCGTCACCCATTGGATCTCTGCCACATGCTTGCATGTTCTTCGCCGCCCTGGACACCAAGATCTTCGCGTTTATGAACCAGCGCTGTGCTCTGGTCTACAACACTGACACGGCAGTGACGGCGATCGGCCCTCACACCCCTGCCAGAATGCGATGCGGCTTCGGCATCACTGTTGTCTCCGGCGAGAAGCTTTACGTGTTGTCGTATCGATTCTTGGAGAAGCAGCACTCCTTCGAGGTGATGTCGTGGGCGCCCACGGCACCGGACGCGATGATGCAGCGTCCAACTGAGGGCTGGTCATGGAAGACTCTACCGGCGCCGCCACCAACATTCACCACTCGTCAACGTGTTACCTCCTATGCTCTGCACCCGGATGGATACACCATCTTCATGACCACTGCTAATCGGGATACTCCAGGCCGCCGTTTGGGCACGTACTCTTTCAACACCAGGAGTTCGGAATGGAGGTGGCATGGGGAATGGGCGTTGCCTTTCCTCGACCGAGGTTACTTTGTCAGCGAGCTTGATGCATGGGTTGGGCTTCACGAGGATGGCTACATCTGTTCCTGCCAAGTTGCCTCTCGCAGCGCGCCTGGAATAAGAAAGCTGGATTGGCAAACAACGAGGGAGAAGTTGTTCTACAAGGACCGGGACACGCATATGCGTGCCTCTCTCACATACTTGGGTAGAAGCAAATTTTGCCTCGTCGAGAGCGTGGTGCGAGAGGGTGTCGAATTTGACACGGACCACGCCTTGGGTGACCACCATGGCTGTGTGCTCCATGTCACGACGTTCGGCCTCGGCTACAATCACAGGGGAGAGCTGCAAACAACAAATCAGAATTCCACGCGTTCCTACCTGGTGTCAAGGCATCACAGTCATTTTTCTCCTTTAGTATTCGGGACTTAGAGGCTGTTTTCTGAAGCAGCATGTCGTGACTTGTCGTGTTAGAAACATCCTCGGCCAGAGGAATGTGAAAACATCAAATTTATGAGCGTCGTTCGCGCTTTCCGGGACAAGCAGGCGATCATGGCTATCGGCGTCGCGAGAAGCCGAGCAAGGGGTCGCTAGAGGCCATCACAGCTTCTGCCGACCTCAATATTCGGTCCGTTTGCGTTGGATTCGTCACCGCCGACTACAGTGGTTGCTGCACCACCCAAGCGCCGCCGCTGGCTCGCCTCCGCAGTCCGCCCCCGCCTCGCCCTTTCAGCTCTCCTCACCCAAGTGCCGGATTGACCTAGGAGGAAGACCAATATCGTTTTCTTTCTAGATGGGCTGCATTGGGCCTTTTCCTTGCTGTGCGTTACCAAATCACTGACGCCGCGCTCTCCAGTAGACCTGTCCAAACGGATGGCACGGCACGGCCCGGCCCTGGCCTTAAAAGACCCTGACACATTTAATTAAGGGTCAGCACGGCCCACAACTAATTTCGTGCCGTGCCGGCCTTAGGGCCTGGCCGACGGCCTTTAGCACGGCACACAGAGACTTAATCGTGCCGGGCCAGCCTTCTCGGCCCACTGAGCCCATTAGACACTATAAGCATTATTAGGTCCTTAGGCCCACTCAGGCACGAAAATTCTTTATACACTAGTTTTCCTAGAATTTAATATGAATCAGTTTGAAAAAAAAACCCAGATAGATTCAAACAACCAGCTCAACAAATGAACAAGAAAACAGAAAGGGTATTGACCAAAGGAAACATAAATTAGATTGAGAGCTGGCTGCCTCGTTAAAAACCCTCGACCTTAAAGGGGAAAAAGAGTACAGCCAACTCAAGTGTCAATGTGGCAGATTACAAGTTCATAACACCAAAAGAACAAATTACAAGTTCATAGCCAACTCCAAGTGTAAATATGCCAGCAGTAAACAATATCTAGATCTAAGTCCCAGCAATAGCAGGAGCAGCACCTGCTACACCAGCATCAGCAGGGGCAGGAACAACATCATCCAAGTACAGGTTTGCAAACATCTTCTCAAGCTTCATATGATGCTTCTCCACGCTGTGTTGCTCTCGATCTTCACCCATGTGCCAGTCCTTCAAGCAAGTAAGCACCTCTACCATTTCACTAGTCAAGCTTCGACGTCTTTCCTCAAGCAACCTGCCAGAAAGACTAAACACAGACTCCGAACTGATTGTTGAAACAGGAACAGTCATAAGATCTTTAGCTAGGATAGACAGTACAGGATATGTTTGCTTATGCACATTCCACCAATTCAAGACATCAAGATCATTGTGCACAGAAACTGTATCACTGTCAAGGTACATGGATAATTCAGATACTTGTGACATTGTTGAACCATGCAATTGAGAAGAATCAGAAGAATCTGAAGTCTCAGAAGCTGCAAAGATCTTACCCCATGATGTTCTTGTCTTACCTGAATTTACCGGTGGAGCTGGCCTTTGCAGTCGAACAGTACCAAACCTGTTCTCATACTTGACAAAAAGATTAGTTAACTCAGCACGAACAGTGTCGAAATAGGTTGGGTAGTCAACACCAATTAGCTTACGAAGAAGATGCAAAGTGTTGGTAAGACCTTTCAACTTGCCTCTAGGATCCAAAACAAAAGCAAAAGAATACAACAGAGGAATGTCTCTCCAGTACTTCAAGTACTTAGTTTTCATTGGGACAACAACATTCCTTAGCAACCTGTCATTCTCATACTCATTCAAGTGACCAGCCACTTCAAGTAGCTGATGCAAAATAAGATTGGCAGTGGGGTAGTAAACACCAGAAAGAGTACAAGTAGTTTCATAAAATCTATCAAGAAAATCAGTCACTTTGTCAGCAACATACCAATCCTCAGGAGTGAGCAAAGTTTGATTGTGAACCTGCTGGTACTGAGAATTGATGAAAACAGAGAATGTGCTTTGATGTGAAAGGAGATGTTTCAACATCAAGAAAGTTGAGTTCCACCTCACATCCATATCTAAGCAAAATTTCCTTGGTCGAACACCCAAAGCAATGCAATAACCCTTGTATGCAGCAATACGTTGGTTAGAAGAGTTCAAAAAAGAAATTGCAAGTCTGAAATTCTCAACAATAGGCTTCAACCTTTTCAAACCTGATTTGACAATAAGATTGATGATATGACAAGCACATCTCTGATGCAAACAAAGAGAACCAACATAACCATCCAACTTAGGAGTCAAAATGGATATAGCATTGCCATTAGCAGATGCATTGTCAAGAGTAATAGCAAAAACTTTATCAATTAGACCATACTCAGAAATAATAGATTCAATTCACTCAGCAATGTTAACACCAGAATGAGAAACATCGATCAGTCTCATAGCAAGCACCCTCTTCTCAGAACAAAATCAGAATTAATAAAATGAGCAACCACACTAAGGTAATCTTCCTTTGCCTTACCAGACCAAATGTCAGAAGTAATAGCAATAGAGGAAACAGAATCATGCAAGTACTCCATAAGCTTAGCACAATGTTTAGTGTAAACCTTTTTAAAGTCCCTAGATGTTGTTTGGCGCGAAACAGTATCAAATCAAGGATTATGGGCAACTTGAATGTAACGTTTAAAAGCCTCAGTACTACCAAAACCAAGTGGAAGATCCAAAACAACAATCAATCTACAAAGTTCATTACGAGCAACTTGTGCAGAATACTCCCAGTGACGCACTGTGCCATCAGAGTTATAGCAAAGCAAGGTTTGAGTTTTATGCGCGCGTTCAGCTTTAGCCAAGCAAGTTGTGCGGTGCCGTAGCAAGTGACCAGTGCCACCACCAGATCGAGCAGTTAATTCAGCTTTGCAATGGTTACATACTCCAGCATACCTGACCTGCAGGCCATTGACGTCTCGGAACAAGGGGGTGAAATCCTTCCACGCCTCCGATGTACTCTTCCTGCCTCTCTTGCACGAAGAAGTGCTCACGGTACTCGCTGTTGCTGGCGTGCTGGGGCTGGAGTTGACCACCGGTGGGCTGTAGTCGATGTCGATCACCGGCGGTGTCGAAGAAGAAGGATCAGTGCCTGTACGAGGAGGCGGAGGAGGCATGTCATATGGAGAAGCCGTAGCCACGCCGTTCGACGGAGAAGCCGAAGCCGCGATGGAGAAGCCATAGCCGTTCCCATCGTCGGAGAAGCTGTAGCCGTTCCCATCGCCGGAGTCGTGGCCCTTCTCCTCGCCGAAGTACCCGTCGACGGTGTGGTAGCCGGCCTCGCCGCGAACAGAAGGCTTCGCGCGGTGCGCAGCGCCTCTGCCGACGGCTCCGGTGGTGGCATTGTGACCGGGAGTGGCAGGATCTGGCTCAGATCTAGCCAGATCGGGGAGCTAGGATTAGCAGGAGCTAGGGTTTGCGCGTTGCACGACGGTAGGAATGGAAGAGGAGGACAAGCGCTATCGTACGCGGTCGGAGCTGGCCGATTCTGACACGGATCTACGCGGAGGCGGTGAGAGGCGGCGAGCTACGAGCGGGCGAGTGGGCGAGCGAGTGCGGCACCACGGCGCCGAGGGAAAAAATGGGAGCGGCTTAGGGTTCGAGTCGGACGCCGCTTCTTTTATTTGCTACCGGCGGTCGACTTGGGCCAGGCCGAGTATAATGGGCCGTTTTTAGTGGGCCGTGCCGCCGCCTAGCCTTATAAGGCTTCATGGGCCCAGCTGTTAAACGTGTCGTGCTGGGCTGGCCTTCGGGCTGGCTTCTCGGCCCAGGCATGGCACAGAGGACAAGGCCGTGCCGGCACGGGCCCTAATTCCAATAGGCTGTGCCGGGCTCGTGCCGTGCTTTTTTTATAAGGCTTCATGCCGGCCCACCAGGCCCAGCATGTTTGGACACCTTTACTCTCCAGTCATACGCCGACGAACCGCACCCCGCCGTTTCCGGTTTCCGGCTGAACACTGCGCTGGGCGCACACCTATGCCGCTCGGCGGTTCATTAAACCAACCTATTTGAGATCACATTTAACATTGACACAAATATTGTATTTATGTCTAATTGTTTTTTTAATTGGAATGTGATGTCCTCATGTTCATGATAACATTATAAATTTTAAGATAAACCGGGCAAGTCTTTCAAGGCACTCGTATGAAAAAGGTGTATGCGCGTGTGTTTATAACGTGAGTACTTTGTTTGTGTTTGTTATGTTTACATATGTACTTTATTGTAAATAAGAAAAGACAAAAGGACGCCCAATGCAACTGGGAGTACATAACCTGCCAATAATGGAGGGGCATGTGGTGACTCACTCCGACATGGACGCTGCAATGTTTGTGTTTGTTATGTTTACATATGTACTTTATTGTAAATAAGAAAAGACAAAAGGACGCCCAATGCAACTGGGAGTACATAACCTGCCAATAATAGAGGGGCATGTGGTGACTCACTCCGACATGGACGCTGCAAAATCGACATTGGTGCTGACATCGGGGCATGGTGACATGCCTTGGACGTGGGAGCATGCCTGTTCGTCAAGGTAGCACTCGACCCGACATTGCTTCTTCCCTACATTAGGGCACGTTCGGTTAGGGTGGGATTGATGAGTATCATAATGGAATGAGTGGGAATGGATCCATACCTAACTTGCAAAGTATTCAATCCCACCCAATCCATGTCTAATTCATGCTAGGCATGGAATAACCGAACAAGCCTTTATGTGTCATCCGGGATGCATGGACGGCTTCCATGCTCTATCCCCCATCTAGGCGTGATGATGGATCAATGCTTAGGCAGGTCATCATTTTTAGAGTACCCCCCCCCCTCTTACCTAGCCTTCTAAAGACCTTTACAGGGGCATGCGAGATGGGGGGATCGAACCGTCGGTTCGGCACTAACCTTGTGCCTTACCACCGTGTTCCATGCGTGTTCGCACAGGCAGGTCATCATTGACTTAATATATGTACTATCATCTCATATCATATTATCGTTAGCTTCTAATTCAGTTATTCCCTCCGTTCTGAACTAGTCACGTCAAAGGGCCTCATCAGATGAACTGGTTGTGGCTGTACCAGTAGGAACAGGTGCAAGCCGCATAACTAGCACAATGGATCACAGGGAAATATAAAAGAACAAAGGGTGTCCTAAATATTTGGCGTTATCACAGATATAAAGATAGCACATCATGCGTCTCTTGTTTGAAAGTGGTTTCTAGTAAAGTAGAGGCCGAAAATCGTTTGTTCAATTATTCATATATAGTCACACCAAAATACCTTGTGGCAGTGCACCTCTATGTAACACCTAATTTGTATACTAATATTATAAAGAAGCAAATACTACTAGTTAGAGCTTCCTTACAAACATGGGACACATGTAAGGTCTTTGGAGTTGATGGTTCAATCTAATTAGCAACTAGCTGACACATGCCATAGTGAATGCTGACGCTAACTTGATTAGTTTTTACGCTCAAAGATGGTGACTAGTACTTTGCTTTGCCCATTGTTTTTTTTAACACAAGGACTATCCCATCCTAGTTTAATTTTTATTAGAGCCAAATTTATTGATTAAATATATGATTTGATAGTTACTTGTGTTGCATCGATAGTCTAATTTATGAATAGACATAGACTTTCTAAGCCATTGCATGACCATCAGGGTGACTAGTAGACAATTTGGGGCATATGCTCCCTTGCTCAAAAGAACTAGCAGCAAATTTTTTTTGTCTCAACGTTTTTTATGACCAAATGAAAAAACCGACATTTGAAAGATGTGGGAACTAAGGGGCAACCTCGTTGGTTGACTTGTTCCTTTTTTATCACGCTCCTTAATATGATATGATGAGCTACACCTACAAGCAGGTTAATTACTATTGTCCATGTTCATAACATTTTCTAATTGGACTCTTGCCTGCTCTCCTTTGGTCACTTTTGTCTTTACACTTGCGCTCTTTGCCCATACACTACAAAAAATATGACATTCTATGACATTTCAATTTCGTTGCAGAATATAAATTAGGGGCGGAGCAACAGGGAGTGTTGCCCATGCTACAGTGGCCCTTTGACCTTGGCCATGGAAATTCTAGCATCTGTTCTTCAGTGAACAAAAAAATGTCAAGTAAAATGATCCAATTAGCAGTTTAATTAGTTCAAAACATATGGTCGCACCCCTTTGCCATGGTTGTCCCCTCCGGTTCCTCTTCTCCACACCGCACCCCTATGCCATGGCTGCCCCCTCCGCTCTAAGATCCACGTGCTGGCTCTTGTGGGGGCAGGTCCAGCCTTGAAGACGATGGATCCGGTGCCTCCACTTCAGTCCCGTTCCTCGGCGCCCATGGTTCCACACCTACGAGTTGATTGGGGGTGATGGAGTTGGCGGCAGTACGGCGGGCAGGAGGTACGGCTTGGCCTCGGTGGAGGGTTCGAGCGCTACCTTCTGATGCGTCCCAAACGGGGCTACGGCGCCACGTGATGGCAGTGTGGTTCGTGATGCTCACCAATGGATCCGCAACATGGTATGCTAAGTGATGTAGTCAACAGCTGTGGCAAAGTGGTGCTGGGCGAAAGCTCTGCTTGGCCTTGTGCCGCTGCCGACAACGACGGCACCTTAGGGTGTCGTTCCCCTTGATGGAGGCGTTACTGTGGCACCCTAATCCACCATGGCCATTGATCTCTGAGATGCTGTCGTGGTCCTTCTACTGGTGACGTCCTCTAGTTCAGAGCATCGGGCGAAAGCTTGCAACGATGACTTTTGTGGTGCTGGCAACGATGACACCCTTGGGCGCCGTTTTACTCGCTGGAGGCATTGTCGAGGCACCCTGAACCATGCTAAGGAACGGTCTAATCCGGTTCTTGCGATGGGGATTTGTGTTCTGCTGTGTTCCATCTCTCTTCTCCGTCGAGCTAGCCTACAATTTTGACACTGTATTTTTAGGGGGAGCCTCACTATATTTTGTTGTTCTCTCTCTTGATTATATTTTTATATCCTTTTAATCTATTGTCATCAACCACCAAAAAGGGGAAGATTGAAGATGCATCTAGGTCCCCTAGTGGGTTTTGGTGATTAATGATAAAAGATTAAAATTGTACTAACATGCTTATAAAGAAAATGTGTAGATTATCAAGAGAAAAGTTAATTATCCACTAATATGAGAAAGTCTATCCCTCAATAAAAGTGAAAAGAAAATAGCTTATAGCGGTTCAAGTTTAGCTTTTATGCTTTTTGTTTTGAGTCATAGGTATGCCGAACTATCAAGAGGGGTAAAACTTATCTTGCTAGTAAGGGAAACATTGTGCTCAAGCTCTAAATCAATTCGTTTGAAAACCTAGCCAACAAAGCCTAAGAATCAACCTTTTACTTAGCAAGACAGAGAGTGACGAAAGTTTCGTGAGTCCTCTCACGGAAGTTCCGTCAGCGTCGGGTCTGGACTTGATGTTAACCCGAGAGTGACGGAAGTTCCGTCACCTAGTGACGGAAGTTCCGTCAGCCTCGGGTTTCTACATTCTGCACACCCGAGAGTGACGGAAGTTCCATCACCCCCCGACGGAAGTTTCGTCGCCAAGAACCTTCGTGGCTCTCATGGAAGTTCTGTGAGCCTCCTTCCAGTCTAACCGAGAGTGACGGAAGTTCCGTCACCTCTTGGTGGAAGTTCCATCACAGCATCTTTTGCTCTCTGCCAGTGCTTTACAACAGTTAAATTTGAATTGACGGAAGTTCCGTCAGACCCAGAAAACACACTAACGGCTAGTTTTTTAGCTCTCACTATAAATAGAGTACCCCTTCCCCCGTGGGAAGGGTTGGATTGTTTGCCATTTCACTCACTCCTCAGCTAGAGCTCTCCTCTCTTACTCCTAGACTTGTTCTTGAGATTCCAATCCAAGTGAGAGAGATCTAAACACAAAACGATTGAATCCATCCACTCAAATGCTTGAGCACATCTTTCCCTCTCTATCAAGATTTGATTTGCTTGTTACTCTTAGAGACTTGCTCTCCTAGACGGCTAGGCGTCGCCCTTGAACTCCCAACTTTGTGTGGTGAGTCGGGGAAATTTGTGAAGGTGTGATTCGCCTCCGGAGGAAAAGAATCAAGTGGAGAAAGAAATCCTAGCACGATCTTTGTGATTGCTTGGCGGGGAAAAGGGTTGAGAGAGACCCGGCCACTTTGTGTGGCTCCTCAACGTGGACGTAGGAACTACTTAGTGTGGTTGTCGAACTTCGGGTTAATTCTTGTGTCTCTCTTTACTTTTCCGCTCTTATATTTGTGCTTGTTTATTTCTTTCATATTATTGTGCTTGTATCATTTGTTAATTGTGTAGCTATTCTTCATTCAAGAATTCTAGGCTTACATTATATTAGCTTCACCTCTACCAAGCTAGTGTTTCCTTCTCTTTGTTATCCGCGTTGTTCATTGCTTAGAGGAAGGGTAGTGAGAAGTTCTGTCATTTGACATAACTTCCGTGGCGACGGAAGTTCCGTCGATCCCGACGGAAGTTCCATCACTTCTGGTTATTTGATTATTCTTTAGTCCTTTTTCAGGATTATTTTTAGATTGCCTATTCACCCCCCCTCTAGGCAACTTTCAATTGGTATCAGAGCCTAAATCTTCTACAAGGCTTGAAAGCTTGAAGATTAAAAGATGTCAAAGCCAGGAGAAGGTGACAAGCCTCAAGATTCCACTTCAACAAGTATGGGAAATGAGTTGTATGCATCCATCCCTTTCAACTATGCCGATATGACAAATATCCATGGAAGTGGAAGTGGAAAATTGCCTTACTTTGAAGGCAAAGATTTTAGTTGGTACAAGCATCGTATGAAGATGTACCTCATGTCAATTGGTCCACCAATTTGGGAAATTGTGGAGAAAGGATACATCTTGGAAGACAAGGACAATCCTACAACTATGGACCAACTCAACATACATCGCAATGCTCAAGCGGTGTCGGCCATTCTCTCTTCCTTGAATCCTAAGGAATATTCAAGAGTTGCCGGAATTGAGAATGCCCGGAAAATGTGGAAGAAGCTTATATGTGCCCATGAGGGAGTGGATGTTGTTAAGAAGTCAAGACTTCAAGTTCTCAAGAATCAATTCAACTTCTTCGTGATGAATAAGGGGGAAGAGCCTCAACAAACTCATGATAGGCTCATGGACATTGTAAATGAGAGAAGATCCTATGGTGATAACATCAAAGATGAGGAAGTCAACTATAAGTTCCTCATGGCTCTTAGGATGTGGAACTCCACACTTTGCACCATCATTGATGAGAAAGATGGTTTCGAGAGCTTCACAATGGATGAAGTCATTAGAAGAATAAATGCCCACAAGAGTCACGATAACGAGGGAAAAAGAGTCAATGTGCTCATAGGAGAAGAGAGCACAAGCAAGAAGAACTTGGCACTCAAAGCCAAGAAGACTCATGATGATGATGATGAAGATGAAGAAGAAGAAGAGGATGAAGAATTTGCCTTATTTGTCAAGAAATTTGGCAAATACATGATCAAGAATGGTTTCACCAAAAGAAGCTTTGACAAGGCAAAAGTTAGAAGAACAAGTAGAAGATGCTATGAGTGTCATGAACAAGGACACATAATTGCCGATTGTCCAAGATTGAATGGCAAGGGCAAGAAAAATGAAAAGTACAACAACAAGACAAAGCCCTACAAGAAACCATACAACAAGGGACATGCTCACATTGGCCAAGAGTACATCTCTGATGATGATGATGAAGATGATGAAGGTGGTATTGCTAATATCGCCATTGGCTTGCCCTAGCCAAAAGGTCACTCTTCAACAACCTCATCGATGACGAAGATGATGCCCCTCGTTGCTTCATGGCCAAGGAAAGCAAGGTAGCTCCTTTACACCGATTTCAATCCTTCTTATTGTAGCGATGAAGAGGAGGATTTGGTCCCCTCTATGCATAAAATGGTAAAAATGCTAGATAAGCTACAAAGGGAGTTGGACAATCAAGAGAGGATCATTGATAGGCAAGAAGAGTTGCTTGATGAAGAGAAAAGCATGAATCTAGAGCTCACCAAGCAACTAGAGCAAGAAAAGGAGAAGAACAAGACCTTGACCAAAGAACTTGCAAAAGTCAATGAGTCAAGTGAATCAAGAGAGGTGTAATGCCTTGCAAGAGGAGAACAAGGCCCTAACAAAGGCCTTTGAAGATCTCAAGACTAAATCACAATCATTATTGAAGAAGCTTGAATCCTCACAAGCTTCAACAAGCAAGGATTATGGAAGGTGCCACAACATTGATGTTGATATGATTGCCAAGCAAGATGCAATTATTGAGAAGCTAACCAACCAAGTCAATGAGCTCAAGAAAAAAGTTCAAGTGGAGACCACGCCAAGGTTGGTTGGTGAACCAAGAGCCTCTCATGACAGGAGAGGATTGGGGTACAACAATGGTGTACCCAAAAGAAGGCACAACAAGAATATCAACTTTGTGCATGAAAGCAAGGAAAAACAAGTGGTGCAAGAAAACGCAATTAAGCCCAAGAATACTTCCCAAGTCAACAAGAACATGAAGATCCCTACCATATCCTTTAATGATTTTGATGCCTCTTATGTGCTAACCCGTAATTCTTATAGTAGAGTGATTGCTAAGTTTGTTGAGCCACATGATGCAAGGTGGATGCCTTGTGTGTGGGTGCCCAAGGTTCTTGTGTCTAGTGTTAAGGGACCCAAACCAACTTGGGTGCCTAAAACACGTGCTTGATTTTCTTTATAGGAATACTCCTCCGGTGGGGCAATATGGGTGCTTGATAGTGGATGCTCAAATCATATGACCGGAGAGAGATCAATGTTCTCCACACTTGATCATGACAATCTACCAAGTGGAGGCATATCATTTGGAAATGACAACAAGGGAAAGGTAATTGGTCGTGGACGGATTGACATCACCTATGACCTTTCAATTAGTAATGCTTATCTTGTAAATGGTCTAGGATACAACTTGATGTTCGTTTCATAACTTTGTGAGATGGGCCTTAGTTGTCTCTTTGACGATGATGGGGTGACCGTGTTTAGGAAGAAAGACTCCTCAATAGCTTTCAAAGGGTATTTAGAGGACAAAATCTATCTTGTTGATTTTACCAACAAAGAGGGATCTAACCTAAATACTTGTTTGGATGCTAAAACCACCTTGGGTTGGCTATGGCATCACCGGCTAGCTCATGTTGGGATGAGAAATCTTTCCAAACTCCTAAAAGGCGGTCACGTTGTTGGACTAAAGGATGTTGCTTTTGAAAAGGACAAAATATGTAGCGCTTGTCAAGCCAGAAAACAAGTTGGAGCGGCACATCCCTCAAAAACAATGATGACAACGACAAGACCGTTGGAAATGCTTCACATGGATCTATTTGGACCGGTCACCTACATAAGCATTGGCTGTAACAAATATGGCCTTGTAATTATTGATTTTAATTCTCGTTTCACTTAGGTATTCTTTTTGAAGGACAAAAGTGAAACACAAGGTATCCTAAAGTGGTTCTTGAGGAGAGCCCAAAATGAGTATGAAGTGAAGATCAAGAAAATAAGGAGTGATAATGGAACCGAGTTCAAGAATACACAAGTTGAAGAATACCTTGATGAAGAAGGCATCAAGCATGAATTCTCCGCACCATACACTCCACAACAAAATGGGGTAGCCGAAAGGAAGAACCGCGCGCTCATAGAGATGGCAAGAACAATGCTTGATGAGTACAAGACACCGGACACTTTTTGGGCCGAAGCCATCAACACCGCATGTCATGCAACAAATAGACTATATCTTCACAAGATCTTGAAGAAAACACCATATGAGCTTCTCACCGGTAACCTTCCAAATGTTTCATACTTTTGTGTCTTTGGGAGCAAATGCTTTATTCTTAACAAGAAACCCAAATCCTCTAAGTTTGCCCCTAAGACACATGAAGGTTTTCTCCTTGGATATGGAACTAACGTCTATGTATATCGAGTATTTAATAAAGACACTGCTGTTGTTGAAATCACCTGAGATGTGCAATTTGATGAATCTAATGGCTCTCAAGTAGAGTAAGTAAATCCAAGTGATATAGGTGATGAAGCTCCTTGTGATGCAATAAGGAACATGGTGATAGGAGAGATAAGACCACAAGACCCAAACTCAAGGCAAGATAAACCATCTCCACAAGAGCCACTTGATGAACAAGATCAAGGGAGAGACCAAGATCATGGTGACGATCATGGTCAAGGTAATAACCAAGATCAAGCTCAAGATAGTGGGGATAGAGACACTCAAGATGATACCAATCAAGAAGAAGAAGATGCATCTAGGCCAATTCATCCACGAGTACGACAAAGCATTCAAAAGGATCACCCCGTAGACAACATTCTTGGAGATATCCAAAAGGTTGTAACTACTAGATCTCGAATGGCCACCTTTTGTCATCATTACTCGTTTGTTTCCTCTTTGGAACCTCTTAAGGTGGAACAAGCCCTTCAAGACTCGGATTGGGTGATGGTCATGCAAGAAGAGTTAAACAACTTTGAAAGAAACAAGGTGTGGTCATTAGTGGAGAGACCCAAGCAAAATGTTGTAGGTACAAAATGGGTCTTCCGCAATAAGCAAGATGAGCACGGTGTAGTTGTGAGAAACAAGGCAAGGCTCATTGCAAAAGGCTACTCACAAGTAGAAGGTTTGGACTTTGGTGAAACTTATGCACCCGTAGCTAGGCTTGAGTCAATTCATATTTTACTTGCCTATGCTACTCACCATGGCTTCTAGCTTTTTCAAATGGATGTGAAAAGTGCATTTCTTAATGGCCCTATTCAAGAAGAGGTGTATGTACAACAACCTACGGGGTTTGAAGACCCAAAGAAATCAAACCATGTGTACAAACTTCACAAAGCTCTCTACGGCCTCAAGCAAGCTCCTCGAGCTTGGTATGAACACCTCAAGGGATACTTGATCAATAAGGACTTCACAATTGGCAAGGCCGATCCTACTCTCTTTACAAGAAAAGTTGACAATGATTTATTTGTTTGCCAAATATATGTCGATGACATCATATTTGGTTCTACTAATCAATCTTTTTGTGATGAGTTTGCTAAGATTATGACTAGGAAATTTGAGATGTTCATGATGGGGGAGTTGAAGTTCTTTCTAGGCTTTCAAGTTAAGCAACTTGAAGAGGGAACCTTCATAAGTCAAACCAAGTACACACAAGACATACTCAAGAAGTTTAACATGGAGAATGCTAAATCTAAAAAGACTCCCATGAAGACAAACGGACACCTTGGGCTAGATGTAAACGGTAAACCCGTGGATCAAAAGGTATACCGCTTCATGATTGGCTCCTTACTTTATCTTTGTGCATCTAGGCCCGATATCATGCTTAGTGTGTGCATGTGTGCAAGATTCCAAAGTGCTCCAAAGAAAAGCCACCTCGTGGCGGTGAAAAGAATTCTAAGATATTTATTTCACACCCCAAACTTAGGATTGTGGTATCGCAAGGGCTCCAAGTTCAAGCTAGTCGGGTATTCCGATGCCGACTACGCCGGATGTAAAGTAGATAGAAAAAGTACCTCCGGGACGTGCCAATTCTTGGGTGGGTCCCTTATGTCATGGTCATCCAAGAAACAAAATTCCGTTGCCTTATCCACGGCCGAAGCGGAGTATGTGGCAGCCGGAAGTTGTTGTGCTCAACTACTTTGGATGCGACAAACTCTAAAGGACTTTGGATACACTATAACCAAAGTTCCACTCCTATGTGACAATGAGAGTGCTATCATGATTGCATATAACCCCATTGATCACAATCGAACCAAGCATATAGATATCCGGCACCACTTCTTGAGAGATCATTCTATAAAGGGGGATATTGATATTAGCTATGTTAGAACCGATAAACAACTAGCCGATATTTTTACCAAACCCCTAGATAAGAAACGGTTTTGTGAACTTAGGAGCGAACTAAATATTCTTGACTCATCCAACTTGCAGTAGAATCTTGTGCTTTGATTGGTGTATTGATCATGCAAAATCTTTCTTGAAACCAAAATCTTTTCAAAAATCTCATATTGTTTTTGTTTTCAAACAAAATTCTTTGATCGCTAGATCATATTGTCAATACTTGTGAATATAGCTTTGATTGTTGATTTGTTACTATTCATAAGTTGAGACAAGCTTTATACTCCATACGTAACTTGTCCATAAGTTCAATCTTGCAGCAGTTATTGCCACTTTCCTGTAAATGACAGAACTTCCGTGAGGACAGACTGAGAAGTGTTTCAACCCGAGACTGATGGAAATTCCATCGCCCAACGACGGAACTTCCGTCAGTCCCTGGTTAGGTCGGGCGCGGAAGTTCTGTAAGAACTTCCGTGAGAGAAGCTTGCAGCGTGTCTCAACCCGAGACTGACGGAACTTCCGTCACCCAACGACGAAACTTCCGTCAGTCCCTGGTTAAGTCGCCTAACCCTTTCTTTCTTCTTCCTCCAACCTGCAACTCTTCTATTTTCTCCTCTCTCTCCTCTCCTCAAACCCTAAGCGGCGATTTGTGGCGATTTGGAGATCCAACCGGTGTTTCCCTTGGATTTGGTGGAGATTCAACACCTTCCCTATGAAAGTTTTGCAATCTCCATCAACTTTCTCATCTCCATTGCACTAGGTATGAGATTTGACCCCTAGATCTTGGTTCTTAGGTCAAATGTTCAAATGTCCTTTAGAGTCCCTTTGGCTTAGGTAGCATAGTTCCTTTGTAGTTGTTCTACTTTCTCTATGCCGCATTTGTACTCTTTCCGTAGGATTTGGGAGTTTTGGGGTAAGTTCATGGGCAAACTGCAAAATGACGGAAGTTCCGTGGTAACTTCCGTCATGACGGAACTTCCATGACCCCCACGGAACTTCCGTCACCTGTAGTTCAGTGCCCTGAATTTGTCTCCCTTCTCACTCCTCCTTGTGACTCATTCCTAACTAGTCTCTTATTTCCTGCCTCTTAGGTGTGTAAACATGGTCCGCACCAAGAATGACTCCAATGATCCAAACGTCCATGAGGAATCAAGTCAGGAGGAACATCAAGCCTCTCCCGACAATTCCTCCTCCTCCCACGATGATCTTGTACCACTTGCCAAGAGAAGAAAGGCCGTGATGAAGAGAAGGGTAGGACAGGGGAGCAGTTCAGGGGCTCAAACAGTTTCAGTTGGTCAAGGAGGCGCTCTTCCTCCTAGAAGGGCACTTGATAAAGGGAAGAAGCCGGTCAAGGAAGCCCACCTCAAACCCCGCCCCAAGCCACGCAAGAGCAAGTCAACAAGCAATGAGCCCTTGAACATTGTGAGGGATCTTCGAGTCCATGCTCCCGTCTACCCCCCTCATCATGATTTCAAGGACTACAAGAAGGATGCCGAGGCACTGCATACCGCAAGGAGGCAAAATCAGTATCTTGTGACTGATAAAGAGGCCAGTGATCCCCGGTTCCTCACTTGGTTTCACCAAGACTACTACATGTCTATGATCATTGACACGAACCAGAAGAACCGGTTGGCAACTCATCAGTGGATTGATTGGAAATACATGGAGGACAAGGATGAGTCAACCTTCAATGAGATAGTGGGAGCTTGCAAGGCACGGGATGTGTATGACCTCATGGGGTTTACTTATGATTGGAATAAGGAGGTCATCTGTCAGTTCTACTCCACCTTGTACATTGATGGACGAGGCTATGTTCATTGGATGACACAAGGTGTGTAATATGTGGTATCCCCCTCTCGCTTTGCCACTTTCTTCTTTCAGGATGCTGAGGCAGATGATGCAAGGGATAGGCTCTCCTGTGAGCCTATGTTGAAGGACTCTGAGCTGACATTCATGTATGAGGACCTTCAACCCAGATATCTGGGCACTACTCATGGCATGCACAACTTCTTCTTCACACTCAACAGGCTGCTCCAGGTGACTATTGCTCCTAAGGCTGGGTATGCCACTTCTCTTGTTGAGCACTCCAGAAATGTTCTTGCTAGATTCAGAGATGGAGCTGTAGCCTTTAGTGTGATGGACCTCATTACTCAGGAGATCTACTCGGCCTCTTTGGACACTCGGAAGGTGCTACCCTTTGCTCCTTATCTTATGAAGATGATTGAGGCTGAGACTGGATTGATCTTTGAGAAGGAGTGCAAGCATCACCCGTTGAGACCCCGTGTGCCTAAGCTCACTCGCCCTCATCATGCGACTATCCGGAGGGAGTTAGCCGATGAATGGGCAGCTAGGGCGGCAGCAGCCGCCCCTCGTGCTTCAGCCTCCACTCCTCCACCTGAAGCATCTCGCCGCCGTCCATCATCACCTATTGCTGCTATGCTCAAGACCATCTTGAATGCTTGTTGCTTCAATGCTAAGGAAAATTGGGAGAACAAGAAGCGCATTAAGAAGCAAGTGCGGTGCTACAAGAGAGACCAAAGAGCTCAAGGCCATGAGGTGTCTCCGGATGGTTCCGAGTGTGAGCCCGATGGTGAGCCACCGGTCTTTGAGGATCCCCTTGCAGGCTATGATTGGGATGATCTTGCTCCTCCACCCGCTCCTGCACACGATGCACAAGAAGGCGAGGACAAAGGCCACGAAGACGAGGGTGCTGCCGAGGATGATGAGGACACTGATGAGAGCACCGATGATGATGAGTAGTACCTTTCTCTTATCTCCTCCTCCTCTCATACTTTTTGGTGCCTTGATGCCAAAGGGGGATAGATGAGTGAAAAGGATATTTCAGAGGCTTTGTAATAGGATAGTGATGAACCTATGGAGTAGTTCCCTCTCTATTTGCTTTGTGTGTGATTTTATAATAACTCTATTGTTCTTATGTCATGTGTGGTGCTTGTTTCTTCTAATTTATAGTTTGGTTGTGATGCTTGTTTATTGCTTTATCACTTTGCTTCACACTTGTACACCTTTTAGGCACCCCACTTTTTACAAAATATAGGGGGAGCTCCTTCACATGTCTTTGTGAGCCCTTCAAATGTCTTTGTGAATTATGCATATCTTTAGAGAGAGCCTCACTATATTTTGTTGTTCTCTCTCTTGATTATATTTCTATATCCTTTTAATCTATTGTCATCAACTACCAAAAAGGGGAAGATTGAAGATGCATCTAGGTCCCCTAGTGGGTTTTGGTGATTAATGACAAAAGATTAAAATTATACTAACATGCTTATAAAGAAAATGTACAGATCATCAAGAGAAAAGTTAATTACCCACTAATATGAGAAAGTCTATCCCTCAATAAAAGTGAAAAGAAAATGGCTTATAGCGGTTCAAGTTTAGCTTTTATGCTTTTTGTTTTGAGTCATAGGTATGCCGAACTATCAAGAGGGGTAAAACTTATCTTGCTAGTAAGGGAAACATTGTGCTCAAGTTCTAAATCAATTCGTTTAAAAACCTAGCCAACAAAGCCTAAGAATCAACCTTTTACTTAGCAAGACAGAGAGTGACGAAAGTTTCGTGAGTCCTCTCACGGAAGTTCCGTCAGCGTCGGGTCTGGACTTGATGTTAACCCGAGAGTGATGGAAGTTCCGTCATCTAGTGATGGAAGTTCCGTCAGCCTCGGGTTTCTACCTTCTGCACACCCGAGAGTGATGGAAGTTCCGTCATCCCCCGACGGAAGTTCCGTGGCCAAGAACCTCCGTGGCTCTCATGGAAGTTCTGTGAGCCTCCTTCTAGTCTAACCGAGAGTGACAGAAGTTCCGTCACCTCTTGGCGGAAGTTCCGTCACAGCATCCTTTTCTCTCTGCCAGTGCTTTACAACGGTTAAATTTGAATTGACGGAAGTTCCGTGGGTAACCACGAAAGTTCCGTCAGACCCAGAAAACACACTAACGGCTAGTTTTTGAGCTCTCACTATAAATAGAGTACCCCTTCCCCCGTGGGAAGGGTTGGATTCTTTGCCATTTCACTCACTCCTCAGCTAGAGCTCTCCTCTCTTACTCCTAGACTTGTTCTTGAGATTCCAATCCAAGTGAGAGAGATCTAAACACAAAACGATTGAATCCATCCACTCAAAAGCTTGAGCACATCTTTCCCTCTCCATCAAGATTTGATTTGCTTGTTACTCTTGGAGACTTGCTCTTCTAGACGGCTAGGCGTCGCCCTTGAACTCCCAACTTTGTGTGGTGAGTCGGGGACGTTTGTGAAGGTGTGATTCACCTCCGGAGGAAAAGAATCAAGTGGAGAAAGAAATCTTAGCACGATCTTTGTGATTGCTTGGCGGGGAAAAGGGTTGAGAGAGACCCGGCCACTTTGTGTGGCTCCTCAACAAGGACGTAGGAACTACTTAGTGTGGTTGCCGAATCTCGGGTTTATTCTTGTGTCTCTCTTTACTTTCCCGCTTTTATATTTGTGCTTGTTTATTTCTTTCATATTATTGTGTTTGTATTATTTGTTAATTGTGTAGCTATTCTTCATTCAAGAATTCTAGGCTTACATTATATTAGCTTCACCTCTACCAAGCTAGTGTTTCCTTCTCTTTGTTATCCGCGTTGTTCATTGCTTAGAGGAAGGGTAGTGAGAATTTCTGTCATTTGACAGAACTTTCGTGGCGACGAAAGTTCCGTCGATCCCGACGGAAGTTCCGTCACTTTTGGTTATTTGATTATTCTTTAGTCCTTTTTCAGAATTATTTTTAGATTACCTATTCATCCCCCCAGGCAACTTTCAGTCGCTCACTATGGTTCAGAGAACAGTTGCTCTTGGCGCCTCTGTTTCGTTGTCGGACTCCTTGTTGATAATGTCATCAAATCATATGCCGTGTGCATCTACGTTTGCTGACCCTCCCTCCTTTGTGGGTTCCTCCTCATGAAGGGCGTCGGATGGTGGCTCGTGGAGATCGGATGTTCTAAAGGTGTCTTTGAGAGCTTTAAGGGAGGACGGTGTTGTCTGGCTCGCAGTGGTTGGAGTGCCTTTCCCACTCTTAGTCCCCGTTCTATTGGGCGGCTCTCTCATCCTTCAAGGATTCCTCCCCTTGATGGAAGGTGGAGGGTGACAACAGGACGGCGCAGTTACGATGAGTAGTGTGGTGGTGCAACAACTATTGTGGTGAAGGCAAACATGCTGTTTCGGTGGCAATCTCTAGTCGACGATTTGGTGGTCTATTTCAACTGGTTGGTCAAATTTGGGCTATGTATCTCTGTGTCTCTCTCTATCTTCTTTGTAAAACTGGTTCTTGCTCTTATATGAACCCGTTGTGCTTTGAATTTGCTGTTGTAATTTGTGGTCTGCCATAACAGATGTAATCATTGATGGACGGGTTTTGACCCAACCCCCTATATATCAATGAATTCAAGTGGGGATTCTCTCCCCCCCCCCCCCCCCCGGCGTTGACCGTCATAAAAAAACATATGGTCAGCACTTTCTGAAATCATGTTCTGGCTCCGCCCCTGTTTTGAACCGAATCTCCTGCATCGAGTAACTCTTGTTGGGCACACTCAGTACTATGATTTACTTGCTATCTTGCAGTACATCCACCTGGACGACCTGCAGAATGTTAAGATCGTTGCCATTTGCTAGCAGGTGCAAGCCGTACTCCGTGCGATCGAGAAGCCTACAGGACGCTGCTGCCCTCAACTGAAGTAGACCGCAATGGCGGCTCATGTATTTGGGGTGGGGATCTCTGTTGCCTAACGGCGTTAAGATGTTCGCGTACTTATTCTGCAATGACAGGGTGAATACTAGAGCCAACCTAGCATACAAAGGCGATAGTGGGAAAATGATATATGCAAGTCTTGCCGACAACAGCCTGAATAACCAACGGCACCTGTTCTTCGATTGGCCTGGGAGCCGTGAAAGTCTGGTACATCTTAGCCGCTCGATAGGAAACACTGTGTGCGGCGGCATTAATGGCACCCTGCTGCACGGCAGGCGGTCCACGGACGTCTGCAAAGGCAAAGACCATTAGCATCGTCACTAATTCTCTTGGCAAAATGATTCGGGTTGGAGCGGAGCAGGGTTCATGGTTGACAGGGACTTTCCTAGTACGAAGATTCCGTCATCCTCTAGTTTCTCAATGTTTCGGTCATGCGTTGTCAATTTTGGTCCCTACCGATGAAACCACACACAGTGTTTCCTATCGAGCGGCTAAGATTAATCCCAAGAAGTAGTTTGGCGCACTAACCGCATCAACAACTTGATGTGTGAACAGCTGAAGCACCACGTTAATAATTTCCGGCTTCTTTCTTCAGGCCACACGGTGCCCTCTTCATTTCTTCAACATCTAAAGGACTCCGTCTCGGTCGCGCTCTCCATCTCTCGCATTATTCCTCTCTGGGTGGCCCATGCATGCCACCTTTAATTTGCAGTGCAGCAGTGGCCGCTTCAGCCGCGTCCCCGTCTCTACCATCATGCACCTCAACGATCAGCCTTTCTTGATCGTCAGTCACAAAAGCTAGCCTTCAAGGCTCTGGACGAACGTGCAAAAGAGCTTCACAGGAAGTGAGAAACGTTGCGGGTCAGGGGTCACGGTGCATGGGTCGTTCATCTATCTCTAAACTCGGCGGACGGCGGTCGATAACTCGATATATATGGGGTTGAGAAAACGCACAAGGCTCAGCTTTGGCAGTAGCTGGCACTCCAGTTCAGCCGCCAAGGATACACACCACCCACACACTCACCCAAGGCCAAGGCGCGCTGATTCTCGCTCTAGACAGCCCAGTTCCGTACCCAGGCGACAGAACGAAACTGATGCCCAGTTTGCCAATGGTGGAGGGTGCCGGCCGGGTTCGGGTGCCGCGGCATTGCCAAGCCGGGTGGTGCCTGCGGCTGGTGGCAACGCACCGGCACGACACTAGCAGCTGGATATGGATGCCACGCCACGCGGCGTACAAGGCAATGCCAGGATGGGCACGCCCGTGCAATACCGCGACACGAGCGCGCATCGCATTCCGTCTCCGGCGTTGCTTGGTGCCTCAGTCCTTGGTGGTGAATCGTCGAGTGGAAGTGGCGGATCTAGGATGAAAATTCACCTAGCTATAAAGAGCCTACAAGACGCTGCCTAATGGCTCATATATTTGGGGTGGGGATCTCTGTTGCCTAATAGGGCGTTAATATTTTCGCGTGGTTATTCTTCAATGACAGGTTGAATACTAGAGCCAACCTAGCATACACGGCGATAGTGGAAAAATGATATATGCAGGCCTTGCCGGTAACAGCCGTGAAACTGACTGGTACACCTGAAACTGTATTCCGGCGAACGAAACGGACGTCCATAAGCCACCATAATGGAGGGGCGCCCGCCGCAGAATTGCTTTGCTGGTGCCGTGGTGGCCACGCACAGCACGGGCAGGTGGATTTGGACGGGACGGGGCGTGTACGAGACGACGAGGCCCGTCTCGGCGCGTCCGGCCACTACCACCGTGCGGGTGCGGCATTGGCACGCTACACGGCAGGCGGTCCACGGACGCCCGCAAAGGCAAAGAGCCAAAGACCACTAGCATCGTCGCTAATTCTCTTGGCAAAATGATTCGGGTTGGAGAGGACAGGATTCATGGTTGACAGGGACTTCCCTAGTACGAAGATTCCGTCATCCTCTAGTTTTTCAATGTTTCGGTCATACGTTGCCAATTTTGCGGCCGGTCCATGTTTCTGTCTCCGGCGTCGCTTTGGGACTCATCAGTGACGCGGTGTGGATTTTGCCTCCACCGGGACGACGCACGGAGGAACGACGGGCGGGCCTCAGACGGGCACGGGGAGGGTGGTCCTGCGTGCGCGTTCGACCGCTACTGCAGTCTAAGACTTCTGGACTTCTTGTTAGCAGAGCAATTCAAATGGTTTCTTAGAGTATCTCTAACAGATTTCTCAAACAAGTTTCCTATACTATATTTTAAGAGTTTAGTTTTAAAAAAACGAACTCTAGCAGAGCTATTATATGGACTCTCATTTCAGAAGCACTTTCAAATCTCAGTCACTTATGTTTTGAAGCCCTCTCAAATGATGGGGCCCACTATTTCTTTTTTTTTCTTTTTCTTTTTTTTCCTCTGTCTTTCTCGCCTTCTCTCCCAATCGAACGAGCTCACCGTTGGTGCGCCTTCCCGCACCACCTGCGTCACCCCTCTCTGCGCTGCCCCTCCCCGCGCCTTCGCCGCTCCCATGAGCGGATCTGCCCCACAGGAGAACCCGCGTCGGGTTCTAGCGTCGCACGGCGGCGGGGCGACCTCGGCAACCGCCGCGCCGCCCCGAGCCATCTCCAACGGTGGGAGGCCTCCTCGGTCGGCGGCGTCCATCACCATCTCCTCCAGCATCCTCCTCGCTCCTCCTCTACCGGCGTGCGACCAACCTTCTCCAACCCGCCGCCCCTTCCCACGCTGTCATGATACGGACCTCCCACGCCGGCATTCGACGACGCAACAGGACGGCCTCTAATCACCGACGACATGCACCAACGCCGAGTGCCGGAGTGGACAAAGAACTATGTTTTTCTAGTCAACGAATGACATGCGGGTCACAAGGTTTGAGAGCTCAAAAATAAGTAGCACTGCTCGAGTTGAGAGAGAAAAAAATGAGAGGTAGAACATGGGACCCAGCTCTCAAAGTAAAGAATAGAAGGCAGAAAATGAGAGGCATCACTGGAGATGCTCTTATTGACCAAGAGAAAGAACCTGAAATATCCACATCAGGGCATTTCATAGTTTGATTCATCCGTACGGACCAGGCGGAGCTAGAGCCATATAGTTGGGGGTGCGACTCTTAGAAACAACATGGTGAAAATCTATTTTATGTAGTGTAGATTTCGTCACTTGTGGATGCGACCGCACCTGAAGCCTTGTACACCAGAGGATGGTCCCTGCTCGTGTGTTTTACATCTTGGGCACAGTGCGGACTAGTACAATTTCAGGTTGATGCTACATGCCAGTATTCATTACTCTAGGTTTACGATGAAGACATGGGGGTTAAACGTGTCTTTTGTGAATCTCAATGTTTAAACGACGTACCGATCGATGTGCAAAAGCACGCAGGACAAAACGAAATCTTCCAGGAGAAATGCTGAAAGAGAAACAGGTAGACAGTTAAAATCCTTGGCCACGGAGCAAAGTTCCGGTCACAGTCGCCTGTGATGCGGCGGCAAATTATAAGAGGGCGCGGTGGCTGTCATCGTCGTCACCTGATTGCTCCACTGAATCGGCCGTGCATGCAGCCTCAGGTCCATTCGTGTACCACAAGAAGCTACCGCTCATCGCTGTCCACCTTCCATTGCCTGACGCAATTCCATGTCCCCAGAATCCCCGGTATGTCGGCTCGCAAGATCATTAATTATTAGCATCGCTGATCCTCATCAAATTATAATCCAAGAAACTTCATCTAAACGAAGAGAGGCTTTTCCGTTCCAGTGGTGGGAGTTCATACACGCAAGTGGGTTTTCACTTGGATGGAAAGACGATGACTTCATAAAGCAAGCAGCTGCTCGCTAGCTAATTGCTGTTTCGGTGGATCAATCATGCGTGCACTACTCTCTCTAGCTCGCATCTCTTTTACGCTCCTGTTCCCAGAAATCGCCAACCACTAGGCGTCCAAATCGCAAAGATTTGAAGCGGGAGATAAAGGCGTGGACGGACCTGCCCAAGACGTCGTCGTCGTCCTCCCCCATATGTGATGAGCTCGCGGCGCACCTGACCTGACGACCACCGCGCGTGGCATCGATAGCCACTGCTGCAAGTACACCCACCCATGGTAAAATGGCTCACGTCAGCGAGCAAAACAAAAGGGGTTATTATAGAAGATTATTAACGGTCTAGACTTGGTGGAATTTTCAAGTTTAAGTAAGCGATCCGTTCGAATTTACATGTCTATAAAGTGGCACCACATGCTTATCCGGCTGTGAGGAATTTGTATGCACCGTGACGAGCTCAGAGCTCAAGCCTGTCCGTGGATCGACTTGGCTCTTTCAAGTCCCAACCACACCACTTGGGATGCTTTATATAGTTAACCAATTTATGATGGCCTGTTAACATCTGCTGACACGATTCGTCTCATCCAGTCGTTAGTGACTTAGTAGCTTTCCATCAAATCCTGCCTAATGTTGTCTTGGATGGCTTACTGAACGCATCATCCGTAGTTTTGGGGTAACTGAATGCGTCATCCGTGGTTTTTGTGGTCATCGTGACTCGTGAGTGAACTTAGCGATGAAACTGAATCTAATGCACGGGGCACTAGTGGAGCCATGCTCACACACATACTCCTTACATACGCAAACTACATACACGCCAATGAACCAAATAGTACAGTTAGCAATAGTTCGTTCAAAAAATAGTACCTACATTATATGAAAGATGCATTAACGTCCATATCACGAATTTCATGAGTTGCAACTCGAGTAAGCAGGAAAAATTTAGGGAGGTCACCGGAGTTTCAAAAGCTGTTTCGCAAAGAAACTCTTGCATTAATCCTACGATTATGCGCCTGCATGCACCCAATACATCCATGTCAACATCGTGGTGCATATCTCACACATCTTCGTCAAGAATCTGTTCACCATGCCCTGTCTCCCGAATTTGGCTGATTGGATATTCAGAAAACAACAGCCGGCACAGGGCAAACACCAGTAGTCGATTGAAGTCTCCTCCTAAAGGAGAATATTTATCCTGTTCATGGTTGCTGCTGACCTGATCACATATTCGCAATCATCATCATGAGTATGGCCTTCGTTCGACGCACCGCGTCCTACCTGAAACAAACAATCCTCATCCACTTTGCCACTGATTTACTCTAATGCCCCTACATGCAAAGTGTGTGCTCTACCTGATTCCCACTCACGCACACAGACACTCTACACAAGTGCAGTCCGATTGGCCACTGAAGAGGAGAAAAGAGAGAGGAGAAAGAACATATATGTTCCCATTTCCATTCGCTAGAGAGCAAAAAATAAAAAAGTGAAGAAGCACCAACTTTTCTCAAGAAACAAAAGGCAAGTTTCATAAATAAAAAAAAAAGAAACAAAAGGCAAGCTGCAATTCTCATGCTATAATTCCATTCTCATCGTCACAAAAATTACAGATAACAGAACAGAATTGTCGCCTCGTGAAGGCCCTTGTCAATCCCGTTCCACTCTGTTTGTCATTGCAAAAATTACAGACAACCCAGCAAAATTATGACTTCGATTGGGGTTCTCTTGGAGACGGTTCGGCGCACCAGAAATGCTCCACTCCTCTGAGCAATAACCAAAGCAAAATTGGTCTGCTGCGCGCTGTTCTGCGCTTCTGGCACCTCGCTCCTCACCAATGATCACGAACCAAAACTCAAACGGAACCTAGAACTAAACATCTGAAGAGTAAAACTCACACCTCAGGGATGTGGTGCTCCCCACTGCTTTCTCTCAGGCTCCCACTGTGCTCGCCGTTCTCCTCAGCATTCTTGATGCTGGCCACGGCGACTTCTTGCACCTTCTTCTCCCCTTCCTCGTCCCCCTTGCTGCTACGATCACCAAAGGAGGACGCTCTGCTCGACATGGGCGTGGCCAGATACGTCGGCTTCACATCCCCAGCCATGATGACCAGTATCTTCTCCTCCCAAATCGGCGGCGGCAGCTCCGAGGCCGCCGGCTTCCCGCCGTCGGCGGCGGAGCTGTCATCGTTACCACGGCCGGCGCCACCTTCCAGGTAGCCGGACAGCTTCCAGTAGGAGCACGCGAGGATGAGGAGCGCGAAGGCGATGAGGCCGAGCATGGCGGCCAGGCCGCCGAAGAGGTACGGCACCGGCGAGTGCCACGCTGAATGCGCGACGCTTCCGGCCGCCGCGGGGGCCACCACGGCCGTCGTTGCAGCCGCTGCCGTCGCATTGAACCCTGCTCCTGGCCTCATTGCTTCTGCTGTTCTTGCACTGTGTTTCTCAGAGCTTCTGGCTTTGATTTCTACTGTTCTAGAGTGGTTTTGCTTTGTTCTGTTGTAATGGTGTGTGTGGGAATGCAGGGGGTTGCGTAGAGTGTTATTTATAAGGAGGGAAAAGGGGGCAAAGGAGGAAAATTTGTCACTGCTTGTGTGGATTTGCTAAAAGAAAACATAGAATAAATTATGAGGTCACTAAGCTACTTTGAGCAAAGTTTAGATATAGTATTATAGTACTAAATTGCATTATGGTGCTCCTCAAGCTAAATTATTTGCTTTTAGACCACCTTGAGTGTTGGCACAGGGTTGGCCGTGCAAAATGAAAAGGAAGCCTATTATGCTCTATGTTTCTTCTTCTAGGTCACTTTTTGCTCCTTTTCGAATGTTTTGGGAAAATTTTAGCATTCAGGTGTATATAGGATTGGACCACGGGGAAGGCACTTATCCATAAGGCTTGTGCCTTTTGATTTTAAGTTGCTACTACAAGGTAATGTATGCATCATTATGGGTTGTGTCGCACTGAGAAAAAGCATCATCCCGAACCCTTGAAAAATAGGACTTTAAAGTTACAACTAAATGTTTGATACTTGTAATAACAAAAGGTCGCACACAATAGTAACAATCCTCATAAAAGAAGTAATAATACTATTGACACATACTAAATGATTTTGCTTATCATTAAAAAAAGATTATTTCTACCACGTTGTGTTTGCATCTGTTGTGGTTGCGTTGCATGGCACGCGATTACTAAGTCAATTTCAGTATTTCAGATCTTCTAGTTGCCTGAGCTGTGAGCGAACAATGAATATGATTTTTTTTCTTTCAAATAAGAAAATGTGTTGTCAGTGTTGTCACAGTTCAGTGCTTTTCTGAAACAACTGTACATGACATTGCTCTTCTTATAATTACTATGGACTGTTCCACGCAAAATCTCACTAACGTTCCACGCAAAACCTTCCCATTATTTTTTTCCCCCACGAAGTGCAATGTGAGATTCTGTTCATATTCTACTTAGATACCTGGATACCATCTTATCCGGAGGCCGGAGCACTTACCCAACACTATAATTACTTTCTTGACGCAGCTCGTCAACCTTTGTCATCCTTTGATGACTTTTGAGGAGCTAGCTATAAGATACAAATGAAGGGTTGCGGCAACGGCAACTTGCCCCCTGGCCCTTTATCATGGACGCGTCGTCAATGAATATTAGCCAGACCAATAATGATGAGCGTATCAACGGAAACGGATGAATGACTTCCGCGGTTTTGCTTCACCTTTGAGAGCTAATTTCCATGTCGCTTTTTCACTGCGTCTTCTCAGTTAGTCTCTAGGCTCTAGAAGGAAATCCTTCTTTTCCTCCCTAAATATCTAGTAATTATTTGCTCCAGCGTGATGCACGCTCCGATCACACGGCAACAGCAAAGGTAACTTTTGACGAGTGGCAGCCAGCGCAGGGACCATCCCTAACTAAAATTTTACATGTTTTTCTAGCTTTTAGCTGATTGAAAGCTTTCAATTAATAGTTTGTTTCTTTCAATTTTGATTTTTCTTTTATAGGATTATTTGTATAATAATTATAAATTATTGAATCTAGATCTAATGACTTAAAGAGGTGACTGAAAATTACTCCACACTTTTAATCAGCTGAAAATTAACAAGTCCTAAAATTTTACGATTGGGGACAAGACCACAATCCACGGATCTCACACACCTGAAGATTATTTGCCCTGTTATTCCAATTACAATTGTGCGGCCGGCGCGCGGGCATATCCCGTGCATATGCCACTGATGGCGACAGACAAGCGGTAGTGCTTCCAGGTGCTCACCACCTTCTGACCTTCATGCTCATGCTGGAACGTACACTACTGGCGCCCGGTTCGCACGTCCACACCAGAACATTGTCGTAGGTGCTTCCATTCCAAGCACAGGTTCGCTTGTTGGCAGCTAGCCTCTGCCTGGACCCGACCGATCCGCGCGCACAATCGAGAGGCCGCGCCGCGATACGATATTGGTGGGTTGCGCCGTTGCGCACAGCCACGCCGCTCGTCCCGTACCTCGGATGATGGACGTACGTAGTGGCAGCGCGAATATCGCTTGCATTGGCTCTTCGGCGCGTCGTGTCATCTGCTCGTGCTTGCACGATCGGGGTGGGGGGGGGGGGGGGGGGGGGGGGTTGGGTGGTGTTCTCACGGCGACTGCTGCACAGCGCACACGGGCGCGTGAAATCGAGTGCCGGCCGGGCACATCGGTTCGCCACTCCGGCGCGCGGCGTCTAATCGAGTCAAGTCCGGGAGATCCCTTTGCCGGACGCGCGCGCGGCAGGTGATCGTCGCGTCGACCGCGAATCAGGTGACAAAAGGCACGCGCTTGGGTTGCTGGATGCTGGGCATCATGGACGATGATGGTGGTGGAGGGAGGTGGAGCTCGATCAACTCATCATCCTTTGTACGCGCGATATTTTGTGCGTCCGTGGTTGGGATCGGAGTGGGTAATCCATCCGATGATCTAATCACGCTGCACTCCTTAATTCTGAGCGCATTACCGATTCCATGTTTCACACGGTGATTGGTGTTTAACACTTTAACTACGGTAACAAATTATAATGATGACAATAATTGAGGCAGGCTTTCCACTGAAAAGTACTATAATATAATTTGGCGAGACTTCACCTAGTGAGCTCGCGTAGCGTACTTGTTTTCCTTCACTACTCAACACGAATTAACAACTCAACCCCTGAGCTATAACCATATTTGACCAAGGGTCGATCGCGTGACTGAAAGAAACAAGCAGAGCTGTATGAAATTCCGATTACTCTGTCCCGATGAAGGCCCGCCACTTCGCGCCCTGTCTGCCTAACTCCCCTACTTGGTGTGAATGATGATGGATGACGATGATGATACACCAACAAGGTCACGGACCCACCCCCCAAAGTTTTCCGATGCCGGGCCCGCAGGCCGTCGTCACTTCCCACCACCGTACAAAAGGTATTCGTCCGCAGCCAAATGCGCCGCGTCTCTGCCAGTGCGAGTAAACTTCCGTGACATGACAAAAATACAGATTTATGCTGCCCACACATCGCAAACAACAAGTCTTTTTTTTTTCATGCAACTTCTTAGCATGGCACACGAGACACGAGCAGTCTTCACTCTTCAGTTCTGAACATAACTTGATGGTTTTCCTTCTCAAATTGTTGGGTGATCGTGACGTACTCCCATCATTAATTCTTTGACCAATATTTTAAAAATATCATTTATCCTGAATATTGAGAGTACTTAATGTTTTTTTTTCTCAGAGTGAGTGTTTCTGTCTAACCTGGAGAATATATATGTTGCCCAAATAACAAACTGATATATTTTATCCAGATTGTGTTTCTGTATAACATTATTGCTAAAATCATGCACATGCCCATAAATGGAGTTTGTTTTTATAAACATCATGATTTTGGAAACCATGGGCATCACATCTGTCACTTCTGTTTATATGCACGAGTCTGCAACAGATTAATAGTGCCTATAAGTCAAAGCTATGTATAAATTTATAGGAAGAGATTATGTCAGCATGCAAAGAAAAAAGCAACCATCCTTTTGATAGTTGAGATTGCTATATATTTGCTCAACCTTAAAATGTCCAAATCTCCTCCATCCACCCCCAATCCGCCACCCCATTCCATTTGAGGACACGTGGGCTCCCTCATAATACCTCCCAGACCTGCTGAATTGCATCACCTCTCCACACATGCATATCCGGTATCTCCTTATTTCACTTGCAGCTGCACCTACTCACTTTGTTTCACTGACACAACCGTCAGCGATGCAAGTCCATAGCAACAACTGTCGTCACTACCAGGAATAATACATGTTGAGCTAGATAGAACGGTGACGATCGACTATTCCATGATGCGCTGGTCACATCTCCGCTAATTTGTAGCCAGTTCATTGTCTTGTCATTGCCATTAGCTGTGTCTCCTACTGGTGTCCAAAATCGCATCCAACCATGCTACTTCATCTATTTCTAGCCTTGTTTTCTGGTTGATCCTCTTGCTAGAACAATGCATCCTCTTGCAGCAATTGATCTCCTTACTTGGAACACTTGGTTGGTAAGCTGGCGTTGGGATGACATGCGACGACTAGCATAGGGAAGAAGACCTTTTGTGGGTGTTTTTGTTTTCCTAGGCCGGGTAGAGAGAGCAGGCCACACAATGCTCAAGCTAGGCTTGTAAACCGTTGACCGGATTGTCACGTAACATGCATTCTTTAATATGGTCTTGTTTATAAAAGGAGCCAATTCTTTTATGTTGCGCTTAGAAGCTATATTTTTACCTTTCTTATCCTTCAAAATATACACCTTTCTTATTTTTTTAATCAATATTAGATTTTTTTTTCATCACTTCTATATATGCTATTTACATTACATCATTATAATAAGATCACTATTAAAGGCCTTAATTTTGTCATTTTGTTATTATAGTAACTATTTCACCTTTTTCATTAAGTAATAATGCACGCTTGTATAACCCTAATATGATCTATAGCTCACAAATGAAATTGTAAATAAAATTAAGAACTGGTGTCATAACAGTCACATTAAATGAAAAACCAAGAGGATTGAAAGGTCTAATCATAATATTTTCTCATGAATGTAACAAAAATGGCAAGAAGGGATCAAAATTCTAAAACCAATAGCAAATAAGCAAAAAATATATTTTGGATAGTAAATAAAAAAAGTTCTAGCTTTGAACGACAAATAAGGAATTTCATAAGAAAATTGCTTAGAAAAGAAATGATTTCATAAGAAGGATAGCAACAAAAAACTTGAAAGAGTGTATCCACAAATTCCACGTCTTCTTCTTGTATTACTGTTGACAACCAAAATTGACATTCTGGAAAAACTGGTGGGACCAGTTTACCAAACCGTAGGGACCAGTTTTGGTAGGCTGACTATTGTCGAAATTGTCTAAACTGAGTTTGACATTGATTATTTCACAAGTTTGGTGTTTAGACATATTTTACAGGTTATGGGAGTATTGTGTTGATGTTTTGGCTAATTTTCACCCAAGAAGTAAAGAAGAGTTTAAAAAGTCCATATGATAAAGCCAAATGCATATTTGATGTTTCGATGATGAAGCCCTCGTCGAGACGATCGAAATGGATATATGAAACGCTTAATTTGGACTCCGGATGAAGAAGTTATGGCTTTTGAAAAATACTCCTAGGTTGTAAAACCGGACATACCGGTTTTGTAAACCGGAGGGACCGATTTTGACAGTTTTGCTAGTAAAACCGGAGGTTCTGGTTTGAAAAACCGGTGGGACCGGTTTTGACTGTCCGAGACCAGAGTTCTAGATCCATTTTAGGTCGGTTTCTTTGAGGTTTTCCTTGTGGATTACACCTCCCACGGGGAAAGACTTCTCCACCCTTTATATACAAAGGGCCATGGCCGATTGAGGCAATATCTAATCGAACCTATCAATTTACTTATATGTCTCTCCTTTTACCCTACTTTTCCAATCTCTCCTTGCTGTTCATCTACTGATCTTCACGACCATAGATGGCGTCCTAAGGCTCGCTGGTCGATCTAGGGCACACCAGTGACGCTCACGTCCTGACGGGGTCCCTCCCGAGCGAGATCTTCGATGACCTTTGCTAGTTTGCTTGTAAACTAGTCGTTCTTCGTCACATAAGGCGTCGTTTATCTCTTTACTGGTTTGCTCGTAAACCTAGTTGTCCTTCACCACGTAACGGTGATAGTTACCCTCTTTTCTGTCCAACCCGTGAAAACTGGTGGCCCCGGTTTCCAAAATCGGTGGGACCGGTTTTGGCAGACTCACCTGCACATTGCTGCACGTTTGCGTGCTCATGTTTAATGGCGTCTTTTTACGTCAACGCACTTTTTGGCGACTCCGCTGGAGAAAGAATATTCAGGTTACTTAAATATCCGATTTTTTCTACCCTAGCTAATTCTCTAATTGATCTATTCTTGAGATTTGCCATCACCATTGAATCTGGTTGTACAAGCCGATTCCATTGTTCCTACTCTTTTCTTCTTGTTGGACAGGTATTACTAGTAAGGAATCAAGAGCTTCATTGTTGATTACTGAAAGTTTCAAAGAAAAGAAGAAATCAAGGTTGCTTTGCTGCTACGATTTCAGAATAGAAGCAATCATATGGCGGGTTATCCATACACTTCATATCAGTATCACTACAATGATCCCAAGGTACAAACTGCAAATACATTGCCTGTTGCTAATAATTATTTCACAAGTACCATGAATTCTCATGTTGATGTTGCTAGACCTACTTATGAGCATGCTGCAATGGTTAGTAATTATTCGGATAGTGGTTTTAGATATACAAATTATGGATCCGATAGATATTTGCAGAATCCTGTGTCAAATAATACGCATGCTTTAAATTATAATACAACTAGTAACATGCAACATATACCCATATATCCTCATATATCGACACCAAATCATGTTCATATGCCGATTAATTATAATCAAGATCAAACTAACATGGTGAGTTTGGCAAATAGTTATGAAGCATCATATGCTGTTTTTAATTCTCATAATTCAGTTTCTCAAGTTAGTAATAATTATAATCAAATTAATGAAAATTCAGCAAGCATGTATACACCTCTACATACTACTATAGCATACAGTTTGCTCACTAATTCGGCTCCATATGTTGGTGAGACACATATCCGGAAAAATGAAATTTCAGTAGGCGTACACTCTACTACATCATGTACTTTACATACTACGCAAGATCATTTTGGCAACAATTATACATCAGCAAGTAGGTCGTATCAAACTGAAGAAAAATCTTATGATTTTATTAGTAAAGATTGGGTCAATCGGTTTGTAGAATTGTTCTTTCAAAAGCCAATTAACTTAGAATTACCACTTACTAATAAGGTAGATGAGGTAGAGGAAACAAACTTAGCCACACATAAACATGTTAAGTGTAAAAAGACAGCTATGTTTGATTTTCCTAAAGAGGTTGTGTTTTTATCTAGTGAATATGCTATTGATGATAAACAACAACCTATAGCCGAACAAAGTTCGGTTAATGAAAAGTTTCAGCAGAACCAAGAGCGAACAGAGGAAGGTAAGAAAGAAGGCGATAGAGCATCTACACTTGGTGATTTTCAGCTCTCCTGGAAAAACCGGTCAGACCGGTTTGTGCAGAAAAGAAAGGTACAAGCACCCGTCAAGAGGTAATGCACGATGTTATCCATATCAAGCTTCCACACCTCTCCAACATATTTGATAAGGTATGCTTTACAAGTAATTTATTTAATTCTTAATTGGATTCTATGCTTTCAATTGACACACCTATTAGTGATATTATTTCAAATAAGTCTAAGAAATTGATTGAGGATGGTAATTTATTTGCTAGCAATTATGTACTTTCAACTAGTGTTAGCCAGTGCATTGTAAAAATTAGAAAGGCTGGCAGTAGTAATATTTTGGCATTTAAACATTCTTCATCATCATTGCAAAAATTATTATCTTCTTGGATTGCTTGTGGTCATTCTGGAATTAAAACTAGAAAACTAAAACTGAGTAATACCACAAAGACCGATACTGATATAGTTGCCAATTCTAAAGTATCGGACTATAGAGACATAAGAAAAGGCATAGCCAAATGGGTAGATGAAAACTCTGAACCGTTCGTTTGCTTTGCTCTAAAGCCCTTTATATCAAAGAATCGGCTCAAGAGAATAAAATATACTTTTGATGTGACTTTGTGTGATGATATATTTGATAGTTTGTTAGAGAACAATTTTATTAAGCTTTTAGATCATAAAGTCATACCATCATCTCAAGAGGTAGGAGAGCGAGAATATTGCAAGTGGCATAATTCTTTTGATCATAGTACTAGAAATTGCAATATGTTTCACCAAATTGTCCAATGGGCCATTGATAAAGGACAATTGAGTTTTGCAAATGTGCAACAAAATGACCAGGTTGCTTCAAATGGTCATGATGATAAAGTATTGTCAAATCGGTCATCACAAGCCGATTCATGTGAAATTGAGGAGTTGGTAGTCAATCATTCAAATTACATATTCTCTGGTCAAACATCAAGCACTAGGGGGCAGCAAGAGGCTCCACACATATTACATGACCAATTGAAATTTTGTGGGGCAAAAGATCAATCTACGGTTTCAAAACCGGTCAGACCGGTTTTCCAACAAGAAAGACCGGTTTACAAAAACTGGTCAAGTCAGTTTCCAAAACCGGTCAGACCTGTTTTAGTAGAAAAGGTGAAAACTCCTCCATCTTCAGAAATTCATACACAAAGGAGAGAAGGAGGTAAAGGACAGTTCATGTGTAAAGGTAAAAGGAAGAAGGTTACTTTTGATGAGCTTATGGCCAAATATGTAAAGATGCGAGATGTAAAGAATGCTTATCGACCAAGCAACATAAAGCCATCAAGGTCACCTCCAAAATTCAAATCTAAAAAGTGGAATCGGCAAAAGATAGATTTTTATGCAGCAGAGACATATCCTTCTTATATGTAGATTGCACCAATGTCATATGGATTGCCTCCTACATATTTTCATCCTTATACATCATGGAGCAGGTATGGTCAATGGGCACAACCTCCATCATTTTCTGCACCTCACCACTTTGATAATGCAGCACCAAGAAAGTCGTCCTTTGAAAGACAACCATATTTCAAAGACCGTTTTGATGAAACAAATCGGTCAAGAATTCAAGAGAAGAAAAAGGTGGTTAAACAAGTATATCGTATCAAAAGAGATGGCTGTAAAGATAGAAGTTCAGATCTATCCTCAACTTTCGAAAAGCCGAATGTGACAGCATCGGCTAATATAGGCAAAGAGATGAGACAACAATCTATAGATACACAAAAAGCCAAATCTGAACCAAAGAAATTTGAGGTGTCTATGACCAAAGAAGAACTACCAACATCAAAACGAGGAGCACAACTGAGGCATCCACTTGGATTATCTAGTTGGCAAGTGAGGAAATTGGAAAGGCTAAGTGCAAAGAAGTTGAAGGAGAAGAATACGGCGTGGGTTCCTAAAGGAAGTGTGCCGGTTTATAACAAGGATCATATTCAAGTGCATGGTGCAAAGGAGACAAAGGAAAAGAGAAGAGCAAGAAAAAATTTACCAAGTCAAAGGTTTGCACCAAATCATCAAAATTATTGGTCCTTGCATAATATATATTCTTCGCCAACACTAGCAATGCCTATATCATGGAATACGCCTTCAGGTATGTTCGGTTATCCCTCTTGGCCTTATTTTGATCCTTGGATGTCTTATGGGTCTTTCTATCATGGAGGGTTGTTTCTGAACCATTGCATGCTTTAACTATTGCTATAAAACCGAAGTAACTATGAGCATTATTTTTGTGATCTTTTGAATTTTACTTCGGTTATATTTTATATTGTGGTTGAATATCTGAGTATTTTGACATTTGCTTAGAACATATATCATTTGTTGCATACTTAGGCATGTCAATAGTAAAATTGGTGATTTGGCACGTAGCATCTGGTTATAGTTAGAGACATTAATTTTTACCATTATCTGAAACCGTTGCTTGATAAGTGTCCAAATTGTAAAATCCAAAGCAAGTTTGTTACAAACATTGGTCCAGCTGATTTAGCTTATTGTTCAGACCGATTTTTGAAGTTTGTCTTATGGAGAATTTGACTGCACCAATGAATAGCTCTCGTTGAGATAAACCAGATAGATATGTGGATCATCAAATTTGGACACTGCATGTGAAAGTTATGACATTTGGAAAACCGCAGACTCTAAAACCAGGTCTGACCGGTTTCTGAAAGAGGTCAGACCGGTTTTGATCTGAACGTGGTAATTCGCCTTTTAAATTCTTCAAATGTTTACTATGCCGAATGCATTGTCACATAGTCTTCAATGGTGATCTACAACATAATAGCAAAGGAGTAGGTAAAGAAGTTCGGCATTTGATGGATTTGCATACTTTAATAGTTGGTATGTTTTGTTGCCGAACAATGAATTTTTTGCTCTTAGGAGCTTAAGTTTGGTTCACTATGATGTCAGCATGGAAGTGGATCATAAAGTTTTATGTGTGGCCGATGGTATTATTCATCGCTTGGGAATATTTGAATGCTCGGGGGGCAAGAACCTTTGAGTATGGTAAAAATGGAGCCATCACATGTGTCAAGTATTGAATGTGTTTAATCATTGGAAAAGTCAAAATGGTTGTTGGGTGAGTAATCATGAACTTCTATACCTCTTTGGACTTTTGTTTCAGCTATGTTCATATGTTTATTCAAGATTGAAGACCATTCTTATGGCCGATGTGGTGATGTGTATGCATCATCGCTCTTAGACAATTTTGGTTCAAGAAGAATATTTTCTGGTATGCAAGCATTACCAGAAAACAGGGGGAGCATGTGTTGACAATTAAAATTGACATTCTGGAAAAACCGGTGGGACCGGTTTGCCAAACCATAGGAACCGGTTTTGGTAGGCTGACTATTGTCAAAATTGTCTAAACTGAGTTTGACATTGATTATTTCATAAGTTTGGTATTTAGACATGTTTTACAGGTTATGGGAGTATTGTGTTGATGTTTTGGCTAATTTTCACCCAAGAAGTAAAGAAGTGTTTAAAAAGTCAATATGATAAAGCCAAATGCATATTTGATGTTCCCATGATGAAGCCCTCGCCGAGACGATCGAAATGGATATATGGAACGCTTAATTTAGACTCCGGATGAAGAAGTTATGGCTTTTAAAAAGTACTCCTAGGCTATAAAACCGTACATACCGGTTTTGTAAATCGGAGGGACCGATTTTGACAGTTTTTCTAGTAAAACCGGAGATTCCGGTTTGGGAAACCGGTGGGACCGGTTTTGACTGTTCGAGACCAGAGTTCTATATCTGTTTTAGGTCGGTTTCTTTGAGGTTTTCCTTGTGAATTACACCTCCCACGGGGGTAGACTTCCCCACCCTTTATATACAAAGGGCCATGGCTGATTGAGGCAACATCCAATCTAACCTATCTATTTACTTACATATCTCTCCTTTTACCCTACTTTTCCAACCTCTCCTTGCTGTTCATCTACTGATCTCCGCGACCATAGATGGTGTCCTAAGGCTCGCTGGTCGACCTAGGGCACACCGGCGACGCTCACGTCCTGACAGGGGCCTCCCGGGCGAGATCTTCGATGACCTTTGCTAGTTTGCTTGTAAACTAGTCGTTCTTCGTCACGTAAGGCGTCGTTTATCTCTTTGCTGGTTTGCTCGTAAACCTAGTCGTCCTTCACCACGTAACGGTGATAGTTACCCTCTTTTCTGTCCAACCCGTGAAAACCGGTGGCTCCGGTTTCCAAAACCGGTGGGACCGGTTTTGACAGACTCACCTGCGTATTGCTACACGTTTGCGTGCTCGTGTTTAACGGCGTGTTTTTGCGTCAACAATTACCTAGGGCATGTTTGTTTGCCCAAGATTATTTAATATTAAATTCAATCAAACAATTAGATTATATAATATATACCACTAAATTATGTTAATATTATAAGTTGTTATAATGTATATTATTTTAGCCTATATAATCTAGTTTGTATAATTCACGATCAGTAAGCTGAGTTATATAATCTAGGGTAAACAAACAGGCTCCTACACAGAGACCGGCTCAACAGGTGTTATTTGCATGTACTCTGCCGAGTAAGCTTAGCCCATATGTTTCGGAATCCATTTAGTTAACTATCCCCCTAAAAGGTTGGCCACATCACAGGATTTGGCGCTCGCTTTTGCGCACAGGAAAGATTTGGCCATCATAAGTTCGCTGAAATGAAATATACGAACGCGAGCTGTTGATTTTGCTAGCGTTAACTAGCTGTATCGGATAAGGCAAAAACCACTCGCTATAGACTTCACTCTGAAAAGCTATTAAGGAATCGTTGGCATGATAAACTAACTAAGCTACTAGTTGATCAGTGTCAGCGTAGTGTGACTTCACGGTGAACTGTCTCCAACGGACGGACGAGGAGATAAAAAAAATGTCATCTTTGGCACTTGCTTTATTTCGTCAAGGTCAAGGCGTTTAGAGGACGGGAGCACAAGGATGGAGAGTTATGCCAAATATTAGAGGATTTGATATGTAACAATTGGATTGTCACTTACTACTTCTGTCTTGAATGTAAGCACATTTCTGACTACACTCCTTTCTGAAAGTTCCATTTAGGAGGGTATATGAAAACTAAGAAGCAAGTGTTAGACGGTAACAAAAGTTCTTACATGATTGCATGTGGATATATAAAAATGCTCTAATATGATGTGGTGCAACTTTTGTTGATTCCTTATGTCCTTACTTCTAGAGATATGTTCTTCCATTAGCAGGTTTATATTATGTTAAAGTTCAACAATGAGATCATGCGTCTGAATAAGGGTCCAATCAAGAGAACACCGCTGATGATCCCTTTGGATTTCAGGAATTTTTTTAAAATAAAATATTACGTTGTTTATGAAATGGAGCTATTTTTTATGAAATTTATAGTTCCAAATGGGCCTCGGCATATGATTGGACGTAAGGTTATGGAATGAAGTTCTTTTGATCTGTTAGTCTCAGTCAGTGGAACAAATTCAAGCAGTCAAAAACGTCATTGCTGGAGAGGCAATTTTATTTCAAAGACCTCTGATATGTCAAGCTGCCTTATGGCCCGTCTTTTCTTATAGAATGTATGCCACAGGATATTATTATCAGATCAGTTAGTAAGTCTCTTTCTTTCATACTTATTGCTTACTTTCTTAGCTCGCATCGCCCAACATAATAAGCAGCAGGATGGGCTCGCATCTATGCATTTGTCGATTGATGAAGTGGTGACCCCGCCCAAAGAAATTGCAGCTACTCTTAGGATGAAAGGAGATTGATTATAGCACATATGAATCTGGTTGCCATGTTGTTAATCAGGTGAATACAAGGGCGTGAAGTAAATCTTGGATGCCTATAAACGTCTCTGTTTTTTACAAGAACAGAGGCGCAATGCCACTGACGATCAACTACTGTTGGTCCATCATTAGCTGGTTCTTCATGTAATGGATGCTTATGTTATCTCATAGATCATATAATAATGTGAATTGAAGACTCACTTGGAGACCTAAAATTGTGATAGGGATACGGGCGTATATACCCGGGAATGGCACGCCATCTTTATATATGTTAAACTGAGTGGACAAAACAGAAAGACAACAATAATTATTCAATCGTAATGAGTTGCAGTGTTGGAATTTGATTGCTAAATCTCTACTTTACTAAAGAAATGGATTATTCCACATGTTGGAACATACATCACCCTTTTTTGTGTTCTCAGAGAAGATGCATATTGTTAAGACCTTTTCCTGAGAGTATCATTGTCAAATTTTGTAATAATCTCAGACTTAATAATAGTAATAAAATGGCACCTTTTCTGGATACCCATGATCTTGAATACTACATTGATGTATTGTAACTCTTTTTCCAAATTCTAAGATAGGTGAACAAAATTAAAGAAAATCAGGTGTCACTTTTCGGCAAGTGGAAGAGCTATTCGGATTAGATGATGCCAAGGGGAATATCGTAAGGATTTGAGATGGTTATTTTATTTCATTGAAAAGCAGATTGCCATCAGGCATAATCTACCACTTACCAAAGTGCTGAACCCGTACTGTTGTTTTTATTTTTGTCTTCATATTTTCCATCTATTTATTAATAATAAAAGGAGATGGACTTCTCACCACGGTGGCTAGGAAAAAAGAAAAATAGGCTAGAAATTCTCACCAAAAAACAAAACATAGGACCTTTAATCTCCTCTTCACATTATCTCTATACATATATCTGGCCATTGATTTATCTCCCTTATATTTCTCACGTTCACCTCTGCACACTCCAGTCCAACGTCAGGAACTTTGGCTGGCAGAGTTCGATTCCATAGTCTACGGAGGCAGTGATGCATATTTTTTTAAAATAAAAATAACTGGACGTATGACAAGCAAAATGATACCCGTGCAAAAAAATCCCAACCTCCTATGACAAAACGTATCTCTATCTCTAAACAATCTCTCCCATTATTTAAATACTAAAATCATCTGTCCAAAAATCTATATCTAAGAGCTATGAATTATCTCTATATATCTATTACACCTTATTAATTATGGTGGAAACGTTTACACCATCAAAAAATCTGCCGTACGCCCACAAAGTTAGAGATTGAATCCAAATCGGTTTCGTACCTTCCATATCAAGCACAGAATTCAAAAAATCATAAATTTCTCGCCCGGAGTTCAAATGAGCCAAACTCGAACTCAACTCTCGAAAAGTTCTATAACTTTGATATTCAATGGAAGTCAATATTCCGCCGTTTTGGTTTAAAAATTTACGATACAAAATATTTTTTCTGATTCAGACTCCTCTACGTAGGTCTCTGTACGGGACCCATATTTCCTACCTCCGAAGTTCAAATAATATGATCTACATATGTTGTGAAAAGGTCTCAATGAGATATACAACTTTTATGTTTTAACTTTTCTCATTAGAGCATATTTTCAAGTCCAAAATAGCGTCACAATACAGTGTTGTTTCTATTCTGCGTGAATTGATTTTTTCTATCGGATAAATCTTTTAGAAATCTTTAGTCATTGGGCCACAACCTTGGTCTTGCACGTTGGACTTTACAAAGGTTCAGTGATGTCTTATAGGTATCATGAGCTTATGAGAATTCCTCTTTGCATGACAAATTTCTGCTTCATATCAACTTATATTTGAGGATTTTTTAATGTTATTTTATTTAATTTTACAACATAACACTCAAACGACACTACATGTGAAAATCATTAATATTAGAGGTAAAAAAATATTTATAATAAGAATACGGTGGAAATGATAGAAAAATTGTTACTTATGATATATAAAATAGTACACTAAAAATCACTAATAATAATATAAATATGATCTTTCATAGAAGAAATGTCAACAATTATATTTAGGCTAGAAGTATTGGGTCATACTTTGTTTAATCTAAATTAGCGGGAGATGATTGTTTCGGTACCGGCAATAGCAGGTAATAATAAATCTATATGGACACTTTAGGCTACGTTTTCTAATGGTACTGATGAATAATATTAAAACCATGTCAAATGTATTCCGGGTTTGTTTATTGCATTTGGGAGTGAATGTGGTGGTTTCATTCTTTCCAAAATATTTGCAAAATTTTAGGATACATGCAAAATATCAAAAAATTTGAGATCATTTGGGAGATGATTGTTTATTGCATTTGGGAGTGAACGTAGTTTTTTCTTGGTTTATGCAGTACTGCTTATCCTTATTTTAGTTACAGATCATATATTAGTAGTATATGACAAAATGGTAGGTTTATTTTAAATGTTATTATAGGGATGTGTAGTGTTTAGCCTGCGCAACTGTGCGGGTCACACAACCTAGTTATAGGAATTTTAAAACCGGTATAGGAATATTTTGCTTGATTTTTTTGTAACGATGATGTGTACCCTATTTCTTGTTTTTTCTTAATATACTTATTAATTCTGGGCCTTAAGAGAGGATGTGTGCCTCTTCATGACCAAATAATATCAAGATAATAAATCTCTTCTGTCTGATTTTTTAAATAAATGTATAGCTACGTCTACGTTCAGGATGTGTTAGCATGTAGTAGCAACAAATAGCTTGACCTAATTGTCACGGCCCTATGCTTACATCAGTTTGCAAGCTACTAGTTCCTCATATAAATAAAAGAACTGCAAAAGTTATGGGAGGTACCAAAACTAAGGGATAAGATTTCACCTAAACACCAACTAAAAGGATTGCATAATTGCAGAGGTGCATTGGCAGAGGCAGCATCCCAAGAGACGACAACTGGGATCTACCGGAGCTGTTGTTGGATGATGACGTTGGGAGCACTCACGAGCCGTGACCCGTGAGAGGTTGGTGAATCATATATCCACTGCAGTCTCTGCCCACAGAACCAGATCCGGTGCTTATGTAGTGATGTCAAATGATGAGACGATCCACCACAAGAAAGAGAGGCATGCAGGGCATCTTTTGTTTTTTTTTTTCTCTGCTGTAGATGCACGCGTCGAATTGATTGTGCATTGTTTGTTAAATTTTCAATAGCTTGCTAGCTCCGGAATTTTTTGTACTTGCAGTGGATATTTTGGGAGCTAATCATTTATGCTTTAGACCTAGTTGTTTTGTTATGGATAACCATGAAGCTAGCTGCTACTGTCTGCATTGGACCTCATTGTGCTTGGTGGGCTTCCGGTTCAGCCACACTGTGGACGTTTTCCGAGCTGCTTTTGGTTGGTCATCAGCCATGATGCGCCATCTCTTTCTCATGGCAGTGGTAAAAAAATGACTTTTACATTATATATTACAACTAGTAATTACTGGTTATAATTTTAAGGAAACTGTTTCAGAGTAGATCTATTTATTAAATTTTTGTACGACCAAGTATTTTAAGTCCTTTGATTGATAGGTGAATCTTCATCCAAGTGATTTTAACCATTAGATTTTTTGATCATACAAAAGTCTAACAAAACGAGTCTACTCTATAGCAGTGCTTTAATTTTAATATGATGGTTGAGATTGGTTTTCTCTCACTCGAATTACTACCAGTAAATCTATTTAATAATAAAAAGAGATGACTTTCCAACCATGATGCCTGAAAAAAAAGAAATAGACTAGAAATTCCCATAAAAAAGGAAAACATCCAACCTCTAATTTAAAACTAAGAAGTTTAGAAAAAAATCTGATCCTTAATCTCTGCATAACAAAATATAGGTCACGTAGAAGCACCTTCCATCCTCCTCCATCAGCCACCATGTCTTTATTTTTGTCTCCCTATGGGATAGTAGGGTGCACGGACATACACTAGTGGCTTCTCCTCTCCTTCTCCCATCCAATTTGATCTTTGCCTTGCACGTGGCCAATACTGTGATTGTTTAACAGGACCAGATCAAGAATACTCGAGCGCTGGGACGGGAAGAACGCTGCAGTGAAAAATATGGACATGCAAGGCTACTTCAAGTGTGGATCAGAATATTGATCTAGCTTACGCTAACAAGAGCAATGACGTATACCGAGGACACACCTAATGATCAACACGGAGTCGAATTCAGGTACGTAAATAGCTAGACATCTGCACAGGAACCTCAATTCCTATTTTATTGACAAATTATTTTTTCAGTTACTACTATCATACAATATCCGCCCCTAAACAGTTGTCTTCACCCTGCCCTGCAATTCAGTGTTCCCCAATCTAGGAGCTCGAAGAAAACACACATGCAACTGAATAGGCATGCATATATAGGCAAAAGAAGAGTAATAGATAAAAGAAGTTGGTGTGTTAGATGGAATCAGGGACCAATGAATGGATTGCGGGAGCAAAGATAGCTACAGATAGAAGATTTGTCATCACATCCGAATGCAATATGCGATATGAGATCTTAGAACAAGATAACATGACAAGAGAGACCGAGAGAGGCAAAGAATGGAGATATCCTCTTTATTGATATTATCATGAGGTCAGCACTCATGCGTGACAATGGTAACACCTTGGCGGCAGCCATCATCATTTGTCACCTCGGTGTGAGCTCCATCAGAAGCTGGCAAACCTGCCTGAGAAGAAATCCATTACATGGAAAGCAGTGGAAAAGAACGACCATCTCCATTCAACATTGCTCGGCAGTGGTGATCTGTACAGTGACGAAAAAACTTCGCCGGTCGCAACATGTCATTGGAGAATTGAATGGTCATGATATGGAGATCGTCATGATATGCCGAATATGGAGCCAATGGAGGTGGAAGAGGTACCCATATCAAAGGGCAGCAGAATGGTTCCAAAGAGATAAAAGCTAAATGATTTTAAAAGACTGATATTATCATCCATGGATTGCATTGTTTCTACATGTCTCACCAAAGGTGCCATGCTATTGCAACTCAGGTTCTAATAAATCATTGAGAATGTTACACTGAATCATTAATTATAGTGTATCAAAGACAAGATGTTCCTGCTAGTAATCATAATAGAGACAATGGAAACACGAGACAATGAACGGAGTAGCATATGAGCATCCCCAGAACCTTTAAATCACCAATTATAAAATGAACGGAGTAGCACATTGTCATACCTCTTCTCAATGCTTTAATATCTACTTTTTTTTTTCTTTCTGCTTTCTAAGCCAATGAGCATCCCCAGAACCTTTAAATCACCAATTATAAAATGGTCTGTAAATACCATTCTTGTTTAACACAGATTACCTTACTGACCCTTGGGAGAAAGTTACTTTAAATATTTTTTCTTGTAAATAACAGAGTAGTGATTCGGGAACATTTATATTAAAGTGATAGAATTAAATGTTATATTTATTGAAAAGATAGAGCACACTATCCAATGCAGATTTATGCATTGCATATGACTTTTATGATCATCATGCGAGCAAGGATTATGAGTTACAGTGTTGTAAAGCTATCTCGTATGACATATTTTCTCAATATAAAAGTGTATCTATTTGTACCTTATATATGTGTTTTGGTACAATATATAATTCAGACACTTTCGTTAAATTGTTATTAGTATGCTAACCATGCACTTCTAGAGGTATTCAAATATCGTATAGCTCTTTTTACTTTGCATATAATTTAAATAGAAGGAAATCATTTCTAGAACTTGAGACATTACCGAGTCCTTTCGTTTTCTGCATAGATGTTTTTTAGTCTTAGTATATATTCCAACATTATAACCATAGGCTACTTGTATAAATTATTACCTTAGGACATGAACAAATTTAAAGTTAATTTAAAATGTTATAAGTAAGTTTAGTATCTAGCCGCGCAATTACGTAGACCACTCAATCTAGTTAAAATAGTAGATATAGCAAAGTGTCCGTGCGTTGTTATGGACTTTAAAAAAACAAAATACTCTTTATAATTTAAATATAAATTATTTATATAATATAATTATTAGCTATATATAATATTATTAACATTTTTTACATGAAAGATTATATTTGTATTACCGTTGGTTCTTCTTAATATATTATTTTATATGTCAAAAGTAACAATTTTATCGCTATTTTTTTACCATATTCTAGAAGTTTTATCCGGAAGGAAAAATTAATTCACAGAGTCCACAAATAGCACTGCATTGCAACATGATTTTGAAATTGAATATTTGCTCTAATGGAAAAAGTTAAAACACGAAAGTTGTAAATCTCGTTGAGACCTTTTTGAAATATATATGGATCATATTATTTGGACTACGGATCTAAGAGATATGGAACCCGCACAAAGACTTACACAGAGGAGTTCGAATCAGAACAAATATTTTTGCATCGCATATTTGGAAATCAAAACTGTGGGATCTGGAGTTCTATTGAATATCAAAGTTGTAGAACTTTTTAAGAGCTATGAGATAGAGTCCAAATTTGCTTTATTTAAGCTCCAAACGTGAAAGTTATGATTTTTGAAATTCAGTACTTGATATAGAAGGTACGAAACTGATTTGGATTCAATTTCTAACTTTGTGGACACGAAGTGGACGACCGTACCTTAATTAATAGATTGTAGAGATAGAGATTATAGTGGGGTATTTTTGAAATGAAACTGAATGACATAAACTAGAGTGTTGTTCGTTCCCGATTCCCCGTTTCATTTCATTCTCTCATTTCCAGTCGGAGGTGGCGATGACTGAAATTTAAGGTCCTTTCTGGCCATGGCAGAGGCCACTAGTGACGGCGCCGGTACTCGAGGCGGAGATCTTCCGATGATGGGGAACATCGATTGGCCGACGATTCGATGGAGAATGGCTACGGCTTCTTCCCCGGCATTGTCCGCATACCGACCTCCAATCACACATCACGAATGTCTACCGTGCTTATACAGACGAACGAGCCATGCCACAAGCTACTCAAAGTACATGTCTCCGTCCAGCCTCATCCGGAACACGCACTCGCAGAACAACACGAGCCGCCGCATGTCGCGGACCGTGAACTGGACCTAGCAGTCCATCCTTCCCCACAGCAATGGCAAGCCAGCTTCTTCGCGCGGCTAGTAGCCATGTGACCCACTGGCGGATTTACGTTGGGACGAGCTGGGGCAGCTGCCCCAGCTAAAGTATTTACCTAATTGATGTATTTATCTAATTTACAGGTTCATCTAATTTATAGGTTCATCTAATCGATGTATTTTCCTAATCGATGTATTTATCTAATTTACAGGTTCATCTATTTCTTATTTCTTTTTTAGTATTTTAACATGTATGGTGCGTTTATGCAACAAGTATCAATTTATTCTTTAAATTTGAGGTAATATCTCAACTTTGTATTAAAATTGTGTGATTGTAATATATTGATGCATTTATGCTGTCTGAATTGGAATGTTCTTGATTTCGGTTTAATCGGTCATTAGAAGTTCGCCCGAGCTGAATTTTTTTCCTGGCTACGCCACTGATGTGACCACACGTCATCATGCGGCTGGTAATCATGCTGCATCGAATTTACCCGTCGCACGTCACGGGGGCTGATTAGAGCCGGAGGAAAATTCATAATTGGCGGTCTTCGATCCAATGGCCGAGCAGATGATCCGGGAGGGGAGCACGTCGTGTACAAGCGTCAGACTTCTCCCGTTCTCCGTGTAGATAACTTCATGACAACATCGGGACAAAGGAGGGCTGCACAGCGCCGTCGGGATGCTGGAGGATTGCGACGCTTCTGGTTGCGGCGGTGCAACGCTGGTGGGCAGAGTGCCGACCGGGGGATGAGGGAGACCTGGGCGATCCACTGGGCCATGGAATTGCGACAGCGGGATGAGGTCTGCGCGGCGCCATCGCGTTGCGGCACTGCGGCGGTAGGACACATCCACTGTACGTGACACTGACGGCTTGATGAGGAACGACAAGGGAGGATTCAATGAGCGACACCGAGATGGGGAAGGGTGACTGGCCTACCTCACGGGGAAATGCGACGGGCAACCAGAGGCGACGATGGAGTCCATGCGTGAGAGAGAGGATTCGACGGGGAAGGAGGACTCAGACGACGACGTTGGAAGGAAATTACCGGTCTACTTCCTGGTGCCTTTACAACGTAAATACATGTACAATAGAACCAATTATATTACTATCCTTATAACTATAACCAGTAACTAGTTTTCTGCATGTGCGACACGCACGTTGCCATTGCTATACAACGTTATTTTGTACTAATAGAAAACATGTGTTAAAAGTAGGCTAATGCTATATCCTTATCTTGATGAAGAGAATTATGAATATACAATTAAGTAAAACTTTTTTCTCCAATGGTGTTGGTAGGCTTCTGATATAGGGAAGGGTTTAACGCTAAAGAAGGGTGAATACATGGCAGAAGCTGCTAATACAAAGGCATCTTTGCAAGTAAAAACAAGATTCGCGTGCACGACTCTCATGATTAGAAAACATAAAATCAATATCAGCTACATTATGCTCTATCCATTAATACAATCCACATCATGATCAAAGAACAGAAAATCAATATCAATAAGTTTGGAAGAATGATAAGCAGACAATAGTACCATGGATGAATAGCTGAAAATTATTTTACTGACTCCAATGCATATTGTTGTTGCGTCTACAATTCTTGTGATGCTTCCTTTAATTTGACAGCAAAGCTTGTCTCATGGATGATATCCACTCTCTTGCTCCCTGTAGCAACCGTATCCACAACCACCAGTAAAACATGAGACAAGCATCAACTTATATCAAATGATATAATTCATGGTGGTTAGTGAGTGGCTGATATACAATAGCGATGAGCAAATCACCAAGCTATGATCTAAAAGGAAAATAAGACCAGTATGAAGAGTTGTATTTTTCAATCAGTGACAAAGGGCAGTAAAAAATATCAGTCTAAATTTATAGCATAGACAATGAAGTGTGTTAAAAAATCAAAGTAATATATTCAAAATCAGGCTGACCAGTAGTGCTAGTCTCATGTACTCGTGGCTTAGCCACCAATGCCTCGAACATTCTTTGGTACATATTACTAAATTTGAGATTTGACATGCACAAAAGGTCTCCCATGTAATCTGCAAAATCATAGAAGCAAATCATTAGGTCATAACCTATCTGCAAACAAATTAGATTATAGACTTGGATTAGGAGAACAGAATAATACTGGAACTTGATTCATCGTTGAAATCCAGAAGCTATAGCATCAATCGATCTAGATGTATGCATGTGTTGGTAGAAAAAGGATAAATCGATTACATCAAGCAGCTGAGAATAGATTGGGATATACAATCCAAATCACATCACGATTCAGGAGCTCTAAGGTTGGTCCATAACACACAGTCAAACTCAAAATGGCACAAATCATAGCTAGTAGACCAGATTGGAGTGAAAAATTGATATAGACAAACCTAATCAAACCCCATGGCCACACATTGAGACATCTCATCCGGTTCAAGATCATTTTTTTTAGGTCATGTAAATAACATCACATCTGATTTTGAATCAAATCAGAACATGAAAAAAAGGAACAAAATGTGACTATGCTGCCACTGAATGAACTAATATGGACTGGACTATGCCGCCGCCACTGAACCATGCCTGATTAATTGCGCTAGCGAAGGTAGGCAAGACCTAATGTGGCCGACATCAGGCGGCCAAATCCATGGAAACAAATCTGCACAAAAAGCTAACTACCAAGTATATCTTTATCCAAGTTTTCTACTGATTTCTAATTCACAACTGGTGAAGGCCTTTCAAAAAGTCAGATAATATTCTAGTACAAATTTGAGTTACCACAAATCTAACTGTGCTTCAGCAGAAAATGAAAAAAAAAGATATTGTAATAATACCAAAAAATATCAATATGCAGTAAAGATGCTTGAAAAAGTGAAATGTAACGTGAGGAACATATTTGGCAAAAAAGGTGGTGATCCTGATCCAATATTATATAAGAGCACATCGTTCTAAATTAATAACCTATGACGAAATTAACACTATCTGACTCAATTAATATCTTTACATTTTATATTTCAATGGACAAAAAAAATCTCAATTCATGATTAGTTATTTTGAGAATAGTCTTAATAATTCTAGGGGGTTGCTTAATATTTGCCAATTAAAATAGCATTGCTGAATCAGGATACATGAACACTCTGCTCGTCAGGCCTCTCTGAACTGTTCAAAAGAAAGATAAATACCAATTTAGTGCTTCAAAAGTAAAAGAGTAAGTGAACTGTAGCAGAAAGGTAACATTCCTCTGACAAACTTAACAAGAGAAATTTACCTTAAGGACAACACTTGTTAAAGAGCAATACAGTTTGACAAGTAACATGCACCTTGGTAAAAAGTTAGAGTTTTTTTATAGAGAACTCATGGCAAAAATAAAATGTAGATCAATGCAATTTAATTAAGTGGAACAATAAGCTCAAATGCATTGAATATAGGAAAGCATAAAGCTTTTATTGATTAAAAATGATCAAGAGACAATCGACTCTAAATAGGATTTACTTTGCCATTTCAGCTTGCCAAGCTGCCAGACGAACTTGAGAAATGCTGATTTAGCTTGCTGTCGAGCTCACCAAGCAGCCATTTTATCTTCTGTACACATTACACGCATAACAGATGCCAGTTGATGGATAGCTTGTTATGGCAGCACCACAAGTATTTGGGAATATGTTCCAATACCCTGCAACCTGTAGATTAGAAGTCAGAATGCACACTTGTGGTATATTTCATTGTCAAGAGTAGAGAGAAGAATGTTATTTTAATCTTGTTCCAAGAATTAAGAATGCTGACACCAGGAATGCACACTTCATGAAAAGGATTGCCCAGGGCCATGAATCCACATTCCTGGAAAGGGAATAACAAAACGAGAACTTTTGTTATCTTTTCAAAAAAAAAAAAGCAATTGTTGGAGCACCGCCGATCCCCGGAGAGCACCCCCTAGCAGAAGAACACCGTGCAATCTGCATGAGGAAGAAGAGCCTAATCGAGCCATTTTTTTATTCATATGATTGGATTAGGAGCGTAGAGATCGAGAAGAACTCATAGATCAATCAGAGTTAAATACCAATGAAGAAATCGATTCAGACAAAAACTGTTGTGCAGTGCTCATCGACCGAAGGCCCTCTCACGGCGGCCGGCGTCGACTCCCTCGCGTGCATCCGCCGCCTTCGACGCCCTCGCTTGCGGCGGCCGGCATCAACTCCCTCACGCGCATCCGCCGGCGTTGACTAACTCGCGCGTGGCGCGCGGCGTCGACTCCCTCGCACGCTGTGGCCGGCGACGACTCCCTCGCGCACAGACGTCGGCGTCGACTCACTCGCATCCGTGTCTGTCATCGCTCGCCGAAAAGAAGGGATCACATCACCCAAAAAGGCAGCATCGGGAAGGAATGTGATCCCCTGATTTTCGTCCTATGCGTTCCCAACCGCGGCAATGCGTCAATCACGCCTGCGGGGGCGGGCGGGCGGGTACGATTTGGATGGTGAGAAAAAATTAACAGAGACGGCCAGAAGAAGGTGTTAAGGGCATGGTTAACCTGTAATTATAATATGTAATTGGTGGGACCGAGTTTGATCGAACGGTCGAGGTTGAACGCTCATTGGTTTGATGGTTTTTGATTGGTCGGTACACTGATGACAGGGTGCCTAGAATCTTCTTGAAGTTTAATCTTTATAGTATAGATTTACTGATTGTAACATATACTAAAAATTTCCTCAAAGAAAAAGGAGACGGAGGGAGGGGGGGGGGGGGGGGGTTCTTTTTGTTTGTTGCCTGCTTCACCTCTCGGTTTGTCAGGTGGTAATTGGTAAATTTTTTTGGGGATAATTATATAAACTACCCCATAAATTATTTACAGTTTGAAATTCTCACCCATAAGTCTTTTTGTTGTAAATCCCCACCCATCCAATATGTTTTGTTGTAAAAATCACCCCATTTGACACATGTTTAATTGATTTCATATATTTTCATCCATATAGATTTAAAAAGAAGCTAAGTTAAATAAGTTTGACATTGTTAAAGAATTTTAGTGTGTTTAATTTCTCTTGTTTTCATGAAGAAAATGTACTCAAATCTTAAACTTTGTGGAACATCATTTAAACTTTAATTGATATTTTTTGCTGCATATGAAGATTATTTTTTTCAAAATTTTGTATGTTTGATAAGAATGCCATTGGCTACTCCAAATAAACAAAAACATATCAAATTATTTAAACATGTGAAAACTGGGATGATTTTTGTAACAAAACTCAATGGGTGGGTGGGTATTTATAACAAAATGACTTATGGGTGGGAATCTTAAACTCCAACTGAATTATGGGGTGATTTTTGTAATTAACCCATATTTTTTAGGCGTGGATTATTGAGCACAGATCCTCACAATGGTATAGGAGGAATATGCATTTCAATTCCTGTGTATATATGAGCTATGAGAACTGTAGTTGTATTTTGTATGACGTATGGTCCAGTGCAAAACATACTCTTTACGACAATGCCTCATGCTGACCTTGTCCCCTTCCTCTAGTAGTTTGAGAGTATTTTTGTCATTATACTATTAATAAATGATTTCATATTTATTTTCATAATAGAAATCTAACCCTACCAAATCATTTAAATATCAGTTGATCTTTAAAAAATGGAACATTAATTATTAATCATATTACTAACAAAGTTTTATTCATGATAATATAAAACTTACGTGCTACTCAAACCTGATCCACAGAACAAGAGAAAAGAGCGTCTCTCGACACGGCTGAAAAAAGCTTCAGATCGGGCGCACCAAAAGCGTTGCCATTGTACGAACGCAGATACGCCCTTCCTTGTCGCGACAATGTGAATGCTTCGCTGCTAGCTTAGCTTAGCTAGAACCATCTTTGCAAACTTTTTTTTTCTTTGTGAGACGTACGAATACTTTTTTGTAAGCTTGGAAGCGCCGCCGATGAGGCTGTCGATGTGTGATACTGATGTTCTTGATGCATGTTTACAGTGTTTCGTTATCCCAAAAGACAGTTCTCTCTTCATCCTCATATGATCTTTGAACGAATGGAGTTCTCTTCAGAGATATAAAGTTCATAATGTTCTCAGATTTTCATGATGTCCAGGTGCAGCAGTATAGGCCTCGATCATATAATATGGTAGCAGATGGTCTACCTAAATTAGGCTATGGGTTAGATGCTGGTGCCCTTATCACCTGGTCTTATTGTACTCCACCTTCTGTAAACAGTTTGGTGGCTGCTGACCTTTTTCTATTCTTTTTCTTTTCTATCTCGGCTTTGTTGCCTCTCCACTTTTCCCTCTCGCATCGAGCCCAGGCATGGCGGCGGCCTAGTGGCTCTGGAGGCGGGTGCGCCAACACAAGCAGGTGTAAGCTTCATGACCATTGGTGATTGGATTCCCAAGGTATGGATGTTTTGGTGATAGATGACAACTATGAAATTATGGGCTAATATCTACATAAGTGTTATCTATGTAGGAATCATCTCTTAACTCTATTACAAATCATATGAATGATGGTTGCCTTGGCGATTGATGATAATGACCGCAAGCATGGAGGCTTGTAAACTTGATGGAGTCCAAAGGTTGATAGAGATGGATCAAAGCGGAGAACAAGCTATGGTGCAAGTGTTTGTAACACTTGACTAGTTGTTAGGGCTTTGAGTCCATAGGAAAAACAGGACTATCAAGGGGGTATAGGTCATTCTCTTAGGTCATGTCTAGTCGGTGATGTACAAGGTTGCTCGGTGAAATCACATGCACTAGGTGACAGTGGAGAAGCCAAGGAGCTGTTCGGAGAAGCCGGGAAACAAAGTCAAGCGAAGACGACAAGTTTCAGCTTCTGGACATAGAAACCAGATAGAGGGGTCAGTGGAGACCGGACTGTATGGTCACTATAGGGAGTTTTCCTGGACTTAGAGCGAGGAGCAGAAAGACTGTCAGCAGGAGATCCTGTATAGACCGGATGGTCCGGTCAGTAGGGATGAAGCAGGGCAGCGAGGAGCTTCGACGCAGAATGTTTCTGGACTGGATTGAGCAACGGACCGGACGGTCTGGTCTAGTGACCAGACAGTCCAGTCAGTATAGGAAATTACTGGACATTATTGTGCCAACGGCTAGGAGAGCCGTTACCAAAGTGACCGGATGGTCCGGTCAGGCAGTGACCGGACAATCCGGTCTGGATGTCCAGAAAGGCAATTTCGTGGAGCAGCGGCTAGTTTGAGGTTAAGAGCCTATATAACTTCGTTGTTGGGGTCTTTGAGACCTCTCTTGGCCAATAAAATACCTGAGAGCATTTGGTAAGGTACAAGAGAAAAAGAGAAGAGCACTAGGATAGGATATTGCATATCTTGAGAGTGCTAGTGAGAGTAATTTAAGCATCTTGCACATCTAAGGCTAGGGTGTCCTTGAGGGTGTGATCTAGATTGTTACTCTTGGTCTATGGTGAGACCTAGACTGGTTAGGTGTCGGTGATCGAGCCTATCGTGATCGGTTGTGAAGGCCATCATATGTTTGTACATGGTTTGATCCCGCCGGTGAAAGGAGCATTGCTAGTGAGCGTCCGTGTCAGCTCGGGGAGTCCGACAAGTTCTTGAGGAAGACGAGCTTGTGCTTTATGCAGCGGTGACGCACACCGTATCTTCACTCTAGGAGTGATTGCGAGCTCATAGGCGAGAACTTCACTTGGTGGTGGGAGGGACCGGGTCTCCAGCGGGAGTGGTCTAATGAGGATTAGGGGAAGGCACCATCCTTCCGAGACCTCGAGAAAAAAAATCATGAGCATTGCTTAACCCTCTCTTTACTATGTCGTAATTGTGTGCTCTAGTGATTAGGGTGACTTGTGGCTTGCATAGGCTAGTGTGTTTGGCTTTCACACTTTATCATATCATGAACACTAGCATGTGTAGGGTATTGGCCTGCTAAAATTATTTAGGTTGCTTATCTTGTTAGACTCAAGTAGTGGAATTTGAAATAATTGGATTCGTGAGCGGCTTACCGATTCAACCCCCCCCCCCCTCTTGGTACGCCTTCGGTCCTTACAGCAGGGTAGCTCCGAGGGCAGTTCGGCGGCGTAGGTGGGGGCGGCTCTAGGAGTTGGTCGGTGGCGCAAGCGGGGCAGCTCTAGGGGAAGGTGCGCCGGCGCAGGCGGCACAGCGACACGGCTGTTACGGCAAGCACGCACGGGCGGGCGAGCTCATGGTCACGGCCATGGCCACTCCGCCACCCCGCCTCCCTCTATCGGGCGGCACCGGGCCGGGTGCTTCGGCAGCGTTAGGGCTGTGCAACCTTATCGGCTGGAAGGGGAAGGGAGCACGGCGAGGAAGGGTAGGGCGATGGTGCCAGAGCAGCACGACCGTGGGCGAGAGACCGGAGCAGTGCGGGTGCGGCGGCGTGTGCAATGCAATGTAGAAGAATATGAATGATTTATTTCACAAATGTTGGCCGCCGACACGTTGACATACTCGATCGCCCTGCTCTGCAAATTGGCTAGGTGTTCCTCAGTTCAGTGGCCCTGTTCATTGATGTCATATCCTGGAATCCACAAACACCCACGATGTCACTAAAATCGCACAACCAAATAGCCAAACAAATTAAATAGTAAATTCGGCAGTATTTCCTTTGTATTTATAAGCAACGTGGAGGCAATAATACATAAATAACAAAAGAATTGTGACATCGCACTAGCATTAATAAAACATCCTAAAGAAAGGTAAAAATAACTCCCAAAATAATAAGTTTATCATCCACACTCCTTTAACCATCAAACACAAGGTTCTAATAATCAAACTTCAATTTTTAGTTATAATAATTAAACTTCAATTATTAAGATTGATACACTGCAAGACATGCAACTAATCTCTCTTCCCCTCCTAGCAATCATCAAGCATCTGAAGAGAGTACAGCAAGGGTGAGATAAAAATCTCAGCAATCAAACTTGTTTTGACAAGCTATTTAAACCACAAGTTAATATTAAGCAATGATTTAGCATTAAATTTTACTTATAGGATAATCAAAATATAAAATTGATATAAAGTAAAACTTTTCAAATAAAACATAAACAAACGGTAGAGATTCAATGATAACAACACATCACTTTAAAATATTTCATGAGTGCATATGAATGTAATGCATATGTCTCCTGACTGCATATCCAACATGGCATGGAGTTGTATCCCATGATGTTGTACCGGTACGGTCGTGACCATCGGCCAATTACAAAGGAATGATGCAATGCACATGACATGCTACAATAATGATAATATAAACTTCAACTTCCTCTCAGAATGTGGATTAACCACATAAATCATGCTTCAACAATAAAAGTTATATAAGAAAATTAAGCATCACTTAATTATAATTGAGCGAATAGATAAGACAAGAGTCAATTCTTAGTGGTAAGTCATGGTTCTGAACATTATAGTGTAAGTGATAAAAATAACAAGTCAAAATGATAGCACAACCATCGCTACATTCACTTGCCTCAACCGAAGAAGATCAAAGTACTACGGATAACCCGGAGCAATACCACCTGTTTATAATAAATAATTTAGTACAAACACTTCATCAATAATTTACAATAAACATTCATATCGTTTCTATGCCCCAACTGATAATCCACAAAAACAGCAACACTCCACTTCGATAAACAGCAGCAGTATTGCTTGTCATTTTCATAATAAAATTATAACATAAATGAAGACAAATAAATACTCCATGAACATATACATTGAACAAGCAACCATTTTGGTATTCATTTCAAAATTCAGTTTTGACGTTTACTAATTCTAAATGGCTCTTCAAAGTGACTGACATAATCTGTCAAATAGCAGCACGACACTGACTTTGGAAAATCATATCTTCTAAACCAGTGAGCCAACTCAAGCATGCTAGTACTTTATGAAAAGAGGAAGTAGAGTAATACAAAACATTCCAACCTTTGATCAATTCGGCCTATAACTAAATTTAACATAGCTCCCCAAACTCAATCTGGTATCTGAAACAGTACAGTTTCAGTTAATTTCAGAACTGAACTGAAACAGCACAGCACGACACCAACTTTGAAAATTGATAATTCTCACATAGATGATCCAAACTTAGCATACTAGGACTCTATCAAAAGGCCAAACAATGAGATACAAAACTATATGCATAACTATACATAAATTGGGCTTCTAAGATAGTGTAATATAGCACTCAAAACTGAAACTGATAATCAAAACTCTCAATCTGTTAAGTCTGACGAAACTGTCAGAAAATCAATAGTAATATTCAGACAGCCATAATTCGAGTTATACTCGACAAAAAAATATGTATGAGTACTCGTTTGAAATATGTTGAAAAGATCTACAACTTTTGTATCATAGAAATTCCCTGATTCAGCACCTAAGGTCGTCAAAAGTGACCTGCACTGTAACTGTGTGGACTGACATAGAACTGCCCAAACGTAACTTTGTTCTCCACAAAATTAGCGGTAACCTCGTGGCTAAACCTTGGTAAAACGTAGCAGAAAACATAGATAAGTACCTAGATAGGAACAGGAACCCTCCTCCTTCGTTCGTCCTCTTTTCTCTTAGAATTCTGCTAAGAATTCCCCTATAATAGCATGTCTTTCTAGGTTAACAAGCAGTGTGGGAAGAACACAGCCAAAAGAACTTAAAAGGAGCTGATCTCAGCTTTGCTCCACATGTGGGCTTCTGCCAGCCGGGAGCTCCAAACATAGGTCTTCAGTAGGAGGAACAAGATGAAGAGAATGTAAGCGTATGATGGAAAGAAAACTGCAAGAGGATTGGTTCTGTAGTTTAGGGTTATTTGTTTGCTTTCCCACGAATTGGACCTCACTTTAGGCCCAAGATGCTACCTGTCCAGCCTATTAGACCCCTTCTAAAGGAGTTGGTTTGTTTTATTTTTTTTCAATTTGATTTATGGCATTACATTCTATCTCCCTTAAAAGAATTTGTCCCCGAATTCTGCCGCTCCTAGAAATTTCGGTAAACAAGAAGGAAGATAAAAACTGCATAAAACTCGCATGTCTAAAAAAGATAGGGGTACTTTATGTGCATCTGCTCCTCAAGCTCCCAAGTGGTCTCATGCTCAGACTGGTTAGTCCATAGTACCCTCACATATTTAATAGTCCTTCTCCTCATAACATGCTCTAAAGTTTCTAGAATACGTATAGGGCGACATTCCAGAATCAAATCCTGCTGCACCACCATCGGCTCTAACTCGACCTTCTGCTCTAGATCCCGATAATACTTTCTCAACATAGAGACATGGAATACATTATGAACCTTTTTCATGGACTCGGGTAACTGCAGGCGATATGCCAAACTGCCAACTCGGGCTATGATGTCAAAAGGTCCAATATACCTTAGACTAAGCTTTCCTACCACACCAAAACACACAACACCTTTCGTAGGGGATACTTTGAGAAGAACCTGATCACCAACAACAAACTCGATGTCTCGCCTCTTCTTATCAGCATAGCTCTTCTACCTTCCTAGTTGTCTCCTTAATCCAATCTAGGCCAACCAATAATCTCTCTAAAGACTCCCAACACAACAAAGACGCACACCGTCTACCATACAAAGCCTCAAATGATACCATCTTTATACTAGCATGATAGCTATTATTATAAGCAAACTCAACCGATGGTAAATGACCCTCCCAACTGCCCTTCCATGTAAGGACACAAGCCTGAAGCATGTCCTCTAAAGTTTGAATGGTATGCTCTAACTGACCATCAGTTTGTGGGTGGAAAACAACACTGAGAGAAAGTGTTGTACCTAAAGCAGTGTAAAGACTATCCCAAAATTTAGAAATAAACTTGGAGTGATCTAAAACAGTAGACTTAGGCACACCGTGAAGTCGTATCACTTCCTTCATATATAAAGGAACCAATTCATGATTTGCATTAGTTGTCTTCATTGGAATGAAGTGGGCCAACTTAGTGAGTCGATCAACCACAACCCTTATAGCATCTCTACCTCGAGGAGAACGAGGTAGACCAATCACAAAATCCTTAGTGATATGCACCCATTTCCATTTTGGAATCTTCAAAGGGTTCAATAAGCCTACAGACCTCTTGTGCTCGGCCTTCACATGGTAGCACACATCACAAGCTGCAACGTACCTAGCCACCTCCACCTTCATCCTCTTCCACTAAAAATTTTGCTTCAGACCTTTGTACATCTTGGTCTCACCAGGACGAATGGTATAAGGAGTTCTATGAGCCTCCCTAAAATATCCATCTTCACTTCCGATTTCTAGGGCACACAAAGACGTCCCCTAAAAAAGACCACATCATTCTCATCTATACTGAATTCCTGAGGTTTACCATCACCTACCCTTTTACGAGCTTCCTGAATCAAGTGATCATGTTGTTGTGCCTCATGCACTCTCTCAACAATGGAAGATTGAATCAACATCTGACTCTCCTCCCTAGCCATGCCTGCATAGCACAAAGTGACACCCATATGTTCCAAATCTGCAATCAATGGCATTCACACTTAAGGAATACTAGTCCTGCTAAGAGCATCTACAACCACATTTGCCTTCTCTGGGTGATATTGAATTGTAAGATCATAATCACTAATTAACTCAATCCATCTTCGTTGCCTCAAGTTCAACTCCTTTTGAGTGAAAATATATTTGAGACTCTTGTGATCAGTGAAAATATCACAAGACTCGCCCTAAAGATAATGCCTCCAAGACTTCAAGGCAACCACCACAGCTGCTAACTCCAGATTATGAGTAGGATAAAGTCTCTCATGCTTTTTCACCTACCTAGAGCCATAAGCAATGACTTTGCCATCCTACATCAACATACAACCAGGGCCAATACGAGAAGCATCTGTATACACTGTGTAGCGCTTCCCACTCTCAGGTAAGGTCAAAATAGGAGCATTCACCAACTTATCCTTTAATGTTTGAAAGCTAAGCTCATAATCATTAGTTCATTTAATGGTAACACCTTTAGTCAACAACTTTGCAATGCTAGAGAAATTCTACACAAAACACAGATAATAACCAGTAAGACCCAAGAAACTATGAATCCCAATCACACTAGTAGGCCTCTCCCACTCAACCATAGAAGCAACATTCTTGGGATCCATAGAAATGCCACGCTCATTAATAACATGTCCAAGAAAAGCCACTTCAGAAAGCCAAAATGCACAATCATTAGAACTGATTCGTCCTAAGAGTATCTAGAACAAGAGCAAGATTTCTCTCATGCTCTTTCTCGGTCTTGGAATAGATCAAGATATCATCAAGTAAGACAACAACGAAGTCATTCAAGTATTCATGCAACATCCTATTCATCGCTTCCATAAAAGCAGCAGGGGCATTTGTTAGTCCAAAAGACATAACAATCTAGTCATAATGCTCATACCTTGTACTAAAGGTTGTCTTCTCAATATCTGTGATACCCCTACCCGGGATATAAGGGCTTTACGTACCAATCCCTGGATCAGTAGTTGGTACACATACACAAATACAAAGAGTGATACAGAGATGTTTATTAAGTCCACGTAGGGACAATAAGGTCATACATGTCTTAGGTTACAAGCCAGGAGGTGGTCATGCCATCCTCGAAATGAGGAAAATGACACACAATCTTTATTGAAGTCTACAGGCAAGTCGAGCATAGGACGCGACCTATTCGTCAAACTCCATGGGTGCTTCTTCTTCTCCTCCTTCTTCTGAATAATTAATTTAAAGCAAAGGGGAGTACATAAGGTACTCCGCAAGCCCTACCTCTATCAAGGGTATATACATGCATTTAGGATGGTAGTCACGGAATGGGGTTGAGTTTTCAGAATTTTATGGAAGAGCATGGATGCAGGGGCTTACTACAGAACCACAGGGATTTTTGAGTGAGGAAAGCAATTTTATAACTTTTAGTTGGTTGGACCTGGGAGAGATTACAATCGATCCCGACAGTTCCCATATTTTAGGTGAGCCTTCTGACACACAGTCATAACGACTCTGGCACACCTTGCCAACATCATTCACCAAAACATGGGTCTTACTACACCCACTCGCACATCTAGGAAATATTAAGGCCTAATGATTTGGTGTGTCATAATCAGTGACAACGAACATCCGAATGATTTAGTTATTAACTCTGCAGAGCTTAGTACGTTGCACCAATAAGCTATGTGTTCTTAGCTTTGGATCACATAACGCTTCCACTTCACCTGAGCATGCCCACAAGCCCACCACGGATTTCAAGGATTCTACAACTATGACACAAAGTCATATCGCCATTCACCATATATTTTTGCCAAGTACTGGACTTATCACCACTTGCATCAAAACCAACCCCTGAGTCCGTTCCTTCTTTGCCGGGTGATAATTCCTTGATGTGTAACGTAGGTTCCGCGTTAGTCATGCCCATACAGGTTCTATGGTCGTACTGAAAATATCACCAAGTTGAGGTCTTAATGAATCGTTCCTAACACTACAAGGTTTTAGGTCTATCATAAGGCCCTGAAAACGTTGCTATATGGGTATTTTCATTGCGATAACAAACTATCACAACGATGTCATTTCATTGGGAGGCGTCGCAAGTAGTAGCGCTGTGATAGCACATTGCATCGATTTTTTTATATCGTTGCGGTAGATATGGCTTGTTGCAACGACATGTAACGTTGCGTATGGGTGATATCGCAACGACGGCTGTGTTGCAGTAGGATGGATTCGCAACTACACGCATCATTGCTATAATGGCTATTGTATCAATGTTGAGTAGTTGCAAATACATAATATTGCAACGCTCTTGAGGTGTAGCGAATGCCGCAATTGCCACGCGGGTAGTCGTCGTGATATCTGACCCAAACTACAACAACCTCCTGCGCGTTGCTATAGATTGATGGTATCACATTAATATATCAGCCGTTGCAATTTGACCCAAACTGCAACAACCTCCTCCGCGTTGCTATAGATAGAGGGTATCACATCAATATATCAGCCATTGCAATCTGCGATCAGTGTATCGTAATGAAATGAATAGCGTACATCAATCCAATATTATTGATGCGATTGTATTCACAGAAACCCAAAATTATGAAATCCAAAATTATGAATAGTGTACATGAATAGCGTACTCATACAACCCATTCAAATCCAGAACTATAATTGTATCCACAGAAATTTCTGCATGCCAAAATGATAGCAATGAAGGTAGACACTAGCGTTGCTTCGCACCTAGGCAATCCTGAACCTGCTTGTTCTTACATGGATGTTGATTCCTTTTGCCTCCTCGTGTTCTACTTAGAGCTATTAGCTCATTTCGAGATATGAAATTTTTTTATGCCTCATGATCATGATATTCTTTCACCAAATTCTTTGACAGCTTGGTAGGTTTTGGTTTGCAAGTCGGAACATTTTGTTTTTATGTTGTGATAATGCTTCTTGTCTTAATCTGGTATAAAGACGTTGGAATATTATTAGCAATAATCCAAGCACCACATCATCATGATTGCCATACTTGTTCAAAACCATTACCTGCTCTGGCTCGAGTGTTCGAATGTTATGCACTGGTGTTACATCAATGTTATCCTCAGTGTTCCTAGCTTCAGGTTCTGTTGTATTGCAGCTTATTACATTATTCGTTACTTTATTGGTCTCCTCTGCAATTATGCCTTCAGTGGTCATGTTCGTCCCTTCATTGGTCTCCTCTGCAATTATGCCTTCAGTGGTCCCTAATGCAATGTTGGTTTCATTGGTAGCAGCCTGCTAATTACAAAACAGAGAACAAATTATGTAATATAAGTTGTAAGCTGGATCAACCTTCAGTGGTGTTTGTTTTTTAGATTATTTAAGCTGGATCAAGAAGTTGTAGGGGAAGAAATAGCCCATGACATGAGTTGTAAGAGTTTTTTTACCAAAATAATCCAAAATAAGCACCTATTGAGGAGATTGTTGGAATATAATAATCTGCCCTCTAGATTAATTCATCTAACCTTTTAATCTACCCTGTTTGTTTTCTTACTAGATTAATTAAGTTAGATTAATTAATTAGTAGATTACAAAATGGAGAACAAATTATGTAATATGACTAATTTAAAAGCAGTCAATATTTTGACTATAATCTATGTGAGCAATTTCAGTAACATTATAAATCTTTGATTGGCAATAGAGCTTGGCGGACTTCCTATATACAGGTCGTGCTACGTGTAGCTTACACGTAGAGTAGCACATTAAGGCCCACGAGCTCATTTGCTTATACACGTAGAGCGGCCCATTAAGGCTCACAAGCTCATTTGCTTATACATTATGAACTATTACCTTTAGAACAGTCAATATTCATCATTGGAACAACTAAGTTTCACTGCTGAAACAATTCAAAAAAATAAAAAAAGTAAAATTATTTAATTCAAAAAATACAAAATATGAGAACAATTGATTTGTATTGTTAGGATAATGAACGGAATTTAAAATTTCTAAATCATAATTTTAAAATTTTGAAAGAACATATGCATGTAGGATCTTTTTTTAATTCATTATAAAAAGTATAATGATTCAAACGAAATCGATAATAGAGTTATGTTTAGAGAAATGGTGAAGATCCCTGCTGGTGATCGCCACGGTCGTGTCAGGCACTATGACATGATCGATTTTAGCCGGCATCGTTGTTATTCCGAACCACCTCTGCAACTACAAGCCCCTCTGTTTATTCGCTCCTACCCATCTTTCAAGTAGCCCCCCCCCCTTTATTGTTATTAGTCTTTGATGTTTAGTTTAAGTTTGTTGGGCAAATCAGTGTCAAACACTTGCTTGTAAGTAATGATTATGCACTCAGATTGTATTTTAACTTGTGAATATGTTTCATGTTTTCCGTTGTTTTAATGATGTTCTCAATTATTATGAGCAAAGTAGGCCGAGTGTCACGTCGTCCCTTGACTTTAATTTAATATATATGTTCAGAGAGATCGAATACCCCGTTAGGCGACTTTAGTTTAATTTTCGTTGTGATACCATGATAATGCAACGATACACTTTCGTTGCAAATGTCAGACGCAGTCGCAACTCCCTCCACCTTCGCTGCTATATCTATGTGTAGTTGCAAAGACAAACATTTGCATTGCAATATATAAGACCCAAACGTAACCAGACGAATTTTCGTTGCTATATCTATGTATTGTTGCAACGACTAACAATATAGTTGCAATATGTAAGGCTCCGTCGCAACCACAGAACTTTTCATTGCTATATCTATGCATTGTTGCAACAACTAACAATTTCGTTGCTATATCTTATTGCAACACCTCATTCTTCTGTTGTGAAATGACCTTATTACAACAATTATAGTAAAGCGTTGTAAAAAGTCACCCTAATTACAACGCACATGCAAGTGTGGCGAGATAGCCAATCTATGGCAACAAAATGACCTTTCGTTGCAATTACCTATACTTATTGCAACAAAAATTACATTGTTGCGATGAATGTCGTGGCATTAGCCCTAAAACCATCTAGTGTAAGCGGCGGGGTGAGCACTCATCCATGATATGTGGACCCACACGAAAGACACCATCACCAAGAATTCTGCACTAGTACTTAAGGAGTCTCGCCCATGACCAAGTCTATTCCACCTAACTTCACCTTAATACAGCTGGTTTAACACCCACCCATTCATACGCACACCACCAAACACATTTCCACACATTTTATAAAGGCAAAATTGTCTGTAACACATTGAGAAAATGTGGTTTCGTCTTCAACACATCGACAAAGTCGAATTTGTCTACAACACTCTACGATCTTGTAATTTCTCAACTAGGACACATTATGACCATTTAACAATTGTTTTCAATTTTTTTATCTCAATACTCAAATAGAACACCTCCCACTCCATTGACAATCAGCACGATGATGCGCATCACCAAAACGGAAACACACCAGGCCTATGCCAGGCTTAGGGACAGCCCGGTACTATAGAGCACCTCCTCCTGAGCTACTAGACTGAGCGGACTTGCTAGGATATGGGAAATGACATTGAGATTTTCCCTTCTTATGAACAGGACCACCAGACTAGTTCCTGACAGCGAGACTGATCAACACCTGAAGGCTTCATCTCGTTAGTGTATTGATGTTGCATCTGTAGACCTAAAACTTGTTCCACAGTAGTGCAAAAATCTACCAATGGAAGAGCTCCCAAAATATGCCTGATAGAAGACTTCAGACCCTGGCTCGCTTTGTCCAACTCATTATAAGCCACATGTGGAACAAAGCGCATAATCTTGTTAAATCCCACCTCATACTTAACCATTGTCTTCTTATCCTACTTATAGCTTTGCAGGTTTATCTTCATCTTCTCAAGGAAAGTGGCTGGTAGAACCTCCTCTCAAACTGCCTAACAAAGACGTGCCAGGTCAAAAAAAAAAAACTAGGTGCAGCATGAGCATTAGCACTCTGCACACCTCTCCACCAAATCTGAGCCTCGCCCTTCAGCAATTGTGTTCCATAGCAAACACGATCCCCATAGACCACCTCAAAAGCCACGATCTTATCCTTCACATAAGTGAGCCAATCTGCTGCATCAACTGGAGAGCTACTATCATTAAAGTGATCCAACTTCATGTCAATCCATTGCATCAAAGAAATCCTACTAACTAGAAGTGGCTCCTGATGAGCACCAGTAGAAATAACACTTGCAGCAGGAACATTGCGTATAGCAGGAGCATCTCTAGTAGCTGCAGTAGCACCACCAGTAGGGGCATTAGGGATAACCTATCTTAAGGTTGACAACTCCTACTGCATTGCCTGTATTGCAGCGTGCATCGCCTCTGGACTATCAAGATCAGGAGTCTTCATTGCCACCCATATTATTGTTACGAGTCGGTCAGCCACGTCATAGCCACCACAACAAGCAAAGAAAACTCTCATTAACTTCAAACAAAACAATAAACAACTTCAATAAATATATCAAACAACATGAAGTAAATAAATAAACAATTACCCTATCCTACAAGTGCAAGTGTGTCAATTTAAGTTTCTTTATAACTAGAATATATAACCTAGGCTTTGATACTAACTGTAATTCCCTAGAATCCACAAACATCTAGGATGTCACTAAAACCGCACAACCGCACAACCAAACAAATTAAATAGTAAATTTGGCAGCATTTTCTTTGTATTTATAAGTAACACGAAAGCAAGAATACATAAATAACAAAAGATTTCACTTTAAAATATTTCATGTGCGCATATTGTAAGGTCCATGACCATTGAGGTCACCCCAAGGTATGATGTTTTGATGATGAATGACAAACATGAAATGTGACTAATATCTATATGAGTGTTGTTCGTGTAGGAAACCTTTTCTACCTTATGATGATTGTCAACAGTGGCCTTGGTCATTGATGACAATGACCATAAGCATGGAGGCTTGATGAGCTTGATGGAGTCCAAGGGTTGATGAAGATGGACCAAGGTTAAGGACAAGCTATAGTGCAAGTGTTGGGTACGCTTGCCTAGTTGTTGGGGCTTTGAGTCCATATGAAAAACCGGATTATCAAGGGGGTCTAGGTCATTCTCTTAGGTCATGTCTAGTCGGTGATGTGCAAGGTTGCTCGGTGAAATCACAAGCACTAGTTGACAGTGGAGAAGCCAAGGAGCTGTTCGGAGAAGCAGGGAAACAAAGTCAAGCGAGGATGAGGAGTTTCAGCTTCAGGATGAAATGACCAGACAGAGGAGTCAATGGTGACTGGATTGTACGGTCACTTAGATATTTTGTCCAGAGGCTACAGCGAAGAAGCAAGGAAATTGCCAGAGTTGGAAGCTGTAGAGACCGGACGGTCCGGTCTGTACAGATCATTATGGGAAGCGAGGAAGCTGTTGCGTGAAATGTTTCTTGACTGGAGAGAGAAATGGACCGGATGGTCCGGTCAGCTGACCATACGGTCCGGTCAGGAGGAGTCAGCAAAGGGGTCAGAGTCATTGGAGCTTGATGTTGCAGTGACCGGACGGTCCGGTCAGACAGTGACCGGACAGTCCGGTCGGTAGGCCCAGAAAGCTGATTTCGTGGAGCAACAGCTAGTTTGAGGTTGGGAGCCTATATAACATCGTTGCTGGGGTCTTTGTGACCTCTCTTGGCCAGTTGAATACCTAAGAGCATTTGGTAAGGTCCAAGAGGAAAAAAGGAAGGCACTAGGAGGAGATATTGCATATCTTAAGAGTGCTAGTAGAGAGTAACTTGAGCATCTTGCACATCTAAGGCTAGGCTGTCCTTGAGGGTGTGATCTAGATTGTTACTCTTGTCCTATGGTGAGACCTAGACTGGTTAGGTGTCGGTGATCAAGCCTATCGTGATTGGTTGTGAAGGCCGTCACACATTTGTACACAGTTTAAGCCCACCGATGAAAGGGGCATCAATAGTGAGAACCCGTGTCGGCTCGGGGAGTCCGGCAAGTTCCAGAGGGAGGCGAGCTTGTGCCTTGATGACATCAGTGATGCACAACGTGTCTTCATTTTGGGAGTGATTGTGGGCTCGTGTGCGAGAACTCCACTTTGTGGCGGGAGGGACTGGAACTCCGGCAGGAGTGGTTCGACAAGGAGTAGGGGAAGGCGCCATCCTTCCTAGACCTCGGGAAAAAAATTATGAGCCATCTCTTACTCTATTCCTTACTTTGATGCATTGCTTTCTGTATTTACATATCGTGTTATTCATGCTTGTGTGCTTGTCTTGTTCTAGTTGATTACCTTGTAGATTTGCATGAATAGGCTTCTTGCTTGCTAGTAGTGTTTGAGCTTCCGCATTTGATCACTAGCTTGCATAGGAGTTGTATTGACCAGGGATTAAAAAACCGTTGAAAACCGACCCTGTATATTGTAACAAAAATGGTTTTTGATCGGTTTTTCCTATTTACCGAGCCGGTTTTTAGCGAGAAAAAAACCATTATTGTACCGGTTTTTGAATCCTTGGTTTTGACTTGAGTGATCCACCAGTATGCTTAGATTGTTTTTCCTTTCATAGGGCTTTTATCTTGCTAGTATGATCACCACTAAAATTGTTATAGGAGTTGTTTGTGTGGTCGGTTTTGGAAATTGGCGATTTTGGTACATAGGGCGAGTTTCCGATTCACCTCCCCCTCCCCCCTCTCGGTCACTCGGTCCTTTCACTTATGAATGCAAATGCATATGTCTCCTACCTGCATACCCAACAAGGTATGAAGTTGCGTCCCATGATATTGTACCAGTACGGTCGTGATGATCGGTCAACGACATAACTTCCTATGCACATGGCAGGCTATAATAATGATAATATAAACTTCAACTTCCTCCAGAAATGTGGATTAACAAGTGTAGATAATAAAAATAATAAGTCAAAACAGTAGCACAACCACCACTACATTCACTTGTCTCAACCGAAGAAGATCAAAATACTACGGAACACTACCACCTATTTGGAATAAATAATTCAGTACAAACACTTCATAAATAATTTATAATCAACATTCATATTGTTTCTACACCCCAACTGATAATCGACAAATACAAAACCACTCCACTTTGATAAACAACAGAAGTACTGCTTGTCATTTTATAATATTAAAATTATAACAGAAATGAAGACAAATAAATACTCCACAAGCATCTAAATTGAAAAAGCAACAACTTTGATATTTATTTCAAAATTTAGTTTTGACGTTTACTAATTCTAAATGGCTCTACAAAGTGACTGACATAATCTTTCAAATAGCAGCACGACACTGACTTTGAAAAGTCATATATCCCAAACCAGTGAGCCAAATCAAGCATGCTAGTACTTTATGGAAAGAGGGACTTGAGTTCTGCAAAACATTCCATATAACTCTAGATCAATTCGGCCTCTATAAATTGTAAAATAGCTCCCAAAACTCAATATGGTCTGAAACTGTACAGTTTCAGTAAATTTCAGAACTGAACTAAACTGCACAGCAGGACACCAACTTCGAAAATTGATAACTCTCACATAGATGATCCAAACTTAGCATACTAGGACTCTATGGAAAGATGAAACAAAGATTTACAAAATATGCACCACTAAAAATAAATTCAGCCTCTAAAATAGTGTAATATAGCACTCAAAACTGAAATTGATAATCAAAACTCTCAATCTGTTAAGTCTGACAAAACTGTCAGAAAATCGACAGTAATATTCAAACAACCATAAATTGAGTTATACTTGATGAAAAAATACGTATGTTTACTCGTTTGAAAGATGTTGAGAAGATATACAACTTTTGTATTATAGCTTTTGGACAAAACATGCTGGTTTGAGGGAGAGGGTTGAAACTTCTTGGGCACAACCTGTTCATATGACCTGTCCTCTTGAGCGCATCTCCATCAAATTGAAGAGACTTACTAGGGCCTTGCAGTCCTGGAGTGCTAAGAAGGTTGGTCACGTGAACATGTGCAGCTGCTCATTGCACATGAGGTCCTGCACAGATTAGAGATTGCTCAGGATGAAAGAAGTCTGCAGTCGGGTGAGGATTGGTTACGAAAAGAGCTCAAGAAACATTGCTTACATATGGCTTCGCTGGAAAGAACTATTGCACGTCTCAGGTCCAGAGTCAAACAGCTCAAAGAAGGAGATGCAAATACCTCCATTTTCCACAAGCAAGCAGCATATAGAAAACAAAAAAAAATTATTGCCAAGCTCGTTGATGGTGATGCAGTGGCTACATCTCAAGAAGATAAGAACAAGATTTTTTTCAACTTCTATGAACAACTGTTGGGAGCTGCACCAAACAGATCAGCGGCCCTGGTTTTGGAATCCTTCCAACGTGAGGGATTGCATTTGTCTGCTCTTGACAGCCCAATAACAAAGGAGGAGGTCTGGGCGACTATCAAAATGTTACCATCAGACAAGGCACCCGGCCCTGATGGCTACACGGGGCATTTTTACAAATCTTGTTGGTCGATCATTAAAGCGGATTTCATGGCGGCGATCATTACCTTGCAGCAAGGCGATGCAAGAGGGCTTGATCTTCTAAATGCAGCTTATATTACATTGATCCCGAAGAAGATTGATGCCTCATCGGCCAAGGACTTTCAGTCGATAAGTTTGGTACACAGTTTTGCCAAACTCATCACCAAAATACTTGCCAACCGACTGGCTCCTCTTCTAAACTCTGTAGTTGCAACAAATCAGAGTGCCTTCATACGGGGTCGTTGCATCCATGATAATTTCATGTTGGTGCAACAAACGGTGTAATCTCTATATCGACAAAAGGTGCCTAGTCTCTTCCTCAAACTTGACATTACAAAGGTGTTCGACTCGGTATCTTGGTCGTTTTTATTGGATGTGTTGAGGCATTTGGGTTTCGGGCCGAATTGGTGCAACTTGGTGTCTAATCTGCTAGCATCTTCTTCAACACGCATTCTTTTGAATGGAGAACTAGGAGACTTCTTACAGCACTAGCGAGGACTTCGGCAAGGGGACCCTCTCTCCCCCATGCTTTTTATTCTAGTCATGGATATGCTAAACAACTTTTTTGTTCGGGCAGGGAATGAGGGCCTGCTGCAGCCCCTATCAAACCAATAGAATCTGAGCTGCAAATCACAAGAGAAATTCTCAGAATTTTTGGGGAAGCTTCTGGCCTTGAGACCAATCTACAGAAAAGTAATATCATTCCTATCAGGTGTGAGGATATGTGGTATGTATATACCAGGGATACCTCGCCACTCAGATATATTGCCGAGTGGGCCAGGGTCCAATAAAGATAAAGACCCATGAAGATAACTACTCGGAGATAGAAAGTTAGAGATAGAGTCCTAGATCACGTTGTAACCGACTAAGACACTTACCATGTAACCCCGCCCCCTGGATATATAAGGAGGGGCAGGGGCTCTTTCGGAGGGATCATCCCGAATAATACACTACAGAACATAGGACGTAGGGTTATTATCCTCCGGGAGGCCCGAACCTATCTAAATCTTGCGTCTTGTGTGTCCATCAATCTTTCATACTCATACGCATACCGAGATCTACTATCGAGAATATCTCTCGACAGTTGGCGCACCAGGTAGGGGCAGCGTTGAGTGTAACTTCGTCGAAATCGATGGCTTTCGTCGACATCAAGTTTCGCCAGTGAGACAAGATCTACTTTGGCACTGTTAGCCTCGTCGCCGATCAGCACGGGAACCTCGTCAAGCGTGGCGGTGTGGCCCACTCGGACGCTACCTTGACCGACCAGAGCAATTCGGCTGGCCAACTCCCGCTTGGCCTCAACAATGCGGCAAGAGCTTTCCAGACGAAAACCCTTCCGGGCGGCAACTCAACGTTGTCCGTAATACCCCGATTGGCAACCTTGGTCGATTCGGGTTACACTACGGTCGATCTCCCGGCTCATCACATGGACCAGTCGGACGAAGATCCCAAATTTTTCGATGAATCAAGATTCGTCGCAGCAATCGGTCTCGAAAGCGAGTCACTCCTGGACTTGATTGAAGAGATGAGTGATTCAGAGAGTTGTTCCTCTGATTTCCACAAGGTATTCATGGTAGCACCTGCCGCTCAGGGGCAAGCAGACGGTGAAACATTGGCGGATGCTGCCGCGCGCTGTACTGCGCCACGTGTAGACGGACATGAAACAGACCTCGAAGACGGTGATCCAGACGCCGCCACTCCTCTGCTTCGAAGACCGGACGCTCAGCAGAGACCCCGAGTCATGCAAAACTTAGATATGGGAGACCTCACCTTAAAACTTGATGGTGAAGACGTCTTCAAGACCCCACAACACAACATTACGGCTGCGGCAACCCTCCTGCAAACAATAGAGCCCCTGCTCCAAGTCTCCCCAGAGTTGACACCTCAGGTCAATCAATTGAAAGCGCATATCAGGGCAGTGGCTGTACTGGGGATGCATGCGACATGATCAACGCCGACTAAATCAGTCTATGGAGCCGCTAGTTCGGTGCCCAGGGAGGATAGAAGAGACCGATAGCGTTCCAACCGGGAGGCGACCCCGCCTACTGTTCCTAGGCGCAGGCCCATTGCAGAGTACCATGATCGACATCCAAGCACCGATCTGCGCAACGGCATACCACCACGTGATGTGCGGGTTCGATTGGACAACAGATACCGGGAGCGCGACGATGCGGCATGCCAAGAGTATGAAGATGAACGGTGTTGGCGTGGTTATGTCGACTATGAGCGTGACAATAGGCGGCAGCCACATATAGAAGATCATTACCGTGATCGACGGGACGAGGGCTGCCGCAATGATAGATATTATCGAGAGGTCGGCCGCGAACAAGAACGTACTCCGGCCGCCGACGATTATGACGAGGAGGCTGGCATCCGAGCCTTACTCAGGAACTTCAAACCATCAGCTGGTCGGTCGGCTTCAAGCCAGTCGGCATTGAGAAGTATGATGGCAAGGCGGACCCGCGCGACTGGCTTCACGTCTATTCGACAGCCATACGAGCTCTCGGCGGTGATAGCTTTGTCATGGCCAACTACTTGCATGTGTGCTTAGCCCCAGCAGCAAGAACTTGGCTCACTAATCTGCCCGACAACTCTATCACCTCCTGGGTAGATCTCTGTCAGCAGTTCGTGGCCAATTTTCAAGCCACCTTCGATAGACCAGGGAATCACTGGGAACTCGGCCGGATCAAGCAGCGAGACCAGGAGCCACTTTAAGAGTACATCCAACGCTTCTGCCGAGTGAAAATTACCATCCCTAACATCTCGGATGCTCAAGTTGTCGCCGCCTTCCAGGGAGGACTTCGCGACGACGACCTAATAAAGAAGATTGGAAGGTTGGATGCCACCGGCAGACTGTCAGCCAAAGAATTATTTACTATGGCCGACAAATATGCTGCTGGCAATTCGCCACTATTTTAGGTTCGCCAGTACAAGGAGGCGACCCCAAGGAACCAGTCGAGTCCATCCGATTACAGCAAGGACGACGATAGGAACCGCAAGCAAGACCGAACGGTGGCCAACACCGAGCGCCCGACCAGGAGGAAACCAGTCACTCAGGATGACTTCGATAAGATGCTCGATGGCCCTTGCCTGCTACATGATGGAGCTCACAAAGCCAGGGAATGTTTCAAGCTGAAAAATTTCACCCATCACGCCTTGAAGGTCTGCAAAGAACGCCCCTGGATCCCCAAGGGTGGCAAAAAGGATTCAGATAAGGATAACCAAGACGAGGACAAGGAGGACTTCCAAGACCCTAAACGCGAGGTCAATTACATCCATGGCCGATCTACGGCCGACTCGAAGTGCCAACAGAAGATCCACTATAGAGAGGTCCACTCGGTCTCACCAGTGGTACCTCAATATATGCGATGGTCAGAGGTTCCAATTACTTTTGATCGGTCCAACCATCCGGATCACATCCCCAGGCCTGGGAAATATCCCTTAGTGCTAACGCCGACTGTTAACCGAGTCCGGCTAAATCAGGTACTGGTAGATGGTGGTAGCAGTCTGGACATTCTTTTTGTGAAAACCTTCAAGGAGCTTGGCATACCCTTGACGGACCTCAAGCCGAGTCGGTCGCCGTTTCATGGTGTGATCCCAGGCATGCAAACAGTCCCTCTAGGACAAATCACTTTGCCCATAACTTTCGGCACTCGGGAAAACTACAGGATGGAGCGAATTACCTCCGAGGTCGCCGACCTCGACTCTACGTATCACGCCATTATAGGGCGGCCAACCATCGCTAAATTCCTGGCGGTACCTCATTATCCTTATATGATGATGAAGCTGCCAGGACCAAACAGTGTCATATCAATCCACTCGGATGTGCGGACCTCATACGACTGCGACAATGGCAGTTGTGAGTTGACCGAGAAGATAGTAACAGCATCAGAGCTGGCCGAGCTGAAGGAAGCAATTGTAACAGCGGAGGAGGCCATGCTTGACCCTGCTCCGAAGAAAACGATGAAGACGGTGGTATAGGCGGACGCTATGGAGTCCAAGAAGATTAGTCTAGATGACAATGATGTATCCAAGACCACCAATATTAGGGTCAATTTAGGAGATAAATAGGAAAGCGCGCTCATCCTTTTTCTTAGAAATAATAAAGATATATTTGCATGAAAACCTTCTGACATGCCAGGTGTTCCAAGGGAAAAGGCTGAGCACAAACTTCACGTTCGCGAAAACGCCAAGCCAGTAAGGCAACGGCTTAGACGATTCTCGTAAGACCGAAAGGATGCGATTAGGAAAGAAATCGGCCGACTGCTGGCAGCCGGTTTTATCAAAGAAGTTTTCCACCCCGACTGGTTGGCTAACCCAGTTCTGGTGCGGAAGAAGAATAAGGAGTGGCGGATATGTGTGGATTACACCGGCCTTAACCAAGCTTGTCCGAAAGATCCGTTCACTCTCCCACGAATTGATCAAGTGGTCGATTTGACGGCTGGATGCGCTCTGTTGTGCTTCTTAGATGCCTATTCAGGGTATCATCATATTCCCTTAAACCAATCCGACCAGCTTAAAACCTCGTTCATCACGCCGTTCAGAGCCTTCTGTTACACAACAATGCCCTTTGGCCTAAAAAACGTTGGCGCCACCTACCAGCGGACTATGCAGCGATGTTTGCACAACCAGATAGGAAGGAATGTCGAGGCTTACGTTAATGATGTGGTAGTCAAGACTCGGCTCTCCACCGACTTGATATCTGACCTAGACGAAACATTCGGCAACCTTCGGAAATACAACATGAAGCTAAATCCAGAAAAATACGTCTTTGGGGTCCCATCAAGAAAATTACTCAATTTTCTGGTATCACACAGAGGGATTGAAGCTAACACAAAAAAGGTAAATGCCATATTAAAAATGGGACCTCCACATTCACAAAAAGACATTCAAAAGCTCACTGGTTGTATGGTGGCACTCAGTCGGTTTGTATCATGACTCGGCGTCCGAGGGTTACCCTTTTTTCGATTACTCAAGAAGCAAGTATCATTCATCTGGAATGATGATGCATAGAAAGCCTTGGACGATTTTAAAGCTTACATTAGTGGTCCTCTAGTCTTAACTCCCCCATAGCCAAAGGAACCTTTGCAGTTGTATATTTCCGCAACCAAACATGTTGTCAGTACTGTGCTGGCGGTGGAACGGGCAGAAGATGGCAAGGCTCAAAAAGTGCAACGACCAGTATATTTCCTTAGTAAAGTCTTATCAGAATCCAAGGTACGGTACTTCCAGCTTCAGAAATTAATTTATGCATTATTGATGACATCTAGGAAGTTGAAGCATTACTTTGAGGATCATCCAATTGAGGTCCACATATCGTTCGGCCTAGGCGAATTTCTTCACAATAGAGAGGCCACTGGGAAAATTGCCAAATGGGCTATCGAGCTCGGATCATATGATATCACCTTTAAGTCACACGATTCGATCAAAGGTCAAGCTTCGTCGGACTTCGTCACTGAGTGGACAGAATGTGAGTTACCTCCTGACTCACAAGAATTATGCTATTGGATGATGGTGTTTGACGGCTCCTTACAACTGGAAGGTGCCGGAGCAGGAGTCATACTGGAATCTCCAGACGGAGCCAAGTTGTGGAACGTTCTTCGAATGCACTTTCGTGCCTCTAACAATGCTGCAGAGTATGAGGCGCTGCTACACGGACTTCGGACAGCTATCTCACTCGGCGTCCAAAGGATAAGCGTCTCTGGCAACTCGGCGCTAGTTATAAATCAAGTAACGAAGGAGTGGTGTTGTTCCCACGAAAGCATGACAGCCTACTGCACCGAAGTTCGGAAACTCGAAGACAAGTTTGATGGAATTGAGTATAAACACGTCCTGCAAAAGTACAATGAAGAGGCGGACGAGCTGGACAAACTTGGGTCTAGCAGATCTAAAATACCCCATGGAGTATTCCTTGATGATCTGTATAAGCCATCTGTACTAACCCAACAAACTATGGCTTATCTCTATGGATCTAATTAATGACAGGATATCTCTATGGATCTAATTAAGAATGCTCTGTCCTACACTATTTCGGAATTTCCATGTATTTATCTAGGTCTGCTTTTATCTAACAAGACGCTCTGAAAGTCAGACCTCATGACATTGGTTGAGAAAATCGTAGACAAACTGCCAAGCTGGAAGGCATCGTTGATGAATAAAGCGGGAAGTGCAACTTTGGTATGTTTCGTTCTCACCACAATACCAGTCTATGTTCTGGTCTCCATGAATGTGCCTAAGTGGTTTATAAAGGCCGTGGAAAAAATCAACAAGGGTTTCTTGTGGAAAGGAAAAGAAAAAGTCAATGGGGGATGCTGCCTGGTAGCATGGACAAAGGTGGCGCAACCTCTGGACCTTGGAGGGCCGGGAATCCCAAACTTGGAAATAATGTCTTGGGCTCTTCAAATGAGATGGCAATGGTTTAGAAAAACAAGAGAGGACAGGCCATGTACTGATCTGGAACTTCCATCTAATCCTAATGCATTAGCTATGTTCGCAATTACGACTTATACAGAAGTGGGCAATGGGAACAACATGTTATTTTGGTCAGACCGGTGGCTGCACGGTTGCTCTATTGAAAATCTTGCTCTAGCTGTGTTCAATTCCATTGCACCGAGAATCCGCAAAACTCGGACAGTGGTAGAGGCGCTAGATGGTGCAGTTTGGGTACAAGATGTGCGGAATGGAGCTGGCCTCTCTTGGCATGGAATTGCAGAATTCCTTCGGTTGTGGGACTGTCTTTTGGAAATTTCTGTATCTGACCATGATGATCATCACATCTGGAGATTGGATGGGTCAGGTATCTACTCTTCAAAGTCTACATACCGTGCTTATTTCAATGGGCCTGTCACTTTTGAACCTTGGAGGCGACTATGGAAGACTTGGGCACCACCCAAATGCAAATTTTTCCTGTGGTTAGCAATATGAAACCGTTGTTGGACTGCGGATAAATTGGCTAAAATGGGTCTATCTCATCCAGAAAAAATGTCCTTTGTGTGATCAAGAGGATGAGACTGCTCAACACCTTCTAACTACATGTGTGGTGGCAAGAGAAAATCAGAAAGAACTGGAGAACCCATCCCAAAACCCATCGGATCCCAAACCCTAACCCTAGGATTAGTGTTACAGACCTAAGAACAAACCAGCGTGGCGGGGATCTAGGAACCTACCTGAGTTCTCGCCGTCGTTGGCCAGAGCCGCTTGTCGGCATAGAACAGAGGGACCAGAGGTCGTTCGCCGCCGGGACACCGACGCGCGGGGGCACACAGACGCCGTCGCGAGGCTACTCGACGGCGGCGCACCCACCGCGGGTGGACGCGCGCGCCGGTGAAAAGCCTAGCGGCGGCGCCGTCTCCTTCACCTTCTCCGGCCATGGGCCACCGCTGGATGCTCGCCGTTGCTCGTCGCCGGGGAGCAAGAGAGAAGGGAGAGGAGGCGGGGAGAAGAGAATGGGACTAGGGTTCAGGGCTCGTGCGGTGCGGCGCGTTTTTGTGCCGCCGAGAAGCGCGCCTGGCCGTCCATCACAATGGACGACCAGGATGGAGGCAGGTGTGAGGGCGGCTCGGCCGGGCCGGGCCGTTGGTTTCGCGCGCCTGTGTGGGTTGGGCCGAAATGCAAATGCCGTGCGTGGGCGCACGTCGTCGTGGGCTGGGCCAAAAGGCTGCAGGAGGCGGGGCTACATGCAGCCAGCTGGGATGGGCCGCTCTGGCCTGGGGCCAAAAATTCAAGAGCGCGTATGGGCGCACGCAAAGAAGTTTTTGGGCCAAAATTACAGGGCATGCACAGTAGCATTTTGATAGGTTTTTTGACTAATTTTGGGTCAAATTATGAACAAAATTGAATGAATTTTATAGAATTTACCTCTGTAATTTTTTGAACCAATGAGATAATAATTACAGAGAGTAAATTAAGATTATTATGCTACTGTTCATGCATGTTTCATGTAATGTTTCCACTGCAAGTTTATAGAATTCATGATATTTATTAAAATTGATGTTTTCTAAAATTAAATTTCAAACCAACGTGAGAATTTAATTTTGGGAGCATTAATTTTCAGAGTATATGTCATTATAATTTTCTGACCAACGTTATTAATTGCAATGTTATATTAATAATGGTTTTACGTATTATGTCTATTTTCTACCCAACGGTGATGTAGGTTTAATGCATACATGGTAGAATTTTATATGTTAATTTTGTTCTCACTTTTCATGGTTAATTTCAGGAGCAACCATGATGGCCTTCATTTCCTAGATCCCAATCCTAAAAGGGGACAACTACGGGGAATGGAGAAGAAAGGTAGATCTTGCCTTTGCCATGGGCGAGATGGACTGGGTAGTGACTACCCCGTGTCCAACAGAATCCCCTGATCTTGTCAGGGGCACAGAAGAAACGGATGTTGCTTGGCACCAAAGGCAGCTGAATAATGTTGACAGTGTAGCTCGTTTTCAATGCGAGCATAGATAATGGATTCTTGACAACAAGAAGTGTCTGGCACTTGTCAAGAACACGATTGAGCCCGTTATCATGGGCTCAATCCAGAATGAAGAGACAATAACAGGTTTTCTACAGAGGGTGGATAACCAGTTTACTAGGTCTTCAAAGACTTATGCCACCCAGATGATAAGACAACTGGTGACTGAAAAGTACATTGGTGATGGCATAAGAGCTCATATTCTGAAGATGAACAACTTGGCTGAAAAGCTAAAGACTGTGAATCTGAAGATAGATGAAGACCTCCTAGTTCATTTTGTATTGTTGTCTCTACCAGATGAGTTTGAGAACTTTGTCTCAAACTACAACATGAACCCAGATAAATGGACCTTTGAGCAGCTTATTGCCAACAGTGTCCAAGAGAAGGACAGGTTCAAGGCTAAACATGGTGGTTCTGTCCACTACGTAAAAGATAACAAGAACAAGGGCAAGCAGCAGCAGCAGCAAAAGAAGCCAATCTTTTACTCTAAGCCTATGGGCAAGTAGTAGCATAGGCCTCAGGAGGGACAGACTGTAGTGGACAAGGACACATACATGCACTGCGGCAAGAAAGGACACTACAAGAAGAATTGTCCTGACTGGCTGAAGCTGTTCATGAAGAGACATGGTGAGAACATGATTACTTTTATAAATGAATCCTTGTATATTAATTATTCTTGATCCACATGGTGGATTGATTCAGGAGCGACTATTCATGTTGCAAATTGTTTACAGGGGTTCAGTATGACGAGGACCACGGAAAGAGGTGAAGGTTCGATAAGAGTGGCTAATGGAGTAGAAGCCAAAGTTGAAGCTGTAGGGGATCTCCACCTAGAGCTTAGAGATGGCTTTGTTCTTAGTCTCCATGATATCTTTTATGTACCTTCGTTACAAAGAAACTTAATAAGTGTATTGCATCTTGATTTTGATGGTTATGATTGTCATTTTGGTAATGGAAAATATGAACTATTGTTCAATAATGAATGCATTGTTTTTGCGTCTTTACAAGATAAGCTTTATTTGTTATCACTTGATGATAATCTGAATGTGATACATGATGTGAATGATGATAATATGCATGATATGAATGTTCCTACGTCCTTGTCGACTAAAGTTAACAAGAAAAGAAAAAGAACTCCAAGCGTCTCATCGAAATTATGGCACTGTCGTTTAGGCCATATTTCGAGGGGGAGAATTGAGAGACTTGTAAAGAATGACATTCTTCCTCCATTGGAGTTCACAGACTTAGAACAATGCATTGATTGCATTAAAGGAAAATATGTTAAAAAGATTAAGAAAGACGCAAAAAGAAGCGCAGGAATATTAGAGATCATCCATACGGATATTTATGATCCTTTTCCTGTCAAGAGTGTGGATGGTTATGACTCGTTTATAACATTCACAGACAATCACTCCCGATATGGTTATATTTATCCAATCAAAGAAAGATTAGAAGCATTGGATAAATTCAAAATATTTAAAGTAGAAGTAGAAACTCAACATAATTTAAAGATTAAAGTCATAAGATCCGACCGTGGGGGGAGGGGGGGGGAGTACTACGGGCGGCATACGCCTTATGGACAAGTCCCAGGACCTTTTCCTAGGTTCCTACAAGAAAATGGTATAGTCGCCCAGTATTCAACGTCGAGCGAACCACAGCGGAATGGAGTAGCAGAAAGGTGTAACCGTACCTTGATGGATATGGTGCACAGCATGATGAGCTACTCCACACTGCCAGTAAGTTTATGGATAGAGGCTTTAAAAACCACTATTCATATTCTTAACAGAGTTCCAAGTAAATCGGTGCCCAAAACACTGTATGAATTATGGACTGGACGAGTGCCTTTGCTAGCACACCTCCGTGTTTGGGGGAGTTCTACAGAGGCTAAGATATTTAATCCAAGCCTTGGGAAATTGGATCCCAAGACAGTGAGTTGCCATTTTATTGGCTACCCAGAAAAGTCCAAAGGTTATCGTTTCTACTGCTCAGATAGATATATGAAGTTTGTAGAAACAAGACATGCCGTCTTCTTGGAAGATGAAATGATAAGGAGGAACATGGTGGCTCGAGAGATTGATCTTGAGGAGAAGCGGGTACATGTACCCGATTTTATGAGTCAAGAACCTTTCTTCTCACTACATGTTGATGTTGCGCCTGTGATGCCTGGTGTTGCAGTGCCAACACCTGTTGTTACACCATCTGTGATACAAGAGGAACCTGCTCATCAGGATCCGACAGATAATGATGCCACGGATATGGGGGAGCAGCCTCAAACAGATAATGTGTCAGAAGAGCAGGCTCCACAAGAGCCTCAACCAGATATTGTGCCAAATGAAGAGGCCCCTAGAAGGTCTCAAAGAGCTAGAAGGTCAGCAATACCAGCTGACTATGAACTGTATAACGCAGAAGAGTATCATATGGAGGATGACCCCACCTCATATGAAAAAGCCATGAGTAGTGCCCACTCATCTAAGTGGTTGGAGGCCATGAAAGATGAAATGAATTCGATGAGTCTCAGTGAAGTTTGGGACTTAGAAGAAATTCCTAAAGGAGCCAAAACAGTAGGCTGCAAATGGGTCTACAAGATTAAATATGACTCTAGAGGGAATATAGAAAAGTTTAAGGCACGACTTGTGGCAAAAGGCTTTACACAAAGAGAAGGAATTGATTACAATGAGACATTTTCTCCAGTCTCTTGTAAAGATTCTTTCAGAATTATAATGGCACTAGTGGTGCATTATGATTTAGAATTACATCAGATGGATGTAAAAATGGCATTTCTAAACGGGGATTTAGAAGAAAGAGTTTACATGGCACAACCGAAAGGTTTTGTCGTGGAAGGAAAAGAAAAGATGGGATGTCGTTTAAGGCGATCCATTTATGGATTAAAGCAAGCTTCAAGATAATGGTACTTGAAGTTTGATGGGACAATAAAGAAATATGGATTTGAAGCAAATGTTGAGGACAATTGCATTTATGCAAAGTTTAAGAATGGAAAATTTATTTTCCTAGTTTTGTATGTGGATGATATTTTACTAGCCAGTAGTGATATCAGCCTACTACAAGAAACAAAGAAATTCTTGTCCTCAAACTTTGACATGAAAGATCTTGGTGAAGCATCATATGTTTTGGGCATTGAGATTCACCGAGATTGAAGAAAGTATGCATTGGTACTGTCTCAAAAGACATATATAGAGAATGTGTTGAAGAAATTCAACATGCACAAGTGTAGTGCCACACCTGCTCCTATAGTCAAGGGCGAAAGATTTGGGGATTAGCAAAAACCCAAGAATAAGTTCGAGCTCGATGATATGAAAACGAAACCATATGCTTCGGCTGTGGGAAGCTTGCAATATGTGCAAGTATGTACACGCCCTGACTTAGTATTTGTCATCGGGTTACTTGGCAGATTTCAGAGTAATCCAGGCCCTGAGCCTAGAAATTGATAAAGAAAGTCTTGCGATATTTGCAAGGAATAAAATGCCTCATGTTGGTATACAGAAGATCATATTCACTCCAAGTGATAGGGTATTCTGATTCAGACTTTACAACAGACAACACGAAATCCACATCAGGGTATGTATTTACCTTGGCAGGAGGAGCCATTTCATGGAAAAGCTCCAAACAGACTATCACGGCAGGGTCTACCATGTATGCCGAGTTCATAGCATGTTATGAGGCCATGGGGCAGGTCAACTGGCTAAAGAAATTTATACCGGGATTAAAAGTGGTTGACAGCATTAAGAAACCACTAAAGTTATACTGTGATAATGAACCGGCAGTAATATATGCTCATAACAATCAGTCCAGTGGTGCTGCCAAGCACATTAATATAAAGTATTATGTTGTGAAAGATAAAGTCCAGGATCGCACTATAAGTCTCGAGCATATCAGGACTAAAAGAATGCTTGCGGATCCGCTCACGAAAGGCCTACCGCCCAGCGTGTTCAAGGAACACGTAGCCGGCATGGGGTTAAGGGAAGCCTTATGATTTTAGACTTAGGGCCTAAAGAAATGTATCTGTTTCTGAACGGGGATGTGTATAGTAGCTGTTGAATCTATCAGTGCTAAGTTGTGATGATGAAACATGCTCTATGTGTAAATTCGTGATGAAATGAAAAATGTATGATGATGAATAAGATCTAGGGGGAGAATGTTAGTAGATCTCCACGTTGGGTCCAACGGCCCAACTCCTAGATCGCGCCCTGATCGGGGGCGCCCCAACCCTTCCCTGGTTGGTGGGCCCCCGTCGCACTGCGCCAAATAAAAGCAGGAAGGACACCGGGGCACGGACACCCAAGTTGAACGCCGTCACCACTCCTCCCTACAGAAACCCTAATCCGATCCCAAAGTGACGGGCGCAGCCAGCAACGGGAAGCCGCCGCCATGGCACCGACACCACCCTCGACATTGCCATGACGGGAACCGATGCCGCTGTAAGCTCTGCCCTGACTCCGGCTCTCTCCGCGATGGCTCCCACTCCGTATCCACACAACCCAGGTACTCCACATCTCTCTCTCTTCTCCCTCTAGATCCCGAATATCAGAACCCATTTGCTACCCACGATTACCCTCGCTAGCATCTAGCCTAGGCACAGATCAAGATTAGATTCCTACAGGGGGAATTCTAGCTTAGTCTTGCTCCCTCTTCGGTCTAGTTTGGTCCTGGCTGTTGTTGTTAATCAGTTCCTTATTTGATGTAAACCACATCTCATATTGATCCCCATGTGAGATGTAGGAATGTATGGGGATCACTTTTTTCTCTCTAATACAAAGAAGCATAGCTCTCCTGCGTTTTTGAAAAAAAAACAGTTCCCTGATTCAGCACCTAAGGTTGTCAAAAGTGATCTGCGTTATAACTGTGTGGACCGACATAGAACTGCCCAAACATAACTTAGTTCTTCACAAAATTAGCAGTAACCTCTGTAGCTAAACCTTGGTAAAACGCAGCGGAAAACATAGATAAGTATCTAGATGGGAACAGGAACCCTCCTCCTTCGTTCGTCCTCTTTTCTCTCAGAATTCTGCTAAGAATTCTCCTATAATAGCATGTCTTTCTAGGTCAAGAAGCAGTGAGGGGAAAACACAGCCAAAAGAACTTAAAAGGAGCTGATCTCACCTCTGCTCCACAGGTGAGCTGCTGCCAGCAGGGAGCTCCCAATGTAGGTCTTCAGTAGGAGGAACAAGATGAAGAGAAGGCGGCGTACGATGGAAAGAAAACTGGGAGAGGATCAGTACTATAGCTTAGGGTTATTTGGTTACCTCCCCATCAATTCGACCTCACTTTAGGCCCAAGCTGCTACCTGTCCAGCCTATTAGGCCCATCCAAAAGGAATTGGTTTGTTTTATTTTTAGTCAATTTGATTTAGGGCGTTACAATCGAACTTCAATAAAGTGTGTCAGATGGTTTCCCTAAAAAAAAAGTTTATGGAGCTCTAGTTCAATTTTTTTAATCATCATCTGTAGTCTTTATTTATCAACACTAGGGTCAGCAAGATTGTGACCCATCAAGTTGGATACATAACCTAGAAGGGGATGAGTCCATACAGTGATGATCAGAGTCCCCACCATACTATAATGAGCTAGTTCGTGAGCTACTATATTACAAGATCTAGGAGAAGCTATAATATGAACATAATTAAACTACAACTCAATGTACTCTCTTGTTTCTTTAACGATAGCGCCACCTACGCTGCGGTCACAGCTGATAGATGTCAGTGCTGCCGCGAGACAAGTCAGAGTTCATCTCCAATTGAATTCAAAATGTGTCATTTTGCCACTATAATTTGGAGGGCAATAAATCCAGCGTGAGCTTCAGCACAAAGTGCATCCTACACTTCATTTAACTTGCCCGGGAGGATGGAGCCTCGGCGGCGGATGGCAGCGCGCGAGGAAGGGGCCGCGGCAGCGCGCGAGGACTTGGCCGTGGCGGCACGCGATGAAGGGGCCATGGTGGTGGATCCATGACGGCGCGTGAGGACGGGGCTGCGGCGGTGCCCCTCCCCCTTCCCTTCTCGGCGTGTGGCGGGGGCGCCCCTCCCCTTCCCTTCTCGGTGCGCGGCCAGGGCGGATCCAGCGGCTGCGCGCCTCCCCTTCCCTTCTCGGTGCATGGCAGGGCCAGATCCAGCGGTGGCGCCCCTCCCCTTCCCTTCTCGGCACGCGGCGGGGGCGGATCCGACGGCAGCGCTCCTCCCTTCCCTTCTCGGTGCAGGGCAGGGTCGGATCCGACGGCGGCGCCCCTCCTCCTTCCCTTCTCGACGCGCGGCGGTGCCCCTCCTCACCTTTGGGTAGCGGCGGGCTCCGACCGGACCAGTGCTCTTTTTTTTTAGGCTTATGGGTAGTGGCGGTGAACATGTCACCCGCTGCTACAAATAGTTTTGTAGCTGTGGTTGGTTCCGTCCACGGGTTTTCCACCGTTACGTACTATAATTTTTAGTTGTGTAACGGCGGGCCAGCCAAGCCGCTGCTACAGTAGGTTTTTGGCCCGTCGCTATTGACTGTTTTTGTTGTAGTGAGAAAAACTATTGGGCCTAATATGCACTAATTCAGGGCTGTTAAATTTCAAGTTATATTTTACTAGGTCTAGAGCATCTTCAAGAGCTTACCAAAAAATTACTCTAAAACCTTTTTTTAGCAACCCAAAAAATAATAGTCAAATTTTCTCTCTTTCTCCAATAGTTTCTCTAAAAATAGACTAAAAATTATTTTGAATTGAACCACATCAGCAAAGTATTTTCTTAATTACGTATCCATTTGCATGATTATTCATCGGGCACGATTATTCACGTCGGCTCGCAGCCATACTCAGACTCTAGGAACATAAGGTACTATATGCAAAAATAAAATAAAGAACAGAGGCCGCCAGCTATATTGTAGAGTGCAACAATACAAAAGAATATATGTACGCTAAAAGTGTGCCTGCAACTCCAGTCCAAATCGATTCTAAATCGTATCACTGTTTCTCGATCTTTTAGGGGGGGGGGGGGGGGGGGGGGGGGGGGGGGGGGCAATAGAATAACATTTTTGTAACCAAAGAACAGGCGTTGGGCATATTAATTATAGCTGGTAATCAAACTGTTGCAACACGTAGTTCCGATGAATAACTTTTTGCTCAGCATAGCTACGTTTTACCCGGCAAGGCGGAGTCAGGTGTGAAGATTTGACGCCGAGGCAGGAGGAGTCATAATAGAGTGAGCCAATTCCTTCCCTGTTTTTACTTAGGATTGAGTGGATTTAGAGAGGTTATAAAAATAAGAAGATATTTAGGGGGCTGTTGGAGAATTTGTTTTTAACAAAATCTTATTAATTTGATTTAGGGATAATTTTTAGGAAGTTTTTTAAGATGCTCTAACATCGTAGTGTGTTCGTTTTTTACACACTAATTTTTAGACTCGTCTTATCAAATATTGAGTTAATTAGAAATATTAAATATAAATTAATGATAAAATTCAGTGCATAACCCATCTACTAAATGATGAGATAAATCTATTAAACCTAATTAGATCATGATTAGATAATATAATAATACAGTAAATATCTTTTAATGATAACTTAATTAACTTTAATAAATTTCTCACAAATTAGCATCTAATGACTTTTATATTTAATTTACATTTAACCACCATATTTAGCGTTTGAAGGATTCATATAACAACACTAAAATTTGGAGGCCTGGTTCCATCGATCACTCTGAACCTGCCATTCTACGGGCCTGCGAACAATGAAGCCCCAACCTTCAGTTTTGGAACCAACAAAGAAGGTTGCATCAATATTTATCTTCAACAATTCGATTGCTGCAGACATCCATCTTTTCTTCACTTTTGGCATCCTCATTTTGGCAGTAGGTTTCATATAGAAGGCATCACTAGCAGCACTCGTCGCCATATAGATTACTTCTTATGTCATCTTCATCTTCTTTCCTGCATTAACTTTATTCCTTGAGTTCCAGGCTTGATAGCCTGCTCTAGCCGGTGGGACCAAGCAACTCGTAGTATCTCGTCGTCGACATCTCCAATGCCTGCATCGCCACTTCAAGTAATGATTGGTGGTCGCCACAGGAAGAGGGGCGGTGATCATATTCAAAGAGTCGAGGTGCTCATCACGGATGGCAGACTGGCAATTGCGTACACGAGCTGTTAGGTTGAAGACGGATTGTCCTGATGAGGCTGTCGTCAATCCTCACCGATCGAACTACGCTAGCTCTATTGGAGTGGGTCTGGCGCGCTAGGTGGACCACACGATATGAGTGGATCTGGCGGAGGAAGGAGTAGAGCATGGTACTGACCATCTTTTCTTAGCTGTTGGATGTAACACGATCAAGGGTTTAGAAGTCAAAATATACTTAGGGATTGTTCGTTTTCATAAATTAAAGAGCTAAAACTAAACTTTTGTTCAAACTTTAACTCTAGAAAAACAAACCGGAGAGTTAAATATAGAGTTAAATTTTAGCTTTAGAGAAGAAAAAGAAATAAAATAAAGACTAAACTTTAGCCATCTAAGAGATGTTGAAGTTTAATTCAAATTTTAAAAGCTAAACTTTAACTTCTAATAAAAACGAACATTGGTACAACTTATTGGAATATGGGAAAAACGACTCTTTTCTAACCAACGCCGTTATTATCATATCGTAGTTTAGTTGTGCGGTTTGTTGGTTGATTCAATGTTTAGAATCCAGATTACCGCTTTAATCTATGGTGAAGGCTGAAAATTCCAACGCGTTAGATCCTGCCATTTCTTGTGTCGTTTATTCCTGCCACTTGCTAACATCAGTCTGAACCCACGCGAGCTTGTTAGAATCAGGGAATAGTAGAAGCATCACGTTGCTTCTGTTCAGACGAACGCGCAACATATGTTTACACGTTTTTTTCTTGACTTGTCCTAATGATCACTGACAGTAACCTTCACTGCTTCCTATATATAACTGTAATTGTATGCTACCGAGTGCGCACCAACGGTCAGACCGTCAGAGCAGAAACAAATACTAGCTTTCATTCTATTATTGTGCTCTGTGCGAGATCAAGTTTGATCAACAGTTCAAGGATACAAAGCCTGTTTATTTGCGAGGACACCGCAAGATTTCTTCAGTCGACCGTGCCCTTGCATGTATGCTATCCGGTCTCTTTTCGCCTCGTGAGGGTTTTTTTTTTTGCTTGTTAATTTTTACTGCTGCCTATTTCCTACGCATTGGCGGAGCTAGGTGGGTGGACGGGTGGATCTCGGCCCACCCTGAGATTTTGCCCAAATCATAAGGGTTAAGCTAGGAGGCAAAAGAAAAAATGACCCATTGAAATGTCATGTGAAGCAAAAGCCGGGCAATCTCCTGCTACTTGAGTCAGGTGAGGACGTGAATGGTCGTTTGTATTCATTTTATATGCTTATTTTAGCGCATCTAAGTTATTCTATTATTTATATTGCTTATTGGTTTGTAGCTATTATTTACGAAGAACTGTATATGCATATGACCTCTTAATTTTAAAATTAGATTGTTCTATTGGGCAAAGTGAGACTGCTCTCCTCTTCATTTGTTTTATTGTCAAATTGATAAAACATGAAAATATTGAGGTTTTGTACTTATATTGTAAGTATACACTTAAAATTTCCAATGACAAAGCTCCGCCACTGTTCCTACGGATCCATCAATTTTTAGTTTGCAGGCACCTAGTTCATTCAGTACTGGGCGCTGGCACGGCATATCTATACGAAGATATTTTTTACCTCGAACGAAGACGTTTTGCTAGTGCGCCATACTGGTTTACCAGCTCATACTTGGAACTAGCCCAGTGTTCGGCGTATAAAGGTTGAGTGGTTGACCAACAACAGCCTTTAGACCATCTTCAATGGGGGCATGTAATCAAATTTAATTTTACAAACCCATTTGTAAAATTTAAGAGTTTAAATTTACTTCCAATTTCAGTGGAGCATGTATTTCAGACCCTTATTTTCCATGGGACTCAATTATCAGGAGAAAAAAAAAATTCCAATCGCCTTCGCCAAGGCACCGACACGCCACGCTCGCTGCCACCCTCTCCCATCTTCCCGCAAGAGCCCGCTTTCGACGCCGCCGAGCGCCTGCCCAGGCGCCACCAGAGCCCGTCCCCATCATAGCCGCTCATGCCCACCACAGGCGTCACCCGAGGCCGCCCCCAGCCCCATCCTGTTGATGCTTCTCCAATCTGCGCCATGCCGCCATGGATGGAGATCTCGGAGCTCCTCAACAAGCTCGAGGCGACTAGTGTCGGCGCGTCCTTGCGTAGAGGCTTCGTCGAGGGCGGTCTCCACGACGAGCTCCCTCTCGGCATTGGGCCTCAACTGTATACCACCCCCATCCTCCTCCGCCGTCGGGGGCACAAAAGAACCAAAAGCACGTCTGTCCCCTGGCCCCGCGCCCACGCTCACTACTCATCCTCGCCTCGATGAGGCCCGACGCTCGTGCCCACCTACACCCACGCCCCACCCATGCGTGCTCTTGGGCCCGTCACACCACCCGTGCATGCGGCGACACCCACAGCTGTCGTGCCGGCTCGCGATCTCAATAGCTCACAGGGCTGTCGCGCCTTGCTCTCTGTGTCTGTGTGCGAGAGAGGGAAAGGCTGAGAGGAAGAGAAGCTGAAAAAAAAAGAAAAAATGTAAAAAAAAACGTTGTGGCTCACAAATAGGAGGAGGATAGGAAGCTTCTATTGCTTGTGGGTGGGGGAGAGGTCTGAGATCAAAATTTGTGTGAACATGTAAAATAGAAGAAAGTTTAAAAACCCACTAAATTCAATTATTTTTTAAATATTAGAGTAAAAAGTAATTTAAGAGTCTTCACTAAAGATGCTCTCACGCTGCTTTGCGTGTGCTCGAGCGTGAGATCCCACTATTCCTCAGTTGCGGATAGAAAGCATGGGCCGCAATTCCGATCTCTCACCCCATTTCTTTGCTACCGTAGTTCCGTTACAACCTGATGGTGGACCGGGATCAAACAGTTTCGTTTATTTCACTGAGAAGGCCTAAACTATGCCATCCATTCGCCAAAAAAAAGAAGAAGAAATAATACAATAATTAACAACCGTCTTCTTTCTCAAAATAACTAACCACCACCGTCGCGTCGTTAGTGCGTTCCATTAGTTGTCCTTTTGTCACGTCGCGATGAGATAAGCATATGCTTCTCTAAAGTAGCAGGATCAAAATCAAATGGGTATCTGTTTCTTTGACAGCGCTTCTAGGTTTGTTTAATGTACGCTGTGATGCGAGGTGATCATTGAAACGAAGTTAGTTACGTTTTTCTTTGTGAAATAAAAGCGATAAGAAGGAATCAAACAGAGGGCAGCGCAAAGGTGCTAATCAGGTGACGTACAACAAGGTTTGACTTCAATTAGGCCGCTAAATGCTAAAAAAAGGTTTGAGAATTTGTGAGGCGCCTCGTTGACTTGTCATTGTCACACTGCTTTTTACCGGTCGGCGGGAAAGCAATTTTTTCAGAAACAGTCTGAACGCACCACGTACGCGGCTCATGATCGGTTTGACCCGTAACAACGACGTACTCCTGTTGGAACACGTCGTCGTGCGCCGCCAATGGCAACACGACGGAACGGCGCCCTGCGAATAGACGCCTCTCCGAAAATACGTGTGAAATGAAGAAGTCGTGGTCGCTGGCTGCAGGCTGACCCCCCACCAGGCCACCACCCTGCATTTATGCCTGCAACAACCTCCGCTGTCCAAAACAGAGTCTGCCTCTCTGGAGTCTACAGCCATTTCCCACTACCGTCGTCCTCCCCTTTCTCCCCGTGAGCGGTAGCCACTCTTCTCCAATGGGTGGTGCCGCTGGTCACCACTAGCGTGGCGCCGGCATTGCTCGCTCTCCGCCCCCGCCCCCCCCCCCCCCCCCCCCCCCCCCATTCTCCAAGAGCTTCGTCGGCGAGGAGCACCGGGTCACTGATTGGTACGCGCTTCTTCCTCTGTTCTTGCTTGCGGTTACGCTCTCTACTCCTTCGCTTCCTGCGCTGGTTAGTTACTGATGGGGAAGCGATGAAACTCTTGTTTCTGAGGAATCAAGCCGGCCGCTGCTTCGGCTAGTTACTGATACTCTCCAAAATCACTCGTTGCGGCTATTTCTCCCGCATTGCCCCTTCTGCTCCTGTGCTATTGGCTCCTTGAGCTTTTTCGATTTTAATGTTCATCCGCTAGATTTCTGAGTAATGTCCGCGGGAGATGCGGAATTGATGCTACTTTGATCGCTCGTTAAAATTAGCTTACTTTAAGTGCATGTTTCTTGCCTTTGTTCCTCGGGGAAAAAAAAATTCTGGCGGTTCAATTATGCTGTTGGTAGTACATGTGCTGCTTCGAAAAAAAAAATACACATGTGCTTAGGGTTGTTTGTGCATGTAGACAGTGGTGCACCTAGAAATTTTGTGGAGCCTGGGCGAATGTCGTAAAATGGATAACAAGTTCACACAAAATAATTAATTACTGACATAATCATTGACGAATCTAGAACGAAATCTATAGTTGTAGACATCTAACACATAGAAATGCATCAATTTTGAATGATTTTCACTCTTACATCCTATCAGAATAAGACAATTAGTACTAATCTTTGGTTTAACTCTTAGCAAGGAGCCCGGGCAGGTGCCCAGGGTCGCCGGGCCCTGGGTCCGCCCCTGCATGTAGACGTTTACCTTAATAAATTAAGGACAGGGGGAATGATTCTGCGCCCGAGGTCGGATCGCATCTTGTGAGCCAGTGTAGCATAATGTGAAGAGAGGATTTGTTTTGTCATCTTTTCTTCTGTAAATCACAGTCTCTAGCCTCCTGTTGGAAATGAATTTTCGTTTTCCACTTTGCTATGGCCCAGGGAAAATCTCTATGCTGATAAAACCGGCAATTTCCTCAAACAACAATAGTGAATTCGCCTCCTGATTATTTAAGTTACCAGTAGGTTTACATGCTGTTTAAGTAGATTTCACTAGTATATTGGGGAAAAGAATTCTAGTGCGTGGCTTTAGAAGAAAAGATATTGTTACTCTTGAATTTGTCTTACACTGTTGATCTTACTGAAAAAGCAACCAAAGCAACAAGTATAAATGTGCATCGACCTACTTGTATGTAGGAGAAAAAGAAATTCTACTGATAACCTGTATGCAATCCTTATTTTTTCTTTCCAGGACGAAATGGGCTTGGTTTTCTGGCGTTGGTTATTTCTCTTGTTAACATTGGTTTCATCAGCATGGAGTTTGAGTTCAGATGGCCTAGCTCTTCTTGCGCTGTCCAAAGACCTCACACTACCGAGTTCCATAAGATCGGATTGGAATGCTTCTGACGCAACTCCTTGTAAATGGAATGGAGTTCGTTGCAATAGAAGAGACCGTGTGATTTCTCTCAACCTATCATCATCAGGAATATCAGGTTCACTGGGGCCTCAAATTGGGCATTTAAAATACCTGCGTACCCTTGTTTTAACAAGCAACAATGTATCTGGTTCGATTCCTCCCGAGTTGGGGAACTGCAGTATGCTTGATTATCTGGATCTGACTGGCAATTTTCTTTCTGGTGAAATACCAGCATCACTTGGTAACCTCAAGGAACTGTCATATATCTCATTGGGCTCGAACTCTCTGAGTGGAACAATACCAGAGGAATTGTTCAAAAACCAGTTCCTGGTGGAAGTATACCTCCATTTCAATAAACTCAGTGGTCCAATACCCTCTACGATTGGTGAAATGACAAGCCTTGTGTTCTTGTGGTTGCATGGGAATATGTTATCTGGAGTTCTGCCTGGTTCAATTGGCAAGTGCACCAATTTGGAGGAGATATATCTTCTCGATAATCAATTGAGTGGTGCTCTTCCAAAAACATTGGGTGAGATCAAAGGCCTAAGGATCTTTGATGCTACAAACAATAACTTCACTGGCGAGATTCCTTTCAGTTTTCAAATCTGCAAACTGGAAATATTTATCTTGTCATACAACCAGATAAGTGGTGAAATCCCATCATGGCTCGGAAACTGCAGTAGCTTACAACAACTTGGTTTTGTTGAAAATAGTTTGTCAGGTCAAATTCCAGCTTTTGTTGGCTTATTGAAGAACCTCACGCATCTTTTACTTTCTCAAAACTCACTATCTGGGCCGATTCCTCCTGAGATTGGTAATTGCCAGTTTCTGAAGTGGCTACATTTGGATGCAAACCAGCTAGAAGGTACTGTTCCGAAACAGTTGGCAAATTTAAAGAACTTGCAGCTGCTCTATCTGTTTGAGAATCGGCTCATGGGAGAGTTCCCAGTGAATATTTGGAGTATCCAAAGTCTGGAAGGCGTCCTTATTTATAGAAACGGTTTATCGGGGGAACTTCCTTCAGGGTTGGCTGAGCTAAAATTCCTCCAGAACATCACTCTGTTTGATAATTTGTTCACTGGAGTTATACCACAAGAGTTGGGCGTTAATAGCCGTTTAGAACAGATAGACTTCACAAATAACAGTTTTGTTGGTGAAATCCCACGAAACATTTGTTCAGGGAAAGCACTGAGAGTTTTGGTCATGGGTTTTAATCAGCTCAATGGTAGCATCCCACCCAGTGTTGCTGACTGCCCGAGTTTGGAGCGAGTCATTTTCCAAAACAATAATCTTCATGGGCCAATCCCGCAATTCAGAAATTGTAAAAATCTAACCTACATAGACCTGAATCACAATTCATTGAGTGGTAACATTCCAGCAAGCTTTGGCAGGTGTACAGATATTACTGACATAAACTGGTCAGAGAACAAGCTATTTGGTGAAATACCATCTGAAGTTGGAAAATTAGTGAATCTAAGAAGACTTAACCTCTCACACAACAGTCTACATGGTCTGCTCCCTGTGCAGATTTCCAATTGCTCCAAACTGTATTCGCTTGATTTGAGCTTTAATTCCTTGAATGGTTCGGCACTCACTACACTGAGCAACCTAAAGTTTATGTCATATCTACGGTTGCAAGAGAATAAGTTCAGTGGAGGCTTGCCTGATTCTCTCTCACAATTGGATATGCTTATTGAGCTGCAAATGGGTGGCAACATTCTTGGGGGTACTATCCCTTCATCTATAGGAAGTTTACAAAAACTAAGTGTTGCCTTGAATCTCAGTAGCAATGGTTTAGTGGGTAATATTCCACCACAACTGAGTAATTTGGTGGAGCTTCAAAGTTTGGATTTGTCACTTAATAATCTCACCGGAGGTCTTGACACATTGGGTAGCCTACAGTTTTTACATGCCTTGAATATTTCCAACAACCGATTTACTGGACCTGTGCCGGAAAATCTTCTGAAGTTTCTGAATTCCACTCCAAGTTCCTTTAATGGAAATCCAGACCTCTGTATATCTTGCAGCAGTGATTCTTGCATGGGAGCCAATGTCTTGAAACCTTGTGGACGGTCAAGGAAAAGAGGAGTGCATGGCCGATTTAGGATTGCTCTCATAATTATTGGTTCATTGTTTGTGGGAGCTGTTGTGGTACTTATACTTAGTTGCATCCTCTTGAAGTCTCAAGATTCAAAGAAGAGAAGTGAGGAATCAGTCAGTACTATGTTTGAAGGCTCCTCATCTAAACTGAATGAGGTTATGGAGGCAACTGAGAATTTTGATGACAAATATATCATTGGTACAGGTGCTCATGGAACAGTTTACAAGGCAGTGTTGAGGACGGGAGAAGTGTATGCTATAAAGAAGCTTGCAATTTCTGCACATAGAAGTTCATACAAAAGCTTTGTGAGAGAACTGAAGACGCTTGGTAAAATTAGGCATAGAAACTTGGTGAAGCTAAAAGAATTTTGGTTGAGGGGTAATTATGGGTTCATACTGTATGATTTCATGGAAAAAGGCAGTCTTCATGATGTTCTGCATGTGGTTCGGCCAGCGCCAGGTCTAGACTGGTGTGTGCGTTATGACATAGTGCTCGGAACTGCCCATGGTTTAGCTTATCTTCATGATGACTGCTCCCCTGCAATCACTCACCGTGATATTAAGCCTAGTAATATATTGCTGGATAAGGACATGGTGCCGCATATCTCAGATTTTGGCATCGCAAAACTCATGGATCAGCCTTCTTCAGCTCAACAGACCACTGGAGTAGTTGGCACTATCGGATACATGGCTCCAGGTGTGTTTGGAACAAAGTATTATGGATATCGTTTTTCTTTTCCTCAGTAACATATGTGGTTGATGGTAGATTTAGGATTGTGAAATGTATAATGATTTTTCTTCATTTCCTGTAACCCAGTGCACATACGTAAATTTACATGCATTTCATGGTTTGTTTACAAGATTTATCTGTGAATTGCATTGCTAAGTATGGAACTTTGGTCTTCAGATTACCGACTAGACTTAATGGCTGACTTGGCTGTTCTCTGTCATGCAGAATTGGCGTTCTCTACCAGAAGCAGCATCCAGTCCGACGTGTACAGCTACGGCGTCGTGGTACTCGAGCTGATCACCAGAAAGATGGCAGTGGACCCATCGTTCCCGGACAACATGGACATCGTCAGATGGGTGTCCTCCACGCTGAACGGCACCGATCAAATCGAGGCGGTCTGCGACCCAGACCTCATGGAAGAAGTCTTTGGGACGGTGGAGATGGAGGAGGTGAGCAAGGTCCTGTCAGTGACTCTACGGTGCGCGGCCAAGGAGCCGAGCCAAAGGCCCTCCATGGCCGAGGTCGTGAAGGAGCTGACGGATGCGAGGCCGGTTCGTGGGGCAGAGACCTATTCGAAGTCTAAACAAGATAAACAGGGCTCCCAAAGCAGCTCGTACATACAGTAGGATTGTAGGAAGTCTGATTCAGCCAAGCTGTCCAGAGCTTCTGGCTTGTTGTAGTGACTTCTAGTTCTGGCTAATCTCTAGTGAAATGTTGTGTCTAATTTGAATGTAGTGAAATTGTAATATGATGAGTGCTGAGGCAGGAACAACTGAATCTTGACTGACAGGGATGTTGTATCCCAATTCTAGGTGTTTATACAATTGTATTGTGTACATGCGTTGGGCTGACGCAAGAACTGCGTACCTGTTCTTCTGAAATCTTCGTGCGGTTGTTTATCGATGACAACTGAATCTTCATGCCGGACTTTAGGACCTGTGCTCTTGACTGAACCTATCTGTTCTTGTGTCCTGCTAAACCTTCGCCCTGAATGCGAAACGAGTGGCTTTCCTCAACGGTGAGGTAGGATGATGGGAGGCGGCTGTGGCGCTGCGGTGGAATACGGCGATATTGCAGGACTTGAGAAGCCTCAGCTTGGTTCTGTTCAGGGCTCACCGGACGACGGGAATACGGGAACGGCGCCGCCGCGGCGGCTCAGCGCTGGTAGCTGGAGAAACGGCACGGGGCCTGGGCTGCGCTCGGTTGGGAACCAGGCGGCCTTCTGGTCAGGGACGGTAACGGCTAGCGGGCCGTCGGTGCTGGGAAGTTTCATAATGGGCCACGAGGCCTAGAGCCACTCTGTACTTTGGGCTGCGGCCACGACAATACGCCGTGAGCGTGTGGCCGAATACAAGGCCTATCATTGTTTGGGCCACGAGTGCGTCACTCCACAGTCTTCTGCCGCACATGGAGGGTGGCCCTGCACGCTCAATGGCGACCCCGATATGGATCAACGTACGCGCAGGCGCGGCTTGTTTCTTGAGCGTCCTTGAAGCTGATCAGGCCGTGGACGGCATGCATCAATGCCACGTCGGAGGCAAACGCTGCGGTGGAACAAGCACATTGCTCTCGAGATCTCAGGCGTTGAGCTCAACGTCTCCTGCACCTGACACTTGAGTGGATTGCAAAGGGAGTCGCCTGGTGACCGGGACGGCATAAGCATAACCCTGACACAGGCTGACACCGCACAAATCACGTCCATCGGATGGTTGGCAACTGGCATTGTCATGCTTCCTCCACTTGCCGCAACAGATGTACTACGCGTCCAAATTACTCGTCCCTGAGAATTGAACCAGCTTTTGCAGCAGGCGCGACGCTGGTAAAGCAGCATTCGCTGGGCCCTGCATGCTTTCACCGTTTTGTCCATCGGAGCGTCGCGTGATCAACGGAACGGAAACGTTCCAGCACCGATCCACGGAGTAGTACGTAGTAGTTGCGACCCAAGATGGCGTGCGGCGGTGCACGGCCCCGGTCGATCGGCCGCGCGTGGAGCCTCACGAGAGACCGGGGAGTTCCAAGACGCGCCCACTGGTCGCTGGCCGCACGCCAAATCGTTCCCCTGTTCAGCACGTATACCTTTGGAGTTCGGGGGAGGTATATGGCATGGGCAGCCGCGCGCGTGGGTTCGGCCTTTTCTCTGATCGTCCACGCCTCCAACTCGTGGCGGCAACAGCAAATCAAGGGTGCTTTCGCGGCGTGTACCGGCCGTTTGTGCCGGGACGGTCGCGTCACGCGCTGTGCGGCCGGGTTCGGGGCGAGAGCCGGGGCGGCACTCGTGGCGATGTGCTCACGTGTCCGCCCGCCTAGCCCCGACGAGTCCTCGGTACATGTGATGTGAGTACGTGGGCGTGCAGCTGGTCCGCTCGAGTGTTGGACGTTGGACCCCTTTGTTGTGCAGCCCGCGCTGCGTACACAAGCAACTCTTGTTGCTTGAGTTCGGTTCCGGAACTCCGTCGCTTCGCACCGTACGAACGCTATAGCTACGTGTCTCGACACAGCTTTCAAAGTCCGCGACTTCGGAGTCTCTCCTCAACCAAAACAAGATCTGTCGATCGGAATTGGAGAATCCAAAGATCAACTAACCTCGAGGGTGCTTATAATTCGCTGATTTGACTTGGGACACCGTTCCAATTATATAAGACATGCAAACGGAAGAACTAAATTTAAACCGAGGGAAGACTATCAAGGGACAAAAAGTTCAAGGGCCATTTGCATTCAGTAACGTTGGTTTTCAGTTTGAGCAGGCATGTCCACAAATATTATATATAACTGATCCATGGTTACTTACAATCAACAGAGGGTAGCATATTATGCCTAGGAAGTAGGAACTGATTGAACGGGTCGGCTCCTAGAAGGAGGAAGTCGTAGGATACTGACATTATTATAAATAGGGTATGTAGCGGCGGCAGACAAACTGCCGTAGTAGCGCGATCCAAAGTCGGCCGCCGCTACAGATACAATGGGCACCGCCCCAACTAAAACCGTTACTATAGGGCACCTAGTAGCGGTTGATATTGTCAACCGCCGCTACAAATAGCTCATATTTATAGCGGTATTTCCAGAAGAGATGCTCCATAACTGGGATATCCCTCCAGATAATTGGTGGCGACGACGGTAACCATGTTAAGAAGGAGGCGAGGTGGAGGAAGAGAAAACGAAGAGTTGAAGACATTTTAACGGGGAAGAAGAAGAAGACAACCTTCAGGAAAGAAGACAGACTATGTTAGTGGGGCAAAAGCAATGCAAAAACGAGCCCACAGCGCCACTAGCGAAGCCAGGTTCAAGCACCCTGGTGCACATGCACCAAGCTCCAAAACAATTTCCTCTTGTTAATAGCGCATATTTAGCTAAAAATTTATTGAAAAATATGCATTTCTAGAGGGTGGCACCAAGGTTTTTTATAATCTGGCTTTGCCACTGCACACCGCGCATAAGATAGATATAAACTACCACGCCAACGTTGTATAACGTTTCCACTCCTAAGGTCACATTTCACATGGCCAGGAGAATGGAAAGAAAAGGAGGGAGTGGACATGAAATGAAGGAATGGGTTAGTAAAAAAAGTTGTGGACTCGGTTCATGAACCCGTAGGCCATGACTATAGGGCTCTGTCTATTGTCCATAATGGACCAGGTTGAAGGGGGGGGCTATCAGCCTCCAACCTATGTCAATACGCGGACGTGATCCCCCCCCCCCCTCCCCTCTCCTTCTTCCTAGAGCCAAACCCCTCTCTTCTTTGTCGTCGACAGCTGCCACCCCCACTCCAGCGTCCCACCACCTCACGCAGCTCCAACGTCGTACCCGGTGTCGTCATCGCCCTCTGCCCGACCCTAACCTCCGCCCGCCACCACCACCGGCGGCCGACGGCACACCGTCGCCTCGTCGCGCCTCCCGCACCCACCGCCGCCGCCCGCCATGCCACCACCATCGTCGCGTCGCCGCCAGCTAACTCGTCGGTGATGTGACGCCCCCGCCGCCAATCCCGGCCCACCGCCCTCCTGCCGCCCGCGGCTCTGGCGGCGCCGCCGCCGCCGCCTCGCCGCACCGCTGGGCCACGGCCACCGTCAGGTCGCGGCCGCCGCCCCCGACCGGTCGGCCCTCCTCCATGTCCGAGGAGCGCAGAGGCCTCCCCCAGCAACCCGGACCCCCTAAGGGATCCTCCGGATCGCCGACGAGGAGGAAGAGTGAGGGAGGAGAAGAAAGAAGAAGGGCCAAAAGGGGGGTGGGCGGAGGGCGATTTCATCTCACCCTAGATGGAGGGGAAGATTGGCGGGTTGAAGGGGTATCGTCTTCCTTTTTTTTTTGACGGATGAAGGGGTATCGTCTTCCTAACATTCATTGGAACTCACGATCACGCCGACGGCGGCGCTTCACGCTGCTCGCCGAAGGTGTCCAACAGTTGTGTTTTCGATCATGAAAAAAATCTAAAACATATAAGTGATGGGAAATCAGCCCACATCCGTTTGTGGAACTTCTGGGCACCGGAAAGGACGTAGCATGCCGGCGACGCAGCACACGTTCCGTTGAGGTGGCACGAACCAAAGCATGACAGAGAGGGAGAGAAAAGTTTGAGGAGATCCTCCTTACGGGGAGGCTTGCACGTGGACTACACTTGTACACACTCTAAATCACGGAGCGACATTCATAATCACATACAAATTAAAAAATTCAGGGATGATACAACACAAGGGCGACACCAAACATCGTGGTCCGAGACGACCGTATCTAATTTATTGAGAACAAAAAATGGTGATATCGAGATTTAGATGAGAGATATCATGAAAGAAAATAGAATCTATTGTTATTCGTTGGCTGTTTCTTTGTATTTTAAAAAACAAATCTTACTATGTCAATTAGAACAAAAATATCCTTGTTTCAGTTTTTCTAGAAACAAAGATATATAGCAAGTCACACTAATAACTTGAAGAGATTATTATCTATTAATTCTACACATCAAAGGTGCCAGCAAGAGAGTTTCCCCAGAAAAGAATTTCAGTGGCAACCTTTTATTTTGCTAAAAGTTTATGAACTTTGAGTGTGTTCGTTTCCACCCCTCACTGATTTTTAGACATATCTCATCGAATATTATAGTACTAATTAGAAGTATTAAATATAGATTACTAACAAAACTCAGTCCATAACCCTCCCTCTGAATAACGAGATAAATCTATTAAGACTAATTAGATCATGATTAGATAATGTGATACTGCAGTAAACATCTCTTGATGATGACTTAATTAGGCTTAATGAATTTATCACGTTGATGCACATTCAACTCTATAATTAGTTTTATATTTAATATATATTTAATAATCATATATAGCATTTTAATGATTGATGTGATCCCACTAAAATTTAGACCCCAAGAAATGAACACACTCGAAAAAAAAGATAGCAGGTCACACTAATAACTCAAAGATATTATTGTCTATTAGTACTACACATCAAAGGTACTGACAAGGGAGTTTCCCTAGAAAAGGACATTAGTGACAACCTTTTATTTTGCTAAAAGTTTGTATTTATTCTATTGAATAAATTATAAACTCATATGATGATATCGTCTCACATACACACACTATCTTTGTAATACTTATCAAAGACTAATTGCTAGATCATGAGATTGACAAATACACTAAGGTGTGCGAGGCTCTAAATATTCTAGTAATATATTAACACATGTGCAGTTGACACTAGTATCTAATCGGAGAACTCCACAAGATCCTACTAGCACAAGCTCATTCCATAAATATTTATAACTTTTGGACATATATTATTATTAAATTTGTAGCTATCCTTGTGAATATATGTCGCTAAGAAGGGGTAACATGTGATAGTTTAAGAAAAAATATTTTATATATTTAAATAAAGGGTGACATCAATTTGGAACAGGGTCGCTCTTGTTCTCTTGTGGCACATAATGCACATTGCATCACACCCACAATATTGTCCACTAGATCTACTCATTCTATAAATTGACTAGACTTCTCAGTAGCTATGAGTACAATAATTAACTAGAGGTAATCCTCCATCCAAATATTAGTCGTATGCATAACATGTTGAGGCTTGGGAGGTAGCCGGAATGGTTATGTTAACACTTTCTACCAAGTGTAATTTCTTCATTTATCTGTTATATTTTTTAGGATTAAGTAGCTTTCATTAAGGAGATCTGATCAGCTTCATAGATCCCGAGATGGATGTTGAGATGTAAAGATTTAGTGACATCTATCTGATACATGTGCTCGAGACAATATTTACTATTTATGCATTAATAAATTGAAATCTGCTTGCCGGTTCTTATTTTTAGATAATGAAAATGTCTTGCGAGCTAGTTGGTAGTTCTTATTATCCACTATCACTACTTTGAAGATGAAGCTGATCACGGCGGTTCACCGACTAAACAAGTGGCGTGACTCGCGTGAGTACTGGCCAAGGACTCCACGGCCGTGCATGCCGCGTGGGGTCACTTGCCTCGAGCTCAAACGTCACCGGCAGCTAGAGACTGGAGTGGAGTGCAACGGGAGTAGCCCGGGTGATCGTGACGGGAGTAGACCCTGTCGTGCATGGTATCTGCGATCGTTCTCATAGTCCCTCGCTCATCATTGGGTAGGCCTGATATGTATGCGTTGTGCGTGTCGTTGTTGCTTTATCCGAAGGCAGCACAGATATTACAGTCTTTAGTGCGTACTAGAGCTACCTTGCCAAATGCCAAATCTGGTGCGTGGCACAGCTTACTGAATGGACCAGTTTGGATACCACACAAAGCCGTATAAGTGGGGTCACAAACACAATGGCGTCGCAAAAAGTAGACAGTAAAACTACTCCCTCTATCCCATAAATGTAAGTATTTGTTAACTTTCAAACATCATGTTTAATTACTCGTCTTATTTTATAAAAAAAATAAAAATAAAAATTATTTATTTTATTATAAAATATTTTATCATTAGATATATTTTATATATGACTTATACGTTTTTATATTTTTAAAAAATTTTATATAAAATAAACAATTAAACATGATATTTGAAAGTTAACAAATCCCTTACATTTGAGAGAGGGAGTAGCTACTTACCACAATACTTACGTACCATAAACAACAGGTTTTCACCACCAGAAAAAGACAAAGAAACAAGCAACTTGGTCGGGTTAAATTGTTTGTCCCTATTCCCGGAATTGAAGAAGCACAGCTTTTTTTTCAATGTCAACAACAGCTTTTGCACCAGGCGCGACGTCGGTAAAAGCATTCGCTGGGCCCTCTGGTGGTCTGCAGGGAAACTCCACTCAAAAACCCAACCAACAACCGTGCACCGTGCAGTGAACGTGATTTCGCTCGCGGTCGGAGATGAACCTCACTTCGTGCAGCTCACTCCTGGGTCCTACTAGCACGTAGCCAGCGGCAGGAAGAAAAGGTGAGGATGAAAGGAAACGGGCAAACGGCGCGAGCCTCGCAGTCGCAGCAGTAATCTTTCTTCTTCCGGCACCGCTCATCACTAGTCCTGGTCAAATGGGCCGCCCGGCACGACATGGTTCAGATCCGAAAAAGCTCGGCATGGCACATATCGGGCTGGCACGGTACGTGATATATAATGGACCATGCCAGGCCGGCCTTCGTGCCTGGCCATTGGCCCATGGCACGGCACGTCAAGGCTTAGCCGTGCCGGGCTGGCACGATAAGTACGATGGGCCGTTGGCACGTTTTGACCCGACGGACTCAAAAAGCCCAAAAATTTAAAACCCCCTCAAATAGTCAGTTTTAAGTAGAAGTTTAAAAAATGAGCAAAGAAAAATATAATAAAATATTAAAAATTTGGGTAAATAATAATCAGATTATATTATAACCTGTTACAAATAGATGTTTAGCTGGCTGCCTCGTTAAAAACCCTTTGGCCTAAGGGAAAAGAGTACAACCAACGTAAATAGTCATAAGTCTGAAAATATTACATTATTCATACTTAGTTACTAACTACTACCTAGTAACTAATCAATAACAATCTGAGGACCATCCAATCCAGCACCATCACCAGCTGCAGCAGGGACATCACCATCCAGAAATAGATCAACATACTATTGTTCAAGTTCCTTGTGGTGCTTCTCAACAGTGTGCTGCTCTCGATCCTCTTCAAGCTGCCAATCTTTCAAGCAAGTCAAGATCTCCACCATGTCACTTGTCAAACTCCGTCTTCTTTCCTCAAGCATCCTACCACAAAGTGAGAAAATAGACTCTGAACTAATAGTTGAAACAGGAACAGTCAATACATCTTTAGCCAGGAGAGACAAAATAGGATATGTGTGTTTATGCTCTAGCCACCAATTAAGAACATCAAAATCATCAGAAAAGACAGAAATTAGATCACTATCAAGATACATAATCAACTCAGAAACTTGAGAAAAATAGCAAGGGGTCTGCAATGGAGTAGCAGCATTACCAGAGTCATCTTTAGTAGCATATATCTTACCCCAAGTGGTTTTCTTCCTGCCAAAACTTACCGGGGGAGCTGACCTTTGTAGTCTAACAGCACTAAACTTAGACTCATAAGTAGCAAAGATGTTAGACAATTCAGATCTAACAGTAATAAAATAAGCAGAATAATCATGATGTAGATGGTCAGAAAGAAGCTTTAAAGCATTACCAAGGTCCTTCATCTTACCTCTAGGATCCAATATAAAAGTTAATGCATATAGGATAGGAATGTCTTGCCAATACTTGAGATATTTAGATTTCATAGGAACAACAACATGTCTCAAATATCTATCATTCTCAAACTGGCAGAGGTGATCAGCTATGTCAATGAGCTGATGTATAATCAGATTAAAGGTTGGATAATAAACACCAGATAATATATTAGTAGATTCATAAAACTGTTCAAGAAAATCTCAAAGTTTCTCAGCAACATACCAATCATCAGGTGTTAGCAATGACCTGCCATGCACCTGCTGATATTGACTGTTGATAAAAGAAGAGAATGTGCCACGATGGGGAAGCAGATGCTTGAGCATTAGAAAAGTAGAATTCCATCTCACATCCATGTCCAAACAAAACTTTCGAGGACGATTACCCAAGGCAATGTAATATGATTTGTATGATGCAATGCGTTGGTTAGAGGAGTTCAAAAAAGAGATTGCAGTTCTAAAATTTTCAACAATAGGCTTCAAACGTTTCAAACCAGATTTAACAATAAGATTGTTGACATGACAAGCACATCTCTCATGCATAAAAAGGGTGCCAACATAACCAGAGAACTTAGGTGTTAAGATAGTCATAGCATTGGCATTAGCAGAAGCATTGTCAAGTGTAACAGAAAAAACTTTGTCAGTCAAAGCATACTCATCAATCACTAACTCAATACGTTCTGCAATGTTTGGACCAGAATGAGATACATCTATCAGCCTCATACCAAGCACTTTTTTCTCAAGCACCCATTCAGCATTAACAAAGTGAGCAACAACAGATATGTAATCCTCCTTAGCTTTATCAGACCATATATCAGAAGTCAAAGCAACAGAAGATATACTAGTATGCAAGCATTCAAGCAAATTATCACGACACTCATTGAAATACTTGACAAAGTCTCTAGAAGTAGTTTGCCAAGAAACATGAGTAAATTTAGGATTATGTGCACGCTAAATGTAACGCTCAAAAGCATCAGATTCACCAAAACCTAGAGGCAAGTCTAAAGCAACAATCAAACGACACAGTTCAAAACGAGCAAGTTTAGAATCATAATCCCATGCACGAACAGAACCATCAGGATTGAAAGCAAGCATTGTTTGGGTTCTAGCATTACGTTCACACTTAGCTAAACAAGTAGCTTGATGACGAAGCAAGTGACCGGTACCTTTACTAGACATGGCACTCAATTGAGATTTGCAATGGCGACAAATAGCAGCGTAGGTGACAGAGACACCATTTACCTCTTTCGTGACTGGATCGAAGTCATCCCAAGCCTTGGATGTCCTCCTCCAGCCACGCTTCACACCTCGGGTACTCGTGCTCGCAGAATTGGCAGCAGGCGTCGATGGAGTGGCCGCGGAAGCAGGCGTGGATGGATCCGCGGTAGAAGCAGGCGTGGATGCAGAAGGCGTAGAAGATGGAGACGCCGTCGTAGCAGCAGCGGCCGGAGTCGTCCTTCTTGGAGGAGGCATGCCGAATCGGATCGTCGTTGAGTTCGGCCTTGGAGGGATCGCCGCACCTTGCGATGGGGTCCTCGGGCAGGTCCACCCACCAGCACCCGGCGACAAAAGGCCGGTACTTGGCGGCGCACCCCTCGGCAACGCCGTCCCCCTCTCAGACGAGTCCGCCCCGAACAGGAGGTTCCTCGCCTTGAGCAAGGCCTCCTCCGTTGGGTCGAGGCCGGACATCGAGCCGGCGACCAGCCGCTGCACAACAGCGTTGACTCAGAGCACCCAAGGTCGAGCCCGCGGCGGATCCGGCCGAGAGGGAGCACGACTGCACGAGTGTGACCGCGAGAGAGACGGAGGAGGACAAGAAGAAGGCCTGTGACACAGGGATGCGGCGGATCTGCCTAGTTATTGCCGGCGACGAGTAAATCTGAGACGGCACGAGAGGAGAGGAGAGGGTTGCGGCGCGAGAGGAGAGGAGAGCGGTGTGAATGAGCGAATTAGGGTTCGGTGCCTCCTTTTATACACCAGGCCGGCTTCATAGTGGGCCGTGTCGGGCCTCCGCCGTGCCTGATCGAGCTGCTTCTAATCGGGCCATGCCCGTGCCGCCCACCGGACCGAGGCCTCGACCTTAGCACGGCACGAAGACACGTACCGGGCCAGCCCGAACATGAAATGTAACGTGCCGTGCTAGACTTGGGCCGGGCCAAAATTTTTGGGCCTCGGGCTGGCACGGTTAGCACGGCCCAGTTGGCCAGGATTACTCATCAGCGTCACCCGGGTGGCACCGATAATACCGCACCAGGGACAGGGAGCCAGAGAGGCGGCTAGTAGGGCCGGGACCCAACCCAACACCTCCGTGCGGCCGAAAAGGAAATTAAACGCGGCGGCATCGGTCGCCGCTCCAGGGTGACTGCACGCGCATGAGAAAGGAGGATCATGTCGGGCTCAGACGATCCGTCATCTTTTCTGTCGCCTTGGGCTTTTAGCCATGACGACTGCGGTTGGCCTGCTTCACATTTTATCACGCGGTCATCAGCGGAAACGTTCCAGGATGTGACTGTTCGTTCGTTGCGAACGGCGGTGCACGGGCCAACATGGCTTGCCGCGTGCGGCTGTGCACGGCCCCCGTCGAGCAACCCTCGCCTCGCGTGAAGCCTGACGCACCTCTTGGGCCAAGCTTCCGTTTCGATTCTCCCCTTCCGTCGCCTGCAGCTGCAGCCCAGTTACGTACCCCAGCTTGCTACTGTTTCTTCATCTTTTCGCCCAAGAAAGAAATAACGGATCTATCCACGAGAGGTTCGAAACGAGGTTAGACTACTAAATAATTAAGCAAAAACTAATGTGACACTAAAAGGAATATCGAAACACTCCTAATTAACTATGACATGGGGGATCAGTTTAGAATTTTAAAATAAGTTTAGGGGCCGTTTTCTATGAGATGCATATCATATCAACTGCTAAACATGTTCATATAATCATATCAAGTGTTGTTATTTTTTTTTTGTGAGGATGCATCACGTGTTGTTAGCGTGGCTGCATTGCATCCTGTTTATAGGTTTCAGATTGCTAAGGCACCCACGATGCGATGGTAAATCCACCGGCTGGGAAGAGTGCCCGCCTAGGTTCAATCCCTTTCCTGTTTGGTGGGTTCCTTCTTATAAACAATGTTTAGTGGGATGTCTCTTTCACTAAATTGATTTTTTTTATTTCAGATTTGTTTTTCCTTATCCTTGTAGCGAATTGCGTAGAACAACAGAAGCAAACATTATGTTATGGGAGTCGTAGGCACAACAGAATTCTCTCCCTTTTGTGTTCCTCTGGTCATCAGACTTCAAGGCACACTTTAAATAAACACATTCAGTCATAATGTGAAGATAAATTATGGTGTTAACTAAATCTTAGTTCAAAAACTACAGTTGACGGCATGACGGATAAACGGGGAAACAGAAATGCTGAACGAAATGGCAGGACCAAGTGACCAACTGATGCCCACATCTGTTTTTTTTCTGCAAAGTGCAAATGAGCGCGATCCACAACTGTGATAATGAATTACTCTCTCCATCCTAAAATATAATTTATTTGTTTTTCTATTTATTAAAAGAAATATGAGTAAGACAGAGAATCAAACATGTTTTCTGAAGTCAATAAATATTTATATAGAGGAAGGATGGAGTAGTATTCAAATGAACGTCATCCAGTTCATTTGCATGCCTCAAAACCTTGACCATTTCAAGTATTCAAAATCATGGTCATTTGAAGTCATGCATCGAGTTCAAAACCACGACTGTGCCAATGAACTTTTCAAATGAACGTGGATCCGAGGATCTGCGCCCACATCTGCTTTGAATAGTGTAAAGTGCAAATGAACTCGATCATTTGAATACTTGAAAACCATCCATGGCCATTTGAATTGAACTATGGCATGTACATGAGTACATCGACGATCGGCCGCTGCTGGGTTCACGAGACAGTGACATTTGAAGTCTGCGTGCCAAACTTGACCAACTACCTGCGCGGACAGGACGGCCGCACCCAATCAACCCACAGCGCCGCAGCCCGATCCGCGCCGGAGTCAAAACCATATCCTGTTGCTGTCGCTGCTCGACACAAACACAGTTCGGCGACCCGGCGGCGCTCGCTGACCCCGTCCCGTACGCCGGTCACGTGATGAATCGTAGCTCAGCTTTCGAGCGGCGGTTGCCGCCTGGCTGGCTTCGGGACACAGCCGAGGAGGGGGGCCACGCGTGTGGGTTTGGCCTTTTCGCTGATCGCCCATGCGGCCATGCCTCGAACTCGGAGTGGCAAAAGCAGGGGCGCTTTTGCGGCGCGCTCCAAGGTCCCGGCCCTCCAGCCAGCAGCCACCTGCACGATAATCGGCCGGGGATCATTCACGTGTCTACCCGCCTGGGCCCGACTTCGTGTCATCGGTGCGAATTCTTCTCCACTGCTGATCCTGAATCGTGGCGCTGTAGGTGTGTGGCGTACAGGGGTCCGCCCGAGCAGGAGCCCTTTGTTTTTTTTTTTTATACTCGGAGCCCTTTGTTACGTGAACGTGACTCGTGACGTTGCAACAACATCAGGCCGGCGGTTTCGGCTCCAGAATTGCGTTGCTCCGTACGCCATACCGTAACCAACGCTACGTGTCTGGACACACGTTTGTATGTACTCCGAAATCCAAATGATATTTTGACCGCTGAATTCCGGAATATTTTTTCTAGAGAAAAAAAATCAGCTAATTTTGTCGGTCAATTTTCTTTCCTAGTGCGTAAGTTAAAAATATGGGACCTGCTAATTTTCAACTGCCTGAAAGTTTGGGGAGCCATTAGATCTAGATCCAATAATTTATAATTATTATACAAATAATCCTATAAAAGAAAAATTAAAACACAAAGTAACAAACCATTGACTGAAAGCTTTCAACTGATTGAAAGCTAGAAAATATGTCAAAATATAGTTAAAAGGGATTAAAAAAAGGGAGGGATAATAACGACGATCTTAAAAACGAGAAAGTATATATAATTAAAAATAAGATGCATTAATAGTTATCGAATAGTATCCTTGTTTGAATCTGGATATGAAAAATACTAGTGGGATAGAATATGAAATCAATTGTATCTATCCGAAATCTGAGAGTTATGTAATTTGATTAAATTTAAATTATTATGACATTGAAAATATAGTATAAAAACTAGAAAATATCCGTACGTTGCTATGCGCTTTTACCAAAAGGAAATAAAAAATATATAACATAACAGGCAAGTGTTGAGCCTACTAATATTTATATTTTATATTTTAGTACCAATTTTTTTCATTGAATTGCTTTGATTTATTTGACTTTATTGAATGTTTTGCTTTAAAAATAAACTAAACAAATTTTAATCCTCTCTAGCATGCAAATTTATAACCATCAAATCATTGTGTCATGGTAATGGAAGTCAGATTTCGTTTGTCTATGAGCAAGTTCTGTGTAATAGCCTTACGCGGAATGCTGAATTCTCTTGAGGGTGCTTTGATGGTCGGCGGTTGCAGATTAAGGAAGTGAATATGATTGGATCTTGCTGAATTTTCCGTCCGCCTCATGGTGGTTAGCCACAATATGCACTCATGGTAGCTCTCTCTGGTATATTGTGCCTAACCTCATGGTGGTTAGCCACAATATACCTATTATTTTAAATTTTGATAAATAAGACCAATATTTTAGGTACAAGTCAATTTTACTACAGTTGCAGCTCGTTTATACAGCAAGTACAATGATCATGACACGGTAATTTTATAGAGACCAGGATGTAACTTGCTAAGTTCTAGATCTTAATTTGGATTTTTTTTAAACAATGAACGTTGCGAGTCAGACGTCTGTTACCGGCCCGAGAAACACCCTCATGTCTTTCCATTCCCAGATCACCGTCGCATAAGAGAACCCGGTCACCGTCGGTAGGCTCATAGCATGCAAGAATGGCTTGATTGGTTACCGGCTTTATTCCAGCCAGGCCTAAACGATCAGCTGATTGGTTGCATGGATATGAGACCAACATCAGGCTTTTTTCACCGTAACTGGATGCCCACAGCGCCCACTTGAGCCAGGCTCCGAAAAAACAGGATTCGTTCTCGTTTCCTGGGAGCCACACTGACTTGCTGCTTTTGCACCACAGGGGACAGGCCTGGAGTCTTCCGGTTCTCTCTATTAATTCTCTGGTTTAGTTAGACAAGCCACACTTCTCTGCAAGAGTCAAGAAGTGTTTTTACTTTCAGACTACCTGTAAGAGTAGAGCACGCCTGTTTAGTTGATCCTGACATGTATGATATATAGGCTGACCTGAAATGCCAAAATTATCTCTCGACATCACCTTCTTTCCTCGATTGGGCTAATGATTTTTCATCCGTATGAAAATTAGCACGCCTGTTTAGGGAACATTTAACAACTGTATCTCCTGATGCAAAATTGATCTAATAGAAATATTGTGCCATCGTATGAAGAAAAAGTAGTGTGTCCTAAAAATTACATCTACACTTTAATTGGGCTAATGATTTTTCATCCGTTCTTCATTCACTTAGAAAAATAGGAGAAATAAAATATTTTTATTCCAGTTTCATATCTGTGGTGCCATATGAGAGTTTAGTAAACATAGCTTGATCTCAGTATATTATCAAATTAACAGAATTTCATATGAATATCCATCACCTAGCAAGGACTAAGCTTTGAGATACTGATCCCTCTTCCTGTCCTATTATGATTTTATTACATAATAATATCAAATCCTCACTATTGCCCATGGGTCGGCGCATAGAGACAGCGTACCGCCGGACTGAGAGGTCGAATCCTCACTATTGCCCATGGGTGTCCTTGTCTGGCCCGTCCTTGCCTCGCTCCTCTCTGCGACTCCACTGTCATGTTGTTCCTCCGAGCCGTGGCCCCTCAACATTACAAAGCTACTGCTCCACGGCCGTTTCTACCACTGCTGCTTGGGCTCGCGAGGGAGCAGGCACTACTGCTCGTGGCTCACTACCGGAAACACATGTTTTGCTCAGTGCCTCAAATACTCGATAAAGATGGTAAAACACTTGACAAAGACTTTGCCAACAGTGTTGACTTTGCCAAGTGCAACACTCGATAAACAGGACTCAGTAAAAAAAGTGCCGGTAAATAGCTCTTTACCGAGTGTTTTTGTCATCTTGATTGACACTCGGGAAAGTATTCCACCTTTGCCGAGTGCTAGAATAAAGACACTCGACAAAGATGAAACACTTTGCCGAGTGCTAGATTCAAGACAGTCGGTAAAGATAAAATAATTGCACTCGGCAAAGTTTATTTCATAGGGAAAAAAAATAAAGGTGCTGTTGCAAAAAAAAATAAACAGTTTTCAAGAGATTCCATATTTACTAAATCAATGGTTTCTTTCACCAAAACTGAAAACAATAGAAGTATTTTGTCTAGAAATAAGCTAGCATGATATGTCTGCTTCTAGATTGACCATTAGAATTGAGAAGTACAGGCACAACCATGACTGGACTAACTAACATGAATATCAAATCTCCCATATATTTGTTCGATCACTCAAATCACTTGTAGTTTAAATTTGATTTGTCATAAAAATACATATAATAAAATAAAATAAGTAAAAAAATGTAAATAGATTATAAAATTTACCAAATTTTCATATTACTTAAAATATATTGTCTGTGTGCTGAAGAAAAAAAATTAGCTATCAAAAATAATAAATAAAGAAAATTATTTTGCCGAGTGTCTATATAAAACACTCGGCAAAATGGGCACTTTGCCGAGTGTTTGAATTTAGCACTCGACATAGTGGGCACTTTACTGAGTGCCCTCCAATGACACTCGGCAAAAGTGATGTTTGTCAAGTGCCCCCAAATAGACACTCAGTGAACAGTATTTTTGCCTAGTGTCATACTTTTGTTGAGTGTTTTCTAGTTGGTACACGGCAAAGAGCCCTATTTGCCAAGTGTCTGATATAAAACACTCGGCAAAAGATGTGACACTCGATAAAAATAGGTTTTCCCGTAGTGGCTAGCGATCAAAGAAGTAGCCTCTGGTTGATCATCTCTGTTGCAAGTGGCCATCAACAGGGAGCTCATCAGCGAGCTAGTAGAGGCGGCAAACTGGGACGTACAACGGTGTAAGGATTATAATCATTGAGGTCATTCTAAAGGTATTAATATTTTAATGATAAATAACAAACATGAAATATAACAAATATCTACACAAGTATTATGTGTGTAGGAAACTTCTTCTACTTAATGGTGAGCATTGACGATTGCCTTGACGGTTAATGATAATGACCACAAGCATGGAAGCTTGGTGATTTTGATGGAGTCTAAGGATTGATGGAGATGGATCAAGGCTGCTAATGGCAAGCTATGGAGCAGCTGTTTGGAACACTTATCTTTTCTTATATTCCTCGAGGCTAAGACTGTTTTGATGGTGTGGTGCACCTTTCATCATCAGACGTCACTCCCGGCAAGCGATGTGGGTCTCCTCCTAGTCGTCGTCGCACCACCTGTCCACCATCTTCTTCCAGCACTCGGGGCACATTAATACGGACAAGCCTACACATTATCAAGAATAAGACATATAAGAAGCACCAAATGAACATACTTGTACTTAATCTCAAAGAAAATCATAATTAATATTCTTAGGTTACCGCTAAGGGGACACTCGGGAAACCCTTGACACCCATCAATCAATGATGTCTGTCAACTCACGTGAGGGCCATGTGACCCCTTTTACTGATTGTCCGGAGATGAACACTCAATAATATCACTATTTGTCAAGTGTTTACCCTGTGGCACTTGGTAAAAAACTAAGGTTGCCAAGTGCACCTACTTTACCAAGTGTCTTTCAGTGGGCACTCAGCGAACAACCTCTTTGTCGAGTGCTCAATATATTGCACTTGACAAAGGGTAGGACACTCGGCAACCACCCATTTTCCCGTAGTAACATTACTATAACATTACGTCGTAGTTTAACAAAATCATGATTAGTGATAAGAAACAAAAGAATTGGCATGCACGTATGGTTAAAACAAAGGAAAAAATAATGCTCATAGAAACATTAACGTATCGTTTGGCTCAGTACAGATCCTATTTGTATATTTCAAAGCCTACATATAAGGGATAAGTTACTAAAGTGAAATATATTCAATACAACACCCGTGCTAAAGTTCAGGATGAGAAGAGAAAATCAGTGACACTAATTACACCCGGAAGGTAGTAACCTTCCTTGCATCTGAAATATATGATGCCTTGACCCTTTACGATCAAACACTGAAAAAAGGCTAACCTAGCAGCCACGAAACTGTCCAGAGAACATACATATCCATTCAATCAAATATCAAGAGCTAATATTTAGAGCACCTATTAATTCTAGCTCATTGTAAAGGTCGTAAAGGTGAATGACCTCATTGTAACTGTCCAGGGAAGCCGCTGCCACAGCCATTGATTTGCATCCGACCGGACGGATCGCGGTACCAGGGGCATGGAGTCCGTGTGCAGCGCTGCGGCCCATGGCAGTATGGCACTGCTGTGACTCGTCAGGAAAGCGGCTTGCATCTCCGCTGCAGACGGGTTCGATCCGATGCATTGGGTTTTCCTTCGCGTGGCGGGAGCGCTAGGCCGGACATTCGGTTGCACAAGAACATGCTAATGTAATGTTAAGCGAATATTTTGCATCCGACCGGACGGATCGCGTGCCAGATGCCTCAGTTCTCCAGTTTTAGTAGCTCCTCTGTTGCAACTAGTCTCTGATTGTTTCAACAAAATATTTAGTACAATGTTTTCAACTTCAACAAAGTTTCTGACTGTTTCTCACTAAGCTCTGACAGAATGAACAAGCATGTCACGTTTTTTAGTCAAGCATGTCAATGTTCACACTATTTGCAGCATCAAATAGTTGGGAGATGCAGACATTGCTGTCGTCAATCATCCCTCTTTCAACACAGAACCAACATCACTGTATATAAAAAAGATGACAACACTAGTCACGTAGATATACACCTCTTTGGTATCGAGTCGACAGATATCAGAAAAGGAGATAAATGCGCAGTAAAAGAAGAAAGCATAACAGGCACAACCATCTTTTCTCAGGGAGCATTACTAGATCAGTTACAAGCCTCAGGCAGCCAGTTCAGTGAGATAAAGTGAACACACATCCCATTTGTTAAGTAGTTCAATATCACTATATTACAGTGACACACTTCTTATGTTTGATTGTTGGAACATTCCTTCCATCGCACTTAACTGTCTTCTCAGCTTGCTTATGTCAAACAGCACCTGGAGGAAGAAGATAACTATGTCATATCACTGGATGTTGTTTTCGGAATTCAATTATTTATGCTCATGCAAACCTTATCAGAGAAATTTTTGAACTGTTGTCTTAGTGTTGTGTTCATTGTATTAATACAGGGTCATTGCTATGTAAGATTGGAATATTGCAAATGTGATTCAATGAAAATACTACATATAGTTGTAGTAGTAACTGGAAGCCACAAATAGTAATAGTAAATAAAACCATTCATTCCAAAAGTATTTCATTTAATTTATTGTGTGTGCAAAGGAACATCGAGTACATACTTTATCATGAAATACATATTGAACCAGTTAGCAACTACAATGAAGATTAAAACTTGCAGAAAGGTACACATTATAAGATTTCTTGCAAGCCTACATGATGGATACAACTGTTCCACTCCTGTTCTTCATGCAAACAAATTTTTTTCTGAATAATCTAGCCCACTCTGATGCACCAAATGTCCTATCGTGACCACAATCTGCAGCATTCTATATCAACAAAACAAATTCTACATATTAACGTAATCTCGGAAGATCACCAGCAAGGTTTCTATCCAGATTTTTGACATACGAGACATCCCAGATTCAGAGCCAAATGGTATAACAGTTGTGTGGTCTCAATTTTTAAAACGAATACAATTTTTCTTGTGCACAACAGATTAGATCAGTTCTCAAAGGATGGAAGCAGGCTGAAAGACATCCTACAGCCTCAAATGAGTCTAATCTGAACATCTTGTTGCTACCGTTTACTATATAACACTGAAACAAGTACCTACAAGATCATGTGAGGGAGACCTCTGGAGCCAAACCGGATAAGTTACTAAAGTGAAAATGTATTCAATACAAAACCAGTGCTCAAGTTCAGGATGAGAAGAGAAAACCAGTGACACTAATTAACACCGGGAAGGTAGTAACCTTCCTTGCATCTGAAATATATGCCTTAACCCGTTACGATCAAACACTGAAAAAAGGCTAACCTAGCAGCCACTGAACTGTCAGGGAACATACACAATCAAATGTCGAGAGCTTATGTTTATGCCTCCAGCGGTGTCAAAACATAAAACACATGCCTACAGCCTCAAATGAGTCTAATCTGAACATATTGTTGCCATTATGTAGAAGTACACCAACACTGGAACAGGTACCTGAAACATCAAGTGAGGGCAACCTGGAGCCCAACTGGTAACATCAGAAGAGGCGGCCCGGCTGCTGGCGGTGGCGGCGCGACGTAGAGGACGAAGTATAGCGGCCCATCAGCAGCCTGTAACACATCAGCTTCGGCTTCGCGACCAATCATCATTGCGGCAATGCCAACAATCACGACGAGGCATCCGCCCACCACGCACCACATCCACCGCTCTCCAGGCAGGTTGGATAGCGCGCGAGTCAAGCGTAGGCTGAACGGAACAGAAAGAAAATCGCCATCGAGAGCTCTGACATCCCACACCTGCAGACCTCGCGCCTCGCGGCGACGATCTCCCAGCATAATGTCCATTCGTTTCTTCGCGTTGATGAGGTCCGAGGGGCTCGGCGGGGACATCTGCCCCGCAACCTTCTTGAATACTGTACCAGCAACCTCGCCGACCATGTCAGCCTTCTTCGCGATCAACTCAGCAAACCTGTTACATCAAACAGAATGGGACTAGTAAGGAATTGCAAGTAATCAATTAATGCAACAACCGCTCTCTAGTTCATCTCTCTGCGCCGAATTCTGCCTGCGATGCGCTCCATGCAGCTAGACATGGCTGAGCATGTAACCCCATTCTTCCTCCAGAGCCCACCAAATCGCCATGGCCGCACTCGGCTACATGGACTCCCAAATCCGCCCACCAATTGCCCATGGCCACACTCCCGTTCATGAAACAAACACTCGAACCACCTACCAGTTGGCCATGGCCGCACTCGTCTCCCATTCCGGACCAAACTACCAAACCCGCTCAAACTCTGCTTTAAATTGCAAGCTATCAGCGAGTTGCAGACATCGGCGATGATCGATACACCTGCACCGACATCTGCTCGCAATCGCTTATGTCGTTGGCTTTCCCCGCTATCGCGCCGAACATATAACTCCATCTCCTTCCTCCCGCCTCGCCATGGGCGCACTCGCCTTCCTAGATCAAACTCCCCAACCCGCCCTTCAATTCGCCATGGCTGCACTCGCCTTCCTGGACCAAACTCCCGAACCCGCTCACCAAGTCACCATATGGCCGTACTCGCCTACATGGACCAAATCCCCGAACCCGTCCACCAATTCGCCATGGCCGCGCCTCCTTCACGGACTATACTCCTGAACTCGCCCACCATTGCTTCAAGCCTTCAACCTTCCCGTCGCGCGCGTCCAGGACGTGCCGCGACGCTCATCATCTACCTCCGTTTGCGCACAAAATCGACGAGAGAGAGAGAGAGAGAGAGAGAGAGAGGGAGAGGGAGAGAAAGCCGAAATCATAGCGTACCCAACCAGAGCAGACTTCACTGCTCCTGCCGCCATCACAAACTTCCGCGACGAGCCCGGGGACCTCGTAGACGACGGGCTCCGAAGACGACGAACCTCGTAGACGACGGGCTCCGAAGACGATGAACTGATGATCGGCAAAGATGAGTGGTGAGGAGATGCAATTTCGTGTGCTATATACGTCTACTTATTCACGCCGCCCGCCAGGGGCAGCGCTTGGTTCAAATTTTCGAAGGGAAAGGTGCCCGTACCCTTCCACGCCACACAAGTCGACGGGGTGGCATTTTAGTAGTTTGCCACCTTCTTCGTGCCATCCTCCGGCGCGGTCGCGTCGCCGGCTCGCTGAACCCGTCGGCCGGCCTTGCTCGTGACCTTGTCCACGGCGCAGGCATTCGGCAGCAGAGCATCCGCGTCGACGGCGCCGGATGCCCACCTCCAGTGGCTGTCGCGCTCGGGGCCATCTCTGATCTCTCTCGCCAGTCCAGTGACCGGTCAGCTCGTTGCTCTGGCTCTGGCTCTGCCTCCTCGGCCCCTCGCCATCCATGTTCAACGTCAACAACCGGGAAGGTCCCGTTACTCCTGGCTGCAATGCCTCGATGAGAGCGGCAAGAACTGGGGCAGGATTCACAGCAGCTGCCTCGGTGACTTCGACGAGTGCCGGCGCCTTCAAGTTCACGACAGGAATGCGAATGCGATGGCCGATGACAATGACACGCGCTGGTTCTTGAGCGAATCCTGGTGCTTCAAGCCGCCTACTATCAAGCTGCAACTTCATGTCTACCGGCTGCATGGTGTAGACCAAGGCGGGTAGATTCGGAACCTCGAGCTGTCAGTTCAATGCCAGCGTGGTGGACAAGCGCACGCGTGACTGCAAGCAGCTGCATGAGGTCCGCGAACCCGAGAGGACGCAAGGTGGAGCTACTCGCTCCTGGCCTCCTGGGTATTCCAGAGATGAGACGAGGGGGCCGGGGGCGGGGCACCATGGTTCGCACGACATGAACATGACCAACAAGGATACACTGCCTGCAATATGCTCGATGAAATGCCCATACGGACTGAACTGCGACCTCCATTGACTGAGCTGCCGCCTTCTATTGCCGCGCTTTGTGTTGCAGAGGAAAGCGCTTTGGGTCATGGTACCGGCTGGTTGCTGTCCGCCGCCGGGGAGCTAGATGCTTTCAGATCTTTCTCTCGGTGCCAGATCTTGAGGTGAGACGTCTTCATCGACGACCACAAGCGCAGCGGCTCGCCCGCCCCAAATATCCGAACCTCCAAAAGCCGCGCCGACGACGACGCGCTCGACGTCATGGACAGGTGGCCCAGGCACCTGGGCTCCGGCGCCGGCGCCGCCAAGGCGCTCGCGCTGCTGGAACATCAGGGCCTCCCCAGCTCGCACGAGGCATCTAAGCCGAGTGTCTCGCTGCCGACGGCGCGTCCCAGGCAACACAGCAGCAGGAGGAGATCGACGCGCTGGCCGGCGCGGCGGCGCCTACCGCGAGCAGCGAGGGGTGATGACAACGAGGGAATCTTGGATGGCAATTAGTTCAGCGTGCTGTGATCCGGGGGTCTCAGACAATTACTAGTTTTCTACTAGGCCCGGTGGCTGCGGGTGCGGGTCGGGGACTGCCTACATGCATGATGCTACGTAAACGTAACACGCGGGCACTCGGCCTACAAAAGTTACACGTTAATTCGGCCCACGCAGAGCAAACAACTGACGAAGGAACGTATACGTGATTAGTTTTTCTTTTTCTGCTCGCGCTTATTCTTCCCAGATTTGACTTGTGTATCTACAAATAATGTAATTATTTTACATGATCACTAAAAAAACAGCATGGGATGTTTTTTTTATCATTTATGCTTTTGTCAACATTTTGTAAAATATGAGTTCAACATTTTATTACAAATAGGGAGTTGCTAATTTTCAGACGCCGGAAAGTTTGTGTACTTTTCAGCCACCACTTTTGAGCCATAGATTCTATATCCAATGGTTTCTAATTATTATATAAAAAATCTATAAAAAACAAAATAAAACACAAAGAAACAAAGATTGATTGAAAGCTTCCAGGCGCCTGAAATCTAGAAAATCCGTTACAAATAAGTGTATTTATTTGTATTCAACATTTTAAAGTAATTGTTTCAATAATTTAGTAAAGGTCGTTCAGCATTGATATAAAAAAATTAAAATCGTACATTAAAATTATTGAACTAGTATATTTAAAATGTTAAAATATAGAAAGCAATAACATATATTTTATTTCATTAATTCTAAAGAGTACAATAGTCCAAACAGTTTTGAAAAATGATTCGTGCCAAGTATAGGAGAAAACTAGGTGGCAAACTAGAAAACCGACCCAAAACTATTTTTTTATCAATGTTTATCTGATTTTACTAACCGAGTCGGACCGGTTTTGTCAAAAATCGTAAAAAACTAGCTAGCAAACTAGAAAGGAAATATATTCTATGAAAACTGATTTCATGTGAGAACTATAAGAACTCCAACCAAGATCAAAAGATCCTCATCCGATAACCAGGGATAGAGATAGATTATTTTAGCTAGGGTTATTTGTAAAATAAGATATTAGGTGAGATAAGCAGAGGGTTTAAGTGTAAAATAATCTGATCATCGAATACATTATCAACTAGAAAACCAACATAAAACTGTTTTTTTATAAATGTTTATCTGATTTTACTAACCGAGTCAGACCGGTTTTGTCAAAAATAGTAAAAAAACAGACTTTTTTTTGTAAGTTTTGGGTATGAGGCAACACCAACTGAGATAGTTATAAATAAGAGATGAAAACGGATCGGATCGGATAATATCTTTCCCAAATCCAAATTCTCAATTGTTTGTCATATTTGGGACGAAGCGAATAATACGCGGATGCAAATATAAATACATTTTTTTTAGATGTCGGAGAAGTATGGATTCAGAACGGAGACAGATCAGAAACAGACAATATATATTATGTATCTAACCATAGAAAAATACACGTTCATTGATCATTTATGTTGTAAACTTATAAACTTATGCAACTTTAATATAATATAATATAAAAAATGATTGAAGCAACTAAACAAACAGCAAAGCATATTATATAACTCAATCATTTTTAGTCGGTAGCATAAATATTATATATTTTTCTTATTATTAGCAGATAATCTTATTATGAGCTTTGGATAATTCACTTATACTTTTCAGATAATTCGTATTCGTTGGATTTCGTCAATATCATAACCTATCCTACATCCACATGTCATCGGGTTTGGATTATTCATATCCGCTAAAAAAACCTCAAACGCTGCCCCCAAATACTCAAAAATTGAATTCGAATCCGCTTTCACATAATGCCGACCAAGCACGAGTCAACACAGCCTGATGCCACGAGCCTCCAAGAACAATTTCGTAATCCTGCACTTCTAAGGGCAGTCTTTTCTCTTTTTATAGGAAGTAGGAAGGAGAGGCCCCTACCTTGATTTCATTAATAAAAAAGAGTGATTATAAATGCAAATACATGGTTTGGCAGGTATGCAAATGTGTAGTAAAAATTACACGGCGAGCGCACATGCAGTGCGACTGAATCACAAAGGCCGAATTATACTACGGAATTTGATATGAAAGTGCTGTGACCGCTTGTTTATGTCGGGTTTGAGAGGCCATCATGTTTTTCAGTGGGGTGGCGATTTCATCAGTACAAGTACCAATAGTGCAAAGTTACCTAAATTTATAGTTATACAAAGAACGCTTCGATCTCCACTTCAGACTGACCATATATCTCTACACATCTCAAAGTTTGATTTGCTCTTCAAGAATTAAGAGCACAAGTATTACTGATGATTGACATGCTCGAAGAACAAGAACTTGACTAAAAAAAAAGGCATTTATATATGCGAGCCGCTATTGAGTCAATGTAAGGTTGATGTCGACCTATGTCCACAGAAGTCACTTGAAACTTCCTTCCATAACAATATCCGGCCCACGGTGATTTGGCCTACACGATAATATGGAAAATAGAAAGAAAAAATATCGTCAGAAAAGATTGTACTTTCAACAGCAAGGGCAGAAAATAACACACATACACAAACCAAACCACGAAACAGGAAGAAAATATTGCAGTCTGAAACGAACAAACAATTAAACAATGTGCTCGGGAAAGAAAATGCAGTCTGCTTTCGGTGCCCACTGTCAAAAAAGCCTCAGCTCAGATAGAACACACATATCTGTTCTTGTGTAGTGCTACTTTGTCAGACATAAATCTGACAAGGAAGCACAGGCCTTGGACTCATCTTCAGTAGTAGTAGTAGTAAACAATAACTGGATCGCCCATTTTATTGGCAGAAAATAACTTTTCATGTTACAGGGGACAGAATCGGAGTTTGGTCTCGTGTTCAGATGACTGACAGCTGTATCTGAAGTGCATTGTAAATTTATCAAAAACTTAAATACCAAAACTGGAGTGATAGAATGGACGAATATAATCTCCCTGATCCAGGAATTCATACCAAAATGGCGCGTTCAAAGTTCAGCATCTGTTTTTTGAATGTGTGGTTGCTAGTAGAGTTTGGGAAATGATTTCTGTAGTGTTTAACATCAGGAAAATTATCAACTTTGAATTGTTGGCTACTTTCTGTCTTAGTAGGAAAAAGTTTACTGTACTTAACATGTTCACAGCAGCAGTTATGGGGGCTTTATGGAAACTAAGAAATAGTTTCTGTTTCCACAATGGTTCCTAGAGGAATATGGGTGTGATCCGGAGTCAGGTGACCAACATGTTGAGAAGCTGGGCACTCCTCTGTCCTGTGATGAAGCTGGAGGCCTTCGAGGCTTCGACAATTATCTGGCAATTCTGAAAGAAGTTGTCTTAAGGCCGCAGCTAATTGATGCTGGGGTGGTGACCAGTGAACCTGACGTTGGTGCAAGAATCACAGGACCATGATGACCGTCCAGGGAGGTCTTCATACGTTTATGTGTTCTTATGTGTTTCCTTTTGAAAGACTTTTTTGACGTCCACTGGGAAAGTGGGGCGCGGGCAGCTGGCTCATGTACCAAATTGACGATGTAAACAGATTCTGGTCTTGCCTGCTTCGGCATAATGGACTGGGGGAAACCTTTAACTCTAAAAAAATTAGTAGATGCAACACCTAATGCAGTAAATGAGTTAATGTCTTGGAACGCATCAAGTTCAAATAGGTTTTGTTCTTGAAAAAGTCTCAAATAGATTTACTCAGAACTTAGAACTTAAAACTCGAAATATCAGTGAATGAAGTGTGGAACAGAAACCAGATTCTACCGGTAATAACCTAGAATTAAGGCCTCCTTTAGAGGACAGGATTCTCAAAACTTGGGAAAATATGTAATCCACATGGCCACATGCACCATAAAACAAAGTTCTTTCAAGAATTTGTAATTCAACAAACTCTCCTAAAATATCTGTAGAACTAAACTATCTGCAGTCACTTCCAAGTTCCAACATTACACATTGAAAGCTGGATTGCTGGGTGAGAAATTTGCGGTTCACTACAGTGGCGTTGAGCCCACAAAACTAATACTGTATAAATAAGAAATAACTCAAAACTACCGAAGGTAAAAACATATTTCCTAAGCGCGTGATAATTATTAATTAGGAGTAAGAAATTTGGGGAATCATACTCACAGTTTTTTCACTTGCTCAATGCAGCGGCCTGCGGATGCTCCATGATTCGTGGAGCGTGGGACCACGGATTCTCGCTCTGAATTAGCCAAGAGAAATAACTGGTGGTCACGGTACAACATCAAGCGGTTGTGCCACTCGGAAAGAAACCAGTCGATGCCCATGGGTACAGTGATGGTTGCGGCGCCGAGGATCGCAGAGCCCGCGACGACGGGTGCGCCCTTCCGCGCGTTGAGCACGGCCAGAGAGGCCGCGGCGGCGGCGATGTAGTTCCAGCTGTCCTCCCTCCGTCGCACGCGGCTAAAGATGGCGATATTGAAGGCCCAGAACAAGGCGGAGTAGGCGCCGAACTCGCCGGCGACGCGGGGCACATTTGCGCGGACAGCCCGCACGCCGCCGACGAGGCCGCCGCCGCGTCGGAGGCCCCTGATGAGGTGGTAGGCGGTGCCGCCCGATGCGCCGAAAAGGAAGCCGTCGCCGACGAAGTGGATAAAACGATGGCGGTGGTCCGGGATCTTATCGTACAATACGCGCATGTTCCTGTTCTTGTCGGGTACCGATCGATCGATGGCGGCGGCCGCGATGTCGTCGGCACAGGCGGGATGTACAAGAACTGAAGCGATCGATCGATAGGGACGGAATCAATCTCCGGGGTTTGTACGAGCACTTGGTCTGATCTGCGAGCCGTCAAAATTTCGCTAGTTTTTGTAGGTTATTTGAAAAGAAAATTGACCTATATGTGGTTTCGCTGGTGGAACGCACTTGTACGAGTTGAGGACACATGTACCCACTTATATGTATTCTATCTCTATCTCTACAATCTATTAATTGAGGTATAATTATTCATTTCATATTCATAAAGTTAGAGATTGAATTCAAATCAGTTTTGTATCTTCTATATCAAGTATCAAATTTTAAAAATCATAACTTCCACGTCCGGAGCTCAAATGAGCCAAACTCGGACTCTATCTCGTAGCTCTCGAAAAATTCTACAACTTTGGTATTTAATGGAAGTCTAGATCCTATAATTTTGGTTTCTAAATATACGATGTAAAAATATTTGTTCTGATTCGGACTCCTCTACGCAGGTCTCTGTATGCCGCTCATATCTTCTAGCTCCATAGTCTAAATAATATGATCCATATATGTCTCGAAAAGACCTTGATAGAATCTACAACTTTAGTGTTTTAATTTTTTTCATTAGAGCAAGGCTTTAATTTCAAAATCGTGTTATAATATAGTGTTGTTTTTGGACTCCGTGAATTGATTTTTCCTTCCGGATAAAACTTCTAGAATATGGTAAAAAATGGTGATAAAATTGTTACTTTTGATATATAAAATATTATATTAAAAAGCACCAACGGTAATACAAATATAATCTTTCATGTAAAAAATATTAATAGTATATATATATAATTATATTGTATAAATAATTTATATTTAAATTATAAAGAGTATTTTATTTTTTTAAGTCCGTAGCAACGCACGGACACTTTGCTAATAAGAATTAATTTTGTGTAAGAACTATGAGAACTCCAACCAAGATCACAAGATCCTCATCCGACGATCAGGGGTAGATGTGGGTTATTTTAGTTAGGGGTTATTTATAAAATAAAGAATTATGTGGAATAAGCGGAGGATTTAAGTACAAAATAATCTAGTTATTAGATGAGGATTCTATGATCTTGGTTAGAGTTCTCACATGATACATTGTCTTCATGCACATTGTGGCCTGGGCCCTTTCTCATGATTAACGTGTTCATCATGCAGCAGGGATATAACATCCTAATACTGTATACCATATGTCTACAGTTCCGGATAGCAGCCATGGTCTTGTACGTCTCCTAATACTAATGCACTACTGAGGTGGTGTTCATATTGATTTCAGATGCAGCCATGGGTGCAGTGGAATTGGGATATTGAACGGAGGAAAAAGCTTGGGATGCATATTCTATTGGACTAAAATATCCCTGAGTGATACGTGAAATTAGAAACATATGCGTTGTTTGGCAACGTCAGAGAAGTGTTGATTTCATTTGACATTGCCAAGGTGTTCACTTCATCACTTCACCCATACAACAAGCAACGTGTTCATTCCTCAAAAGAGAGAGAGAGAAAAAAAAAAGGATATTGAAAATAAAGGTGCTCTTTGCAGCTTGCGCTAGCCATGTGAAATCGTTCTCAAACTGATGCATCAGAAACAGCTTACAGCGTCAGACAAGCATGAAGCATAATTTTTCAGAGAAAAGACCGTAGGCAAGAAAAACAGAGTTCTCTGTGATTAGGCAGCCAGTAATAAGATCCACAATTCATCAGGAACGAGAGAAACTAGAACTTGTTTCTCATAAAGAATCTCTGAAGAATCATATCGAACGGAAACCATGGGCCTCGACATTGAAGAATCTCTGAAGCAACGTGTTCATTTCACCGCTTGATGGAGTTGAGCCTTGGGCCTCGGCTTCGAGATCTAAAGCATAAGCATCCAACACAACTGACAAGTAATCACTGTGCAACATTAGGTGGTTGTGCCACTCCCGAAAAATCCAGCTGAGGCCCATGGGACGGCGGAGCCGAGGACGGCGGAGCCCGCGACGACGGGGGCGCCCCGTCGCGCGTTGATCACGGCCAGAGCGGCCGCGCCGGCGGCGACGGAGCTCCAGCCGTCCTCCCTGCGGCGCGCACGGGAGATCGCGGTCTCCAAGGCGCAGGACACGGCGCAGTAGGCGCCGAACCAGCCGGCGACGCGGGGCGCGGACTGTGCGGGCGCCGTCGGCGAGGCCGCCGCCGCTGCGGAGGCCCCTGATGAGGTGGTAGACGGTCCCGCCCGATGCGCCGAGCAGGAAGCCGCCGCCCACGTAGCGGATGAAACGGTGGCGGTGGTCCGGGATCTTACCGTACGATGCACGCATGCTTCTCCGTGCACGCTTATCGGATACCGATCGATCGGCGGCGACGTCGTCGGCACCGGCGGGGCAGATATACAGGAACTGAATCGATCGATACTCGATAGGGACAGAATCAATCTTGGGTGTTTGCCTTAATTTGGACGAGGATATCCGATACTTCGTGGCCGGTTATGGGACTTTTGTACATTATACGTACAGTTTGTAAGCGTGCGAACGTATCTACCAAATACGTAATGTACGTATATCAAACAAGTTCTCTTTTTTTTATTAAGACAAACCAAACAAGTTTTTTTTATATACGAAACCAAACAAGTTCTTGGGCACCGCAGTGCTGGATCAAAGATCCACGCAACTTGTTATATATAAAAAAAAAGATCCACACAACTTGTAAAGTTGTAGCGTCCTCCTACCACTGTAGCACATTAACTGAAAGCCCATATATTATTGGGCCTCATGATAGACCAGAGGTAAGGCCCAATTGTTACAGGCACAGTGTGGCCCATGTAATGGTTTCTTGGAATTTAACTAGCTGCGGTTGGTTGGGACAGAAATGTCAAAACCGAAGTGATGAAAAATGCAAAAAGAAAAAAAAAAGAAAAACACTTGGCCTGACCTTCGTCTCCGAACCGCAGTCAAGTCAAGAAACATCAGTTTGCATTGGGCGTCCGGGACGGAGACAGCTGGGCAGGTTCTAAAGTTCCGAGACCAGCCATGTTCGTTTCCTCGACGAAGGATAGCTGGTTTACTTCGGTGCTTATGTCACTCTTCCTCCCCCAAATGGCGGCAGCGAGCCGTGCCAGCCGAAGCCAAAACTGGTGTTGGCCGGCGATTCTCCCAAACAAAGAGCCATTTTCTTATTACTAGTGATAATTAAGTAGGAGATCTTTGATGTGACAACCGTATACATTTGCAGAACCGGAGAAGTGGGTTCGTGATTAAAGAAGTCATGTTCTGATAGCCATACCTGTGTGCTTAGCCGAATTTTCATGTAACTACTTTGATCGAGCGCGTTAAGAATTACCATGAAACATTTTTTCACTAGTTCCGTTTAATTCTAACAAAAAAATAAGAAAAAGAAAAGAACACATGTTCAAAAAGTTGATAGCTACAGTCGCCTTCATGAATGACTGCACATGAGCAGTCTGCAGGGGAAAGAAGGTTCCATGGCCGTACAAAAGCGTCATTCTGTCAACAGGTTTTATTATCCACAGAATTACAAAAGGAGGTACTAGTACCTGCAGGCCCTGCTCAATTACGCTCTTCAAAATATTCAGCTCATCAACTGAGCATCTTCTGAAGCAATAAAGATAGATATGCTGATTCTAGTTCCTGAGCAATCGAAGTATCAGAACAGCAGAATCAATGGCAGTTGATCCTCAGGTGCATTCTTCTTCTGAAAATACTCTCGATGACACAACTGACAACTCCTCCCATAGTCCCATAGCCTTCGGCAAATTGGGAAGTAAAGATTGAAGTAAAAACACACACGTAGAAAATCGTTTCCTAATAGTACTTCATACCGCACTCTCAGCACTTGTACCGCGATCACAGTCCGCCGCTTTGAGCCGCGACACCTCCCGCGTCGCACCACCGTCGCATTGGCTCTTCTTGCACTCGTGGTAGAACACGGTGTACACCATGGGCGAGAACATCCCGAGCAAGAGCTGCGCGGCACAATTGAACGCGCCCCTCCACCTCCGCCTGCCGCCGCCGCCGGAGCCGACGGCGGCGTCGCCGAGGGCCAGCACCATCGCGATCAGGAACCCCTGCGCCCTCCTCCCCCTCACCACCTCCCCGGCCCGGTGCAGCGCCTCCAGGCCGCCATGGCATCCGTCCTCGAGGACCGCGACCACCACCCCCACCGTCCACACCATGGCCAGGTAGATGTACAAGAATCTCGCCGCGGCCGCAACAGACACCGCGAAGCATATGGCAATCCGGCACGACGGCCCGCCGTACCCTGCGGCGGCGATCGTGTTCATGGCCGGGACGGCGACGAGGGACATCGACAGCACGGTGTAGCCGACGGAGAGGAGGGTGGCGTAGAGGCTGGTCACGAGGGGCGCCCTCCACGATGCGGCCATCTTCACGAGCAGGTCGCGGACCGGCAGGTGCCTGCCGGCGCATGCCGCGGAGGCGGCGTGGACGACGGCGCACGTGGCGGCGAGGCGGCCGAGGAAGGACGCGGCGGCGCGGGCGGCGTCGACGCGCGACGTGGCGGCGACGGCGTCGGCCTTGAGGCGGACGAGCAGGTCGTAGAACTGCGGCGTGGCGGGGTGCTCCCGGCCCAGGGCGTGCAGCCTGGCGACGAAGCCGAGGAGGTGGGAGGAGACGGAGACGTGGGTGTCGAGAAGGAGGAGGGAGCTCGGGATCAGAGCGAGGAGGAGGCATGGGAGCATGTGCTTCCTGCTCCTACACGCGAGGCACAGGGCGTCGCTTAGAACTGCGACCACGCCCCTGGGTGCGTCCATGGCTCCTACTGTCTGTTCGTTGAGCAACGATTCCAGCCGGCAAGAGGCTCCAGTCTCTCTCTCTCTCTCTCTCTCTAAAACATATCTGAGTTAAAGATACATAGACTTGATGTGATGTGTGGGTGGCAGGCATTCACAATGAAGTTTTCTAGTAGAAGATGATAACGAGGTCTGAAATTTCTGCACTTGAGTAGGGACAACGGACAAGTTGGAAGTTCCTCATTTTTCATATCGATGCGATCAGACTAGTCATGACAAACAAGACTTGTTGCTTAAATATACAAGGTGGGAACGCAAAAGAAATTTTTGATGAATAATACAAGTAAATGTGTACTTGAGAATTCAGATCACGAGAAATTATGCTTGTATAAGGCAAACAAACGGACGCTTGTGAATCCAAGAGGCCAGTTGCTGTTAAGTTTCGGCCCCTTTTGGGCCAAACCTGAAGCATGTACAGTACCCAATTTTTATTTCACGAAAGCACGCCAGATGGAAAAGCTGTAGTTGAATCCTGCTATAGAATAGAATGATATGCTTTCAGTTAACGTGATCTGTTGCAGCACATCCGTCGAGATCAAACATGAACGATCAACAACAGACTAATATTAACCAACAACTGGTTGTTTCAACAGATTCAAATGTTTCTGAGTTACATAACAAAGGAACGTATAGTTCATCTCTTAGTACCATCAAACCCAGGTTGACACCCAGGCGGCCGATACAGTATGCCTGAACAAGCAACGGGCTTTAAATTTAAAATTCAATTTGATCGGCATAACACGACAGAAGACAGGAATAAGGACTCCGTTGTTTAACAAAATATCAGAATTCAGGGAGTCATATCCCAGGGTCAAAATAAGACTGGAATCAACATTAAAGGGCACCAAATAGTGTAAGGTTGCGACGAAATACATAAGCTAGACCTATGCAGTAATTCACCAAAGTTTGAAGAGTCAACCAATTGGTAATTTAAAAGTGATACGTGCATTCGTTATCCGGACATGCGTCCTGAGTAATAACCCTTCTAAACAACGACGGGCCTTTTCAGATTCACCATGCGTGTTGCTGAGGAAGAAGTCTGTCTATGCGCGGTTCCCTGACCACCAGCCTGTGCGAAGCCTGAAACTCTTCCAGTGTAACCAAGGCGCCTACCACTATGCTTCCCTTGTGATGACACAAAGTTCTCCTGCCACCTACCCGATTTTGAAGGATCCTGATTGTTAACTCTGCGTTTAGGGACTTCCTCCTCCAATGCATTGCCGCCTGCGGCCTTCTCATTCCTCTCCACAATGAGGGAAAGGCTATCTGCCATTTGAGAGAGCAACTTCTGCAACCTGGTTTGCTCAGCATTCTGAAAGATGAGGCTGTGTTGGTTGGTCCCAACTTGCATCAAGCTCCTCTAGTACCATCATCCTACTCACAATACTGTGTGTATGAGATTCACTCAGCCCAAACATCGCAGATAGATGGGCCAGGCTCAGAGACCCATAGCAGGATGAATAAGAAATTAGATAGGTTTTAAGAGCTGCTTCTTTGATCTTATGCTTCAGCAAATCAACAACATCCTCGCTGCTCCTCAAGAGCTTCCAGATCTCCAGAGAACTGATTACATTGAACGCCTTTTTGTAATCGCTGGTTTTAAGGGCTCTTGCAGCAGACATAACATGGCCTCTTACATTCTCAGGAGGTCCAACAGAAGTCAGCCTCTCATTGAATTCAAGAACTCCATGGAATGATTTGTACCCAGGTTTCCGGTTGTCAGTATTGGCAGCCATCCTAGGCACCTCTATCAACATTGCAGAAATGAAATAGGCGGCTTCCAGAAGATCATGATTTATATGCATGTGGTAAGGCATCTGCCACGTCTTCTCAAGTCTTTCCTGTAGGAGTCAGTGGTAACTAATTAGTATGGAATTTACCAAAACATCAATAAATGCCTTTTGTCTCATATTGCCTAATATAGATCAAAAGAATATGGCTACTGCAGAAAGTTGTACAATGATGTACGCTTATATGACGATTAGGATAAAAATTTGGTGCAATTTGAACTACATGCATGTGTCTGAAACGTCATATATTTAAGAGCAGAGGTAGACAAAAGGAATCGATATAAGATGAATGCAAAGCAAAAACTGTAATAATTTTGACAAGAGGTTTTCTGTTTTGAATCAAAGGACATCCACAAACAACTTAGTGATCAATGATATAATTCAACTAGTGCTCTAGAATCAGTAGAAAAGGTGTTGTGCTAGAAATTCACAGGGACTTCTTATTCTCTACACATAAATACCATTGGAAAATTCAGTGTATACTAGATGATCTGCCTTACAAGTTCCAGAAATATAAAATGGGTTTCATTGTCAGACTCAAACACCTGTCTAAAAAACCTATTGTTTTGGATTGGATTATTCTCGATTTATTGTGCACTAGTCCTACAACAACATCCTACTTGTCAGAGGTGGCATTGCAGAAGACATCACAGGAAAAACAAATAGGTAGCAAACTGAAAGAATACTTAGAAAAACTACTCAATCTGTTTTATGAAACCGGTGGGGGGAGAGAACAGCTACTGACATAAAACTACCCAATACAATTACATAGTAACCACATGCACATATTTATAGAGTAAAAGAACTAAAATAAAGCAAAAGCATATTTCAGCTATCTTGTAGGCCCTTCTGTCTTCCAGTGAACATGATTTTTTTTTATTGAACTATATCAACGTTTTACAGGGCTGTGGGAGAGGGTATAGTACCTGCTCAGGAGTTTTCTCATGATAACGGCCATAACGGACACCTTGTGCAAGCAATTCTTTAACTCTCCCAGTTGAATATAACTCAGATAGGCAATTATGTGCTTCAGCTATCAATCCAGCCCTGAAGGCACAAAGACCCAGCTGCGCCATGACTCTGTTGAATAAAATCTGTGAAGATATGTCCATAAGCTTAACTCCATCTTGCAAATGACTCATTAAGAGCATATCACGAGCAATTAGAAACTCATCACATATTGCATGGTGGTATATGTCGCATAGCAGTGCTCTGGCTTTGGTCCTTTGATCTCCATACTTGTAAATTAGAGATGACAATCCATCCATCAAAGCTCTACTGCTTGAAGGGAGAATAGGCCTTCTAGGCACGACCGCAGGAACAACGACAAACGGTGTTGGCCTGCTGCAGCTGTCAATCGCCTCATCTTCATCTTCATTTTCAACCTGCCTAGCCAAGGTTCTCATTGCATCATATACTTCCTGGGGTTTGTAGTAAATCAGTTCAACTTGATGTAATGCAACCTTAGCAGCAGCCCTAAAGTTCCCAACTCTTTCGAGGTAACCCTGTATACTTTGTGCAGCGACCATAAACAAGGGCTCATCCCTCAGCCTCTCAACATAATCTTTAGTATGTGGATCAATGCACTGCAAACTCTTGAAAAACTCGGAGTCTAGTCTCTCAACAAATGCCACCAGATCCCCTGACACATGAATAGTTCCTGTATAATCTGCACCATTATGAGTCTCTTTCACATCAGGATCAACTAAGCTGTCGACCAAAATATTAGGATACTGCTGCAGGATATCAAGCACAAGAAGAATATTGTTAGCGCAGCTCTTCCACACACCAATCGGCATATGACCAAGCAAACTAGGATTGATGTCAAACTGAGCTGAAATGACATTGCAAAGAATTTCAAGCTTCTGCGAAGGCGTTTTTGCCACACCAGCTAAAAACGTGAGTTGATCCACCCTTTCAGTCCTCCCGGCACCTTTCTTGCCCCTTGATGCCACGATCTCCTTCAACTTCTTATCAATAATCTCCCAAGTAATCTCACTTGGGTCCAAGGGTAACTGCTTGTCAATGACTTTATCCTTCTTGCCAATCTTTTTTTCCTCCTTTTCATTGTCAGATGCCAAACTATTTATTTCCGTATCTGAATCTGTGTCATATTCATCATCCCTGTCATCCTTACCCTTGTCATTTGCATCCTCTTTTTCAAAACACTTTGGATTCTCTCTGCACTTAAGTATCAGCTCTGCATACTGCTTGTTGTTCTTCTTTAGATTTTGTTTCATTGACTTCAGTGCCTTTGAGTTGCTGCTGTTTATATTCCTCTTACCTTCTTTAAATGCGAGTGATGACTCAAGGAGGAAGTCCTCAAGCAGCATAAGAGCCATGATGTAAGCATTAGGAACCTTGTTCAACTCACTTATACGAACCACCTTCTCTAGCTGCTTGTTGAGGTTCCCGTAGCAACTCTGGAGACTGACCCAATCATTGATCTTCATTGCATTGCGTATCTGTTCAACCGTGGACCACAATTCCTCATTAAGTTTGACCTTTAATGGCCTCACTACACGACGGGTATCTGATTCATCACTGTCACTTGAGCTGTTCATGTAGTACCGGGAATCATTACGTTTCTCTGGCTTTGGAGCAGGTATCTCATTGAAACTTTCCTCAGATTTGCTACTCTCCTCGTCTTCAGATTCACTGTCTCCCTAAATGAAACAGATAAAAAAAAAGGCAGTGTAAAGTTAGTACTACTAAATTTGGACAGACGAAATCTTCATCAAATCTGCTAAGCTAGCCTTTACCTGTTGTGACCAGAATCGAGACATGGTTGCTGCTTGCTTTGGTCACTTCAACCTTGATGTCCTGACTCCTGAGCTCTACAAATTATACAAAAGATATAGTTTTCAATGATAATAACAAAGCTTGTGGACAAAATTAATCATATGCAGGTAACAAATTTACTGTAAATTCAAAAAGGCCGTACCCAGTGCTGAGAGCTCCCGCACTGTGCGGGGTCTGGGGAAGGGTTTCAGCGGCAGGCCTTACCCCCGCCTGTGCAATGCGGGGAGACCGCGGCTCTGATGCATTAAGTGGCTAAATTTACTGTAAATTCAAAATAGTAATAAAAGGGGGTATCAAGACTTTGATGCATTAAGTGGCTAATAACTTGCTATTAAGCTATATGTCATTCTTATATGAACAGATGATTAGAATAAGCAAATAGTTACCACACTTTAATGCAGAAGACATAACTACATAATCCCAGAGCATAGTTTCCAGTAAAATGTGTAGAAGACTCTGTTCACCATGTAGCCCCTAATCTAAAAAGATTGTGTGACCATAAATCAATAGACATAATGACGACAGGAAAACCATAAGGAAAAAAAAATCATGTTGTACTGGCTTCTACAATAGGACAATAAATAGGCAAACAGAAACCATATGCATGAATCAGACAACTATATATTATGGATTGGTCAAGCTCGAATTACCACACTCACAACCTTCCTTCAGTTACTGTTCCTATATACATGAGTGGTGAACTGGAACCTTCCATTGGCTGAATTCCAATAGAGAAACGCTAATGCTACCCATGTAAAGTTTCGTCAAAAGTGTAGAACACTATAAACCCAGTGCATCAATGATATAAAACTTAAGCGTACAAAAATAGGAACATCAATACAGCATATGGAAAAATTATAAGAGATAAATAGAAAAAATGGGTTCTCAATTGACATATTGGGTTCATCGCTAGCTATGTGGTCTGTTTATCTTTGCAGAATTTCAACAACAAAAGAACGTGTGTCTCATTGTACCTCAGTACCTAATCAACTAAGGCAAGGGACAGATCCATAAAAAGGAGAATACATCTCCATCACGCCAGAACATAAATTGTACTACGGATTAGCCAACAATACATTTCGGCATATCAAAAAAGAAACAATTCACTCCGGCACAGACAAGCAGAAACCGCACCAATTCGTTTCAAGTAAATTCTGAAAACCCTAATGCTATCTGCAACCAACGAACCTAGCGCCCAGAAGGAGATGATCGCCACTCAAGCATCTAAGTACGGACGTCGTTCGTCACCGAAACTAAAATCAACGATGTCTATCGCACCTGGAACCCAACAATATAACCCTAACAAGGAGGAACCGCCAGGTAATTAAGGAGAGATCGAAGATCGTGGGTGTGATCGGGAAGTGCGGCATTACTTGGAAGCCGAGAGTGGGCGGGAGAGACGGCCGTCGGCGTGGTGCAGGCGGGACGAGACGGCGTCGGCGAGCGTTAGGGCTGACGGGGCGGCGCAGCGGCGTTTGTTGGTCCCTGGGCAGTGATGGGGAAAGGAAGATCGACGAATTCGAGGAGGTTTTATATTGGGGCGGAGGCCGTGTCGCGAAGTGCTCGATTGGGCTGCAGAAGAACAACAGCGATAGGCGAAAGCTAAGGCTTTCGACGCATGGGCTCTGCATACCTCCAGTCCGCCCAACATACGCGCAAAAGCCCAACTTCTCGTCGGGTCCTTTCAGCCTAGCCCACGTGACTCTTGGGTCGGACCATCGGAGAGCATTTGCCCTGCAATTTGCGTGGACGCCCACAGTCACTTGTTTTCAAACGGTTCTCTTCAAAACGAGCACAAATACACCATCACTGTCGGGACAACGTTTGAAGTACAAATCTGGCTGTGCAGTTTCTGACATCTGCTGTTTTCGCGTCTCTGTTCACATCTCTCCGCAGAGACAGCTCGTGACAAGGGTAAATGACCCGCCTGAATGAAGACCGACTGGTGACGTGGTCCGCTACATGAACAGCTCAGTACTTGCTGCGTGTGCCTGTCGACCGAGAACCACGATCACAGTGTCTGTCGATCTGGACCGACGCAACCTGCGCATGCCAGCCGGCTCGGGGAAAATGTAACGTGTGCAGAGCCTGTGCACTTGTGCAACTGAGAGTCACGACCAGGTTTACCGTGCGCGCTGTGTTCTTGTTCTGAAATCAAGTTCTTGAGATGTTAACAGGGTTAGCAATCATGCAACTGATCAATCAGCCTCTTAATCTCCGAGAACGATCGCGCGACAAAGACATGCGATGGCTACACGGTGTCATTCGCTTCCTGCTGTCCTGTACTCGTTCCGTTTCTTTTTATTTGTCATTTTGAGATATTTTTTTAATGTTCAGATTTATTAAATATTCTCTAAATCTGGATATACATGTTGTCCAGATTAAAAAAATATTCAATAAATCTAGTAAAAAGTCAGAACAACAAGTAATTTAAAATAGAGTGAGTACGCTTTTAGAATTCTCTGATGTTACGGTTCTCACAAAGCTTCTAGTGTCATTACATGGCTCACAAACAAGTACTGTACCAACGCTTCGACGAAGAATGCTGGCGCCAAAATGATATTTACAATTAGTTAATTTGCGAAGCCAACTGCTAACAGTGAGAGTTGGGGAAAGGGCCGAATCCACTCGGTAGCTTACGATTACCCAATCAAAAGATCCCAGTAACCAACATAAAAAACAGATTAAAATCACATCCGTCGAAGTGCGGAACGGCTCCACCATGAAGTAAACGGCCTTTAGATTTATTCTATCTAGGGTTGCCGATAGGTCAACTATGATAATTTTCTTATGATGCACGCATTGACCGGCCCATGATCTCAAGCTAACCGTACACATTTCCAGGGATTCCTAAAAAGTGGCATCCACCTAAATTAAACCCAAGAAGCAACTTACATGGGCATCAACACATTGTATAGATAGTATACTGTGATCACCTTTTCAAATGGCCCGAGATGCAAACTGTCGGTGTCGGTGTGTCAAATGGGCATGGATGGACAAGTCAAACAGTGAAAGTATTTATACTCGTCGCAAGCCAAGACTATGGAGCATAGCACACACCAACTAGCTGGGTCAGGCATTCATGGCAGTAATGATGGTGGCAGCGTGTTGCGCAATTGAAGAAGGCCAAGGAGTAAATGAGAGATGGTAGGAGGTCGATTCGAGTTTTTCAAATTTCCGCTGCTCCCTCACACGCGGTCGGGTCAGATGGAGAGTAAATTCCCAAGTTCAGACTTCAGAGAAGGAAAAGTTGGGAAAATTTTGAACCGAAGCAGAAGGAAAACTTGGGACTGTTTCGGATCTTAAGTTCAGAAATCAACCTGATGAGGAAACTCTACTCAAGCAATGTTGGATGTACAGTAAAACCCAAAAGCCGGTCCAAAATCACCACTAGTCTACTAGTACTACTACACACAACTTCCAATCTCAAATGCCGTGTAAAGAACACCAGGAAAATCCTGAGCTATGATCACATTTTTACCTCGTCGTATCCACAAGACAACCAGGAGCATGCAACGCACATGACGAACCACATGAACCGCCAGCTGATCGATGCAGGCTCGCGCTAGCAAATTGGTGCGTACGATGACGAAGCCGAGGAGGAAACTCTGCTTCGCCTTCGCTTCACAGGTGGCCTCTGATCCAGAGCATCGTCCGGCGCGCGAACGACGGCGCCTCGTCGGCCCGGGAGCTGAGCCCGCGGCCGTTGTTGTTGTTGCTGGCGGACTCGACGTCCCAGTCCCCGACGCTGGCGCTGCCGCTCTGCTTGTCCCACAGCGACGACACGTTGTACTCCGACTCCGTCACGGGGCTCACCACCGCGTCCCCGCGCGGCCTGCCGCTCGTCCCCGCCGCCGCGCCGACGTCGCTCGCCGTGCGGTGCAGCATCGCGGGGAGCCGGAACGACGACGCGCGGCGCGACGTCGCCGACGCGATCGCGTCCTTCCGCCTCGCCCCCGCAATGCCGCCGCCGCGCATCCATATCTTGGACACGGAGAAGCTCTCCCGCTTCCCCGTCACGGCCTTGCTCGGCGGCTGCTTGGGCAGGTCCAAGACGCGGAAGCTTCCGCGCTTGGAATGGCAGTCGCACTCCGACATGGCGACGCGGTGGCCCGGCGCTGCGCGAGACGACGCGGCCGCCGCGGGTCGCCGGCACTTCGCCGGCGGCTTCACGGCCACGCGGAGCGCGGAGGTGTCGTCCATCACGTACTCGTACGTCCCCATCGAGAAGCACCGCCGCACGTTCTGCCCGCCCTCGGCAGCCTGGCTCCTGAACTTGCCCAGCTTCACGGGGACCACCACCTCCTCCTTCCTCTCCGCCGCCGCCGCCGACTCCTTCCCCACCGCCGCTTCCTCCTCCCCCTGCTCCACGACGAAGCTGAGCCTTGCAGAAGACGCTGCCCCCGCAGCAGGGTCGAGCCGGTCGGAGGCTGATCCCTCGGACCCCGACTCGAGCACGAGCACGAGCGGGCCGCACGCGGGGCCGGCGGCGCCGTAGGGGGCGAGGTCGGCGAGGAGGCTGCGGCGGCAGAGCGGGCAGGTGGAGTGGGAGAGGAGCCACGTGTCGATGCAGTCCACGTGGAACGCGTGGCTGCAGCGGGGGAGGAGACGGAGCCGGTCGTCGGCGGCGAACTCGCACAGGCACACCGCGCAGTCGAAGGGGTCCTTCCGCCCGGCGCCCACCACGGCGCCGTACAGGAACACGGGCAGCGCGTCGATGAAGGACTGGTCCACGCCCGCGTCGTGGAGGTGGAACAGCTGCCGGAGCTGGCCCTGGAACAGCGTCGCGTGCTCCCCGCCGCCGTGGTCGCCGCCGTTGCCGCCGCGTGATGAGGGAGGTGGGCAGAGGAGGAAGCGGACTAGGAGGTGCAGGAGGCCGGAGACGAAGAAGATGACGGCCAGGATCAGGATGATGAGGAGCACGCTGGGGCTGATCCTGCTCTGGAACCCCGAGTCAGGGGACGCCGACGCCGCCGCCGCAACGGCACCAGGCTGCAGCGGCGGGAACAACGGCGAGAGGAATGGCGGTAGCGGCGGCGGCGGCGGCGGCGGGAGGTACGGGAGCGGGAGCTCGAGCGGCGACGTGGGCGGCAGCGCGGGGTAGTTGACGGTTGCATGCGTTGTGTAGTGGCTCATGGCGCCTGGCCCGATCGATCTAGAGAGGCGGGCGCGGCAGCGGAGAAGACGACAATTCGGGGGCGGTCAGCAGCGGTGGTGGGAGTGCCGGATAAATCGTGTGTCGTCTTCCGGTCTCGCTCTTGTTGCTGCGACGGAGATCGCAGAAATGGGGGAGGAAGAGGAGGGGATCATCACTGGTAATTGGATTGATCTTTGGAGAGACGGAAGGAACAGAGGGACTGAGGCGGAGTTAATTGGGACACAGCTCGAACAGGTGTGGTGTGTGTGGGGGGGAGAGAGAGAGAGAGGTCAATGAATCGGGAGAGAGACGACGGATCCATAATGTGGGGAGAGAAAAATGGAGAGGGCAGGTCCACAGAAAAAGCAAATCGAGAAGGAGAAAAATGAAAATGACTTTTCCCTGTCATGTCACTACTCCGCTTGAGTACGTGGAAAATAAATCCCACATGAAAGTAAATTGTATTCAGATAAATCCGCCGTCTCAACAGGTAAATCTCCGGTACCTCTACTTGAAAATCGCAGGTGTGACACGCGAGAAATCGTATCATAGGATGGAGGGAATTCATTTCAAAAACCTGCAGAGCGTTGAGTTTAATGGAGACGCATGGCCGAGCCAAGAGGGTAGGTCTGCGTATTCAGTGCGCTCGTACTACGCATTCAACTCCAACAGCACCCGCAGCGCGGCGCCAAGAACACACTGGCAATCTGGCATGCATTGACGATTTGCGCAATGGATTAACACGTCTTCTTTTTTCTATTGAAAAATTAAGACAACTGCATTGGAAGCCGTAAACATGTGAAGCCCTACTCCTAACCAGATCCTACAACTGATGAGAGGTGATGCGGCGGACTTCGAAACTACGGACAAGACAGAAGAGAGACAGAAGCGCGCAGCGCCAGCACCAAAGCTACTCGCAGAGTCGCAGGAGAAGATGGTTTGGTTGGAGTTGGATCTTGTCCTGGGCAACCTAATTTTGACTTTGCGAGAACTTAAACCCGTTCTAACACCATCAGCAGCCGGATCTAGGCCATGTTAAATGCTCCCTCCCGTTTTCTAATCATGTTTGCTTGGCGAGCCAAAGTGCCAAACCAATCACGGGTAGATCGCATTAACTTGAGATGCTCTACCAGGCCTTCTCCCCACTGGCAGTGGGACACCTACGGCAATGTGAAAGCACTAGGATTGTAGGTCAACTCGTTACGGGGGATGGGAGTGTCCGTACTCCACTACGGAGAACATGGTTCGAAAATCTTTGTTGAAATTGGATAATACTGCCGCGTGCATGAGGACAATGTGGTGGATGAAGGTTATGGTCAACCAATAACAGTTTTTTAACTTATCAAATTGGACAGGAAATGTTGAAATTTGCTAATTTCAGAAAGTATTTTAAGAAGCCAATGACTTCTTCAGGTGCTTCTGATAGAGTTGGCAGTGACTTCTTCAGTGAATACTTGAAATAAGTAACATACTAAAAAAAGTAGTACTGCTTTATTTGTAGAGTCAACAGTGACTTCTTCAGTAAATATTTGAAATAAGGTAACATACTAAAATAGAGTTGGGGGCGTAAATAATAACTTCAATACTTTGTTTTACAAGTGTTATTGCCTCTTTCTTTTCAATTGTAGGTACTTTGTTCATTCTTTTTTTTATTTATCAAAATCATTATGATCCAATTTTTCTAATACCTTCTTGTCTACATGGACAAAAAGAAAATAGACAAGATACTTTGTGTTTTGCTCGCATGTTTATGTATTTTACAAGATTATGACTGATCAAATTTAATATTCAGACAGTCAATGTGCCAAAATTGAAAGTAAATGTCAAACAGCTAAGGGTACAGTACTCCGAAATCAAGTTTTTCAAAGACTAACACAGTTAACAATCTGATCAGTGATAAATTCATGCACTAAAACTTTGATACTAGCATCTTAATTATGATTCAGCTGATCGCACGCCAAACTGTGGTTAAGGGAATCAGAACCAAAATAATAAAACGTAGATATATCAAACAAAGGAACAGTGAAGGCAAAGCCAACGACGGATGAAATGGATTTGCACATTCCTGCCGTGCCATAAATTGTTGTGAGTACTAGTTTGCTTCAGCAAAATTGTACTACTGCGGCAAGAGACCGGAGGCGGTGTCGGTGCAGTTTAGGCATCGTTGTCATCCATAAATTAGCTCCAACTCCCGGATTCAATGGAGATCTGTGGCAGTACACGCGTATACCACGACCGACGCTGACCTCGCGTCGCTGGCCTCGCATACGCGTATGTGGCTGCGTGTAGCTCTGCCGATTCTTATCACTCCGCTTCCGGATCGATCCCAGACAAATCTCGCGACGGACAGAGCTCAAGATGCGCGTGTTGCACTTGCATGCCTTTTCGGTTTGGATCGTGTATTCGGCATGATCAGTGCTGATCTGCTGTTCAGTTACAGGCACCGGACTGTTCTGTTTCAATTCAAGATTTCAGGACAAGCAGAGGAGTGCGTATGTCGATCAAGTACTAACAACCTTTCCAAGTACGTCAGTACACGATGGAGCTGAGTCTCGACGGTCAAGTTTTCACAAAGAGATTGAACGTGGTGGTTTCTGGGTTTTCAAGGAGAGTTAAAACGAATCCTTGAAATTCATCTCGAGACCGGAATAATGCCGGAACTACCATGCAAAATGCATGGTCGAGTCGACCCTTTTCTTTTTTTCTTTCCCTGTCCAAAGATGCCGCCTGTTTGTTTGACCACACCTCCCGCATCAGTATATTATCTTTCCACGGCAGTTATTTTGGTTCGCGACGGCCGAGACGAGGCCGCGTTTGGTTGCCTCTCCGCGTGCCGCCGGGGCTGGACCCTCTCGTGCCTTGGATCACGTCGCCGCGGAAGTGGCCACGGTGGTGGCGCACTCGCTCAGGCGCCTCCCCCTCCTCCGTGCCGGCCGAGAAGGGAGCCGAGCGGGCTGGTGACGCGCGACGGGACCTCAGAAAGGCAGCGTGCTTTCCCAGCCAGCCATTCCAATTCCACGCCGTGCCATGCATACGCGGCAGCTTTATTTGCTGGTCATTCCGCTTTGCCGCGCCTTGTTGATACAGTACGTTGCTGTTTTCCGCAGGGATCATGTACGCAGCAGCATGGCCTCGTTGTGGGGCGGCTGATGGTGGCTTTGCCCTGCTGGTAGGGCGGGCATCCTCCTCGGAGTTTGGTTTGGCCGTGGTGCTGCTGCTGCCCACCATGATCTGTTATCACTTCTGGTTCAGGAGGGCCGGCGTACCACCAAGTTGCCGCTACAAAACAGGACACCCCGATGTGAAAAGCTTGAAACCAACGAACCAAGCACAACGTAGTGATCAGTCGGACCCAACGGCGGAAGCCATGCGGTAGCCAAAGATACTACGATACGAACGACATGCCTTCTGTCGGAACTCGGATCGGTGCGTGTCCTGCTGTCGTACGTCTCCCTCGACATGTACGTTTTCTCCATGGAGGATTGTTGGTGTACTACGTACTACATAGGTTGCCGTTCCCAGCTGACCTGACCGGCAACCGACTCGTCCCGAACCGCGCCGACACAACTACGTCCTCGGGGAGCGCAAGGTGAAGACGACTTGGCAATGCCGGGCTCGCGTCGCGTCGACCTCGGCGCGCTCTTTGGATCCATAAAACGGAATGCCCTTCAATTAATCAATTCAGTTGGGCGGGCCTAATAACAAACTGATCTTCTATCTTTAAAAATTCAATGTCACTCCCGCTGCTACTCTCTCTTGAAAAGTCGTTCACTCAGCTAACACAGCTTGATGGTGGCAGTAGTACTTGTTGGTTTGGGAGTGGTTGACAACATAACGAGAAAGTTACAGGACATTAGTGGACAATCAAACTCCTGAGCGCGTTGCTGATGAGCATTACATGAAGTCCTCATATAACACCAACCAAACGGTTCACACTGAGTGCTGAACGGACTCCGTAGATTAATTGAAGTTCCAAGTGGTGTCAATATTCTCGACTCTAGGGTGCTTGTGGCGGATAAAAAAGATGCCACTACTATGTTCAACGAGGCATGAAAAGTGTGCAGAGATAACCGTGGACCAAACAATTTCGACCAAACAGCATAGGCAGCGCTAGTCCTGGACAACTAAGCCCAGCCATGCCGGCTCAAGGCCCGTAAAATTTAGCCCGGTCTAGGTCCGTCATGGCACGCCTCAATTCATGCCTGGGCTGGCCTAGCACGCGCCTTCGTGCCGTGCTAAGGCCGTGGTCTCGACCCGACGGGCGGCACGGGCATGGCTCGTTTAGAGTGGCCTAATGAAATATGAATTTGGTCCAATTAGGCATGATTTTATATTAAAAAGAATACATATTTATATGCATATAAGCTAAAGTGGTCTGGTGGTACAACCTAGAGATCCGGGTTCGAATCCCACCCCACCCCTATTTCCACCTCTTTTTCCTATTTTAGTGTTATCGGGCTACTGGTCATAACGGGCTGGCCCGACACAGCCCACGTAATTTGTGTCGTGTCGTGGGTCGACGGCGCGGCATGCCGGACTAGACGACCCGGTCTGAAACCAATGTCATACCGCGTCGGTCCAAAATATAATATGTTGGGTCTTTTTGGATTTGGATCGGGCCATTCGGGCGGCCCGTTTGGCCAAGATTAGGCAGCGCACAACAGCAAGCAGCAGATCTGGTGCTGGCCTGCCATCGTGATGAGCCACGCCACCGGAGAGGTAGATCTATCTATGCAGCGTCCAACAACCATCTCCGAACCACCTAATCCACGTCATCGTCGTGGCTCACTTATGACTGTCGGACGAATAGCACAGCTCGGCCACCTTGGTGCTCGACCCCGTGGCACCCAGTTTGGGTGCATGCTTGCACATGCCATGGGCGATTATGTACATGTCAGTTTTTTTATTACTTTTGTTAATTATTGACTGGACTTGAACCAGATGGAGAAGCCTACAAACACCATTGCGTGGGATTCAAAATCAAATACAGGCAACATGTTTGCAGAGGAGCATTGTCATTGTTCTTGAGTCTTTTTTTTTTTTTTGGCGTGTGTGTGCTTATAGTTACAGTTCTGTTGCCTTTGACTTCTCTAAGGGCTCCTTTGGGAACAGCGATACCCGCAGAGACCCCGGCCCAATCTCGGAGAAGCTCGCCCACGAGGAGAGTAGCCCGTGGAAAGCAACTGGTGCGTTTGGAAGCCCAGCTCGCAAGGAAAATATGGCCCAGTTTTGGTCGAAATCTCCGGAGAGCATGCCCCCCCCCCTCCGGAGGCTGAAGAGAAAATCCCACCCCCGTCTACCGAAGTCGCACCCTCGCGCCGCTACCATCTCCCGTGGGAGTTGTCGTTGCCGCAGCGCTAACATTGCCCCGTCTACGACTCGGTCGCCTCCACCGTCACACCACGAAGCTAGTCGTCTTCCTCTCCCCCTCGACTCACGGCACAAACCGGTGCCATGTCGCCTCCTCACATTTGCTCGTTGCCTCTGCTCGCGTCTAGTGATCTCCCTATCCTTCGTGCTTCCAAAGAGGAGTAGGTCATCCAACCCCCGTGGGGGAGCGTGCGTCGGGGGACGGAAGTGGCAAGGCTCATACCCGTCGGGGACATCCTTCCTGGGTTCCCTCCCTCTGGCTGCCAAACTAGACCTAAAACATAGAAATTATTGCCTGCTAGATGAACTTCTAGCTTTCCAGTGTTTTGCACATATCAGTTCATTCAATTAATTATCTCTCTATGTTTAGAAATGACAAAGTGATTCCAATTGGACGTTGGCCTTCTCCAGGTAAGCTATGCCTTCTGCCATTTGATCCATTATTTTTTTTTGATTCACTGTTGTAGGTTTCATTGTTTCTTTTGCTTCAAAAAGTGACCTGAACATTGCCTTCTTCCTATTAAAAAGAAATTGAACATTGTGCATCCACTGTTTCCTTTATTACTGAATGTGCACTTCTATATTAACTGCTTATGACTATCCTTGAGTTGTGTTAATATGACAACCTTTAACCAACTTTGACAGTCACCTATTCAGTTTGTCAATGAGTTCAGTAGTGCTGATATTTATCATATGTGATACTTTCAGGCATGAAGTTGACAACATGAAACCTACGGACAACAAGAGTTTAACGGGACCATCTTGAATAAATATGATCAATGAGGTATACTTAAATATCATTTATTTTTTCAGGATCCTGACAATATATGACATATAGTAGAGGACTGAATGAGCTTAAGGAAGGAATGTAGTAATCTAATATCATGTATACTTCCATTTATATTTTTGTGCCAGTCACATAGTAACAAATGGAATTTTTGCACACTTCCATTCTAATCCTGCCACTTTGCAGAGTTAAAGGATGAATCAACAAGAAAACATGTTAAACTAACATATATTAAGGTGTGCTCATTGTTCATGTAAATTATTGAGTATTCACTTGCTCAGATTTTGAATTTGCTTTACATATGTAATCATTGAGGTTTATTTTGGTCACCACTTTGCAACTCTTCATAAATGATTGCTAAATTGTTTGTTAGTTGAGCATATTGTAAAGCATGACTTAGTTTATGACCTGCTATTTTTTCAAGTTGCGCCAAATTGTAAATCTAAGTGGCTTTTGCATGGATAAACTGATAAACTATATTATAGTGAAGACTAATTTGTATTATTTGTTTCTATGTCTCTATTACCTCTAATCTAATAGTAGAGCAGATTAGAGGTAGTAGAGGCTTTTTTCTATTTTTTTAAAAAATCATAGCAATATCAGACATTATGATGTCATGCTACCGATATTATTGTATTGTACAATAATATCTGACATGATGACATGCAGTCACAACTCTAATATCGGACTCAAGTGGTTGTGGCCAATATTGTTGGATGAAGCCAACAATATTATTAAAAAAATAGTGCATTATTTATCTGATATTGTAAGGCTTTTTTGTCCTCTATTAAAGGGCTTGATTGTAGTAGTGCCTGGCACATGGCGATGAGGCCACCTACGGTGGTGCCAACCTCGAGGGACTTCCAGGAGTCCTCTCCTTGCACACGTAGAGGCTGCACCAAGCAAGCTTTCTCTGATGCATCCTACGTTCATGGGGTTGGCTGTTTCGGAGTTGTAGAGGTATTTGACGATGTACCAGGCAGAGTCGCCCATCACGAAGGCACTGCAAACATCGTCAAGGATGCGATCCGAGCACGGCTCCAACGATGTCTCACCCACGTGGACGATATCTCGCCCTCTGCCAGTCGGGTGTGGTGGGGGAAACCCTATGCGTAGAAGGATGACGCATCAGCTGGCCTGGATGAGAAGTTGGCAAGATCAAGCTCATCATAGCCAAGAACATCGCCGAACATCATCAGAGTATCAATTTATAAAGAGAAAATTGTCTGAGAGACATTGTGAAATGGCGGTTTCATCTGTAACACACTCATAATCGCGTTTTTGTCTGAGACACACTACGATGTTGGGTACTCTCGTCTGTGGCACACTATTACCGTTTAATAATTATTTTTAATTTTTTTTATCTCAACACCTAAAACATATTAAACTTAAATCTTTTCACGAACATACATTATTACATTCTCTATCATTAAAAATTAGAGCTAGATTTTTTTCGATTATTCACATGATTTGCTTATTATTTTAATATTTAATTTATGGAGCAAGCCATGCCAACAATAACAAAAAATATGTCTATATTTTTTTTTGATAGAGAATGCAACAATGTATGTTTGTGCAAAAATTCAAATATCAATGTATTTTATGTATTGAGATAAAAAAGTTAAAAATAATTATTAAATGGTAATAGTGTGCCACAGACGAGAGAATTTAAAATCGTAGTATATCTGAGACAAAAACACGATTGTGAGTATGTTGTGGATAAAACCGCGGTTTCTCAGTGTCTCTCAAACAGTTTTCCTATTTATAAAGGAGGGGACTAAGGAACGGACTCAGAGAGCCATAGGTATAGGTGCGTTTGCGACCAACACCAAAAATTGCTGAATTAGAGGGAGGGGCGGGCGGAGTCACTTAGATTATTAAGGTGTAGTGATAGAATTTTACATTTTCCTGCAAAAAATAATTTGCTATATTACTTTACATACATGCTAAGTAACGTAGAATTGTCTAATTGATTAAACAAAAAAAGCTATATTGTTTCTTAGTCTAACTATATTGTTTTGATACAAATTATTGTGTGATAACGAGATGAAAACTCAATTCATATGAAAAGTTGAGCTTTTTATCAGCCTGAAATAAGCATCAACTTATTGTTTGTTTAATCAATGAATCTGGAAATTAAAAATGCAACAAAAGAGCGACGGGTTCAGATAAGTCTGTCCTTGATGGGCCAAAAAACAAGAGAACGCGGCAACAGCATTAGAGGATCTCCAGAACCACCGCTTAAGATCTTTAAAAAGAGAGGAGAAAAAATAGTCGTAATAGTTTTCCGGTTGGCCTCAAAAATTATAAGTTGTTAGAGTCTAATTTTGAAGACTCTTTTGAAGATGCTCTTAGAGATGAGGCATATATTATGGGTTTACAGTCGTTAGGTGTGAGGGGAAAAAAGATTAGTACCGATTTGTTTTCTCGGATGAGTTAGATGCTGCCACGTAGGAAGACATATGGATCCGGATCGCACACCATTCGGGAGAATCAAAGAAACAACACTCGTAAGCATGTGGATCCAAATGACAACACCGCGATGTCTCACTCGGAATTGGCGCAAGTGTGCTCCAAGTTCTGCCCAATGCCTCCCATGCTTCCAAACCGCCTCCAGAATCAGCAGCGGCTCGGCTAGCCGGCTCTGGCGGCTGGGGTTCTAAGAGCATCTTTAGTGGGAATAGCTAAATTGAGTTTCTAAATTTTATTTTACAAATCTAGTTATAAAATTTAGAAGCTCAATTCTTCTCTCAACTCTAATAGAAGTCTTTATATGGGCTCCTATAATACTATAGGACCCATCGTTCAGATTAAAAAACAAACTCTTTTCCCCAAACCAACCCTACTCCCCGCCGCCACCCTCCGTCCGCGCCGCCGCCATCTGCTCCTGCACCGTCGCCCATCTCCCGCGTCGCCGCCTTCTGCTCCCGCGCCCGCCTGTGCCTAAGCCGGCGCCGCCGCATCCACGCGTGCGTCACCGTCGCCCATGCTCGACCCCTCGCCGCATCTACGCATGCATCGCCATCGCTCCACGACCGCGCCTTCCTCCGACGCCGCTACCCCGCCCATGCCCGCCCCGGCGCCCCTCTCCTGCTTCCGCGCCGGACCTTGGAGGAGCAGATCTTGGCGCGAGCTCGGGGACAAGGAAAGGAGAGGAGACAAGCCGCCACCCTGCCTGGCGTCGACGCTCGCCGACGTCTTCCGTTGCCGCTCTGATCCCGCGCGTGCCGCCATCGGATGTGGAGGATGCGGGCCGCCGGAGACGCCGCGAACCGCCGGAGTGGACGGGAAGGTCAGGCCTGGGGCTCCATTTCCGTCGGACGTCTGGTCCATATCTGAAGATCTGGCGCCGGCGAAAGGGATGGCTGACCGGCGACGGCCACGAAGCAACCGGTGGCGGGGACCAGGTGGTGGCGCTGGCAGATGAGCTGCGGGGAGAGAGGGCCGACGCAGGGAAGAGAAAGGAAAAGAAAAGAGAAAAAAAAGAAAAATGAGAAAAGTGGTGGGGTCTGTGAGTAGGAGGTAGAATAGGAGGGTTCTATTTCTGGAGACTTGGGATCAGATTTTAGGAGAGCATAGAAAATAAGATCCTATTTGTAATTCTCACTGGAGTTGATTTTTTGCTCTCTACTTCTAAATTTTAGAATAGAAACTTAGATAGAGACTTTCACTAAAGATGGTCTAATCAAAGTGGTTCTGAGGGCGCGGAGGTGCCGATGTGGGAGCCTCCGACAGTGGCGCGTTTGATTTTGCTCGGTTCGCGTGGCTTCATGCCATGATTAGAGTTTTGCTGTGCAATCCAGCGTGGCATGTAGCCATCTAAAGTACGTACTAACACTCTGAGGCTGGAGGACGTGCGGCCTTTGTAAATGGTCTATCCGAGAGTTTCGTCCCCTGACCCTGAACTTAATCCAGTGATTAACAGCATAACCATTATCAAAAGACCTCTAAACCATTTTTTTCCCCTGATGAATGGGTGTAGGTGCAAGGAGAGGTAATCATAATAAGAACATACAGTATAATTTGCTGATATTTAATCAAACTAGTAGTGTCTCAATTCAAGAGATACTATATAGATTCAAGCATTCAAAGTGGTTCATTATTATACTTAAAACACTGACAGAAGGAGATCCGATCCGTCCACTTAACTAGTGGTATGGGCACAAACGAATACTCTAGGTAAGTAAAATGAAATAAACAGTGGATCACCGATGATTTGAAGCCTGATGAGGACATCATCATAGTAAAATGAAATAAACAGTGGGCCACCAATGATTTGAAGCCTGATGAGGACATCATCATACTGGATACGCGTATATCATGGTCTTCTCCAAGTTACAAGTCGTCACCAACTCGGTCGTCGCGTTCGTCTCGGATTCAGCCGACACCCCTTCACGGTTTTGGTGATATCTCCCACATTCGACGTTCAAACGAGGCATTATTTAATGCGTTGGAAAGGGGATGACGACGCCGTCGTTTTGGTTCTGGTTCTAGCTCTAGAAGGGTCGTGAGTCATAATATATGACCATGACAAGGTGCTGTACCATCTATTTTAGGCCAATTTGGCCATGTATCGTGTCGGGCCTTAACCCCATATTGTGGGCGCCTCCCCTGGTCGCCCCCAATCCTAGGACGTCTTTGTTTCCTACATAAACTCAGTAGCCGCCGTCTTTTAGTTTCAGGTTTTGTTTAGTTCAGTTTTCTAGAGAGAAACTTGATCGAATTATTGTAACTGTGGCGACAAGTCCTTTTACAGTAATGTAGGGCCCCTGTTCTTATTCTACACCACTGTGGCGATTAGCCTTTTGTATTCAGAGCTTGAACCTTTTCTTGTGATTTGCTTCATCCATATTTGCAATTTCAGATTACGTGTTTATCCTCTCTTGCTTATGTTCTCGATTTCACTTGCAGGAATAATCAAGTTGTGCTTGATGTAACGGTTGCGGGGTTGGATCGTGTCTGATTCAAACCGGGTCGTCGACGCCTAGTTACCTAAATTCGAGTTTATCCCCTTACTTCTTAAAAGATCAGTCCATATTTACATCAGAGCCATTTTTTGCAACATAACAGAACTGGATGTGTTTCTGCTATCCACTTGCATAAGCAGCTAGACAGTCCACTATACTCCAGGGATGTGCGGGGCCAGTTTTTCTGTCGAAGTTTGAAGGATTGAGCGCTCCCATCCCTGAGATGATGGGCGCCAATCTGCTCATCGCCACCTCTCTCATCCAAGGCGAGGCCCGGGTAGACGGTGTTGCCGTCGATAGAAGGGAACACCTGAGGGGACACAGAGAGCGCTCGAGATAGTCCGATGAAGACGGCTCGACCGCCCAAGCCTCGGGCAGGCATGGTCTTGCCTTTCTCCAAGTTGACACGGTACACCTTGTACGTCCTCTTGTTATTCCTCTTGAATTCGTTGTGCTGTCGGTTGTCAGGATACACCCGTCCCAGCAACATGCGATGCACCAGCATCAGCTCCCCGCCGTTGTCCACCAGGTGCACGGTGTCCGTCATCCAACGAAGCGGCATGGTCAGCTCCGCAGCCACCACCAGCCGCGGCGGCGCGCTGCTGGTGTCCAGCACCATGACGGCGTGGTCGGAGACGCCATAGAAGCGGCCGGCGAATGTCATGGCGGGAAAGAGCCCCCTGCTGGTGCTATTCCTGAAGAGCGCCCAGCACTTGTCGCCTGGCTTGGCGACTGCTAGCGCTCCGGTGCCGCCGGGACTGAAGTACCTCAGCAAGATGGCTCCGTCTTCCAAGAGGCTGACGTTGCTCGACCAGTACCTACCGATGTAGCCAGGGCGAAAGCCATCGTCCTGCAGGCTGGCAAAGGGCGGGAGCTCGGCCGTCTGGCGCGTAAGCGGATTCAGCAGGCGGACAGCCCCGGTGGCCTTACAGAACAGGACGAGGAGGCCCTCGGTGGAGGAACCTAGCACTCCGTGGTCGCCGAGTTCGGGAACGTCCACCTGGATGCACTGACCGGTGGAGGCGTTGAGGAAGTGCCGACGGCTGAGGTGGGGGGCCGGTGCGCGAGCGCTTGGCCTTGGCCCCCCAGGACCAGGAGGAGGAAGAGACGACAAGACGCACGTGCGCGGCGGTTCCTTGGTTCCTTGGTTTGGCTACCCGAGCACAAGAGATCTGAATCTGGGCGGCGGAAGGGTCCGGCTCATCGTCAAGTATCCGCTTATTCCTCAGTCGCTTCAATCGTTTCTGCTGCCGCCGGGAGGAGGATGAGCCGCCGGCTGCAGCTCGTATTCCAATTGGACCAGCGCCACTGCCGGCGATCCGGTCTCTGCCGCTGGAGGCGGCTCGCTTCCCCACCATTCTATTTCTATTCTATCTATGGGTGGTGGTGGCTGGTGGGGAACGGAGAGCGAGCAGTTGCGGCTGGAACTGGGAGTGGCCGAATGGAAAAATTATTCACTCACCTGAAATTACCCCCAAAAAACTAAACTCCACGTGAGTGAAGGTGAAGCCCAAAACAAAACTCCAAGTTAGGCCCACGTGAGTATGTTTGGGCCTGTTTAGTAGAGAGAGAGAAAGCGAGTCAACTCTCGTATACCTCCCCTCTCCACGTCCTGGTCAACGCCGCCACCGAGAGCTGCTCATCTAGTCTTCGGCGAACTAAACTAAATTTTAATAATAAGAAAATATTCAGTGAGTCGAAGAAAGGTTATGCTAACGTCGTGCGAAACCAACCTTCGTCTGACTCACCGGTGGGAAGCCCTAGCAATATATACTACTGGTGATGAGAGACTATATTACTTTGGGTTCACACTAGGATTCGGTATTCTTTTCTGGACCGGATTCCTACGGTTGGCGCTTCCTTTACTTTTTAGTCTCTGTCCTCAAGAAATTGAAATATATGAAAATATAAGGCATAAATACAAGTAAACTCCATCACATTTGTTATTCTAATATATGTGAATTTATTTATAGTATAACTGTAAGTACCGTATATGATCATGACAAACGAGCTACAAGCACAATGTGCCAAATCACTGCAATAATCCTAACTAAAATAGTTGGTCACAAACAACTACAGCAAAAAGGTCATATCGATGTCCACTAGAAATGATAGGCTTTCTGAGTCATATAAGAACACGACAAACAAGCTACAATGACAATGTGCAAGATTAATGCAATCATCCAAACGAATAAATGTTCGCGCTGATTATAGCATCTACAGCGAAGGCTAGTTGTATCAATGTCCACCAAAAGAGATGGGTTCTCTGAGTCTTTTGTCAGGTGGGAGAGGATCCTTCCGAGGATCAATCATGGCGACTTCATCTTCTTTTGTCAGGTGGGAGAGGATCCTTCCGAGGATCAATCATAGCGACTTCATCTTCTTGAGGTCTTACTATTTCCTCCGAAAGACTTGGCCAGAACTCACTTAGCTTAGCTCGAGCCTGTATACAGCAAGTCCTCTGTTATCCAACAGAAAAAAAAAACTGATAGAAATACAGTTCAATACCTCTGCAATGATGCCCCATGTCTTAGGAGTTGTATCTTTGTATGTTCTCACAATTTCTGTATTTTCACTAAGCAAAGCTTTAACACATGCAGCACACGAGTCCGGTAGTGATGACTTGTATCCACCCTCCAGGGCAAGAACCAACTTCCCATGAGAAATGTTCTTAATCTGAAAAAAATAAAGTGCATTTATATATAAAAAAAAGATGGTAGGACAGTCTGACATTCACCTTTTTACATATCAAATTACATTCACCTTCAAAACGATTTAAAGCGGCCTTAAAAGTGCCCAATATCAAAAGCTAAAGATTTCTCATATGTTCATTCACTACATGCAAAATCATGGTGTGCCAGGCACAGAGCAATATGGTGAGTAAGGTTGGGAAAAGATAAGTAACATCTTTCAGAGTTCACCATGCTGACCACAAATTTCAAACTAACAATGAAACTGAAGATAATAAGGCAATGTAAAGTTCATGCAAAGCCAATGCAAATAAATAAACTAGGGGTGCTGCATCTGGATTAATGGGAACAACAATGTTCAGTGAAAATCTTCAGAGTTCAAACTACACTTACCCTCCGCACAAGTTCACCATAGCAGGCTGGATCAACAGTGGACTGACCTATATCATGAATTGCTGTAAAAACGAAAAAAAAGACAGTTATATGGAAGTAAAATAATGCGATCTTAAATTCATTGTTACAGGGAGCGACATAACTCATGTTAAGAAAATGTTTACCTGCATCAAACCCAGCAGACACCAATACAAAGTCAGGCTCGAATTCTTGAGCAACAGGTAAAAACAGATAATCAAACACGGCGAGCATATCACCATTTGTGATGGCATAGCCCAAACTGGCATTGATGGTATAACCTTTACCATTCCCAACCCCAATGTCATTCAGACCCTTTGTTGTAGTTCCCTTAGTAGGATACATATCATCTCTACATAACATTACTGTTACCTTCAGTAATCAGTAAACTATGTAATAAAAATTCAGCAAAAATCATAAAAGTACCTATGGATCGATAAGAACAAAACTCTGTTATCATCGAGAAAAATACTTTGGGTACCATCCCCATGATGCACATCAAAATCGATTACTAGTATTTTCCCAACATTCTGCATTGATACAGAAAAAAAGTTAAACATTCAAATTTTAACAGAAACAAAAAACATTTCAGCCTTCAAAACCTACCTGCTCTAGTTGCAGGTACTTCGCCCCAATGGCAACATTGTTAAGATAACAGAACCCACAAGCATAGCTTGAATAGGCATGATGGCCTGGAGGCTGTACTATAGCAAATGCCGATTCATATTGACCAATGAACACCAAGCGGCATGCCTAAAATGATGTGTTATAGATTGTCAATAATAGAAAAGGAAACTCCTCTTACCTTATGGAAAAAAAAGCATATATTAGACATGTACCTCAACAACAGCTCCAGCAGCTAAATCTACTGCACGGCTTGTGCCACCACTGCACACTATTCCTTCCTCATAAAAAGCCTTGTAAGGATAAAACTGTCTTCCTTTCAGTGGCAACTGTTTGATAAAGTCATAATATGGCGCACTGTGAACTGCATGAACATGATTCACATTCACAACTGTAGCTTTTGAGGCCACATCACATCTGCAAAAAGTAAGAAACACATCAGCGAGATTTTCATATCCTTGACCAAAACAAGCTAAGAAAAATTGAGAGTATGTTCTAAACTACCTTCTGAGAAGATCCTCCTCCTCCAGCTTCTCAATTATTGCCGGTATACGCTTAGCACTATCATCATCTATTGTCGTGTTAGGCCGATGATTACACATATCGTAATCATAAATAATGAATACCTTGGTTTGACCCTTTCCTGCTATTGTCTGAGCTTTCTCAGTCTGATTCACTTGAGATGTTGAAGCTTCAACAGCTTCATCGCCTGAAAGGCCAAGCAAATCAAGGGATTTCTTCCAGTCTCCCTTTTTCCTCCTAGATCTAGTAGGTCTTCTAATTGTTGCTTCGTGCTTCTGTTGATGTCCATAGTCACCTGCCAAATTATTTGTAGAAGTAGCTTTTGAAGATTCAGCAGCTTCATCACATGCAAGCTCAGAAAGACCCAATAACTTGAGGGATTTCTCCCAGTTTCCACTTTTCCTCACAGATCCAATAGGTCTTCCTGTTGCTGGATCATGGCGCTGTTGTTGTCTATGTTAAAGGCTACAGCCTAAATTATTTGCATAAGTAAAGATTAGCAAGTACCAAACAACTAAGAAATCAGAGCAAAAAGGGAAAGCAGGAAGACATTGTTCAGTTTGAGGGGTAAAAAATTATTTTAAGGTCTCACCAGTCGGTTCACTACATGTATCTGATAGTACACTTAATCTTGTGTCATTAGCTGGTGACTGAAAACTAAAACCTAATGTTTTCTTTGCTTCTTGATCATTCTTTAACTTGAATTGAGAAAATCTGCAGAAAGGTTACAACTTTTATCAAAAAGTGCAAACACAGCTAGAATTAAGTTTCAAATAAGATGAGTTTAATCAGAGTTTGCTAAATGAATCATACACACCACTTACCCTTTTAGGAAGTAGGCTTTGTTCAATGAATCATCCAATGTGATTGCTTTATTACAATCAGCAACAGCCGCTGCAAATAAAAAGAAGCATCGGTTCAGTATAATGTAATTCAACTAGTTCTTTTTTTTCAAATGAAGCATCAAGGGAAATGCATAAAAGTAAAGGCATACCACAGTAGTTTCCAGTTTTGAAGTGAACCTGAGCTCGGTCGAAGTAAAGTTGAGCCGTGGGACATCCAGTCTCAATGGCCTGAGTAAAGAGACGGACTGATTTCTCAAAATCGTCATTGAAGAAGGCCTCCTTGGCATCAGCATTAAGCTTAGATACGACTCTCCGCTGCAATGCAACACGAGCAACAGAAAACTTCATATCTCTAATTGGGTAGGCATCAACCTCCTCATTTGTGAGAGTAGCATTTTCTGTTACAGATTGATCCAGACCAAACATATAGACCATGTTACCACAAGGAACTTCCTCAACTGACTGTTGTGTTTTCCCCAAACATATAACAGGAGCCTGCAGAATAATGCCTTCCTTTTGGCCAGGTAAGCAGTTGGGATCCATCATCCTAACCTTCATACCAGTAGAAAGTTTTCCTGAGAAGACACGACCAAAGGCAAACGAACTGCCCTTGTCAGATGCTGGAATTATCTTGGAAACATACAGCATAAGAGGGCCATTTTGATCACAGTTTCTGAGAGCGGTAGCATAAATATCATCTATGGGTCCTCCATACAAGTTCTCCAGACGATACTTTTGAGCAGCTAATGGGGAAGGAAGGTGGAGTATCACCATCTCAAGCAGATGATTACTTGCTGGAAGCCAAGTCTGCATAACATGCTTCATCAAAGCCTTGCCCATCAACTTCTTCTCATCAGCATTCATAGTTACATTTCTGCTTTTGCAGCAGGGGCCACAGTTTATCCTTCTGATCGTTCATGCAAGCGCTGATGATTTCTTTAATAGGGTTATAACAGAACTGAACGAATCCCCTCTTACAAGTAGGGGCACCAGTAGGCTTGGTGAACCATTTTTCTGTGCTTGAGTCATAGAAGTTATCACCCCAAAGTAGTTCCATCATCTTAGTTTCATCAATTCTGAACTCGGATGCATATACTTTGGCAAAGGTGCCAAGGGTAAAAGCCCAGCCGTGCAGACCAGCAGAGAAAGCAACAGTTCCCTTCTCCGGTGAAACATGGATATCACCAAAAAGATTATCTGTGTTGCTTCCCATAATAAAATTAACATTGTCTAATGTTTGGGAGATCATATGGTATGCTTCCTCACCATCAACCTGAAGTTCCACAAAGAAACTGTCGATATTGTTCAATGAAACGACAGGCTTAATCCTATCACTAAGAGCCTGTAGAAGCAAAACATCTGCTTGAACATCCAATCCTTCAATACAGTCAACCACCACCAGGGCACCATCTGTAATGTGCATAGAACCAGCAATATCTGATGATAAGTCTGCTTGACTGGGAGCATCAATAAGGTTGATCAAGTCTTCGTTCCCATTCTTCTCAAACTGGGACGGCAGATCATGAGGTACCACGTAATAAACAGAAATACTACCACAACGCAGTTCATCCTCCTCAATATCAGTTACTCTGGCATCTCCTGCTTCTTCTCGGGCAACACTGCCATCAGCTTCTACAAGAGAATATTTAAGTGTCGAGTTGCCTGCAAAGAATTAACAGCATATGTCAGTGCAAACTTCAACATTCAAATGAACACACAACACAGAATAGTGCGACATTGATAAGTGCAACTATGCTAAACAAATAGCACAACCATAATAGATACACAAATACATTACTATCTACAGCACAAAATTTACATACATAATTTGGAACATAACATACACAAAAGAAGCAGTACACAGTATAACAAATGAAAAGACAACATAGAATAGTGTGAAATTGATAAGTGCAGCTTCAATATATCTACCTCATAATATATTTTGGCATGTCGCCCCTGCTCTCCCCTAGAGAGCACTGTAAACAACACTTTCAAGTGGTACCCAGCGTGTGTTCGAATGAATATAAGGTGAGGATCCCAAGACCCCCCCCCCCCCCCCAGGTCGCTTGAAAAAGATACACAAATATATGATGTTGACTAGTACAGGATGAAAACATGCGTGTGTAATCTATTGAGAGTAAAATGGATAATAAAGCATGCATACAAGCATCAATTGCAAAGCACAACATAATGCTTAAATATTGAAACGGACCAAAAAACCATTAGTATAGATAAATATATTCATCGTATATTAGTAAAGACAACTTATGAACATACCGCAGTCGTGACGATTGATGATACATATATTACGAACATTACTGCTCCTAGCCATTACACGTCTGGCTTGTTCACCAGTGAACTTCACCATCATGAATATTATGAAGTTCACAGTAAAAATATTCCTGTTACCAGAATAGAAAAATAGACACCAGCAAAGCACAAGATCAGGATTCAAGAATTCAAGTAATAATAAGATGTGATGTGTCAAATATGAAGTAAGTCCTCCACAAGTGCACAACAGTGATTAAACCTCATTCAAACTCAGACATGAGCTGCCTGCAATTAACAAAGATGCAAGGACAGTACTGACATTTAATCTAAGTAACAAAGTATAAAAGGATAAATGCATGTTGTACTAAACATCATGTGACGAAAAATCAATAGACATCGTAACAACAGGAAACCTGAATAAAGAAATCATGTTGTATCGGCTTGGATTAATCTACAATTGTGGACAATAAATAGGAAAACAGAAAAAACATATGCGTGAATCAGACAACTATTATGGATTGGTCAAGCTCGAATTTACCACACTCACAACCTTCCTTCAGTTAGTGTTCCTATATACATGCGTGGTAGAAGTGGAACCTTCGATTGGCTGAACTCTAATAGACAAACGCAAATGCTACCCATCTAAGGCTTCATAAAAAGTATAAAACACTATAAACCCATATGCATAGAAAGGAAACTTAAGAGTACAAACACAGGAACAGAATATGGGAAAATTATAATAGAAATTGGGTTCCAAGTTGAGTTCATTGGTGGCTATGTGTTTTGTTTATTTTTATGGAATTTCAACAACAAATAACTTGTGTCTCATTGTACCTCAATACCTAATCAACTAGGGCAAGGGACAAATCCACAGAAAGCAGGACCAGAACATAAATTATACTGCGAGCTAACTAACAATACATTTCAGCCAATCAAAAACAGAAAGAATTCACTCCGGTAAAGACAAGCAGAAACCGCACCAATTCGTTTCAAAGTAAATTCTGAAAAGCCTAACGCTATCTGCAACCAACGAACCTAGCGCCTAGAAGGAGATGACCGCCACACAAGCATCTAAGTACGGACGTCTTTCGTCGCAAAATCTAAAATCAACGAGGTCTATCTTACCTGGAACCCTACAATAACCCACGCCAACGCCACTAACCAGGAGGAACAACGAGGTAGTTAAGGAGAGATCGAAGATCGTGGGTGTCATCGGGAAGTGCGGCATTACTTGGAATGGAAGCAGGGCCGGCCCTGAGGGGTGGGCTGGCAGGGCGGTGGCCTAGGGCCCCCAAATCTGGAGGGCCCCTCTCCATGACATGTCTATATAAGTTTCATTGCCTTGATAACATTAACAGGTAATACTTTTTGTTTCTTTTTTGATGGACTGCTTCATATCATGTAGTTTGTTACTGATAATAGTTCTTTTTCTATTAAAATTTTGTGTCTAAGAAAAAAATTATATATATAAAGGGGGCCTCGGATTTTAGGCTCGCCCTAGGTCTCCAAAATCCTAGGACCGGCCCTGAATGGAAGCCCTGGCGGGAGAGACAGCCGTCGGCGCGGTGCGGACGGGGCGAGACGGCGTCGGCGAGCGTTAGGGCTGACGGGGCGGGGCGGCATGCTTGGTGCCTTGGTCGTTGGTGGTGATGAGGAAAGGAAGATCGACGAATTTGAGAAACCTTATATTGGAGCGGCGGCGGTGTCGGGAAGTAAATCTGAACACGGTTTGGGTTTAACCCGTTTAAACCGCCAATCCAATCCAAACCGAACTGGCTGAACGGGTTTGAACAGTTCAACTGGTTTACGGGTCAGGATGCAGGTGGGCCATGTTGGGTCGACCCAATCGACGATCCATGCGACCCACCGAAATTACCTTGGGTAGTGGGTCGGCCTGACCCATGTGCGTGCTGACCCAGAAAACCCATTTGATCCATGAAAATTATCTCGCTTGTCATCGGGTGGCGGCGATGCTTTCGCCGGAGCTTAATTCCTGCAGGCATCGGAGAGTAGGAGAAGGGTCCCTAGGGGAAGGCGAGCTCAGCGAGTCGGTCGGCGTCTTGTGGTGATGCCTGGAGATATGTCGACAGCGAATGATCGACATTGGCAGAGCTTCGACGTCCTTGTGTGCGAAAACTTCAATTCAGACTTGATTTGGCGATGAACGATCACAAAGAGTTGTGAGAAAGGTGCACAAGCTCGTTTACTAGCTTGATACGAAAGGGGGAGTTGTCAAACTCATCGTGTAAGGAGAATTTCTCGAGTAGGTGAAGGTTGCTCGATGATTGGGCTTGGTCGCTTGGAGAAGAAAACTTGTCGATAAAAGAGAGAAAGTGAGTGCAGAGAGGCGAGGCGGACGCGGCAGAGAGGAGGAGGCAGCATCGTACTAAGCTACATCATCGGCGACGATGCAGTATTGCGAAGAGATTCGTCGCACGAAGGAGATCGAGCAGAATCGTGGTAGGGGCACGCCGCCATAAACATTGTACCAACTGGATTATCAAGTGACCCACTGGGTCGACCCTGTTTTACCCAATGTTTTAGTGGGCCAGTGCAGTAAGGTAATTACTCCGTTTTTGTTTTTGTGGATAGTGGGTCACTGGATCGATCCAGCTAAACTTGCATCGTGATTTACGGGTCAAAACCTTAATGTCATGGCATTGGATTGGTTTGGACTGGTTTAGAATCCGGCAAAACTGCTCAAACCGTGGTGAATACGGGTGTTGATGGCAGAGGCCTCGGCGCCGGTGCTGGTGGATGTCTCGAGCGCTGGCGTCGGTGGATGGTCTAGAAGGTGTGTTTCCGTGTGCTGTAAGCTTGCCGCAGCGGCCTCCCTCCTACAACGTTGATGCTCACGTCCAACGTCAGCAAGGCAAATGGCAATCAAGTTAAATTTTGGACGAATCTTAAACCACGAAATGTTGCTTAGTGATTCGCCCCTTTTATTTCATTTTACTATATTTGATCAATTCTTTGATTTCTCTCGAATTCAATTTCAAAATGTTGGGATTTATATGGAACCTACTATCATGACTGCAGTTCGGTGTTTTGAGCACCAAGTGTTCGATCAAATGTGTGACCAGTGTGCAACTATACCAATTTTATTTTCTTCTTATTTTCTTATCTTTAGGTGCTCTTCTAATTTATGAGCCCAAACATCAGTGGATGTTTTTGGAGTCCTAGTCACAACGTTCTTTCTTTTTCTTCTTCTTTCTCCTCGACTCCTGTTATTTTGGACGGACTTGGTGTTATCGGAGAAAAAAAAGAAACTAGCAGCTCCCGGGTACAGCCGGCCTTGGGAAAAGTGCAAGTCTGCCATTGTTGCAAAATCGCTCGAATATGCAGAACACTTTCATTACGGTATACGTATACAGTACAGTGATGTACAGTGATACACAGAACCTGGTTTTAAACTGTTAAAACCATAAAATCGGACCAGCCCAGGCCGTTGAACTACGTCTCTCCAAACCATTCAAACCGGACCAGCCCAATAAAGTCGCGCTGCGGGCTGGGTTGAAAAAACAGTCCAAACCGGTGTAAACAACAGATATATCGGGAATGCTCGATTGGGCGGAGGATAACACGGCCAATGCCGAACAGCGGATGGGCTTTGCAATTCTGCATACCTCCAGTCCGCTTAATTATACGCGCAAAAGCCTGACTTCTCGTCGGATGCTTTCGGGCCACGTGACTCCTGGGTCGGAGAGCATTTGTAGCAATTTGCGTGGACCCACAGTCACTTATTTTCAAACGGATCTCTTCAAATCGAGGACAAATACACCATCATGACGGGACAACATTTGAATTTACAAATCTGGCTGTGCAGTTCTGACCTCTGTTGCTTTCGCGTCTCTGTTCACACCTCTCGGCAGAGACAGCTCGTGACAAGGGTGAATGACCCGCCACCCGCCCACCCGCCGCTGTGTCCACCCGCTGGTGACGACGGCGCTGCCGACTTAAAATTGGCGGGCCTTGCGGGCACGCGCTTTGTGGTTCGCGAATGCCGCTTGCTCTCACAAATTTCCCAACAGTGTTAGGCCTTGTTCAGTTTGGCCCGAACAGGCCAGAATGAGGACCGTTCGATTGATTTTACCCTATTTTAATTCTGAACCACTGCAAAATTATTGTTTGTTTAAATATTGATAAAAAATGAAATCCAGTCCATTTTGTTGATTTTGTAAGCTTTATGAGCGAAATTGAATCTTTGTCTCTTGAGATACGGAATAAAAATAGTCAGATCACTGATTCCGGGCCCAGAACAATTCTTGAGGCTATTTCAATCCCATGAAACCGAACAAGGCCTTAAACGGACAGATCCTCTGTATAGGAAAGGTGGGGCTCCTTTAGTCATGAGTCCAAAGCTTGTACAAGACCTATGATGATCTGCGGGCTACGGCCATCATAGAAATTATTCGATTATTTACCGAAGTAATCTTCGTGACACTGCCTAGAGAAATAATTAAAATAATCAACGATGTACTTGTGGTGATCTAGCAAAAACAGTAAGCAGTTCTTGCTTGTCTCCTGCCGCTGCCAAGTCTCACGTTGTGGAGGAAGACAACAGAAAATTTGGTCCGTATTTTCTCTTTTGTCATCAAGATTTTCTCAGTTTAAGAGAGTCCGAAAACACAAAGTTTTAGAAAGTTCAAAGAATACTGTATACATACTTAACAACCATCTAAATGTCAAGTTTCAAGAAGTAAAAAAAAAGACCAAATATCTTGCAGAATGCTTCTTGCTGCAGCTTGATCACTTCTTATTGCCACCTTTCTGTTTCTGACGACCTTGTTTGTTATTTGATAAAAAGAACATAACTTTATGACATGTTAATTAGGCCATCAGGTGACAGAGAAAAGATATTTCATAAAGCAAGATAAGACAGGTTATTACTGTCATTTGACAGATCAAACGCCATGTCAAAAAGTACACAGATCGAGATGATGTTGACTACTGATCTGTGATTTGCTTACCATTACAAAAGCTTGTGTTGTGAAAACAGCGTATTCATTCTTCCTATGACCTACGCTGATCGCTTCTTATTCTAACCAAGCACTCAACACTCATCGGGTCACAAATCACTACGGGTTACCTCAAGCTGAACTGAACGGATCACCGTCACCCTGTACAACACACGGAATCGAGACAAAAGCAGAGAGGTAGGGGCTGGGGGAATCAATACGACATGGAAATCACGATCGACGGCGTTGATGGAGCAATTTCTCAGTGGCGGGTGGTGGTGTCCGACGGTACTTGCGGGCTAATACTAGGGTTCTATTGTAAGCGGACCGTTGTGGGTGTATGCGACACCTTGCAAGATTCCGCGACGTGTTCACAGTGTCTCAGCGCTTCAAATCGCGAGCAAGCATGCGGGTCGTTGACTTATGAGACTAAATTTTCATAAATAGCCCTTCAAAACTAAATTCTCATCCCATGGCCCTTTTTGTTGTGCCAGAGCATATGACATGACTATTGAGTACGGTCACGCCCATGCGTATGGCGCGACTTACTACCACGGTGTCATCTGGGCCAAACTTGACACGGCCGTTGACTTGCTTAGGTGTGTCACGCCCATCTATTTGACGCGACTCGTTTTTGATTAAACCTATCTATTTCACGCCGTTGATATCATGCACATTGCCTGGGATGGACCAATAACATTACGTCGAACTAGAGTGATGAACCACGACCAACTATCGTTATTCTCCGACTTCACAATTGCAAATGCTAATGGCAACAACTGATCATCGGTCGTGATTCCAATAGCGATCATCATGTGTGCCTTGTACTTCCCGATCAAGAACGTCGCATCCATGCTCATCACAGGTCTATAATGTTTGAAAGCCTCCACGCATTGGGGGAAGCACCAAAATACCCGTTTCATGACATGATACTTTGTACCATCGGACCGTACCATCATCTCCCCCCCCCCCCCCCCGGTATCAACGAACTATGTTGTGCTCGGGTTGAAATAATTAATGGCATTTAGGAGCTCGGAAACCCTTGCATAGGACTCCTTCCAACCAACCAACAATTTGATCATTGCATGTTGCTTCGCCCGCCATGTTTTTAGGTACTTCACACGATAGTTGGTGATGGCATGGATGGACTCAATGAGAGAAGAAACGGTCACATCGGCGTCAGCCCAAACTATACCTAAAATGCGATGGCCCAAATACCGTGCAGTGCATTGAGAATGAACTTGCTCGACCTTTGCGGAACCACACGTATGTGGTTGACAAACTCTAGATACCCTCCACGTGCCACATTTCTGTAGTCGAACCTAGACACCCCACATACATCTTTCTTGCTGGCACCAGATCGTGTACCTCGAAGCCTTGTTTGACCGCGGTACTCTATAAGGTCGGTGGTGACAGACCACATAATCTTGAAAGAAGAACTTAACCTCATTCATAGTATCAAATAACATTCCTTTATGAATTGTGGGTTATGTAATATCATGTGCGGCTTCTGCAGTCATGAACCCATCGTTGCACGTAGCGCGCTCCACATTGCTGATGTTCATGTGGTTAGGAGTAGTAGGTAGAGTAACATGGAGCTGCTTCATAGCTTTTAATTCTGAGCGAGAGAAATCACATGAGCAATTAACATCTACCGCCGATCCGGGTTCATAATCACGATGAACAACACCTCGTCGGTTTGTATCTCCCTCCTCAACACCAACCTCATCATCATCACCTTCACTAACATCTTGATCGTCTGTTCCCCTAATTTGACGACCAACATCTTCATTCTCATTATCATCACTTTCTTCTCCATCACCGACATCACCGACACCACCATCATCGTCTTCACCAGAAATTTCCTCCTCACTTCTGTTACTATTTTCAGTTTCTTTAAAACCATCATCACTAAATTCATCATTCACCACTGCTAGTGCAAATCCTTCACTATTCAACTCTGCAAATATTTTAGCCGTGCTACCTTTCCCGGTCATTGCCGTCCTTAGGGCACCGACATCGACAACATGGTTCTCGGTCAACCCATCATTCAATGCACTTGACGACAACCCACGATTGTGGTGGAATTCAAGTGGAGAACAAGGTCTTTCCTGAGACATTGTCTCAACACCTTACATCTCCATACTCCAAGGCTGTGCAACTTTATGACTGACCACTAACTCTGTTATAACCTCTGCAACTTTTACTGGACTCTCTATCAAACAATCCTGATACAACTTCCACTTATCATTCGATCCCAAGTCAATAATAACATAGCGAGGCCTACCACTACCACCAGCATCAAACCTCCCACGCAACCTAACATCACCATCAACCCCTACTGCAGCTTTAACTCTCTGAACAAGCTCCTCAAATTCAGGTGGTTTACTAAATATCATGACTTACTCTTTCATATTATCAAATTCATTCCTCTCATTGACAGTCCCATTACTAAACAGTTGTATCACACGATTCATCTACATATAACACAACACAATAACATATTAAAAAATAAAAACAACAAATTTAGCTACACATACAACTACACATAATTAAATGGACTACATTATACATGCAACCTAAATCATACGTAACAGAATGGTTAAACAACCTCATACTATCGATACATGCACTCCGACTTAAATCGATTTGATCAAAATCTTCATTACAAATCACTATACTAACACAAACCCTAATCAACCGATATACCAAAATAGTGCATCATCTTCAAATCTACTCGGACAAAGTGAAGGAGATACCTTCGGGGACGATGCCGACCGAGTTTGGGGGCGTCCCCCCCCCCCCTAAGAAACCGAGCCGCACCGAAGGAGGGAGTGGGGAGGCGGCAATGACCGAAGAGAGAAGAAGGCTCGGACAGATAGATGGGCGTGACACACCTAAGCAAGTCAACGGCCGTGGGCTTGCTCAAGTTTGGCCCACATGACACCGTGGCAGTAAGTCGCACCATACGCATGGGCGTGACCGTACTCAATCGTCATGCCATATGCTCTGGCGCGACAAAAAGGGCCATAGGATGGGAATTTAGTTCCAAGAGGGCTATTTGTGAAAATTTAGTTTCATAAGGGCCAATATATATATATATAATTCTCGCTATGGCCACAAGCTTGTTTTTAGTGGGATGGGCCAAGCGGGTTTGTGGGTATGCCTGCACCACTTTCAGATTGAGTTGGTGTACTAGTCCTACATAGGTTGTCGTTCTCAGCTGACGCAACCGACTCGTCCCGAACCGCGAGTGGTCCATCGTCCACCATGAGTGACACAACGACGACCTCAGGGAGCGCAAGGTGAAGACGACTTGGCAAGTTGGCATGCAGTGGATGGATGCCGGGCTCGCGTCGCGTCGACCTCAGCGCGCTCTTTGGATCCGTTAAATGGAATGTGTTCGATTAATCAATTCGGTTGGGCAGGCCTAACTATTTGATCTTCTGTCTTTAAAAATTCAATGCCGTGTGTTTCGTTGGGGTGCTGGGTTCGACCTGGTTGGGTTCGACCCGTTTTTGGGATGTTTGGATGGGGGTTGAGAAGGGTTGGAGCCAACCTCAGGGGAATATACTATGTAGATGCGGGTTGAGTTAAACTCCCAAAATCTGGCGAATGGAGCAGCTCCATCAGGATCAAGATGTCGAGTGCGTCCGGGACTCTTCACGTCACCCCTGCCTTTTCTTTCTCTCAACCGCATCTCCACCAACATCACCCGCCGCCGTTCGCCTCTTCCGTCGCGGGCTACCGTTCGCCTCCTCCGCCCGCGCGGCCCGGGACATCGACCTCCATCGTTCGCCGCCGCCCAGGACATCGACCTCCGCCCGCACGGCCTCCTCCTCAGGCGCATCCAAGGCCTGCGCGGCGCGTCCAGGGGCGCGCACCGCCGGTTGTCCCCCCCCCCCCCCCCTCCTTCATGTGTGTAGATGCTGGATTGATGGTTGATTTGAACAATATTATGTGAGTACATGAAACCGTACATGGTATTTTTACTAGGTCATTTGTAGTCACAATTTTATCCTGTGGAATGTAGATGGATAAGAGAAGCAAGGCATTTTTTTTCTACTGCTGCACATTGGTTGTTGTGTGTGATGGCAATTGTTGTTTGATCTAGGAAAAGAAAACGAGTTGCAAGAAGGGAAGGGATTACTTATGCCCCAATGTGTGAAAGGGATAGGAAGAGGATTGAGTACCTGAATGACAAATTTTGGAGTAATGACACAACTTGTGTAAACATGCTGAGAATGAACAAAGCACATTTCTTTCGGTTTTGTCAGTTGTTTAGAGATCATGCTTTGCTCGAAGATACCGTTCATATGTGTGTTGAGCAGCAACTGGCAATGTTTCTACACATTGTTGGACATAATGTTAGGAATAGAGCAATTGTAACCAATTTTGGGAGATCCGAAGAAACGGTCAGTTGTTATTTTAACAAAGTACTTTATGCTATTGGTGAGCTACGAGAGGATTATATTAGTCCCCCTTCATTGGACACTCCCGCTAAAATAGAAGGAGACACGAGGTGGTATCCTTACTTTAAGGTGTGCAGCTCAACCTTATGTCACATTCTAAATTTATTTTTTGACAACCCTATAATTGTCCTAATCTTGACTTCTTTGAACATCACATAAGATTGTATAGGAGCACTCGATGGTACACATATAAGAGTCACTATTCCAAAGGAAATGCAGCATGCTTTTCATGGTAGATACAAGCATTGTACACAAAATGTATTGGCCATAGATTTTGACCAAAAGTTCACCTATGTCTTGGCCGGATGGGAGGGGACAGCACATGATGCACTAGTTTTACATGAGAATGGTCTTCGTGTACCACAAGGTAATAGTTGAATCTATGTCTTGTCCATAAATTAGTTCTTTGATATGTATCCTAACTATCCATCATATGTTAGGTAAATATTACCTAGTTGATGCTGGATATGGAGCCAAACCCAGATTTTTACCCCCTTTTCGGGATGTTCGCTACCACTTGAATGAATGGGGGAGGAATCCGGTGCAAAATGAGAAGGAATTGTTCAACCGTAGGCACTGTTCATTGAGAATCATAGTAGAACAAGCATTTGGAGCACTAAAAAGGAGATTCAAAGTTCTTGATGATGCATCTCCTTTTTTTCCTTATGAAACTCAAATAGATATTGTTATTGCTTGTTGCATCATTCATAATTGGGTGATTGAAGATGGGAGTGATGAATTCAATGTGTCAGATGACAATGATGAGGACACTCAGCATACCACATATGCTGGGACAGCAAGTAAAAATGCCATTATGCTCACTTTTAGACAAGGCTTGGCTGACCAAATATGGGATGATCGTCTGACCCATGAGAACTAGTATTTTATTTGTTTGTATAATATAATATGTGTTGTATTTTATTTGATTCGACAATGTAATCATTGTATTTGAGGACATATTTTTCAAGACCAAATGTTTGATGAAATTATATTGTGCTGAAATTATTGTGTCATGAAAGTATGCCTTGCTGAAATAGACCAAATGTGGGTTGATACATTCTAGTTGTATATTGCATTGTTGATTTTGAAGGTAAATGGAACCAGCTGCTGGACATGCTACTTAGTCTTCAACTTGGTCAGCCTACATGCTCGAATACCTTGCCAGTTTAGTGGTCAATGGCACCAAGACTTCATCTACCTACAAGATGATTCACTACAATGGGTGTGCAAAGGCTCTCCAAGAGAAATTTGGCATTGTGCATAGTGGTGAGCAAGTTAAGAATCACCTTAAGACATGGCAAAAGAAGTTTCGTAAAATATGTGACCTTCGTGGTTTGAGTGCTGCTAATAGGGATGAAGATACCTGCACTATAACTCTTGATGATGAGCACTACAATAATCATATTAAGGTATGGATGTTGTTCATATTTACTTGTTGTCCATATTATAGTTGTTATCCATATATTATTGTTCTCATATATTATAGTTGATGTCCACATGTACATAATAGTAGTTGCTGAAATTGTACAAATATTGTAGGATCACACGTCTGATGCTGATTATCTGAATAAGCCCATTTAACACTTTGAGGAGATGCGTACAATATTTAGAAGTACCATGGCTACAGGCAAGTTTGCAAAGGACTCAAATGCACCTCTAGGTACAGAGGATGGAGATGCAGAGGATTGTGAGATTGAGGAAACCGGAAAGAGTGATGAGGATGCCATTGCCAATGAAGACAGCAATGGGGCAACATCAGCTTCAAGCAAGACTAGCAAGATTGGCAAGAGGACTGACAACAGCAAGAAGACCAACAAGAGGGCGAGGACTGATTTTGATCCATTGGTTGCTGTACTTAATAGAGGAAGTAACAAGATAGCCAAGGCGATAAAGTAAGTGGGCAAATCAGACATGGATGTGCCCTCAAATTTGTTTGATAACTTGATGGCTCTCAATGATAGTTTTAATGAGACTCACTTATCCTTCTATTATGCTTATTTGATCTCCCAACCTCATATAGGTAGAGCTTTTCAACCACTTACCTTTTGGCCATAAATTAAACTGGGTTACAAAGTACATAGCTAAAAACTATCCTGGACAGTAAGGATCAGTTATGATGGTAGGATTAATATTTTGTTAATACCACATACAACTATATATTTGTGGTCTAAGTAAGCTTGTATCTTGCTATGTGGAAGCCTTGAACTTGCTATATATTATATAAGGCTTGAACTTGACGCATCGTGCAAGCATGACATTTGGAAATGTATGTAATATGGCTATGGATATGGTCTAAGAATTCTATTTCTAATGTAGCCAAGACTTTTATATGGCTTTTAAATTGTTATGTGTGTTGTTTCTTGATGCATGGTGCAAGCATATAAAATATTACTATATGTTCATGAAGTGGCTGTTAAATTGCTGATGAAAATGAGGGTGGTAACCTCACCAACGGATTACAAATGTGATAACATTCAAGTTTTATTTTAATCCATTCATCCAAACAAGTGACGGGTTGACTCCAATCCTTTGTAGTTCTCAAGCCAAATAAGAAACTAGGACGAATCCAATACAAACCTAACTCTGTAACCAAACAATATAAAAGTTGGAGCCATCCCCAAAATTAGAGTTGGAGTCAACCCAACCCACACAACCCCAAACCAAACACACGGCCCCGAACCGCGCGTGGTCCATCATCCACGACGAGCGACACAACGACGACCTTGGGGAGCGCAGGGTGAAGACAACTTGGCAAGTTGGCATGCAGTGGATGGATGCCAGGCTCGCGTCGCGTCGACCTCGGCGCACTCTTTGGATCCATAAAATGGAATGCGTTCGATTAATCAATTTGGTTGGGCGGGCCTAACTATCTGATCTTCTCTCTTTAAAAATTCAATGCCACTCCCACTCACTGCTACTCTTTGCTGAAAGTCGTTCACTCAGCTAGCAGCTTGATGGTAGCAGTAGTAGTTGTTGGTTTGGGAGTGGTTAGCAACATAACGAGACAGTTACAGGACATCAGGTGGACAATCAACTCTTGCGTTCACTCAGCTAGCAGCTTGATGAGCATTTACATGAAATCTCATATAACACCAACCAACGGTTCACGCTGAGTGCTGAATTAATTAAAGTTCATATAACTCCATGGATTAATTAAAGTCCCAAGTGGTGTCAATTTCTCAATCTTGTACAAAACAAACCATGATTGTCATAAGGGATTGTCAACTCTAGTAGGGGGCTTTGGCGGATAGAAAAGGTGCCACCACTGTGTTCAACGAGGCATGAAAAGTGCAGAGATAACCGTGGACCAAACAAGCTCGACCAAACAGCATAGGCAGCGCACAACAACAAGCAGCAGATCTGCTGCTGGCCTGCCATGCCATCGTGAGCCACGCCGTTGGAGAGGCAGATCTATCCTTGCAGCGTCCAACAACCATCTCCGAACCACCTAATCCACGTCGTGGCTCACTTATGAGACTGTCGGACGAACAACACAAGTCGGCCAACTCGGTGGTGCTCGACGCCGTGTGGCGCCCAGTTTGGGTGCCGCCGTTGCCAAAGTGGTACCTGCTCTCCTGCCATGGAATGCTTTTGCTGATGATGCAGATGCTCTCCTCGCCTGCTGATTGCCTCAAGGGACTCGGTGTGACTTCGGGTGGATACAGAGTCTTGGAATGCTTACGGACACCGTGACATTTGGTAAAATTGTTTTGTTCTATGATAGGAAATTGTTTTGTTCTGGTCTTTTGAAAAAAAAAGTTTAGTTCTATGAAATGGGCTGTGCTTTGCGCTAAAAGAAAAAGGTCAAAGCCAGACTTGACGGTCTATGATTCACGTCGTGCATATGGGCCCGATGCATGATTCACGTTGGCAGGCCTTCAGCTCGGCTACCCTACAGGCTAATGCTATGGGTTCCACAAGGCCATATATTCAAGGGCCTTGACCCCGATCACCTGGACCAGGTCCCTCATAAAGGGAGTTACAGCCGATATTATATTTGGGCTTATCAAATTTAGCCTACCAACGTCTGAAAATAAAATAGACTATCAATTTTGAGCCTTACGTTACGGCTACAAGACTGGGCCGGATGCAAGCTGCCCAACTCCAAAGCCCCAAACAAATATCCATTGCCCTTTTCTAGTTCCGATCAAGAAAATCTTATGTTGCCAAAAATATTCATGAACAACAAACAGAGGTCTACACGTGTTACTCGGGGGTCTCGTTTGCTAATAGGTACTCCACATCTAGGAAGACAGCTAATAGACAAATAAAAGCTGTATTGGAAAGACGCTGCTAAGTAGGTACCAGAAACTTGTTAATAATTGGTGCAGGCGTGTAAATAAATTACCTGAATGTTACAACTCGTTGATGAAGACAGAACAGCACTTCCTTTGTTTGATCAGGGGACGATGATTGAAAACTTCTGCCATCTTGCAGACATTACGTAGTGCAATCATTGACGGAGCTGTTCGTTAGAGAGGCCAAGCGGATTTGGTGAGTCAGCTGCAATAGCATCATGAGGGTAGGGTGGACAGAATAGGAAGCTAATAGGCATATTTTAATTAGTGTATACTACTAAACTATGTAGTGTGTCGTTATTTTCTTCAAAGATAATGTAAAAGGTGTGCATATGTTTGATATGGCATAGCTATATGTACCCTCTGTGTTGCACCAGATTGTTCAACCAACAAGTAGACGGGTAACAAGGCTGCTTTACTGACAGAGCTGTTGACGCCTCCGAACTCAGATATCTGAATTGAATACCAAGGCGTTTGTTTTGAAGACTAAACAAAGACGTGATCTGTCAAGCTGGATCGCCCATATTATTCTGTCTGTATCATGAATTAAAATATGGTTGTCACCTGAACGTTCTAGCATACTCTCTGCTATCAAGAGCTCTCACAGTGCACGATGGTGGTGAGTGCTTGATGAGCTCAGAGGGCAGGTAAAACATGTTTATGGTTTAATGTTGGTCCTAATATCAGTTCTACTTTTACTACCGCGAGTCTTCCAGCTCTGATGAGTCTCATGATCAAGGTTGAGCCAGCTTCATTCCTACTACTGCACATTTATAACTGTAGAATTAGTATCGGAGTAGCTGATATGGATGTGCACGCTTGAGACTTTCAGAGGCAAGCAAAGGATCAATCTGTACGTAGTAGGAACTTCTATCGGTCAAGGCTCTATCCGGATCGGAACAACATCCCCTTTCTCCATGTCATTATCGTAAACTGTTGCTCCATAACCTTCATAACTACAGCCAGCTCTGTAGCGCTAGGCGCGCGCCCGTGCCTGTCGTCTTCCTTCTTCCACCTCCGGGTCCCATGATTAGCGAAAGCTAATATGTGCACGGTTGCAGGGTTCTCTCACGCACAGGACCCCCCCCCCCCCCCCCCCCCCCTCTCTCGACAACATGATGCACATCCATGCATCCATGTGCTCTCGCTACAACGTGTTGATCATGATCCACCACCAGTTTCAGATGGATCGCCATATTATGGCGCACTTCAGTGATAAATCTCCATACACAGTGCTGAGTGCTACTACTGCTGCCATGACCACAGCTTGCCTTATCCCGTTTCATTCATAGTCGAGTTTCAGGGTAATCTATCTGATATGGAGAGCTCCAATTTGCAACCCGGCCCACGGTTGATGTAGAATCATACTACTTGGCTACTTGTTGCTCCAAACAGCCGGCCGGGCGGCAGCAGGTGCATGGATATGTATGGGTCGTCCATGGCTCGATGCAGCAGTGCATGCACGAATCCCGTAGCTACTGGGCAATAAGCTAGTACCCCGCCCCGCGTACGTACGCAGGTACACAGTCAGTGCTGGCCCTCCGCCTCCCTGATCTTGCCGGCGATGATCACTTCCTTCAATCACCGTCATCAGTCCCTGTCCAGGAGCGTGCTGCTGGGGTCTAACACTCTTAACTACGCACACATACTAGTACATTCGTGCACTGGATGACAGCTAGCGCACCACGGTCCACGGCCGGGTTTTCGAGTTAAGGCGCGCATAGCGACGCGAAACCACATCACCCGGCCGGCTCCATGGAGTCGAATCGAGCTCAGCCAGAGCCAGACCGGAGACAGGTTCAGGGCGTGGGGACTGACTGGCCCGACGTCGAGTCGATCGATCGGGGCTGTGCCACTGCGCGATCACACGTGCATGGGGTTCAACGCTGTCCACGCGCCCGGGGCGAGCGCGACGCGCACATGCGCCTCCTCTGGCCCCTGCCGCGCCACATGCGCCATGAGCGTCTCCTCCTCCTTGCTCTCATGTCTCATCCTTGGCGCGTCACGCCATGGGACACGAGACCGGAACAGAACACCATTCCTCCGATCCGATACCCCCTTGTTCAATCATCGGCGCCCACGTAGTACGGCTGCTGCTGCGCGCACACGCGCCACGCGCGGCGCAGATAGAGAGAGGTAAGTACTACGCGTGTGGACAAGCGGCCGCTTGCCGCCCAGCTGGCGGTGTCCAGAGCTCTCCTCCTGCCGCTGCGTGCTGCTTGTGCTCTCGGGGGGGAGGGGAAGGGCGGGGCCTGGCCGGCGATAGGCTCGTTGACGTGCTCCCCGGCCCGCGCGCTGTCACCGTCGTCGCATCCTCGACCGCGCCACGTCGGCACGCGCGCGAGCAGTACAGCAACGCGACGAGCATACGTACGTGCACTGATTTTCTCGCTCCCTCCCCCACATTATTTCACTCCCGCTTGGTCCTATTCGACCAATCATTCTACTACCATCACCTGGCGACTGATTGACTGGGGGCGCGCGTATAAATATACCCACGTCACCGCTCACGTGCCATGTTTCGTTAATTATATATTTAGCGCACGTGACGGGTTCAACAAGGTTATTACCCCTCCTCACAACTCACATTATGCAATAGCGTGGCATGTTTCTGTTCCCACGTAGTAGGAGGAGGATGTTACTGCAACTCCAGTGTTTGTGCTTCAGTAGTAAACAAACAGTTCGGCAACGCCCGCCGCAGCGCACACAGGCCAGCCAGCCAGCTAGCGATTAGTATTGCAATTTCAAAAAGATTCGGCCTGTCAGCCGCATCGTGGAGCTGTCTGGCCAAATTGCGAGTGGACGGCTGGAGTGACGGCACCACAGTGACGAGGCAAATGCCAAATCCAGAACGCGAACCTCCAGGCCGCCGACGACCGAGGATCTCCAACGTGCCACCTTTTCCAACGTTTCCGGCCATATACTCTCCACTTTTTTTTTAAAAAAAAAAAGGGGGCAGATAAACGTCTGTTGGCACGCCTGGTGTATAGGCACAACAGTTTGGTAACAATACCGGAAGCTTATCATATAAAATCTTCTGAAAAAGTTGTGGTGTGTGATCACCGTTATCACCTTCATTGACGCTATTCGTCGCGTTCTCATCTCACAGACCTGAATGAGAAGCAACGCCACTCACTACTACTGTATGATGTATGATCACGACTTCCAAACTTGTCTGCAACTTCATTTCCTCCAATGCCCGGATAACTCGCTCTCATTATCTGATGACAAATCAGTTCCCTCAATGAAGTCACTGGAAGAAAAAAGAAAAAGTCGTATCGAAGGTCCCAAAGACACAGGAAACATCTCTTTTAGATATTGCTTTCTTCCTCAACACTCGACACTGACACCCAGCACGTGCAACTGGAACTGACAGGCTAACGAGTGTTCAAAAGGACCGACGGATCAGCCTTGTGATTTCATTACTCAAATAATTAACCGAGTCCACCCAACAGATCATTCTTCAGTCTTTCTATATTAACGTTATTAAGATGACATCTGTAACAAATATTACCAAGTACCTTGAGAATTCCTAAGAGGGACATGAATTTATTAATTTAACTCGAGCTCAAGCTGGCCATGTGTGTGCAGACAGACTGCTGCTGCTTGGGCACTTGCTCACAGTGAAAAGATTGTCATGGGATGCAGTACACCCCCTGGCAACGTGTGCGCCACAACTTGACAAAAATCACATGGAACCTCCAAATGATTGCAGGCACTGCTAACCATCCAGTGATGATGATTTGGACAATAGTATTTGCTCTAGTTAGCCTATAAAGAATGGTCTGGTACCATTTGGCTATAAACTCTTGTCCCCACCCTAATAAACTACAGATCTGCACTTAGCATGTCTTCTAAAACATGGTCTTCAGTAGTTAGTTCATCTGTTCGTGTATATACAAATTAACAGTTTCCATACTATCCTCTTTCAAAAAGCTACCACTTTTCAAAAATGTTGATGTTCCGGCCACGGGAGCAGTATAATAAGCATATTGCAGATTCGACCGGAAGGTCATTTTTCAACGACCGGGAGAAGGAACTTAAAGTAAAGCAGCGGGGATGCAAGCCATATGTGATTTTCTCCAACATGCAAAAAAGTTAACTCTTGGTGCATTTGTTTCTCGTAAACCAAAATACTAAAGAGAGCCATTATGTACTCACCTTTTAACGTGGGCAATCTGATTACAATCATGTGAAGTGGTTAGCTCTCTAACAGCTATTTGCCCAGTCGCCAATTCGCATCAGGTTGGATTGAGATAGACTGCACGAGAGGACAGAGTCCCACGGCAAGGAAGAAACAAGGGCACGAGACGTGGAGACGTCAGGCAATTATTACCCAATTTTCTCGAGCTGTCCTCTAGCCACAGCAGCTGCACGCCCTCCAGCCGGCCATGCTTCTGTTCACCCTTCAAAAGACCAGCATCTGCTTTACATGTTCTCATCCACAGCGGTTGCAAGGGAGCTGAACAAAACAATCTCATGGCCTGTTTGGAGCGCAGCAAAAAAAAAAAAAAAACATGTTCATTTTAGCAGCTGTTCCTCGGCTCGAAAAACAGAAATTTATTAACAATGAAGAGACGGTCTCTCAGGATTCAGGAACCTCTATTACTTGCTTCTAGTACCTGAGTATTAACCACTCAAAGCAGCTGAAGATACACAAGAACAACAGCAGAGAGCTTCATTGACTGTCGAATATTAACCACCGGTCGAAATGGAGTAACATGCTGACATGACTGACATAAAAAACAAGGGTCCTTAACTGTGTCAAGCCAGAAGATAAGGGAAATACAAGACATGCAGAAATCTAAGGGTGTGTTTGGTAGGGCTTATGGAATGACTTATGAAGTGATTTATAGTATGATAAGTCATAAGCCCTAACAAACAGCTATTTTGCATAAGCACTTATTGCAATAAGCCCTCATAAGCCATTTGCTTTTTTGTACTAGGATAACAAGCCAACAAACACTAGCTTTTTGGGCTTATGGACCATCTTCCCTAGAATAAGCTATGGATAAGCTATTTTGCCAAACGGTTTAAGAACTTATGTTATAATAAGTCAAATAAGCACTTTTCATAGATAAGCCAAAATATAAGCCATTTTTAACATAAGTATAAGTCCTGCCAAATACACCCTAAATTAGGCTATATATGACTACGACGGTGTTGGGAGGTTCTTATAGGTTTTCCTCTTTGGATTAAGTTATAAGCAGAGAGCCACCCTACTCAGGTCGATAATAGTTGCACACAGTCATAAGATATGAGCAAGCTCACAAAACTGATGGTCTGTGATGGCTCCAAGTATACCTCCTTACAGCTCAGTCTACAGCTTAGAACCTAGTTCTCCCCACATGGCCAAGTGAAATCTCTCGCCTCTGCTCTCAACATCTCACCTATAAATACGCACATCCCCTCTCAGCACATCTCGCACTACACACATAGCATCTCGCACTACACACATAGCAAAGCTTAATACTACAACTCTCATATAACTCAAGAGAGAGAGAGAGAGAGGGAGAGGGAGAGAGAGTCCATGGTGACACTAGGAAAGAGCAGCAAAATTAGCAGAGGAATGGTATCACTAAGGAGGAAGCGGCCGTTTCAGCTCATGGTGCTGCGGCGGCTCCGGGAGCTCAAGAAGATCGTGCCGGTAGGCACTCGCCAGAAGGCCAAAGTCGATGTCCTGCTCCGGCAAACTGCTGAATACATCTGCATGCTGGAGCTAAAGGTAGCCGTTCTCCGAAGACTCTCTGCCATCTACGGCGTGTGATGAGCTCTCATGGAGTCAGCTCGTCATTCGCATGCCAGTGCCACTGCACATGTAAGAGAGAAGAGAGCACGCTAAATTTCTTGCCATGGCCACCTCTCTTCAACTCCACCCACCCTACCACCCACCAAGTAGTAGCATATTGTGCCCCTCTGTGATTGGTCGGTCGGATATGGAAGTACGTATGTGATAAAGCTGGAAAAGCCAGCCATTTGCTAAATGCATGAAAAATGCGTCAATTGGTTGTGTTGTTCATAGGTTGGAAGCAGTATGAACTCTGCATGCATGGTTCAAGAATTTGATTGGTATGTGTTTATGTTATTATGGATTCTTGCCTTACCTCTTCAGTTCTTTCCTAATCTTCACACTATACTTTGGTTTATTTCTTCCTGCCTTCAGTAGAATATTTGAAAAAACACATACAGCCACATCCACTCCGTAAGAAGTTACTCCAAAACATGGCAGCTGTGTTTTTAGTATTTATCAAAGAAAATTGTTCCGTGTAATGATTACTACAATACGGATTTGGATGGCAGCATAGTCTCTCTACTGAATACTGATTGTAATACTGTTAACAGGGGGTGTACTTGTATGTACCCACCAACCAGACCCCCAAAACTGTCCATAATAAAATTTTCTAAAAAAACTAGAACAATGGCAACATTTCAGTCCATGTGTTCATTGCTTAATCAGTTGAAGTAGGATACTCACAGTCAGCACAAAGTCCATATCCAGAAAGCACAAGGTCCAAAGATTGTCCATATTCTTTCCGCATTGCAAGCCTTCTACAGATAAGAACAAAGATAAAATGCTAATTAAAAAAAGAAAATGCAATAGTCTTCAAACAAAATGTCAAATGGGGTGTTGCAACTGAAAGAGAAGGTCTTTCTGTCAAGTCCATTTCCTCAGATAGATGGACAGGCTTTGATCCTTTTTACCCATGGAGAATATATGCTAACACGTCACATCAACTGGTGATCTACAATCCTACTTGAAAAGGATGCTATGATGAAGATAGAGCATATAGTACGTGCGGAGGATTCAATTCATGCGTAAATGTACTGCTGACCAGATAGATCGCAGCTGGGATACCCAGAGTAAGCGTCCAAGGACAGCATGTGCATGCCAAGATTGCTCCCTGGCCTTTTGCACCACATCATTGGAAAGCCCTGTCCTCTTGGCTCTTGCCATCCTATCATGAGTTCCCATTACACTTTTAGGTGAAAAAGAGCATCGGTATGAGTAATACGAGTCAATGTTTTCTTCATCTGCTTCATGGGGAAATATTGCTAGGATTTGATATGCCTTGTCCAAGTTGAAACAAACACACACTTCGCATGCAGATAATCCCTTTTGAGCAGGAGTAATGCTACCTTTGAATTTCAAGAACCAGGAAGATGGTGTCCGTTAATCTAAATCTTTGGGGTTGTCTCTCAACAGGTGACATTAAATTCAACCTTCCCTTTCAGGCCAGGCTGCCTGTCGGAGTAGTGGAGAAAACAACAATAGAACAGGGTGCTAAGCTGAAGACGACAGTAAGATTCCATATTTTACAGCACAGCCATGTGGGATATTCCTTGAGCTTTGTTTATAGCCAGGCCATATCTATGTTGTACAGCTATGAGCCTGAAGATTGCCAACTCGACTACACCTATTTGGAGGCTTCTTAAAAGTAACAAATCATACAAGATCAAATTACTGTATCGAGTTTGAAGCTTTCCAGATAGTAGAATATCACTAACCCAGTGTCTATATCTATTGCTCCGGTTTCTCAATTGATGACGATAGAACAACTTGCTTAGTTCATTTTCAGCCAAGCACATTGCCCTAACATTATTAATTAAAAATTGGAGGACATACTCTGGCTGCAGTTCAGGACAGTGGTATCCAAGTTACTCAACAGAAGTATGATTTAAGGCCATAAAAAGCTCCACACTAACAAACCAGTTAGCAAACACGCATTGATAAATGATGGGAGACATCAAGCCGCACAATTCACTTAAAGATGCAGGCATTCAGCCAATCCAGGCAAAATTCATGGACGGCCATCACAGTGCTCCTAACTTTATAAACATACTAATTAATCTCAACAACTAAAAGTGTTTCAGAAAGTAATATTACATCAGTGCATGCCGGAGTGTGCATGCAACGATATAGCCATGATAATTTATCCGTGCCAAGGTACCTTTACCTTAATGATACAGCTCCAAGAGATTGCGTGGCTTTATTGAAGCACCTGGAGCCCATCCATGTGTGAGCATGTGTGTCTGCGATGCTGAAATTTGGACTATTCTTTGCTATCCATCGTAGACAAGTCGCAGACCAAGTAGCATGTGCTTCGCATTAGCCTATAATGAGACAACCATGCACAATGCACTCAATGCTGGATCTGGGCATCGAAATAGTATTGGATTAGAAAAAAGGCCGGCTTGGCTGTGATCCATTGAACCAGAGATGACAGAAAAGTAATAAACACATGTTATATCAAAATTATAACAACAACACATCTTAGTGCACGGACATACTAAACATGACAAAGGCAGTATAGAACTAGGACACCATAAGTTGTCCCTGTGGAAAGTAGACTCGCACATGATATACACTAACACAGGAACCAATAAGCAGCAATGATTATCAGGATCACCCACTGGAAGGAGCAGAACAGAGAAGGCAATACAAATCATGGCTCTATCATCAATTCTCATCCAACCTAAGAGAAGCATTTTTTTTTTGTGCCCAACAAGAGCTGGTTCTTTCAAGGAACAACCCACAGACACTGATGAAGCCACCGAGTATGAAGGCACCTCGAAAAGCATCAGCAGACTTGCAGTTCTATCACTCACACTAAGAGTAGTAACATGACGCCAAGTGGTGGTGGTCCAAAAGAAGTCTTGGTACTAATACAAAGGTGGTGGCATGGAGACAATAATAAGTTGCCGCAGGATCAGTCTAATGCTGTTTCAGTAGGACCTTTAAGAACATAGGGCCAATGATATACTCAAAAAGCAATCACAATCATCGAACAAGAGATAAGACGCATGATGCATGTGCCTCGATAGGATGTTAACAATGCCTCTAATCAAGAGATGAAATGGAAAACAGAACAAAAATATGATTGCATCACTTCTCTATGTTTCATTTCCGTTCGAAGACAAAACAAGATGCAATGGTGAGACTTGCTTTGGAAAAATATCTGACGTGAGTCTCAGTGCTTCTCTCTTTGAATGTAGAAGGGAAGTGACTTTACTAAATGCAAATTATAACGTTGTTTTTATATAGTCTATAAACAGAAACTACTAGAAAACTGTCATACAGTAATTGTCACGCAGCACCGAACAGGGTTTCATCAAACATTATAGCAGTAATTTGTGTGAAATTCAACATTCAACGACGTTCAAGTAGAAGTGTAGAAAGCACCTGGAACCATCAACATATCCAGCATCAACACTTCTCCCCGCATGTAAAACAACCTTGATCAAAACCAAAAGGCAGACTTTCTGAACAAACGCTCCAGGCAACACTAAATAAAATAGATGCTTCACCAGAAGAAAACAGAAGTACACAAACATCAAGAAACTATTCCCGAGTCTGAATCAGTTACACCAACCGGTAGCTCTATGTCCTGCAAAGAAGAAAATTTAACAGCCTTATTTTGGCGCAATTAATTAGTTTGTACCTTAACTGATTTGTCTCACTGATGAACATCTGAGGTGGGTGCCACTAAACAGAAAAGGACTTTCAGATACTTCACAGTAGAAGCTAACAAAGCATAAGTCAAAACCAAACTACTCCATCCGGATTTGATCTACAGAATGATTAAAATCAGAACCAATAGAAAAGCATTTGCAATTAGAGTTGCTGCAAGAAAAGCATTTGCAATTAGAGTTGCTGCAAGAGCTATGTTCTCACCTTAGGAAATATCATTTTATTTTCCATGTACAAATAACCAACCGATCAAATTTAGCAGAAGCAATTCTGGTTTTGTTTGCAGGTACGTATATATCCAAATCCAGTTGGAAGTCCATTCAGATGTGGGGGCTATAAGCCATGTGCACGCATGTGGCTGGTCCTGGTCTTCTGTTCCAACTAATTCAGGTTGGCCACTTCCTTTCCTCCCATATGGATTTCTCATGCCCTTCCGGACCACTGATGAAATCTCATTTATCCCCACACTTAGCAACAAAAAATCTCAGGCATGGCCATGGAAATTGTACTTCTCTGATAAGGTCCAACACGAGAGGTGGTCATATTCAACCATGTTTAAATCATCAGATAAGATCTCATGATTGTCCATGCTTGCCCTTTCCCCCATGAGCTCATCATTCCATTTCCATGTGACTAACCTTATTAGACCCAAACAAAAGTTACATCGAAGAGCAATGATGAAAATGGCCCATAAGCAAAAATGCCATGCCCTTTTCATCTATGCACCAACAGACACTAAAGAAGTGTTTCAAGCCCATCAAAGAAAGCATTACTGGAGGCACTACCTTAGTGGTTCCCAACAGGCAACAGCCAATAGAATCCAACGAACGATGCAAGAGCTCTATGAAACCCCGAGTAAAATCACAATTAGAATTGAGAGTGAGGGTAAAAACACAATTGTCCCTAATAATAAATACTGAATGCATGATCTGAAAATAGCGGAAGTCATGAAAATATCACAATATGTCTAAGAGCTTCTTGGTTGGTACAAAAAAGAAGAAAAAGGAAACGGAATGTCAGAGTGACAGAAGTTGGATACACTGATGAAAGCTCACAGGATATGCTGAACAATCTGAGGAATCTGCTCACATTAGCAATAAACAACTAAACATACATGATAAGCTATAGCCAGTAAACTATACTAACCACATCAACAAGGTGGGCCCTCACAGGAGAGCTCCAGAACATAACAGATTGTTAAGTAACAATGTCAAGGGAAACACTAACATATAACAGCGAAGAAACAATAGTGATAAATCTCAAAGCTTTATGCCGAAAGGACAATCGGACACAAATCCACCAACTCCAACATGTCCAGGCTTCTAGCAGGCAGTGAAGGTAGCTCGCCAAGAACCTCTGTACTTTTGCACCAAAGCTGCTTCTTTCTCTGCAACATTTACACAAAATAACGTGAAGTCGATATATGATAAGGAATTTCAAACTAATAGGTAATGAAGCATTTCCAAAGACAGAAAATTACATGGTGATGCCCTATGTTCAAATAAATAGACGATATCTAGTCAAGGCCATGTGAACTGCATACAACTATGTTGCTAAACAAAATATCAAGTGAGATAGTATTATGTGTTGGTGAATAACCTTGGGGTCGACTGAAATCAGCGAACAGACATGTGGTTTTCTGCAAGTATGACCATAAAACGTGATTTTGTGAAATTTACTTGATTAATAATCTGATTCCCCAATCTCAAGAAGGATATGATACTAGTACAAACTGAGGAACGTCCATGGAAATAATGTGACTTAGGTCAGGCCTTACCCCGGTTTGTTTTTCTTTAGGATCACAACCTTATTGTAATTCAACCCCTTACAGCCCAGTCCGGAGTGGGGTGGTGCAGTTTAGAAGTGACCACAAAGATACACAGCTCCTCTGTGTATTCATGAAAAAAAAATGTGGCTAACCAATCTAAGGATATGAAGGCTCCCCAAACCATAAACCCAACAAATTCATTCGCCTACCTCTTGATTTTTCATTGGTTGAAATTCATCGCACCACCTGCTTCAATAATTTTAACAAATTTATGTTTCATGATCAAAACATTGATTCCTCTATACCCAATTGAATTTCTACAGACGCGTTCTGTGCAGATTCATTGAGCAAACAGCCCACACAGCAAGAACCCACGCCCGGTAAACATCTGGAATCCGCACCGCAATCAGGACAGGCGGAAAAGGAAATTACAGCGCGCACGGGGAATTAAAGGCTACCGCGTACCAGGAGGAGGCGCCGCGGACGGCGCCGCCGTTGCCGGGGGCTGTGACGACGCTGCTGCAGGAACGGGAGGATCGGACAGCAGCGGCGCGTACATGTAGGAATCGAACGCTAGGTAATCGGCGATAGCCTTCGCGAGCCGCCCAGCGCTGCCGGCCTTGGCGGGCGCCACCACCTTGCGCCGCCGCTTCGCCGCCGCCGTCTTCTTCCGGACGCCGAGCAGATCCTTCTTCATTAGGTCGTTCCGGCTCTGCTTTGGGTGGGGAAGCTGATCTCTCTACGGCTTCGGGGATTCCTTCGTCACAAGGTTTTGGAGGGTCCGTTGCTTCGGCTGATCGGTGGCAGAGCGGCACATCGTCTAGAAGGGGAAGGAGCTGGAGGAGGTGGAGCTCGACGTGTCGCGTTCCGGATGTTTCCGGCGGCGAGGCGCCGACGCGTGGCGACCGGTGCCGTTGGGGAAGGTGGTCCAGGGCAATATCTCCAATGCTCCCGCCGGGTTAAGTGCTCCCGTACTCTCACCGTTAATTTGTACTAGAAATAACGTATGACAATTTTCAATAAAAATACTCTCTCTATATTAAAAAAATAATTTATTTTGAACATCATTTAAAATACCAAAGAAAGATTAATAAAAGGATATTTTCTATATCTACCCTATTAAATAGAGTATTGGTTCTACTTTATTCATAACCATTTGCTTGTCCCATTGATTGTCTGTGTCAAAGTCTAAGTTGGAGTTGGTGGGTTTGACTTCCATTGCCCTTATTTTTTATGTCACTCTTCTCATTTACTTGCTATTAAACCAAAACGAACTCATTTGATGATAATTGATATTAAGTCAAAATAAATTGCTTTTCTAATATAAAGAGAGTATGTTTGGATATGTCAGCATGTAAAAGTATATATGTAATAAGTATTTGTACAATAAATAAGAAAAAAGATAAATCAGTATTTAAATAGTAATGGGTTATAGGTCTAAAATGAATAGTTGTAACCTGCAATTATTGTAATTGATTTTCTCATTTTTATTGTGCATTACACAAGTATTCGTTATATATATGCTTTTACATAATGATAGATATTAACATAAACTATTTAAATATTTTTTTTAAAAAATTTTCATATATTTTTTCTAGTACAAATTAATAGTAAGAGTACGGGAGCAACTAATGGTGCGAGAGCACTGGAGATGTTGTCGGTGGTCCAGGTATGAGAAAACCTGCGCAAGCGTGTGGTCCACTGGTCCTCGGGGAAGGGAGCGAGCGAGTCCAACAGCGGTCGGGGCTGCGAGTTGAGCTTGTTCGGGCCTTGTTTGCATTGTTGGGCCAGAGTTAACATTTTCTGTTGACCTTGGGACCAAAACAAACATGGGCTAATTTCTCATCTTATCTGATACGCGTAGTGCAGGTAAGCTCAATGTTTATACACACACAAAAAAAAATCAACTTAGTCAGCTAAAAGGAAATTCAAAATACGTAGTTTTTTCTTTGAGACAAAGTTACCCATTTCATTAATCAAGTCCACCAGACTGGTCCTCATTTAGCAAGGCTTGAACACATAGCGGGGCAGTATGCCACACACCCGTTGTTGTGGTGCTCGAGACTTGCCTAGCTAATACATGGGCAACTCTATTACCGTATCTACTAACATGCTTAATAGAGAAATCAGAGAAAAGGGAGCTATAGTATACTCCTGGATATCAGCTAGCAGTATTGAGATCGCCGATATAGTACGATTAAATAAACGACAGTTTTGGTTAATGGGAACCTGCGAGTTAACCCAATGGCATTCTATTATTTTCCTTGTTTTTTAGACAAGGCGGTATGAGGAGATGGGGGAAATCATGTAAGAATTTTTTTTAATAAGCATCCAATAACTAAGAAAGTCAGCGCCTGCCGCCGGCGATGGACCGATTAGGCGGGGGTGAGGCCGTGGCGCAGCGCGGCCTCCCAGACGACGTCGATACGGTCGACGTCGATGGCGCCGACCTCGTGGTGCGCGTACCCTTCCAGGAAGTGCACGACGCCGCCCGCGTGGCACGCGTGCACGACGCCACGGTCCAGCGTGTACTGCATCAAAAAGAAACCACATGCGCGGCATGGTTATGGCGTGTGCAGTGCTTCAGCGACACAGATAACGGCGGTGGTTAAGGTTATGGCGGTTTAGCGACTAACCTCGCACGTGCCGAGGCCCTGCACGTCCTCGGGGAGGCGCATGGCGGCGAGCTTGCCGTAGGTGCAGTCCCGGCGGAAGCGGATGATGGGCGGCACCACGAACTGGTGGAAGTGCGTGCCCGCCGGCGCCACCCGTTGCTCCCGCGGCGACAGCCACTTCCCCACGATCCACGTCTGCGTACGTTCCTCACATAAAAATATCAGTATTCTGGCCCAAAAAATGGATTCACCTGAGCCTAGCCTCAGTATGTTGGAGACGCACCTTGCAGTGCTGCGCGGACTGGTACTTCGTGACCCGGACCAGGTACTGCTGGGCCTCCATGGGCGCCTCCTCCTGGACCTTCTTGAACCGGTCCTCCGACGCTGTCAGCATCTGCACCACCACCAGCAAATTCGCTCAGCCTCGTCCATCACTGACACTGTCGTCGTCGTCGTGCGCGCGGGCATGCTGCACGCACGGCTAATGCTGCATTGCTTACCATGACGCGGATTCTCTTCCTGCAGAGGTAGAGCGCGATGGCGCGGCCGAGCTTGGAGGTGGCGCCGGTCAGGAACACCTCCGCCGTGCCCTCGGGGATCTCCCGCAGGATCACCGCCGCCGTCAAAGTGTTTCCGTGGACCACGCGCACGCGCAGGTCCGGGTGCCGCTTCACGAACAGCGCGCCGCCGCCGTTGAGCGCCTCGTTCTGCAAAACAAAGAGCCGGGGGGAAAGTCAACGCAACAGCTCACTTGTTACATGCATGCGCCATTGAGAGAGAGAGAGAGGCCAAACCTTGTTCAGTGCAGCGAGGCTGATGACTTTGACGCCCATCTTGTTGGCTCTCAGGATGGCCATCTCGATCTGCCTGTTGATGCCGTCTTGGGCGAACGGCAGGAAGTACTGCACCGCCGCAGACACACGGAAAATAAAGCATAGGACAAGAGACATCATCAGAACCCAGCAACAACAACACCTGAACCGTAACAAAGATTTTAAAAAGTTGCGATGGGACATAGTACTTGGAAGCCGTATCTGGGGACGAGCCAGGTCTGGAACAGCCGGCCCCGGAGCTTGTAGGAGGAGTAGACGAAGGTCTTCGACAGTGCCCAGAGTATTGGCACGAACGCCAACGCGATGGGCCAAAGCAGCACGGTCGCCGGCGTGGCGGAGTACGGCCGCGAGGCGTAGCTCCGGCTCAGCATCTGGGAGTGCATGGACGAGATCACGTCCACCACGTGGACCAGGAACACGAAACCCGGGATGTCGTCGGCCCCTGACGTGGTGCGATTGAAATATACAGTCAGAAGAAGAAACGTGTTCAGATCAGATGTGATTGCATAATACAGTTGCAGACTTTCAGATGAACCCAGTTCCATGGAAAATTAAAAACAGTTTTTGTTATGATCGTCAGAGTGATGTGGTTGGCCATGAGCAGATGAACCCAGTTCTATGATTTATTTATCAGAATCAAAAAATATTTTATGGTCACAGTAATGTGGTTGGGCATGAATCCACGTGTTCCAAAATCCAGCAAGACAACTCATCTGTTAACTCCTTTTTGTCAATTATTCCTACCTTATGCTCTAAGAAACTTTCATCATCGAATCATTCTATTAATCAAACAATAGACATGCAATGGAATTCAACTGTTCTTCCGAACAATTTCACCGAAGTTTGCAGTGAACAAAAGGCGGCGTCAATGACCAAAACTTATTACATGGTCATACCAAACTAAATTATAAATTAAAGTAACGGAGGAAGACTTGCAGAGGATAGTGACTAATGGAATATAACTAACTAGGAAAGACAATCCTCGTGACGAAAGTTACGACTGTTTATGTGGCATTGCAGGATATATTGTCAACTTAAGTGGGTACTGAATGCTAATGCTCAAAAGATGACGACGACAATAGTTGATCGCCATCTAGTATTTCAGCTGACTGGAGCCAGATGACTCGCTACTAAAAAAAAAATGAGAAGGTCAGTATGTTTTTAGGTGGAAATGTCTTCAAGATTGATTTTTATTTTTATTTTTCAAAAGGATATTCGTTATAAGAATAAAACTATTGCGTCAGCCTTCACTTTCATGTTTGTCTAATGTCTATCTGCTGGCTACCTACCTACTTCTAAATTAAAGCCCGTTTGGAATGCGGAATGTAAATTCTCTGGTTGCTTATCTCTGTTTGACATCTGTACGAGCATAATACTACCTCAGGAAATTCCTATCTGACAGAATGCTGGTGTGATCAGTCAAGTAGTGAACTTTCACCGAAAAGTCTGAAACAATAGCTCAAGTATACTTAAGCCAGAAGGTAGATACAAAGCTGTTCATGCCGACATCCTTGATCCTCATAATAAAACAAAGTTGTGGACTCGTAGCACAACACTTCCATATATGGTTTGACCCCTGAGGCCGTGACTAATATTGAAGCCACAAAACTCTCGTAAATGAGACAAAAAGATACTACAAAGGCACATGAACTAAACAAAGAACCAAAAGCTGATCAAAGCTAGTTTTATGGCCAATGTTTAGCAGGTTTGACTTTTCACCTGTAAATGGATTATTGTCAACCTTGATCATTTAGCATTCTTTTATGAATATGACATTACTAAATGCGGTTCATCTAGGGTGGGTACTATACATTTGGCTTCAACCATTCAGATTTTAAACACAGCATGGTAGGATGCAGTAATGAGATCTGTTAAAATCAATAATGTGCTGGCTGAGCAGTAAATGATTTAATGCACTTTTAAAAGGATGTAATATTTTTGAAAACTGAAGTGCTGGCTGAGCACCTTCGCTAATTTTCTTCTGCAGCTCCCAGGACTTGTTGTTCATTGTCCCTCCAAGCGCATCAAACAGTGGCATAAACAGACAGAAGTTAGTGTCCTTGTCCATGTGGTGAATACTATGATACCTGGTCAAAACAAGGCAAACAAAGGTGTCAAAATATCAAACACTGCCTTTAAAATGAATACGCTTAGCAATTTAGTGCAAACAAATAAGAGCACGATTTCTATCTGGCTTCTACATCTGAAACATGTGCAGAGAAGCATGCAGCGGCTTGGTTGCTCTCTGTGTATAGCATGCTATAGCAACACCCATTATCTAAAAAAAAAAATGCTATAGCAACACCATCTCCGGCTAAATGGGCAAGTAATCACCAAGAGGAATCTGACTCGGAGCTAAGCACCTGAAAAAACTCGTTTACCTACTAACCACTACCAGTGATCACTGCTCGTACGCATTCCAGAGAGACACTTGAGCTAAAGAGTTCTAATCCGCAACCTGCACGTTCAATCCACGTCATTAATCATGCGTGAGTGCAAAAGAGAACCCCGAAACAATTCTACTACTGAACTGCCAAGTGCCACCGACTACGCACACCATTCCTGCATGATTTCAGTTTTCCTCTGTTTTCTTTCTCGCTCTTGAAAGCAACCACTAGCAGTACGGTTGAGAAGTGACCAGATTCTGACAGTTTTGAAGAGTGGTTAATTACGTTGGGGTGCCGATGAGGTACCGGACGGCGGGGACGGCCCGGAAGAGGCCGCCGGGGAACACCTCGACGTTGCAGTGCCCCATCGCCCTGAGGAAGTCGAACGCCAGCGTGTAGCCGAACAGCAGCCCGGCCGAGCCGAGCCCCGCCGCGCAGGCGGCCGCGACGGGCACCGCCATGAGCCCGCCCGTCGCCAGGTGCTCCAGCGGCGTCGCGTACCCGGGCGTTGGAGGATGGAGCACCTTGACGGAGTGGTGGAGCGCGTGGTAGTTGGAGAAGAGGTGACCTCTGTGGAAGGCCCTGTGCAGGAGGTAGAAGAGTGGCTCCGTGACAATGACGTGGAACAGGATCGCCATGGCCACGCCTCTCGCGTCCCAGAGCGGGAGGTGTCTCAGGGAAGGGAAGGCGTACGTGGCCGTGGCCGCCATCCAGAACTGCAGGATGAGGAAGTTGTCCCTGCACATTATTTAGGCATTAGAACTGGCGAATTGAAGTCCATGGCAGTGCAGCTCTCGCGACGTACCAGTGCCGCTCCTTGTCAATCTGCTCGAAGTCGGCGCCGTCACGGACGATCAGGCGGCGACGGTTGAGAAAGAACATGTTGCTGAACATGGCCCAGGCGTGGTACGTGAGCGCCCGGAGGCCGAACAGGAGGAGGAGGTGGAAGCACCAGTGGTCCGGGCTGCCGGTCTCCCATGCTCTCGACGCCACGGCCTTGGCGAGCATAGGTCCGTACAGCAGGTACTGCAACAACCAAAGGAATCTTCGTCAGAGAACCGCGCAAAAGATCAAGAAAACGCAAGCTGCAAAATCAGCGCATTCATGCCTTGTAGGAGCCCAGGTTCTCCCATGGCCAAGAAGCCAGTGGAGCTGCTGCTGATCCCATGTGTGTGGATTCGTTTGTGTTGTTGGTCAGAAGCTAACACGGCAGCTGCTGGCTACGGCGCGCGGACGGTGCGGCTGCAGTTACGCGCGCACACTGTCCCCTCTCCTCTCTGCACGCATCTATGTTTGCCGGTTTGCAGGTGTATATGTAGGAGCAGAACTCAGCTGAATTAACAACTGAATGGAAGTCGATCACGCGGAGACCAGAATGGACGTCGACGGGGACGCAAGCCGTGCACTGAATTAACAACGGAATACGGAAATTTCACCAACGGTGCAGCTCTCCAACCAACCCCAATGAATAAGCAACTATTTAATGGGATTTCACCGCGGCAGATTACGTGGTGAATCGCGTTCAGCTCCACACATCTATAGGACGAAGAAGCAAGGTCGTTGATTTTTCTCCGTGCTTGTTGCTAGCCACAAGACTGCGACCGGATCGGCGCTCCTGCGGATCGATTAACATGCGCTGCAATGGCGTTGGGCGTACGGGTACAAGTTGGGGCGTGTGATACATAAGCCGCGTGTATTATTCACATGTTTTGCGGACACTCCAAAAAAGAAGTGTTTAATAGGGTTGAAGTTTCAGCCTTCGTGGGGGTTGACACCAGAGGATGCAGCTATAGCTTCGTTTTTTTAAGGAAACTATAGCTTCGTTTGGGCGCCGAGAAGGCTTCTGCTTTTATTTAAAAAAAACGCCGGGAATTTTGACTCGCACGGTAACTTCATACTCCTAAGTCATATGTAATGGGACTGTAAAATACTATATTAATTTATCGGTTTCCCTAGGAGTAGGTGTTGAACACATGCAAATTCTTTGACAATACATGGGAGTGTGTTTCAGTGTTTGTGTGTTTTTTTTAAGGGGATTCAGTGTTTGTGTTGTCGTTGACCAACACAAGCCGCGATGTGGCCGGTAGTGGGCCGTGGCTGACTACCCGGATCGTTTTGGTCCATTTCAGCCCAAAGTCGATTCAAACTTCAAACTGTTCGTCATCTAAATTTAAGAACAACATTTTTGGGACCTTGTTCGGTTGGAAGCCATATATTGTCACCAGTGGCGGAGCTACAGATTTGGGTGTGTGTGTGGGAGGGGGGAGGGCATGATGAACTGAGGGGGTTGCATGTATGTTGAATGTAAAACTTATTATACTAAAATGTGAAATACGTTATAGTTCTTAAACTATTTAAAAATTATTATATAAGTTTATAAACTTTAAAGTGACTATCTAGGTTGTTAAACTATTCTTCGATAGTCATTTAGCTTCACAAACTTTATAGTAATCTCATATATTTATGACTATTTATTTTGTGTCAACTAGATCCTCACCGTCATTACCCATCCCCTCTCCAAGCGCAAAGCCACCGCCCAACCACTCTCTACGTGCGATGTTCACTACTATACAACCACTCTATAGGCGAGATGATACCAACTATAATAGAAGGTGCATCTGCCTGTCATAGCCTCGCTCTCCCATCGAGGACGACGACGACGTGTCACGTGTAAAGGACACCTTGTACGGAAGGTAAGATGTCATCACGAGTATTGGACAAGTCATCTTTATGGTTAACAAGTAACAAGTCGGGAAGACGAGGTCGCGATGGAAAGAACGAGATCAGATGGATGGGCAAGGCCACAACAGGCAGAGCGCAAGTGGTGCTAGCTGGTGTCATCGTGGAGGTTCGACAATGCCGCGTGGATGCCGGTTGTGCAACGACGACGACACGATAGAGCTGGTGGATGACGACATTATAAATCTGATTGACATAATATTAATAAATCATGAACTTAAGGAGTTATTATAAAGTTCGTAAACCTGAATGATTATTTAAGAATAGTTAGGGATCTAAATGATTACTTTAAAAATTCACAGATTTATATGAGTATTTTTAAATAGTTTAAGAACGTATTATAAAAAATTGTATAAATATGGGTAGATCCTCACCACAATAGCATATGTAGCTCCGCTGCCATAATAAAGAGTTCTATTGCACGTAAAATCATAGCTCCCATATGAGCAAAAAGTGCACTGCTTTATCAATAAAAAAAGATATGTGACTGTCATTTGTGTTACTCCTCAGCAAAACAAACGTCGAAACTTCGCCGAGTATCCACTCTCGCCTCTTGGTAAACTCCAATTCTATTAACGATCATGACAGACATCAAAACTTTGTCGAGAACGTCTACGCTAGCCACATAGCAAAAATGGTGTTTGGCAAGGATTGTCTCGTGACACTCAACAAATCATGCTTTTGCTAAGTGACTTATCCAAGGTTCTTAATAAAGAGAGATTTATCGAGTGCCTGACACAAGACACTTGATAAATGATAAATAATAGTTTATAATAATTAAACACTTAATGTTTAGGAATAAATTAGTAGTTTTACTACTTCTAATCATAATATTTCTGACTTAGTTTGTGACTATATGTATGAATTACTCAACATTGCTTAGTTTGTGCCTCTTCTCACAGATTGGTCTAGTTTGGCAATCAGATTGGTGTAGTTTGGCAATCAGATTGGTCTAGTTTGGCAATTTAAAGCGAGTGATGTGGCATACTTAGGAAAATTTTAAACATTTTATTAAAAATATTGATAAGAAGAATATCTCACTAATGACTGTTGGTAATCAATTGCCTCCCAGCCGAACAAGCCCAAAGGCCAAAGCCAAACTCGGGCCACAATCCCGCACCGCCAACCTCGTCACCCCAGCCCCGACGCCGCCGCCTCCAGTCTCCACCCAGTCCCCCGACCTCCTCGACTCCCGTTCCTTGTGCGTCGAGTGGCGACGCCCCGCCGCCGAGCGGCCCCGGCCCTTCATACACACTGCGTCAACGCCGAGCATCTAGGGCAAAGCGGCCTTTTCCGGTGGCACCAGGTAGGCTCCCAGTCTCCGAGGTTCGTCAGTTTTTTTCATCAGATCTAGTGAGTAAGCGCCGGATGGATTCCAATCTTGATATCCTGCTGTAGTGGTTGTTCCGATGAAACCAGTTCGTTGCGGATTCATGTGTCTTTTGGTTTGAGCGGGTTCGTGTGCCTTTTGGTTCGGGTGTTTGATAGCAGTTCGCTTTCAATTTTTCTGAACCCTCATGCCCCATATTGCGCTAGAGCGCGTCCTGCCTGCCATGGATGGATTCTGCCCTGACTGATCAAGTTTTTTTTTTCTTCTTTCTTTGCTTCTAGGCACTAGGCAGGATTCTGATTCCTGCGTTCCCAGCTCTCGCGTCGAGGTGACGGACCAAAGCAATCGGCCACCATGCAGGTTGGTTACCCATCCTGACCTATCTCTCTCCATTGATTGGTTTAGCCTTTGTTGCATTGTCTGTGTTTGCGGAAACCTGACTTCTGCTGCTATTAGAAGTACTCTGAACAGATCATTGTATCCTTTCCCTGCATACTACTAGATCTGTAGTTACTATCGGGCAATTTCTTTAACGCAGAAACCTGTTCATTTATTCTTTTGTGTCATGATTGGAAACTCTGGAACCCATTCAATGCTGTTGGATACTTGTATGATTAGCAGTAGAAGCTGCAGATGTAGTGAAGTGAATACCTGAGGACTGAGGTCCTGAATTCCTGATGGTTGATGCTATATACTTCCTCCATACTACAAAAGAAAGTCGTTTAGGACATCATTTGCAATACCAAGGTGTGATTAATTAGGAGGTATTTTTCCTTCTATGCCCTTATTAAACGGCGTCTTGGAGCTATTCCTTTCAAAAGTTTGCACTAGGCTGAGTGGCTAGCGCTGTGGAGCTCAACGTAGAAGGTCATGGGTTCGATCCTGTGCAGCCTCATCTTTTTTTTTTTTTTTTTTTTTGCATTGCTGCATTAATTTATCTCGGGACTGGAGCGTACGGGAGGCGAAGTGATGACTCGATGGGGGTAATTTCGTCTCAAACAGATGTCTCTTCCTCCAAATGACTTCCTTTCATAAAATTAACACAGCGCCTAAACGACTTCCTTTAGAAGTACGGAGGGAGTATGTTGGAGGTGGTGGACTGTGGGTGTCGGGACATGGGAGTAGTTCATGTCTTAAATCTTCGCCATGTATAGTACCCCCTCGAACTGAAATAATTTGTCTGTCTTGGGTCAATCTTGCTGGTTCTTTATTCATAATTGAAGTAACTGGACATGCTCTCGACAGTCAATACTACTGGTCATTTTCTTTTTACAAGTAAGTATTTTGAACAGGGCATGCTCTCTTTTCTATTTTTTTGTTTCCGTTTTTATTGCTCTTTTCCCCGCCTCTCTTCTTCTTTGCCTTCTTTCGTGTGTTTGTTTGTTTCATCTCTAGCCTACCCCAACTTGCTTTGGGATTAAGGCTTAGTTGTTGTTGTTGTGTTAATTGGACTAGCGAACTACATCTTCAGAGTGTTCATGTGAAGTTGGATGGTAGAAGGCTAGAAGCTGTCACCCTATATAACCAAGGGTGTTAGAGCATGTTGCTATGCCTTATATGAAGAAAACAGACTAACAAAGTCATTATATTCCTGAGAAAATTGCTATCTAACTGCCAATTTTGTTTTTGAGCCTTGTGCTTATTAAGTTCACTTCCTGTTTACATATTTTGAATTTCACGAACTGTGATGTTTGTTTCTCTGCTTGCCAAAATTTAAGAAACTGTACTAATTATTATGATTGTCTAGAGGTTTGATTTCATGCTTTTCTCTCACTTTATCTTGACTAGATCATAGTATTTCAATATTCTACTAGTTTAGATTGGCTGTTCTTTGACTTTTATTGACTGCAGTGTTTCTAACACAGCAAAATATTTTATAGGCAAGCGATAGGTTCAACATAAACTCTCAGCTTGAGCATCTTCAAGCCAAATATGTTGGTACCGGGCATGCTGACTTGAACAGATTGTAAGTATCATGGTCTTCATTTCAGAAGCTTTATCTCTAGTGATTAGTGAATAAATCATAAGACAGCACCAGTTACTATTTTCATTGTTTACAGTGAATGGGCTGTAAACATCCAGAGGGACAGCTATGCCTCGTATATTGGGCACTATCCAATGTTGGCATATTTTGCCATCGCCGAAAATGAATCAATTGGAAGAGAGCGTTACAACTTTATGCAGGTACGTTAGGCAGCTGGCTTAGTTCTTGTAAGTTATAGTTGACAATTATGTAGACCAAATCTGGGTTTTAAGTGGTGGACTAAACTAGATTTATAGTCTCAAAAAAAAGATTTATATTGCTTAGTGCCTTATATGTCGATTTTTATCTGGTTTTATGGTGTTCACTCATAAGTAGTTTCAGACTTTTTGTACTACAGCATTAGTTTGCAGAGTTGTTTTTTTCTCATTGTGAATGAATGGGAGTACATGAGGGCAATTAGTGTGTATTGTCTCTGCAACTTACTAGATATTGTGTAATTTGTACTGGCATAGGAAGTCCCAGCTGGATGCAGTAGCATGTTAAGATTTTCTCACGATGCTGCCAAATGAACTATGACCTTTCTATCTCCCCGCATTAAAAAATACAGAATGATATTCTTGCTGCCTTTTGTTGTTAGACGCAAGGAAAACATTTATTCACTACCTTGAATATCGGTACAAACAGCCAGCTCATATTTTTCCCAATAGTTCTTAAGTAATAATTATATTCTTGTTGTAAGTAATAATGACTAGGTAGCTCTTAATAACTAATTGAATCATGATTTTGTAGAGCTTTTGAAGTGTAACAAAATATAATCAAATGATAATTGCAGTGCAGTGGTCTTCCAGTGAGATTTTGAGTGGCAAATTTCTGAGTTTTCTTTCTTGATCCATCTCCAGGGGTGGAGCCACAGCCTATGCTGGGGGTGTGCTGCAGCATGGGCTTGGCTAAGTCCAACCAAGGCAAATCTATGCAAAATTTAGTACTAAACAGAAAAATTTGACCCAATTTTCTTTAGATCATTATGTCTAACTAATTCAGAACTGGCTGGCATACCATATTGGCTCTGGCTCCGCTCCTGTCCATCTCCCACCCACTAAAAGAATGGGGATATAATTACTGTGGTCAATTGAATTGAAATATTCGTTCAAGTAAACTTATTCAATCAGCCTCTATAGTAGAGTGCAATATTGCCGTCTATGAAATTCCAATTGATTGTTATTTGATTTAGCTACAGTGTAGCCTGCACCCTTTGTTTTGATTGTCACCAGGAGCATGAGGCAGTCAATTTTTTTTGATATTTAGCTATGGCCTGTAGTACAGAAACTGCATTTGTATCTTAGGTTTAAATATGCAATTGCATTAATGGGGTACTCCATGTAATTTTATTGATCCACTGTTTCATTGCAGAAAATGTTGCTTCCTTGTGGCCTCCCTCCTGAGAGGGACGAAGACTGAATACATCAGAGGAACTTATGTTGAGCTCTTGTTTGCTATTGTAGTGAAGGACCAGACTAGGTTTGTCACCTTTGTAGTATGCGTGTCTGTTTGACTGCCCTGAACTTGTAAAGGGCAGCAAATATGTTAGTTTTGTCTTGACTGAAATCTGTCTAAATGTTCATCTCCTATGGAATTCTAAAGAGCTGCTACTCGTGAGCACAATTACTGGTGTCTTGATTCGAAAATGTTCATCTCCTATGCATTTCTAAAGAGCTGCAACTCGTGAGCACAATACTGGTGACTTCGTTCAACAGCATATTTGGAGTGCCGCTCCAAAGTAAAGGATGCCAGTTGTGAAGTGGTTGTTCGAGTAGACAGTACTGATTATATGCTTAAGCGATGATATCATTTCAGGTTCAGAACTCGTGTGTTCTACAATCATCTCACGAAATACTAGTGCTATAATGAAGTGTATATTGGAGGAGTGTGATGATGTTAAATAGTGGATCATGTCACTGAAGATCAGAAAAATACAGATCCTACCCCTGATCATATACAGACTACCAAGTAACAAATGGTCATTCAGTCTCATCGTACATACTACAAACTAAACTAACACGGATCATTCATAACAGACTTGCAGCAGCAGATGCAGCTGGCGAATCACCTCCTGGTTAGTACAAGTCGAATCAATCAAGCGTGCCCGGCCTGCTTCCATCCCCCGGCGCTGTGGTATGCGTAGTTATCCCGGCGGCTGTTCCTGAACGCGCAGCACCCGACGGAGTAAACAAGGATGATGAAGACGAGGAAGACGATGTTGACTATCGCGGCGCGCTTCCAGTCCCGCTTGAGACCGTCCACCACGCCGGCCTTGCACGACCGGCAGTCGTAGCAGAGCTTGTCCTCATCGTTGTCCCACGCGGCGCAGTCCGGGTCGGACCCCCCCGCCGCCGCCTCCTTGGGCTTTTTCCACTCCGTGCCGCCGCCGTAGGTGAAGTTGCAGCTGGTGGGCGGCTTGCAGCAGCCGGACTCGACGGGGGACAGGTCGGCCTGCAGGAACTGCGCGAGCGTGGCGGCCCTGTCCTCCTCCTCCTTGACGTGCCTGCACACGTGGGCGTCGGCGAGGCAGCTGCGGATGCGGGCCCAGTTCTTGCGGCTCTCCACGTGGCGCCGCAGCCACGTGGAGTAGTCCCCGAGGCGGTACTCCTTGAACCCGGCGCCCGACACGGCCTCCCCCGCGCCCTTGTTGGTGACGACGAAGGCGAAGACGGTGAAGCAGAGCAGCGCGACGATGAGGACGAACATGGCGAGGAGGTAGAGCCAGAGCAGCCAGGTGACGCGGCAGCACGCGCCGACGAGGCCCGAGAGGGAGACGACCAGGAGGAAGGCACCGAACGCGATGACCGGGGTCGAGAGGAAGTGGTCGCACTCCGTGCCGTCGCTGCGGGAGCGCAGCCAGATGCCCGCGCCTAGCACGGGGATCGAGAGGAGGAACGTGATCAGGTTCAGCGCGCCGATCACGTTGTTGCTCAGCCGGAACGCCATGGTGAGCTAGATCCTGCTCTTGTTGTCTTGTGACGGTGAAGAAGCCTGAAGCGTTTGCGGTGCGAGGACGTCCCGTGACTTCTCACTCTACTCTGATGACGACGATGGGTTTCTGAGGTTTGGTCTGGGCCGGCATGTATTTGTAGGATGTTGGAGAGGCGCGCCGCGGGAGGTGTCAGGTGTGGGGGAGCTAAGTCGCCTCAGACGAAGTTTCGTGGATTACGCGTCGGAGAGACGGAAAAAAAAAATGTGTGGGCGAGACAAGCCGGGAGTAACCGGCAAGTCGCAGGGGGAACCGGCTCGCCGGGAGGGAGAGGAACACATCGCGCGGGCCGCGGCGCTCGATCGCCACGCCAGCACGCGCAATCATGACGGATCCTGTGCACGCCACGCCCACCGGTGGGTGAGTGGTTGCTCTCAGCCTGGTACAGTACGGGTCAACACGACCTTCGGACAAAGTCTGTGAGCTTGACTTCGTGTGGGGTGGCGGCTAACGAGTCGAAATGGAGAACAACTTGCGTCTTGACTGTTCGCATCACGCGGACGCGGTCGTGGAACGAGAGGTCCACAACGAGTAACTGGTCCAAATATACATTTCTGCAATTGGGCTTCCATCGACTCGTGACTTTGGGTTGGCGTCATCATTTGGGCACTGCTTGCTGGCAGATCAAATACAAGAAACTGAACCCAAGGCAAGGTCTCAAATTCCAAGTTTTGAATTGTGTCTCGGATCAAATCATTTGGTGATTATTTAACATATTTGTCTTTTAAAATAATTAATTTTATATTACATTCTAATATTTATATATTTAGTTTGTTTATTTTTATATTTCTTAATACAAAGATAACTTCTTACATGAAATAATAATGTTTATGTTGTAGACAAAACAATGATGATTCTAGTTAATATCACCGACTTGCGATTGTCTCAAGGTCCCACTTCTCAGTACCAATTTTATAATGTATTCTTGCTTGTATGCTAGTGGGAGATCATGTACTACATGGATTCTCCAACCACCGTTAGAAGCATCACCAAGTAGCATATTTTATTCATGAATATCAAAAACACTATTATGTGCATGACATACTCCTCTATTTGTGGCTCTCGACATGCCATGATGATTGGCATAACTATACTGTAATGATTATATCGGCTTAGCTCAATGTGTAACTCAATCGACTGTTGTGTGGATACTAGTTACCATATTTTCCTCACCACTATAGGCTGATGTGTCAACATAATTATTTTTCACTTATCCTTAACTTATCTACGTCATTTGACCTAAAGATTTATGCGTGAATCGATGTGTCTAATGGGCTTGTGGGCTCTCTCTTGTGGCAACTATGATTAGGAATGTACATAGTGCTAATTGAAGATATGAAAGTAAGGCTATTACTCGAATAATTGGCACATAGACTCTCTTATTTCACAACATACAACTTTTATTGTTATTGTTTAGATCAAATGTGTAGTATTATAACATTATATTAACTCAATATATATCGGATCTATAAGCTACAAATCACATGAAGGTTTTTTTTTCAAATGTGCTCATGTATATCATTGAGAAGAAATTAAACTACACGAGGGTCGCATATATAGGAAGACTCGATACTTCATATCTTTAATACTTTGAGACAAACCAAAATTTATATTGTACTTACTTCTTGCATTATTTATTTATCATATAACAAATAGCCTATTTTACTAACGTAATGTTCTAATTCATAATTCAGGATGGGCTCTGGATATACTTCTTTTCGTTGTGAGGTGGGGTTAGGGGGGGGGGGGGGCATGGCAATACTTAACCACATGAACCATTCTCTTGATTTTTAAAGTAAACTATGTGAATATAACCACATATTTTGTGGCATAATAAAGATCATAGATAATTTTAATGATAAATCATAATGACACAAGCTGACTCTAAAAAGATAAAGTTTTGCTTTTCCCGCGGGAAAGTGGGGAAAACATTTGGACACTCACACTACGAACCGGCAAGCAGCAGTGACGGACCGACCCTGCTTCCCGCCACCGGTTGCTTGCTGCCTTGGCCAGTTGAGTCAACACGACTTTGCTCAGTGTGTGTTGGTGACTTCCTGTAGGTGGCCCAGGTGGCGGCTGATCGTTCAAAATGGAGAACGATTTGCGTGTTGACTGTTTGCGTCACGCGGTCCGCAAGGAGTGAAGGGTACTTTTTGTCTGTTTTTTAAGAGTGTCGTATCCGGGGCCGAACTAGCCATCGTTTTGCTTGTGACTGCCTGTTTCTTCTTTATAGAAAGGGCCCAACTGAGCTGGTTCAAAAGCATCCGGATTTCTGCAACTGGGCACTTTGCCTTGGCGTGATGATTTGGGCCCGCTTGTTAGCAGATCAAATAGATGAAACGGAGCCGTAGTCCGGAGGTGAGTTTCCAATTTGAATCGGGGACAAGTAGTGCGAGTGCATTGTATACGAAGACGCTCCCTGGCTTTTCCTCCGCCAAAATGATCCTCCAAAATCCGTGCCCAATCATGGGAATCGACGTTGCCGGGGATCCGAGAAGGAGGCACAAGCGAGCGGCCAGTCTCGTTGATGAGATAGTCAACGAGTCACTAATACTTGGTTAACCTTGTTTCTGAGTCGGTCTAAAACTAGATGCACAAGTCCTCCTCAAGGTGACGGTTCGACGAGCTTAAGACAGCGGCGACACGCATTTGCACGGGTCCACAGTATGGTGTATAGCAATCCTCTGTACTAGCTAATCACCAATCATGCATCCAGCTAATGCAAGATACAGCTGGGATAAAACACGAGTCAATGCAAATAGCTATTCTTGAAGGTTGGAACATCCACAAAAGAGACGTATCGTACCAGTTGATCGGTCCCAGCTGGAACGAAACCGATCCTGCAAACTCAGAGAAGCTATATTGCTGAACGAGTGCATGACTACTCACCATGCACACGTGCATCCGCACCACGCGACATGGAGAGCGACCCGACTCGCGATCACGCCATGACGAAAATTGGGCTCCGACGTATGGTAGGTGTTAGCCCATCGCGGCATGTCATCGCGGATGCTTCACTACACGGCAGCGGCGTCAGCCGGCCAGCGCCACAACCTCGCTCCACCGATCGAAACGCACTAAACGTCACCGCGTCGTCGTGTCATGCGCCGGCGTTCCTATAAATGCCCGGCCTCGCAAGCCCCTCCATATCCACATCGAGATCATCGCCGTTCGCCGAGAGTTGCATATGCGTAGGGAAGAAAAGACACGAGAAAGTGCGGCGCCACCGAGAGAACAAGCATACATATCCAGTGGCGAAGCCAGATCAAAATCTACCTATGGCGAACGTGCTACTACTAATTTGACGAGAGTCGAGATATAATCACATAAGCGGTAATAGTGTTGTAAAAACATGCATATAGCCACAAAATATGTAAGGGGATGATCGGACGAACATACCGCAAAAGCACTAAGCATGACTAGGTGGCCGTGGAAGATTCATCCTCTGATGTTTTATGGCCTGAAAGCGCTTCATGATTGTATTATCATCAAGTCCTTTAAATATCTCCTTCTCAGTGTAGCATATCATTAAATAATTGAGTCATTCATCATCCATCTTATTGCGTAAATCGGTCTTGATAATTTTCATAGCTGAAAAGACTCTTTCCACAGATGCCGTTGCCACCGGAAGGAGCAATGATAGCTCAATTAGACGATAAACCAATGGAAACATCTCGTGCCTTTTAGTTTCAACCATCTTCACAGCCAAACTCCCAATGTCACGGCAATCAACAAAATCATCAACTCTTCTAACATGATGAATAAAGGTTTGAAGTTGGTCCCTTATATATGAACGATCATCAGTCGAGAAGTCTGCAGCATAGATCTCCGAAAGTTTAACAAGCTTGTCCACATTAAACTTAGAAAAAGAGTCCCTTGGATCTAGGCAAGAAAAGCATAAAAGTAACTCTGAAGAAACCTCGTTGAAGAGATGATTTAATTCAGTGTTTATAGTATCTACAGCAGCATAAAAGGTGTCAACACGATAGTGATGCTCTTCAGTGATCATTATCCCTTTTTCTTGCCTTGAGCGGCCAAATCTTGGTCTTGGTGCATCCATACACGGTATCTGAATTTTCTTTGCATCACAGAATGATTGAACTTCAGCAAATAGTTCCTCCCAACCATTGTTCCTCAAGTCAACCAATCGTTGTTTCACATCAACAAGCAATGACATGGCTTGAACAATATTTTGATCTCTCCTTTGCAAGAGAACCGACAACTCATTCGTAATGCGGAACAATTTCAGCATCATTTTCAGAATAAACACAAAGTTAAATGTCTCCATTTTGTGTACCAAACCTCCAACATTGTTTGCACGTGCTTTATCTTGACTAACAAAAACCAACACAGGTAGAATAGCATCCCACATCGACTCAATACGAAGTAATGTGGTACAGTGTGAGCCCCATCTAGTGTCTCCTGGTCTAACCAAGCTGGTCATTTGATGTTGTCCTCTCCCTGAGAGTATTTGTCCACTGTCCAATTTATCCAAAATATCATCATGATGCTTCTTAGTCAATAAGTCCTTTCTCTTGCAAGACGCACTAGTGTTTGTTACAATCAAATTGACATCGTCGAAGAAATCCTTAATACCTGCACAACATTCGCTGATAGCAACCACTACCAACTGTAATTGGTGTGCAAAACAATGAACATAAAATGCATATGGGTTGTCATCACGAATTTGTTTCTGCAAACCATTAAATTCACCTCTCATATTGGAGGCGCCATCATATCCTTGCCCTCGGATCCTAGCAATTGGTAACTTATGACCACCAAGCATCTCAACAAAAGCCTTCTTTAATGCATCTGATGATGTTTCCTCAACATGCTTTAGGCCCAAAAACCTCTCTAAAACCTTTCCTTCTCTGTTTACAAACCTACATGACACATAGAAAATAATACTAATTATTTATGCAACACAAACAATGGATTAAACAATCTAAAAAGGACACAGATGAACTACTTACCTCACAACCACAGCCATTTGCTCTTTGATTGATATGTCACGTGATTCATCAATAAGGACAGAGAAACGACCATCTCCTATCTCTCCCATAATAACTTTGGTAACCTCTTGTGCACAAGCTTTCGCAAGATCCTTTTGGATATCCGAAGAAATCATTTGAGCATTTTCTGGACACAGCTCATTAAAAGCAATCCTCACATCCTCGTTCTTCTCTTTACACCAATCAATCATCTCTTGATAATTTCCCTTATTTAAAGATGAGGAAGATTCATCGTGTCCACGAAAAGAAAGGCCTTGCTTAATGAGATATTTTGCACAACCTAAAGCTGTGGTCAAGCGAATTTTATATCTTATTTCAGATTCTTTGTCATAAGTCTGAAACTTACGATCTACACCTGCTCTTTGATTCTTAAAATCAGTACATGTGTTTCTTGCATTATTGTGCTGACTATCTACACTCCCAACATGCAAACGGAGGGCTTTATATGCATTCTTCCAAGTATTAAATCCTAACTTTGTGAAAGCATCATGTCCAAACTGACCATCTGAGGGTTGTTCCTTAAATAGAAAGCAGTAAAAGCAATAAGCAGCATCTTTCGCCACACTATATTCTAACCAATCATATTTTGCAAACCATGATTCCTGAAAAGACCTATAGTCATTTTTCCCAAAAATGCTGCGAGGAAAAGTATGGCCCTTAAGCTGCGTTGGACCCTTCAACAAATAAGCTCTTCTCACTTGATCTCTAATGTTGGGATGGAATTTTTCAATTGGAATACGAAGCCCCGGATCAGAAATAATATGATCTTGGTTGAACTCTTTGATAACATCACCCCGTGCTTGTTCAATTTGCGGCACTTGTTCAGTTTGCGGCGCTTGTTCAGTTTGGACTTCAAGAGCTTCAATTTCATTGCCATCTTCTCCTTCTGCAGCATCATTAGGTTCTTCTCTGGATGGTTCAACAATCTCTCCAATACCTTGCTCCGAAATAGGGCTAAAGAATGTCTTTATGCTTACAACTGACAAGCAAACGTAATAGTAGATTAGCAGCAAGTAGCAACACACGCAAGATGATGATGATCTGATCGATTTCATAATCAAATGTCTCAGTTCTCACCTTTCAATTTTTTCACTATCCTGCTGCCATTTGAAACTTGGGGTCGCCTTCGATTTGCCGCACCGCCGTGGTCTGCAGGGGGATCGCTTTCGTGCGGCTCCGTTTGGAAGTCATCCAGGCCGGCGGCTTGCTGATTAGAGTCCCTGTTTGACGCCATGGAGAGAGCAAGCAGGCAGCGGAGAAGGAGACGCCACGACTGCGCCCTGATCAATTGATCAATTTCGGTCTCCGTTCCGCCGCCAGGAGAACAACTCGATGGCATCTGTTTGCCTTCCGTCCCGGTTGGGCCCAGGCCGGCCAGGCACCAACAGCCCACGCAGCAACGCTGAAGCGCCAACAGCCCAAAATACGGACGCTACGAAGTACAAACAGGAAGTATATCCTACAAATAACATGAGGTATCACGGACCGGCAGGTATGGCGCAAGCCATGGCTTGCCATACTGCTGCCTTCGCCCCTGTACATATCAGATTCGGCAGTGGCCTGACAGCCCTTGAGAAGCATCATTGCCGAGCACGAAAGATGCTTACACGAAGGCCGTCATTCTTTGCGTCGCGGTGGTGGCCGCGTCGCGTTTGTCCTTGTGGCTGAGAGTCGCATCATCGCTCGGAAGGACCTGGGCGTCAGCCTCGGCGGCGGTGTGGGGGTCGGTACGGGCGGTGGGATCGGGGTTGGCACGGGCGGCGACGTCGGTATCGGCTCAGGGATCGGCAGCGGCGGCTTAGGCTCGGACTCTGAATGGGAATCCGGTTCAGGATCTGGTTCTTACTCTGGCTCAGGGTTAGGGTTCGAACGCTGGTTCAGGTGGCGGAGGGTCGTACGCCGGCTCCGAAGCCGGCTCGCATGCTGCCTCCAGAGCGGGGAACGGAAGATCTGGCACCGGCGCGGGCTCGTATGCAGGTTCCAGGGCCGGCTCGTACGCTGGTCGCGGCCATAGCAAGTGAGCGAGCTTGCATTTCACGTACCAACATATGCGTAACTCTGTATCGTGTGCTGTTTATATTTGCTGGCGTGTAGTGTACTAGTGTGTGTTTGTGCCACCATGCATTCATTTTTTGTACGGTAGATCCCGCAGATAAACGGTGAATAAGATGCTAATACATGCATACCCCATGTGTATAAATTCTCTGCAGAAGTGCTACAACCTGAGTCATTTACAGGACCGCTCACATATGCACCACGTGTCCTTTTCCATCCATCTCAAGGCCCAACCCCCTCCCACGTTTTGTTAGGCTTTGGCTCAAGTAATAGTATGGAGTGAGTCAACGAGCGAATCGAGCCGAAATAAAAGAGTTCCATTTTGTGGTGCCGCCTGTCAGGGCCGCCGCTGTCGAACTCATCTGCCATCTCCAAACGACATCACCCTTAATCGGAAGAAATAAAGCATGGCGTTTTTATTCAGGGAATCAAATTATCATCGATCAACACTACAAATGGATGAAATAAAATACTTGCTTTAACTGTAACTGTGAAACATGCTTATATGGTGGTTCCTGTTGACATTACAGATGGAAGAATCTACATACGACTCTTCAATTTGATGATATCCAAGACTGAAGAGCCGTTGTACTACTAAGCCATGTCCCCCGGGCCCCGACTCCACGGGCAGCAGCAAGGGGACAACCAAATGCTAAACATCGGCAGACAGAGCTTGCCATAGATGATGGCATGGCATAGGTCATGTGATGGTTGGAGATCGTTTTTCATGGCAGTTGGATCAGGGACAAAGCTTTCCGTCTATGGTGGAGAGGGTGGAGACGCCTAGATCTTGCCATCGAAGGGGCGGGCTTTCTAGTTCCTGAAGAAAATTGAGCCGATGCTACCGCCTGGGCCGCGCTCGATGGCTCGATCCGCTGGGGGCGAAGCCAAGGGAAGTTGCGGTGGAGATGAGTGCAAACTGAGTCATTTACAGGACCGCTCAGATATGCACCACGTGTCCTTTTCCATCCATCTCAAGGCCCAACCCCCTCCCACATTTTGTTAGGCTTCGGCTCAAGTAATAGTATGAAGTGAGTCAACGAGCGAATCGAGCCGAAATAAAAGAGCTCCGTTTTGTGGTGCCGCCTGCCAGGGCCGCCGCTATCGAACCCATCTGCCATCTCCAAACGACATCACCCTTAATCGGAAGAAATAAAGCATGGCGTTTTCATTCAGGAAATCAAATTATCATCGATCCACACTACAAATGGACGAAATAAAACACTTGCTTTAACTTTAACTGTGAAACATGCCTATATGGTGGTTCCTGTCGACATTACGGATGGAAGAATCTACATACGACTCTTCAATTTAAAGATATCCAAGACTGAAGAGCCTTTGTACTACTAAGCCATGTCCCTCGACTCCACGGGCAGCAGCAAGGGGACAACCAAATGCTAAACATCGGCAGACAAAGCTTGCCGTAGATGATGGCATAGAAGAGGTCACGTGATGGCTGGAGATCGTTTTTCATGGCAGTTGGATCAGGGACAGAGCTTTCCGTCTATGGTGGAGAGGATGGAGACGCCTAGATCTTGCCGTCGAAGGGGCGGGCTTTCTGGTTCGTGAAGAAAATTGAGCCGATGCTACCGCCTGGGCCGCGCTGGATGGCTCGATCCGCTGGGGGCGAAGCCAAGGGAAGTTGCAGTGGAGATGAGGGTTGAAAGACACGTGGCCAACATCACAGCAGTGCTACACGACGCTTGGTCTGTAGCACTGCTGCATAGAATTTTTAAATTCTCTGCAGGAGTGCTGCAAACTGAGTCATTTACAGGACCGCTCAGATATGCACCACTTGTCCTTTTCCATCCATTCAAGGCCCAACCCCCTCCCACATTTTGTTAGACTTCGGCTCAAGTAATAGTATGGAGTGAGTCAACGAGCGAATCGAGCCGAAATAAAAGAGCTCCGTTTTGTGGTGCCGCCTGTCAGGGCCGCCGCTGTCGAACCCATCTACCATCTCCAAACGACATCACCCTTAATCGGAAGAAATAAAGCATGGTGTTTTCATTCAGGGAATCAAATTATCATCGATCCACACTACAAATGGACGAAATAAAACACTTGCTTTAACTTTAACTGTGAAACATGCCTATATGGTGGTTCCTGTCGACATTACGGATGGAAGAATCTACATACGACTCTTCAATTTGAAGATATCCAAGACTGAAGAGCCTTTGTACTACTAAGCCATGTCCCCCGACTCCACGGGCAGCAGCAAGGGGACAACCAAATGCTAAACATCGGCAGACAAAGCTTGCCGTAGATGATGGCATAGAAGAGGTCACGTGATGGCTGGAGATCATTTTTCATGGCAGTTGGATCAGGGTCAGAGATTTCCGTCTATGGTGGAGAGGATGGAGACGCCTAGATCTTGCCGTCGAAGGGGCGGGCTTTCTGGTTCGTGAAGAAAATTGAGCCGATGCTACCGCCTGGGCCGCGCTGGATGGCTCGATCCGCTGGGGGCGAAGCCAAGGGAAGTTGCAGTGGAGATGAGGGTTGAAAGACACGTGGCCAACATCACAGCAGTGCTGCACGATGCTTGGTCTGTAGCACTGCTGCATAGAATTTTTAAATTCTCTGCAGGAGTGCTGCAAACTGAGTCATTTACAGGACCGCTCAGATATGCACCATGTGTCCTTTTCCATCCATCTCAAGGCCCAACCCCCTCCCACATTTTGTTAGGCTTCGGCTCAAGTAATAGTATGGAGTGAGTCAACGAGCGAATCGAGCCGAAATAAAAGAGCTCCGTTTTGTGGTGCCGCCTGTCAGAGCCGCCGCTGTCGAACCCATCTGCCATCTCCAAACGACATCACCCTTAATCGAAAGAAATAAAGCATGGTGTTTTCATTCAGGGAATCAAATTATCATCGATCCACACTACAAATGGACGAAATAAAACACTTGCTTTAACTTTAACTGTGAAACATGCCTATATAGTGGTTCCTCTCGATATTACGGATGGAAGAATCTACATACGACTCTTCAATTTGAAGATATCCAAGACTGAAGAGCCTTTGTACTACTAAGCCATGTCCCCCGACTCCACGGGCAGCAGCAAGGGGACAACCAAATGCTAAACATCGGCAGACAAAGCTTGCCGTAGATGATGGCATAGAAGAGGTCACGTGATGGCTGGAGATCGTTTTTCATGGCAGTTGGATCAGGGTCAGAGCTTTCCGTCTATGGTGGAGAGGATGGAGACGCCTAGATCTTGCCGTCGAAGGGGCAGGCTTTCTGGTTCGTGAAGAAAATTGAGCCGATGCTACCGCCTGGGCCGCGCTGGATGGCTCGATCCGCTGGGGGCGAAGCCAAGGGAAGTTGCAGTGGAGATGAGGGTTGAAAGACACGTGGCCAACATCACAGCAGTGCTGCACGACGCTTGGTCTGTAGCACTGCTGCATAGAATTTTTAAATTCTCTGCAGGAGTGCTGCAAACTGAGTCATTTACAGGACCGCTCAGATATGCACCATGTGTCCTTTTCCATCCATCTCAAGGCCCAACCCCCTCCCACATTTTGTTAGGCTTCGGCTCAAGTAATAGTATGGAGTGAGTCAACGAGCGAATCGAGCCGAAATAAAAGAGCTCCGTTTTGTGGTGCCGCCTGTCAGAGCCGCCGCTGTCGAACCCATCTGCCATCTCCAAACGACATCACCCTTAATCGAAAGAAATAAAGCATGGTGTTTTCATTCAGGGAATCAAATTATCATCGATCCACACTACAAATGGACGAAATAAAACACTTGCTTTAACTTTAACTGTGAAACATGCCTATATAGTGGTTCCTCTCGATATTACGGATGGAAGAATCTACATACGACTCTTCAATTTGAAGATATCCAAGACTGAAGAGCCTTTGTACTACTAAGCCATGTCCCCCGACTCCACGGGCAGCAGCAAGGGGACAACCAAATGCTAAACATCGGCAGACAAAGCTTGCCGTAGATGATGGCATAGAAGAGGTCACGTGATGGCTGGAGATCGTTTTTCATGGCAGTTGGATCAGGGTCAGAGCTTTCCGTCTATGGTGGAGAGGATGGAGACGCCTAGATCTTGCCGTCGAAGGGGCGGGCTTTCTGGTTCGTGAAGAAAATTGAGCCGATGCTACCGCCTGGGCCGCACTGGATGGCTCGATCCGCTGGGGGCGAAGCCAAGGGAAGTTGCAGTGGAGATGAGGGTTGAAAGACACGTGGCCAACATCACAGCAGTGCTGCACGACGCTTGGTCTGTAGCACTGCTGCATAGAATTTTTAAATTCTCTGCAGGAGTGCTGCAAACTGAGTCATTTACAGGATCGCTCAGATATGCACCATGTGTCCTTTTCCATCCATCTCAAGGCCCAACCCCCTCCCACATTTTGTTAGGCTTCGGCTCAAGTAATAGTATGGAGTGAGTCAACGAGCGAATCGAGCCGAAATAAAAGAGCTCCGTTTTGTGGTGCCGCCTGTCAGGGCCGCCGCTGTCGGACCCATCTGCCATCTCCAAACGACATCACCCTTAATCGGAAGAAATAAAACATGACGTTTTCATTCAGGGAATTAAATTATCATCGATCAACACTACAAATGGACGAAATAAAACACTTGCTTTAACTTTAACTGTGAAACATGCCTATATGGTGGTTCCTGTCGACATTACGGATGGAAGAATCTACATACGACTCTTCAATTTGATGATATCCAAGACTGAAGAGCCTTTGTACTACTAAGCCATGTCCCCCGACTCCACGGGCAGTAGCAAGGGGACAACCAAATGCTAAACATCGGCAGACAGAGCTTGCCGTAGATGATGGCATAGAAGAGGTCACGTGATGGAGATCGTTTTTCATGGCAGTTGGATCTGGGACAGAGCTTTCCATCTATGGTGGAGAGGATGGAGACGCCTAGATCTTGCCGTCGAAGGGGCGGGCTTTCTGGTTCGTGAAGAAAATTGAGCCGATGCTACCGCCTGGGCCGCGCTGGATGGCTCGATCCGCTGGGGGCGAAGCCAAGGGAAGTTGCGGTGGAGATGAGGGTTGAAAGACACGTGGCCAACATCACAGCAGTGCTGCACGACACTTGGTCTGTAGCACTGCTGCATAGAATTTTTAAATTCTCTGCAGGAGTGCTGCAAACTGAGTCATTTACAGGACCGCTCAGATATGCACCACGTGTCCTTTTCCATCCATCTCAAGGCCCAACCCCCTCCCACATTTTGTTAGGCTTCGGCTCAAGTAATAGTATGGAGTGAGCCAACAAGCGAATCAAGCCGAAATAAAAGAGCTCCGTTTTGTGGTGCCGCATGTCAGGGCCGCCGCTGTCGAACCCATCTGCCATCTCCAAATGACATCACCCTTAATCGGAAGAAATAAAGCATGGCATTTTCATTCAGGGAATCAAATTATCATTGATCAACACTATAAATGGACGAAATAAAACACTTGCTTTAACTGTAACTGTGAAACATGCATATATGGTGGTTCCTGTCGACATTACAGATGGAAGAATCTACATACGACTCTTCATTTTGATGATATCCAAGACTGAAGAGCCTTTGTACTACTAAGCCATGTCCCCCGACTCCACGGGCAGCAGCAAGGGGACAACCAAATGCTAAACATTGGCAGACGGAGCTTGCCGTAGATGATGGCATGGCAGAGGTCACGTGATGGCTGGAGATCGTTTTTCATGGCAGTTGGATCAGGGACAGAGCTTTCCGTCTATGGTGGAGAGGGTGGAGACGCCTAGATCTTGCCGTCGAAGGGGCGGGCTTTCTGGTTCCTCAAGAAAATTGAGCTGATGCTACCGCCTGGGCCGCGCTCAATGGCTCGATCCGCTGGGGGCGAAGCCAAGGGAAGTTGCGATGGAGATGAGGGTTGAAAGACACGTGGCCAATATCACAGCAGTGTTGCACGACGCTTGGTTTGCAGCACTACTGCATAGAATTTGTTTCCCATGTTGTAATATTTACTCTGATAATTCATCGTGCATGATTGTTTACATGCCTTTTGAATATGAATGGCTCAAAATGAATGAATTTATTTTGTATCTAGCATTGATGATCATAGAAAGTAGGAGTAGCAAACACGAGAGTTCATGATATTTCCAATGGCATGGACTACTGTAGTGCCAAACATTTCAAGAGAAAAATAAAAACACTTTCACCCTTGGCCTTTATTAGGTACCTTGATCGTGAGTCTGATAGATGATCTAAAATGCAGTTCCTTATAGACCTTGTTTTGGAGTTTCAAAAATACAAAAAAGGTATGACGCCGGGGGGGGGGGGGGGGGGGGGGGGCGGCATGGTATGGAAAAGGGAAGCGAGACAGTGGCGGCGTGAGGTACGGTAAAAATTCCTTGAAATATTTGACCATGATTTAGCAAATACGATTGAGGACAAGGTTTACATACGTTTGTTTGGGTGACTCAAGGATAAGATTAGGCAATGATTCATTGAAGGATGATTCGGACTTTCCCTGATATGTCATGATCTTGCACGTATGGAGGAGCCAGCACTTAGCGAGGCGGCGACGCTCCAAACGCTGTCACACCGTAGTCACGAAGAGCTAGATATTTTTTGGGCTGCCGCCTGCTTGCGTTGTGTAGGCAGGCCATGGATAAAAGTTAACCTAAGGAAGAGGTAGATGTTTTTTGGACTGCCTCATGAAGAGGTTGACATTTCCTCTAACGCATCCTTGAGTTCATGTAATAGTAAAATTAAGAAAGAATTCCTTCTATGCCACTAAAAATTTATTTGGATCCTTATTTGCTATAAAAATATTTGATGTTTCTTCTTTGTCATTGAACTTAACTTTTGATGTCTCCAATGCCACTTTATTTTGTCAATTTTTGTTTGTTTTTTGTCACTCAAATATGTTAATTTTTGTATATTGCTGTAGTAGGTGGCATGTCACTATTTTTAAGCTTTTTCGAAGAATATTGTCATATTTTATTGCTAGTATGCCAGTTGGAGTCTTTCTCAAACAACATGTTTGTTATCCATGGACAATTTCATCTTTGTGTATATCATTTAATATTATTTAGAGGGATAAATTGACAAAAGTGGCATTAAAGGGATCATAGTTCTATTTGGATGTCAAACAAGAAACATCAAATATTTTTTATCACAAATAAGAAACCAAGCAATTTTTCAATGTTACTGAGGGAATTCTCTCTATAATTAAAAGGAAGTTCATACGCAATAAAAATGATAAAAAGAGTATATTCTATACATTATCCTAAAAATAAATTCATGAGCTCACAATTGATGCTAACGTGGCTAACATTTGGCCATACATATCGTGCTCACATGATGTGAATTAAAGAGTTACCTTGAGCTAAAAAGATATGAAACATTTGTCATATTGGTAAAATTAAAGTTTACATGAACAAGAGGCGTAAAATGTCCATGGTGCATAGGACAAGAAGTTAGGGGGATAGTCAAGGTGAGTTCTTCCAATCTAGCCAACGTTGCACAATAGCTAGATGGAAATAAATCTCAAGGTCTATAACGCTATACATAATGAATTTATCGTCAACGAGATGACGACAATGTCACTGCTGCTAAGTGCTCTTATCTCTTAACATGTATTCCTGAGCTCTTGTGCATGAGGAGAACATCCCCTCAATCTCGCTCCATGCACCAGTTGCAGTCGTCTTCACCACTACTTCCTTCGACATGAGTGTCAGAAGAAAGGTGATGATCTGTTGGTCTTGAGCCAACCACTGTTCATATGCCACACTGATTATGATAGTTGTGTTATCTGTGTCTTTGCCATCGAACCTAGTTGTCATGTTGTATCTTTACTGGTACTGAATTTAAAGTCTTACTTCATAAATTGTTCTCATTTGGGCTTTCCAAATTGTGTAATTATTTTTAGCTATCTTGTCTCAAGAAGAGAAGCTACCCGACATCATCAAGATCAACTTTAAGTTGACATTGATTACCATGTGTCGTTGTGTGTTAATATACACCCAAACGTCCTCAACTATTGGTTACAATAAAATTTGTTATAGTAGCTCAATTAATCTCTAGCTTATAACAAATATTGGAGTTATGTACACCGAGCCGGTTGATAATCTATTAAACAAGATACATATGATTAAATTTTATTCTAGTATATATTGCTAACATGCACTTTCTCTTATGACAATAGTGCTAATGATTATACAGAAGTGAGGTTGCTACTCAAAGTTGTGGCACATACGCTATGTCAATTAAGGCATAAATCCCCCCACCACAAAAATGATAGAGATACACTACTATGACACTATATTAACTCAATATATATTAAATCTATCTATTGTTTTTTACTAAATTGTGCTAGCATATATTTGATAGAGAAGGAAGGAAATTGCAAACAGTAGCATAGGAAGATCCCGCCTTGTCATACTCGATGACAACTGAGGATGGATTGAAAAAAACATTTACTACGGAATGGAGGATGACAATACATTATGAACAAAATACAAATATATAATAAAAATAGAATGCTAATTATAGTTATTCATATTTTTTAGTCTATACACACTTAATATATACTTAAGTATTTTAAATCATGGATCTTAAAGAAGAATGTTTGTGTTAGTTGTTGTTGTTGTTGTTTTATGAAGAACCTTACTAATCTCAAAGGGGCCATGGGCGATACATCGCTTGGTCACTTAAAGCTCTGTCCTTGAATTTAGCATAAATAGACGTGGCACAATACGAACGATGTTTAATCAAAAGTATATAAAAATGCAATTTACCAATATTTGATATCTCTACTACCTATTAAATTTATTACTTAAGGTTGTGTAGTCTGTTGCGATGTGGTTGCTCTACCATGAGTTTGTTTTATTTCCGTGTGGTTCTACATAGGCATGAGCCTGATTCGGCTACCATATAGTCCTGACTCCACCAGGGGCGCACCTATTCTTCCATAAAAAATGATCTGATGACAAATTAGTAATTGCTTGGTTGCAAGAACATGGCGAGCTCAAAATCTAGTTCTCGGCCAGGAGATCAGCGAGCTTCACATGCACACAAATGCTCCATGTTTATTACATGATTCTGGCGACATCATGCGCTTAATTCGTGATTGAGTTCTGGCTGAGGGAAAAGTCTGCACGTTATGTGCAGCTATGTGTTTGTTGTAGATTTTGTAAGTTTGCGTGCAATATGTTTTTTTAGCTTTTCCATGCATGTCTTGGCATGTAACACCCTTCATCACGTTCACCTAGGCTTAGATATGAAAGTGGCGTGGGCCAGTCCGCTAACCCACTGGACCAACCCGCGCCGCGAGCCCACCAAACGCCGCAAAGCAGCCCGCATAAGCTGAGCGGCGCCTTTCCTCAACCCGCATCCGCCACCGGCACCACCAGAACCCGCAAGCTCAACAATGGCGAATGACCGTCGCGGAAGAGATCTTCCGGCCCCGATGCCGCCTCCGATCACCGGCCAGTCGTCGCATATCCCAGCGGCGCCGTAGGAGTCCCCAGCAATCTGCAGCCCCTGGGGGTGACGAGCGGTCGCCAGTGCTGGTATCACCTCGCCTTATCACCGGGCCCAGCCGAAGGCGAGGACATGGCCATGGATGTTCGTCCTCAATCCATCACCAGTATTCCGCCGCCCAGCGGTGCTGCTGCTGCTCTTCAGCCGAATTTTCTTCCGCCCTTGCATTCGTCCTCAGCGCGCCCATGCATCATCGTCATCTTCCCATGGCCAAGCGCCGCCCGATTTCATCGCAAACTACAGTCTACGGAGTGAATAGAAGCGGGCAACTATGTTTGCATGTGCTGGCGGGCGTCGCGAGCTGCCGTGAGCTGCTGGCGGCCTTGTGCGGGCTTGCCGCAACAGCCCGTGTGACCCAGGCGGCTCTTGCGGCGGCGGGGCAGACAGCTGCAGCCCGTCCCACTTTCATGCATATCTAGGCTCCATGACCACAAGTTTTCGACGACATCAAGCTCTATGTCGATTTTGGATCTGCACTGACATTTGGTTAACCTTGTTTCTGAGGCGATCTGAAACTAGATGCACAAGTCCTCTTCAAGGTGACGGTTCGACAAGCTTAAGACAGCGACAAGGCATTTGCACGTACAGCACTCAATATCTCGTAGCAGAATATGTCTACCGGACTACACTCCCCAAAACTCCTCACTCGGTACACAATCTATAATCCAAGTCCCCCATGGCAATCCACAAGTGCACTTTCCCAATGAAAGCAGTCTGTCCATCTTTCGGATTACTCCAAATATTATGTATGTCCATCTTTCAGAAGTGGTTGACCCGTCTGTCCAATAAGTTAACTAAGTGAATTGGAATCCTATAGTTTGGACCAGCCTAGGAAGAGTTGTCAGAGGCAATTCACAAATATGAAGCTGTTTATATCAGCTTTCTTTCCTAACTAATACGAAAAGAGAGACATGTGAGTTCGAGACTCTCGTTCTATCCATGTTCAGCAATTCTTTTTCATCTTAGTACTATTGGTAGCAGTACCGCTCAACTACGGGATGTTTGAAAGTCGATGTATCAATAATATTTCCAAGAGTAGCATCGAGCCTTGAAATAGCAAGTCATGCTTCAAGCTAAGTAAGACTCATCCCAATTCCTACTCTCTATCTTATTTTCTACAGATTGTAACCACATTTTAGCTTGACCCGTGAAATACATGGTGGAGTAACTTTTCCTCTCCCTTTATTTTTATTCTTATTTTATTTAATGCAAGAGTAAGGATAGACATCTTATTCTTCAGTGTTGAGATAGAATGATTGTAGACCATCTTCTCTCTTTTAGTTAGCCTGACTTATTTATTACAATTCCAATCCAAAAGCACATTGATGCCAAAAGATTCTTCGGAACCGTGGAGAGGCTATTTTGGACACGGATTTTTCTCTGAAGGTGAAGACTCTGAAGTGGGTGAACACTCGGCCGAGCAGGCGAACATGTCGGCTCCGGCTCCACATAAAACGAAAGAAATATGGTATGCTATTGCCCCTACTCAAAGAGAAGTGTTAAGGACAAGAAAAGATTAATATATATAGGCGTTGGCAGCGGCGGCTCTAGCTCTGGCTCTGTCTGAGTCACTGGTTCGGCATCTGAGTTAGGATCCGGTTCCTACTTTATATTAACTCATAGGGTATGTCAATTTAGAAGGCATAAATCCCCCACCAAAAAAAAAATGATAGAGCATACACTACTATGACACTATATTAACTCTCTCTATATATATTTGATAGAGAAAGAAGGGAATTGCAAAGAGTAGCATAGGAAGATCTGGCCTCGTCATAGTCGACTGAGGATGGATTGAGAAAAACAATTTACTACGGAATGGAGAATGACAATACATTATGAACGAAATACAAATATATATTCAAAAAATTGGAATGCTATTTATAGTTATTCATATTTTTGGTATATACACACTTCATATATAGTTAAGTATTTTAAATCATGGACCTCAAAGAAGAATGTTTGTGTTTATTATTGTTGTTGTTGTTATGTGTGTGTATAGTTTTTTGGGGGAGGGAGTTATCTTTCTTTAGTTATTTTTGATGAAGAACGTTACTGATCTCGGAGGGGCCATGGCGATATATGGTCACTTGAAGCTCTGTCCTTAAATTTAACATAATAAATAGACGTGGCACAATAGGAACAATGTGTTATCAAAAATATATAAAAATGTGATTTACCAATATTTGATATTACTTTTTAAAATATTAAATGCATATACTAAGCACTTATACATTGACACAATCTGCCTCTAAAAGAAAGACAAAATAAAATCGAGAAATGATTGGTTGGTAAGACAAATTTCAGTAACACAATAGATGTAAGCAAGTCAGCCAATCACATTAGACAATGTGTCGTCTAAGAGTGGGTGAACGATCTAGAAAGAAAGAGGTACACGGTGTTAGAGTGCATTTAGTAATTTAGATTATATATCAAGAACTCATATATAAGTATTGGAGAGATCTCTTTCCCTCAAATTTTATACTCTCATATATACTGACCGAGATTGAATGCAAAACAATTTATGCATTATTCCAATCGATTATCTCTCTTACACACAGGAACGATTTGCCAACCTCAACATGTGGCTGAGGCAGGTTGTCATGCCATGACAACCTCAAGATGTGGCGCTGTTTAAGCTGACTGATCTAATGGAATTCGTTGCTTGGTTACGCTGAATGTCGGGGTGCCTGTGTGTTTATGCTCCATATCATTGATTGATTTTTATTTTGCATCGGTTTAACTCGGCTTGTCCCGTGCCGCCGAGTAATGAAGATCAATGTCAGGGTGAATGAACCCCGCCACCATACACACTCACACGTGCATCGCACCAAGACGACCGATCATGACCTCCAACTTAGCTTGCGAGCTCGGCAAGAGAAAAACATGGGCTCAGCCGCTCGGGCATGTACGGCATGTGTCAGCCCATCGCCCCATCTGCAGTATGTCATCGCGCTGATGCTCCACTACGTCGGCCGGCTAGCGCCACAACCTCGCGCCACCGATCCAAACGCACTAACCGTCACCGCGTTGCCGTGTCGTGCGCCAGCGTTCCTATAAGACTATAAATGTCCGGCCTCGCAAGCCCCGCCATCTCCACATCAACCATCGCCGTTCGCCAAGAGTTGCATGCGCAGGGAAGATTACACAAGAGAAGAGCGCGATCGCCAACGAGGGAACAAGCATAGTAGCTAGCATACACATCAGGCTCTATAGTGGCCTGACAGCCCTTGAAAAGCATCATCGCTGAACACGAAAAGATATGGCTTGCACAAAGGCCGTCGTTCTTTGTGTCGCGGTGATGATGGCCGCGCTTGTGCTCGCGGCTGAGAGCCGCGTCATCGCTCGGAAGGACCTGGGTGTCAGCCTCGGCGGCGGGGGTGGCCTCGGCGCGAACACGGGCGGGGGTGTGGGGGTCGGTACGGGCGGCGGTCTTGGCGCCGGCACGGGCGGGGGGATCGGGGTTGGCACGGGTGGCGACGTCGGAGTCGGTTCAGGGATCGGCATCGGGGTTGGCGGCGGCGGCTCCGGCTCGGGTTCTGGTTCGGCATCCGGGTCAGGATCTGGTTCCTACTCTGGCTCAGGGTCGGGGTCCGGCGGTGCGGGATCATCTGCAGGTTCCAGCGCAGGCTCATATGCCGGTTCGAACGCTGCTGGTTCAGGTGGTGCAGGTGCAGGGTCGTACGCCGGCTCCGAAGCTGGCTCGTATGCTGCCTCGAACGCGGGGAACGGAAGATCCGGCGCCGGCGCTGGCTCGTATGCAGGTTCCAGGGCCGGCTCGCACGCTGGTCGCGGGCATGGCCAGTGAGCGAGTGTGCATTTCGCGTACCAAAATACGCGTAACTCTGTATCGTATGCTGTCAATATTTGCTGGGGTGTATAGTGTGTGGGTGTGGGTGCGTGGGTGTGTGCACGCGCGCCATCATGCATTCATTCCTTGAATGGTAGATCCCATAATAAGGCTACATAGACAGCCAAACGGTGAATAAACTGCATATACATGCATACCCATGTATAATATTTATGTGACAATAATTCATTGTGCATGACTACTTACATACTTTTGGGCTCGATTGAATGAGTTTGGTTTGTATTTAACATTGATTGATGGTACCTGACAGTGGAACTGGAGCCCACAAAAGTCACTGAAAATAGCAAAAACGAGTTCATGATATTTGCAATGGTAGTGTAATCCCAAGCATTTCACAAGAAAATTAAAAACACTCCATTTGCCTTTTATTCAGTACCTTGATGGAGAGTTTAGTAGAGATGGTCTAAAGCGCAGGTCCACATAGAACGACCAGGACACTGAAACATCACTGCATCTTTGGAAGGGAGGCTTGGCATGCAGGAGATCAGTACATGGACGCAAATGGAGTTGATGACAGCAATGGATGCAGAAAAAGATCTCCTAATGTGGTGGAATGATAAAATTGTGGCGGCAAAAAAAAAGAATTTAAAAAGAAAGCAGTGACATCGATAATTTATACAATGTGAAATATTTCGAATGAGAGAAATAGAAGAATCTTCCAACATCAGTCAAGGCAGCCGAGAGAAGTTGCACACATGATCAAGGATGAGATCAAGCTACGGGAGATGGCGCTGGGCAGGCATGATGTGCAGGGAGAAGGCCACCAAGGGTTTGTTTAGCGGTGGGTGTTGTAAGTCATGCATCCCTCTATTTGCCCACCTCCGCATTTCATCTTCCACCTTGCAACCGACCACCTCCGCATTTCATCTTCCACCTTGCAACCGACGAGGCAACAAGCTAGTGGGGTGGTTAGGTGGATCGGGTTTGGATCTGCTAGGCCATAGAGGTGGGGGGTAGAGGACATTTGCGGTCTCCGGCCTTAGAGGAGGAGGTTAGGTGTGGCAGCCCAAATTGGAGGTGGGTTGTGGCGAGTGGCAGTGGTGCCGCCATAGCCGCAAGTGGCAGGAAGGCGGTGGGGGAGGTCAATGACGGAAGTGTCACATGGACGACAAGTTAGTGAAGGGCAAGTGGGTAGGACAGCAACGGCGTGTGCGGATGGTGCAGCGCCGCTGACAGTCGATGATGATCGTGGGTGGCGAATGGGGTGGCGCAACAGGTGGCAATATTGCCGGGAATGGAGATGGAGTTGCGGGGCAATGATGGCAGTGGATTGCGATGCGGATGAGACTATGGATGGCATGCCGACCATGATGTGGGCGAATACCAGGTTTCTTCGCACGAGCTACAGCATGTGTGCATTTTGGGGGTGCTGTTGAGGAAGAGCCTTTTACTGCCTAATGTAACCTAGACAATTTTAGTACCTATGAATTTGCTTTCTTCTTAAATGAAGAGTTGGGTTCTGCTCATATTTTAAAAAAAAACATATCTTATTTTTTAGTTGCAAATTTTTAAATTAGGTATGATTACACCAAGCAAAAAGTTAACACAAAGAGTACCAAGATAGAAGAACATTCATACACAATAAAAAACGATAGAAAGGATATAGTCTATGCATTATATTACTATCCACAAAATAACTTCATCGCCTCACAACATAATGCTAATGTGGCTAACATTTGGCCATATATGTCATTCTAGATGACGTGAATTCACAAGTTACCATGAATTTGAAAGATTTGAAACATTTGTCTAGTGTTATATTAATAAAGTAAACTTTACATGCTCAATAGGCATAAAGTGTCCATGACCCATTAATTCCATGCAGGTCTCGAGGAAAAGAAGTTAGTTGTGTAATAATCACTCAAGGTGATCTTTCACATTTGGATTAAAATCAAATATCAAGGACAATAAGAATATATTAAGTGAATTTATCATAATCAAGGTAACGAGTACCAGTGGTCATGTCATAAGTTTCCTTGTCTTGGTGAAGTATCTAGTCATAGTCATATTGCCCTTCTAGACTATCGCTAAGTCGATGTGATCATCGTTATAGTCCTTGTGCATGAAGTGAACATTCCCTTGATCTTGCCCCATGCACTATTGGTCATCTTCGTCACTACCTAGGGAAGCACTTCTTTGGATAGCGATGAGAGAAGGAAATTGTCTGTTGGTTGTTGGTCTTAAGTCGGGCACTCTTTGTTATTTGTGTATATGTCATCAATCTCAACTATTGGTCGCATTGCTTAGCTTGTGATAAACTTCTCAACTCTTAGCATTGCAAATTGCAGTTAGAACTAGGGCTTCTCAAGCTATGTTGTTGTTTGTGATGAGACTATCTGAGATAGGTTTGATAATCGTGGGGCACATGGTAAAGTTAGAGGAAGAAGAGCTTTTCAAGATCTATTCTAGGTTGACTCTAATTAACATGAAAGATAGTCAAAGGAGCAGATTTTTTTAGTTAAGCATGACGCTCGACCTCATGTGTGTATTTGCATGTTATATAGGCTTAAACCTCCTCGACTATGGATTGCAATAGAGTTTGTTACAACAACCCAATCAATTTCTAGATTACAACAAATAGTAGAGTTAATCTACACCAAGTTGGTTAAGTTGTTAGGCAAAATATACATAATCAAATTTAATTCTAACCAATACACTATGTACTCTCTCTTGTGACAACAAGGCTTAGGGATATACATGGTGCTCAGCGAATAAACAAAAGTGAGGTTGCTATGTGGTGTGTAGCCTGCCTTAATTTAGAACGCAGAAATCCCAAAACCACTAGTATGATTGAAACTATACTACTATGACACTATATTAACTCAATGTATATTAGATATATTATTATTTTTTTACTAGAATGTGCTCACACGTATTTCATTGAGAAGAAAGAAAACTACAAAATAGTCGCATAGGAAGATCACACTTGATCATAGTCGATGCCAATGGAGTGAAGAAAATGATTTTACTACACAATGGAGTATGGCAATATACTATGAACAAAAAAATGTGTATTTTAAAAAATACATGTTATGGTCATTCATATTTTTGCCTATAACACTTCATATGTACTTTAAGTATTTTGAATCATAAACCTCCAAGAAGAATGTGTGTGTGTGTCTATGTGTGGTGGTGGTGGGGTGTGTGTCTGTCGGGGGGGGGGGGGGGTTATTATCTACTCCCTCTATCCCAAAATATAAGTATTTGAAGCCTTAGTCTAGATTCATAGCATCTTCAATGAATCTAGACAACATGATGTCCAGATTCATTGAGAATGCTTGAATCTGGACATTCTCTCTCATCCCTTCAAATGCTTATATTTTAGAATGGAGAGAGTAGTATGAGAAAAATTAGCATGTTTGTGAAGAAACTTGCTAATTTAAGAGGGGCCATGGTGATATATCTGTTGGAGATATGCCCAAGAGACAATACGGATTTGATCCGTATGTGAGGGTCATACGGATATTGATCCGTGTGAGGAATTAGTCCACTAATGGGCCAACTAGTCGAGGCCCATTAGAAGGGTCTATTTAAGTGGAGGAGGGGCTTAAGGCGTAGGTGATTCCACCAGTCCTTAACCCTAGCCGTCGTGCTCCTCTTTCTCGCCCACAAAACCCTAACCGTGTTGCCGGTGCTAGCACGCCGCGCACGGTGCTCCAACCTCGTACGTGTGGATACCGCGAGGAGGCGCTGCTGCTGTTGCGGTGCCGACGGCTGGACTAGAAGGAGACGATTGACGTGATCGACTACTTCCTCTACACCGACGTGCGACTACGTTGGATCGAGCTGCTCCAACATTCGCTTCCGCTCCGCCTGCGCGTCTAGTGGTAACGATCCATGATCCTCTCTTGCAAGGTTTCCTGGTTGAACGGTAGAAATTTTATATGCTATCGTAGCCTACCCGTTCCCCTACAGTGGTATCAGAGCCGACCTTGTGTAGTTTGTGATCTAGATCTTGTGCATATAGTCGATATGTTGATGTACTAGATGAGATCTATTACATGTTTTGTGTTCGGATTGATTAGATCAATGATGATAGGGAGGTTCACAAGGTAATGGGCGGATAGCAATACATGCATCATTGATTTATTTGTGTTCCTTCTCTGTGCGCGCGTGACTTGTCCCTACCGGCTGGAATCACCATCGGGACTAACTGCGTGCGCCAGTAGAGGAGCCAATAGTATCATAATCATGTACCGCAGTCTACTCATGAAAACCTAATGGAAAACTAAGCCATTATGAATGACTCAAAATCGGGCAAATATAATTTTCCCGATAGGATTTCCATTGTGGTTTTATAGATACGATCTGTGAAATCCTGTGTACGGACACGCCTAGATTGTTACAACCCTTTTTGGCCACATGTTAGCATTCGCTTCTCGCCTAACTTGTTTTTGCAGAGAATGTTGTGAATGGTATGGCCTAAAAGATGCATGTGATGTATATATGTGATTTGCATGGCCTGCGTGCCATGATTAATTACAGCTAGGTTGAGGCTGTCATATTATTATATAACGGCATGCGTGTCAATCTGTGATGCTTGATATTCTCATGTAATTTATTACTAGCTATTAGTTATAGTAGCTAAGTGTTAGTTCATGGAGGCCTCAAGCATGATGGTTGAAGGGACGGGAGACATGGCGATGACAATGGAGATGGAGATCACCAATTGAAAGGGGCCATACTATTTCACAGTTAATATGATTGCCTGTGATGATGTTCCTATCATCCTATTCTTTCATGTGTTATTTATATTAGATATGATTAACATGCTAGAATAGGTTCCCTCAAGAAAAATTAAATTATATGCCCTTCCAATAGTTGCACCTATTAAAATTATGATCGTTGTATGGTAGGTCTGCCAAAGTAGAGTACCTCAACTATCTTAATTATTAGGATAAATGTCGGACATTTATATGCATAGTATTGGTTTAATTAACAAAGCTATCAAAACGGTTTTGGGCTTTGGGGCATGGTGTTGGCGTTGGGGCATGTGATACCACCCAACAAACAAGAGTCACATAGGGATGTGATTAGCAAAGTGTTGCTTACCTATGTCACTAGATTTCTAGCGGTGATGCCAAAGCTCACTAGGATCTAAGTTGAATATGGATCTTGAACCACTATATGTCGTTTTGAGGGAAAACGATTCCAAGCATATAGTGGAATAATGAACTTTTGTTAAAATGTTTATAAGAGTTTTATATTTACATAGTGCTTATATTTGCATATTTTCTGTTGTAGATCATGGCACCAACCGCTAGTAACACTTTCAATTTACGCTCAATTCTTGAAAAAGAAAAGCTTAGTGGAACAAACTTTATTGATTGGTATCGCAACTTGAGAATTGTTCTCAAGTAAGAGAAAAAGGAATATGTTCTAGAGCTTCCCTATCCTGATGATCTGCCAGAAAATGCTACTGCCACTCAGAAAAGGGAGTATGAGAAACATACCAATGATGCAGTTGATGTTAGCTGTCTCATGCTTGCCACTATGTCCTCTGAGCTCCAGAAGCAATATGAGAACGCGGATGCCCACAATATGATTGAGGGACTTCGTGGCATGTTTGAGAACCAAGCAAGGTCTAAGAGGTACAACATCTCAAAGTCCTTGTTTGCGTGCAGGCTAGCTGAAAACGGTTCTGTCAGTCCTCATGTGATCAAGATGATTGGTTACATTGAGAATCTGGAGAAACTTGGTGCTGCTCTACACCCTGATTTGGTCATAGATGTGATTCTCCAGTCGCTTCCTGCAACCTATGAGCCTTTCATTTTGAACTTTCAAATGAATAGCTTAGAGAAGACATTGGCTGAGTTGCATGGGATGCTTAAGACAGCTGAGGCAAGCATCAAAAAATCTGGTCCAAGTCCAAGGCTAAGGCTACAGATCAGATCTCTAGCACTAAGCCTAAGCCTGCAGCAGCTCCTAAGCCTAAACCGGCGGGTAGTGATCCTTGTTTTCACTGCAAGAAACCCGGTCATTAGAAGAGGAATTGCAAGCTTTATCTGGAAGAGCTGAAGAAGAAGGGTGGAGACACTTCTAATTCAGGTATCAATGTTATTGAAATTAATAATGTTGCTACATGTCCTTATGATTCATGGGTATTTGATACCGGATCGATGATTCATACTTGCAAATCGTTGTAGGGGCTTAAAGAAGCAAGGAAATGTGAAAAAGGCGAGGTGGATGCTCGCGTCGGCAATGGTGCAAAGGTTGCTGCGTTGGCCGTCGGAACTTATCCACTTTCATTACCATCAGGATTAGTTTTGGAGTTAAATAATTGTTATTATATTCCCGCCTTAGAAAAAAACATTATTTCTTCAAAATGTTTGGAGGAAGATGATGGTTATGAGGTCATAATAAGGAACAAGTGTTGTTCCATTTATTTGAATAATATTCTCTATGGTAATTGCCCATTGGTGAATGGATTATATTACTTAGATCTTGAGAATAAGCCTATTTATAACATTGATGCGAAAAGGCTCAAGCCTAATGATTTGAATCCCACGTATACATGGCATTGTCGTTTAGGTCATATAAATGAGAAGCGCATAAAGAAACTCCATACAGATGGTCTTCTAAGTTCTTTTGATTTTGAATCAATTGATACATGTGAATCTTGTTTACTTGGCAAAATGACTAAGTCGCCTTTCACAGGAAATAGTGAGAGGGCGAGTGAACTATTGGGACTTGTACATACGGATGTATGTGGACCAATTAGTTGCACGGCCAGAGGTGGTTTTCAGTACTTCATAACTTTTACCGACGACTTTAGTAGATATGGTTACAGCTACTTAATGAGGCATAAGTCTGAATCTTTTGAAAAGTTCAAATAATTTCAAAATGAAGTACAAAATCAATTGGGCAAGACTATTAAACGCCTACGATCTGATCGTGGTGGTGAATATTTGAGCCATGAATTTGGTGAACATCTAAAGCAATGTGGAATTGTTCCATAATGGACTCCGCCAGGAACGCCCCAATGGAATGGAGTATCCGAACGGAAGAACCGAACCTTGTTAGACATGGTTAGGTCTATGATGAGCCAAAGTGATCTTCCATTGTCCTTCTGGGGATACGCTCTAGAAACTGCCGCTTTCACACTTAATAGGGTTCCATCTAAATCCGTGGAAAGGACACCATATGAGATATGGACTGGGAAGCGTCCCGGGTTGTCTTTTCTTAAGATTTGGGGATGTGAGGCTTATGTAAAACGTATGATGTCTGATAAGCTTTCTTCCAAGTCTGATAAATGCTTCTTTATAGGATACCCTAGGGAAACCAAAGGTTATTATTTCTACAACCGGGAAGAGGGCAAAATGTTTGTCGCTCGTAATGGTGTTTTTCTAGAGAAAGAGTTTCTCTCCAAAAGGGTAAGTGGGAGAACGGTGCAACTTGAAGAAGTTCAAGAAGCTCCAGAAAATGTTTGTTCTTCCGCTATACCACAATTGGATAAACAAATTGTTGTTGAACCAATTGTTGAAACACCAACCCCGCGTAGGTCAGAAAGGGCACGTCGCACTCCTGAAAAGTTCACGCTCCTAACCACGGGGCAGCGAGACATATTATTGTTAGACAATGATGAGCCTAAGACTTACAGTGAAGCAATGATGGGACCGGACTCTGAGAAATGGCTTGGAGCCATGAGATCCGAATTAGAATCCATGAGAGAAAATCAAGTTTGGAACTTGATAGATCCGCCTAATGGTGTAAAAACCATTGAGTGTAAATGGGTTTTTAAGAAAAAGATAGACATGGATGGAAATGTTCACATCTATAAGGCACGATTGGTGGCGAAAGGTTTTAAGCAAATTTAAGGGGTTGATTATGATCAGACCTTCTCGCCCGTCGCTATGCTAAAGTCTATACGGATCCTTCTAGCAAATGCCGTATTTTATGATTATGAGATATGGCAAATGGATGTCAAAACGGCTTTCCTTAATGGAAACCTAAGTGAGGATGTGTACATGACACAGCCTGGAGGTTTTGTTGATCCACAAAATGCTAGGAAGATATGCAAGCTTCAAAAGTCCATTTATGGACTAAAGCAAGCATCTCGGAGTTGGAATCTTCGCTTTGATGAGGTAGTCAAAGGGTTTGGCTTCATTAAAAACGAAGAAGAGCCTTGTGTTTACAAAAGGGCTAGTGGGAGCGCGCTTGTCTTTCTGGTCCTTTATGTGGATGACATATTGCTGATCGGTAATGATATTCTAATGCTTGAAGCTGTTAAGACTTCTTTGAGAAAGAGTTTCTCAATGAAGGACTTAGGAGAGGCAGCTTACATTTTGGGCATTAAGATCTATAGAGATAGATCAAAGAGGCTAATTGGATTAAGCCAAGACACGTACATTGACAAGGTATTGAAACGGTTCAATATGCAGGATTCCAAGAAAGGTTTCTTGCCCATGTCACATGGGGTTTCTCTTAGCAAGACTCAGTGTCCCTCGACACCAGATGAGCAAGAGAAAATGAGAGCGATTCCATATGCTTCGGCTGTTGGGTCCATCATGTATGCCATGATAAGTACTCGCCCAGATGTAGCCTACGCTCTTAGTGCTATGAGCAGATACCAATCAAATCCAGGAGAAGCTCATTGGGGAGCTAATAAGAATATCCTAAAGTACTTAAGAAGGACTATGGGTATGTTCCTAGTCTATGGAGGTGAGGAAGAGCTCGTTGTAAATGGTTACACTGATGCTAGCTTCCAAACCGACAAAGACGATTTGAGATCGCAATCTGGATATGTGTTTTGCCTCAATGGAGGCGCGGTGAGCTGGAAGAGTTCCAAGCAAGATACGGTTGCTGACTCAACAACGGAGGCTGAGTACCTTGCCGCTTCAGAAGCTGCAAAGGAAGCTGTTTGGATCAGAAAATTTGTTTCTGAGTTGGGTGTGGTTCCTAGTGCATCCAGTCCAATGGACCTCTATTATGATAATAGTGGTGCCATTGCGCAAGCCAAGGAGCCTAGAGCACATCAAAAGAACAAACACGTACTACGGCGTTATCATCTTATTCGGGACATCGTCGCTCGAGGTGATGTAAAGATATGCAAGGTGCACACGGATTCAAACATCGTTGATCCGTTGACAAAACCTCTCTCTCAGCCCAAGCATGAGGCACATATGAGATCCATGGGTATTAGATATCTGCATGATTAATGTATAAGAGATTGTGTAATGTCTATGTTTATGTGTGATTGAATAAAGTGTTATTCTGTTCTATGGATAATAATTATTGCATTGATTGACAAGTGCGTGACTTGTTTGTGAAACTTATTGTTCTTTTATAATATTATCCTAAATAATCCCTAGTTCCTTTTCATTGTGTTGGACAATAATGATTCATGGACTAGCACATGTATTGGTTGATGATCGTGTTTCACAGATCATTGATATGGAGATATCAAATCAATAATGTGAACACATGTTGGAGAATATAGTGTTGGACTGACCCACTAATAGACTTTGCTGAGATATTATTATTGTGCCATCAATTGTTGTCTTGTATGATGTACCTTTGGGATCCTTAGACCTGAGATTGTCATTGATTCCCAGAATATGTAATAGCATATTTAAGGATTACCAAACGCTATTCCGTAACTGGGTGGTTATAAAGGTAATTTTCGGGTATGCTATAAAACACGTCGTGGGGTGTGAGCGGTCAAGATGGAATTTGCCCCTCCTAATAACAGGAGAGATATCTCTGGGCCCCTCGAGTTAAATGGATTTAGAAGTGCATGGCCATGCCAATGTGATTAAAAGTTAATCATAATGACTAAAAGTTAGTCATGATAAATCCACTAGACGTTCGAGTGAATGGTCGAGCTATTATAGGGATGGCACGTATCTTGCCTTAAGCTTGACTGATATCGTGAGGCAAAGGGATCGCTGACTGCGTATGTCAAAGGTTCAGCCGATATGATCTTTATGTGTACACGAGAATCAGTATGTGCTGCTAGGTGCCGCTATTGATTTATGATTTGAAAAATGGTTTTCACATCATTATCATGTACATGTGAACCTAACGGGTCACACACTTAACGGGTTGGAACATCGCTTGCCTATGTGATTGTCTCTAGTGCAAGTGGGAGATTGTTAGAGATATGCCCAAGAGACAATACGGATTTGATCCGTATGTGAGGGCCATACGGATATTGATCCGTGTGAGGAATTAGTCCACTAATGGGCCAACTAGTCGAGGCCCATTAGAAGGGTCTATTTAAGTGGAGGAGGGGCTTAAGGCGCAGGTGATTCCACCAGTCCTTAACCCTAGCCGTCGTGCTCCTCTTTCTCGCCCACAAAACCCTAACCGTGTTGCCGGTGCTAGCACGCCGCGCACGGTGCTCCAACCTCGTACGTGTGGATACCGCGAGGAGGCGCTGCTGCTGCTGCGGTGCCGACGGCTGGACTAGAAGGAGACGATTGACGTGATCGACTACTTCCTCTACACCGACGCGCGACTACGTTGGATCGAGCTGCTCCAACATTCGCTTCCGCTCCGCCTGCGCGTCTAGTGGTAACGATCCATGATCCTCTCTTGCAAGGTTTCCTGGTTGAACGGTAGAAATTTTATATGCTATCGTAGTCTACCCGTTCCCCTACAATATCCTTGGTCACACGAAGCTCCATCCTTGACTTTAATGTAAATATAACCATATGAGACGTGCCACTGATGCAATTGTTTTATCAAAAATGATATAATGATGCAATATCCCAGTATTTGATATTACTTTTTAATATCTTGAATGCATACACTAAGCACATATACATTGACAGTAGCTGTCTTTAAAAATGAAAGGAGAAAAAAAATCAAAGTCACAATAATTGGTTGGATAAGACAAATTTCTTTCACACAAGAGAAGAGAGATGCAAACGAATCAACCAATGGCATTAGATGATAAGCCATCTAAGATATCGTTCGTTTACACCGGAATGTTTTGGGATCTGTTCTACGCAAATCGATTCGGCCCATTTGGAAACCAGACGTACTACGAATGGTTGTTCGTTTCCACATGGCCGAGAAAGAAAACTGGCCCGGCTTGATGAAGGTACACTACACAGGCGACACTGCTAAGTTCATTCGTGTAGTTATGCACGTGTTAGTTGTCTTGCAGTGGCCAATCAATAGAACTGTGCATCCAACTAAGTAAGATAAATCGGCACGAGTTGGATTGACTTTCTCGAATGTTCCACTCTCCAAAAGTCGAAACACTCGTATCACATATCGCTGCCCGAGAAGCTGGCTTGTGGCTTACTTGGACCTGGCCACCGCGCATCCGCATGCACCAAAACGCGACGATCTGGAGCTCGAACGTGTCGAGCGGCGCGAGGAAGATCGGCCAATCTGCGCGGCAGCATTTCTCCACTACAGCAGCGGCCACGGCCGGCCAGCACCACAAGCTCGCGCCACCGAACCCAATTATCCAAACGCACTACCGCGCGGCGTTATCGTGTCGCGCCTTCAACGCACTATAAATACCACCTCCGAATGCCCACCATCTCCGCATCGATCGATCACACAGCAGAGAGCGAGCTGCACGAGCAAGTAAACGTAGCAAGCTCGCCGGCCGGCCGCCGAGAAGAAACGCGTACGAGTCGCAACTCCAGCGTCTTTTTAGTTCAGAGTTCACTGTTCAGACACCACATAGTGCGCATCTCTTGCAGTTCAGTTTCGCGGCGTGCACGCACACGATACGATGGCGTACACGAAGGGCGTCGTCGTACTAGGCGTCACTGTCCTCGCCGTGATTTTCCTGGCGGCTGAGAGCCGGCCCATCGCCCGGAAGGACCTGGGCATCAACCTCGGCGGCGGTGGCGGCGGCGGGCTCGGGATCGGTGGTGACCTCGGTATCGGTACAGGGATCGGCATTGGCATCGGCGGCGGTGGAGGCGGCGGCGGCTCCGGGTCTGCGTCAGGCTCCGGTTCGGGGTCCTGGTCCGGCTCCGGCTCCGGCTCGGGCTCCGGTTCAGGATCTTGGTCCGGGTCAAGCTCGGGCTCGAACGCTGGTTCTGGCGGCGCAGGCTCGTACGCGGGCTCGCACGCCGGCTCATACGCGGGCTCCAACGGCGGTGACGGAGGCTCCGGCGCCGGGTCGTACGCGGGCTCTCACGCCGGGTCGTACGCGGGCTCCAACGGCGGAGGCTCAGGCGCCGGTTCTTACGCGGGCTCAAACGCCGGCTCGTACGCAGGCTCTAACGGCGGAGGCGCGGGCTCCTACGCGGGCTCCGACGCCGGCTCGTACGCGGGGTCCGGCGCCGGTCCGCACTGGGGCTCTGGAGCTGGCTCGTACGCGGGCTCCGAAGCCGGTTCGTACGCAGGGTCCGGTGGCGGCCCGCACTGGGGCTCAGGAGCCGGCTCGTACGCCGGATCCCAAGCTGGCTCTTACGCTGGCAGTGGGCATGGCAAGCCGTGAGCGAGCTTGCCAAGAGAAGGTGCTCGAGACTTTACCAAGATTATTATCTCGCATTATTGTGTACTGATTGTATTGCTTCGTCCATGTGTTTCAGCCACCCAGCATCATTTGTGTTTATAACCGCAAATAAGGCTACAGCCGGCAGATTAAGAATAAGGTGCTAGCATATGTCTGTCCATGTAAACATTTTATATGGGTGTGTGTCTCACATTTATATGTGACCATGTACGATTGCTTATGTACATTTTGCCTAAATAGTAGTATTCAGTTAAGAGAGATGTTATGGTGTTTGGAGTTAATAATATCTAACCGTTGAAAATAAAGAGGTACCTAGTCAAAGGTATTTTAAGGTGTGGGTCGGTACCTAAAAATAGTGGGCCTAGTATCAATTAAACATTTTTTCCTATTTACACAAAGGCTATCAAATGACAAAAATGACAACCAATTCTCTCTAAAACATCCTCCGCTGCCGCTACCGTTGTTGCAGTCCACCACCACCGCTATCACGGGCCGCCTCCTCCCTTGTGCGTGATTGCGCCGCCGCCTTCTGCCTTGTGCGCCGTATCCATTTGCCTTATCCATTGCCTTTCAATTCTCACGTGACAACGGCGGCAGGCAGCCTCCAGTCCAAACACGACGTCAACGAGCAGACTCCAGCCCAGCGCCGCGGCAGCCCTCTATCCTCTGTGTTGTGATGGCCTGAGGCCGCGAGTAAATCGTGCATGACGGTTGTTGCGAAGTCAAATCAGGGCATGGTGTTTGTACGGGGCTCACGCTATAAGCAGCGGTGCTCGCGTCCCATGGGGAGTCCTGGAAAGACGACGACAGCGGTGATTGCCGCTTGCCGGTGCTAACATGGAGCGGATTCGGTGAACTGAGGGAGCAAAGCGTCGTCAAACTCATCGGGGCTACTGAATTAATGAGGATCTAGTTACTAAAGTATCCTTGATTATAATTAATGAGGTTTCTAATCATTTTTAATACGAACGATCAGGATTAATTCAGGAGAAGGAACCTCTAGTTCCCCTCAAACACCGTAACAAATCTCTTCAGTTAAATGTATTGCTTTACTTATAAGAGCTTTTTATTTATTTCTGAACTGAAAATAAAATGGGAGATTATTCATGCAAACCATGCTTAAACGAAGGTTAGCTACTGATGGCCTTCGGATTCTTTGTTAGTGACAATCTGTGTCCACATTGCTTCGGGCCATGAGAGTCGACCTGCGCAAGGTAACCAGTACTGCAAGTGTGTCAGGACGCACTTCGGCAAGGCAAACGTTCTGGCTCGATCTGATGTAAAGTCGAGATCGATGTGAATCTGATCATCACTGAATACCTAGTAGTACTAGGGAGCAAACAGAGTAATATCTTGGCTCGATCTGATGTGAAGTCGGGATCGATGTGACAATATCTCCATGATTATACAACTGCCTGCAGCAAACAGAGCAAAGACTGTTCGCTCGTAGGTAACCTGAGAGCACCTGTTTACACAGATGCAGCACCAAACAGTAGTAAATTCAGTCAGATGGTAACCGTAGACGCATTGCAACGCCAAGTCAATGCCCAGTTTTGTAGCAGGACATGATTCATTATTGCGACTTTGAGAAGGGCAACTAAACTGTAAGAGCAAATGCCAAAAACAGCGGAACTTGAATAAGCGAGGCAGTACAACTGTGATATGAATCCACCGGTCTTGTTAATTCTTGTAATTACATTACATCCCCATTCAACAAAGGGCACTACAGAAGAACAAAAGAAATTAAGTAGAAAATGACAGCTGCCGTGTTATTTCTTCCATGGATCGGAATTGCATCCACAAGGAAACAAACATACAGAGAATTCAAAACAGCAACTGAACCTGTGCCTAAAAGGACTTTAGGTAGATGATTTGGTAGCAATGCCAGCCGTCTGTGTATCCTGTTCACTGGAAGAAGCTGCAGACGGCGCAACATACATCTTTGCTCTTTTAAGAATGTCAGCAACAACCCAATGCTTACGTCTGCTCAAAGGTCTGGAAGGATCCAACCTAACCTGAAATGAAATAGCACGTACCATTATGGAGAAGTGATTATGAGGAAACCCAAGTACTTCAAGTCGATTCTCGACTGTTTGGCAGAATCATCTCAGTAAGTAAGCAGATAAATGAAGAAAACATCAGGTAGGAACCTGGGATAGAAATAGTTAAGTGCATTGATGTATATGAAAAAGAAAATGAGGAGCTATAAATCTTTTCTTTCAAAAAACACTGTAACTATTCTTTATTAAAAAAAATACCATTACTAGTTAAGAGAAAACTTAGTTAAACAACGGACTTTTGCTGCTGTTGTCTTCAACAATCTGGCAACAATAATCAGAGAATCTTTCTTTTTAGGTTGATTTAGTGTTGTGGGCAGTGCATAAGACAGATCACATGTTATTGTGAAAACATTTCCAACGTGGTTAAACCACAGTAATTGTATAAAGCAAAGAAAATTAGACATCAGATGTTAAAAGTACCCCATGCATAAAACATTCACGTCTATGGAGGACAAAATTACATAGGATACATCCAAGAAAACTCAGTGGACAAACAGAAGACATTACTTGATCAGCCATAGTCAATACACACTTTGTCTTGTGACTAAATTCTTCTAGTCAAAGTATCCCAGATACTGGGTTTGCTTCTCCAACAAGCACACAGTTTACTGAAACATTAGCCCACAAGCCTATCAGGTGTGACCAGCTTCACCTACGGAGTTCCAATTATGATTGTTTTTTCTTTATCTTTAGCTGATAATATGATTGGTTTGACACTTTGACTGCTTTAGCCTGTTTTCAGAAGAGCCTCACATAAAAAGGAATAAACCTTCAGTGTGTTTTTAAATGATCTTCAATTATACTACAGGTAAGCAAGAAAAATTGGTTTGAGAATAATAAGAAATATGTTTGATAAATTATCTCCGTGAAGACAGAAAAAGCACAAAAAAATAGCTGAAAAGGAACATCCTGCAAAGTATCATGTATCAACATCATAGATAGATGTAGCCATTTGTACTGTGAAAAATAGCATGATACAATTCTAGAAGGGCCCAGTGCCAGTAAGGCACTAACAACCAAAATCTCAGAACTACAACTCTAGACATCTTGATAATCAAATCGTTTGCACTGACACTTGTTGATAAATACTTATCCAACAACCAAGACTATCATTAGAAATTACAAAGTACTCCTGTTCACCCATACGCAATAGCAACCATATGTATCCTCACATGGTGTTATCCCCAATTTGCATTTATTTACATATAGAAACTTAGTGATCCAACCAACAATTTAGTATAAGAATTGAAGTAGACCTATTTCACTAAGACCACTAACCAGCTAGCTCCAAATGGTAAAATTGACTGAAATTTGTAACAGGAATGCTAACATACTGACATCCTTTAGACACAACAACCGATAAGTCATTTCGCATGATCTATTATACTAGACGATAACCCAAATCTAACAATAGAGATACCATCTGAATCGAACAAGAACGCAATGCCAGAAACACAATATTGGACCGGAGGGAGGGGGGTTGGAAGGGATCGATCGCTCAAGGGCTACTGACCCGGTCACCGATGTTGCACTCGTCGGTCTCGTCGTGCGCCATGAACTTGGAGGTGCGCTTGACGTAGCGGTTGTACATCTTGTGGTGGAAGAGGCGGTCCACGGCCACCACCACCGATTTCTGCATCTTGTTCGACACCACGATCCCCACCACCGGCTTCATCTCCGCCGAGGAAGCCGATTCCCCAAGACGAACTAATGGATCCTGCACGGGGATCCTCCTCGGAGCTGAATAACTCGGTGAGAATGACGGCAGCGGCCACCGCAGCAATCTGGGCGGCGAGATCGACAAACCCTAGCGGCGGCGGCGTAGGTAGAAAGAGGCGAGTGATGCGCGAGCTTGGGGGGTTTAACTCGGGTTTGCACAGTGGGGACGTGAACCGTCAGATTGGAATTGGTCGGATCAGATACACCATATCCAGTACTGCACGAGCTTGGCGCAAAGCCCTGTTCCCATGATCCAACATATACTCGTTTTTCAAATAAAAATACTAACATATATTCAGATTTATCATTTCTGCTGTGGATTTTCTTTTATTTCATTTTCCTAGTATTTAAAAATTGTTTCAAAAATGACTGCAAGCTCAACAAGATCGGAATACGCTGGTTCCTTCTGAGTTTTGGAAGATCGAGTCACGAAGGTGCAATCTGTTTCGACCCACTGGCGAAACTACGTTCACCCACCTGGTGCACTGGTACTAGGGTCCAAATCAGATTTCAAGCTTAATTAATTCCTACTTTAAGTTGGAAATTTGAAACAGTGCACAAGCAAATTTGTCATCCTAGCTTCGCCACTAGATCGACCGAAGGTTAGTAATCATCGGAGATCGTCGAAATAACACCATCGATGCTACCTAGAATATTCGGGTTGTTTTCAACAATCTTTGGGAGTTTTAAGGATGACATGGCTTGTTTGCCATGTCTCGTTAGACGAAGACCGAGTCGTAGTTTAGTTCTCTCGATGTCGACTTTGTGGGTCTATTTTATGTAAAAGATCGATATGCCATTTAATATTTGTAGAATATAGTAAATAATAAGAACATATTGATCTAAAAACCATAATCTCAAGGTTGATATAACGATCATAAGCTCAATATAAGGGAGACACTTTTGATATATACAATGAGAGAGTTGTTACTTCTCCTTAACCCTCGTGTATCCCACTTTATTGTCTTTCTGTTAGATCTTAGCAATTCTTGTAATTCTGATATCCTAACATGATCCTCACATACATATTTTCCAACCAATCTTTTCTCTTGAGTTGCTAAATGTGTTTTCCTTTTGAAAATGGAAAAGGACTTCATAATTATGGGAATCAAGCACTTTGGAACTAGACCCTCTCACACATTACTTCGGCAAAGTAATCACTGGCACACAATCCTTGACCATACACATCAGTAACGGATGGAGAAGCCTCATCTGTCAAATTTACACTCGAGGTAGTCCACTGTTACTCAAAAATACTGGTCAACGAACTTACGAAATACGAACCACTTTGTTATGTTTTTTGGATCAACAAAATCAGCAAGCTTCTCAAAATACTCCCTAACATTGACTCCATGTGAGGTATGACAGTATTTTAAATCGGAAACGCTTCTTTTCATGCGACTGAAAAGAGCACAATTTTCAATTGACGGCTAAAAACATTGTTCCTTTTGTTATTTATTCTTTTTGTTTCTTTTGTTATATATTCCCTTTGTTCCTTTTGTTATTTATCTATTTATAAGATTATATATAGTAATTAGTATTATGTATACATTATGAAAAAATTGTCTTTTTTTGTATTTATTAAATCTAGATATAAGACCCAAAAAATAGTGGTTGAAAACAATCCTTAATTTTCAGCCGACTGAAAATTAGTCGCTCCCATTTGAAATCTGAGAGGGTAAAGTAGAATGAGCCAGTTTATTACAGAAATTATCGTAACCTACATTGTATCGTCTTTTTCATTAGTCAGCAACACACAACAGACCATACCGAACCAACGGCCAACCTGAGACCACGCTACAACTCGCGCCGCTGTTGGAGTTAGAGCATCTCCAGTCGGGAGACTAAATGATGAGGACATCAACGACATACGAACAACGACGACGGAAGACGGCGCACCAAACCAAGTTGTCACGCCTCCACCTCTCATCGTCGCGCCTTCTCAAGTTATGGACCCATCTTCCGACGAGACGACGACGTACAAGGGCCCAATCACTAGAGCTCGAGCCCAGGAATTGAAGATGGTTTTGATGCTAAGGAACAACGGCCCAGGATGACGCCCGCGAAGGCCCAAGTAGCCCAAGTCGCGCGACTACCTCTCCACCGCACGCCTCTCTACTTCAGCCGGCCCTAGATGCCGCGCTCCCCCTATTTAATCAAGGGTTGCGCCCCTTGTAATCTTTGAGTTTTGTTTTAAGATTAGCTTAGCTATTCATCCGTCTCTCGACGTGAAAGCTAAATCCCGTTTGGGTAATCATGGTTTGTATATGCCCTTACCTGTTCCCTCTTCTCCTTGGCATGATATTTCGATGGATTTTGTTTTGGGATTGCCTCGTACTAAGAAGGGAAGGGACAGTATTTTTGTGGTGGTTGATCGTTTCTCTAAAATGGCTCACTTTATACCTTGTCATAAAACTGATGATGCCTCCAATGTTGCTAAATTGTTCTTTAGAGAGATTGTTAGACTGCATGGAATTCCTAAAACAATTGTCTCTGATCGTGATGCTAAGTTTCTTAGTCACTTTTGACGTTCTCTTTGGAATAAATTAGGAACTAAGCTGCTGTTAGTATTACTTGTCATTCTCAAACTGATGGACAAACAGAGGTAGTAAATAGAATATTGTCTGCTATACTTAGAGCTGTTTTAGATAAAAATTTGAGACGTTGGGAAGATTGTTTACCTCATGTTGAATTTGCTTATAATCATGCTACAAATTCTGCCACTAAAATATGTCCTTTTGAGGTTGTTTATGGCTATGTTCCTAGGCGCCTATTGATTTGTTTGCTATTGATGCTGAAGATGAACCAAATGTTGATGTTATTGCTCATATTGATCACATGAAATAATTGCATGAAGAAACACAACACAACATTGTCGTTGCTAATAAGAAGTATCAAGTTGCTAGTAGTAAAGGTAGAAAACATGTTTCTTTTGAACCTGGTGATTTGGTTTGGTTGCACTTGCGTAAAGATAGATTTCCTACTTTGCATCGTTCTAAATTGATGTCTCGTGCTGCTGGTCCTTTTAAAGTACTAACCAAGATTAACGATAATGCTTATGTTCTTGACTTGTCCATGGAGTTTGGTGTTTCCACTAGTTTTAATGTTACAGATTTGAGACCATATTTGGGTGAGGATGATGCGTTGCCGTCGAGGACGACTTCACTTCAAGAAGGGGAGGATGATAAGTACATCAACGACATACGAACAACGACGACGGAAGACGGCGCGCCAAACCAAGTTGTCACGCCTCTACCTCTCGTCGTCGCGCCTTCTCAAGTTATGGACCCATCTTCCGACGAGACGACGACGTACAAGGGCCCAATCACTAGAGCTCGAGCCCAGGAATTGAAGATGGTTTTGATGCTAAGGAACGACGGCCCAGGATGACGCCCGCGAAGGCCCAAGTAGCCCAAGTCGCGCGACTATCTCTCCACCGCACGCCTCTCTACTTCAGCCGGCCCTAGATGTCGCGCTCCCCCTATTTAGTCAAGGGTTGTGCCCCTTGTAATCTTTGAGTTTTGTTTTAAGATTAGCTTAGCTATTCATCCGTCTCTCGACGTGAATTCAGAACTCCACCTTCGTGCAATATATCAGATTGCTCGCCTCTAATTCTTGCTCATTCTTCGATTGCGCGTAAGAATTGATCCTCGTGATCAGGTTGATCTTGTTTACCGTAAGGTTAATATCCTCCAAAAGTTGGTTCAACAATTGCATTGGCGCTTCGGGCTTGCTCGTCGTAGTCGGATCGTGAGGGTCGACATCCACCGAATCGAAGTTATCTACACTCGTCGAAAGATCGGGCACTCTACATCTATCACTAAACATGCCTCTATCCAGTCTTTTAGATACTCTGAATCAAAAATCCTTCTCCAACGGACTGACTATCCGGGTGACTATTTTGAAAAGGCCACCAAATTTCCCACCAAACTCCTTAGGAATAGAGGGACACTATTTCTTCCCCAAACATGGACCCCATAATTTTCTTTTCTTTTCTTTCCTTTCCTCTGCTTCTCTCCCGATGCAGATCGAACGGGGCTGGCCACCCGCCGCCGATGCTGTCGCCGGTCACCCGTCCGCCGCCGATAGATCCGACCGCGGCATGGCGGGATCCGCCCCTCCGAAAGATGCAGCGGCTACGAGCTGGGGAGAGAGGGAAGCAACGGCAGCAAGCTATAGAGAGAGAGAGAGGCGGCGGCCGCGGGCTGAGAGAGAGTGAGATGACGGCGGCGCGAGCAGGGGGGAGAGAGGGAAGCAGCGACGCCGGTATCGAGCGGGGGAGAAGGGGAGGCGGTGCTGCCAAGCGGAGCGGGGAAGGGGGGGGAAGAGATGGCGACGGTGGCGTTACGACGTCCGGTGCGGGGCGGGGGGGGGGGGGGCGAGGGCGGCGAAGGCCGACGCACGAATAGGGAGAGAAGGAGGCGGCGGCCGGCGCGCGGGGCGGGGAGAGATGGCGTCGGCGGCCGGCGCACTGGGGGAGAGGGCGTCAGGTGGGGAGAGAGAGTCAGGGGCAGTGGGGTCCACTGTCAGAGGATAGGGACTTATTTTTATTTAGTTAGGCTAGAGACAATAATAATTTTGAGCCTTTAAAAAATAAAAATTAACCTTTAAAATAACATATAGAGATCCAAATTTCATGAGTGGGATGGAGTTGCTCTTACCCGTTACAGAAGTGCGTGCTGCCACGGACTTCGTACGCAGAAGCACAGCACGACAAACTTCTGGTCTTATAATTAAGAGGCGGCACGCTACGCCGGAAGCCGGCGATCGAACAAAGCGTGCGCGCAGCGCAGCGTCGCAGCCGTTTCGTCGCGCGGCGCCGGCTTCCCGACACTGACACGACCGCGCCCGTCTCGCACTCCATGCAACACGCGCGCGTTCGGGATCATGGCAAAGTCCCCCCGCGCGCAACTACACCGAACACGCCATGATTTCCGTCCCCGGCCGGGCGTATGATTTCAGTTCTCTCCGCGGCGGAGGAGGCCCGGCAGCAACCGTGCCGCGCCGGCGCGCCCGCCCAGGGCTTGCCCGAAAAAGAGGTGGGCGGCAATGAGTGCGAGAATGAGTGGCCGACGCCAGCCACGGCGAGCACTGAGCGGGCGGCAGCCAGCCGCGACAGAGCGGTTTGCCTATCGCTCTGCGCTCGACTGCCCTGCCTGCCTGCTACTAGTTTCCTTTTCGCCACATCACGGTTCAGTCTTCAGCGTCCTTGCTGTCTCTCTCTCTCTTTTTTATCTTTTCCTTTTCATCTTTAGTCTCCTTTCGTTGTCTTCTTTTTTCCTTTGAGCGCACTTTCTCTCTCCCCTTTCGTTTCTCACTTTCCTTTTATCGCCATCTCGCATCGGCTTTGTCAGAGACTACGACGACGGAGGCGACCGTCGTCGTACTGTACGCCATGTGCTGAAACTGAGGAGCTGTTTCCTTCTGGATTCGGGTCAATAATGGAACCGCATTTTCCGTTTTGCGATGGTGCCAAAAATGCGTTGCATTGCCTCACTCAATCCTGAGTGTACTGCTCGGTCAGAGATACAGGCGCAGACAACGACTACCCGTACAGCGCCAGGCTTACCAGGCCGATCCGGTCCTTTGGGCGCGGCAATGAACCGTCTCTCACTTGCAAGCGGGTCCAAGTACATTCCGGGTCCATATGTCAGTCACTGATCTTTTTTTTTAGCTCCTCTCCCTACTGTCAGATACCCTGGGCCCTGCCTGGGACCGCCCGCCCCCTGCTCGCAGAGGACCTGACACGAATCAACACTACACTGATTTCCAATTCCATTGTCCTCTCGGGGATGCGGCGGAGGCGCCAATTGATCGGTACCGGAACGGGGGAATCAGTGCTGGAAGCGAGAGGCCCTGATTATTAGGACGGTAGTTTTTGTTGCCTTGTGAGGATCAGGAATTCAGGTCAGGTTCTCGTCTGTGTTGATTGGACAGAACCTAAGACAGCCGTCTGGATATCCTTGAATTCATTTATCGATGGTATGGCACTTCTTCTGGTTCCAGCCTCTTTGCCTACCTGATCATCTGGAGATGAAATACTAGCACGTACCGGTGTACCGGTAACGAGTTTCCACTTCTTCCCGATGAAATTTCCTATGAGGAACGAAAAGAGATTCTCGGCACTGCTTCCGGAGACCTGGCAGCTAGATATAAAACCGGCAACCAGATCTGCCTTTATTTGTTAAATTAAGATGAAGATTCATCTCGACTGAATGGGTATAACCTTTGGACAGACATTGATCAACTAGGCCTAATCGTCATCATCAACCCCACCACTCTCGTCAGTCTTCAAGCATTGGGTTACTCCCAAGTCCCAGATACTCCAAGCTTTTTTCCGAAAACCCACACGGCCATTGCGCACTCGGGGCCCGCAGACCCATCCCCTCGTCCCCACCCGTCAGCTTCCATCCATCCGAAGCCATGCCATGCATGATCATTTCGCTGTCACCCCCAAAGATGCCATGGCATGGCAAATTGGCAATGGCCTGATGAACGGCATGCAGACCACCACCCCCACACCCTCACATCACATCGCAAGCAAGCAGCAGCCTTGTTCCGTGACACGAGAAAAAGCAGAGGCCACTCCACTCTTTGCTCTGTGTGCCCTGCCCCCTCCTCCTCGCCTCTTCACTTTTTCTTTCTTGGCCTCCTCAGCCTCCTCCACCTCCCCTCCTCGGGCGGCCTCTCCAGCCCATCATTCCACGCCGAGTGTGTTCCGATGGCCTCCTACTCCTGCGCCTTCGTTCCCGTCCTCCTACTCCTACTCCTGTCCTCGGCGCCGTTCTTCGCCTTCTCCTCCGAGCCCCGCAACCCCGAAGGTAAAGCACTTGCGCTGCGGCTTGTGCCTGATGACCCTCCCCTTCTCGTGGCAGTAGTAGTTTCTTCAGTAGAGCCGTTGATGTGTTCGTTTGTTGCAGCTGTTCATCAACATCGGTTTCGGTTTCTTCTGTGTTCATTCTCCCCTCGCCCCTTCTCCTCCTTGTTCGTTTTCTTCATTATGCCTTGCTGCGTCAGTTTAAGAAACCTCGCATAAATAAAGTTCCCTGAGATATTTTTCATTGCCTTACTGATGTAGGATTTGACTGACGTAGAATAAGCATGCTAGTTGTTCCTAATAAATCTTATCAACTACGCAGTAGATACCAGGCGTTTGATTTCAGTAAAACGCACAGCAAATTCATCATCTGCTAACTTCCTGACGAGGGTGGCACGTTTGGTTGCAGTCGAGGCGCTGATCGCCGTCAGGGACGAGCTGGTGGACCCGCACGGCGTGCTGAACAATTGGGACCAGTACTCCGTCGACCCTTGCAGCTGGGCCATGATCACCTGCTCCGCCAAGAACCTCGTCATTGGCCTGTAAGCACAAGCACCTCTCCTCGCCTCTCCCCGCCGCGTTGCAAATTAAGCTCCGTTGACTGACAGCGCGCATACTGGTTTCGTTCGTGTCGCAGGGGAGCGCCGAGCCAGGGGTTGTCCGGGACTCTGTCCGGGAGGATCGCCAACCTCACCCATCTCGAGCAAGTGTAAGAATCTTCTTCTTTCCCTGTCGCGAGATGTACTAGATGTTAAGAATCAGGGCGTGTAACCAACCAAGAAGCTGATGATGCTGTCTTCGCCGTTTTCGTTTTGCAGGTTGCTTCAGAACAACAACATCACGGGCCGGCTGCCGCCACAGCTCGGCGCGCTGCCGCGGCTCCAGACGCTGGACCTCTCCAACAACCGCTTCTCCGGCCGCGTGCCCGACACGCTGGGCCGCCTCTCCGGGCTCCGGTACCTGTACGTGAGCCTCCCGAAACACCCCGTCCGTTCTCAGTTTCTCACTTCAATTCCCACGCAAGAACGTCCGTCTCCTCGGTTTTGCTCATGTGCTGTGTCTTGCCGCAGGCGGCTAAACAACAACAGGCTGTCCGGTGCGTTCCCCGCGTCGCTGGCCAAGATCCCGCAGCTCGCCTTCCTGTAAGCATACTAGCGTACACTAGTATACCTCATCCGCGGTCTTGTCAAAGCAATCGCTTTCCTCAATTTGTCAAGGCTGCTAGCTACTACTGTTGTGTCCGCTTTAGTTCCTTTTGCGCTTTAACTCGAATTGAATCCCCGTGACCTGATACCGTTTGTCGGTGTTCCGTTCTCGTTTCCTCCCAGGGACCTGTCCTACAACAACCTCAGTGGGCCTGTTCCGGTGTTCCCCGCGCGAACCTTCAAGTGAGTATAATGGGCGCGCCAATAATTCCCTTGTCTTATTATGTTCCTTCCGCACTACTAGAAGATGCTTGCTTTGTTTTTCTTAAAAAAAGATACTACTGTATATTTTGCACCGAATCTGGTACAGTACAGTAATGCTAAGCTAAGAGGGTTGTTTTGTTTAATGTGTTGGTGCAGCATCGTGGGCAACCCGATGATCTGCGGGAGCAATGGCAGCGCGGGGGAGTGCGCCGCCGCACTCGCGCCGGTCAGCGTGCCGTTCCCGCTGGAATCCACTCCGGGCAGCAACAGTGAGTACAAAAACACACTCCTTGTTCCATCTACTATACTCCTGTCCGGTCATATGTTCCGCTCAGTTGCTTTGTCGGAGCGCGTGGGCATCATGGCGCGGCGCGCAGGCACGCGTCGCTGGTCTCCTCTCGACCGTGTATCGGCCGAGAGCAGCAGACACGGTGTTTGCCGGAAACAGGATGCCTCCCGTCTCTTGCGGCGTGCCCGCGTCCAACGATCAGCACAGCGCTAGGGGCATCTGATCTGATCCGATCATGCCGGCCTGGGGATGAGCAAGCAGAGAGTGACTGATCGATCTCACAAGTGTTTGTGTTTGTTTACGTGCAGGGACGACAGGCGCGTCGTCGACGACCAAGCCAAAGGCTGGCTCCGCGCGTCTGCCCATCGGCGTGGGGACAAGCCTTGGCGCCTCCTCCCTCGTGCTCTTCGCCGTGTCCTGCTTCCTCTGGCGCCGAAAGCGCCGGCACTCCTCCTCGGGCCCTTCCGTTCTCGGCATCCTCGGTATATACAGCGAATGACCCGTCACGTTCCTGACAGCAAGGAGGCGACAAGACTGACTAATAACTCGAATTGCAGAGCGAGGAGGCGGGTGCGATCTGGAAGAGGACGGCGTTGGCGGGGTGGTGGCGCGGCTGGGCAACCTTCGCCAGTTCGGGCTGCGCGAGCTGCACGCGGCCACGGACGGGTTCAACCCGAAGAACATCCTCGGGAAAGGCGGGTTCGGCAACGTGTACCGCGGCCGGCTCGCCGACGGCACCACGGTGGCCGTGAAGCGGCTCAAGGACCCGGCCAGCGCGTCGGGCGAGGCCCAGTTCCGGACCGAGGTGGAGATGATCAGCCTCGCCGTGCACCGCCACCTGCTCCGCCTCGTCGGGTTCTGCGCCGCCTCCGGGGAGCGCATCCTCGTCTACCCCTACATGCCCAACGGCAGCGTCGCGGCGCGCCTGCGAGGTACGTTAAGCCTTCGTGTTTTCTCGTTCACGCGCGGTTTCCAGGAACAGGTCTCGGGTCGGGTAGTACACGTCCTACGTGTACGACCACCAACATCACAGCATCTTCGTGGGAGCTGCGAGGATTGCGGGTTGGACTGGGTGCGGGGCCCGCGATGGAGGTGCATGCGAGTGTCGTGGAGAGAGGCGCCATGCTGGCCTGTGTGTGCTGCGTCAGGCAGCGATCAGGCGTGGTCGCGCGCGCACCCTCCCTGTACTGTACTTGCTGCTGGAGCGCGGGGACCGCGAGGGCCACCAAGAGCTGAAGAGCAGCAGAGACCAGCCCAGCGCGACGCACTCACGATTTGTCCGCATCCCAAGCGGGGGCGGCGGGCAGGGTTGTTCACGCCGTCGCTGCTGCTGCCGCCGCTGCCACGGCACGCACGCCCCCACCACCACCACCGCGACACGAAGCACAAGCCACCACGGACTGCCACTGCATGCCCAGTACTACTAGTACACTGTGCTCCTACGACTATAGTCGTAGCCCGTATAGCAGCCACGAGCCACGGCCGGTCGCGGTCGGCCGCGGCGTGCAGCGTGTATTTATCGTGGTATCGTAGCATATGAGTGAGTCTCTGCTACGGCTGACGCACGTAATTGCGCTCGTCGTCGTTACTCTATCGGCGTAGCCGCAGGACGGGACGGGACAGGCCAGGCCGAGCGGCAGCCACTATCCCCCACGGCCCCACGCACCAGGGGAGTAGCTCAGCCAGCCGCCTTGGGCTCCGCGCGTCCGGAACGCGCAAGATCGTGTCGCGGGCGGTGTAACTTGGCCGCCGACCGGTCCGGCACCTCCTACAGAGGCCCATGCATGGCCGAATCATGGCGTACCCTGCCATTGGGTTTGAGGAAGTGAAGTTTTTGCACTCGCAAAAATGTGTGCCTGCCTGGTCTAAGTCTAACCCGGTGCCCCTGCTGGAGTGTTCTATTCAATGATGGCTCAATCGAACACCAGGAGGGTTTTTATTTAGGAGGAGAGTTTTAAGTGCTGGGCGGCGTGGTCCAGATGGGTGGCGCCGCTCGCGCGCTGGAACAGCGCAGGGGGCATGTCTGTTTCTTCTTTTGTTCCGGCAGGGGCCAGGGCGGGTGCGGGTGACGGGGACCTGGCTACCTAGCTCCAATGCTCCATCCATCTCTGCCTCTGCGCGTAGTACTAGCACAAACCACGAGCCCGTGTGTCCGGTCACTGTTGCGCCTCTGCCAACCTGCGCGTGCCAACAATTCGCCGCAGTCACTTGCCATTACTCGTCCAGCAGCTGGTTAGTGGCCGGATCATCGGAACCTCGCCGGGGGACGTCTCAGCGTTCCGTCAGTTGGGGGACCCGACCTCGATGGCGAGCTTTCAGGGTAGTAGGATCAACATCAACCTCTATTATGTGAAAGATTACATTTATTTTCATGCAAAGAACCCGTCCGTCTGTGTACGCTCGTACGTAGGCCCATTTCTACGCTTCATTTTCCTGTCATGCTGTGGGCTGTAGTACGTGTGTCGTATGTACACTGTCGTTCACGCAGCGGTCAGTAGATCCGAGGCAGGATATGCAAAGCCTTTGTCCCCTTCACGGAATTAATAAAGTGCTGCGTGCGTTGGATCGGTCGCATCGACACGACACTGATCTTTGCGTAGCTGAATTTGCAAGTATCACTTGATGCATGGGTTAATTACTTGTACTGACGAACACCATGAAATGAAACGTCACTGTGCAGGTAAGCCGGCGCTGGACTGGTCGACGCGGAAGCGCATCGCGGTGGGCGCCGCGCGCGGGCTGCTGTACCTGCACGAGCAGTGTGACCCCAAGATCATCCACCGCGACGTGAAGGCGGCCAACGTGCTGCTGGACGAGCACCACGAGGCCGTCGTGGGCGACTTCGGGCTGGCAAAGCTGCTGGACCACGGCGACTCGCACGTCACCACGGCGGTGCGCGGCACCGTGGGACACATCGCGCCCGAGTACCTCTCCACGGGGCAGTCGTCGGAGAAGACGGACGTATTCGGGTTCGGGATCCTGCTGCTGGAGCTCGTCACGGGGCAGCGCGCGCTCGAGGTCGGCAAGGGCTCTGCCGGGGTCGTGCAGGGACAGTCCAAGGGCGTCATGCTGGACTGGGTACGTACCGTATATATATGCCTTATATTTTTCTTCTCTTCAAATGTTAAATTGAATGCATGCATGGCGTTTTAATTGGAGAAAGTTCTGCTAATAACCCTGTTACTATATAACATTCTTTTTCGACGACATGCTCGTGTAGTGCATTCATTATTAGCATGTAGAGTAGACATGTGGTACATAGTACTAGTTTAGGGAGTGGGAGTGCACATGATACGGCACATCATGCTTCAGGTCGACCTGACCTGCTGAGACGCAATAACTAAGCCAAAGACTTCGGTCCCCATACCCATGTGTACGCTTCCTCTACTGTTACTGTAGGAAGAAACGACAAGTACAGACATAGACATACTTGCAATAAAACATGCTTCTGAACTACTGTAGTAGTAGATTTGATACGGCGTAAATACTGATCATCTGAGCCCCTGCTTCCCCACCTGTAGTTGCAACGCCGTATAGACTGTAGTGTAGCGAACGTACGTAGCAATAGCATCCAAACGCTGCTGCATTTTCAGTGTTGTTCTTTGACCGTGCAATAAATTAGTACTGCACCCTCAATTTTGTTTAATCTGTAAATTAATCAGCTTTATACTGACTGAAAGCGACTAATCTTCCATCATTTTGTTTACTTCAAAAGGTGAGAAAGGTGCACCAAGAGAAGATGCTCGACCTGCTGGTGGACCAGGACCTGGGCCCTTACTACGACCGGATCGAGGTGGCGGAGATGGTGCAGGTGGCGCTCCTCTGCACCCAGTTCCAGCCGTCGCACCGGCCCAAGATGTCCGAGGTGGTCAGGATGCTGGAGGGCGACGGCCTCGCCGAGAAATGGGAGGCCACCAACCGCCCCGGATCGGCAGCAATGGCACACGACGCCCTCGGCTGCTACGACTACCGGAACGACTCCAATGGCTCCGTGTTCTTCAACGATTTCTACCACGACAACGACAGCAGCCTGAGCAGTGACGAGGCGCGGTCCATCGACATGGTGGAGGAGATGGAGCTGTCAGGACCAAGGTAGTAGCAGATGACGGAGCCGTCAGAAACAAGTTCATAGCCCAGAGAATCAGTCTGCTTGGAAAAAATTACAGGTAGCAAGAGAGGATTGGATTTGTTGCTAGTAGTTAGATTGAAATTAAAGTTACTACTACTAGGAGATGCTTTAGTGTTCAGACCACAGTGTGCAGTTTCTGACCGAGCGCTCCTTTCCCCTAGAAAGATGTAAAGAAAGAGATGGCTTCTCTTTAGCTTCTTTTCACAGGCTCTTTTCCTTTTCACTGCTGCTGCTCTCTTTCCTGGACAACTGGGGACACTGGCACATGCAGCATTGCAGTCCTTTGGTGTGCCGGTCCTGATCTAGAGCAACCTTTTGCAGTGCTCCGGTAGCTCTCCGCTGTATGTAGCGGAATGTGTTGCGACTTGCGAAGTTGCGAGGCACGTAGTCATTTTTGACTGCTTTCCTACCTGTAAAGATCACAGCTGCTCGACTTCTTTTTATGAGACATCTGGAACACAACGAATAGAGGCACCAGTGTTCAAGAATTTGAGTTGCTAATGACACCACAACGGATCAATTTGATAAATCATCATTCATCAGGAAGGGTTCTACTGCAATGGTGACGAGTGAGGGAAACAGAGCCCACTGAAATGTCCAGTGAGTAGGGTAACTCCTGAACATGAGAATCTTATTCTGAATTTACAGAGAAAAACCTGTACACGTGGAAGAATAGTAGATATCACAAGGGGTCGCCTACCACTAGTGACTGGCTAAATCCTAAATCTAAAAAATGATGGCAGCCAACACAAACATTCTTTGTCAATCTTTACCATTTTGTAATATACCTTCTTCCTTCTGACAATATACATGTTCCTTGGTCAATCTGTACTTGTCACAGTTTCCCTCGGCATTTTTTAGTCCCACAGAAACAGGTTTTCTTTGGGCCGTAAGAAGTAGAGAATCTACAAAACCAAGTGAAAACTATAAAACACAACAACAATGATGCATGAACACTAGATACAGTCTAATTCCCTTATGCATGAATGATGACTACTATATATTTCAGGAACTTGATAATTTTCAATTGACTGAAAGTTTGGGCAACTTTCAATCACCGCTTTGAGCCATCGGTTCTAGATCCAACTATTTATAATTATTATATAGATGATCCTACAAAAAAAAAATCAAAACACAAATAACAATCTCGACTGAAAGCATTTAATCAATTGAAGGCTAGGAAATATGTATATTTTATGAAAGGTCTTGAAAAAGTGTCAGCAGTGTAAATCTCCTCACAAGTAGAAATAACCAACATCGTAACACTTATATGTGACCTGTGACCATATTCATTTTTATAGATGTTTGATATTAGCTCATTCATTAGCTCAAAGAACAGATACATGACAAGCTTAGTAGAGGGTGATTCTGATGTACCTGTAGTCGTAAGTCAAGGGCATCCCTGCTTCTATAGCTTCTGAAGCAAACACACCTAATCCTATCTTGCCGTTAACTTGCCTAGAAAAACAACAAATAATCGACTTGAGTATCTCTTCACGACAAAATTGGTACTGACTAACAAAATATCAAAAGGACAAAAAAAAAAGAAATATATAACATTGGATTCAGTCTAACATATAAAAAGAATGGTAAATAAGCTGACGTTCTTACCATTTCTCCAGTCGGCAGTTAGGTTCGCAACTGTGATTCAAAAAGCGACAAGCATTTCCCTTGAATGTTGCATCAATCACAAAGTCCTTGCTGACTTTACACAGGTAGAAATTCTGATATCTACGTTGTCTCATGTCCATAAGCCTTTCTTCGCATGTTGCGTCATCTATAACTGGATCAGATACGGGCCAAATATTAAAAATGGTTCATGGTTTGGAGTAAAAAAAAAAACAATTAGAATAAGCTCCTGAGAAAAAAATCAATCCTTGTCATGAACAGAACAAAATTTTAAAATCATCAAAATGGAAAAATTATGCTGCTTCAATTATAAGTTTGGATAAAATAAAAAAATTCGGTTTCAGCAGAAAAGGAGATTACATGATTTAACAGCATCAGGTTCAGAATTTCTTTCCAAAAATCATAGTGTGCTATACATTTAGGTATTGTAATAAGTTTGACATATAAAATAGTGATATAGTCATATCCAGTGAAGAGCAGCAATACCTTCTCCAACAAACTCTATCACAAAATCACCTTCCTCAATGGATTCCAGTGTAATAACGCCCCATCCACAATGCTGTGTCTATAGAATTCCATCACAGTTACATGCTACTCCAATAAGATCTTAGAATTAAGCCAAACCAAGATTTGCTAAGCAAACAATAAAACATTGTACTATTATTTGCTTATGTTTAGACACAAAATTTCTAATCTGAATGGATGTTATTTTTCAGCAACTAAAGTATCAAGAACAGTCATTAAATAAAGGAACATGCTAAGCCACTACAAGAAGAAACTGTACAAAGTAAAACATCTATGAATAAAGGTCTATGTAAAACCTTGAATTGCGTGTTGAGAACATCAAGATTTTTTTAAGGGACAACACGAGAAAAGTATTTCTTTTTGAATGGAGAACACTATGAAAATTAATTGACAACAGACTTTACCTTAACAATCTTGATCTTCTTTTCTCTGCGAAATGGTTTATTGGAGCACTTAACTGAGCAATTACATGCTTGAGAGCAGCTAATCAATGCAGACCTGCAATAATAGCCACAAAAAATTCCTTTAACAATGTCAGGAACTCAACAAAGATTTGTACTTGCATTTATATCCACCGAACATATACAAAATTATATAATAGTTTCTAGAATGTATTGTTACAAATCTGCACGGTCTCTTATGATGTGTGTGTTCATGAAACAAAGTTAGCCAAAAGACTTGATGATATATGAAAAATAAATATCTTACAAGCTTGGGCAGAAGAAATGGGTGGACGGCTTTTACCTGCAGGAACAACTTTGACACGTTGAGTGATGATCACAATTGACACATCCATCTTCAATGGCATCATCACAGCATTTGCTCTTGACAACATAAGCATCTTAGTTTGCTTAGGAAATGAAAATTGCAGAAGTATTCATGTAAATTTGAACTCACTGTACTCTGATAGAACTGTGAGGATTAATAGTACAATTAAGAAAGGATACTGCACTTCAAATGTATATATGGAGGTGGCTCTGTCTCATTTTCCAAATCCTTTTTAATATTAGGGCCAATACTGAACTCTTGATCAGTGTATGGGAGAGGTAAACGCCGGAAGGCTTCCTATAAATGGATAAGTCCATAATAAGTAGAAGTTTAGAAAAGTTAATGAGACTCGCAAAAATTGGGGAAGTCTCATGGTTCAATAACAAAGGTAGCCAATGATAGACATGCATGAATCACCTCTATGCTATTTGCAGGACCTGCATCCTGTAAGAAGCAAACTAATAAATCAGCAAAATAGTCATAAAAGATAATATGATTTCTGTTTAGCGCAAGAAAAAAGGTCTAACGAAAAACATTGAATCTAGTATGATACAGGATAGTACCAAAGTTTTTGGTATTACAAGGTCATTGTCTGGTACAGAACGCTTGTACATGTAGGTAGACAGCATACACAACTAAGCCCCAAAGTAGCCAAATGTGCAACTTTAAATCAGTACTGATTTTTTTTATGGAAATTTCATACAGTGGCAAATTACTGATGATGAACTCCTCTGCAACTATGACTGACGAAATTGCAAGCAAATTTAATCTAGCCAATATCCAGCTGTCATATGAACATGTACAATACAGATACGGAAGAAGTTATTTTCACCAGTGTCAAGTATCTGATTTATTCATTTAACCCCCAAAACAAAGTCTCGATTCATTTCACATATGGTACTTATATAAGGTTCCAGTTGACGATTTTTATTTGCGATACTATCCAGGAGTCAACTATAGTTTCCAATCGCACTGTTTTCACGTTAAAAAAAAATAGTTTCCAATTGCAGCTATCTATGAATAACGGGTTAATTGCACTTCAATTTAAACTTCTATGTTGTAGCCACTGAATATGAAAAACTGACTACCAAGATTTAAATAAGGTGGATACAACATGCATGAACCTCACTTGTCGATGGCCAGAGACTCCAACAGATCATTGCCCTTGATGGATCTTCAGAGTCAATCATCCTGTTCTGCTTTAGTGAACATTCAGTGCATGCAGGCATTTTGTGTTTCACAGGACGCTTGGAATTCCTCCTTTTGCAGTAAAAGCATATCTGTGCAGTTAACAGTAAATAGGATATACACCATTGTTAGTTATTGAAAGTATATATGAATAAATATTGACTCAGTTATAAGTGCTGAAGACACTTGGTTAAATGAATATGGAAAATGCAAATGTTAGGCCTGTAGCTTGGTTTCAGACAACTTACATGACGAGGGCAGCATCCATCATGTTTTGCAGAACAAGCCTTGTGCAAGGTTACTTCACAGTGATTAACTGAACATTCAATCCTTTCATCAAGCTGAATACTCTTCGAGCAAATCAGGCACTCAACCTAAGTGCAAATTATTAGAAGTATCTCATTTTCAGTAAATTAGTAGATTACAGCACTACCTCCTCTACTTCAATTAAGACCAAATCAATTATATGTGGACATGCAGAAGCTGCTCTTGCACACCAGAATGCATAAGACAATTTTGACACCATTTCTTACTTCTTTTTACCAACCTTTCTTCAGTTATCTATTCCTTATTATTGTCCAATGCATATCCATACCCTGATCTCCTTACGAAACAAAAGACTCTTGACAAGATTATTCAATAGTCCATCTTCTTTTATTTATCAGCAGCCAGAACTACAACCATAACAATACGAGCTAACTCCGGAGCTGTCAACTTAGACTAACATCGCTGCCTCCTTGTCAGTTCTGTCACACCTGGGCAATGACACTTTGAGCCATTTTTTTTTCTTCAAATTATTGTTGTCCAGAGAGCATTTCAAAATGCCATGTCAAAATTTTCTCATGGGAGGAGGTAGATTTCGGCAGCGGACGGAGCTCGATGCAGTGGCCGACTTCATGAAAGACGGACTCGTCGAGCTCAATCCTGGCAGAAAGAAGGTGATTCAGACCAAAAAAGGATGGATGAAGCCCTCGCGGTGCTAGCCCCATGCTCGGAAGCGGCGGACACAGCTTAACACCGGCGGATCTGGAAGTTTTCCTTTGGCGGCGCTGGTCTCGATGGTGGGGAAAAATGGCCGCCAGAGCTAAAAGAAACAAGAATGCCACGGCGTGGAGTAGGCTGAAGGGCTCAGCAGGGAGCTAGGAAGGCGTGGTCGTCGCGTGGTACCGGGGCGCGAGGGCGTGCGGCGGCTGCGCGCCGGAGAGGAGCGTCGGGAGCAAGGCGGAGCGATTTGAGATTGAGGGTAAAACAGTCAATATACTGTTTCCTTATTTTTTTTTTCCAAAAGTTGTCTGAAGCGTCAACGAATAAAAAAGGGAGTGCAGTGATGTCATAAACCCTACTACTGCAGCAATATTTGGTTTGTCATTCTCGAAATTCAGTATGGAAATGTTATATATCTTTACAATCTATTAATTGAGGTGCATTCGTCCACTTCGTATTCACAAAGTTAGAGATTGAATCTAAATCAGTTTGATACCCCTCATATCAAGTATCATTTTAAAAATCATAACTCCCTTATCCGGAGCTCAAATTAAGCAAACTCGGACTCTATATTGTAGCTCTCGAAAAGTTCTATAACTTTGTTATTCAATGAAAGTACAGATCCTGTCGTTTAGATTTTCAAATATGCGATACAGAAGTATTTGTTCTGATTCAAACTTCTCTGCGCAGGTCTCTATGCGGAGTCCATATCTTCTAGCTCTGAAGTCTAAATAATATGATCCATATATGTTTCGAAAAGGTATCAACGAGATTTACAACTTTCGTGTTTTAACGTTTTCCATTGGAGTAAGGTTTCAAGTTCAAAATCACGTTGTAATGCAGTGCTATTTTATAGACTACGTAAATTGTTTTTCCTTTTAGATAACACTTCTAGAATATGGTAAAAAATATGAAAAAAATGTTATTTTTGATATATAAAATGATATATTAAGAAGCACCAACAATAATATAAATATGATCTTTCATGTAAAAAATATAAATAATATTGTATATATCTAATAATTCTATTATATAAATAATTTATATTTAAATTATAAAAAGTGTTTTATTTTTTAAGTTCGTAGCAACGCACGGACACTTTGCTAGTATTTGAATAAAAAAATAAAACCAAGACTCTACGTAGTTGCAATTGCAATGCACAGCCAAACACATTCGCATCAGCAATGAGATCAACAAGACTCTACGTAGTTGCAAGTGATCAATCCATTTTGGCGATAATGCATATGATCAATCAAATATTCACAACAAACACGTGCATACATTGCAGGTGAAAAATCTAGTCCAACGGCCTTATGCTAAGTCACGCAAATTTGGCAATAATGCCAATACAAATTCTCTGGTTTTATACAACTCCCGCCCTCGTTGCCAAGGCCTAGAATTTCGTGATCAAACTGAAATTGACGCATCAAAACAACAAGGAATCGATTGACACTACAGTCTACAATACCATCAGAACACAAGTGATTTCGGAGCCAATTCCAACACATAAACACTACAATAGGCTAAAATCAACCTCGCATCCGAGCCCTAAAAAACAAACGGGAGTAGTACAAAATCGTCAGCGTCGTCTAGCCACATACCTTCCTGGGCGCGCCCTTCCGGAGGAACGGCAGGACGCACTCCTCCTTCGGGGCACCGGACGCCAACTTCTCCTTCCCCCATTCCTCCTCCCATGCCTGTATCGACTTGCGCGGGGCAGACGCGGACGCAGAGGGGTCCCTGCGCCGCCTCCTGGGCGCGGCGGGCGGCGTCCCCGATGGGAGGCCGCGGATGCGGAGGTGGTGGTTCCGGCCCGATCGGCGGAGAACCGCGACGCCGGCGGGAGGCGTCAATGCCTTGGTCTCCATAGGAGGCGATGAGGGTGGGGTCGCGGGCGGCGAGGGCGCGGGTTGGGCCTGATCGCCCCGCCGTCGTCGGGCCCCGATCAGGCCGGTGGAGCGGAGGCGGCGCCCGCGGGGCGCGGAGCTTGTCGAGGGGGAGGAGGAGGGCGGAGCCCCCATTTCCGTCTCCGCGGTGCGTTGAGGCGAGGCGATTAGGGATAAGCGGCGCGGTTCATCGCGTGGAGTTAGAGCGGTTGCTGGGGGAGGAGCGGAGTGAAGAGCGTGGGGGAATGGGGACGCGGGAAGAAGAAGAGGGGGGAAATGTAGCGGTTGCTTGCGGAGTCGGTTTGCTTCCTTTATGGGCTTTCAGTATGGGGCAACCGTGCTTGGTCCAAAGAGGGCCGTGGCGGTGCTCTGGTGGGCCTGTACCGCATGGCCGGGCGTAAATGTCTAATCGGCCCATAGAAATTTATTTGATGAATCGGCCCGTATTATTTGAGAGAGGTCTTGGTTTCGGGGGAAAAAACATATTTGAGAGAGTCGATTCGCACACTTATCACGAGAAACTTTTTTTTTTCCATTTGCTGAATATTTGCACACTAATCATGCAACTCATTTTTAAAAAGTAGGGTCAAACGTGCAAACTTTAAAAAAAGCGTGTAAAACATGCAATTCGACTTGGAAAACAGGGCGACTGACGCTATTGTCCTTTTTCATATTTTTTCTGTATAATATCTGTGAATAAAAGTCTGAACAATCAAAATTTTAATCGGGCGACTAGGACATCAGTTTTGTTGGCCCAAAATAAATTATATTCACACCACACAGTCCAATAAAGGGTCCAGATTACATATTTATAGGCCACAAGGACAACAAGGGAAATAGCTAAAAGAAAGCTAATGCTACTAGATACAACCACTTAAGACTTAATCTATCATTCTTCCTCTAAGTCGAGTGGTAACTTGACCATCCCGATCCGAGATCGAAACTCCTGAAACTTGACCCTCCCAAGTGACTTGGTAAGTAGATCAGCGAGCTGGTCCTTGGTGTTGATGTAGTCGGCCCTGACGCTCCCCTCCTCCAAGTAGCTCCGAATGAAGTGGTACTTGACGCGGATGTGCTTGCTTCGCTCGTGGAAGACGGGGTTCTTCGTCAGGGCGAGGGCAGACTTGCTATCCACCCGGAGCTCGACTGCCTCGACATCTCGACCAAGTAAATCACCGAGTAGCCGTGCTAGCTAGAGACCCTGGTCGTGGCTGAGTTGGCAGCGATGCACTCAGCCTCACAGCTAGACTGAGCCACCACCTGCTGCTTGATCGACTGCCAGCTGACCAGGCACTTGCCGAGGAAGAAGAGTGTCCCACTCGTACTCTTGCTTGTGTCGATGTCGTCTGCGTAGTCGCTGTCGCTGTAGCCGATGAAGTGTACCGCACCGGGACGCCTCGGATAGTGCATGCTGTAGTCGAGGGTGCCCGCCACGTAGCGGATGATCCTCTTGATAGCTTGCAGGTGCTCCTTCGTCGGTCGCTGCATGAACCAACTGACGTACCCGACGGTGAACGTCAGGTCTGGACGCGTGTGGACGAGATAGCGGAGACTCCCCACAAGGCGCCGGTACTCCGTGGCGTCGACCTCCTTAGTGGTGCTGTCGCGGCTCAACTTCAACCTCTCCTCTATGGGAGTGTGAGAGGGGTTGCAGTCGGTGAGACCGTCCAGCTCAATAATGCGCTTGGCGTAGACGGTCTGTCGAAGTGTGATATCGGAGTCGTCCTGGTGCACCTCGATCCCCAAGTAGAAAGAGAGGAGCCCCAGGTCACTCATCTGAAAAACGACCTTCAGCTCATCCTGGAACGCCTCCACGTCCACTTCGCTGGTGCCAGTGATGACCAAGTCATCAACGTAGACACCCACCAGCAGGGCACAGCCACCTCGGCCCCGCCGGTAGACAGCCGCCTCGTGCGGGCTTTGCTTGAAGCCCATTGCCTTGAGCGTGGTAGCCAGCTTGATGTTCCACGCCCGCGGTGCCTGTCGTAGACCGTAGAGGGCCTTGCGCAGGCGAAGGACCTTGTGCTCCTGGCCGGGGATGATGAATCCCGACGGCTGGTGCACGTAGACGTCCTCCTTCAGATCGCCATTGAGGAAGGCCATCTTCACATCCATGTGGTGGACGCGCCATCCCTCCTGGGCCGCCAGCGCGAGGAGGAGATGCACGGACTCCATCCGTGCGACGGATGCGAAGGCGTCATCATAGTCGATCCCCTCCTGCTGGACGAAGCCACGCGCCACCAGGCGCGTCTTGTGCTTGATCACCTTCCCGGCCTCATCTTTCTTGAGCTTGAACACCCACTTAAGGGTGATGGCGCGATGGCCGGCCGAAAGATTCGCCAGCTCCCACGTGCGGTTCTGCTTGATGGAGTCCATCTCCAGCTTCATCGCGGCCCGCCAGGCCGCATCCGTCTCCGCCTCAACGAAGGAGCGGGGCTTGCTGTCGTCGTGCGCCAGGTGCAGCTGCTCCTCCACACCACGCTGCACCAGCTCTGGTGAGGGCTGGTCTCCAAGGATGTTCTCCATCGTATAGGACCACAGCGGCTCGTCATCGTGGTACGCGTCGATGCGGTCGTCGTCGTCGGGGAGCGGCGAGACAAACTCCACAGGGTCATCGAGGACTGAAGCTGCCGACACCGTGCCTGGAGGAGTGGATGCCGGTGCGGGGGTACGAGGTGAAGCCTGAGGAGTCGATGTAGAAGGACTTGGTGAAGGCGCTGGTGATGCCGGAGCAGAGGGGGGCACACTCGGTGATGGAGAGCTGCCCGCTCCCCCAGCTCCCTCGAAGTGGACGTACTCAACGATGAAGTCGCTGGTGGTCGACAGCGTCCCGTCATCCACCGTCTTGCCCCACGCCCAACCTCGCCCTTTGTCAAACACAACGTCACGTGCCACCCGCACGCGTTGCGTCCGAGGATCAAGGATGCGGTAGCCCATCACGCCATCCGCATAGCCGATGAAGACTCCAGGTGTACTCCGATCGTCGAGCTTGCCGACGTGGTTGAGCTCCTTGACGAACGTCAGGCAGCCGAAGACGCGCAAGTAGCCGACCGCTGGCTTGCGACCATGCCAAGCCTCATATGGCGTCATGCCATCGAGAGCCTTGGTGGGCGAGCGGTTGAGGAGGTGGATTGCTGTCATCACCGCCTCCCCCCAGTAGTCCGCCGGCATGCCTCGCTGCTTGAGGAGGGCACGTGCCATGGCCACAACCGTCTGGTTGCGCCGCTCGACGACGCCGTTCTGCTGTAGAGTGTACGACGCGGAGTGGCGCTGGATCCCCTTGTCAGTGCAGTACTTCACGAACTCAGCTGCCGTGAACTCGCCGCCGTTGTCAGTGTGCAGCACCCGCAACTTGCGGCCGCACTCCTTCTCCGCAGCAGCCTGAAGGTGCTTGATGACGTCCGCCGTAGGAGCCTTGGTGTGGAGGAGGACTGCCCACATGTAGCGGGAGAGGTCGTTGACAAGGAGGAGGAAGTAGCGTCTGCCTCCTGGTGTGGCTGGCGTCACCGGCCCGCAGAGCTCGCCGTTCACGAGCTCAAGCCTCTCCTGGGCTCGGAAGCTTGCCTGACGAGGAAAGGGAAGCCGCCACTGCTTCGTTAGGACGCAGGTGTCGTAAAGTTGCTCCACGTGATCAATGCATGGCAGGTCCTGCACCATCTCCTTGACACCGAGCTGCTTCAAGGCCTCAAAGTTAAGGTGCCCAAAGTGCTCGTGCCACCTCCACGCGTCGTCGTCCCGTCGTGCTGCAAGGCACAGTGGTTGTGCCACCTCCACGTGGAGGACGTAGAGGCGGTTGCTCCCCCTATTCACCTTGGCGAGAAGACGACGCAGGGTATTCCATACCTGCAAGACACCGTCCTCGATCTCCACGCGCGAGCCGTTCTCATCCAGCTGTCCCAAGCTGATGATGGAGTTCCTCAGCGCGGGGATGTAGTAGACACCAGTGAGCAGCCGATGCTCACCGGTCTTGGCGATGAAGATTATGGAGCCGACGCCCTCGATCGTCACAGCGGAGGCGCCACCGAACTTGACGGAGCCTCGCACGATGGTGTCCATGTCGGAGAAGAACTCGCATCAACCGGTCATGTGGTGGGTGGCACGGGACGAGATACCAGGCTATCGCATCTGTCGCTCAAACCCTTCACGAGGAAGGCTGAAGCAAGTGCCTCATCGAAGTGGAGGAAGGCCTGTGAAGCACGGGCTCATCGAAGTGGAGTAGTGCAGCGGCTGCTTGCACGGGAGTGGAGAGAAGCTCGACACTCCCGTGCATCAGGAACAACGCCGGCTCCTGTGCCTCAGCAACGTGAGCCTGGCCGCCGTGACCGCCACCGCCGTCGCGGCCGCCACCGCAACCACCGCCGTCGCCACGACCGTCACCGTCACCGCCTCCACGCTTCGGCTGCCTGCACTCCTTGGCCCAATGCCCCTTCCTGCCACAGTTGTGACAGATGTCGTTCCGAGTGGCCTTGCGCTAGCCACCACCGCCATCGTCGCCGCCACGAGGTGGGGCAGCCTTGCCCTTCCCCCGTGGGCGACGTGAACGCCCCGAAGACGATCCTGAAGCCTCCGTCTTCCTTCGCTCCCCCTGCCGAGCGCGCCACTGCTCCTCGGTGAGAAGCAGCTTGCCGCCCGAGGTCGCCGACTCGGCATGGGACAACTCCTCTCGGTCATCGACGGCTTTGAGCCGCCCCGACAGCTCCTCGATTGTCACCTCGGAGAGGTCCATCAGAGTCTCGATGGAGATGGCGACCTGGGAGTACTTCTTGGGGACGACACGGAGGAACTTCTTGACAGCTTTCTCCTCAGTGATGTCGTCGTCGCTGAACCGCGCCAGCTGCTGCATCAGGCTGGCGAGGCGGAGGGTGAAGTCGTCGATGTCCTCGCCCGGCTTGAAAACCAAACGATCCCACTCCTTACGAAGCTTCTGGATGGTGGACTTACATGCTCGATCACTGCCAACTCGGGACGCAGCAATAGCATCCCAAGCCTCCTTGGTGGTCGCCTTCTCCGCCAAGGTTGCCGCCAACTCCATCGGGACCGCGGCGAGCAGCGCCTCCAACGCCCGCCGGTCCTCATGGTCATCGACGTCGCCGTTGTCAACACCATCCCACATATGTCGCACCTACAACTTCACCTTCATGACAGCGCTCCACTCGGTGTAGTTAGTCTTGCTGAGCATCGGCCACGGCGTGCCGCCGCCAGCCTCACGGATGACAACGGGAGAGTCCCACCGATCGTGGCGACCGCAACGCCGCTCCGGTGAACGGGAGACACGACACCGTGAGTCATGGCTCCGGTAGTCATCGTCGAAGTCATCGATGTGGCTCCCCTGCCTCCGGTGTGGATCAACGACCCACCGCTCCACCTCCGTATTCCGGTTCCCCCCTGCGCGCGCCAGGCGGTCCTCCGCCTCCAGCGCCGCAAGGGCCTCTCGTGCCTCCTCCGCCGCCTGCCGCTGTGCAGCTGCCGCAGCCGCCGCAGCTTGAGCTACCGCCGCGGCCTGCCGCTCCACCTCCAACGCACGTGCCGCCTCCGCCTGTGCCGTCGCAAGGCGCGCGGCTCGTGCCGCCGCAGCCTCGCGCTCCTCCGCCTCCCTGCGTACCTGGCCGGCCTCTCGTGCTGCCGCCGCCTCGCGCTCAGTCGCTACCGCTGCTGCCGCCGCCTCGCACTCGATGCCATCGAGCCGTGGCTGCTCACGCGCGAGACGCAGGAGGCTGGGCGCGAATGTGCGCGCGCTCCACGAGGGTCCGCCATGAGAGTGTTGAGTGAGAGAGTGTCGGGGATGAGCTGCTGCTGCAGGTTCGAGGACGGGCTGCTGCCGCACCTTCTCCTCTGTTGCCGAGGTGTCCGGAGCCACCGGGATCCGCGCACAGCCGCGCGGGAGGAGCTGGCCCGGGTCTGGATCGAGCCACCCGCGCGTCGCCGGGCCGTCGGATTGAAGCCGCGGTAGGGAGACCGAGCCGTCGGAGTCGAGATCCACCGGGGTCGAAGCCTCACGAGCGCCGCTGCCTAGCCACCTCCTGCCTCGTGCTCCGCCGAATCGAGATCCGCCGCCGCCGCCCACGAGTCGAGCCACGCCGCAGCCGGGTCAGGCCGCCTCCGCCTCCGCCTCTGGCCCGAGGAGCACGCGCGCGCAGGGAGTCGCGTCAGGGCTGTGCGCCGAGCTCCGCCGCTCCTGCCGTCGGGTCGGGATCCAGCCGCGCCGCCGTTGCTTCTTCAATCGGGCCGCGCGCCTTCTTCCGCTGCCGCCTCGCCCGAATCGAGCCGCCGCCGCCGCTGCTGCTCAGTCACGGGCGCCTGTGGCCCGAGGAGCACGCGCGCGCGTGCGCGGTCACGTCGACGGGGAGAGGTGCAGAGGGGATAGAGAGGGGCGCGCTCGCGGGGATTGGGTGGTGCGCCGCCGCCGCCCTGCTACAGTAGCTCGGGTGAGAGAGAGAGTGAGCAGAGGAGAGGCTAGCTAGGGTTTTGGGGTGGAGTGGCACTTTCGTGATTTCTGGCTCTGTACCAATTGTTGGTCCAAAATAAATTGTATTCACACCACACACAGCTTAATAAGGGTCCAGGTTATATATTTATAGGCCACAAGGGCAACAAGGGAAATAGCTAAAAGAAAACTAATGCTACTAGATACAACCAATTAAGACTTAATCTATCAAGTTTTAGTTCTTCGCTTCACTGCAAAGAGGAATTAGCACTGATAAAAGCAGATAACTACGAAACATAGAAGCTGTTACTAGTATGTTTTTTCTTAAGCAATTTACGCAAGCTCCTGATGGTAATTTGCTTATGGTAATGACTTAGTATTACGTTATATGTATTTTTTTATTATAAGGTTTAACAGCTTATCAACTTCTGATATTTTATGATAATATCATGATTAGATGAAATTATAGATCATTCGTCAAGAAACACACATGATATAGGGTTACTACACTAAAAAGAAAACCTCAGCATATCGGAGTTTTCTCATGTGATGCAATTAAAACAGAACCAGAACATCGGAGAATGTTGTATTCCAATTCCGGCTTTTGGAAGTAAATAAAAAGCGTGCCAAGCTCAATGAAATATTTTCAACATCTTGGTTGGACCGTTGGGTCAGATTGTTATTACTGTTGGATAAAACTCTTCATTGTATCAAAATTAGTTTGATACATAGATATGATTTTAAAATCTATCACAAACATAGAACAATCTAATGGTATACCATGTACATGCCTCTGGTATAAGTAGATATAAAGGAAACAATACCATCTTGTGATTTTTTTTTCTCTAATTCGTTGTAACGCACGGGTATTTTGCTAGTCATTTGCTGAATATTTGTACACTAATCATGCAAGCCATTCTTAAAAAAGTAGGGTTAAACGTGTAAACTCTTGAAAAACAGGTGAAACGTGCAATTGGACTTGGAAACAGGACCATAGACGCAATTGTCCCTTTTTCCGTTTCATATTTTTCTGCAGAATTTCTGTGAAAAAAATTTGAGCATTAAAAATTTTAGTCGGGCGACTAGAACATCAGTTTTAGTGCTTGGGTTCACAGAAAGAGGAATTAGCATTGATAAAAGCAGATAACTACCAAACATAGAAGCTGTTACCAGTATGTTTTTCCTTAAGCAATTTACGCAAGCTCCTCCCATTTCTCACAGGGATTGAAGACAGAGATAAACTAATTCAGCACCATTTTCTACCTATTTGAATCAGTGCAAAAACAAAATCATCAACTCTGCAGTTTAGCTCTGACTTTGTGAGCCGTTTTCAGCTCCCTAAGTCATCCTATGGATCTACACGAACACGTCCTGGTCGCACTGGAACATGGGCGCGGCGTACGAGCCCAGGTCCCCGAAGAGGAACGTGTCCACCTCCGCGAAGGCGAAGCTCATGCCGCCGTCGTCGTCGCACTCGAAGTGCGTCTGCACGTCCTCCGGGAAGAAGCTGCACGGCGGAGCCGACGACGCGCCGCCGCTTGACTCCGGCTGCGGCTCCGGCGACTGCTGCGACAACGATGATGGTGAAAACGACGACGACGATGAGCTAGTGTTGTCGCTCTCAGTTGCCGTCGCCGCCGCCGCCGCCGCGGTAACCTGCTCCATCATCTCCTTGAATTTGGGCGACCGCAGCAGCAGGTCTAGCGCCGACGACGGCGGCGCCTCACGGACCGGCGTCATCATCATCACCTGGTCATCATCAGGGAGCTGCACGATGTAGGAGTCAGCGATGTGGTACTGGTGCTCGCCGTCGTGAAAGGCCGCGATTTCGTCGGAGCCGATGGTGGCGTGAGCATGCTCTTCATCGTTTGGTAGCTGGACTGGAATCGTCTCAGCGGTGGCGTCGAGGCGGCGGCGGTGCCAGTTGACGTAGTGGCTGATGTCGAAGTTGGTGACGGCGTTGAGGCCGCGGTGCTCGATCGCGGCGATGTCGTACGCCACCGCTGCCTCCTCCTGAGTTGCTGTCATGTAAATGGAGTTGTGGTAATTAAGTGCCAGTAAACTTTTGGTTCTCTGTTAGTACAAATCTCACTGCTGCTCAGCTGGAAGTCAGAGCCCATAGAGATGGAACAGAACAGTCCACTAGAAAGTGACACAGCAGAATAAGCAGAGCAGTTTGTTGGGAAGAAAAAAAGTAATCGGTTAAACGGTCATGATAGTTACTTATCATTCTCTATCCTACGCTAGCCTAACTCCATACCCCCTCCCCGTGTGATGTGTGAAGATCGCCTAACCTTTTGACTTCAAGGACATCCTTTTTGCAAACATTTTCAATGTTCTTCCCCGGAACCAACACATTAGCAATGTTCGAGAATGGGTGGAAGAGAGCATCGATCTAAGCTTCTTTATCTACGAAAAACGAATTGGTTTTATTTCTTGTATGGTTCAAAAGATGAATACCACCAATCTAGTAACGACACCAGACGACTACCTTTTTGGATAACACATGCTGACTCAGACGACACGAATAGATTCTCATCCGGAAGAGAAAATATGTCAGATCATAAGAAACTTACTTACCGTAAGTGCCCAGGTACAGATACTTGTTGCCCAGCACGCGGCCGATCCGGGCCTCCCATCTCCCGTTGTGATGATGCCTGCACAAGAAAGAGAGAAATGTAGAAACAAGTCAGTGTAAAGTTAACTGAATATTGCTTGACAGCTGGAAATCAAATGGTCAGTGGAAACTTCCAGCAGCTGAAGTTAACTGAACCTTGCAACGCCTCTGTACTTGGACACCCCTCTGGAGAACCCGCTGCTCTTCCTCCTCACCGATCCAATGTACTCCTCCCTGGACTGCCCTTCCATTTCCTTGAGCTCCTCATCGTAGCTGCACAACTGAAAGAATTTCCGGCAAGAATTATCACAATCCGATTCAACTCCACCTGTTATTGTAGAAAAAGCACCGAGTTCTGAAGATGAGAGGGGATACCGGGAAGTTAAGGACGGTGCCGGGCCCCCAGTACTTCAACGCCGCCAGGTCGTACGCTCGCGCCGCCGCTTCCTCGTCGTCGTACGCCCCTGCACCGCCGAGGGAAAAAAAATATTTGAGCGAAACCCGCACGCTCCAGCTGATTGAATAACTAACCAGCTCATGCCAACACTCAACGAGCCGTCTGTTTCGTGATAAGGTCAACAAGGAGCCTTTTGCTCACCGAGATAAACTGCACGTGCGTGGCGCCAAATCCGAATGCAGGGATAAGGAAGCGCCGCCGCGGACATGGCACGGGGAAAGAAACACAGAGAAGGTCAGTCAGTCAATCGCGTACCGGAATTTCACAAACTAAAAATCGATCAAAGCGGCTGGTGATCGGCATCAGCAGCAGCCGAAGCCGATGAGGACGACGGACGGGCCGAAACCAACCTTGCTTGCCCTTCTTCTTCCTCGTCTGCGACTCGTGGTTCCACGTGTCCTTGTCCCATAGGTGCGCCTCGAACCGCCCCGTCCACCGGTGCCGCGTCACGCCGCGGAAGGCCGAGCTGCGCGAGGAGGGGCGGCACTCCGGCGGCGCGCTCTTCCGCGCCCGCTTCGGCTTCGGCTTCGGCGTCGGCTTCGGCTTTACGACGGCGCCGGCGGTGCTGGAATTGTCGCTGGCCGTGGCGGCGTTCTTGCGGGGCCTGGCCATTGGAGCGAGGGCGAGCCGTTGCGGTGGTGGCCTCTGAACAAGCTTGCCAAAGATGGCAGTGCGAGGTGGCTTTAAAGACGCGCAGGCCAGAGGTGATGAGGCGGCACAATTAGCTGGGTTCCGGTAAGAGGTTAGCGCGGCGCGAGCGTGCCAAATAAGTGTAGTAACAGTGAGCCGCCAGCTACTGCTCTGTCTGCTTACTTATTAACCGCTCTTTTTTTTTCTCTCTCTTTCTCAGTGAGTAACAGTGAGCCGCCAGCTGCTGCTCTGTCTGCTTACTTATTAACCGCCCATCTCTCTGCTCTCTCTCTCTCGCACACACACCTGGCTGGCTGATTATCTATCTGTTGATGAACCATGACACCTCCCCCCGAAATCTCGTCCAAATTCGGCGCCATCTCACTGGTTTTTTCTTGCCCTCTCACACTGCATGCACGCCAGGCCCGCTGGAATCCTGGACTGCACAAAACTCTGAACGGAAGCGTTCTTTTCCTACCGCATACGCGTACAAACAAAACAAATTTCGTCACAGGTTTGACTTCTGGTATTAGAAAACAATGTCGCAATCTTCTGACGGCACGCACAGGAAATACTGTGCTAGTCAAATCGCTCTTCAAATAAACCGTAAACTGAACGGTTCTGCTGACTGCTGGTTTGAGAAATATTGTTTACAATCTTCAACGCCAAGAGTATGATAAGGCGTGCTGATTAGGAACTGCTGAACGTTGACTGGTAAAGTCAAATCGGGTATGCCGCCGTGCCAGTTACCGGGTCCAAATGGAACATCCGTGGCTCACTGAAACACGAACATAAAGGTTCTTCTTCATCAGATATCAAAGTTCCAAGTGGCTAGTGCAACTCTTTTTCAATGACGCGATACCGATAGTAAATGGCTGCTTGGGTCAATAAAATAGCAGCATGATGCCGATTTTTTTTTTCAACGCACATCCGCGATGCTAGCCGTTCTAGCACCGGTTTTCTGACTGTGTCCATGAATTTGTGGGTTCTAATTTATCGCTTGCAAATTGCAATACTGTCTGAAACCCGCTCGGGCCATTGAGTAAGAGAAGATAGGAATAAATTGGCGGGGTGCAAGTTTAGCAATCTTTGCGTGAGATCTTGGCGAACTGTTATAGTGCTGTTTAACTGGAGTTGACCAAATGTGTCTGGGGTCGAAAGATATGGAATAGCTAACCTATACCACGCAGGGAGAAAATGCGACGTTCAGGTTTGACCGTTCTATTTCTTCTTCTCCATCGTTCCATTTTAGTAGTTTATTTCTTTCAGAAATATATGTTTCAGTCAGTTCGCACTTTAACCTATATATTCTAAAGAAAATAAATGATGAAAACATGCAGCTTATTATTTTCTTAAGCAACATGAACCCGACTTCATGTCACATTCCATCAAATAACTGCCAACAGATTTTGGCCGTCCGAAGTAATAACAAGTTGCTGCGCTCTTACCAGCAAAATTCATTATGTCTGCAGCAACTACTACTAGCCATGATCTAAACAGTATGACCGGAGTAATTAAGTGTAGCAGGCAGATTTGGACATGAAAACAGACATCCTGGACCAGTTCCAATTCTGGTAGCACTATCAAATAGCACGGCGTCCTTGCAATGCGCCGCAACAAATGTTCAGATGCTGTGGACATGAAAACAGACATTCAAGTTTTCCAACGTGAGTATGATTAGCAATTCGTTCGATCGCACAGTTTGTTTGTTTTTTTTCGGGGGATTCAATTACATAGTTAATTCATCAATGGAGAAAGAAATCGATCAACTGGTCATCAGCAAGAGTTTCATGGCTTGGAGCGGCGTCCCATCACCCTGAATCATTATTCTCCTTATGGCAGTTCTTTAATGGCATTACTTTCTAGTTAATTTCGTTGTTAGATTGATGGATCAAACTTTTATTTTTGTAATTCTATGAGTTCCCTGTATGTGCAGGATTTTGTAATAAGGAACGACTTTATATGTCAATTGATTCGGCTGAAAGTTTAATATATTCAGCAGCCATGATGTTGGTTCATTTGGTTCTACAAACATTACTAATTCACCATCCCTGCCGCATGCCATGACCAGCTGAATCTTGACAAAGTCCTCTCTCAGTTCGCAGTTGGCAGTTGCTCGTGTCACCAGCCAACTGCCCATGACATGACCGCTCAATGAGAATCGTGCAAAATTTTCTGGCAGTTTTTAGGTGACTAGCCAGATTCAGGAACCCCGAAACATCGATTCTTGCTTGTGTTCATCAGGATCAATGCAATTACCCATACCATTTTCTTTGAACACGTGTCTTCTTTTATCTTCAATTAGGTGGGAAACGTCTTTGTCCATCTTCACCTTTAGCTTACCTGTTCACATGAAACATCGACGGAAACGGACTTCTTGGAGTGTATCGGTCGAATACGAGGACCGGCTGGGATATTCGAGGGAAAGCCAGTAGCATGCTTCAAAACGTTATCTTCGTTGAGCTATTAGATTGCATTGATGCCCCCAAGATAACATAGGGCTAGCAAGTTTATTCAATAGCAATGCCTGGCGTGGTTCCTAAGAAAGAATTGGATTGAATAAACCTGACTTATCATTTCTGAGGCACATAGAAGAAGGTTCAAGCATGTTCCTTAGGAAATGCCGTGTTGTTGACATCGTACGATGGCATGGGCAAATTTTTGGGGCGTGTCCAGATGCTCTGAGTCTTCAAGAAAAATCTCGAGTTGTTAAACAAAAAACTTGATTATAAAAGTGAGAGACCCCTCTACGAATGATCCTCAGTACAGCAAAACAAAGTGGAAATCTTGCATCCCTATGTATATCCGGGCTGTGTGATCAAAATGAAACCATGGGTGAATTTGATAGGCCAATAACTAGATGGGACGCGAGTCGGACATGACTAAGCGTACGTATAGTGGAGCTCTATACATAGGTAATCCCTCCAGTTTTAAAATGAGTCAACCGTTCCTGAGCACGTTTGGATAGCGATCAACCGTTCTTGAGCACGTTTGGATAGCGATACATTACAAACCATGTGAACCACAAATTCCCCAGTTTTCACTGCATTGCTCTGAATCGGTAAGGGATATCTAAATGGGAAAAAAGCCTTATCTGTTCATCACTGCATTGTAGCATCACCTTGCGCTTCCATATCCAACATTCAAATATCTGGAGGCGGCCTGACGACATGCTTCGGATGGCAGAAGCCTGACGTGCTAAATGGAGAAGGAGAGAGCTGCCTGTGGAGAAAAGTGTTACATTATCAAAAACGATAAGCTTCATACAAAAAAAATATATAGAAGTTGCCAGTACGTAAAAGGAAATTGTCTCCATTCTTATTACATCCCCAGAATATGCAAACAGATGAAAAAGCAGCACTAAACATTATTTAATTGTTAGCAAAAGAACATATTACAGAAATCATTTGGATTTCTATAGTATATTCATATGGTATCAAATTAGCATTTTTGACTGAAGTAGTTCATAGTAGTGCAGGGTTCACTGCAGATAATTCATGAGCATGCTTGTCAAAATAATGATAGCAATCCTTAGAGCAATTAAATCAATACTGACTATGATGCTACAATTTAAAAATGTAATGATTCCTCAGAGAAAAAGGGCCAAGGTAAACTAGAAGGAAAAACAAGTACCTCCATAACAGAATCTAGAGATGCGTCATTTCGGGGGCTCTCTTGAGAACCAGAAGGTCTCATGTGTGATTCTATCATGTTGAGCTGCTGATATACCTCCTTCAGCATTATTATTTGCTCTTTGCTTGTCCTAGGGTCCTTCAACTCAACCATCTTTGCACTTTGCACTCTCTTCAGCCTAGATTTGGTTCTCTGAACACCAGCTCGTGGTGTGCAACTTTCGGTGCTTAGACGAACATGTCTATCAACATTATTCATGGATCCAACTTTTCTTGTTGCAGCAAACCTGGATAAAGAATGGGGTCTTTGCTCTTTAGGAGCAACTGTCACAGATGATTCTGATTCCTCTGTCACACTGTCACGTTCAGTGCATGAGGGGCCTGTCTCCATCTTGCTTCTTTCTGGATTTTGGAGTGCGTAAACATTACTTGTATGATGAACTGTAGTTCCAGCCAGTTCAGAGCCCAAACAACAATCTTTCAGTTGATCACGATGTAGTGTATCCATCACACCTTCAGTGACCTCTAATACTCTTTCATTGCATATATCTGTCTGATGACTCACCAAAGAGGATGAAGACTCATTCAATGGCTGATTGTGCTGTAAGATACCACTGTTTGGAGGGTTCAATTCTTCTATGTTCTTTTCCTTACAGTTAATATCTCTTGACAAACTTTTCATGGGCTCTAAAGCCTTACCATCTCTTGGAATTCGCTCCCACTCATTATCACTCACATTGCACGTGTAACCATCTAGCCTGCTCCTTGCTGATTGCACTGCTCCATCATTTTTGTTGATGCCTGTATCACCAAACAGTTTATTCATCTGCAAAGTTGGCAGAGAGAAATTTCTTTTGATGTTATGACATGGATTCTCCATGCTCTTGATTGCAGACAAAGGTATGCTAGTAGCTATTGTCTCATCTGCAATGTCACAATCATTAATACCAACATCCAATAGCTTGTGTTTATACACTTTCAACTGGTTCCTCAGATAAGAGATCTCCAATTCCTTCTGCTCCATCACTTCGTTTAGAACATCCAGAGCTCCGTCAGTATGGTTCATCTTTTCCTCAGCTATTCTCTTGTACTGCCATGCTTCCATCCTCTCAGCATCCTTCTCTTTCTGAAGCTTACGGATTAGTGACAAGGCTGCGCTTGCAGCAGTTGCAGAAGCCTCTCTTTCCTCTTCTAGCTCCATGAATAATTTCTTCATCATAATATACTGTGCAAAAATGGCTTTATGCAACTGAACAGTATCATTTTCTGCCATTTTGGTGGTAGGACCTTGTAGGTATTCAGTGTTTATTATTCTCCTTCAATTGAAAGTTTGAATTCATCTGTTCAACCTGGGCTGTTTAACAAATTTCACTCAGTGCTCTCAAAGATGTACAACCAGCAAACTATTAGAAAAGCAAGTGGACTAATAAAATTTTTTGCTTGGAAAAACAATTCATTCACATCTTACCAGGAGTTCATTAAAATGGCATCCCAAAACCAGGCATTAGGTTATGTGCAGAATTGGCATAGCCAAAACTAGGCATTAGGGTTTCATCAACAAAAGTTCAATTCAAACTTTACATCATTAGTCCAAACAGAAGATTTAAATAGCACTTTTAGCGGTATAGTGGCAAGATGAAGAAAAAAGCTAGAGGAACTATAGCTAGCTATACTGGCAGCTATGCTCTGCAGCATTTTATTATCAAAATGATATTAAAAAATATGTCCATAAGACAAAATATAATCGATAAATAAGAAAATTTAACTACATTAGAACCAATAATACACCACCATAAGTTGGTCAAACCAATGTCTTGTATAAATATAAAATGTCACATATGAATGCTTAGAATATTGAAAAAGAACAACACTTGATGATTTGATATAATTTTCTTATGCTCCAACAAGGCAACAATACATATGTGTTTGGTGCTTCTAACAAATTCAGGATTTAAACTAGCATCCTAATTTTTTCTAAAGATTTGTAGCACAGCGGACCTATTGTTAGCCACTAACTTGTGGCAAATAACTCTGCTATAGCACCCGTAACTGATATAGCGGGACAATGGCTATACTCTACAGTGAAGCCTTTTCTTTTCTTGCCAGGTAGGGGGGGGGGGGTTCTAAAACAGCTATACCTAGCTATTTAAACCATGGTCCTATGGAAAATTATGTGTTCTGAGTCAATAACCCTGAATAAATTATGTCTGCTCTTACAAAAGCATGACCGGTGATGCTACTTCAACACAGATATATTGTATCTTTTTAATAGTTTCGTTACCGTATTGCATATACACTTAATGCCCTTCCATTTTTTTTTGAACAACTAGGAATTCAGATCTACTGTAATTTTTTTAAGGGAATTACAGTAGGAGAAATGTGAAGAGAGACAGAGGAAGACCAAAACTGATATGGGAGGAGTCCACGAAGCGAATGGAATATCATCAAGGTCTCAAGGAGCTAGCCATAGATAGGAGAGTGGGTGCCAGAACCTTGATTTTTTGGTTGCCCCTCTATTACCCCCTTTTTTGTTTGGTTTTCTATTGCCCTTTCCCAGTTCTTTTCTTTTCTTTCCCTCTTTCTTTCCTCTTTTTTTTTTTGTCCTTGTGTTTTGGTTCTTCAGGGTTTCATCTCTATGGTACCCCAACTTGCTTGGGATTAAAGGCTTTGTTGTTTTTGTTGTGAATTACGGTAGGAGAAACCCCTACTGTGGTAATATATTAATAAAAAAAGCAAGGGTTCTAAAGGGACTACAAAAGAAACAGACTCTAACAAAAAGGAGATATACAACAGAGAGAACCTCAAGACCCATGAATCTGAGGAGCAACTGCACAGGATGGCAAAACAAAAAAGAGAGCTAAATACAGTAAACTATATATATCCAACCTTGAACTATCAATATGCTTCCAAATCCTATACAAGGCCGTTCTGTAGGGGAAAAGAACTCTTTATGTTGGTCCTTTATGGCTTTGTTTTGATATTTGAAAATGGTTTATATGAAGATAACCTTTTTAAAGGTTTCACACACAGGAATTTCTGTACTATGCAAATTTGCACAGTATTTCTTAATAAAGACAGTGTAAAATTTCCCTTCTTATAACTTCAATCTTCCATAACAAGCAGCCAAAGACAAGATGTCTGTTGCATGTTATATTAAGGTTAAATTTAAAATATAGTCATGAAATATTTGTATTGAAAATAAAAAGAGAAGGCAAGACCTTCTTACCCCGAGGATTAGACTCTCATCGCCAATGTTTTCTTCTCTAAAAAAATAACCAATGTTTTTGTCCTGGAGACCAAAGCACAAATATAATGTGAGATCTAAAACTGACCCTGAAACTGATAGAGATAAGATGGAGGGGCAATCATCTTAATCATTGAAACCATTCCCTGAAACTGTCAGCAATAATTTGTAAATGCCAGATTTGGATCCAATATGGAGGCATAAGAGGAAGGAAATGAAGATATGGTGCTACCACGAACTGAGAACCAAATCCTTCAGAAAGAATATATTAAAAATAAATACAACAGGCTAAAGGATGATAAATTGAGATATATATATTGCATTATTGATTGTCATATTAGAACACGATAAGGATTCCATAAATAAGAGACGGTCCTGTTGGATGCAAAAAAGAAAAAAAAAACATTTGGAACAAAGTACCTTAAAATTGATCGGCTTGTAAGGGACATAATAATTGCCAATGCAAAGAATGCATACTAACTGGAACTAGTAATATAGATTGGATGTCAACATAGTTGATTGCTATACAACAGAACGTGTCCCCACTTCCAAGTTTTTTCAACAGATGTTAAGAGATTCTGGAGGTAATTAAGTATGGTTTTTTGCTTCTGTTAAAAATTTCTAATGATTACCAAATTATGCAAAAAAGTGAGATTACTGATAGCAAACTCACCAAGATTGATGCCGATGGGCTAAAGATGCTCCGGTAGCTAAATTTCAATGGCTCTGCCATCCTCTCCTGCATGGGAGTAAGAACCTGCAGGTAAACAGGACAATGCCTATTAATAGGACAAAGCAGTGAATGCCTCCTTTTAAAAGAGAGAAAAAGAGGAAGGTAAGATTTATTTTTGGAATGTGAAACTGGAGGTTATCTGAAGAACAATAAATACCCGTTATGTGGGGTTTTTCCCCTCCTTGGAATTAATCTACAAAAAAGATTAGCCGTCACAGCTACAAAGCAACTCAATGCTGTGGCAAAACCTAATTCAAATTAATCTTTCAGCCTTACTGAATTGAGTCCCATTACATTTTTCATTGTCAATGGTAACAGACTATGGTTTTTTTAGGGAATAGGTAACAGACCGTACAAAGCATCAAGTGCGTGGCAGATTGAAGATGGCATAGAACATCTATCTGATATTGATCCCATGTTTAGTATTTTTCCCCTCTGACACAATTTAATGACCACATACATACAAGATTAATAATCGTAAGAACAATAAGACACTCTGACCTATTGAGCCAGATATCATCCATTACTATGGAATCTAGACTCATCAACACACCGGATGTGAAAAAAAAGTTCAATATATTTGGCAATGAACCTTATTGTGATAGCTGATAATAATACCTGACCCTGAAGGAGCATGAGACAGTAGATTGCATAAACAAGAAGAAACAAGTATAGGCAGGAGTCAACTTAAGCACCAACAAACAAATACATATGTTTCTTTGATTACAACTTTGATCAGGATTTGAAGTACAAGGATCTAAATAACCCACTGCTCAAGCTAACATAAATGACAATACACTTTGGGCAACAGCATGATGATACAAGTATTTATTAGTCAACAGGAACTTCAACCTCCATCTTGAGATCAGAGTTTCCAAGAATCTGAAAATGAGAATCAAGTTTGTCAAGCAAGAGAAGGCACTCCTTAAGGCTAAAATCATGTAATACACTAATGCGAATATGCAGTAGAGCCGTTTATGAGATATAACTTGAAAATAGCACAAGAGAACTTCCAACATAGTTAACAAATAAAGTCTTGATTGTACACTGCAAATTGCAATAGCTACTACATATATTTTAGAATACAACATGGCAGGTATTTTACCCACAGTAGCCTTGTAAAACAAGGCTATTTTGATTATTCCATTTACTTCACAAAAATGCAGTGCAATGCAACTTCAGTAAATTAATCTTGCGATATCCAGGATCCAAAAAACTGGTCTGTGAGAAGGGGGGGGGGGGGGGGGGGGCAGTGGATGAAGAATAGGACACAGAGAAGGAGAGAGGCAGGTAAAAGAACAAGAAAGAAAAGTAGAGTACCAAGAGAGGCATACAGAGTGGAACTGCTATGGAAGTTGTCTCGGGTAACGGTGGGGCTATGCAGTCTGCTTGAGGTAGGACTCAAGAAATATTAGAGAGGCATCAGATGGAAGAGAGGAGAAAGAAGATATGGGAGAACATGACCAGTGCTTCATCATTATTGTGGGCATGTTTGTGCAGGCAATGCCATGTCAGTATAAAGTGGTAATTATAGCTTATATTGGTTCCTTATTAGGTGCCATATAGGAAAAGCACAAGGTAGTTAAGGATGTTAGTTGCTTTTTTTGAGTGTTGTTTAAATGTAATGTAAACAGAAGTTTACCATGGAAATTAAACTCCTGTAATAAAAATTGAGAAACCAAAAGGTGGATTCTCTCCATCACGTTTTAAGTTTTTAACTTTGAACTGCCATTAATGTACCCACACAGATTAATAAATTGAACTGTAAAAAATCCTGAGGTTGTTATCTTTTGACATGCAGGAAGTAATTTTCTGATGCCCCAAGTAGGATGTGACTGGTGAATATACTTTCGTGACCGAGAAAAAAAAAATCTCTGCTAAGGAAGGAAGAGCTTACCTTCATAAAGTCTGGTACAGTGAAATGTGAATCTTCTGTAAAACCAGCTTCTTCCAACACGTGCATCAAAACTTTCTGTGATGCAGAAAAAGTGTTTTTAAGTAAGCACACCCAAAAAAGGACTGTAGCCACAACAAAAAGAAACTGAAACAGTGAAACCTCTTGACATAACACCTGGCAGGACAGCTACACAAGTTGGAGGAACCATTTACTTCTTTCATAGCTATATACATCAGACATGACCGAAAATTTGAATCCTGGGACACTACATGATACATTGCAGATAATGGCAAATGATGATAGGATATGAGGCTACTAGATTAGGTAAATTAGATTTCAGAACGGTTTATTCTGCAATTCAAACAGCTGTAGGCATCCAACATGCCTGACAAATTGATGAAGACATAAAAAAAAAGCTATTTTAACACAGAATCTAGAGTTCATATAACGGGAAAACATCCAAAAGATATGACAACTTAACCACCGGCTCAAAGCAACATGTGACGTTCCCATATGGGATATAGTTATTATTGAATCAGAAGATGGAATCAATGCCAGGTTTATTTGGTATAAAATGGTCCAGACCTTATTGGTTTTAAGTATCATGACACAAGAAAACACCAGAAATCTTAAGCAGAAACCTGTCTCTGTTGCTCAGTCATGAACGATCCCGTCATGTCTCGTAAGATGCTCAAGATGTCCTCAAATGCAACCTTCCCATTGCAGTCGGTGTCATTAACCTTGAAAATAACTACAGAGAGAAACAGATATAATCAGACCTACAACGGAATTTCAGAAAACGTCCATACTACATAAGGACAGGAAGATAAACGGAAAAATTATAAGAAGAATCTTAGTACTGACATTCTATTTTCTGCTGCAGGCTTGTGTGGGGGCTAAACGCCGACAAAAAGGCCACAAACTCCTTGAAGTTGAGCCCATCGAGCATCCGCAGAAGCCTCTGATACAAAAAACACAGCATTCTTCAGTTGAAATTTGTCATCTCTTCATCACATTTACCAGTCCAAACCATCAATGTAACGTGGTCTATAGCTACTACTGTACTCCGCCAAGCTAGAATGTAGCTAAAACAAATGGAGGGAAACGGCGAAATTGGCAAGAAAATTGAGGTGAGCTCAGAGATTTTCTGGGTGGTGGGGCGCACCTGCGAGAGGGGGTTGACAGCGAACTCCGGGACGGACATGAACTCGTCGGCGGAGACGAAGCCGCCGCCGTTGCGGTCGAGCTGGCAGAAGCGGTGGTACAGGGACACGATCTCCTGCTGCGAGACTAGCTCCCACCAAGCATGGGACGAGATCAGGTCAGAGCAGACAGGATCAGCGAAGGGGATTAAATCAACAGTTACAGTTCGCGACTCACAGGCGTGGTTGCAATGGTCCTGGACCTCCTCGATGTCGTACTGGGTGAGCATGGAGGAGGTGCTCCCCATCTCGGCCCGATCGCGGGGTCGCGGCGGCGGTGGGGGAGGAGGAGGGGATCGCCGGAGCGGCCGCGACGAGCCGGCGATGATTCCAATACTGACTGGGCTCCTATCTCTATCTGGACGGAAAGAAGTCACCAAACACGCGCACTGTCGTTTATGGGCTTGGGCCAATCACAGTAATCCCGCACGAGAGTCCAGGCCCATACTTTTATCAAAAAGGCCTGGTGCCGTGGTAATCCGAGGCCCGGAGGATGTACATGAGGCCACACGTATCAAACTGTTTCACTTCTCGAAACTCACACGCTGCCAAACTAGCTCCGGTGAGGACTGAGGAGCCCAGGCCGGCGGCGAAAACGACAAGCTTGGCAGCGTGCTCGCTGGGTACCATTCAGAAACCGATAGCCCACCGGTAACAACAACGAACCGACCTCGCCTTGCAAGGCAACGGAAACAAGCAGCGCTGTGCGGCCGGGTGCTGTTCGCTCGCACGTAACGATCGACTGCGCTCTCGTGCATGTGGTCCGCGCGCCACGTATACGGCCAGGGAAGCGTGCTCGACTGCTCGTGCACCCTTCGATGCCGACGCGAGTCACATTGCCGCTACGCATGCGCCCGTGCTCGCCGGCCAGCGCTGCGCCACGCGGGCGCCTTTTGCTTTTGGGGGTGTCGCCGCCGGCGCCGGATGGGTCCGTCTCCTCCGCTCGTGGACCAGCGGACCAGACTAGACCCCCGCGCGGTCCTAGATATCACATGCGCGTGCGTGCGCGGTGATTCTGTTTCGTTGCAATTGCATGCCACAACTTTTCAGTTCAGCAATGTAACTAATCACTTACACGACCCCACCACGCTTAATAAGAAGGAACTCGCCTGAGACTAGGACCGTGCAACGAGATGCAGCTGGCGAAAGCTACGTACCCATGCACCTCGCGATCGCAGGCGACTGCGCGCGCAGGTGACAGCCTGACGGGACAGGGTACCCCTGCAAAACCTGCCTTGCAGCTCAATTTTCCCGTACGTGCATCCTCCGATCGACCAACCGTCCAGCCAGCAAGAGCCAACCCTGCACACCGTAACCGGCGAGCCAGGCGCGACTTGGCAGGAGCGCCCTGCCTTGCCCACCAGAGTGGCGCCACGTGCCCGCGAAACCGCACTCTGTTACGCGGAACCACTCCTACTGAAGCAACCAAGCAAGCAGAGCCCACGCAACAGAGCAAACACCTGCAGGAGTTACGCCGCGCGGCGCGGCTAGGGAACACCGTCCTCCTACTGGCCGCCGGCCGGTCCCTCGCCGGGCTCGCGCGCCGGTGATCCGGCACAACCGTGCGCTGCGCCGAGGTAATCGTAAAGCCTTTCCCTTCACCCCGCGGTCACATTGTTCGTTCGTACGCGCGACTCGTTCTTGGCTTTGTTGTTGGCTTGCTCGACCGGCTGGCGTTGCCGTTGGGAACGAACGGTTTCGATAGTTTGTGGACGCTTATCAATAATTCAGAAGAATCACCTCCTCATTTATCAGAGAAAAAACAAAAAAAAAAAGGAGACACTTTGGGGGACCGATCGACTAGCGATTAAGTAGAGTAGTCGAGCTGGCCGGCGCTATAGCTTGGCCTTGTCTCGAGCTGTTATCCGTAACCGAACGGCACGGCGCCATTACGGTGAATCCCTTTGCGCGGAAGTCAAGCGTCCCTTTCCGTGCGATTCGGCGTTGATTCGCTGGACGCGTCGTCGGATAATTTGATTGCCCGCTCCCATGCTTCGTCAGATCCAAAAATGCGCGCCATTGTGTGTGCTGCTGGTCTCGCTCGGGCTCCGGTGATCTGAGCTTCCATTCTTAGCGAATCCAAAGCCCAATCCGGAAACATCTGAGGACGCATTTCGCGGCTTCATCTCGGATTCGTCTACACCTCTGGTACGGGTTTATCTTGTTTCGCTGATTCTCAAAAAAAAATTTGTGGACTTTGGGTTTCGCGTTCTTGTCTGCATCGAACTACCGAACAAGAGGGGCATCTCGTCATGTAAGGAAGTTCATAGTAGGGGAGTGTAGTAATAAGGTTTTGAAGAGCTGTCAATGTTTTCCGCGCTACTTGGAAGTGTCCATGTCGTCGCCAAGGTGCTCGGAAGTGTCAGTCCTAGCGCGTCAATGGAGTTACTGTTTGTTTCACGCTGCAAGTGCCCGCCACCTCGCCATGGCTCCGACTCGGAAGCCCCGCGTCGTTTTCTCCCCCCAGGGAGGGGACCGTTCCCGACCTGTCCACGGCATCCCCGTGACGAGAGCGACCCGGCGCAGCAGCAGCAACAACAAACCGGAGGAATTCGTCATTCCTTCCCGCAGCCCCAAACGCATGGCCCCCTCCCCAGCGCTCTGCTGTCTCTGTCGCCAATCGCCATCCCCCGGTGGCGAAGCCGCTCGCTTCCCGGTTCCTCTTCCCGTCTCCAACGTCGCGACACGGCGGTGTGTGTTTCGTTCGTTTTTTGAGTTCAACACAAGGGGTTATTGGTGGATGCTTCCATTCCATCGCTCTGCTTAATCCCCCGGTGGTTGGTGTCGTGTTGTGGTAGATCCGCGCGGGTTTTGGCGTCGCCAAGGAAGGAAGGTACTCGTAGCTTGATTGATGAGAGCCACATCGATGCGGGTGGTGGTGGCGCGCGGCTGCTCCTCCTCTTCTTCATCTTCATCTTCATGGACGACGTGAAGCCGGGCGTTCCAGGCGAGGGGAGGAAGGCTGGTGGTGGTGGCGATGGCGCGCCGCGACGGCCTCTGGTGCCGTCCGAGAAGGGCAATGCGGCTGCTTCTCCGGCTAGTTTTTGCCGGAGGAGAGAGCAGGCCGCCTCCAGGTTCAAGCCTGCTGCTGCTGCGGCAACGAGGCGGTCCACGTCGCCGAGCCCGGCCCGGGCCGCCTCGGCGGCACTCGACGGCGCGCCGTCGTGCAACAACAGAGCACGGTCGGCTGACAGAGCAAGGCCAACTTCACCTGCCCCGTCTCCTCCTCAGTTGAAGTTGAAGCCCTCCTCCTCCTCCCCCACCGCGTCAAGGCCCGCCTCGCCGGCACGTGACGCGGCTGCGCCAGAGCCACGTGGCACGAGCGCGAAGCAGCAGACGGCCAATGGCTTGCGGTCAGAGTCCACCCCTGTGAAGAAGATAGACAGGCTGGTCCGCGGCCTGCCTTCTTCGGAGGCGGCTAAGGCCAGCAAGCTGCAGGCGCCCGAGAGGAAGCGGAGCCCGGCTCGTCGGAACGGCGCCGGCAACCAGAACCAGTGCGAGAACGCGCGGCCGCCGGAGTCGTCGTCGCCCGCCAAGAAGAGGGTCGGCGTCGAGCAGCACCGGTGGCCGGCGATGGCGACCGGCCGCCAGGGCTCCGCTGCTCCCGCTCCCGCCACAACGAGCAACGCTGGAAACGCGGGCCGCAGGTCGTCCAGTGCTTCGTCAGCAGGACGGTCTCCGATGGCGAGGACGACGACGCGTCCATCTGAAGGCAAGTGCCTGCGGAGCCCGTCGAGTGAAATGGCGAAGCGGGCGGCCATGCGCCGGAGCAGGAGGGAGGGCCACGACAGCGACGAAGCCTCTTCGCAGACGACGTCGGAAGGTTCCAGATCCGCGAGCCGGTCCACTTCCGTCCCAATTCTGCACCGGTCGTCGTCGTCATCGTCACCGAGCAAGAGCAAGGTCGTGTCGGCTGCTGCTACGTCCCCTACGTCCAAGGCCACCTGTCAGAGTCCATCGCGGATACGGCCTTCAGCGTCCTGCCGATCCAAATGTGCTTCTTCTTCAGCCGCACAACCTGTTTTTAACTACATCGTGGATGCGCGGAAAGGGAAGAAGGCTGCGAACCAGGTCGAGAACGTCCACCAGCTACGCCTGCTGGATAACAGGTACCTCCAGTGGCGCTTCGTCAATGCGATTTCAGAGTCCACGCTGTCGTTCCGGAGAAACAACGCCGAGGTATTTATAACTCAGCATCTTGCGTTAACTATTTTCTTACTGTTGCTGGTCTCAGACGGCCTAAGCTATCTAAATTTATTTTTCTGTGGCCATTTTTATGTTTTGTTTGCAACACAAACTATCTATGCAAGATGATGGAATGAACAACTCAGATGTGACAAATTCCTCACTTTTACTTGTTACAAGGAATTGTTTGACTGCGACTGTACCATTTTGTTTCTTATGACGAGTCACATATATGCAAGTTACTTCACCCAATCATCCAACTGGCATTTTGTGTTAAATTTAACACTCTCATTTTGTGTTGCAGCTGTGGTTTTTATTTTGTATATGTCTAAGTTTTTTAGCCTAAAACATAATTTGCTGACAATTAATTTACATTAGTTTTCAGTGGTTTAGTAGGAATGTTTTCTCTATATTTCATCATTTTGCAACATTCGACTGACATGATACATTTTTCCCTGTTATGTAAACAGAGCATTATTTTTGGTGTTTCGGAAAAAATATTGGCACTGCAGGATGCTTTAACCACGGCAAGAATTGATGTACGGCTCCGCCAGCAAGAGATGAAGTTGTATCACATTGTAACAGAGCAGGTGCCTGTTCACAACTCAACTTGTTTTTAGTTTTTACCTTTGTAGGTTTAGGGGTGAAAGTTCATATGATTTTTTAAGGATTTGAATTTATCGAATCATAGTAAGGAATAGATACAGCCACCTGTATAGGCAATCCTTGTTCTCTGCTTTTTTATTTCCAAACAAGTGCCCTGCAAATCAATTGTCTGTTTATTCCTGAACAGTGATCACGTTATTGATTCAGATAACTTACCTTGAGCAATGGCCGGAACTAGAAGAGGAAAACAGCAGTACATTGGCTGAGGCGGTCGAGGCGCTTAAAGCAAGCACGCTCCGCCTGCCAGTTACATCAGGAGCACACGTGAGTATTAAGCAAATAGTACATTTGGATCGATGAAAAAACAAACAAACAGTTGCTTGATTTCAAATTACACATTCTTTGAACGTAAACGTAAGGTTTCCTTATTTTGTTGAGGATATAAACACTGCTATCATATGAACAGGCAGAGGCAATTGCAGTGAAGAATGCAGTAAGCTCAGCTGTTGATGTTATGCAGGCTTTGAGTTCCTCGATTTGCTACTTGCAATCAAAGGTTCGACAGAAGGTTTCAGATTCTGGTTTAGATTTTTTTTCCTCAGATAATCTGATGAACCTCAAATCCTGCAAACGTCGTGTCACATTTGTTTTGTGGTGGTGGGAGTATGGGAAGGCCTTTGATGCTCTCATTTCTGATAGAACATATTTACCAGGTCGAAGATAGGACATCTTTGGTTTCTCAGCTTTCAGTCATGGCAAGACAAGAAAAATCTGCTCTTGATGAGTGCAGAGAGCTCTTAGTTACAGCCGCGAAATTACAGGTAAATTTGGATCACTGTCTAGTCAACTTTTGATTCCTAGTCCTAGTCAAACAATTGCCTCGAGATTTATCCTGGTCCATTTGATGCTTAGTTGAGACACTACAGAGTTTAATTTCTTTCACAAAAGGAAATTCAAGGAACACGGACACCAGATCCTCTTCGGTGTTTTTTTTTTGTGTGTGTGTAATAATGCCGTCATTTTTGTTGGATGGGAGTATGGGACATCGGAAACAGTCCGTAGATTATGGTTCTCAATAGATTTATGCACAGTTCTATAGAGTTTGCTGCAGGACTTGCATGCCATGTCATGTTTTGGACTTTTTTGTCCTTGTGGGCTTGTGGATGGACCATAGAAACTGGCAAATTCCGGTAGGGATCTGTCCAGAATTCTGGACCATTTGCCATTAAATAATTAATTTTGGAACCAAATGTTGAATTTCTCATTTTTAGTGCAGATCGCTACAACAAAATCGGTAATCCAAAATATCTATAAGCTGATGTTATCTTTCGTCAGGTACAGGAGTCCAGCCTTCGCACAAACTTGATGCAACTAAGAGAGGATTCGTGATGAACTGATAATCTGTGGAAATCGACCGTGTTTTTCCACAGCAGCGTCTGAATTACCCGAGTTGAACAAATGAAAACAAGAATATGAAAAGATGAAGTAACAAACCCTCAGCGGAACGTAACACGCATAGTACCTTACACATCTCCTGACCTCCCAGTACAGAATTCATGGTGGCTTGACGCCTAACAACAGATCATGGTTCGTATAAGTTGTAGAAGTGACGTCGTTCTGTCCACAGAAGGCTGTAAATTGTTTTCACCGTGATTCTTTCGTTTTGGCTCTTTTTTTCTCTCTAATTTATTTTAGGTGGTGATAGTTTATTTTCAAGGGTTGTGAGCATCTCCAGGAGAGTCCCATAAACTCTCCCTAAATTAAATTAATGAATTTGTAAAAAAAATTAAATTAATAGAGTTTAAGCTAAAAAAATCATCTCTAACAGTTTCCCAAAACAACTCAAAGATTTATTCTCTTCCTAAATTTACCTCATTTGTAACTAGAAATGATAGGAAAATTGGGACCACAATCTATGTATTTAGAAGGGAATTAATATTGTTGTAGTCTCAAATGCTGATGTGGTCCAATCAAAAATTTTCATGATCTATTTTTTGAAAAATTATTGGAAGAGACAAGAAAATTTATGTCTAATAATTTTAGGTTGCTCCTAAAAATATTATTTTGAAATCAACTTTTTGAGGAACTTTTAGAGATGCTACCTTCCCTTCCGTTCCTGCTGTACATTTTGTTTTTTGAATCTGCGGTAAATTTTTCCTCTTGACGAATCATATGGAAAGAGAATAGGTAACTTTTTTCCTCTAGAATAAAAAATTCCAGAGTGGATATTTAGCCTTTTTTTTCTTTGTAAATTTCATTTGACTCTTTAAATGAGCAAAATACTCTGCAAATTTTTAAATTTTGGAATTTACAAAGAATTTGCAGATTCCAAATTCCAAATTTTAAAAATTTGCACAATAAATTTTGCTCTGGTGTTTCTATTCTTTCCATTTTCAATAACACGAAAGAAGATGTTATGACAGGTAATTGCAGGACAGTGTGTATAAGAGCATCTCTAACAGCCTTTGTATATTTTTAGCTAAATTTATAGATTTTATAGCTTTATAAAAATTGAAATCCACCTAAAACAATGAGGTATTCCAATAGCCACTTTAAACCTGGACTCTCTATTACTCAAAATCTAACACGTCAGTATTTTTTTTGTCAGTATCTACGGTTCCATGCGTCCTTCCTCCTTGCCCTAATCAAAGACCACCAGCAAAAACGCATCAGAGGAGGAGGTGGCTGGCTACGCGGCCTTTTGCTGCTGGTCCTCCAGAGTGGTGTGTGGTGCTCGCGTAGGAGGACGGCAAGGCGAGCGCACACGGTAGGATAGCGGAGGCGGGCTTGCGGCAAGAGGGCCAGTCACGCGCGCAAGGATGGCGACGTCCGCGCGGGAGGAGGGCAGACATGCGGGAAACTTCTGGGCGTGCGCAAAATCAGGCTGATAACGAGTGGGGCCCGTTCGGCAAAATTGGAGAGGCGGAGGAGTGAATAGCTAGCGCCGAATTTTGCAGAGGATGATGATGATTATGTTGGATCAAGTTTTTCGGACGAAGGGTGTGTTCGTTTTCATCCCTCTGATTTTTAGATCTGTCATATTAAATATTGTGATACTAATTAGGAATATTAGAACATCTCTAAGAGATCTTTTAAAAATGATGAAATCGGTAAATATAGAAAACATACGATAAAAATGCAATCCAGCAGGTTATCTATCATCCTCGCTATTGTTGGTCGCTCGCTATACCGGAAGGCCCGCTCGACATCTTTGCCTAGCAGGCATCGCTCGCCATCCCGCCTCCTCCCACGCCCCTTCCTCTCGCGCTGTTTTCAATAGCCTCGTTCGTTGCACTTATCCCCGTCGAGAGCCCCTCCAGACATGGAAGCACCCAAATTTCAGCCATGTCGAATCAGATTGTTTTGTTGGGCCCGCTAGCTACCAAATCGATGCCACCTGGTGTGCCATTCGCCTGCCGGCCAGCACGAGCGATAGACCAAACCCCACCACCGTGTTGAACACTGGCTCTGCGCAGCAGCTGGACACCGCCATCTCCCATCTGCATGCTGCCGGCCCGTCGTGTAGCACAATGTCCTTGTTTGTCAATAGGTCTCCGAACGAGTTGCCCCACACGAGCATCGTCGCGCCCAGCAGGTTGGAGCTCATGCCCACCATGAGCTCGATGGCGACGAGGAGCGCGCATGCATGTAGGACCAAACCGGGGGGGGGGGGGGGTAGATTGCCGTGAAGAGGAGGGTGCCGAGGAGCGCTGCTGGTGCGGGAAGTGGTGTATTTTTTTCTGACGCAAGATGTCCTTTATGCTCTATGAAGATTGAAATTCATCATTATCGATTCTTGAGGTTAGCAACAACAATCCCGAGCGCACACGAACAACTGAAGCGAACGATGAGGAGTCCAGCATGAAGCAAATAAAGCATTTCTGTGATATTTTGTGCAAGCATAGGCATAGTCTCATAGCACACAACGAGTCACATGGACACAGTGGCAGCGGCAGAAAGAAATGAGGGCAGGGGCGGCGGCGGCAGATTCAGTAATTGAACAAAAAATCGCTGATATGCACTATTTTGATTATGAAGACTCCATATTTAGAGAGTCTGTTGGAATACCCCATAGTTTTAGAGGATTTTTTATTTTATAAAAGAGGTAAAAACAGTCAATTTGGCTAATTTTATACATAGTCTGTTAGAGATGCTCTTAAATATAGATTATTGACAAAACCCAGTTCATAACCCTCCCTCTGAATGACGAGACAAATCTATTAAAACTAATTAGATCATGATTAGATAATGTGATGCTACAGTAAACATCTCTTAATGATAATTTAATTAAGCTTAATAAATTTGTCACGCTGATGCGCATTCAACTCTGTAATTAGTTTTATATTTAATATATATTTAATAATCATATATAATATTTTAATAATTGATGTGACCTTACTAAAATTTAGACCCAAAGAAACGTAACACAACCCAACTCTATATTTTGAGGGATTTGCTCTGGTTTAGGGAGGAGATGCTCTAATAAAATCAAAAAAATCTCTAAATAAAAATAAATAAAAAATTGGCAAGCATGCCATCCTGGCCTTCAAACATGGACAACCGAAAAAAGAACCTCGCTAGCCCAGAGCAGAAAAACCGGAACACCCTCCCGTCCCCTTCTCTCACCAAGACCCAAAGCCCGCCGAGCCCCAAAGTATCTCCAGCCATGGAACTCGCTCGCCGAGCCGCCGCTACAGCCCGCGTCGACGACGGCTATTGCCTCCCCGAGGATCCCGACACTTCTACCCCGCACGGTGATGAAAGAATTCTTCGCGATCGTACAAGTGAACTGATTTTTCTTCGTTGTCTTGTTGCGATTTCGCTCTTGTTTCCTTATTAGGGTTTAGGGAAGGGGTGGATTCGGATGATTTGTCCAATAAACTACCGAAAAATCAAGCTCCTGTCTCCACTACAGTTTGTTGGAGTTGTTGGCTAGGGATTTGCAATCATGTCGAATTATCTTCTTACTAGCTGAGTATCCGTGCGTTGCTACGGACATTCAATACCATTATACAATTCTTTTGTGGATTACAAATTTAACATGTAAAAGTTTGATGAGAATTACAAATTTTTGATACATTTTTAAAAAAATATGTCTGGTTCAAAACTAAAACTATAGCTTGTATTGTATGTTTGAATTGTTTTTTTTTTAAATATAGATGTGTATTGACTTCATCATTCGTTCATGTGCAAAATGATTCATCTCACAAACTTTCACCATATCAGTTTTGTAAATATCAAATCACATTTTATTCAGATTTAAGCAGCTAGATCGTGATATCATTGAGGTACAATTCTCTATACTATAAAATTCAAGTCCTTTTTATATTATATTTTTAACAATGTAACTATGCTACACTAATCTATATGCTACACTATGCAACCCAAAAAAGTAGATCAATCCAAGAGACCAATCTGCTCTATGCTACACAATTGAACCTATCTGCAAATCCTTCACAAGCATGTAGAAGTCGATCTTAAGTTAAAGTCTCTTCCTCTACAGGTAGGCAATCTCTTCGGGCTATCGGTGAACAGCGGCATTCTCACATTTGCACAAATCTTGTAGGCCAAGTCAATTTTTTTAGCAGGCAGATGCGACCTATATGACAACTTTGATTTCAGTTGCGGTGCTGTAAAGTTGTAAAAAAATTATGAAATTTATTGTTTCAGAAAACTAAGACATGTAAAGTTAAGACTGCATCAGAGCATCAAGTTTCACTGATCTTCTATAACCAAAATTCTCTGTTAGCCACAATACCATAGTTACATCCAAATGAAAATATTTGTTGCACTCCCAAATTCATAACTGAATGTAACTGTGAAGAATAATCTCTTATTCATTGTTACAAACATTCTAGGGCATGATTTTGTAGCTTGGCTCGTAAAGTGAGCTATTAGGTCCACAAAATTGGACGGCTCAGATCTCAGCCTTTTCTTTTTATTTTAGTAACCAGACATTCAGTTTTCTAATAGAGCTGGGTCCATTTACTATTATCATGAAGAAAGTGTGTTTACATTTCAAACAATTGGCTAACAAAATACTAAGCTGTACATCTTTAAAAAGATAAACGTTTACTTTAGCATAGTATACTATACAGTGGAAAGAACAACTGTGAAATAGATGTATTATGCCAGATTTTGCTAGTTCAAGCATGGATAATTAAAAAGGAAATGTTGCATACGAATTCTAGATGATGACTTTAAAAACCTGAGTATGTATTGCTTTATACTGGTCTGGCCTCTGCCTGTTATTTTCTCTATATCTAAGGTTATTCATTATTACATCTTTACATCTTCTTTATACTCATACCTATTGCCTGCAATCGAAAGGGTAACAATGCAACGGTCAAGTAATGATCTGTAATAGGATTGAAAGGCTATTAGAACTGTCTGCGGGCGGGAGAGAGAGAGAGAGAGAGAGAGAGAACCTTGCTATCACTCGTGACATGGTAACTCATATCAATTGACTGTAGTAGATATCAAAGGGTCGAGAGTCAGACGCATGATATGGGCACAATACCTCAAAAGAAATTTCAATACTAGAAGATCACTGTGTACTGACATAGAATAACGTTGGCAAATAATGCTCATCAGCATAGCAGTTACAACCATCTTCCATTCCAGGCTATAAAGAGAAGGCAACAGTGAATTTTGTGCATAGAATAGAAACAGATACCTAAAAAGAAATATTAAAAATACACTGAAGATGATGTTAACTATTAATCTTAGAATGTTAGAAAGCACATTTACCTTTTTTCCTCCATTAATTTTCTCAATCCTATAAATCTGATTAGAGCTCTGGTTTCCTGCCATACAAACTTGAGGTCAACAGAGTCTAAAATAGGTGTAATTTTTCAGATGCCTACATTTAGGTGTAATTTTTCTAAGATCATATCTAAGCTATAATATACACATACCCACAATTATTTATTATTCTATATGATTGTTTCAAAGTGTGATGTAGAAAGATTGACTCCTTGTAGGTTTCATATCTGCATCTTTGCAAGGTAAGTTGCAACTTGGATATGCCATTGCATCATTCATCTAAATGTAGAGTTAATAATCAAGTAATGATCTAGCAGTTTAACATTAACCAGAGACTGTTATGGATTGTCAAACTATGTATACAATATACATAATTTGGAAAAAAAAATGTCTCCTAGTGGAGAAGGGAAGTTTAAATGCTTGCATATATGTACGATGCATTTTAGGGAAAGAAGCGGACGTACGATGCCTTTAAGACAGTAATTGTAACATCTGATGGAGAGAGTGATGAAGGGCTGAACTGATCAAACTGAATAGGATAATCGATGACCACTGATGCTATTCTTGCCATTGGAAGAAACATGCAAATATTACAATTATATAACCATATGGAAACTACTCACTCGTCCATGATATGTAGCGCAACAAGCTACATGAATAAATTAAGGAATAGGTCACCACAGCAGAAACACTAAGTATTTGCCTGCACGAATAAATTAAGGAATAGGTCACCACATTGCAGTAAAGGCTATCATTTTCATAACTTGATACAGACCTATTCATCATGTCGTAAAAAAATGAACATTAACTAATTATTAAGGACTCTCAAATCTCAAGCAGACCCCTACAACTGGCCTAGAATGGACACCTGATTTGGAACAAACTGAAATAAATATATGGTGGTACAAAATTCAAATGAGTTCTGAAATTTAAAAATATTATGTTTCTTAATTATATGAGATACTTTTCAAGGTGTATAGCCTTTATTATCAAACAAGATTCATGAGTATGCGCACTTTCTAATCAAAATTTTTACTACAATTCCAGTTATAGGGAGTGCACAACCCACCATCCTTAAGCTTGGATGGTTTCACAAACCATCAATTGAAATCTAAAAAAAAAAAATATTAGATCAATGGGTATAAAGCAAGAGAAAGGAGCTCTGACCATAGCTAATGAACAAACAACATGAAAGGGTGTGTTCGTTTCTTGGGGTCTAAATTTTAGTGGGGTCATATCAATCATTAAAATGCTATATATGATTATTAAATATATATTAAATATAAAACTAATTACAGAGTTGAATGCGCATCAGCGTAATAAATTCATTAAACTTAATTAAGTTATCATTAAGAGATGTTTAATGTAGCATCACATTATCTAATCATGACCTAATTAGTTTTAATAGATTTGTCTCGTCATTCAGAGGGAGGGTTATGGACTGGGTTTTATCAGTAATCTATACTTAATACTCCTAATTAGTATCACAATATTCGATGGGACAGGTCTAAAAATCAGAGGGGTGGAAACGAACACACCCAAAAACAACAAACACTTTTGAAAAAAATATATATAATCTCGAGTGTGTACCTTGTTAGCAAGCATGCAAGCCAATAGCCTCACAACACGCATGCCGACAAAGTGCAAAACAAAGTAAATCTGGTTTTGCTCATCAACACAAGATAATGCCTTCTTGCATTCAATTAGAACCGCAACTTAAGAATTTTGAATACGGGACAAAGAAATTACAGGAAGCCACAACAATTATTCAGAATTTTTACCAGTGTCATTAGTTCTCCCAAATTGCATTAACCTGTTCGCTCCTCACTGTACTGAATCAATAAACAAAATAAAATGAGAAGTGATTTTATTCACATGTCACGGGCTCTCGGTGCTGAAGAATGACCAACACACTGTAACCAATCACTGGCTAGTAGCAGATGAATTAGCCCATAGTTCAGAGAATTATTATTTTACGATTCTTTCACATAGTATTGTTGCCATGAGAGCATTGAGAAAATATTCTTGCCATGAAAGCTTTGAGTCTAGTTACCAAAATTGACCACGCCTAAATAAAAGCAACGAAGGAAACTTGCTGCTGGATCCCCGCTGTCGTGCCTGAGAATCTTGCCTGCGGCAGCTCGCCCGCGACTGGATCCCCGCTGCCGCGCCTCAGACGCCAGCGCCTGGATGCGCCGCGCCGCATTGTGCGTCAGAGCTGCATGCTCGTAGCTCTAACGCGGTCGGATCTACAGCGTCGTGCTTCGGAGCTGCACACCGGTCTGCGGGAGGCGGCTGGAAGGAGGGTGCGTGGGTTTAGGGTTAGGGAGGGAAGGGGAGGCGGGTGGGCACGAGGGAGGAGGCAGCAGCTGGTTGGGGAGGAGGAGAAGGCTGTGCGATGACTGCTGCTCGGGCTCGGGGTGGAGGAGGAGGAGGCGGTGCGGCGGCTGCTGCTCGGGTTCGGGGCGGAGGAGGAGGAGCCATGGCGGCGGCTGCTTGGGTTTAGCGCTAGGGAGGCGCCGCAGGAGTGGAGGCCGAGCGGATGAGATGTGATCCCACATATCGGCGCTAAAAATTTTACGGTGAGAGGAGGGTTTGCCACGAGGGTCAGATCTAGATCGGATGGCGTAAAAGCAGGCGACGAAATAAGCTGGTGCGCCGGATGATGACCTCACGGGAATTATAGGATTGGTATAGATTATTACCAATACAAAATGCAAGTGAATCAAAAAAATAACAGAGGTGGCTTTGGGGGTGCAGGCCAGATGACGGTGGACGCGCTGCGCTTGGAGCTTCTGAAGGAGATCATTCGCCAGGAGCTCATCTTGTCCGAGCTGGCCAAGCAGCGAGAGTTGGGGCCCGAGGTCCGACGAGAGCTCAGATTGGAGAATGCTGGTCCCATGTGCGCTCACACCGGGCTCCGACTCACCACATTGCCCAACCATGACAAATCCCCTGTGCGGCAAGACGGCCAGCTTAAGTACATTCCCCTGTTGTCAGAACTTTGCTTAGACGAGGCTTTGATGACACGGGGAAGAGCACTAATGCTCAACCGGCGGTCTGCTAAAGAACGGATCGAAGAATGGTACCAGCCTCCATGGCATAGGTCAGGAGACGAGGACAATGCATCATTGATCCGGGTGAGTTTATCCTGTACTTGGATTTCCTCTGCCCTGATTGTTGCATAATATAAGTTTTGGAAATCTAAAATGTTGTGATGTACCATTCGAAATTTCTTTACATTCCCTGTGCTGCAAATGCTGACCTTTTGCAAGGAAAAATCTCCCAAATGTCTCCCAAATGTCAGTTAATGTTTGATTTTCCGACCTTCTTTTGTGGAACTCATTTTGACATCTCTGCAGGTATGTTTGGATTTATCTTGTTATGCAATTAAATTTTTCGTCCTCCTATCTGATAGCTAGCCATGAAGCACACCATTGACTTGCTGTTTGCATTCATCATATAATCAAATTTCATAATATCTCCTATATGATTCTTGGATCATATGTTGTGTCATCCATTCATTTTGTTGAATAATGACCCTTTTCACCTTTTTTTTTTGGCAATATAACGAGTTTTAGCTTCATCATAGCCGTGTTGTTTTCATTAAGTCAGTGTGATAGTTTCCTTAGATACTTACATTGTGCTACCCATTAATATATTCATGTAAAAATAGTTTTTTCTCCCTTTTTATTACTTTGGTCATGAACAAATAACTAAAATCATGTCGGTTTAGCACTAACATCATGGTTGGCCGTCATCATGGGCTCTGGACTATACACTATACACTGTGGGATACTACTTTTTTAATGAAAGGAACAGTGCGATACTATTGCTACTACATTTTTTTTTCAAATGATGTGCTTATTGATGTTTAGTTCCAAAGATCATAACTCTAGTTTTTGTTTAGAGAATGACCCAAAATCATTAAAGTTTTTGTTTTCAGATTTGATGTCTCATCTGGTATAGTTATGGGGAATGATAATTGGGCCTTATGCCATGGGGAAGGATAAGGCCTATTTATCCTTCCCCATAACACGTATTCAGTGAATTTGAGGTGGCCTTTCCTATATAATGTTTAGCTTGCAAGGATGCAGCACACCTTTCTTTTTGTTGCATATATTGCGTGATCTCTCATTGCAACAATTCAAATGAGACAGTGTAGTGCATTTAGTTCTACTGTGCAATATTCTATTTGGAGTTTGTAGATTATCCAAAGGAGGATAACTAGAAGTAGGAAAACTATGTATATGCTATATGGCACTGAAATTTTCTGTACTATGTAGTGCCTGATAAAGGTGGTAAAACGTGTATCTACGAATTTTCTGTTGAAAATGATAACAAACTATCTTCCCTGTTTTCACTGTCCTATGCTATTTCTGAAATATTCTTACCATGCAAACTCTCATAGAAAAGATGTTTGATTATTAAGCAGGTTAGGTGGTCTAAAAAGACACTCTCTGGGATAAAGAGGAAAAGGAATTCTGAATGTTCAGCATCGAACAAGGAAAGATCATATGAGCAGTGGACTTGTGCTCTATGCGATGTGAACACATCAAATGTGGTAGACTTGGATTGGTCAAAAGGAACAGCCGGACTCAAGAAGATTGCAGCAGCAGAGACGTATCGTAGCGCCATGCAGCACAATTCATGGAATTGTAGCATCTGCCAAATTAAGTGTTCAGGCGAATTGGACCTTAAGAACCATCTGAAAGGCAGGAGGCATCAAGAGAATGTAGAAGCTTTACAGGGAGAAAGCAAGGAAATTGACGGAAACAGTGGGTTTCATGAAGCTGGGTCATATGAAAAGAAAATGCCACAGCTTGGTGACAATAACAGGAGACCTGCATCAACATGGAATTGTAGTATCTGTAAGGCTTACAGTACTTCCGAGTCTGACTTGCGTAGCCACCTCCGAGGCCGAAGGCACCAGAAGAATGTAAGAGCCCAATTCATAGAAGAAAACAACAGTACAACACAGCTCTGGCCTGACTTTGTGGAAAGAAACAACAATCGGCAGCAGTACTCGGTGCATAAAACTGTGAAGTGAAAGTTGCTACTTAATTACGAGAGCTGGTACGAACTGTAGTATGGATATCTGACCTTCTGACATTTTGTTATGTAACTGCAGGAATCCTTCTTTTGTAGTAGCCTGGTAGGCTTGATGCTATGTTGACAGTGGTCAGTAGTTCATGGGAAAGCTAAGCTTGTACCTTCCCTTTTGCAAAGTTGGCCTATGTGGGAAATGCAATGCGTGTTCGCATTCTTTTGTATGATAGTATTATAGTATTCTATAGTTGCTGATGCAATTCAAGGTATAATAGTGATTTGAAAAATCATTAACTGTATGATACTGTAGACTTGCTGCGTGTTTCTTGTTTGCGTATGCTGTTGTGCAGTAGCAATTCATCACAATTGTGTGCTGATAGGTTAGCGAGACATGTACATGATATCAATCAAGACGGTGGAGAAGGTATTCGACCTCCACTTGTTTTGTCAACGGAATCACCCATTGGTCATACAGTTTATAAACTACTGAAGGATCAACTTTGAACTTGGCTTGACTGCTGTTGCTAGCATCAGTTTCAATTGGGCCGTCTAATGTTATACTCTGTCCAAACGCCACTGCCTTTTTCTGTACCCTTCTCTTAACCACATCCTCCTGTGCTTCAGATGTCAACAATTTCATCAGAGCATCTCTGTCCTGCACGAAGGAAATTCCAGATAATGTTAGCTTACACTCTTACACATCCTTCATCTGATTCTCAAGATAGCACCTTATACTATATTAGTAGCAGCAATGATATGTGTGAATACTCTAGAATACCTTGGACTGTATTAAACTTGTGTAGGTCTGCTGGTCGCCTGTGAACTTCGTTTCTGCCACAAACCTGCCATAATTGATCCTTCGTGAGAGCGCCTGCAAAACAATGACATTTTCAGTGTGTAACTCATGAATGTCATGAATTGAGCATGTGTGATGAATTTCTAAGTGAATTCTTGTTTACCTGCAGACAAGCAAGGTCTGTATCAACAGTTACAGCATAGTTGCCATCATCGCTGTCATTCTTGGCCAGCAGAGGGAGCAGATCGTTGAAGTAAGCACTCCATATGGCATCATTGACGTTAACAAATGCGGCCGCGGGATACAGCTCCTGGATATATCGCATCAAAACCACGAGTTCAGTAAAATCATTCTAGTCATTCGTGATTCATCTTCCCGCAATGGCAGTTGGATGCTTACGCTTGTGAAGTTGAATGGAGGCGCCATTGTGAAAGGAACTCTGTAAGCGAAGAACGGAATCTCTAGTAGGCTTTGGTACCTTCCTGCCTATGGACAAATCTAACAAGTCAGGTTGGTAAGGGAAGCTCGATAACATGAACTTCAAATCTTTGATCGCAATGCACGCAATGTTTGGAGTGGAAACTTGACGTCAGGACTAAACATATGCTTTATGGCACTGCGACCTGAGTCCAAATTTCATTAAGTTTAATATATACTTTTTTTCTTCAGTGTGGACGAAAATTTTAGCCGTCAAAGAAAACAGATTAGTTAGCAGGAATAGACCAGCTTCAATCAACACCTTCAACAGATCTTTTAGTTTCGTCCGATCAGAATTTTAACAAGCTCAAGTCAACGCGCCGCGATCAACACACTCAAAAGAATTATTTAATCGAGCCCGGCCACAGAAGTTGACAATGCCGGCGAACAATCACAATCAGCATGAAAAATATCATAAAAGAAACGAGCTCAACAACTCAGTTCTACTTCCATTCCAGGCTCAAACAAAAACACGAGATAATTGTTACATCATGGGAAAAGTCTATTTTACTTCCCCAAACAATACACTTTGTCCAATTTACTCCCTAAATAAAATTTTGACTTAATTTACTCACTCAAACAATTCAAGTTAGTACAATTTACTCCATGTTTTAAATTATTCTTTTAGTTTCTCTTTATACACTTTGAAATTGATGCTCAAACTTTGCACTATGAAAGATTATAACAATCACTATATAAAAATATATCTCTATTTTTTCATAAATATTTTATATATCATTTTAGAGCGTTATAGTTAAGGTAGTATTAGATATTATTAAACTATATACCATATGCATAAAATACACTATATTTTTTAATATAAAGTTCTATAAAAATTATCATTATGCAAAATTTTAGCACTAAATTTATACTGTACAAATAGGAACAAAAAAAACAAATTACATCAAGGTGTAAATTACACCGATTTAAATTGTTTAAGGTAGTAAAGTGAACTAAGATTTTATTTGAGGTGTAAATCAGATAAAGTAAATTATTAGAGGGAGAAAATTACATATACAGGTCGGGGGTGAATGAATCGCACCTTGGACTGAACGGCCTCGGACTCGCGGACGAAGAGCTCAGCGAAGGAGGCGTTATGGCGGGGGCCGAAGCCGAGGTAGGCGGGGTCATAGGCCGGGCGGTTGAGCGGGTACCTGGCCCTTTCGATGAGGCTGAAGACAATGGTGTCCTCCTCTCTCGTCAGGAACTCCCGCACGGTGTCGAGGCTGAGCCCGGTGCACGGGGACAGGAGCTGCAGCAGCAGAACCGCGTTGCAGAGGAGCAACATTTGAAGTGCGCGCGCAGCCATTGTTGTTGTTGTTGGAGAGAGAGAGAGAGAGAGAGAGATGTGCGGATTTGCAGGCCAGTCAATTCATATGTGTTGGATATTTATCATCCCGGAAAAATCGCTGGAAAATAGTCAAAGAAAGGAAGATGAGTATGAACAGGATGATTCACCAGTCAGCTTCCTTAATTAGCGTTGAACGAAACGAAAGACGGCGTGAGCTGCTGGACTGATGAGATGAGAAAGTCAGACTGCCATTGGCGCCGGGCAAGGTCAAATGGATGTGAACAGATGTGGAGTCCTGATCTGCGCGCAGCAATGACAGTGAGTGCAAAAATGAATTATCCATTAACACGTGCTAAGTTTTTCAGTATTATTTTTTCTAGACAGAGATCTGCTCATAACCAGAAGGAAATAACTTTGCCATCTCAAAGGATAATAAAAGCTTTATCGCGGATAGATGATAATGAACTGATTTATCCAGTAAGGTGACATTCTTGTCACCCTCTACCACCGCATTAAACTACAGTAAGCACCACTTACCTAATTGGATAAACCAAAATTAATCAAAGCAATATATAGTGGCATGTGCTCAGGCACCAAAATGTTTTAGCATTTTTCGAAGGAGAGCCGTTGTTGCGAAACAGCTAGATTCTTTTAACCGAAGGTCACCCATTAATCTGTCAACCAAATCTCCTTGAAAGGTTAGGCCCGTTTGCTACGCGTTCTGGAAAAATCGGACTATAGAATGAATGAATGAATGAGTAGGCAATAGCCGAGCTTTTCTTTATCTACAATAGCCGAGCATTTGACGATATAGCGGGAATCTTCTCTTTCCATCAGCTTCTGAATATTTAATTTAACGGACTAACATCACATCTGCTGTCCTCGGTCGCTGAGACTGGCATGTTTTTTTTTTTTTTTTTTTTTTTTGGGGGGGGGGGGGGGGGGGGGGGGAGACTACCATGATTAGCAGCCGCCAGAAATGGTGCAAGGGCCACAGCCCAGTTCAGCGAGTGCACGCACCCACCCAAGATTCACATAGTGGACATTTTCGAATCATGGCAAAAAGACATGTAAGATGAACCAAAAGTAACATATGCGCTGCCCTTAACATTTTTAACAAGTTCAAGGCATTCAAACAGAGTCACACATGCTATTAAGGTGACAAGCCTAGTCTGGCAACTTCAGAAGCAAACCAGAGGTCACCATAATTTGTTATAGTGGTGAAGTTGTGCACCAGCTGCTCAGTCTTCATCTCTCTCAGGAGGGAGGCCACAAGGAAGAAGCATTTTCTGCAATAAAGAAACAGTGGATCAATAAATTTATATTGCAGTACCCCATTGATGCAATTGCATGTTAAAAAACAATGTAAGATGCAAATGAAGCTCCTGAACTTAGGAGCTAGCTGAAAATTTGAACAAACTACGGTTAAAAAATGTGACTTCACAGTCAAATTCAGGGAACCAAGCTACACTTCAGGCTAGCTATATCAAATAACAATCCGATGAAATTTATTCAAGGCAATACTGTACTATTATGGAGGCTGATTAGCAAGTTTTGTGTTCATAAGTATGTTTTGCAGGTTCAATTTTCGTCAAAAAGTTTATTTTAGAATGTAGCTGACCAAAGTAAATTATATTCGCAATGGTTTTCGTCACCTATAGTTGACTTTCAGTAGATATTGAAGAAACAATTTGAAACCTCTGAATCAAAACTGGAGCTAAACATTCACATCAGCAAATAGTGTCTGGGGAATGGATCAAGAAGAAAAATAGAGGATTTGACACTCAATAGCACACTGGCAAACCACTTCATTTACTGGTCGATTGTACTTCGATAGATACTTGAACAGCTCTACAAAGTTGTAACGATTCATGAGTATAATCCCCAATGGTATTGGCTTGAGCAGTTGGTTTAGTTAGCTAAGAGCTATCAGGTCGCTGTTACTTACATCAATAATCTAATAATTACTAGTTATAAACTCTAGTAACTATATGTAGCTAGTCATTTGCACCGATGCACATTTGCCTTGTCTCTGATGGTGAGAACAGAAATACAGCAAGGGTGCATATCTCTACTACTCTACTCAATCATCTCACAATTACACTGCAGAGAGACAGAAACCTCCTGATTCATTTTGTAGCGCATCCTGAGAAAATCATAACATGCAACTGCAGTTAGTTTCAGACAAGTTTTATTGGGGTTCCTTTTCCTTAATCAGGCGGGAATTGTTGGGCCAACAGAAAGCAGGTGATATTTAGGAACTTGCAGAGGTGACACGCTCCAATTGTACTTACATACTAGCATACAGTCATAATGAGAAAAGACAGTAATTCTGCACAATAATGCCGCGGTACAAAAAATGAAACTACTGAAGAGTCATAATGAGAAAAGGTAGTAATTCTGCACAATAATGCTGCAGTACAAAAAATGAAACTACTGAAGAGAAGAAAAAAAAAGACTAACATCCAACTAAAGCACTGCCACTAAGAGAAACAAATATAGTTTAACCTGCTTGCCATTGGCCCATATTTGTTTTACATAGTTTTCAAATATAACCCCATAGAAGATTTAGACAAGTTGCCTAACATACCTGCATAAAGTTGTAACGCTCTCTTCCAATTGATTCATTTTCAGCAATGGAAAAATATGCCAACATTGGATAGTGTCCAATATAAGAGGCGTAGCTGTCCCTCTGGATATTTACAGCCCATTCACTGTAAACAAAGAAAAAATTAGCTAATGTTGTCTTATGTGTTAGTGACTCATGAAACAACTTACATATTGAAGAACAATGTACTTACAATCTGGTCAAGTCAGCATGTCCTGTACCAACATATTTGGCTTGAAGATGCTCAAGCTGAGAGTTAATGTTGAACCTATCACTAGCCTATAAAATAGTGAGTTATGTTAAAAATACTGCTTTCAAATATGTCAAAGAACATATCAATATTCTAGAGCAATAGAAAATCGAAATACATCGATCCAATCAACCGGAAGTGAGATTAATAGAGTAAAACATCAAATAGAAATTCTAGAAGACCAAGCAATGCTCAGTGCAGTTTCATCAATCAGGCAAGCAGAAAAATGAACATCATGATACGTCGAATTTTTGAAAACGAACCAGCAAGAGAACTTCAGCAAACAATCAACAGGCTTCAAAAAACTCTCAGCAATTACAGAACTAGGTTGCAGAGGTATACCGTAACTATGTGTTCTTCGGAAGGCTTATCAAGATGTTCTAACACCCTAAGTTACATGGAATAACATATATACTTTCTATTAAGTTTGGTTCATGTAAACCCAGGTGAAATCAGTCCAGGACTCCACGAATTCCAATAAGAGCACATTTTACACATAATCGAAGGATCCTCACAACAGTTACTGCAAGTTCAGGAAAAATGACAAATAGCGATGAATAATGAGTGTGCCCTGTTAGGCTAGTGTTTCAAATTTGGAAGGAAAACCAACAATTTGCATCAAGCAAGTGAATTCAGTTCGAAAGAGAGAGTATATGAGAAGATATCTCCAAACAAGACCAACCCCACCCCCAAATACATCAGTACCCAGGGGGGGCTGACTTCGCTACATTTTCACCCTCCATTAAATTGGTTAATCATCCATGTTTCAACAGCATACTAGAGGTTCCAAAATTTCCATACAGGCCAGAAAATCTTCAATGTATATGTTTCTCATATTTTAACAGAACAAAATCACTTTAAATCTAGTATATCGAAAAAGGATGTACCAAGGGTTAGTTCTAACAGCAGCACAAATAAAGTGTCGGCCGCTACCAGCCTTTCGCCGACAAGGCAACAAACTAATAATCGACCAAGAGACATAGGCCAGTGACTACCGACCTGCATGATGGCCGATTGCTTGGGTCCGTCACCTCGGCAAGATAGCTGGGAACTCTAGAATCAGAACACCACCTAGAAGAAAAGGGGGTGAAAAAAAAAACTTCGTTAGTAAAGTCCTAATCCGTGTTTAAGCTCAACGCTACCCGAATTTGAACAACTCCGGCGCTAAACTACTAGATCTGATGAAAAACATCGACGTCCGCGCCAACCTGGTGCTGCGGGAGTGAAGGCCGCTTGACCTAGATGGCTCGGCGTTGTCTCGAAGCTCCCGACTCGGTGGAGTCTGGAGTCGATGCAGGAAGAATGGGGGCCTAGGCTAGGGCCTAGGGGATCGGGGGAGGCGGGCCTTGGCCTGTCTCGCAGTCGCAGACTCGCAGGTCGATGTGCCGATGCGTTCTGGACTGGGCTTAATTGGATCGAAAACTGAGCTCGCGGGGCGTAGCCCACGAGAACTTCATCCGAGTACGAGCCGGGTCTGTTTGGTTGTTTCCAAAGCCTGCGAAGTCCTAATGGACGCGGATCCCGGAAGGAGCGGCCCGCGCGTCAGTCATCGCTTCTGCCGCGTCTGAACTTTTCATCCACACGACACGACGGTGGCGACATGAGGGTGGTTAGCACTAAGCACAACAAAAGCCATCTATCTATCTCAATGAAAGCGATGGCAGCACCAACGCACGGGTGCCATGTCTTTCGAAACGACGCTTTTCTGGATTATTTTCCTTTTCCTAACCTTGGTGGTTACCGCTCTTGATCGCCACTGTTTCCGTCAAGCTTTAATTCCCGGCAAAAGCCTAGCACCGAAGGGACAGGAAGCACTAACAGAGCCTGTCATTGTGTCACGTCATCACCTGCAGCTCGCTAAAAGCGCGAGTAATATTACGCTATCAAGCCGATGATCACTCGATTTTCTACTAACTGGAGATAGAGCTAGGTTATTAGTTTAATAGGTAGGAACAATGGCCACAATTTTCTGGTGGGGTGTTCACTGCTCAGCACAGTGGCCAGCATGCACTAAATCGGAGTTACGCAAAGCCTTGTTCACGACAGAGTCCTAGCCTGAACAGAAGGCACAGAGATGTGCTGATAGTCACTTGGATAACACGGTTGAGCTTGCTTCTTTTCCACAACAGTCAACAGTGATGAAGAGGATATGTATCTGGTGATGTATTCATGTATTGACAAAATGAAGAAGCTATCTTTTTTTTTTTTTTTTTTTTTTGAGGGAAGCGGCTACCCTCTTGGAATAATACGAGCAGGGAAGCAGGCGTCTCATCAGTTATGTCTTTCTTTTCTACGTAACAGGATTGGGTCCAAACGAGAGTCTAATTTGTCTTTCCTATAAGCCAGCTTTAGATTGGACTTTGGAGAAGTAGATAGGCGAAAGTTTCAGTTTCCAGTTCCACAATGCAACTTCAATCCTCTTCAAACGTTCATCCTAAAAAATCTTATTCGTGAAGAAACAAACGCTCGCTCAAAAATCTTCTTCAGGAAACAACTACGCCATAAATTCGCAGGTAGCGTAATGAGCAAAGGGAAAACGCTAATACCAACAAATCACTAAGATATGATCACGTATACGTAATGCGTTACAAGTGTCTACATCCCAGATCACTGAGATCTTTTGTCCTGAATTGGTGGGTGAATGCCGACAGAGAAATTAAACACCCTTGTTGGTCGACAAAAACAAACCACCCTCACTCGAACTGTGCTGAATCCGCTCGGTCCGTGATATTTCTAGCTTGGGAAAAGAAAGGCCTAGAATGTTCTGACATGCTCATCAAACCATATCTCTCAACAATGTGCAACATTCCCTTTAGTTCGTGCTAGACAGGCGCCAAAAGGTAATGGCCAAATGTCCACTGCTGAACGCCTCACTAGTATCAACTCAACTGGTCCATGCATAAAGCTTTGCTCAAGACGCAAACAATGTCCAAATAACCAAGAAAGCAAGGAACAAAAGCAATGACGGTCGTATCCTCTAGAATAACACACGGATACGTTCCCTCCACTACGGCACTCTTGCCATCAGTACCGGTATGGAATAAAAGTTGAGTAGATCGGATAGAGAGATATGTGTTAGTTGAAGATGTGCAGTGTAAGAGCACCACCACCGGATTGCACCGGCGGTGATGGTTAGTGGATTACTGACGACGCGCCGCCTTCTTTTGTCCGGTGGTTTTTAATTGTGATTGCTCCTTGTGTCGCAGATCCATGGAATGCCGCAGCGCTGTTTCTGTTTGCACTCGCAATCGTACCTCGTGGGCAGTTGGCATCTCGGGTGTTTCTGCTTTCAAGTCTGAACCACCACTCTCGTACATGAAGACCAGAGATAAGTCTGTGTACTGTCATCGACAACGGACGATTCGATCAGCAGCTGTACAAATGTGACCATTCTCGATTCCAGTAAACACCAAACGCTCAATAATTGGACAAGATCGAGTGAAAACCGCGCAGATACTTGGCAGGATCTTCGTCTAGCTCTCCCGTTTCGCACTTGGACTCCTATATTATTCGTACTGGTATCGCAACGGATAAGCGTACGTGTGTTGTCCCCCTCGATCACGTTTGCTGAATCTAGCTCCACGAGTCGGCATCAAATTAAGCAGACGATCGAACTTTCTTGCACCATCATCGTGCGCCAATGTCGACGTCGTGGACCGTTCGTCGTCCTTCAAGCTAAGGCCGCCGCGGCCGACCTGCCGCTGTCGTGTTCTCGTTCGTTCCTGCGCCAGAGAAGGAAAGGTCTCATGTGAATCGATCGGTTGTTGTACGGGCCAGGTTATTTACCCCCGCTTTTCAGCGAGACGGAGCGAAGTGAGCAACCGAGTCATCATCAGTTGCATTGGCCGGATTCAATGCTGTCCCTACGGCGACGATCAATCACGGTGAAATTGTGTTGTTTAGTGCTGCCTGATTGGCGCCTGGTGTTGTTGGAGGACAGGAAAAGCAAGCTAGAGACCGAGGACGCACCTGACGGCAATCGCGTTCGCGGCCGGTGCTGAGCATGTGGGTTCCGGTAATTTCTTGTAGACTCTCTGATGAGAGTGTAGCAATCAAGCAGCCTTGAATTTCTAGAAGATTTGCCTTTTGTCAGCTTGACATATACGGTAACCCACTCCCATGTAACTTTATACCGCGCGGTAAAGAAGTAGTAACTTAATTTACATGGGTTCAGCAAGTGCTCGACGACGACTCGGTAAACTCGGAACACGACCGGTACCTGCAAATTAAACACCCACACCAACCAACCCAGGCGGCGAAAAACACTGCAGCCAAAGCTGCACGAAAAGCGTGCCGCGGACAGCGTCATGCTCATGGCACCGCCGATCGAGCCCAATCACGCCCGCATTGTCCTATCCTATCCATTGGACTGATACACGCTCCAAAACTCATGTTAGTATGTTCCACGCCCAGACTATGGGTTGACGGATTCGCCAGCGGCCTTTAATTTCCCAGACAATGCAAAAATCGAGTAATGGTGTCCTTTTGGTTGTGCCCGGCCGGCTCCAGATTTTCTAGAAACGAGGGAACAAAAGCGAACGTGCAGAATCGAGAAGCAACGCGCGCCAAAGTCGCGGAGGCGCGCGCGCGTGACGGTTGGTGTTGAACGCCGCCGCCGCGCCGGAGCCCGCCCAGTCCTGATGAGCATGGAGGGCAGCCAGATTGGGTAATAACTAATAAGTGGAGGAGGAACCCTGTACGCAGCTGCAGACCTCAGTGTCAGTACCTGCCGCTCGTGCTCGGTCTATTCTGGCACACACACACACACACACCCCGGGTGGAGCTGGACTCGGTCTGCTAGTAGTAACTCTGAAGGGAACGAACGGTCCCTGCTGTGACTGTTTGTAGTGGCGCCACTAGGGCATGTGGTGGTGGGCTCGTGCAGGGGGGGTTTGGTGGATGGACGCGCCAAGAGTCGTCACGATCACGAGAACGGCAAATTGGCGCACCCGCCCGGGGCACGCCTTTTCACGCGGAACGCCGACCGTCACCCGTCACCCGTAGCGCTCGCGGCACGGCCCCAGGCGACGCGAGACCGCACTGCCACCACTGCTGATTACCGAGAGGAATGAAGGGAAAAAAGGGATAAGCGCGATCGAGTGAGTGCCCGGCCGGCTCACGCGCGGGGCGGGGCGCGCCACCGGCCACTCGATCCACTGAGCTCATGTCACGGGTGGCCGTGGGGGCATGGCGCGCACGGTTCGTTCCTTTTGCGTCTCGCCTTTTGCCCCTGCTTGTGGCGCGTGTCCCGTTCCCAATGCGTGGCAAACGGGTGGACACCTCGCCGGGTTTGCGCTTGTTTCCTCATCATGCGCGCCGCTGTTGACGACGCTCATCATGCGGACAGTCGGGAATGGCACCATGGGTGGCGCTCCTTCACCTCTTTTTTGACCGGCGTGACTGTCCCACCGCCACTACAGCAAGTCCGTCACCTAGCTTTAATAGCCATCTCTCCACATCTCGCGGCGGGTAGCAGGCACATCTCGGTTTCTGTCTGTCCCATTGAGCATACTATAGTACAAAAGGCCACCATCATCTGCATTATGCAAACTCCATAATTCCGTTCATAGTGCCACGCGCATTGTGTTGCTTCTAATAAAAAGTTCCTAGGGTCAGAATAAACCTTGAGATTGTCTCATCTACTCCGCACCGGAATGGTTAGGTAAGTGGCGAAGGACATTAGTACTAGCACTATACTTCACACACACATACCGAAATATGGGTGTTAACTAGACGATCATAAGGGCAGGTACAATGCTACACGTAGGCAGTCATATAAGCCGTCTCATGCACTGTCACATAGGATTTTTTATGATATGGAAGAGAGAGAGAATGGTGAGAGAAAGAGGTGGTTGTTTCGCGTAGCAACCACCTCATATGCTAAAATTTAGGAGTATGAGACGGCTCTCACACTATTGTACGGACTTTAGTAGTTATTTAATATATAAAAATTCTTTTTTATGTCTACAAATTAAGGAGTCCTATAATTAATAGAAGACAACTAATAAGACCATTCATTATATAAGTCGTCTCATAACCCGTCTTAAAATTACGTGTCATGCATGAGATAATCTATGAGACAACACCATTGTACTTGCCCTAATAAGGTAAAAAGTTCGGATCAATCCTATGTATTACTTTCCCCTTTTTTAGCGGTTACTCACATATGTGTGATGTGTCTGCTAGCCCGGTTCCACCTGTGAGTGATTTTAATTGCATGGACAATATTCTATACGATCCTCGTTTGATTGAGGGACTTCCATTATTCATCCATCCTTCCAGACACAATCACATGCACAATGGCCGAAAGAGAAGTTACTCTCAGGCAGCAAGTTTCTCCTTCCTTTTCGGTGATTTCCAATAAGGATTAGCACAATAAAACAAGCTAGAGTAAATTCTAGCTGCCCGTATTTCAAAGATTCAAAGCCATAGTTTCACTCGTTTCCACTAGCCAATGTAACGGAGCACAGCACATGCCTTGACTTCTCAGTGATTCTTCCGATTCTCCTGTTTCTCCATACCACACCTGAGGTAGATACATTTTTGTCGAAATCAAACTGGTAAATTTGTAAATAGATTGTTAGACCATGCTACATGATTGAGAAAGCTAACGATCATTTGCATCACACAAAATATTTGTCTTTTTCATCGCAAAAAAAAAACTTTGTCTTTGTTGGTCACTCCTTTCAACCACAAATACTTGATGTAGTGGACAACGTTTGATCAAATTTCAAAACTTTGACTATTACTGATTTCCAAGATATTTGTTTGTATACATGAAAATTATGTGTGGTGTGTGGATAAATATTTAAATGTAATCTCATATCATCAGAAAGTTTGGATGTCGTATCTTATCCAAAGACGTCAAGTACTTGTGGCTAGTAGACCGTGGGTTCGTGGTTCTCACCATTCATGCAAAAGGTTTAAAATCCCTTTGATCTTCTGTTAGAACTATCCATGCAAGTGTCTATATATGCATGCCTACAAACAACAATATGTTTGGTTACTGGCCTCTCCTTAGATAAAATTTCTAGGCCTGTCATTGACTGTATTGTGTTACTTATGCAATTTATATGGTCGAAACGCGTGCTTGTGCAGTGATGCGCCATTTCAAGGGAGTTTGGTAGAGCGCGGGAGGATAATACATATAAACATCACTAACAAGCACAATCAAAATTATGAGCACCAATCGAATTGATAGGCACAAGTACTATGAAATTAAATAGTAGTCATCTTTGTTTACACAGGAATGAAATACGATACTTTCGAATTTCCAAACCTTTACCTGAATAAAGTATGGAAGAACCATTGTATAGGAGGTCAAACAAATAAGGCGTGTGTGATGTGCTTTGTCAGTTTCATCAGCTTCTTATGAACTTAGTCAGGTTCAATTTATTTATTTAAAAAAAAAACGGACCAATTTCCTAATAAAGCCTATAAAAGATTACCGAGTGAATCATTCTTTAAAATGGGTAGTTGGTTCAATTTTTCCTCGACAGAGTCATTTACATACAAGTACGTAACCGCTGAGTAAAATATTTGCATGATTTGGTCAGTTGTGTCCTTCCAAGGAAGCAGACGATTAATGACATCATGGTGACGTAGTCCATTAGTTCGCTACCTTCATGCAAATCACAAGGTGTACGGTGGATGGGGTTGGCGTCAACCGATCGACATCCATCGGCGTTCTCCTCCCAAATACACCACCCGAGAATATAATCGGCCGGATATCTCTATCGACAGATCCTCCTCTCCCGAATGAATACCCACACAAGTGAAAAGTCAGGGTCGTTTCTATCCGCTTGTACACATCACAGTTCACAGCCGTGTGTGCCTTTTCACCGGCCCTTCCCGAGAGCTAACCCAATGTAATTGAACCTAACACAATGTGTGTCCGATCCATTTGGGAAATCTGCCCATCTATGTTTGTTCGAGAGCTCAGCATGAGTGTCTGTACTCATCATGAATATAAATCCTTCTAACAGTCGTATGTAGGAGACATATATGAGACACATTTAGTATGACTTCATCATTAACCTCAGAACTGTCGATACATTCACTCGTACAATACACATACTACATCTGTGCATGCATGTGTGAACTTGTTCGTGTGTTTAAGAGGAAAATAAAAACATTCACACAGCACATGCCCCTGAAATTTCTACTGATATTTTTCCCGGTTGACCAAGCCGCGCCCCACCAGTCCAGTCCTTGTCGCGTGGAAGCAGCGGTTTGCAGAGAGACAGGGCGTTAATAACCGATGGATGTGCTCCAATATGCTAAGGTAACCTTAGCTGCCGGGCCACTGCTCTCTCACAAGTAGTACTACTCCGTAGCCAGCACCCAACCATATCAACAAGCCGCGCGGCGCGAGCCCGCAGACGACCGGCCGTGGTTTAAATTCGTGTGTTTCGCGTGGCCGGACGGAGACGCGTACGAGACGACAGCTAGCAGTAGTGGTGGGGTACGCACGCTACGCTTACTGCTTACATGTGTGTGTCGTCGCGGGGAGAGAGAGAGAGAAGAGAGAGAGAGAGGCGGTAGGGATGAGGGCTCACCTAACCCGCGGTCGCGATCCCGGCGAGGGACCACCCCGCACGGTGCCCCCGTTCCATCTCTCGCTGTCGCGCAGCTACTCACTCACACACACAGTACTGCCGCAGCGTGAGAGCACTTTCCTTTCGCTCCTCTCGCGCCGGCATCGCCATCCATTCGCACAGGCACACCAGGCTCATCCTCGCCCTTGTCTTGGCTTATAAATTCCGCGCCACTCCACCACCGCCCCTCTCAGGAACCGAAGAAGAATCCTACCAAACGCACCCAACTCCGACAACCTAAAAACTAACGGGTCGACCTCTTCCTCCGCCTTTTTCTGCCTCGGCACTACTACGCCACCGCGCGCGTGTTCTTCTTAGCTAGTAGAGCTCCGGTGTGCGTGCAGGTTTATTAGCAGCAAGCTAATAAGCTACTAGCTAGGGGAGAAGTGATCTACCAATTATCATCGGTTAATTATCCTCTTGCTGCTTATCGTGTTGTTGACAAGAGACCATCATCATCATGACTGTCGTCGACGTCGCCCCCGCCGCCGCTCCGGCGGTGCAGCCGGGGAACGGGCAGACGGTGTGCGTCACGGGCGCCGCCGGGTACATCGCGTCGTGGCTGGTGAAGCTGCTGCTGGAGAAAGGCTACACTGTCAAGGGCACCGTCAGGAACCCAGGCATGCACACCAACGCCCGGCCAGATCGATTATGCCTTCTTAATTTGTTCTGCTTGACAGGAATTGCATGCACGTGCTGGATGGTAATTAACTTATTTGCTGGTAATGGCGGCGACGACGACGAGCAGATGACCCGAAGAACGCGCACCTCAAGGCGCTGGCCGGCGCGGCGGAGCGGCTGGTCCTGTGCAAGGCGGACCTCCTCGACTACGACGCCATCTGCCGCGCCGTGCAGGGCTGCCAGGGCGTCTTCCACACCGCGTCGCCCGTCACCGACGACCCCGTGAGTACTACAGTAGTATTATTACCACCCAGAAGCGGCTTATATAATTAGCATGCATGGCAGTAAATAATAATCTCTTCATCATGATGACGCGATCGAGCTGACGCTGCATGCACACACACACACAGGAGCAAATGGTGGAGCCGGCGTTGCGCGGGACGGAGTACGTGATCAACGCGGCGGCGGAGGCCGGCACGGTGCGCCGGGTGGTGTTCACGTCGTCGATCGGCGCCGTCACCATGGACCCCAACCGCGGGCCCGACGTGGTCGTCGACGAGTCGTGCTGGAGCGACCTCGACTTCTGCAAGAAAACCAGGGTGGGTGACTCGTCGCTTTTCCTTCCTTGTATACTCACTACTCTCCTTACCTTCTCAATTACTACCTTTTGCTACGCTACACCTTTTTCACTGCACCACCACCACCATCTATATCGTCCTTTATTTCTTTTCTACGCACACAAACAACACAAACATGGTACCATAGGGACTAGGACGAAAGAAAGCTCTGCTGCCTGTGTGTGATTATTGGTCATGATAGAGGTGAATTATTACTTTTTATTATCACTACTCACTCTACCTACCGACCTGCTTAAAATTAAAGACAGTTAGGCTTTTGAGGCAGCCAATCAAAGTGCCCATCGATAGAGCACTAGCTAGATCTTGATCACTTCTTTTTCCCCCTCGGCTAGTGATCGTGTTCTGTAGAAAGGTCTCGACGCATCAGCAGCTCGCTCAAGAAGCAAAGGCGCGCGCAACGTTACGTAAAACAGCACCTGCATGGGACCATATGGAGACGGACACACATGCAGCGTGTGCACCACCGGGTTTTTTTTTCGAACTTCTTTTATTTTCTAAAATAATGTTGGAAAAGTGGTTCTGGCCTTCTTTACACACGTCCAACAACTAGGACACACGAAACTTACATGCATATGCATGGACGCGTACGCCTCTGTTTCTCTTCTTGCGTTTCACTTTCTCCATAAGATGATGAATAATAGAATTGTTCTGAGTAGTAGTATATTATGATTCGGTGGCCGGTAGCTACCTGCCTGCAGCTCCACTTGAATAATCCATGCCCTGCAATTTACTTACTATCTCGATCATCACCTAGTGCTTTTATTTGCTGATGACGTGATGGTACATCGAGATGGTTCAAATACAATATTTCGTTCACAACCTTTTTACCTTTATTTACTTGGAACGTGTATATCAGCTTTTTAAAGCATGGCCACCAAAACGCCAACCAAAATTCGAACCTACATAAAGCTTTGTTGTTACTTTCGATTCTATTCATGGATGCACATGCATATGTGCTCGGGGACCCAACGAGACGTTGATGGCCATATAGTGAAGTCAAACGGCGCAGTGCCACTAGTGGTACATGTGCTTTTGAAAGTCCAGATCGGCCACTGGAATTGAACACCGTGGTATGCAGTTTACACAGCAGCGCGCGTCGTCAACGGTCGTCCTGACTCGAAAACTCAGCTGGATCGATCTCACCAGAAATACGCGGCCGTTGAAGGCATGGTCGTCATGAGCGAGCTTATTCGTGGACAGAAACGGCGGTGCTGATGATGGGCAGCATCTTGTCATTTTTGGACGGACCCTGTCTTTGCTAGTTGGGTTGGGTGAACAATTATTCTAGCCCTTTTAAAAAAATTATAATTCCCAGCTGAGTCCATAAACTCATTCAAACGTCATAATTCAGCAAAAAAAAAGGAAAGTTATTATACATCCTTGCTTGCGTAATAAGTTCGTCAGCATGACACCACGCACGCCTTTTTTTTTTTTGCGAGGAACACGCCTTTCATGCTCAGTCAGTGTACGGAACAGTAGATTCTGTTGCGCTAGCTGCGAGAGCCAGCAATGCAATCTCCTGATGATCTGATGGTTGTGGTGCGTGCAGAACTGGTACTGCTACGGCAAGGCGGTTGCGGAGCAGGCGGCGTGGGATGCGGCGCGGCAGCGCGGCGTGGAGCTGGTGGTGGTGAACCCGGTGCTGGTGGTGGGCCCGCTGCTGCAGGCGACGGTGAACGCCAGCATCGCGCACATCCTCAAGTACCTGGACGGGTCGGCACGCACGTTCGCCAACGCCGTGCAGGCCTACGTGGACGTGCGGGACGTGGCCGACGCTCACGTACGCGTCTTCGAATCGCCCGCCGCCTCGGGGCGATACCTCTGCGCCGAGCGCGTGCTCCACCGCGAGGACGTCGTCCGCATCCTCGCCAAGCTCTTCCCCGAGTACCCCGTCCCCACCAGGTAATTATTAAGCTTTGTTTACTTCTTTTTATTATACTATAGTAATTATTAAGCTCCTCCTACCTAGTCTCGATCCTAACAACTCAATTCTTGAGTAGTGTTTATTTACTCAGTTCTGCTGGTTCCGCGTCTACCAAACCTCCCGTCCGTACCTCTCTCTCCATCCGTGCTTAGTACACCTCCATACCCGCATTCGCCATATGTCTCATTCCAAGCACCTTGTTCTGCATAAACAAAGTAACAGAGAGTAGGTGTGATTAATTAGTATCCATGCTGTTACGATCGTGCAGTTGGTGTGTCCACTCCTTCGACTTCGACAAGAAACGGTAGTGTGTAGCTTAATTCTCGGATGCAGAAGCTGGTCTGATGACACCATCGTCATCATTCTCGGCCTGATGTTATTTGGACGTGTTATATCATGGTGTTAGTAATTACTTGTTAAGGAAGTACTTGCCAGTGAGAAGAAACAACAGATGATATAAATGTTAGTAGTAGTGCACCAGCAGAGTACGTATTTAATTAGGTGGATCCCAGAGGTGGTAGGTAAGAATGGTACAACTTTTTTTTTTTGAAACCTATAAGAATGGTACAACTGGCCTGCCATGATCCGATCGAGCTCAGCTCAAGGGGGTGGATTCAGGCGAACCAACCCCTCTCATTATCATCCCCATCGCAGACTTCACCGTTCTGTACAAGCTAGGGACACACCAAACAGTACAAGGCCTAGCTTGGAACCACGTCGGTTTTATAGGATCGTTAAGTCGTCGTGATATTTATCTGTGTTATAGTCAAGCGTTTGTCATGATACGAATCGATCGATTTCTTCTAGCTAGTCACTTTCTGGAGATGAGGCAGAAAGTTCGAAGGCAGTATAGTCACACAGGGACGCAACGTGTCAGTAGCTGATACTTTGCGTCGTCGCTGTTGAGGAAGTTGGTGAGCTGATTTCCCCTGCAGATAAAAGCCACCACGAAACTCAACCCTTGGTAGAAGAATCTCTCTCATTGCATGCGTGCTTGGTCCCTAGTCTACTTTGCAGTGGAGAAGGTGAGCCATTGACAATACATGTAGCTGTCCGAGCGGTAGAGATACGCAGTATCAGAGTCAGGAAAAAAAGTAGCGCGTCTCAGCCGAAAAGACAAAATATAATGGTACTGGCGTGTGGTCTCTTTTTTTTTTTCGAAAAACGGTAGCGTGTGGTCTAGCAAGACAGATGGCCATGCATGCTGTCATGGAATTTGTTCTGTCTTTGGCTAAACCACTTAAATACAACCAATCTCGAATTATTACCACATCAGAAAGCGAGTGAAGATAGTCACCTCATCCTAATCATTTCCACTGCTTCGTTCACCATGTCAAGCTGTTTGACACTCAGCTGATAGTTGTGATGCAAGCATGGAGAAATTACGCTCCATGTGCCCTAGTGTTTCAACCAATCATTTTTAAAGTAGTTCCATCCATTCAAAGATACTCACAAACACGGAAGGTGCTGACGCGAGAAGCGGAATCGAATCACCGATTCCAAGGGCAGAGGAATACTATTCAAAATCTATCGTGTCCAATAACGTCGTCGTCATAGGTAGCAGCTATGGAGGACTAGAAATGACCCACCCGTTTATACTGCTTACCGTTGCTGGAATCCTGAATTTGGCTCCAGTTTAATACTCCAGATTCGACACCTAACCCTATCCGCACATCATTAGCATGTGGTCGGCCGTCCACGTATGCTTTTGATGCAAAGTGAAGGCATCTCAGCTGTTCACACTATGCACCTCGAGTTAACACTGGAAGTTACAGCTGATTCCAGTCTTCAGCTATCTGATTCTACGACCGTTTTGTGCAGGTGCTCTGACGAGGTGAACCCGCGGAAGCAGCCGTACAAATTTACGAACCAGAAGCTCCGGGACCTGGGGCTCGAATTCCGGCCAGTGAGCCAGTCACTGTACGACACGGTGAAGAACCTCCAGGAGAAGGGCCACCTGCCGGTGCTCGGCGAGCAGACGGAGCCGGAGAAGGAGGCCCCCGCCGCTGAGCTGCAGGGAGGGATCACCACCCAAGCGTGAGGCAGAGACCACAGCTGAACATATGCCAATGTTCATACTGGCCCTGTTAGACCAAGTAGTGTTTGCTCTTCATTGTGATCCTACTCTAAGTCTTGTAACTTCGTGTCCGTTCATGTGAACTAATGAGACCGAATAAATACGGTTGACGTTAAAGAACTGAATTGTGTAACACTTGTTGCCCAAGGTTTTGAATTATTCAACATTATCTGCCCTTGTATGTTCTCATGGTTCTCCTAAGATAGTAAATAGAATTATAGGGTGACAAACTCTGGGTAAAACAATCGCATCAGAAGGCTTGTATATTCATAACATGCCACGGGATCATCTCGACGTTGAAGAAACAAGCACAGTTTCTAAACATTTGGCTAAAACATTGCATCAACCATCAGAAGGCTCGTGTATTCAGAACATTAAACGGGATCATCTGAATGTTCAAGAAACAACGAGACATTGACAAAGTGATACCAATCCTGTGAATAACTGAAATATGTGCAACTTCTACCATTTAACTTCTGCAGAGACGTATTCCAAAGCTCTTTAGAGAATGCCAAAATCAATGTTTCCAACTTGCTCAAACATACAGATAGAAGCTAATAAGCAGTAGAATTGAAGGCCCTCCATTTCAAAACACATCAAAATTCTCAATATATTTGAGTAGGCCAGCTGTGTTTCAAAACTTAGTTTTTTGGTGAACAGAGCACCAGTCTGTCCTTTGTTTATCTATACAACAATTTTGTGACAAATTACAAGATCATCACGACCACAAGGAACAATGACAGTTGACAGCTACCTAGGTCTTCAGTGTCATTAAATAAGAAAAAAAAACAAATGCCATTCAAAAGAAAGGAGGCAACGAAAAGCACTTAACAAGGAGCTAAAGCTATTAAGCTAAAACAAAATGAGTTGGTGAACAGAGTGGAGTAAAAAATACAGATCTGGATAGAACATCCCTACCAACTTTCTGTTTTGACTTTCTCAAACTAAGTAACGATCACGGAGAAGCTAGAAGAATCAATCAATCATTAATCCTGATAATAAATGGAGTGATGCCCTCTCATTGCCAACAGAGGACAACAAACTTTACACAACCTCACACAAAACCTAACACAATACATACATCAACAGGTCATCACCAACTTGCATTTTACCCTGTCTGAGTATACAGACCTGGCACAAGGAGATGCACACGAGCCAACAGCTTGCTGAATTGTTAAGAAACACAGAAAGCATTGTGCAATTGTGACATTTCAAGAACAGTGACAATAACTAATTCCAGCCGAGCAATTTCTCAATGCAAGCAAGACTGTCCCGCAGTTGATATTTTCATTAGGCAGTTGTCAATACAGTCAGCACTTGAAAATAAAAAGAAAAGAAAAAACAAGGCCAGGCTCTGGACACAGCAAACTGTGCTGACTTCTAGTAAATTCTGAAAACATGATGCTCCAGTCCATCGTTGCCCTTTCTCATGCTTGTGTGTTACTATCAGAGATGCTCCCGACTGCCAATTTCCAGTGTCTGTCCAGTTTTGTTTAATGTTTCATCATGGCACATAACTGGTTGGCTACATTTAAAAAATGGAGTCATCATTTTTAGTAATCTGTTGAGCTTTGTGGAAGACAATGGATAATACTGAGTTTGAATAAAAATATCAAAGATATCATTTGTAGAAATTCTTCAGTTATATCAGCTTGTAGGAATTGAATGGGTTGCTGTAACAAACTAGACAATGTGGACTGATGCAAGCTATTAAGGGGGCAGACACAGCTGTCAAACATTAGGCTTGGGAACTGCGCTATGAAGATCAAGTTGGCAGAGGCAAATAAGACACAAGTTGGACGACAAGCTGAAAGCAGCAGTTTAATTAAGTAGTTTGGCTTCCTGCATGCAGCCTAGCTTAATCATTTGCCCGAATACTGTAAATGTGGCATGACATGTGATGAACTTTTAGTAATTATATACAGCACAACAATGGGAAAACTTCAGGTTAGATATTCACTTTCCTGTCTTTACTACAAGACATTAAATGATAATAGATCACTCTATGACATTATGACGGCCATACAGACAAGAAATCATTATAGATCATTCATTGAGAAAAACAATGATGAATTTAATAGAACAAGTTACTGTTTGAAATATCTTTGCTTCAGGAATAAATAAAAGGCAAACATAAAATGACCTCTAACATACAATTTGATAATTCAGAAACAAAACTTTGTTTTCCATATGATTCCAATGGCAGACTGTTTTCAAGCATCAAAATTGAACCACAGGGTGAGCTACATAGATTGTCCAATGAGAAAGGAAAACAATGTATTTCCCTTTCACATATAGGGGGACAGGGCCAAGCACCAAACTTGGCATGTTGGTTATGGTGGATGGACAAAAGAAATACACTCTTGCGTGAAAGCATAAGCAGGAGACAAAACGAGCTCACTTTCCTCAATCCTAGCACTCCAGGACTCCAGGTATAAATAAAAGTTTGATGGGCTGTCAAGGAGGCCATTAATACGTGCATAATTTATTTGAAAGATATCAAGAAAACGACAGACAAAGCCCTAAGATGGTTTAATGCATCAAAAAGGAATTTGGAAGAAATTTTGTGAAAGGTGGCTGGCACTAAAATTTAAAATTTGTCTGGGTTAGGACTTAGGAGGCGTCAACTTGACAACCATATAACATAACACTCCAGTGCAATAAACAGAGAAATTTTAGTCATTGTCATGTTCAAGGAAAGGACCATAACTTCCTTATTTTACAGAAAGTGACATAAGAAATAAGAATCTCAGTATCAGCATTAGGAATTTCCACAACCGTGATCATGCTTCAGAGCTTTCTCAATAACAGAACAGAGAAAACCCAAATGAAATTAAAAATTCTTTACTAAGATGACAATGAGAAACAAACAAGACTCTGAAATTTAGTGTGCTAATATCAGCTGCTTCAAATATCTTTTTCTAAATGGCAACCAGTATTCAGCAAATTAGCCACAAGGATAAAGAAATATAATCCAAATCAAAGCATGAAAGAAATTACATAAGCGGAGTGTCTGAACCATCTTTATTCTATTCAGTGGAACCGACACACAGCGTTCTCATCAATTCACATGTTAAGAAGGGACAACTTGATGAAGCCACATACAAATTCGTTCTCATCAATTCACATTCCGAGCAACGTACTGCTACACATCAGACATGCATACATCTAAACGAGTCTGAAACCAATACTAGCATCAGAAACCAAAGTAGTACTGATCCAATTGAGCTCAATACGAAGAACAGAACCTCAGGAGGGCTACCTATTGCTTGAAGGTGTAGGGCTGGGGTAGCGAGATGGGGCCCCGTCGGTCCTCGTCGCTGTCGAGCAGCCTCTGCACCCGCTTCTTGGCACAGTACTGCCGGTCGAAATGCTTCACCTGCCAAAGAAAAAACAAAACTAAAGTGTTACAGAAAATCGAAAAACGATAAGGGGCTACGCGATGACGGCGGCGAGGCGGAGCTAGTACCCAGGTTGGGCGGCAGCTGTTGACGAAGTTGGCGCGGGACTTCTTGCAGTCGGCGGGGTAGAGGAGGCCCATTGTGGCGATCTCCGTGGGCTTCTTGTCCGCGTGCTTCTCTACGCACGCGTAGAAGGCGTCTCGCGCCTTGCAGAAGGGAGAAGCACGAATCCCGTCAGCAGCAGGAAGAGGGAAAGAGGAGAGAACGGGATAGGGTTTAGGGAGCGCGGGGTTACCTTGTAGCAGGCCTCGCGGCCCTTGGCGAGGACGTCCGGCATCACAGATCCGTCGGAGTTGTCGCGGTGGTAGTCGTCGGCGTCGTCGGCGGCGGTGGAGGACATCGTCGTCTGAGTTCGGGTTGGGGATATGTTTCCGGGTTTCCCTTGCGGAGGGGGAAAGGACTTTGGTGGGCCGGCCTAGATGTTAGTGGGCTTCACAGAGAGTTACGGTAGATCATCCTAGCCCATATTACATGGGCTCATCAGCACTTCACATCTAGGCCTGGCCTCGTGGTGTACTGACAAGTTTGACCCATGGGCCATGTGAGCACAGTGATTTTCACTACAGTTAGGGTGCGTTTGGTAGCTCAGCTATATCGAGCTATAGTTCAGCTGGGCAAACTTGTCGGCAACAGCAAGCATGCTATTACTAATTATTTGGTTATTTTATTAAGAGATAGTTACGAGAGAAATCTTTACTTTATCACTAAGGGCTAGCCAAATTAGTTCTCCTTCAGAAACAATCTTTTTCTAGCTCTATCAGGTAAGGTAGCCTAGCCAAGTGAGTTTTTTTTATGTTTCTAAATTTCTACCCAAGCTTAGCAAGTACGTAGCCTGTTTATATTGAACCGACTGGGAGTTTTAGAAAGGAAATGAACACTTTGTTTACAGGCGATCCATTAGAGCATTTTCAAGAGAGCCTCATAAACTCTCTCTAAACTAAATTAATGAGATCTAATTAAATAACTTTCTCCAACAGCTTCTCTAAACTTCTCCTAAATTTATTGCTCCCCTAAACTAACCCCACTTGTAGCTATAAAATAGCAGAAGAATTGGGACCCTCGATCCTACTTCTCCTTTCCAAAAACTCCTAATCAGTGCTACTTTTTATTCTTTGAAGATACCGTGCATACAAGGTACTCACAATAAAACTCCCAGTCGGTGCTCCTTTTTATTCTTTGAAGATACCATGCATACAAGGTACTCACAATGATTAGGACAAATTCCAATCGGAATGCAGCAAACGCAAGTAATAAAACACCTAGGCTATGATCTTAAATGTACTGTGATATCTATGTTAGGATTCATATAGTCAAAATTAGAGGCATTGATTTTTTCGATCACGTCACGCAAAGGACAAACTGCTGATGCTGAACACGCCACATGACGGACTGACGGCCGCGCGGACAACTGGGCGAGCCGACGAGTGATAGTTCCGATCAAAATCAGGCTTGGGTACATGATTAGGAAAAGATCTTGCTAAACTGATCCAATTTAAAATAAGTTTTCCCTTATTTTTAGAGGAAATATCAAAGGAGTATAGAAAATTTGGATCCATAATTTTTTTGGCTACTTCTAAAAAAAGATTTTTAGAAGTAATTTTTTTTTTGAGCTTTTAGAGATGCTCTTACATCACAAAGGGTAAGCTGCTTAATTATACTTTCCCTAGTGGGGTCAACCAACTTACATGATCCATTGCATCACAATGGAAATGAACTAATGAAGTGATCAAATAAACACTTATAGACGTGCTCCACACGAAAGCCACACGGCGACTAGAGTGCAGCTCTAGCTAGCGGCCTCGACTCGACTGACCAAAAAAGCCAAAGCGAGGGGCAACGTGCGGGCGACCCAGCCAGCCGCTGACCCAGCACCCTACTCGCCGCGCATCGACGACCGCTGCCGCCAACGGCCAACGACGGCACCCAATGGTTGCTGGCCGCAGTTTGTACACCCTCCCGCTCTACCCCTCCCTCTCCTCTTCCAAAGCTTCATGGCTCCCTGTAGTCGAGCCTCTCGTCCAGATCCGGCCTCCCAAGGCCCAGATCCGGCCCTTCCCCTCTTGCCTTCCGAGCTCCCTCCAGCCTCTGCATCGACGTCCGTATCCATGAGCTGTTGAGATCGACGTCACTTCAAAGCCATCTCTGATACTACTGTTGGTCTTCTATGTGCTGCTCTTGGCCGGATCTGCCCACCCTGGAGGCGGATCTGGTATCCTATAGCCTGCACCAAGCTGCCCGTGGGGTACAACGCCATGACCACGGTGGGTCGCCGGCTCCGGCCGCCGCATCAAGCTCGGCTCCAAGAGAGGAAGGCCCTGCTCACCAGCGTCGCGCCTTGTGCCATGGTCGCCCCCCTGCTCACCGGCTGGATCCTTGCGTTTTCTCACCGGAACCAGCCTTCTGGGGGCATGCCTACTGGTTCGGTGTCCAATTCACGGGCCTGTTGGGCGGCAACGACGACATGGTCCCATTGACGACGGTGGCTCTTGGATATGGTGCCTAGGCTACCTGAGTTTTGACTTGCCTTGCGACGTCGTGGTGGCGCGGCAAGGTGGGGGACTTATCGGTGCATCGTCTATCTTCTTCCCTTCGCAAGCTCATGGCGGATTCGTCTCCCCAAGCCACGGATGAGTGCTCTCCGGCCAGATTCGGACACCCAAAGGCGTCATGAAGCAGCTGCAACAAGGCAGGACCCATGGTGCTTCGGGTGCCACAGCTGCAAGGTCAATGTCGTCCACATTTCCTCCGTGCCTGCTCAAGGACAAGGTGGCTGCCCGATCTGTGCTTCTTGCAGGTGTTGGCTTGGGGTGACGGTGTTGGTGGTTTGTTTGTTGGCACCGAGCGAAAGCTTCAAGCAACGATGATGTCTTCGAACGCCATTTTTCTCCTTGAATGTGTTGCAAAGGGTGTCCAAAAATACGACCTCTTCCTAGGTTCCTTCGGGTGAAAACCTAGATTTAGCCATGCTCTAAATCAGGCAATGGTAGCGTCCGCAACGTTGCTCCCTCCTTGAAGGCATTGTCTTGGAGTTTCCTATGAAAATTTTGGAGGATCTATCTGCTCTCTTGGCTCAGTTCTCTGCTCATCAATTAGGGGTGTCACTGAGCTTTCCTCTCTGGTGGTATCTCCTCTCCCTGGTTACGTCGCTTCATCATATGCCGGGGTTAGCGAGACCATGACCCCCTTTCTTGGGTCTCCTCGTTCTCCTGTTGATGGTACTTCCCCCCTATGAGGCTTCCTTCTCGCAACGGGCGTTGAAGTAGCGTTGCTTGGATCCCGGATGTCTTTCTAAAGCGGCGAAAATCACGGTCGTTATCTGCCAATCGACTCTATGCTTAACGGCTGTGAGGATTGGAGGACAACAAAGTGGTTGGATTGGTGGTGTCATTAGTTGGTGATGACAGTTTATAATGTTTGTGTCTGTTTGTGTTGTGTTGTGCTTTTGTTGTTTCTCTATGATATTCTTTCTTGGTGTTTAAGCTCTTTGTTTGGACTTCGATGTTTTTTTCTCTTATCCCCTCTGTAACATCTCAAACGCCATGTAAATGGAATGAAAAGATGGGAACGCTCCCCCCCCCCTCCCCCTGAATTTCTCAAAAAAAAAAGAACACTTATACATCAGAGATCGAGTTACAATTCCATTCCGGGGGAAAAAAGTGAACTATTAGTCCAACAATATGCATGACAGATCGACGGGAGGCTGATCAGGAAGAATCTTCCATACGACGACGAGTAGTCTTGTACGCACGCATGCACCAGCAGTCAAATGAGCAGTTTATCTCCGTCTCTTGGTTTGAGAGAGAGTGTAGTAAGCGTCAATGCTCGGTAAGATCAGCCATATCCTGCAGAATGAACGAGTGTAACAGGCAGTAGTCAGAAAAAGTTCTTTTTTTCTTATGGCGCGAATTCGACTTCTGGCTTCTAAAATGAGCTTGGTTAATACATAAAAATTCATTCGTTGACAATATTCAGAGAAACATGCATGGTTTCATTGGTTTGACATACCAACTAGTGCAACTCGAAAATGAAACAGGATAATTACCTACCCTTAGAGTGTCATAATGAAAACCTGTCAACATCATATATTATGGAATATATTAAAACATGCATAAGACCGTTCGGTTAATTAACCCAGTAACAAGCTTAAAGGTAAGGGACCCATAACAAGTGGTTTCATAGCCAGTGCATATTAATTTAGATTTTGAAAGTGAAGTCCAAGCTATCAGAGTGATCTTCAGATGGTAGAATTATATCATGTGCTGGCTATGTAATCTCGTTAATTATATTGTTATATGGTGAAATACATCCTATCTCGGATGCATGTGGTCCTCATCGGCTTAAGGAAAATGCCGGACTGAAGTCAGAAAGATGGCATCACAGCACGCGCTGGCTATGTTTTCAAAAATTACAGTAGTTAACTACTGATTTATCGAAGAAATGCACCGTTACATACCTACGTGGTCCTGATCAGAGTTAGGTGAGAATTTTTGAGCAACATGTACAGGGGACCAGTCGGGTTTATGGTTTAAATGGCGGTCCGTTAATTAAACTCCACATATACATTCGTGTATAAAACCACCGCCAATGAACGAGAAAATAGCCTCAAAAGTTTCACACTGCTTTTGTTTAGCTTATGAAAAACATGAGATCGTGTATGCAGACTAGCTGCTTTCTGAATGCATTAAAATACAAATGCAATGAAATATCATATAGTACTCACCTTAGAAAATCAACGGGGCTCACAGCAGTTCTAATTAATGGAACGAGAATAACACTAATTTAAAAATATATAGTATAATATAAAGCTATGGTAAGATCATCTATCAAGAGATCTGACAGAGATAATACATAAGAGGAAAAAAAAATTCTTCTGTGCTAGTCAAATGTTATCTTTTACTATCTCTTCCCGTTACCTCACTAATATAATGATGATTTACAAAAACTAATATACACTTCAGAACAACATTCTAGGTATATGCTGCTACAAAGAGTTATCATCTGTCAATAACCAAAATTAATTGTCCACATAAGGTCAACTAATTTGGAATCTCTTAATAAACAGGAATTTAGTAGTATCCAAATTTCATAAACATATTGGTATTATTTGCACAACAGAGGTACTATATATGCATGTTTTCTAGAGCATTTGAACATGCACATTTTATATCTAGGGATCAGCAAAAAGGTCTCCTGAGTCATGCTCTTGCATTCAGAGTTTCATCTCCACTTGTCCAAAGATGGGCAACACGTGCCCAGAAAGTGTGGTGAATAAGAGTTTGTCTGTTCAGCTTGCGCTGTATGGATAAGCATACGGGAGGATATCCATATGACGAACCACTAGCCAGTATAATCGTTAGCACTGAATTGTCAGTACTACGTGTATATATATCCGTGTAAGGATTAGTACTGTCATTTAGGAATATACAGATTGAATTGTGTGTGTTTGAATCTAACATCCGAAGAGATCTGCAAACACTTGGAACTCTTAAAATATATACTCCCTCTCCATTCTGTTTCAAACTAGCTAGTACAAATTTGAACTTGTTAGCTTGTCCTAACAAGAAAAGCAGAATGGAGGGAGTAGTCAACAACAAAAAGTTATAATAACTAATATATAAGTTCATACGCATGTGAAGGTATTGCTTATTTGGTAAGGTAAGTTACCGTGCAGTTCAAAAAAAAAAAAAAAGGTAAGTTATCGTGGTCGCGTAAGATAGTAATAATAAAACAAAATACGAATATCAAGTACTGCCAGGACGAATGGCATATGGAGCAGCATGTTCTCTCTATAATAATGAGAAATAGTTTAAGAACACTCCCTTCAGTTCCTCAGTACAGGAACTAAGGTAAAAGTATATAAAATATTTCAAGTATTGCAAAGAAACGGAAGCATTACGATGGAGCTGATATGACAAATACACTTTAAAGTATACGTGCATACACACACGAATGGTTTGAACATTTAGTATCGATGAAATTAAGCGCAGACTCTACTCAATAAACCAAAAAATCATCTGGTATTAGCAACTATATATCCCAGAGCTCACTGGACCACATAAAATTAAAACCATATACATATATATCAATACGTTGTCTATACACACGTTTCTGGAAAACTGCTGTGACACTGTAAATAGTGAAGTAGCTCAGAAAGGGAGCTAAAAATGGCAGGATATTTTATGCCAGCAAAACTGTTCAGAGAATTTGCAAGGAATTAAGTAGGAAATTTCTGAATAGCTACCAATAGAATGCAAAACACAATATTAGGAGGAAGCTTATCGATTTGTTTTGTCACCATTCCAAAAAGAAATGATAATGCCTAATTTTGTATTTACATATGCAGATTGCCGCGTGAAAGAAAGATAATAAGCTAGCTAAGTGTGATCAATTATGGTTGATTTTGCATATAAAGAATGATACATGGATGATATGAAGAGATATAGTACTGCCTTTTGATCTAATAACAATATTATGTTCACAGCTAATTAATATAAGAATTCGAAGCTTCAATCCGTGATACAGTTATTCCACAGATCGTTGGATCTTTTCAATTTACAAATGATGAACTGCAGGTAAGGAGTAAACAGGCAGTAAACTCATGTATAGAACATCATAACATCTTCAAGAAGGTATGTGAACGTACGCAAGTACAGCAGTTGCCAGATCTGGATGGCAGACGCACCGATGTTGCTTTCCCATTCTGGACAGGCAGATCTACCTCCTCCACGATCTGCCACCACCATGTCTGACCTCTCAAAAACCTACTACCTGCACCACACATGAGATGATGATACTACAGACAGAAAATTTCAGATCGGGAGAGAAAAGAAACTGCGAAACGAGAAGTAAAACATATGCACAGATCTTAGGAGTTTCATCAACTAATTTGCAGATCTTGAGGATGTATATTTAGAAGCAAATCGAGAGAAACCGGTAGGTGATGAACAGTCCGAGATTTCAGTTACGACCATGGCATGGAAAGTCGCGCAGGCAGCGAGATCGGCGAGACCAATCAATCCGCCACGCGCGCGAGTGTCTCCTTCCCCCGAGGCGTGTTGTCCCCTTTCTCCCTCGACCTTGGAAGGCAGAGACACACAAACCTGCAAAAGGAAAGAAAGAGAACATGCGAGCAGCAGGAGTAAGACTACTAGACGTGTACTTTGCTCCAAAGTACGGGTCCAACTGCATCACCGCTGTAGCGCCCTCCTCGGGCGGCGAGACGTATAGGGCAGTCAGCCGGCCATAAGTATACAAGAGATAAGGATGAGACCCCGGCCCAAACTAACCTTATCTCGACACACAGCCTACCTGCAAACCCTTATTAAGCCTGAAAGACATACACGACACAAAGAGAAAGAAATAGTCCATGGCGAGTGGTGTGTGACAGGGCGAGGCCGAGAGAGGACTGACAGAGAGAGAAGTGAGCACGCAGCAGCAGCTGCATCATTCGCTCGTGTGCCGCCGAGGTCGCAAAGGCGATACAGTCTGCCTGCTGTGTGCTCACTCTCTTCTGTCAGTCAGCCATGAAAACCGCTGCCAGTACCACTGCTAAATCCAGTCACTTACAAACCTTCAAAAAGGAAAGTTCATGTTCATGAGGGAGCCAATCTGCCGGCCGGATGATATATATACACCGCCGGACTTGGAGAGAGGAAGAGGTTTGGGGCTTAGATCTATGTGTCCTGGAGATCTGCTTGATTGGTTGTGGTGTGGCTATGGCCGGGTTGCACCGCATTATATAGACGAAGATGGTCCAGTCCAGTCCGCCCTTCTTTTCCTGCTTTTTCTTCTCAGTCCCGTCACAAACGGCTGCTAGGGTTAGGGCCTCATCCCGGGGTTGCAGCGCTCTATCTTGATATATCATGTTATCATATTGTTACCTTTTTAAGATATAGAGAATAAGGTTCTCTAAAAAAAAGTATATTTCGTGATGCTCTTTCGTCATACTCATCCATCCGCAAAGCGCAAACTTTCGTCTTCAGATTGGTTGATCTCAATACATACACACTAGAACATGCGGACCATCGTGGGGCTAATATTTAGACGCGTCTATAACTTTTTGTGAGTGGAACTATGAATATTATTTTTTTTAGTATAGTCCAATGAAGGATCGATACCGGTACCTTATGTATCGGCTAAGAAATTTTGACATCATTTTTGTCCCTATGTTGAATAGTTGAGTTAGATTTTATGTTTTATAGGTATTATTTGTTAAGGATTGGTATGTAAACCATGCAAGATTGAAATAACCTCCTTCCAGCTATGTTTATAGCAAGGTTCTAACAATCTATTTTTTGTATAGAATATATTTATTCATAAGGAAAATATTATTTGTCAACTTTAAATTATGATATGAACTCATTTGCCTCCATATCAAGCCAAACAGCTTACAATGACAACTAACCAAATTAAATAAATCAGAGAAAAAAAAAACCATGCACGATAGTATTCCATATTTTGAGACACTTTTTGAAACACTTTTTTTCATTGTGCTTCTTTTTTAAACAATTTTTTTCAATATATAATATTTCATATTTTGAGAGGTTTAAAATTTGAGTATTATTTTTACTTGTGATACATTCTTTTTCCACTATTATACATTTACACCGCAAAATCGTGGAAACAAGAATGCGAGCTATTAGAATAAAACACTTTTGTGTATCTTTTGTACTTATACTATTAAAATGATATTTCGGTTACTGTTTTACACCCAGCTTTGTGTTCAACAACGTTTGATTTTCTACAATAAAATATAGGAAGTAATTTACCTTTCTGAAACATGAGAATTTTGTCCTGAGATCCGTCCGTGTGTTATTCCATTGAATTTTTTCTTAGGGCTGCTAGATGCAGCAGATTTGGACCATGGTATAGCTTACGTTTTGCAAATTCTAGCTAAGTTTCGAAGTAGCAACATATATTGCCAAGAAAGTGACGTATTTTTGTTGAATTGATTGAAACAACATAATAATCAAGCACCGTTATGGGCTGAAAGCCTTGGTTAGTTCAAGCGATTCCAGGCCGAATTGTAACTTTCTCCTCAGGCCTAGCTAGACCGGATAGACTTGGGCCAGTTTCCGGAGATATGCTTCGTAGCAGGCTAACGCCCTAATGGGCTGAACCTTGACCAGATTTCCCTCCTCATATCAACTATCAGGTTTCCGGTAATGCATGCTATCAATCACCTGACAGTGACAGGTTCGTCAAAAGAAGAAGAAAAAAAATCAATCAATGAGATTTAGTTAAGCGCTGCAAAATCCGCTGGATCAACCGGAAACTCCCCAGACCAGTCTACATCCATTGTCGCCTCTAGGACGCCGGACGGAAGTTGGAAGAGGAGAAAACGGACCTATAAACGGCGGAGGAAGAAGCTCTACGCGATGGCAGCTAATAATTATTAAGGAATTAAGGAATTGCAAATATTCAACTGATTAAAAGATTGATCAACTTTTGATCATCAATTTGAGCCATCAAATCTAGATCCAACAATTTATAATTATTATGCAGAAAATTCTAAAAAAAGAATCAAAACACAAAGTAATAAACCATTAAATTAAAAGCTAGAAAACATATAATTATTATTTATCCAAGAGACGGCTCCTTTGTTTCCAACCACTTCTGATCCCTCTAAGTTTATGTTAATCGACAGACATTTCCAACCAATAATTTGGATTTGTTATCATTCCAGGAAAGGTCGGTAGCATTCATACTGAAGTGCTCTTACAAATGCAAATATGAATTAAAACAAGGATCTTCTAATATTCAGCTCACTGAAAGTTAAAACAATTTTTAATCATCATTTTAAGTTATCAAATCTAGATTCAACAATTTATAATAATTATATATATATATAGTTTTATAAAATAAAATAAAAAGACAAAGTAACAATTATCAGACACAATCATGGGCATAGCCATGCCCCACGCCCGGGATCTGCATGCCACGAGCCCACAGCCCCATGCTCCTTTCATCCACGACGAGCCAAAACCCTACCGGCGCCACGCCGCCACCCATGCATGTGCACTGTGCCTGCATCTTCCCAGTCCCAGCTGCATTATCTGTGACGTCGTCCTTCCTCCTTCCTCCGTCTGTGATTCCGACGTCAAATCACATACCTACATAGAAATAAGGCAAAATTTGCTACTAGAAAGCACCCTACAATTTTGGTTTTTGCTATAGAGCACTCCTCAATTTGGTATTTGCTATAAAGCACTACTCAATGTTGGTTATTTGCTAAAATATACTTTAGATAATATAATAAGAATTTAAAAGAGATAAAAATTTTTAAATGATAGGAATACCCTTCCTCTGTTTATTTTCAGTTGATTGTATCGAAAAAAAGAACTTCATCAAACAAGGTTATTGTTGTTACTACTGTCCAAGAAACAACCATATAAGTATTACAAAATAGTTACTACTTTCTATTGTAATAAGAATAATTCATATTTTGTTGCAATAGGTTGGTACCTCCAGACCAAATACCTCCTTTGTTAGACACACAATACCTCTGAGCATCTTGAAAGTATGAAGGATGAGCTTCAACTTAGATTGACACTCTAGGAAAGGATGTGTATAGTTGGTTGGCTGGAATTATATTTTGTTGAGTCTCTTGAAAGTAGCAATATTTTGTGTTATTTAACATGATGCATGTGTATAGTTGGTTAGCTGGAATTCTATTTTGTTGAGCCTCATAAAACTGTATGTGGTTTGTAATATATTTTGTTGTGTTACTGTTTACACAAATATAGGGTATGTTCTCATCAGCTAAATTTATTTTGTCGTATGGCTGAAATATATAAGGGTCGTGTATGATTAAAACTGGAGATAAATAGATGAAGGGTATTCCTGTTATTTGAAGATTTTTTATCTCTCTTAAATCCTTATTATATTGTTTAAAATGTGTTTTAGCAAATAATCAGCATTAAGTAGTGTTTTATAGCAAATACCAAATTAAGGAGTGCTCTATAACAAAAATCATAATTATAGAGTGCTTTCTAGCAAATTTTGCCTAGAAATAATCCCGTCTACGATCAACACACGACCAACAAGCTTGGAGCCATCACGCAACATCATCGTCGTGTCAAATGTCACATCGCATAGTTGGTGGAGCCACGAAAGGCTCCACGGATAAGGCGATGACACATGGACCCAAAGACCCAAAGACAATAATTGGCGGGATTCTCTTCAGTACAATAATTGGAACGAAGTGACACGAAGATGCGGCGAAATGTGACCAACAAAGATACCACCATTAGGCGAGTGTTTAAGGATCAAGAGCTATTTTTATTAAAAAATATGAATCGTGACATACATACTTAACTGATGCCTGATAGAGATTTCAGATGTGTGTGATACACATGCATCAAACAGAGACAAGAGTGAAACTGGCTTCTATACTTGATTAGGGTGTGTTCGTTTCTTGATGTCTAAATTTTAGTGGGGTCATATTAATTATTAAAATGTTATATATGATTATTAAATATATATTAAATATAAAACTAATTACAGAGTTGAATGCGCATCAACATAACAAATTTATTAAACTTAATTAAGTCATCATTAAGAGATATTTACTGTAGCATCACATTATCTAATTATGACCTAATTAATTTTAATAAATTCGTCTCGTCATTTAGAGGGAGAGTTATAGACTAGGTTTTATCAGTAATCTATATTTAATACTCCTAATTAATATCACAATATTCGATGGAACAGATATAAAAATCAGAGGGGTTAAAACGAACACACCCTAATTTCTAAATAGCATTATTGCGTTATCGTATCTTATTGGTGCCTGTCACCAGGTTCGACGTTTGTTCTGCCGTGTAGGGACATGAACAGTGTCATAACGACAGATGAGTGAGTTTATTGACGCGATTGAGCTGACCGGGTGGCCACATGGACAAAGATAGATCGTGGATATATTCTGATCTGGTTCATTTTGTCCCAAAACTATATTTACATCGCCTCGACAATCGAAGTTTTGTCAGGCATATCCCGTCACTGAAGAATCATGGAGGCTGTCTGCCCAAGCAAAATACTACCCAAAGGGTCTGCTGTTATTTCAAGCAAAGTTCCCTTGTCAAATTTCAGACTACAGTCTCAGTGAAACAAAGCGTACCCAGGAGTCTATTTTAGTGATACTCTCCGCATGCGCTTAAATTAATCCGCTAATTTTCTTGAAATTCCTGCATTTTTTAGCAGTATATCTGCAACTAGACTACTCTAGGAAGTGGTATATCTTTATCTGCCTGAAAAAGTTGGGATAAAATGATAAATTATGAGCTGACCACAAGCCAAACCTCTTTCGCACATGTGAATTGCATGGTATGAGCTCGGTCACCGCTTCCTGCATTTGCTTTGCATAAAACTAGTGTTAGGTGGCTAGTAGCTTGATAAACAATCGTGAGATCCATTCATAGAAGGAAAAAAATGGAAAGGTAATTGTATATAAATATAATTGTATATCCAATTTGGAGTTTGTCTGATTCCGGCGACAAGAAACGAAATGGAGATGCCCCCGAGATGTCTCTTCTCTGCACATGCCGCACTTGCACGCCCCCAGCAGCATCAATCCACTTGCGCTGTGCCTCTGCCTTCCCCGGCAAGATTAATCAGTCGTTTGAAGTTGTTGAGTTGGCGATTAGGCATTTAATACTGGCTGACAGAGTTTGTTAGCCACTAAACCCGGTAGATCGAGTGACATTTCAATCAATCTTTCTCGTCTCTAGACATCGGAACACTTGGAAAGCTTCACTTTCCCTGTTTCAGCCTTTAGCAAACTGAAGTTCAGTAGGAACCCCCACTCTACGAGCCTCGAAACAGTGATTTAGACAACAGCCGGCGAACTTAATCGACAATCATTGTACTCTCTGTACATATCAACCAATCTGAAATCGCCACAAGCATGCCGATAGTTCAGCAGCCACAATAATTCGGCGAAATGATGAACACTTGTCGCCGTCCAGCATAACACCCTGTCCCAGGAAAACGTAGGAAAACGTAGGCGGTGACAATGATCCTACAGGGAACGAAGGCTAGTAAACCGAACCAATCAGCCAGCATTTCAACGGCGTGCCGCCCACAGCTGCTGGTGTATCTCTCACCGATCGTTATCGTTACGGAACATGATTTTGCTGGGAAGGAGAAATTTCCTCCCCCGGGGAAGCCATTCTCCGGGAGAGCGACAGGCGGACGCCGCGGTTGGACGGCAGGGAAAGAGACCAGACACCGTGGCGACCAGCCGTGATACGGTATCTATCCGCCTCCGCTGCCGCACCACATGTTTGCGGCGAGCGAATTTGAGGTCCCGATCTCGCCCTGTGCCGGATCTTTGGCCTGCCATGAGGCGATGAGTGAGCGTTATCTTCTTCCCTTCGTCAGCTGGTCCCGATGGAATTATGGCCAGATCGATCTATACGCCCACCCGAGGAGTTTTCACCGTGGAGGTCTGGTTGATCCGTAAACAATTGCTGATAATTTAGCACAAAGTTTTAACTGATCCCGCATGATGAAAATTTTTGACACATGAAAAGCGATTCAATGATGATACAGTCATGGTGAGTAGCAAGACAAGACGGGGAATATTCAGATACAAGCAAAGAAAATACCATAAACCACCTAAAAACAACTCAATTATGCAATCAAGAGCCGCCGGGGAGGCTGCGAATTTGAGATACAGATTCTTCCTGCTGCTGCCCCGACAAGCAGCAACCTCACGTCACTGTCGAATCATCAACGATGCAATCACGAAAATGGAACGGACACTGACTAAAACAATGCACTAGCTACCAACACTACGAGTACACGACCGATGACGTCACACGACGGCGGCGGCGGCCGGCGGCCGCTCGGCGCCCCAGACGATGTCCTTGAGCGCCGGGCGGAGCTCGTCGCTGCAGAAGGAGCGGTACTCGAGCGTGTCGCCGGCGTCCTTCTTGACGTCGACGACGAGCACCGACGGCGCGACGCAGAAGATGTCGGCGGCCACGGCGAGGCGTCCCTTGGCCCCCTCGGCGCCCTCGAACCGCACGCCGCGCGCGCCGCTCTTGGTCACGCGCATCCGGCCGCCGCCGCGCGCCGCCACCTCCTCGAGGCGCGAGACCACGCCGCTCGCCGGCTCCCGCGTCGCGAACCGCATCCCGCCTCCCTCCCGCGCCGCCGCCGAGGAGGAGGAGGAGGAGTGCCCCTCGAACAGCGGCGAGAGGTCGAACCCCGCCGACAGCGAGATCAGGTGGAACGCGTTCAGCGTCTCCGGCTCGTCCTTGTCCTTCGCCGCATCGTCCGCCGCCGGCTGCTCCGCGGCCGCAGCCACGATGGGCATGGGCGGTCTCGCGACGGACGACCTGGTGAACCACGGCGTCTCGACGAGCTGCGCGATGGTGATGCGCGTGTCGGGGTTGGGGTCGAGCAGCCTGGGGATAAGGCGGCGCGCGTCCGTGGACAGCCACGGCGGGCACTTGTAATCCCCTCGGCTCATCTTCTTAAACATGGACGCAATATTATCATCGGGAAACGGCAGCGACCCGGCAAGCAGCACGTAGAGTATCACCCCGCACGACCACAGGTCGGCCTTGGCGCCATCGTATCCCTTGTTCCTGAACACCTCGGGCGCGGCGTACCCAGGCGTGCCGCAGAGCGTGTGGAGGAGTCCGTCGCCGCGCGCGTGGTGGGCCAGCGCGCTGAGCCCAAAGTCGACCACCTTGAGGTCGCCCTTGTCGTCGATGAGGAGGTTCTCGGGCTTGAGGTCGCGGTGGAAGACGCCGCGCGCGTGGCAGAAGCCCACGGCGGAGACGAGCTGGCGGAAGTAGCGGCGGGCCACGTCCTCCCTGACGCGGCCGGCGCGGACGATGCGGGCGAAGAGCTCCCCGCCGCGGACCAGCTCCAGGGCGAGGTAGATCTTGGTGCGCGTGGCCATCACCTCGTGGAGCTCGACGATGTTGGGGTGGGACACGCGCTTCATCACCGCGATCTCGCGCTTGATCTGCTCCATCATCCCGGCGCGGACCACCTTGTCCTTGGACAGCACCTTCACGGCGACGCTGCGGCCCGTGCGGAGGTCGCGGGCCGCGTGGACGCGCCCGAAGTTGCCGTGGCCGAGAACGCGGCCCAGCTCGTACCGGCCCTGGAGCACGCCCTTCTCGCACGCATCAATCGCCGCCGCCGCACCACCGGTGGTGCTCGATCGATCGCCAGCACCGCCGGCTCCCTTCATGATTCCCTTCCAATCTACTAACAGGCTACTACTATCCTAAGAAGAAGAAGACTAGGATGACGGAGGATCGGATCGATCTGTCTTCTCTACCCGTCCTCGACGTGCTTGCGGTGGCAGGTGCGGCCGCCGCGCAGCTCGCGCTGGCCGGCGACGTCAATGCCTGAGCGCCGCCTCATCGCTCCGCATTCCGAGGGACGCGGCGAGGCGGGGGAGTGGTGTGGATCGGCGGATGCGAAAACCAGGCGCGGCTTTGCGGTGGCTACTCCGCGAGAAGAGACGACGGGTCTGAGATTGGTTCCTCGCCACGGCGCCCGGCTTTTATCGTGATGAGAAGGTGTGCGGCGGCGCCTAGGGCCCCTGGGGCCTGGGCGGTGTAGAGAGAGAGCCGTAGGCGGGTGGCACACGGCGGCTTCGTGCGGGATCCGGACGGGTCGATGCGATCGAACGGTAGCAAGAGGGCCGCGGTTGTTGGGATGCGTCGTGTGCCGCAGGCTCTCTCTCTGATTGAAGGCCGTCTGACGCGCGGGACCGGACGGGCCGATCGGATTTTGGATCGCTCGCGGTGGGCCTGTCTGGTGGCGAGCGAGTAGCGACGAACCCGCTGTTGCGCCGCACCATGGATGGTTCGCGTGGTACACCGGAAACCGCGGTCGGTAACGCGAACGGACAAACGGTTGCGCGAGGCCACCGCAGGAACAGGCGTAGCGTAACGGGGTACCGCCTCCTCCTCCTCTGCTACGGCCTAGCAGCAGCCCATTGTTTGGTGTTCCTTCGCTGGGGATTTCCGCCCACAAGAAATAAACCAGATGAATCTGTTGCCGCGAAAATATCTGGGACGCATGCTGAAGCCATGAGAGTAGAGTCTCCGTAGAGCGGTAGAGGTCCAAGTTCCAATGAAAGATCTTTCTCGGGTTTTCAATGAAATTTGATAAGCAGGCATGTAGTAGGAAGGAGAACGATAATAATATCGAGATCAAATCAGAATAGTCCGGTGCGTGTTGCACGCTTCATCGACGATGCTGCCTATGTGCAAGCTCTCAACCATTTTAAATGCTAGCCGCGAATATCATCGCGGGCTGATTTGGACCAGATCAAAGGTTTTCACCGAACGAACGCAGTCTGCTATGGAATCCATTTTATAAAAAGACCATGGCAACAACATGATGATGAGCTTGTAGATGGAGCTCGTTCCCTCTAACATTGCCACCACCAAATTGTCGCCAACCACTCGTTGCTATGTTACTGATGAAAATAACACGGGGCGAGGTACGCAACGAATGGCAAGCAATTTATCGTCCATCGAGATGACAACTGGTCCCGTAACCGAGTTCATGGTCGCATAGCACCACAATAAGCCTACGAAGAGGCAGCGTTTCCACCACTGTCACCAACCATACTTGCGGGGTAAAAGAATCAAGTAAACCGAGACCTGTGTACTAGTGGCCACATTGCAGGTAGTACTCCTACTCCAATCCGCTGGATCTTATTTTACTCATGTTCCGTGCTCTTCATCACGTGGAAAACGCGAGGAGCTGATGAGAGATCCCATCCGCCGCTTGATGACATGACACCGATCAGTAGCGGTGCTCCCTGGAAGTGAGACGTGTCGGCACGGAAGATGGGCGGGCCCTCCTGGCTCCGGCCCGGAGCAGCAAGGCAGCGCACTCACTTGAGCAAGGACGTCTCAGCCCGCGCACGCGCGTTCCCTGTGTCACGCACGGCCAGGCCACGTCACGGAGAACAGCGTTAGTGCGCGCTCGACGATATTCGCCGTGCGGGGCAATGGCATACCGCATACTAGCACTAGCGCACCATCAGTCAGTACTGGTACTAATCCATCCACTAGCAAAGCAACACGTCCGCTCCACCGGCAAGCAGCTAGCAGGTACCCGAGCTAGGGCAGCGTTTCTGTCGTTCGCGGGCGTCGACGGCGACAGCCCACTCCCTGGCGGCCGCGCGGTATCCCTCACCGCAAGTCCGGCGCCAGGTGTCCCGACGGTCGGCGGCTCGAGCGTAAGCGGGCAGAGAGAGAGAGAGAGAGGCAGGCGAGCGACATCTGCAATGAGGCGTCTTGTCGTGCCGTGGCGCGCTGCGCGCTACAGAGGCGTCGGGGTCAGGACAGAGCCCTGCCGTCGCGAGGCGAGATTCGCCAGCCACGTCGTGTACTGTTGTTGTATCGCCATCGCGCCCACCGGTGCCCGCGCGTTCGCGGTTCTTCCGGCGCGGCCTCTTTGCCGTTTCGTGCCGTCCGCGTCTGCCACCGTGAATATCCATCCAGGGCCGGGGAGCGCGGCAGCCACAGGAGCGCCCCGGCTCGCCCGCGCCATACACGGGTTCGGTGCTACGCCACCGCTGCGGGATTATCTGGCAGAGTGTTGCGTTCCTCATATACCTGGCCAACGGGTCATGCCGGGCCGGCACGGCACGAGTCCGTGACGGGCCGTGTCATTTCTTAGACGGGCCGACACGACCCTTTTAATTAATGGGCCATGCCATGCCGGTCCGACGAGCCTGCGTTGAAGCCCAAGCATGGCACGGCTCGTCTTACACGAGTCGTGTCGTCCCGTCGGTCCGGCGGGCTATTCGACCCGGGCTGGTCCGGAGCTCATTTAATTTTTATATATCTATTTTTCTTAAAAAATAATATTTTTAATAGATAAAATATTTTTATTAATAAATTTGAATATAAAAATATAATTTTTAATATTAATATTAAAATATTAAGCATTTTATTTGACGGACCGTGCCGGACCGGGTCGTGCTTTATGGGTTAAACGGGCCACTCATGGGCTAAGTGGGCCATGCTAAATGGGCTGTGCTCGGGCAGACACGACCCGTCTAACTTCGGGCCGTGTCGTGCTCGGACCGGACCAAAATAGGCGAGCCTTGTGCCAGCCCATTTAATCCGGTCCGCTTGGACAGGTATAGCTTCTCATGACCGGCACCCGTTTGGATTGGACGACCGAACAACAGAGAAGCGGGTGCGGTGCCTATAAGAAATCATCGGTTCATATGCTAATCATGGCCGCCACGCATGAGGACGGAAGCTGTTCAGACCAAAGTTTGGAATGTTGCACTGTTATAACAAAAAAAAATCCTTCCTTTCTCAACTAATAAGCTAAAATGGTTGAACCGATTATTACCACACGAGTGAAACTTTTCAAAAAAAAATAATGGAGGGGCAAGCCCTACGGAAGATAGATTACAAGCTTTATGAAGAGTATGTGTAAAAGCAAGAAATTAGAATCAAGAAAAGGAAAACTATGTAAACAAGAAATATGGTTTATGCTTTGTTTTTGAATCCATTGTTTGATAGAATCATCATTTATGTCCTTGGTTGTGTAGATAACCATGGCCATTTCTCTTGAACCTTTAGTTATGTAATTTTCAACTCTGGGGTAAACATTATTGAAGATCTAGTTATTTCTCTCTATCTGAATACTCGAACACATTAGGATTATCACATCCATGTAGAATGACATTGTATTTTTCTTCTTAATCCACTTTACTACCTGCATTGGTGGTCTTGTTTGAGATAAATATAACAATTAATTCCAAATAAAGTTTTGCAAAATTGCATTTCATAAAAATTTTATGCCAACTATATAAAATTTTATAAAGAAACCATTCTAAAATTCTTGCTTGTGTCACTAGAACTTGATTATGTCAAGTTAGATGAACTGAAGGCTAGAATAAATGACTAGGGGAGGGGGCATATTCCCCCATTAAACCTTTCCTAAGCTCCAATGATGGGTGGCGTTGGAATTTAGAGTTGGATATACATAAGGGCTAGGTTGCAATTCGCTGGATCGTCTCATCTTGCTTGTTGAGATTGTAAGATTATCAACACTAATAATTATAAAGTGTTATAAAAAACTACCATAATAGTTGTGCTATAGTCAGAGCTAAGAATGAGTTAATTTAAAGTTCGACCTTACCTAGTCTGATAAAACATATGACAAATAACACATATACATTTATAGTTTTGCATAAAGGTACAATGATTTTAATAGATTAGTATGTTAAACCATTTTGAATCTCACATCATAAACCATGCAGTGTATATGTATTTATTCATTTAGTGACAATTACAGTATGTCATAATGGTCCCACTATATTTGTTCTTCCTAATTCCGTTATTGACCCCGGTACTGGCCTATGATTACATTGGACATGGTTTAATTTTTTTCCACTATATTTGTTCTTCCTAACTCCGTTACTGACCCTGGTACTAGCCGATGATTATAGTGGATATCGTTTATTTTTTATATAACCTAAATTAATATAGACATTATAATGTCGAATCTAATGGCTCTAGACTGTGGCCCATCTCAGGTGCGTCTTTGAATAAATTGTTGCAGCCCGTAGCCTGCGCAGCCTCCAATATATGTTGGAACCGCAGGCTCTGCAGCCAACAGAGTCCAGCCCAAAGGCTGCTCATGATCCAGTGATCCACCACAAGTGCCTTCTTCTTCACCCGGGCTCCAATTTACACACACAGACATGGAAATCGAACCGCAGGCTCCGCACCCCACAGAGTCCAGCCCAAAGGCTGCTCATGATCCATCACAAAGAGCCTTCTTCTTCACCCGGGCCATGATTTTCAGGCCGAAGCGTCACGGCAGGCCCGCCCACGAACGACCGGTTCGCCGCGGGTGACATCATGGGATGACGGAGCACAGTAAACACTCCTCGCCAAACGCGGACCCACCCACCACCACCCAACGCCTGTCCGTTTCCTCCCAGCGGCGGGGTGCGGCGGGTCTCGTCCACAAGTTGGACGCTGCCGCCGTGGCCGTGGGCGCAGCCGCGGGACCTCAGCCGCCGCGGCGCAGCTGGCCAGTGCTGACCAATCCCCACCACCCGTCCGTCGCTGCTGCCCGGGTCCCGCGCGGGGTCGCCTCAGCCTCTTCTGCAAGGGCTCGGAGCCGCCCGCGCCAGCAGCGCCTCACAGCCCATCCGAACAGTCGCCACTCCCCCAACCCCTGCTCCTCGTCGCCACGAGAGGGGATGGCGACTGCGAGCGGCGTATCCACAGGCCCCGTGCTGCAGCTCCCCTCCCTGCGCCCGCGACGTTCGGCCGTCTCTCGTGTACGCGCGCTTTTACCCGGCTGCAATGCCGGCCACATGTTCGCTCGAACTCCTTACTCCTGTGTGAAGTGCTTAACTGCCGTTGGCTGACGCTGTGCAGGTGCCGGCTAAGAGCTTACTTCCGCGGAGAACAGTAGCTGGAGATGAGGCAGCAGCAGGTACGTTTCGGCTTCCGTAAGTCTGTAAATGTCGGCACTGTGCACTGGTTGCTGTACTGGTATTGTTTTAGTAGTGGACTCGTAGGTTGCGTTCTTAGTCGAAATGTTGGCCTTTGGGTTGCTGAACTGAACAGGCTGCGAGTTGACTGTCAGTTCCTATTTCGCCATTTAGGTTGCCTGCAGAGTTCTAGATATGAAATGGCAATGTCTTGCAATAACAATTCACGGCTGCCAAAGTTTGCAATTGGATGGAATTATAGGCTGTTCTAATGTACATAGTATATGTGCATGTGATTTGAGCTGGTATTTCATTAGAAAATGATGAATTATTAAATTCAAAGCTGATAAATTGTATGATAAAAAGGTGATAACTACTTATTCTCGACTCAGTGTTGTTTATCCAGATGAGGTGATGGATGTGACGTTCTTTGTTTGACCAGGTAATTGTTTTGCGGGAAGGGAAGCATATAACAGAAAAGGTTATCACCAATTTTTATCATTGAAGAAAAGTGGAGGCCTGCAAGCAGCAGTACTGCCTGTTACTTCACCAGTATTAGATGATGAAGAGAAAAGGAAACAAATGTCTGAAGATTATGGATTCACACAAATTGGGGAGCACCTACCAGATAACATTACTCTTAAAGATGTCATGGATACTCTACCTAAAGAGGTACCCACTGCCACAACAGATGCTTTTGATGTTTGTATGGAAATTCTTACATAAAACTTTTCTATTCCTAGGTATTTGAAATCAACGATGTAAAAGCTTGGACATCAGTATTAATATCAGTTACTTCATATGCACTGGGTCTATTTTTTATTGCAAAAGCTCCATGGTATCTTCTTCCCTTGGCCTGGGCATGGACTGGCACAGCAGTGACTGGGGTTAGCTCTCTATCGATATCTTGCTCTCTAAAGCTTGCATGTGCATATGATATCATGTACACATCTTTTTATCTTAGTAGTTTCCACACATTCTAATTGATGTTTTTTTTAAGTTTTTTGTCATAGGTCATGATTGTGCCCACAAATCATTTTCAAGGAATAAGCTGGTGGAAGATATTGTTGGAACTTTAGCTTTCATGCCATTGATATATCCTTATGAACCATGGAGATTTAAGCATGACCGACACCATGCCAAGACAAACATGTATGCTGATAACTCCGTAGATAGCATTCATCCGTTGTCTAGCATGTCACTTGTTCTTCGATATCCATCATGCACAAGTATATGATTTGCCTTATGCATTGGACATATATGCTTTCAAATGTTTTGCCTTATGCATTGGATATGCTGCAGAAAAGCCTTGTGTATTTCCAGTCATCCAATTTTAGTTATTGTAATATTTGACTCTTGCACTCCAGGTTGATAGAAGATACTGCATGGCAACCTGTTTGGCAAAAGGAAATTGAATCGTCACCGTTTCTAAGGAAGGCAATTATTTTTGGCTACGGACCTATCAGGCCATGGATGTCTATTGCTCACTGGTATTTCTTTTTCACCTATTTTCATACTACGGCTCCACCACTTTGTTGAAGCAGTTCTTGGCAAGTGCTCCTAGAAGATACTAATTATTTAACATCTATTCATCTTACTGTCAGGTTGATTTGGCACTTTGATCTAAAAAGGTTCAGACCAAATGAAGTTCCAAGGGTGAAGATAAGCTTAGCATGTGTGTTTGCATTCATGGCGATTGGATGGCCATTGATTATTCTCAAATCAGGACTTGTTGGATGGTTTAAGTTCTGGTTCATGCCATGGATGGGTTATCATTTTTGGGTAAGTTTTTTATTTCTCATCACCATCATGTGCTGAAGTCTACATAGTGTTCAAGTCCCTGGTAATTATTGGCGTGTTCGTAGGTTCTCTGAAAAACTGATTTCTGAAAACTGGTAATTATTGGCATGTTCAAGTCTACATGATTTCTTGGAAACCCATTACAAAGCTGATCTCTGAAAATTAGCAAATGTTTGGTTCTTGTCCCCATGAATATGCCAGAAGTGTGCGGATACATGATTTCTTGGGAACTCATGATTTGATGAAAATCGATCAGAACATATACTGGATTCATAGGACAGAGCAAGATACGTATAGCAATTTGTGGAAAAAAAAAATCACTCGCTGCGTCCCATTTACTCGGTTTGATCCGACCTATGGTGGGCGGGCCCTCATGTATGGGGTGGGCTCAAAGCATGAGTTAAGGCCCGAACCATAGGGGGTGGCTCCTTGAGGATGGGACCAGGGTTCGTGGATTTTCTCGGCCCCTGCTTTGCAGGTGCTTCTTCTTAAAAAGGATACCGCGGGGGCGGTCTTACCCCCGGGGCCGAGTTTTTTTACTCCCTCCGTTCAACATTATATGACACTCTAGCCTTCTCAAGTTTTCTCAAATTATAAGACACCCTCGCTTCCCAATGCATCTTTCTCTATTCCCAATACACCTCTATCTCTATCTCTCCTCCTCGTTTCCTATGCACCCACCTTTTTCACCTCTCCTTAATTCCAGTGTCCGGAGTCAAAACGTCATCTAATGTTGAACGGAGGGAGTAGTAATTTTTGTTCGAAGCTGTAGAATTTCCTGCATCATCTAATACTTTAGATGCTGAATTGACTTTTTCATGATCCTCTTCAGATGAGTACTTTTACAATGGTGCATCACACAGCTCCTCATATACCATTCAAATCTTCAGAAGAATGGAATGCAGCCCAGGCTCAATTAAATGGCACAGTTCATTGTAACTATCCTCGATGGTATGTTTTTTTCATTCATGCAACATTCTACAGTTTCAATATACTAGACATAGGTGTCTACTTTGGAAATCATGTCAATAACTATAAACAGTTTTAATATGCTTAAAAGTGTTGCCAACAAAATGATGATCATTCGTGTCAAAAGAATTAGCATCATGTTCATATTTCTCATGATTTGCTAAAAGAGCATGTGAACCATTATGTTTTACCTTAAGAAACACTGCTTTACTGGGTGCTTCTGAGCTGTTTGGTCTTATCTTTCTTCCTAAAATTGGATTTGTATGACTTGTGGACTTCTACAGGATAGAGATTCTTTGCCATGATATAAATGTGCATGTCCCACACCACATTTCTCCAAGAATTCCAAGTTATAACCTTCGTGCTGCTTATGACTCCATCAAACAGAACTGGGGCAAGGTACTTTAAGTTTCTTATAGATTTTGTACATTTTCCTAATTATTTGCACACTGATCTCATTTCCGCTCTCTGGATACCTTCTATTTGCAGTATGTCAATGAAGCCAACTGGAATTGGCGATTGATGAAGACAATATTAACTAGATGCCATGTGTATGACAAGGAGAGATACTATGTTCCATTCGACGAGCTTGCACCTGAGGAATCTGGACCAATCAAATTCCTTAGGAAGTTCATGCCAGATTACGCATAATTGCTGTTGACTAGTTGAGAGTATTTTTGATACAAGCAAACTATCACAGTTACAATGACTTAGAGAGAAGAGACTTCCTAACAGCTACGATGAACATCCCAAAATTTTGATTCGAAATTAGAGTCCCCAGTTATGGTAAAAGGCTTCAAAAAGCTTCTCAAAGAAAACAATACTAATTTTCTCTATTTCATGCCATGTTATAGAAGTATTGCTCTTCAACACATATGTATTCTCCAATACATTTGTTGTATATCATTTAAATAAACATACGGACCTGATGCTGCCATTTGGCAGTTTCATACATTTGCTTCGTGTCCAGGCTGAATGGCTGATGTTCCCAAGTCTGCTCTTCACTCCTCGCAATTTCTACTGATGTTTTATTTACGGTTATTATTCCTATGATTCTACCTTCTCGTCCTTTTAGCATAAGTTTTCGTCAGTTCCGCATCTAAGTTTCTGTCAGTTCTGTTATGCATGTGCAAAAAAACTCTTCTTCTCAGTTGACCTCGCACAGCCTTTTACCTTTTAGCATCTAAGTTTCCGTCAGCTCCGTTATGTATGTGCCAAAATACTCTTCTTCTCAGTTGACCTCGCACAGCTTTTTACCTCGTAAATAAATAGGGAGCCTCTATATTTTTTTTGCTTCTAACAAGTAAGTTCCGTGGATGCAATTACCCCATTTTGATTGTCAAAGCAGATAAATGCATCAAGAGTAATATTGGCAACGCACTTTTATTCTTTACTGCAAAAGATCTGGTACATGCGGAATTGAAATGAAAATAGCTTACAAATTTCTCGTGACTATGAAACATTTTAATTCTCTACAACGTGATTATGAGACTACCGAATATTTCAGCCCATTGTGTAGGATGGTGATGGTAGGTTAATGACAGTGCTCTTCACTTTCGTCATCATGTTGATGCTGTTAGTTATCCCCTGGGATCCAATACCACTGTCCTTCAGACCCTGTAGTCCGGAGAAAACTTAAATTAGAATTTAGAAATGCCTGGATGAAAGTATACACCTCAGAGCAAACTGATGGTAACAGGAAATAAACTCTGAGAGTCAGATCAGTTACCTGGAAGGGGAAATGGTCAGGTCCTCGAGCCGGTGCAGAGTTGATCTGGACAGTTCCAGTCTCCATGGCATCACTGATCAGGATTGCTTTGTTGATGTCTCTTGTGAAAATACATCCCTGGATGGTGTACAAAATGATTAGTTGAAGAAACTGAACTAATTGGATCCAGTGCTGCTAAGAGGGAAGCAGAAAAGAAACCTGAAGGCCGAAATTGCTAGCATTGCAATGGTGGATGCCTTCCTCGGCCGAGTTGATCCTAATCACAGGCAAGACGGGGCCAAAAGGCTCCTCCCACGCAATCCTCATGTCAGGGCGGACATGATCTAAGAGCAACGGCCAGATGAGGTTGCCTTCTCTCCTGTACTCCTGGCAAAAGGTTGCTCCTTTCTCCTTAGCGTCCATCACTAGACCCTCAATAAAATTGGCCGAGGATTCCGTTACAACTGGGGTGATATCAGAGTTGTCCTCAGGTGGGCCAACTTTCAGTTTTGCCAACTTGGCATTGACCTTCTGTACCACGGCATCCGCCACTGATTCCATTATCAGCACGACTTTGACAGCGGTGCACCTCTGGCCACTGTGGTGAGCATAACATATATTTTTCAGTATGAATTGCAGCAGAGAGTATGTTATTTCACAATAATCATATAATAAATGTACTCAATCACGAAATAAGATTTAAAGCTGCTCTAAAAAAGATTTAGAACATGGAACCAAGAATGCATTTATGGCAGCATGGAAGCTAGGAAAAGTATACTGCACATATAGGGCAGCATGGAAGGAAGGAAAAGCATATGACGCTACAAGTTGGATACCACAGTCACGTTCAGTTGGCTAAAAGGCTTTTATTGATTTTTCAATCGTTTCTTGCACCAGCAAATAAAATGAAACGGTGTGATAAATGTCATTTCGCTCTACGAATTCCATATGGTCAATATCATTATGTAGTACCTGTAAGAGAAGGCACCCTTTACTATATTTGCTGCGACTAAATCAAGATCTGCATCCTCTAGCACAATGCAAGCATCCTTCCCTCCAAGCTCCATCTGAAGAGGTACCATTCCAGCCTTTTTTGAAATGGCTATACCAGTGTCACCTCCTGTAAAACTATGCAGCAAGGAAACCTATAAGTTTTGTCCATCGAGACTGAAGATGTCAACAGAGAAGATATATTACCTTATGCAGTTGACTCCAGGATGCATAGTAAGGAAGTCACCTATCTCGGAACCTTTCCCGGTCACACAACTGATCAAACCTTTCGGGAAACCAGCCAGGTGGAAGCAGTGTACCATATGAAGTGCAGCCACCGCTCCCTTTTAAACAATAGAACTTCGAATAAGCATTTTTACTTCAAAAAGGCATCACCTTCGCATTCAGTAAAGGAGTTAAAGATACCAAAAGAATCATATACCTGAGTTGGAGGTTTGAGAACAAGAGCGTTGCCCGCAATTAGTGCTGGACCAATCTTAGAAACTGCTAAGTTGACAGGATAGTTGAATGGAGGGATTGCCAGCACTACTCCAAGGGGTATCTACATGAATAGGATGATTCATTACATATGCAAGGAAATTTTATTGGAGAATCAATAATCTAGGGGAAACCAGTACAATTCAGAGGAGAACCAATAGGCAACTAACAGCCACCACATTTGTAACTTCTCTGTACAAAAATTTTGAATCATAAAACCTTTTATTGGGTGCTAAACTTTAAGAAACATGAATGCATGCTTCTCTCCTGAAAAATGAATGCATGCTTGGCAACAACGTTGTTTTGATGTTTCCCTCGAAAATAATATTGTTTATTGTATTAGCCCATCAAAACTGAATGTTTGGTGTTCAAAATTACTTTTCAACAACCATAACTAAATGTTTTTCCTACAAGCAATACTTTGCCCAACAGAAAGTAACCAACTCCAAAAGACCAAGACATAAAGTAATCACAAGGACCCACAGAGTTGGTTCCACAGAGCCATAGAGAACTACCTGTTCAACTACTTGAGTTAAAACAGTAAAAATGAATTAGCTGAAACAGTAAAGTAAGTATAGCATCTTACATTAGCATCATAGCCAATACTTTTGTACCTCTATGAGGCTTAGAATGTAGCAATCCAATAGTATGATGCTGTAAAGTAATTCAACAAAGAATTCAGATTTAAAAAATTAACCAGCCATTTCTTAGAGTCAGCAAAATCCTGACTAGAGACATAGCATCAATCCTTTTTGAAGATTAAAGGCATGTGCTCTGCCATTTCATTAAAGAAGGAGCATAGCATCCAATCCTCTCTAGACTGATTTCTAGATTTTGTTCAAGTTGTGATTCTACCCGACTCAGCCTGATTTGCTGATAATGGACAAGGGGCAGAAACTAAGAAATATCAAAATGGCGATAATGTTGGAAAAGGAAAAGCAAGATGGAGTACAAGGAACCAGCAAGTAATATGCTAGTAGCATCCATAGGATATTCCGTACTCTTCTTAGGGCTGAATAGCATAATGGACCCTGCCCAGTTCTACAATTCATCCAAGTAACATAAATTAAAGGGCACTTGATTTAGACCGATGCCACCGTCCTGACTTTTACAATGCATTCTCTGTCAGAGTAAGTCAGAATGATTTGATCATCAATTAAGAACACAACACTCAGCTAGCTTGCGTTTGTCATCAACATAAGCACAAACAATATGATAGTGAAAATAGAGGAATTTATTGAAGTTGACAATAATGCAGAGTTATACCTTAGAGCTCAGGCAGTACTTGTTCCGCTCATTACCGGGAAAGCTATCTGAAACCAGCAACTTGCCCTCCCCCAGTATGCGGACACCCTCCTCAGCTGTGTACGACACCAAATCCCCAGACCGCACAACCTATCAAACCCAACAAGACAAATTTGTCTGCTAGTGTCCCTTGAATAATCAGAGCAAAAAACTCAAGGAAGTCGAACCACCAATGACCTCAGTAACAGCATCCTTGGCTGGCTTCGCGATCTCCTTGACAAGGCACTCGGCGATCGGGGCCTTGTGCTCCTTGAGGATGGCAGCCGCCTTGTGGAGGAGCTCTGCGCGCTTCCACAGCGGTGTCCTAGCCCACGCCTTCTGTGCCACCTTGGCTGCCTCCATAACCTTGTTCACCTCCTCCTGGGTACATGCTGGAGACAAAAGAGAACCCAAATCATCAGTAAAATGTGAAGTGAAGTCAACCCCTTTTTCCAAAGAAATCACACCACCACCGCAGCACAGAACTTTACTAGACAGTGTTCAACAAAGCTTCGTATTGCACAGATAAACTGTGCAGTAGTTCAATTGGGGAATTAAGCATTGAAACAACACCACTTGCAGCAGTAATCGTTAACGGGCGCCATCAGAAGAATTAAGGAAAGTGATTGCGCACCCACACGGCCATTAATTGTTTATCGAACAAAATTTTAACTTCGCGAACATGGACATAATTCAAAGGCGCTTGGCGCGTCCCCGTCGATCCTCATAGAACAGGGGACAACAATGGCACTAGCACTAAGCCATCACTAGAACCCCGAGATTCTTGGAGCCGCATAACGCCAAAGAAAAAAAATAGAGGAGAGCAACGGAGCAGAGCCCTCACCTTGCACCCGGTACTGCGTCTGGCGGGTGGTGGGGTTGACGATGGCGACGGATTTGCCGGACGCCGAGCTGCGCCACTCCCCGTCGGCGTAGTACCTGTACACCTCGCCGTCGATGATCTCCGCGAACACCCCGGTCCCCGCGAGCGCCATGGCCGGCCGCGCGTTCCACCAGTGAGCGGGAGGCCAACGTGTGGTGGCCGCGGAAGGGACAAACGCACAATACAGCTACCTGCTGCTGTCGCTGCCTCTGCTGCGCTATTGGCGATGAGAGTCGAGAGGGATGGAGTGGTTGGGCGTGATGGGAGCGCGAGTGGCGGAGCGGGGAGGAGGGGTGCGTGGTTAAATAAGGCGCAGACACGCGTGGGCGAGCGGACCCACCGAGGCTGGGGGAAGGGGGGCGGAGCAGCTGCGGGAGCTGGAGGAAGAGGACGGAAAGGGACGAGGTTTTCCCGTCTCCGTCCTGCGGTTTTCTTTCTGTTTCTTTAATTACTTTTTTTTTCGTAACCGGTTTCTGGTGCGACTATGGGAGTTGCCGTGGAGAGTGGACTACGGCAGTGCGGGCGTGTGGCTGACTGACTGGCGTTCAGAACTCACTAGACATTGCACACTTGGGTTATGGTTGTGGTTTTAACCGTTTAGCTTTGTGTGAAATAGTACTGTAAGTATATCGTTTTTTTTAATATAAATCGTATCACAAGGCTAGTTCATGATTTGACCAACACATTTATAACATTAAAATAAAATACTTTATTTTTTCTATGAAGACTAAAAAAAATACATCATAACAAAGAATATATTTCACATAGTAGCGGATGGTAACAGTTTTTTTAAAAAAGTTAATGTTCTTCACTTTTTTCTCTCCTCCACCTTTCCCTTCTCCTCTTCATTCTCTTGTCAAAATTTTAAATTTTAAAAGGAGCTCCATGGCATGGTGGGCAAGGAGGAGGAGGGCTCAGGACCCCCCCTGCCGTCCCAACACAATACATGAGCTCTCTTTCATCTAGTAGAGTGGGGCTGCCATATCTAGATCATGCATATGAGACAAAGACGAGAAACTTGGTCTCTATTTATATATCATTTACGTTTACTCATCCGACAATGAGATGTAAGAACTTTTATGTTGCACGGATTTCAATGATGCTAGCCCTTTGCTGCAACGTCACGACTATATATTTTACTATGTATTTCATATTTATGGCAAATTAGGTTTGTTTGGCTACATTAAGTGTTGGGATGTTTCCAAGTGTCAGGTCATGTATATGGTGTATTCTATGGGCTCAAGCTTTATATGGCATGATGATATCACTTGTTTTGTTATTTGCATAAGAATATTTATATAAGGTAAAATATTATAAATAAATATCATTATAGTGTATATTTTGTATAAGCATGTTTTAATAGTTTTTAGTTTATGTCATTAAATCTTTAAAACAATTTTAATTGAATTAATATCAATTAATTTATACTAATCACCTACTTAATTCCATCATTAGCTACTATCCATTTGGCTCATCGAAAACGGATTTCATTTACGTATTATGGGAGCCAGGCTTTTACATGTTCTGAGCCACACTTCGTCAAGCCTCTAGCTAACCAAACACCTATACGCTGCGTCTAGAGAGGCTGCCCAAGGCTCCTACAGGCTACAACCAACCAATCAGGCCCTTAAACTTTCACTGTATTAATATTTATTAAAGAAAGTGTTGTATCATATTTACAACAACAAAAAATTTCAAATATATAATAACACACTTATAAAAAATTTCACTCACTCCTTTGACATTAAAAAATTACAACGGTGTGGTTATAATAATAAATAATATATATATATATATATATATATATATATATATATATATATATATATATATATATACTAGCAATGTTTTCATATTTAAAAGATAAATTTTATTGTATATATGAATATGGTTTTTTATACAACATTAGTGAATCAAGGGATTTAATAAATCTAGGCTCATATCTCTTTATAGTCCTCTTCAATAAAAACAACGTCAATTACTCATTACGACAAAGAGGTCTTTTGTTATATTTTGGACTGTCACACATTTGATATTATCGACCTTGTCAATGGGAAAGCTCCACACATTTAACCATGTCCGACATTTAATAGTATCCAAGCTAATAAGAGTATAAATATTCAGAGCTGAGGTGACTCGTTTTTTTTTTTTGAGCTCCAAACTAGAGTTGAGCTTTAGAGTCATGTCAAACATGTTCTAAATTAACAAGAATCCAGAAACTTTTTTTGAAAGTATTATTGTTATAATTTTATTGTCAAATTTTGGCATTCCAACAATCACACAAAGTTGAAATGATATCACAATATCTGCTAGCGTTAAGATTTCAATATTGCTATATTTTAAAATCAATAAATAAAAAGAATCTTTGTGTTTCAATACAAGCTCACTAAGGCCTTGTTTATTTAGGTGTGAAATGGCGTGGATTGTAACCTAAATTATATGAATGGATCAGACATGGTTTGATATTTGATCCGGCATGAAACGAGCGTTCATTTCGACCTAACGCGGGATGAAACCTTGTTCATATTGATCTTTTTTCGTGTCTTCAACACGTGGAATAAAACTTAGTCCTCCGAATCCAAAAATACAACAACAGAATGAACTTGTTCTTACATATGAATTACCTGTTTTGAAACTAATACATATGGATTGCATTATACAATAACCGAACGAGGTCAAACTGAATCAAAAGAAAAGAAGCAGGCTTATATATACTGCTGAAATACGGCATGATATGGATTGATCCATCTTGTTTAAGCACGTTACTCCACTTATTACTACTAGCGCTTAAAGTGAAGGGGTCACTTTTGGTTCCAAGGCCAACTCGGCATGTGGATAAACGATGGAGCGGCCGAGAGCGATGCCACGATACATGACAATACATCGGGATATGTGACGCCGGTCTAATCCATGCTACGACGAAGAAGCCCAAGTACACACCACAGACCACACGTTCGCGCTCGCGCCGCACCAACCACCATCCGTCGCGCACGCGCAGTCCGAACGAACACCCGGGGCCTCGTCACGCAATAGTGGATGATGGACCACGCCGCGGACCACCGCGCCACCGTTCGGGGCTGCCGCGGCGGCCTTTGTTCTCTCTTCTCTGGCGCCCGTGGCATCCACGTCCGCGCGGCCAAACGCTCGGATCCGCCCTGCCGCTCGCCCGCTCGCTTGTTGGCCCGCCGGAGCCGTCCAGGCCGTGTCATGATGCGCGCGGGGCAGGCACCGAATTGAACCGCCACCCACCGCCGAAACCACCGGAGCGTGACTGCCAATAACTCGGCCCGGGGCCGCCTCGTCCTGCTCTGCTCGCCGAAGACGACTGAAACCATCACCTGTGAATCTGTGATTGTTATGATCTGCCCCACCAGCCTGTGACACCGGCCCCGTGGCCCCTTGTTTGTTACCGGCCAGGGGGGAAGCTAGCGAGCGAACCCGGCAGCGAAGGTTTGGTGGTGTGATGGATGCCTCACCGGAAGCTTTTTCGTGCAACGGCCGGCTGGTGCCGCTGCTTTTCGCGTGTACGGGGCCGATCGATCCTCGCGCGACGGGCGGAGTGACAGGTGCGGCCGTGGGAACGGAACACGCCACTGTTTTTGTCCTGCACTCCAGTGATCCTGTGGGTGGGTGGGTGGGTGGATCTTCTTCGCTCGATGAAATAATCTTTGGACCCGGCACATTGGTCTGGACTGTATGTATGCTGCCTGCAATCTCCTGTATGCAAAGCGAAGTCTCGACTCGATGCAGCAATCTCTCCAGGAGGATCCCACGGACCACGGTCGTCTCTCTGTGATCTTTGAATTTGTGGTGGGGGCCTGGGGAACGTCTCCACGTGTGTGAGGGTTTGTTTATTATCGGTCCGTGTCAGCCCAATTGATGTGCGGAACCTCCAACCGAAGCAGAAACTATGTTCTTCCTCTGCGCCCTGGATCTGTGGTAGCCGTGGTATTCGCACGATCCCGTGCACCTTGCACACCACTCCATCTGGTAGGGGCTGTTTGGATGCTTACTAATACATATCTTATCAACATTTGGTCATGCCCGTAATATTGGTTGTTATTTAGTTCTCTTCTAACATTTGGTAATGCCAACAAAAATTTGGTAAACCTCAGTACAAGTTCCAGTAAAACATTGGGCAGCTACCCCTCCATCTTTTGACGTGCCAATCATTGAGTGGATGACACAAACTTTAAGATTGTTAGATTAAATGTCTTTTAATGATAATATTTCTTAAATTATACATCAGATTTGTTAAGTAATTACATTGTAATACTCCTTACAATTTAATCTACAAAACTAGATCTCAGTTGACTATGTTTGAATTTTTTTTTTCTAATAACATGTGAGGCCCATATGTCATAGTAACAAATATGTGAAAATTTGATAAAGCTACAATCCAAACGTTTTGTTACCTACATTTTGGTATTGTCCTCACATTGATAACTCCAAGATTTGGTAAGGTTAACATTGGATACTATGCTGATCTGGAAAGATAGTTCGTTCGATCGCTATGTCAGCTAGTAGTCTTTTTCTCGCTGCTCAGAGGACTGTGGGTGGGCCGTCCCTGTGCAAATTCAGTAGTCAAGCCTGCACTCGATTAGCTGGGTCAAGATTCAGGCAACAGCAGGAAGGGCCAAAATGATATGCTTTCTGGCCCGAAGATGTCTCACAGACTGTTAACGGGCTGTGCCTTGGTGGGCTCTTAACGGGCTTCACCGTGCAACGCTTAAACGGGCCGTGCCCGTGCCGCCCGTCAGGCAGAGGTCTCGGCCGCCGTGCCCGGGACGGGCGGTGGCGAAAATTCCGTGCTTCGGGCCGGCACGTTAGGCACTGGCGCACGGCCCATTTGATCCTATGGCTTCAAACTCCTGCAGTGACGTGCTAAAGAACACGCGGCGGCTTCCGATTGGCGCGACGCACGTAGATGGTGGACCCACAGCTTCTTCACTCTCCAGCCTCCACGGAAGCAACGACCGACCGGGCGAGTCTTCCACCCAATTGACAAGTTCCCCCAGGTCGCGAGGTCCTCCCCGCAGCGCACGCGCGAGACTCAACCAAGTGATTCCTCCACGCCCCACCCGCGCGCGCCGTGCGCTCACCGCCCGCGGCCACGGCACCGCCGGCCCCCGCCCCGGCCGCCAAGAGGAAAGGCCAGAAGACCACCTCCCCGTCACCCTCATCGAGAGGATCGCGCCGCGCTCTCGCCGTCGCGATGGCCGCGTCCCTGCTCGCGCTCGTCGTGGCGCTTCTGGTTGGCGCTGGCGCCGGGGTCGATAGGTTCGCCGCAGCCACCGTCGAGGCGGAGGGCACCGAGGTACGGTGACCTGGGTCCCGAGATCCGCTTAGAGATTGTTATTCATCCTCCCTCTCCCCTTTAGTATGGGGCTGTGTGTGACCTGGATCTGTGCGCGCGTTCGCAGGTGACGTACGGCAGCGTGGTGAAGCTGATGCACGAGAAGACGAAGCACCGGCTGCACTCGCACGACGTGCCTTACGGCTCTGGCAGCGGTCAGCAGTCCGTCACCGGGTTCCCTGAAGGAGACGACTCCAACAGCTACTGGGTATGCATCCGCCGCCTCGTCTCAATTAGTGGAATCTGTCTTGTTTACTCCTTGTTCCAAATTTCTGAATTTTGCTGCTTTGAATTGTTTTGAATTGGATTGACCTTCGTTTAGCTATCAACTGCATAAAGTACAACTGAATTGTATCGGATCAATTAGCGTATCTATCACTTCCATTTTAATTGAGGACACGGCACAATTAATCATACAGTTTCTACATTTCAAGAATGAGCTAATTTATTCAACTAAAGCAACAATATCGGATTGCTTTGGAAACACAATTTGCTTGATCCTGAAGTCAAAGCTACTGTTATTTGTAAACTGGTACTTTTGTATTTCCTAAATGGTCATGCCAACAATTGTTTGTTCTAAAAATTGCTATAACAGTTTGGATGATTGATATAATTGCTATTTAATTAGTCGGCTCAAAATAGAGTAGGGTTTGATGGTGCTTACTTCTCAGTAGTAATACCCAGCTTGAGTTGATAGGTTAACTCTTTGAATTCAGATTGTAAAGCCTACTCCAGACTCCTCGGCTAAACAAGGTGATGCCATTGAAACTGGTAGCATCATCAAGTTGCAACACATGAGGACACGGAAGTGGTTGCACAGTCACTTGCATGCTTCACCATTGTCCGGTAATCTTGAGGTTAGTTTGATGTCAGTCACTATGTTTTCAACTTTTTTTTTTGAAACTGTGTTTTCAACTTTTTTTTTTTGAAACTGTGTCTTCAACTTTATTGAGATTGAAAAAAACAAATTATATTTCTTTTCAATCTGTTGTAAACTTATTCAGCAAACATGAGTACATGTGATTTTGGGCAATCACGTCTGATTTGTACTACTCATAATCGATGAAACATTCTGGCCAAGTATTTTTCTGTGGAATGAACTAACCTCTAATAATACTTTATCGTTGTATTTAAGTGGCATCATTTCAAACAACTTCAAATCACGTGTGCAATCTGTTGTAGACATATTCATCAAATATGGGTACATCATGTTATTTTTGTGACAAACATTTCTGATTAGGACTAGTACTGAGTGGGAGTGAGAGATTAAATGGTGTGCTCGTGTCCTGTACTTTGCATATTCGATGAAACATCCTGACCAACCATGCACGTTACACTTTCTCATTTTGGTTAGGTTGCAACATTTAAAAAATCCATTTCACATTTTTAGGAATAGTTTGCACCTATGTTTTTAAGGCGTCGCCTAGGTGTCGAGGCACTCAAATGTCGCCATTGCTCTCCCTGCCAGCTCGAGGGAGGGAGGGAGGGAGGGAGGCTGTAAATAGGTTTGTGGGCTGGATGGAAGGTTATTGGACTGGCTATGGTTCATTTTCTTCTAGCTTCCACTCCTTTTTCTTTTTTCTTTTCTATTTCCTTTCCTCCAAGATACATGTATAGTCTGTTTCTTAGTTGCATATGGTGTCACCTCACCTCGCCTTATGCACATCTAGATGTCACCTACGCGATTGGAAGGGGGTGAATCGCCACACCTTGCCTTACCGCCTTAAAAACATAGGTTTACACCTTTGCCGAAAGTCCCCACTCAGATAGGGAATGGAAACAGCACCCTTTTTGGGACTGATCATTGGCTGTATGGGTATTCAATAGAGAACCTTGCGCCCTTGGTGTTTGCACAGGTCTCTACAAGGAGTAGGTGCAGGCGGACAGTAGCAGACGCTCTCAATAATCTTGATTGGACTTACGGCATCCAAGGTGGTTTGTCCTGGGAAGGAATTAGGGAGCTATTTCGATTGTGGGACTGTTTGCTGGGCATTACATTGTCTGATCACGAAGATATTCACACTTGGAGGTTGGATGCTTCTGGTCAGTACTCATCCAAGTCGGCCTATAAAGCATACTTTGTTAAAGCGTTGACATTTGAACCCTGGTGCCGGCTATGGAAAACATGGTCTCCCACCAAATGCAAAATGTTACTATGGTTGGCAATCAAAAATAGATGTTGGACAGCGGACAGACTTGCCAAGCGTGGACTCTCTCATCCGGATAAATGCCCTCTGTGTGATCATTGATCAAGAGGAGGAGACAGCACAACACCTTCTCACAACATGTGTGGTGGCTTGGCAAGTTTGGTTCAGCTTGTTCAGTTCTTTGCATTTGACAGGCTCAGTACCATGGATGACTACCATGGTTGACTGAGAAAACCTTTGCTTCATGGTGGCGCAGAACCATGAAGAAAGTTCTGAAGCAACAGAAAAAAGGAGTTAGCTCTCTCATTATTCTTGGTGCTTGGTCTATTTGGAAATATAGAAATGCTTGTGTTTTCAATGGCGCTTCTCCATCAGTTAACACAATTCTGAGTGAACTGAAGGATGAACATAGCCTATGGTGTATGGCGGGTGCAAAGAAGCTGCAAGCTCTGGATCTTGTTCTTGCCCAGGGTGGTTAGTGTTGTGTTGTTTGTCAAGGCTGTAAATCAGGAAAATGTGTAAAAGCCTGAACATGTTGGGGACCCCCTCTTTTTTCTCTCTAATACAATGAAGCACGGTTCTCCTGTGTTTCCAAAAAAAAAAAAAAAGTCCCCACACATTGTGGGGGTCCAGGGAAGGGGAATTTCAATGGGAAGGGGAAAGGAGTTTCTAGGGCAGCCTTCCCCTTCTTCTGCCTGTAGGTTCATTCGAAGCTAGGAGCCAGGACACAACTGGAGAGTCTATACCAATACCACTACACCAGCCCGCTTTAATCCACGCTTTTATTCATAAAAACAATGACCAGCCAAGTTTCTTTGCATTCTGGGAATTTAAAATTCACTCTACTACATATCTCTGCACTGTCCATTGTCTTTCCCACTTAAGCATTTGGTGTATATTACCTGCTGAGTAATGTTTTCAGTTGTGTAATTCGGTGAAATGGTAGCCATGGTATTTCAATATTGACAGCATGACCAATTGATTGTGCATAATTAACTTCCATGACAAGACAGTGTGGAACTGCTTTCCCTCACTCCTGTTATCTAATTTAGTAGCTGATACCAAAAAAAAAAAAAAAACCTCTGACCTGCAGGGGGTAAGATAGCCCCTGGGCATTTTGATAAGAAGAAGACCTTCTCACGCAGGTCGAAAACCCCCCCGAACTCCTGCCCCACCCTTACACAGCGGCACCGTGACCTGTGTGAGACAACCACGACCTGAGCCGGGTCTTAGACCTGTGCTTTGGCGTGGTGACAAGCGAGGGGAATTTTTTTACCCCAACCCGTAAATTCGCTCCCACTGGGAGTCGAACCCGGGACCTTGGGGTGCTACTAAGCCACCTCAACCACTAGGCTGAAGGACCGTTCACAGTAGTTGATACTATGGCCTAGAATCACTTCTAAACAGCCTAGAAGAAATGTTCTAAGGATGTTTTCTGTAGCAGATGAAAAGCAGGGAATTTCAGCATGTGCAATATGAAACCTAGGGTTGTTCGGCAAAATAGGTCATCCTGTAATAATTGCTTGGACGTGTATAATATGTTCCATCTTTTCTTAAAGACGGGTAAAATTGCTTTTGAAGAAAACAAATGTGAGCCTTATTCAATCTGTTTTCTTCCTTTACATTCTTTTCTCAAATTAAGGGTGCACTCTAAATCTCCGATCTCAACATACAGGTTAGCTGTTTTGGTGGAGATGAGCAGTCAGATACCGGTGACTACTGGAGGTATTGTTACATACCCATGTAATGCTGATATATGGTGTATTGTTTGATGTTTTTGCTTAGCTCTAGGTCTTCCTTTTGGTTTTCTCCAGGTTAGAAATTGAAGGCACTGGAAAATTATGGAAAAGGGACCAAAAAGTAAGACTCAGGCACGTTGATACTGGAGGCTATCTTCACAGTCACAACAAGAAGTACAATCGACTTGGTGGCGGGCAGCAAGAGGTAAAACATTTTATGCTTTGTGAAGTTATTACATGTTTACTAGGTTTTCAATAATTATCATGGATTTGTTGCTCCTAGAGGCTAGAGCATTCTCAACTTCAACAATGCTGCAGAATGTTGTTGAAATTTCTGTGATAATTTTTCAGTAAAACATAAGGTTTGAGTGGGTGTCTGAAAGATATTAGGTTCACAGACCATTACACATGATGACTTTAGAAGTACAAGATTAGGCTATCAGCATTGTAAACTTTTTTCAATACTATCAAACTATTGCCTAGGTTATCAAGTATCATATGATTTCATTTTCCTTGATAGTTCTTTTTAATACCCTTGCCCATGTGCAAAAATAAGGACCATCGTCCTTATCTGATATAGTGATATACATTCATATGATTATTTTCTGAAATACTAGTAAGGAAGCCATTCTTTCCCCATTTTGAATATCCTCCTTATGCAGGTCTGTGGTGTCAGAGAGAAGCGAGCCGAGAATATTTGGCTGGCAGCAGAGGGTGTTTATCTCCCAGTTAACAAAAGCAAGTGAATCATAATTTCCAAGTTTTACCCCTGTTTTCATGAGAATTAACACAGCAGCAGAAATTTTCCCGTTTTCAATTTTTTCTTGTTTTCAGTTTAAACGTGGGAACTCCGCCTATGTTGAGTCTCAATATAGCCAGTCCCAAGCCTGGGTAAAGGAGGAGGGTTGTGTTAGGTTTGGCAAACCAACGTCAAAAACCCAGCCACTCAAATGGATATGAAACCCATAAGAAATTCGTTGGGGCGTAACCCTCTTAGCGACGCGCTACATCGGAACCCGGGTGTGGTGTCAAATGGGCAAGGGCCGGGTCGTCACAACCTTAGTGGCGCGTCGTATCGTGACCTGGGTACGATGAATAGTGAGCAAGGGTCGGGTCGTCGCAACCTTAGTGGCGCGCTACATCTACGCCCGGGTGTGGTGAAAAATGAGCAAGGGTCTTCGCACTTTCCTCGACGGGTGCGAAGGGTAAGAAAGTTAGCCGAGCCAACTAGGATTCGTCTAGGGAGTTGGAACGTAGGGTCCCTAACAGGCAAGTTACGAGAGCTAGTCGATGTGGCAACTAGGAGGCGTGTAAATATCCTATGCGTTCAAGAGACTAAATGGAAGGGCCAGAAGGCGAAGGAGGTGGAGAATACGGGCTACAAGCTTTGGTACACGGGTACAACATCGGGTAGAAATGGTGTAGGCATCTTGATCGACAGGAGCCTTAAGGATGGAGTCGTAGATGTTAGGAGGCACGGGGACCGGATTATCCTTGTTCAGCTGATAGTTGGAGATTCGGCTTTAAATGTGATCAGTGCATATGCCCCTCAGGTAGGTCTTAATGAGAGCATCAAGAATCAGTTTTGGGAAGATTTAGATAGCATGGTTAGTGGCATACCTATCAGTGAGAAGCTTTTCATAGGAGGAGACCTTAACGGCCATGTGGGGACGTCTAATGTAGGGTTCGAGCGGGTCCATGGGGGGTTCGGGTATGGTAGTAGGAATCAGGAGGGGGTGGATATACTTAATTGGGCGCTAGCTTATGACTTGTTGGTAGCGAATACCATATTTAGGAAGAGGGAATCCCATCTAGTGACCTTTAGAAGTGCACAACACTCGAGCCAAATCGACTTTATCCTTGCCAGGAGGGAGGACAGGCGTGCTTGCTTGGACTGTAGGGTGATACCTGGGGAGTGTGTCGTCACTCAACATAAGCTTGTGATGGCGGATTTTCGTTTTCGGGTACGGGTATACAGGGACAAACGTACCAAAACCGCGAGAACGAAGTGGTGGAAGTTTAGAGGGGAGCTGGCGCAAACTTTTAAGGAGAGGATGCTAGGAGAGGGACCCTGGGAGGAAGGAGAAGGACCAGATGACATGTGGCTAAAAATGGCAACATGTGTTCGGAAGGTAGCTTCAGAAGTGTTTGGCGTGAGTAGAGGAGGCAAACAAGAAGCAAAAGACACCTGGTGGTGGAATGATAAGGTGCAAAGGGCTATCAAGGAGAAGAAGGAGTGTTTCAAACGCCTACATCTTGACAAGAGTGCAACCAACATAGAAGGCTATAAAATAGCCAAGAGGGCTGCAAAACGAGCAGTGAGTGTAGCAAAGGGTCAGGCATATGATAACCTTTATCAGCGACTAGGCACGAAGGAAGGAGAGAAGGACATCTATCGGATGGCTAGGATCCGTGAGCGGAAGACGAGGGACATCAACCAAATCAAATGTATCAAGGATGGGGTAGACCGACTCCTGGTGAGAGATGAGGAGATCAAGGACAGATGGCGAGAGTACTTTGATAAGTTGTTTAACGGAGAGGAGGAAGGTCCTATACTTGAGTTGGATGACTCATTTGATGATAACAACAGACGCTTTATGAGAAGAATTCAGGAGACAGAGATAGAGGAAGCTTTGAAGAGGATGAAGAGTGGTAAAGCGATGGGCCCTGATGGTATCCCCATCGTAGTATGGAGATGCTTAGGTGCCAGAGCCATAGTATGGTTAACTAAGCTTTTTAACCTCATCTTTCGGTCAAACAAGATGCCGGAAGAATGGAGGAGGAGTATAGTAGTACCGATCTTCAAGAACAAGGGAGATGTTCAAAGTTGTACTAACTATCGTGGGATTAAGTTGATGAGCCATACGATGAAGCTCTGGAAGAGAATCATCGAGCATCGTCTAAGAAGAGTGACAAGTGTGACGCAAAACCAGTTTGGGTTCATGCCTGGAAGATCAACCATGGAGACGATTTTCTTAATGCGACAATTGATGGAGAGATATCGGGAGCAAAAGAAGGACTTACACATGGTCTTTATTGACCTCGAGAAGGCATATGACAAAGTGCCAAGAAGTGTCATGTGGTGGGCCTTGGAGAAGCACAAAGTCCCAACTAAGTATATTACCCTCATCAAGGATATGTACAGGGACGCGAGGACGTGTGTTCGGACATGTGATGGCGATACCAATGACTTTTCGATTAAAATAGGACTACACCAAGGATCAGCATTGAGCCCTTATTTATTTGCTTTAGTGATGGACGAGGTCACACGAGAAATACAGAGTGATGTCCCTTGGTGTATGCTCTTTGCTGATGATGTGGTGTTAGTTGACGAGAGTAGGGATGGGGTTAATAGGAAGTTGGAGCTGTGGAGGCACACATTAGAGTGCAAGGGTTTCAGACTTAGTAGGGCCAAGACCGAGTATATGATGTGCGAGTTTAGCGTGACTAGACATGAGGATGGAGACGTTAGCCTTAATGGACAATTGGTGGCCAAGAAGGATACATTTCGTTATTTAGGATCGATGTTGCAAAAGGACGGTGACATCGATGAAGATGTTAGGCATAGAATTTCAGCCGGCTGGTTGAAATGGCGTCAAGCATCCGGCGTCTTATGCGACAAGAGGGTGCCACAAAAGCTAAAAGGTAAATTCTATAGGACGGCAATTCGTCCGGCGATGTTATACGGTGCTGAGTGCTGGTCTACGAAAAGACGACATGTTCAACAACTAAGTGTAGCAGAGATGCGTATGTTGCGTTGGTTTTGCGGGCATACAAGAAGAGACCGAATACGGAATGAAGATATCCGGGACAGGATAGGAGTGGCACCTATCGAGGAGAAATTGGTTCAACATCGGTTGAGATGGTTCGGACATGTCCAACGGAGACCTCCGGAGGCGCCGGTATGTAGTGGGGTTCTAAAGAGAGATGCTAATGTTAAGAGAGGTAGAGGCCGACCTAACTTGACTTGGGACGAGTCGGTTAAGAGAGACCTGAAGGCGTGGGATATCCCTAAGGAGCTAGCTATGGATAGGAGTGCTTGGAGACTAGCAATAGACGTGCCGGAACCGTGATTCTCTTCTTTTTTGGGTTCCCATGGGTTTCATCTCTAGCCTACCCCAACTTGCTTGGGATAAAAAGGCTTTGTTGTTGTTGTTGTTGTTGTTCAGTTTAAACGTGGGACTTAACCTCTTTGTTATGTAATGATGAACGTGTATCCAAATGAAATGCTCCTAATTGATATTATAACATCAGTATGATCATGTATAGAGTACACCAATGATATGCTAAACTGTATTTTCTTTCTGAAATAAACGAACTTTTTGACAACTTGGAATGCTTTGAATTCCTTTTACCATCTGGACGTGATACCAGGAATCAGTGTCTGCCTCAGTGAGCATCAAGTCGCGTGAAGAACCCTCTGCCTTACGGCCTACGATGATAAATCCAGCTTGAAACGTTGCTCCTTTTGGTGTCTACCATCAAACCAAACGCCCATGTTTTCAGTTCAAAAGAAAAAAAAAACGCCCATGTTTTGGGGGCTGGGACGCAAAATACTGTTTTAGGATTGAAAAAAGCTACAGCAATTTTTTGTTGAGGGGATGTTGCAGTAACAATTGGGAGAGTTCCCCCTGGCAGCCAAACAAGCCCAACACATCAGTACCCTCAAATGCAACCAGGTGCGAAAAAAGTTGACCGGAGCATGAGTATTCAAACTCGCCCATTAGTATACAACCAGAAACACAGGTTGCAGCAAAACAATTAAACATTTGTTGCCATATGTACTGTAACTGCAATGCAGTACTAAAATCAAAGCAGCAGTCCATTCTCATGAGTACAGCTCGCTCCACCTTTGACATTTGCATATTCATGTAACAGTATCACTACTCTTTACTTTTTACAAGCAAAACAAAGTCTGGGAAAAATTAGCATTCCTGCAGAATGGTTCATCTAAGCAACACAACAAACATCAAACAGGTACATCACATCACAGAACTGGAAAATTATTAAAACAACAATTGTCTCTTTTTTAAAAGAAATAACAAATTTCACACCTTATCATACAAATAGGTTTTCCATTAATTCATCTGGTAGACCTTGAAATGGCTTTTGCAGAGAACAAACAATTCTCACGATCAGAACAGTTCATGCTCTATAAGCTCAAGCCACACTTGGAGAAGAATTGGTTTGCTATGAACAAGATTTGTGACCACAAACAATGCAAAGCATGCAACAAAGCACAGGGTGAAATTTCAAGTCTAATAAGCAGCATAAAAAAAGGCATTTGACATGCATGCTTCACACCCAAAAAGTGAGTTGAGGAAAAAAACAATCAATAATCACAAATCTCACACACTAAAGTATGCAAAAATTAACTAAATGTATTAATGTAAAGGTGTTGAGGTGCCAATAAGTATATACTAATACCACAGAATGCAGAGGCATCATTTCTGATTCAGATTACAGTAAGTTCAACCGTGAGCTTCGCAACAATATTCTGGAAATGAACTAGCTGTTGAATGGAAGACGAAAAGTAAAAAAAATGTGAAGGCATGTCAACTATCAACATAACATTCTGAAATCGGAATACTCCCTCTGTTTTTTAAATTTGCTGCCATTAGGACAACAACTTTAGTTCAATTCTGAACTAGAACTAGATTTCCTCAGAGCATTGAGAAATAGTAATACTTCAGAATATTCTGATATTGCAATACTTCAAAACACCACAAACATCTACCAAAACGCACAAAAGGCAATACAGCAGGGAAAGTAAGATTAGACAGAACCATAATTTTAACATGAATGATGCCCTGAAAAGCAGTTGCTCAATTGCACACATCAGAGCAAGATAGGGTTGAACTAGATATCTGAAGTAAGGATTTTGTGGATATAATTTCAGTTACCCATAGCATGAACCAGAAGCAATCTTAATGATAAATAAGTACTGATGATGAGGAACAAGCCAGGCTACTGAAATGTATTGAAGATCAGCACTAAGATGATGAACAATCTTAGTGATAAATGAGTATATTCAGCTGCTTGCTATGGCAGTAATTTGCTACTTGATTTAAAACCAATGCTACAGTTACTTGATACGAAACCAAATGGTGCAGTTGATGTTAACTATTACATAAACTAACCAGATGAGCATACAACACAACACAAAACAGAAGTTGAAAAAAAAACATTTAGCCGAGCTATAAGAATGAAGAGCTCTTAGCAAGGGCTATCATGGCAATAACAAGAAATTGTCAGGTCAGGTGCCCTATATTCACTGATGATATTTTTCGTTTTCCATTTTCTCATTCAGAAATCAGAATCTTGTTATTTAACTAGCCATTACTCATTCAACGGGCAGAGGTGGCAGATTTTTCTCCTCCAGCCTCTGGAATAAGCCCAAACAACACACCAGCATACTTCTTGACCGAGTCTTTTAAGTACAACTCCTTGAGCTTATTAAAGCACTGCAGCGTCAACAGTGAATCGGAACCGGCCTGGTGGCCCATCCCAACCCGCTCGACTTTGAGCTGTTCGGCAAGCTTGCTCAGCCCACCGTACAGGCCACCCTCGCCGCAGTACTTCATGATGTGCTTGACGTCGTACAGCACTGGGAAGAAGATCTTGGCGAGCTCCAAGAACCCTTCCAAGGTGTCCGGCATGTTCATCCCAGTGAGCAGCCTGAGCAGGTAGCCGAAGTCATGCCCGCTGTGGAAAGTGATCCACTGGACGTCGTGGTTGAGCACGACGCCAGATGACATCATCAGCTCGGCGAAGCGGGTGGTGTCGGCGCCCTCGGCCGCGAAACGGTCGAAGTCGATTCCACTGCGGCGGAGCAGGTCGATGGAGTCGGCGTTGGAGGGGTCGGTGAGCGGGTCGAAGCCCCGGAAGTTGAACTGCCAGATGCAGGCCCGCCCCCCCGTGCCACACGGAGGGAACGCGCCGGTCTTGTCGGAGAGGACGAGGCCAAGCTGGATGAGCTTGAGCACGTTGACGTTGCCCTCGAGGATGGCGTAGTTGAGCTCATTCTGGTTACGGAATGTGCCCACCGGCTTCACCACGACGCCAGGGAACTCCGTGTCCATGGCGACGTAGGGGTACGCGTCGACGACCCTCCGGATCATGGCGAACTCCTCCTCCAGGTTCTTCGCCCAGACGTCGCGGATCTCCAGGTCGGCGGGTGGGTCTGCGGCGGGCGGCGGTGCGGCCATCGGAGCAGCTGACACATCCAAGAGCTCCGAGAAGCTTCGGGCAGAGGGGCTGCGAGCCGAACGGGCGGTTCCGGCGACGGCTAGGGTTAGGGTTTGCGGGGACGGCGGGAGGTTGCGAGCGGCGCGGGTCGGTGGAGGCAATAAGAGCAGGAGGAGGGGGATGAGGCGGACGCGGAGGAGAGCCGTGGGCCCCAGTGTCAGCAACGGGGAGAGTCCATGGGAGGTGGGGTGCTGGTGCCGAGGGGCGAGGCGAGAGACGGGGAGCGGATCTAGTGTCGGAGTCGTGGTGAAGAAGGTGAGGGGAAAGCGGAGGCGGCGTGCTGCCTGCTGCGGTTCGCCGAAATGGGCCCAGACGGCCACGTTGGAGGTGGGGACGGGATTGTGGCTTCGTGTGGGTCCTCTTTGTCAGTCTTATGGTTGTGGTTGAATACAACAGTTCTATCCACGTTTCTTTTTCTTTTTCACTTTGTTTTGGCCAGAGTATGATCGTGATTGGACTGTGGTGAAGCTAGAGATTAAAAGGAGACACAACGCTTCAATTAAGATCTTAATTTTGAATTTACTGTGGTGAAGCTAGAGACTAAAAAGAGACGCAACGCTTTAATTAAGATCTTAATTTTGATTTTTCAGCTTTGTGGGTACCTAACTATTGCTAAAGATGATATATCAAGTGAATTTAGAATGGATAACACCAAAGTTTTGTTTTAGTCTGAATGCATTCACGCCTCTCTAGCCAACGTAGTTTCACCTATATGCATCTCCAAAATCTCTCTAAAAACTTTTGCTAAAAAATCATTTCTAATAGCTCATCTAAACAATTCACAGATTTATTCTCTCTCTAAATTCTTCTTATTTATAGTTAGAATTGAGAGAGAAATTGGGGACCCCAATACTTATATTTAGAAGGAAATTAATGATGTTGTGGTCCTAAATGCTCACGTAGCTCAATTAAAAGATTTTCTGATCTATTTTTAGGAAGAACTGTTGGAGAAAACAAGAAAACTTCTCCCTAATAATTTTTAAACTGCTCCCAAGAACAATTTTGAAGGATCAATTTTTTGAGAAATTTTTAGAGATGCTCTCAGGTTCACTCGTTAGGGCGAGTGTTGTTGTTCATGACAGTTTTCAGAGTCGACAACTTTCCTTAGTTTCTTCTGATTTCACGCGCTAGTATGATTGTAGTGAGCGAAGTGTAAATGTCAGTTTTCAGTTTTTCGGATTTCCCTCTTCATGTTGACCATGATATAATATTAGCATGTTTTATATATTACAAATAAAATCGAGTACGTTTTAAAGTTATTTGTCATTATAATTAATTATTATGGTTGTTCAAGGGCTAAACAACATTTTTTCGCTTTTTCTTTATTGGATTCATCATGTCGACTAAATATAATGTTATACACTAAACTATGCAATGTGTGATTACCTGCATTTTATTGTAACGTGTGAGTGCTTCCATTTCATTGTAACATGTGATTGCTTTCATGTTTATTGTAATTTTCTTATTTATAGTTTTATCATATTATCACTTGATTGATGATGTCTTATTAGGAACGCTGGAAAGGAGAAAGGAATGGAAACGGTGCAAGCAATCGAAACGAAAGTAGAATTGGTGCAAGTGTGAAGGCCAGTGTGGTCACGTGGGCCGGTTCTGCTTTTTCAGCCTAAATTGTTTGGAGTGTGACTGTGTTAGTGGATTTTTCTTTGTTTCTATTTTGGAGAGACAATAGTCGACTTGTTTCTTTTTTTTCTCTGGTCGGCTTGGTTGGACAACAGGGCCGGTCCTGGGATTTTGGAGCTCATGGCGAGTCTAAAAGCCAGGGCTGCATAGTGCATTAGATATTTGGATTGTTGCATGGCGCTAGATCGTCATCACCATCTCGACCAGCTGCTTCGCCAACAACCAATGATCCCCGTCGCTACTTCGCTAATTACAAGTGTTTTTGTGTAACTGCATAATTTGCATTGTGACGAGCATTAGACTAGGCAACTTTTCAATTGGTGATTGATTGGTATAGTGCCTTGTCTTGGCTTGATGTCATCCTGACTTCTAGCTGGAGTTGGGCCGTGTAGAGGCTTCAAGTTGCAGACCCATTATGGAACCAAAAAAAAGACTTGTTGGTGTTGGTAGCTAGAACATGTAGAGTGTGCTAAAATTTGACAAATAGATTTTTATATATGCGCTATGTGCTAAAGTAAGAACCCTCCAGATCCAAACACCCTAGGCGACTGTCGTGCCAGCCTTTCTCTCAGGACCGGCCCTGTTGGACATCATGGCAATCCACTCCACTATGATCGTGCCTGTGCAAGGTCTCATAAGAATTGGGAGAAAAACAAGACAACTAAAAAGTTTGACTAACGGAAGGAAATCAATGACGTGTGATCGAGTGACAGGAACGGCAAACAAGGCTTCAACTTTGCACTAGAAAAAAAAAAGAAAGCATACTAATGGACAATCCCTTTTTAACAAGATTTAGAATGTAGAAGTGATTGAGAAATTTAACTATTCTCTTGTTCTTAAATTATCATCGTTGTTGATTTTTTAAGTTATATTTAATATTTTTTATTTAATAAATAAATAATAATAATATATATATTATTATATCATTATAATTTGTTTTATCATCAAAGAAAATTAAAAATAACTTATAATTTTGTATATTCAAAATAATTTTAAATAATACGAATGATCAAAGTTAACTAGAAAAGTCAACAATGATAACAATTTGAAAAGAAAGCAATTATTAAGCTGCTTGGATCAGTAACACTCAATTTTTAGAAGTTGTTATTGGAAACTGTTGGAGCAACATTTTTTTCTTATACTAAAAGGTTTTACGAACAAGTTCAGAGAAGTGTGGAGGGTGCTGTAACGCATCCAATCAATACACCACATGACGATTTAAAATCTGAACTCAATTCTACACGTACAGGAAAAATAAAGGGACTGAATCTACAAGTAAGATGAATCCAACAGTGAGAAAGAGTCCTTATGAATCGGGCTCTTTGGTCGACCAATGAATATTACAATCTCAGTTACATTTTAAACTGATACCTGATTATATATCACATCTTTTTAGCTAGCATCCAAAAGGCCAAAAGGATAGCAGCGTATGATATGTTCACCATATGAGGCCCTGATCCAATTCTGGAATGGAGAGTGACATATCAGTCGTAGGTGAAATCATCCGAACAGGCCACAGGTTAGGTGTAACTAATACAACATGGCAGGCAAATGACGAGAAAAGGGGGTGATGATGCAAAGGCATCATTAAATCATACTTTTGGCATGCATAAATGTCTGAGTATTTTGACATTGAAAGCGACATTGACATGACACTTGTTATGTGTAGCAGTAGCATACAATTGCGAGGCATCACTTCTTGCCAAACATCGAGTCATTTCAGGTTTCTTCATGTAGCTTGTGTTCATAATGCTGCTCCACGCCCAAGAGTGGTAGTTAGGCCACGTCCAAGAGAGGGAGTTAGGCAGAAGCACAGTAGCTTCGACTAACAGCTATCTGGGCAGCTTTAGAAACTGCCTTTCAAGCCTGACTGAAGTTACTATCCCATGCGTGACGTGACAGACAAGGTAGGCAGAGCATCTCTTATTTTCTTGCACACTGTTCATTTAGAAGAATCTCCTTACTCAGTGTTCATTTTAAATTTAAGCACTGACAATATATATGGAAACCAAATGGACTGTACAAGGATTGTGTTCCAGAATATCAATATTGCGACTGGGTCTGCAGGAAACAGCATAGCTCAGATGCCTTGGTTTTTTATGGGAATCATGGCAATATTCATTCATATAAGTGATAATAATTTCATAAATGAAGGTACCTGCACTTAAATGTTCGATCAAGAATTGTGCTGGAAATCTTACTGCTGCCTCATATAATTGCTATGACAAAGTGGAGATATATCAAGAATTCTGGCCAAAACTATTCCAAATAACATTTTGTGGCCCTGTGGGTCCTATCATTCTGTGGTGACATGGAAAAAGAATGTTGGCGTTGTATAATGTTTTATGATTCCAGATACTCCTTAAGATCCAGCATCAATGAACTATTCCAGTATATCTGAGAAGTACTGTGCTCAGAAAGTGTTGACACAGCCAGCTCAGATGAAACACTCTCCAGGGCCTCATCTAAATCTGAATCCCAGAGTCCTAATCTGCAAACCTTTCGGTAACCTTCAAAACCAGCAGCTTTTAGACCTTCTGAGAAGAAACTATTTAGTGAGGGGCTTCCTGAGCTTATTTCCTTTAGTAACTCCATTGCACAATCAGAACTACGGAATATTAAAGCTGAGCATGTCTCACCCAACAACTTGATCTCAAAATCATCTGAAAAGGCACGATGTAATCCTGTAAGCTGAGATCTTAACTTTTTGACAGATTTTGACCTAAACCCCCACAAAAATACAACGTTATCAGAGCTTAGAGTCTTTGTAGTATCCGACTCATTAACAAAGTCAACATCATCAGAATCTTCAACACTGCAACTTGGATAAAAGATGTTACAATACTCTTCAATTGCAGAGTATTGTTCGCCAGATTGCAAGTGGCAGTAAGGACTGATTTGAAGTATATTACTTAGTTTACCAAACAACTTTGTTATTCTCAGAACATTTTGATCATTTTTTGTTCCACTGCTAATACCATCTGTTAAAAGAAAAGAAAAGAAAAGGAGAGTCAGCCCAATTAAAAATGTGAAGCGCTGTAAAGATGCAGACAACAATATTTGGTTTCTTTTAAGTAAGGTGAGAAATGGTTTACTACGAAACATTTTGAGTGGGTAGTTATAGAAGGAATTACACCTTGATGTGGTATTTCTATTTCCAATGGCACAAAGTACTGCCTTTCCAAGTAACTGAGAGCAGCTTGTATATTCTTCGCTTTTCTTAAAGGGCCAACTTCTCTCCACATGTGGCTGATATCGACAATATTAGAGAATACCATCCTCAAAGAACACATAAATTCATGCATGCTCGGCGCAAGAGGTGCAACAAATTTGGAGTGTATCATTGTCAGATCTGAGGTGGGGAAACAACATGGCATAAGTACAAAAAGGTTAGCAAGCGATAAAACTGCACAAGCTAGTGATGTGTCAACCTACCATTCAAGCAGTTGTAAGAAACGACTGGTTTCTGTGAAGATGATATTAAATCAATAACTTCCCGAAAGCCACGAAATTTAAAATTTTGTTCATCCTCTAATTTTTTGATATCCATCTGCAAACGAGTTTCATAGAAACGGAGTTAGACTAAGTTGTTGGGTTTTTCTATAATTTTATAATAAAAAACGTAAATCCTCTAATATCTAGAGATACAAACCAGGAGAAGATTCTTATCCTCTTTAGAACTAGTAAAAACCAAACGGACAGTCCAGACAGTTCCAGTTTTGTTTGGAACAACAAGAGGAACAAGGTCATCAGAGATGAGATTCACTGCCTGCAGAATTATTCAAATCAATTAAAAGAATGCTGCGACACACCGAGTTACTATTTATCTTTGACAAAGATTAAAATGCAAACAAATTTGAGTTAGCATTATTTCGAATACTAGGTCTTCATGCTAAAATTATGCCATCAAATTTTGAATACTTCAGTTCGTTACAGGCAACTAATCATAGTTCAATAATATCAGAAAAGAATCTATATTCTGTCATCTCAAGAAATATTCCGATTGATAAAATATCATTTCAATTAGAGCAACCAAATTACATCATACAATCACACCTCCAAGACCAGTTGAACTTGGCGATCACTGCAGACATCAATGCTCATACTGGGCCTTGAACCATATAACTCACCCCCCAAAATTAGCTTACTAAGGGAAGTAACTAAAGACCCTGCACAATAAGACAACGTTACAAATGATTTAAGTGAATGACAATAGTGAGAGCCTTAGCATTTAGCAAACTGACGTACCATCGGCTGTTTTACATGGTTCTGCATGCCCTTTACGCCATTGCACTATCCTTGACTTTATTCTAGTCATAAAAACTGAATCAGCAACTGATGTGCTTGGTGAGGGTAATAGTTGCTGAAATTGAGGGGTAAAGATCTTTTGCCTAGCAACAGATTCTTGAACCCTTGATAGATAAGATATACCTGCCAATACATTAACAAAAAAATCATTATGACCGATCAAACAACACAACTTACTATCTGTATTGGTGCATGACATAGCACTCACCATCGTAAATGCACATATTGAAATCAAATCCATCATTAGCCATGGTTGACAAATAAGATGACTGACAGGAGAAACTGTATGACGGCATTCCTAGCTGTAGCTCATCTCTAGGAAACAAGTGAAAATTGTACCTGTATAACCAAAACACCCACAAGCACAAAGCATCAGCTAATAATAATATTGACAGTAAAATAGACTGAAGTAACAAAATACAAGACATATGTATCTTAAAGTGTTCCAATTGAATATTTCTTTTTTAAAAAAACTCAGTATGAAGCTATATAATCATTTACCAACAAGAGACTGAAGGAATATGTTAGTGAACAGGAAGGTGATTGTACTAAAGAATATGAAGTAACCAAGGTGGAGCGATCCCGAATCTCAATTAGACCAGAACAAGCAAACAATATTCATTGGTATCTGCTCAAAGTTTTCTTCAAAATGAAATAGATACAGAGAAAGCTGCTCGTGGCAACATAAAGATTTCCAAAGTAAACCTTGTTGTCAGTTCATGTGCGGCATTCTGTGTGATACCTCATGTCCTAGGCTCCTAATGGATTGTTTGCTAGTTTACAACAAGCTCTATTCACCTGTTAAGTGCCAACTGATAAAGTGTTTCCTTCACAAAATAATCAATATCACAAATACAAGTGTTCCGATTTCAAAAAAGAAAAAAAATACAAGTGTTCCTAAAGACCTATACTCAAATACTTTCAAAGGCTTATCAAACTAACATCAATGGCATTAATCAAAGTATTGGGCTGGACTTTTCCCAGTTCTATGTTAACCTGAGCCTACAAAACGGTACCTTGTTCATGTTAAAATTTTATGTTTCTTTATGAATTCACTTTATCCGTCCTCAGATAAGGTTATTTAGTTGCCCAAATACTTTGCCCAATGTGCATTCATTATGTAGCAGGAGACACTTCTCATAATGCATTTTGTATCGATTATATAATTGAGGTTATGTGTTTGACTTTGCAACCTTATGCACTGAAACAGATAATTACTACTCTGTTCCAAAATTGTTGTCGCTGTCGACTTTTTTAGTTATGTTTGAGTTTGACCATTCGTTTTTTTCAAAATAAAAATAAAAATGATCATACATCTTTCTATGGTATGTTTTAGGGTTAATTTGATCCATGCCATTATAAATTTTACAGATTAGAAATATGTCACTGAACTTTCACTTATCGGATGGGGGTGCTATTATAAATTTTCATGTGCTAGAAATATGCCACTACGTACGTCTAAAAGTGTTTCGGATCCATTTGCAGACCTTCATATTTTCGTATGTCCCATTTTACCTCCGTCTCCTCCACCAAACCTCCTCAGCCGGCCCCCACCACCATGGATGACCACTGCTCCGCATGCCTCTGCAATCGGATCAGGATCCACTCCATCACGTGTTTGAAGGTGGCAACAGCAGCAGGCGACGACTTTGTTTCAAAGACAATGCTCCTCCTCCGTTTCTGCCCTATACTATTCTCTATCTCCACACACGAGCAGGCAAGGAAGCTGAGTTCAGCTCGATCTGCAATTAAATTCACAAATTTGGAGGAACATATGCACTCGATCAGCGACATGAGACATTTGGGCACTTGATCGAGTAAAGAGGCTAATCCTTTCTTCCACTTGTTAATCTGGTGAGATTGCTGTTGGATCTCACATCCGCATATCGGCTTCCCGTCAAAATTACTAAGCCTCCAGGCTCCAGTGCCCTCGACCAATGCAGCAAAATCCAATTGGCACAAGCATTTAAACCATAGCATCAACATCTGCGCGGCTAGTGTCTATGGTCGACAGATGCTCACAATGGAGATCAGATTTTGGCCGTGGATCCATGCTCGCTCGCGTAGCTGGCAGGTTTGAAGAAGAAAGGATACACCCATCATTTTCTTGAGGAGAGAGCACAAACTTGCCGATTCGACTGGACTGGCGGTGCAAGCTTGGGTGGCTGCGTGACGAAGCACCAGTGCTCAATCCAGTGGAGACAGGGGCAAAATGGTACATAAAAAAATGCGGAGGACTGGAAGCGGGTCCAAAATGCTTCTGGGCGTATAAAGTGGCATATTTCGAACCTGTGAAAAATTATAATGGCACCCAGTCGATGTTGGATTTGATTCTTGAACATTGAGTTGCCTGGACTCGAGAACCGGGGAGGAAACAGGGAATTGGCGCTGCTAAAAACTGGCAGCCTTTTCTGTATGCATTACTTCAAGGTAAAATAGCCTAGACATCCCGGTTAAGCTGGATAGAGGGGATCGTGAACATGCCCACTTCCTCCTTGGCGCGCCCTTGTAGGGGCTCTAACCAAATCAGCCGCAGGACTAGTTCCGCTGGCCTTATTAGCTAACTGCTTAAGAGAAAAAACAGTAAAGGGAATCTAATTACAGAATAGATATGATGAGCATGGTCTGAGATAACTAACAGCCAATAAGTGAAAGTTCAGTGACATATTTCCAATCCATAAAATTTATAATGGCATGGATCAAATTAACCCTATGTTTTATCACTAGAGAAACTTGAAACATAACTTATAATTTTGCATATTTAAACTAATATTTTAAATAAAACGAATGATCAAACATAACTAAAAAAGTCAACAACGACAACAATTTTGGAATGGATAGAGTAAATGGAACCAAAAAGATAACAACAATATTTCACCTACCAAGCTGTAAACTGGTTTTTCTTTGTTTCTCACATTGATTCTAGCTATCTTCAGACAAAGGATTGGCAATTTAGCATCAATATGCTACTTAATGTGACAGAACTGCTAAACTTCAGAATTCGATGATTTAAGCTTTAGTCTATCTGCTCATCCAGGGTAATGCGAGTTACAATATTTGAACTTCATACTACTACAATCGCTATCCACCAAATGTAGAAAAATTTCATGTACACGCACAAGATGTTCGATGAAACAACCCAAGATGATCCTGCAATACATTTAGGCCGACGGGGCACACCCCGTCGCCCAACTCAAATAGCTAAACTATGCTAAAAATTGAGTGTAGGATGAGTGAGTGAGAAAGAGCTGCTTACGGGTAGGCGACGAGCTTCGAGGGGAAGGCGTGCAGCCTGAAGGGGCAGACGGCGATTTGGAGAGGCTGGAAGGACTCGGCGGCGTGCTTGGCCTTCAGGTAGGCCGTCTCCGCCGTGTCAACCGGCAGCGCGCGGCGCCACCCCGTGGGCGCCCCCGTCTTCTGCACCGCCACGGCCACGTAGTCGCACGCCTCCAGGTGGCCCCGAAGCTCGCGCACGGCCTCCACAAAGTTCCGCTTCGTCACCTGCTTCGCCGATGAGGCGGCGACGCGCGGCGCGCCCATGGCCATTCCAGCGTAGAATCCAGACACTGAGGTAACCGAAGGCACAACGTGGTGCTGCACCACTGGTGCGGTTCAGAGGGTCGGAACGGGGCGCCGGAGCCGGAGCGCGAGGGGAGAAACGTTGCCACCGGCAAGCAGCCCAGATGGGGCGTCGTTGGTGAGCAAGTAGATGCGCGACGGTGGGGAGTCGGGACGTGATAGCGCGCTGGGAGGGAGGAAGGGACGGCGGCGGCGGCGCGTGCCGAGGGAGCCGGGCGGCGGCGCGCGATCGGCGTTGTGCTGGGAGACGCCGAGTGCCCGAGTCCGAGTTAGGGGTCAGCGAGTGGGCCGTGGAGAGTTGGGCTACTGCACAAGAAGGGTTAGTTGGGCCGCAAATGTGAGGTATATGGGCCGCATTAGAGAGCATTCTCTCTGAGTCTCTGGTGGAGTTTCCTTGAAAATTTTGATACCAGTTTTGCCATTCTTGTGATTCCAAAAATGGTTGTCAGATACCGAAATACGATTCGAATTAAAACTAGAATTATCGCGTGGCGTTGCCGCGCGTACTATATTTTTTATGTTGTATTTTATTTTTATAATATAATAATTATTAGTTTACAATAGTAGTGTAATATAATTAGGTAATATAGCACATAGTTAAACCAATTTTGGATATTACAATTGACATAGTCAATCTATCTTTCAATCAAAGTGTTATTTCATAAGTTAACCTAAATATTAATTATGATTAAATCTCCATTGTCATTTCATAACATATATAAAAGCAATTCATTTTAAATATCTGTGTTTTTAATATAATGGTAGTTGAAGCTTTGACATATATAAAGAAAATATGACCATAAATATAGATATTATAAAATATATATCTTGGACTAAAAGGTCATTAATTGTCAAAAATTTAACAATGCCAAATTGTATGGACTTAGAAGAAAAATGTTATTTTTTAATTTCTAGCTTAATAAATAATATTTTGTAATATCTAATCATTATTCTACTAACTTTATGCTGTTGGGAATTAAATTTCTTCTTCATGTCTCAATTTTGTGAAGTGATTATGGACTACTTTTTACTTTGCAAAGAATTTATTACAAATTTCCAAATCCATTCAGAATAGGGTTGTCAATAAAATATACTATACTTTGGTTAAAATGTTTGATGACATCTTTGAGCTCATCTTGTTGTGTAGCTCTCTTTTTACATACATGCATGTAAGATGCTCATTTCTGTTTATGTTATTACAAACAATTACCATCAATATTATTGATGATATAGTTTTAATTGTAAGTAAATTTATTATTTATATAGATTACTAAATTTTATATAATTTAATAACATACATTTTTAATATATACATTAATTTATGCATAGAAATATGCATTGTTCAATAAATATGTCATGTTTGGTTTAGTTGGTTGACTAAGTTAGACATGCTTTGTGCTTTGTTCAAATTTAACTTACATTTTATATCATGATTTTGTGGATTTCTAAGTATTTTAAAATTCAACTATTTATCCAATTTTACCATATTTTTGCTCAGCTATTTGTTATACTTGGAAGCAGGTTGGTGTTATGTAACCAAAACTTACACTTGTATGACCTTGTGCATCTCATCAATGAATTTATGTTATGAATAAATCAAATTTTTATACTTCACTGAACTTCTAGAAAAACAAAATTTTCAGTTATCTAGCATTGGTCTTGGGCTGTAACCCCCTGAGGGGCAAAAGCTGGGACAAGTTTACCCATTATCTAAAAAATCTAGCAATAGTCTTGATTTAGGTTATTTTCTTCTTTCTTCCAAGTTAAAATAATATCTTTCAAATTTTTAGTAGACAACAAAGCTTTAAAATATAAGATTTCACTTATATTATTTAAAATCTTTGATATATTCAAAAAAATACATAGCTGATCGTGGTAAAAGGACCAAACAACGAATTTTGATCCACGAAGGACCCAGATGCAATATTTCAGATATGGTGGAAGGATTGTGAATGAAATGATGATTCTGGAGGGGTCTGGATAGAAATGTATGGTGGAAGAACCTGAACGAAATAATGATTCTGGAGAGGTCTGGATAGAAATGTAACACATAAATGGTGGGAGGACCGGAAACCAATAGATATTTCTTGAAGGATCTGTCCGTAAGATGATCACATGCATATCCAATGTCCATGATTTCTCAGAGGAGCGATCTAACGGTGAGAAATGTTTGAATGACGTAGCGTGGCTAATTTGAGGGAAACACACGCATTTTAGAATATTAGAGATTGTCGAGCGATTAAGTCTACGTCAGCTTATATCATTTCACTCCATACAAAACAGGTGTAGTTGAATAATCATGATTACAGTTTATCAATTTACCTATCAGAATGGTTATACCAATCAGTGTATTTGACGTTTGTACTATGAGGGCATCAGCATGGCTAATTGATAATTTCGCTCATGCTGAATGCGCAAGTTGACCCTCACGTAGTAGAAGTAGAAGCCCATATGGCAGCACAGAGTCGTCGTGCAGTTGGAGACATAGACGCGCCGATTTGGATGTAAATTTTAGTGAGGTCATATCAATTATTAAAATGTTATATATGATTATTAAATATATATTAAATATAAAATTAATTACAGAGTTGAATACGTATCATCGTGATAAATTTATTAAACTTAATTAAATCATCATTAAGAGATATTTACTGTAACATCACATTATCTAATTATGATCTAATTAGTTTTAATAAATTTATCTCATCATTTAGAGGGAGAGTTATGAACTGGGTTTTGTCAGTAATCTATATTTAATACTCCTAATTAATCTTATAATATTCGATATAACAGATCTAAAAATTAGAGGAGTGAAAACTAACTCACCCTAAAAAGTTCAGCGCGCGCATGTTTCTACGAGTGACGACAAAATGTCTAAGAATACAGTCAAGGATGAACTGTAGACATCGACAGAAAATACTTCTGAAAGCGTAAGCGCAGAGACGACCTGTAACTTTCTACGAGTAAATCAAATCTGATGATATGATTATCAAAAAAAAAAATCTGATGATATGACTGAACAAGAACATCTAAGAACACAATCAAGAATGAACTCTAAACATCGACACAATAGTACTTCTGAAAGCGTAAGCTCAGACAAAGCTCGACTGAACGGAAAACACCACACAAACACATGTTCACATTTGCACATTCCGTGCAGCTACGAGCAAACGAACAAACAAACTGTAGCATGATCCCGAAGCAGTACTTCTATTATACACTTGGCATGATGGCCGTAAACTAGCACGAACACTGCTCTGCAGCCATCATCTCTCGCGGCCGCCGACTACTTGCCGAAGATGGACCTGATCCACCACATCCCACCGTCCCTGGGGGTCTGCTCGCTCTCCGGCGGCGGGCCCGGGTGCGCCGTCTTGCGCAGCTTTGACACGTCGTACCCCTCCTCCTTGGCCCGCTCCACCAGCTCGTTGTACACGGCCTCGTCCATGTGCGGCTGCCTGCACAAGATCTGCACCCACAACACAAACAGATCAGCTGCGGAACCAGAGAATTGGGACGGGAAGCAACAACTGGCGGCTAGGGACACGAATAACTAACCCAGAGGTACTTGAGCGAGGGCTGGCCGACGAGCGCGTACTGGTAATCGCCGTCGACGTGGAGCACCCAGTAGTCGCCGGTGACGGGGAAGACGGGGAGGAAGGGCGGCACGAAGAAGCGGACCTTGAGCTTGGCCTCGTCGCTGGCCGGGTCGGCGCGCCACGCCGTGCCCTCGATGTGGCCGCGGCGGCCGTCGGTCCACGTCTCGTTGAGCACCTTCACGGTGGCGCCGTCCGGGTTCAGCGTGTAGGTGGCGCGCGTGTTGGTGCCCGTCTTGGGCTGGAACGTGGACGGGAAGCACGCGATCTCGTACCACCGCCCCATGTACCGCTCCAGGTCGAGGTTCCGCACCACCTTCATGGTCGTCGTCGTCGGCGCCGGCGAGAGGGATGGAGATTGGAGAGGAGGTGGCGTGCGTGGGTTTTGGGGGAGGATTGATGCGTCGCCGGGGAAGAGGGGATAGAGATGGAGGCAATAAAAGGCAGGCGGTGTGGAGGAGACGTGGAGGATTTTGGGCGATACGTTACGAGTTGCTCGGTGCGCGTCGCGGCCAAGGCTTCGGCTTTTGGGCCGGAATTTCTTGCAGGGCATCGTCGCCGCGGGCCTCTTTCTGGCTGGTGGTCCTCTACTACGGCAGCGACCTAACGATTAACGAAGCATATACCAATGACACACTAATTCTAAAATTTTGCTAAAAAAAACTAATTTTAAAATAAAACCACATTTTTGCGCTCGTGTATATGCTACTTCATGAAAAACAAAATTGGTCTGCCTACTGCAATACAAATATCTTTCATCATTGCTATACTCTCTTGAATGAACTGTTGACATTGACAATACTTTCATCTTACAACATTATTTCTTTAAGGAGAAGGTTATTATGATGAGTACATCAGAAATCATATATAAATCACTGATTTAAAGATTTAGATGATTCTCAATTTTCTTAATAAGGGACATGCTAATTTTCAGCTGACTGAAAGTTTCAGTCACCTCTTTAAGCCATTGGATCTAGATCCAATGGTTTATAATTATTATACAAATAATCTTATAAAAAAATCAAAACTTAAAGGAACAAACTATTGATTGAAAACTTTCAATCAGCTGAAAGCTAGAAATATGTCTTAATAATGCATGTATGAGAAGGGAAGTCTTAACCGAAGGATCTTATCTACCAACTCTCAACACCTCTTTTTTTTTTGCTATAAAATTGTTTCCACAAGGAAAAAAAAAGAACTTTCTTCTCAGCACTCCTTAAACACTCGCAAGAGAAAAACAAAAAAGAAAAAGCCATATGTGTTGTCGGGAGGAAGAACAGATCTAGAAAGAAGGGACAAAGGCCCCCTGCACCGTAGAATACGCGGAATCAAGGATGAAGATTGTGGCCCTAGCTCTATCATGACCTCGATATTAGGCAATACTTATTCAAACAACAATGTCAATTCAAGTCAACAATGCCAGTGACTGATCTAATTATAAAGGTAAAAAGTAATCGTAATATTCCGCTCGTCCGAGGTCGAACCCATTTATACTGACAGCTCTATATGACCTTAAAACTATCTCTCATGTATATCTGGGAAGAAGTTTTCAATTGATCACCCATCATCCCGGACCAAACATGTTTAACCTTAAAGTTTTTTTAGACGTAAGTTTTTGTAAAAGAAAATGTAATTTATAGGTATAAATATCTATCAATCCTATTAACCCTTGAGCTAGGATATCACACTCTCATCCTCTTAGAAGGGTCAACCTCAGGCCAGGAACTTCTTCTCTTATCAATGTTCGTGTGCCCAGTGTCAACGCATGCGTCATGCTGTGTAATCACCCCGGGGCCACACTAACTATGCACATTATATCTGCGCAACTACAACCTCTCGTACCCGTGAAACACAAAGATCGGTTTTGATACCAATTGTAACATCTCGCTCCTCCGAAACTAAGCTCGCTTACACTTATAGCTCTTTAGGACCTTAAGACCGTTCTTACAGGCCAAGCATACTTTGTCCGTATCACGGAAGAAGTTCCCGGTCGGTCACTCATTGCACCAGGCCAAGCATGTTTCATCTTAGAGAAACTTTTTAACGTGTGTTTCTGAAAAAGAAGTTACAACTTAATTATATGAGTATTTTATCAATCATAAACTTTGATATAGAATATCACAGTAATACACCAGAACAAGCATTTATCATGAGGTAACACATTGACATCATAGATCTCAAAGCGATCAACACGATGAGACTTTAGATGATAATGAAATTTGATTACATGAAAGCTCTATATTTTAATAACAAATCTAGTTTAAAATTGAATTATATTAAAAAATAGTATTGATCAGCCCAAGTTCCAAATATAACGAGCCTAGGTCCTATCTTGATTGCCTTAGAACTAAACAAACAACAACAAATAGTGCAATGCTTTTGAAAGCATTATCGTATTGGTGTGGAACTTGACACTATGGTGCGGGACAACATGCTCTATCTTGTAGATGATTTCAATGCTATTTTGATCAAGATTTACTCTACAAGTATTAGTTTTGTTAAAATATTAAAAATCTAAAATACTGTTTTCGTTGAGATTTATAAAGTTGTAAAGGATGGTACTAGTGATTTCGTTAGTATCAAGATCAGTACATCTAGTTTTCTCTAAGATGATTATGGAATAATATGTTCATGTACTTGTTTGTTAATGAAAAAGAAATATTAGGTTAGTCTTGACGAGGTTTCATTTATATTAAAGGGATGAGATGTCACATTAATAAGAATGATAACATGTTAGATTAATTAATATGAAATCGGACAATTTGACATAGTTTCACAATAGGGACTCCATCGAAATCTTCATTAAAAGTATAATGTTCTATTCAAACATGTATTGATCAATCTTGATGTAACAATTTAATGTCATAAATTATCTATAAAACTACGAGATAAAATTATACTAAAATAAACCATTTTATCTATTAAACGAAAATTTAAAAATGTGATATGACAGTTTTACAAATTATTAAAAAAATATATATTGAGACCGGTCTGAATGCAGGCGTAATTTGCATTGTACCGTCCTCGAGAGAACAGTTACATCAGGGCACAATCCACGTGGACGATCACCGTACTGGCGCCCGGACATCATCAGTCCGAGCTCCGTCCAGACTCGGGTTCCAGACTCCATAGCCATCGACCACCGTTCTCCCCTTGCGGTGTAATTCTCCATCTGGGCGTCGGCTCCCGCCCCAACAAACTCCCGTCCTCCTCCCGCGTGTGCGCCCCGCGCCGGGAGGTGAGATCCAAGTATAGGCCCCACGCCACCGGGATCTTGTGCGTGGCCGGCTCCGAGGGCAACCCGGAGGAGTAAGCAGCCGTCATGGAGGCGTCGTCGTGGGACGCCCTCCGCAAGCAGGTGAGGCTCTTGCTCCCTCACCTCTTTCTCCCAACGGAAAGGAGCTCGTAGCGCGCAGTTTGATAGATGCTTCATCGAGATCTGGCTGGCTGATCCCGTGGTTGCGTGTTTGATTCTGGGCTCTAGCCTCAGAGGTCAACCTTTGAATTATGGTCTGGGCGTAATTTGCCCGCCAGAGTGTCTTTCCTACGGATATTTGCGCTTTCTGGAGAGGTTGGAGAAGCCACGATCTGAATGATCGACGCAGAACAATTGTGCAAAGTTGACTTGATTTCTAGGATTACCACCTTGAGTGTATTTATGGCATTGTCACACAGTTTACATATCGTGCTGTGAAGTGCATTCATCTAATAGTTATTGTGGCTTAGTGATGATGCACCATTTTGTTAACAATGAAACCTGGAATGGCTGAACTTACACTTTCCAAGCCGGTAGCACTAATGGTAGTAAATTACTAAACAATGTCTTGAAAAGAGCTACTTGCTGCTGGATGGATTGGGGGGGGGGGGGGGGGGGCGTTTTGTTAGTGCTTAGTTGTCGGTCAGGCGGGTGACAACACCTATTTTTGGGTGAGTCAGGCAACCAATTTTGAAATAGACACTGATAGTAATTGCTTTCTTTGGGGGCGTAGTGAGAACTAGCCACTTTTGAAATTGGAAGATGCAAACCTGTAATCCTGATCATAATTTGTCTTGTTAGAATTGAATGGTTGAAGTTACCAGTTCATGTTCTCTCAGTTTGGTGGGATTTAGAATTCGATGTGCTTTTATGCTTGCTATTATCTATGTTTGCTGGCACGCATCCTGCTTGACCTGTTAATTCTTAAAAGATTAGAATGTTGGTCTTTCTCAGTGTTTGTGGTAACTTTATTCAAACGTTATCTGATGAACTTTCTGGTCTGTTGTAGGCAAAGAGGCTGGAAGCTCAGCTAGATGACCAAATGAATGCATACCGTAAATTGGTTTCTATGAAGTCGGATGGTTCAGAGAATGATATCGAGTCTGATATAGAAAGGTCACTGAAACAACTTCAGCAAGTAAATTCTCAAATGCAGACTTGGGTATCATCAGGAGGCTCAGAAGTCCTCTCTCACACCTTAACTCGCCATATGGAGATTTTGCAAGATCTGACACAGGTTACCATTTCATCTTGCATTTGTTTAGTGTCTTTCTTAAAACAGTAGATATCTTTAACTGCTGTCAAGTATGTCTGAATTAAGCTTTCTAGCCAGAATTTTGTTCACTTTCACCTTCATAAAACAGTGGAGTGTTTGTTTAGCTTTGGCATCAAATTTTTTAAGCAGTAGTTATTTTCAATGGCAGTCAACTTAAGGCATATTCTAATTAAGCTTACTAGCCAGAATTTCATTCACATCCACCTTGATATGATAGCGAGTGCTTGTAGTGGAGCAACACTCCTATGAATGGCAAAGCAGAATGATAGCATTTTGCATTCAAACTACTAATCTGTTTTATTCCAATACAGGAATTTTACCGCCTCCGGTCAAGTCTCAGAGCAAAACAACAACACGCTTCCCTCCTTGATTTGAGGGATTTTGACAGAGCAAGCTTTGATGTTGAAGATGCCGCTGACTCTTCTGATCAATATCTTCTCAAAGAACAAGCAACAATCAGCTGGAGTACTGGACAGGTGCAATACATTTCCCTTATCTCCTTTTTTAAACCATAATGGTCTGGTTGCTGTTGAGCTTTTTTTAAACCATAATGGTCTGGTTGTTGTTGGCTCCAACATTCCTATTCCGCTCTCTTTTTTCCCTAGTAGCTTGGCAGTGAAGCTCCTGCTAGAAAATGCATTTGCTACAAGCTCCGCCATTTTATGTGTGTTTGTGTTGGGTCAGAGTGGAGTGGGGCTTAAAGTTTGATGACAATGCCAAAATTAGCGAAGAACAAAATGAAGTGCCACTTCTAGTCGCATTGCATCTTTTATGAAAACATACCTGATAGTGATATGTAAATCATGGAACTGATTGTGATCTAGAAGCCTCTTTTGTATGCATGCATATCTCTTGGCGCCACCATTTCAGTATTATTTTACAATTTCTAGGTCAAATCACATCATTGACCCAAAGTAGCACAACTGTCTAGATGATATCTCTACTATCCATCAGCACATAAGCACATCTTGCATTACTCTCATAATACCATAGATATTCTCCAGTGACACTCCGAGCATGTTGAGAAACACACTGAGATATTCCAAGAATATTACTATTATGACAATGCTCCAGTCATTGTAAGACTCAAAATGTCTTTTTAAAAAATGTATCAAATGTTGGGATGGACTGTAATAGCATATTGGCATGGGCTCCTATCATTATGAAAACTATGTCCAAATTGAATAAAGATTTTCCCTAAAAAAATGAATAAAGATTTCGGATTTGACCTTTTATGATATCATCATAGATTATACTATGCCAGTTTTTTTATGTGAAGCAAGGTGCAATTTCCTCCTTGAATCAGGGATGGCTCACCTGTTACGAGAGTTAAGACAGAGCAGACTAAAGGAATGTTCCATTGAATTTCTATCCGTTCCATGACTTTCCCATATTAATGTGGTATATTTTATTTTTCTATATCAAAATATCAGCCTTGATACTAGATGTAACAATGAACAATGAGGCTGAGATAGTTTTTATTTTCTTATAAAAATGTAACACTGGGTAATTGTAGCTCACACATGGAGCTCTATTGAGAACTTTTTTAGTTCAAATCTGGAGTTTAGTTGAATCCATTGTGATTGTCTCAGGACTGCCATGTAGATTCATTGACTCTTCTATGAGGTTCCTTCTTGTGTGTTTATGCATGCAAAGTTCTATTAGGGTTTTTCAATCCAAGATTTAGTTACTATCACTATTACTTTCCATATCAGAGATGATATTTACACTGGAATGATGTAACAGATGGATAATGTAATATCACAAGCTCATGCAACCCTAGGTGTACTTGTATCGCAACGATCAACATTTGGTGGAATTACGACAAAAATTAGTAATGTTGGCAGTCGACTCCCAACGGTATTTTGCACATGTCATTTATAACTTCTTCGCAGAAATTCTTTCTTGCATCCACATGTTATATGCATCTGATTCTTCAATTCCTTCTGCAGATCAATCACATCCTTTCATCAATCAAAAGAAAGAAATCGATGGATACTATTATTCTTTCCTTAGTTGCCTCTGTCTGTGCATTTCTGATTTTCATCTACTGGTTGTCAAAGTAGTATTGTGACTGTAAGTTTGGATAAATAGTATACATGGTAGCCAATAGATGTGTGTACAATATTACTTCGATGTTGTTATAATTCCAAATGTGTCCTGGGCTTCTGGCAACCTCAGACGATTGCTCAAATTGTACTGCTCAAAATTGTTCCATGCTGCCCAATCTTTTTTTCTTGCGGAGAAGGCCCCACGCTGCACTTAACAAGGGTTGTTTCAGGCTTCCAGTCGACTATCCAGTGGCAATTCCTTTTCCAAGTCACTCTGTGTTTTTTTTTTTGCCGGTTCTCGTGGCGACAATGGCATGTTAGCAGGGGAATATGGCCGTGATATACTGATACAGGAATTGTTAAGTACTGAAACACGGAACTGCCACTACTAAACTTATTTATTTCGCCTAGGATTCTGACTTAAGAGAGCCTACACTTCCCTTGGGTCTATTCTCACAGAATACGAGTACAAGTATTAATAGTATGACTTTAATTACAATCAGAACATCACTGTTTGAAAATCCTACATTCTGAATTTTTGAAAAAGTAGTATCGAGTCAGATGGATTTGGACCCTCTGCATTTTCTCTTGCCATAAACGTAATATTCTTTGCATATCTATCACAAGAGAAATAGACTCCCAAGGACGACAGTAATGTTACATTGTAAAGATAGTGATCATAGGGTGCTAAGTGTTGCAAAACAGTCTAATTTATCTAAATCGAATCTTCATTTTTTGATATAATACTCGACATTCTTCAGCCATCGGACTAGTTCAGAATGCTCCTTGTTTTCCATGTACGAATGCAGGAACGCTGCGAGGTCATCATCCACTCCTCTTTGTTCCAAGAAATCTCGCACCGCACTTTGCATCTCCTCATCCAACTCACTGCAAACGGGAACAAGCAAATTAGTTATCGGGATCTGCTCAGTATTGGAATAATGCATCGTCAAAATTAATGAGAAAGAAAAAAGTTTTCAACTAGAACATATCTATCAAAAATTGGAGGGAGCAACCAACCACAATCATAACATTGATGAACTATAGTCAAATTTGGTTCATAGCCAAACTCTGAACCCGGTGGCACAAAAATTGTAGGATCCTTTTTACTACACATGTTTGGGGCGAGAAAATAGCAAGGCTTGCGCAACTCAACACATCGTTCCCTATATTACGATGCATAGTTAGTCAAATTTTTTGCATCCAACAAGTTGCATCCGTTATATTGTATAAACAAAGTTTTTGATATTCCATAATCAAAATACAATCACTTTCACTATTCTCCATCCCCTGTATTTCACCTGTTTGAATGATTACTCAATCATTTTGTTTGTTTACTCGTATAACTAATGCTAGTAAACATGTAGCACATTTTCAATGACGCCTAAATTCATTGTACGAGTAAGTGACATGGCAGTGGGAAGCTTGTCTTCTTTTCCTAGCAAAATTTCGAAATGTTAAGAAACTTTGATGCACAGATCACCTGAATTGGCGGCCCATGTACGGCTGCAACGGTGCCTGCCCGTCGCGGCGTTCAGGGAAGACCCTCTCCACCTCCATTTCGTCGGGCCACGCGGAGCACATGAAGGTGAGCGCCACTCCCGGCCGTGCGGCCTTGGAGACCTGGACGCGGACGCTGATGTGCAGCCTCGGCGGGCCGCCTGTGTCCGCGCCGGAGCGGGTGGGCGGCAGCGCGCCGTCGACAAGGGTGGCGTCCACCCTGACCTCCTCCTCCGCGCCGCCGCCCTCGGCCGCAGGGAACGCGCGGCTCAGGCGGATCCACTGCTCGCCCGGGCGCTCGTCGAGGGAGAATTTCGCCGGCGGCGCGGGCGGCGTCGGAGGGATGGCGTTGGTGAGGACGGAGATCTCGGAGCGGAGGCCGCGCAGGAGGCGGTCGACGAAGGCGGAGCGACGCATGTCGGAGATGTAGGTGCGCGAGGGTAGGAGACGCGGAGGGTTGGTCGGGGCGGGGAGGGGGAGCGTGCCGAGGTGGGGCCGCAGGCGGAGCAGGCGCCGCGCCAGCGCCATGGCGTTGCTCGTAGGCGGCGGCGGGGGATTTTGCGGGGGTTTGGGAGACAGGGAGTGAGCAGAGAGCAGGCGAGAGGCCGGGGGGCGGGCCTTGGCTTGGGCAAGGAGATCCTGACGGACCGGAGCAATATGGGCGCGGCCCAGGTTTTGCAAGTCAGATGCGGCCTTATTTTGAAGAGCTGGACCTGAATTCGCGCTATGGACAATAGACGACCTGAATTCGGCCTTCTCAAACATGGATCGCGGATAAAAGGACCGATCCGCAAACAGAAGTAGGCCGCGCGTCTTGTTGCCTTGTGGGTCGCTGACGCGTGAAGCGCGCGCGTCCATCGTGGATTCGTGGTGGTGGTGTGTGTGTGGTCAAAAGACAGGCACGGTCAGCTGAACTGTTTCTGTTGCTACCGTGTCAGCTAGGCTCACTCTCACGGTTCACTGTCCTGTCCAGGGCACCTGTGGTTTCTTGACGTTCAACGCAGCGAATGGCAGCCTGACACGACGATACAGATCGCGACACGGGAAGTTCCACTCCTCGGCGAGCGACACGTAACGCGTGGTGCCGTCCGGCACCACACACCTGTGGCGTACGTACCGCGCACAGGTACCGAACGAACGCGCACACGGGTTCTTCGTTACGTTACGTGCCGCGGCACGCGACCCTCTCTCTCTCTCTCTACCCGTCGCGTGGCTCTGCTCTCGCTCGCGTGACCCCGCCGGCCGGTGACGCGCCGCGCCGCCCGGCCCACCAGGGGCCCGGCCCGAAACGGCTCCATCGAAAAAGAAAGAGAACCGCTGCGGCCGTTGCTGCGGCGGCGGAGAAACCGAAGCGAAGCGGACGCACGCCACGGCGTACCGGCGCGACAGCCGTGCCCGCCTCTCCCCGCAACAAGCCGGTCTCCCTCTCCCCGCCTCCCGGACGGTGCGGCTTTCGCCCGCTTCGGCAGCAGGCAGGCGCTGTGGCATTATCGTGCTCGTCTGGGTCCGAAGCACGGAGGAGCTGGAAACACGACGGGACGCGAGCCGCGACAAATGTTCGTTTGGAACCTCATACACATTGGGCTCCGGGCTCTGGCTTTCTGCGGCACCGTCTCCATCAGTGCCATTTCAGCATTCTTGGCGGGTACTATAGGAGAAACACTGCTGGCATTGGCAGTACTGTACAAGACGGGGCTAGCAGTGTCGCGTTCCCGATTCATGAATCATGAGCGCCGTGCAAACGGCCATGGTCAGATGGGTGCCTGCTGCGTGACGCGAACGCTTCAACCGGGTGTTGAACCTGATCACTTAACGCAGTTATTACTAGTTGATTTTCTCATCTTTAAGTCACTTCGATGCCAAGGCTGGTTACTCTATAGTAGAGGCTTAGCTAGCAAGCTGGTAGGCTGCCACTAAAAAGAGTGATTTCCTCAATCAGTCGAGTCAATCATTCCGGCGTAACCGGCATTGTAGCCTGTAGAACAAGATATACTACTATCACGGTAGACGCGTAATCTCCATTCGCTCGAATTACCCAACAGGGCATGACCAGGATTTTAGTCAGTCCAGCTGCAGTCAAAACTGCAGTGACCTGAACGGGGATTCCAAATTCAGCGTTTTCAGTCAGATGGCCGAGCTGCAGGGTAACTACTGCCACTAGCAAAATAACAAGGATTATACTCAAAACACTACGGCTAATGATGCCGAGGCCACCGATAGCCAGCTGAACTGATGAGTAACGACCCGGCATCATGTGAACGCGAACGTCGCGATCATAACAGACGGATTTTGTGATCCAACACCTATGATTAAGGTTCAGACAATCAGGGTGGCTACCGCTTGCAACAGCTATACTTGATTGATTGCTAGATTCGGGCACTTTAGAGCAGGTGACGACAGAGATGCACAAAATAAGCCACTGGGGTTGGGGTATGCTCATCATCAAGTTGGACTCACTAAAAACTGTTTGAAATGCCTTGAATGGTTTCGTATACTCATACTGTCCAGAATGCCTTAGGATTGATTCGTAAATTCAATCAAAACTGTTCAAAATGTCATCAGTCGATTCATAAGCTCACTCAATCCATCTAGTATGCCGTCAATTGGTTCATAAACTAACATAGACTGTTCAATATGCCTTCAATTGGTTTATAAACTCAATCAAAACTGTTTGAAATGCCTTGAATGGTTTCATATACCCATACTGTTCAGAATTCCTTAGGATTGATTGATTCGTAAAATCAATCAAAACCGTTCCAATTGGTTCATAAACTAACAGACTGTTCAATATGACTTCAATTCAGTTATAAACTCAATCAAAACTGTTTGAAATGCCTTGAATTGATTCATAAACTCATTCAAAATGTTCGATATGCCTTCAATTGATTCATAAGCTCATTCAAAATGTTCGATGTGCCATCAATTGATTCATAAGCTTACTCAATCTGCCTTCAATTGATCCATAAACTCACTCAAACTGTTGAAAATGTCTTCAATTGATTCATAAACTCACTCAAACTATTCAAAATGTCATCAATTGATTCATAAACTCACTCAAACTGTTCAAAATATCTTCAATTGATTCATAAACTCACTCAAACTGTTCAAATGTCTACAATTGATCCATAAATCCTAACTAAGAACAGCAAATTTAGCCAATAATCTTAAAACATCAGAGGCTGCTAGTTTCACTAAGCAATTGCTAATGTAAAGTTCAATTTGATCCCTAAATCCCCAAACTGCACAAGAACAATGCAACTTACAACAACCACCCAATGCGAAAACTGCGACGCCAGCAACCACCGGAGAAGAAATGCCGGCGGCGCTAGCTCTTCCACGCGTAGATGAGCAGCGAGAACCCGTCGCCGCGCTGCATCTCGGTCTCCTCGGGGCTGGCCCACTCCATCACCGTCGAGCCGCTCGCCCACGACGCCGTCGATGAGGCCACGGACGCGGACGACGACGAGCTCCCCTTCGCCAGCCTCCGCCCCTTCCTCCGGTCCCCGCTGCTGCCCGTCTCGCTCCAGTCTCTCTGCCCCCATCGCGCGAGGTAGCCTCCCCAGCCGCCCCCCGTGTTCCTTCGCGCCGCGGCCTTGTCGGAGGAGGAGAGGTCCTTCTCCTTCCCCGAATCAGCCTCGCGCTGCTCCTCGGCGCCGAGCTCGAAGCGGAAGACGAGCACCGCGTGGGCGAGGGAGTGAGTTGAGGCGTCCGCGGGTGGCGGGTCGCGCGGGGGGAAGAGCCAGTTGTGGAGGTCCCACGAGACCATGACGCGGTCGCCGCCGCCGAGGTCGAGCCGCTCGCTGCCGCGGAACTTCCACCGCAGCCGCCGCACGTGGAGCACGCGCTCGCCGTCGACGGAGACCGACAGCCCCACGTCCGCCTGCTTCTCCCTGCCGCCGCCGCCGCTCCTGCTGTCCCGGCCGCGCGCCACGAGATCCACCGAGATCTCCCGCTCCTTTCCCCCCAGGCTCACCCACGTCGTGTGGCGGCCACCGCTGCCGCCGGCACCGGCGTTGCGGAGGGACACGTGCTCGCGGCGGGAGAGGAGGACGGGGCGCGGTCCGGATGGCCGCCGCGCGCGGGTCCGCCGGTACGCCGCGTCGGGCAGGTCACCCGCGGCCAGGACCATCTCGCCGTCGACGACGACGGCGACGAAGAAGCCCGAGGCGGGCTCGGGCGACCCGGAATTGGGGAACCGCGCGCGGGAGAGGTCCCACGCGAGGTCGACGCGGCGGTCGCCGGCGCGGAACCGGCGGGCCCCGCGGCTGCGCCAGAGGAGCCAGGGCCGGACGCGGAAGGCGAGGGTCTCCTCCTCGTCTGGGTCGTCGTCGAGGTACCCGGCCCCCGAGGCCGGGCTGGAGGTGGATGCGGCGGGCGTGGACGGGGAGGACAGGCGGAGCACGGCGCGGAGGGAGAGGCCGAGCGAGGTGCGGGACCAGGAGAGCGCGACGAGGCCGAGGTGGGTCTCGTAGACAGAGGTGGCCAGGCTGGGCCCCGCCGCCGAGGGCGAGGACGAGGGCGACGGCGCCGCGCAGCGGAGGCACGCCGCGATCGCGCCGGGCATGGCGGGCGCGGCGCGTCGGATGCGGTGCTACGAGGCGAGCGAGACGGGCTCTGCTGCCCTGCACCAGTGGATTGGAATGATGCGTGTGCGCCCCAGCTCCGGTGCGAATCCGAGGTGTGGGTGGGCGCGGTCTAGCCTTTTGGTGGGAGTTTGCTAGCGCTGGGTAGGCTTGCTTGCCGCGGCACGACGCGGCCACATATGTATCGGGAGCGATTTTCGTACTACCAGGGAGTAAGTATAGACTGGGTCCAATTTCAAGAAAATGAAATCACAATGTTCCAAATAAAAGATATTATGAAAAGCAGTTATCAAGAGGATTAGTATCACTACTACAAGGTGTGAGATATTCTTTTGGACTCGATCATGAGTTGTATAGAAACAAAGACAAATCCATTTGTTTCTTAGAAGAAGATTATCGAACCATACACAAATGAGCATTGATATTAAGAAAAGGCAGAGAAAAAACGAAAATTATTGGCATTAAAATATAGAAAAGTATAAGATATGTTTTAATTTTTTCTCTAATAATAAAATAAATTATAAGAATATATACAATAATTTCAAAATAAATAAATAAATAAGACGAATGATGAAATGTAACTTAAAAAGTAAACAACTACAACCACAATGGAGAGAGCATATTATGTATCGAAAGTTAAGAAGCCTAATGTCAACGCAAGACAATAGTTGCTTTTATCCACTTCAATGAACGAGTCTAAGTGGTTTTAATAATATGAAAATCTGACAAATGAAAGTGAAACCTGGTCGGCAACACGTTATTTTAAAAAGACAATCCTTATGACGGTATTGATCCTCTAAGAGATTTAATACAATGCTATGCACTAAATCAGATATATAAAATCACAACTAAGAGAAGCAAATACGTACTATCATGTTGTGATGTTCTACACCCATGAAAAAGACATTAACACTTTCAAACATATAAAACATGGAAGAGTGAAAAAAACTCAATCTACGTGATAAGACATCTCATGAGTATTTTTGTTAAGAAGAAAATATTTTCATGCAGCCTGAGAAAATTCTTGAACCCTTGTCTCATCTGTACACAATGGCATTGTGGCTCATATAGAACGATCACAAACTGGGATGGGTTTTAGACATGTGATTTGACATGGTGCCAAATTAGAGAACTTTTTTTTATCCCAATCTATAAATTTGCTCTTACTAAAAATCAAACCCAGAACCTTAAAATGCTACTAAGCCATGAAAGAACCGAAAGAAAAAAGAAGGAAGAGAAAACGGCTAATATGAACTTATAGTTGCATGTTACGCTAAATGTGGAGGAGTAACGGAGGAACGGTATAGTTGTTGATCCCAGAAAAATAGAGAAAAAAATAGAGAAATAGTAGAGGAAAAAATAGAGGAATATTGGTGTAGGAAAAAGTTTGTTATATATATAGAGAGGTTAGAATCTTGCTGATACTATCTTTTTTGATTAAGAAGTGTATATGTGGCTATTGCTGTTTCGCCAATATGTGTGTCTCTAAATCTCCAACAAGTATACATACTATCTTCGTTGTATTGCTTTTCAAAAAAAAAAAAAAATCAATATGTCGCTCACACATTTTACAAGGTTCAAAATTACCATAATCGATTCAAAGAGTTCTGGATAATTAGCAAACCTGCTCATATCCAGAAAGCTGACGAAACTGGAATACGCTCGAAACGATCCTCCAACTAGCAGCACATTACTTCGAGCGCTACCATCGCCACATGCGAGCGTTCCCCAAACTCGCCAGTACGATGATCCGAACGCCTCCAACTGTTTTCCTATATTTTGCCTGCTGCCTAATTCCCCTTTCGTCGCAAATAGCATTCGTTGAACTTTCCAGTACTAGTAGTACCACAGAGAGTATACAATGATCGAATGGACCCGAGCAGCCTTTACAGCGCAGGTGTAAATAAAGTGCCGGGCTCTTTTTTCTTTCCTTTCTACAGAGAAGAACCTTTTTACCACGAGGCTGTCTCTGCTGGTGCTGGCCTGCTGGGCGAGACACCAGTACACACTGCAACGGCCATCGACGCGTCCCATAATTTTCAGGCTGAACAAAACAGAGGTTGCAGGTTGAACGTAGAAAACATACACATGCGCAGGCAGCGCAGCGCACGCTGAGTTGTTGCCGGAGTCGATAGGGGAACGTTCTTGAGGCGTGGCGGCCAAATTTCCCCTGGTGCTTGTGATTGTGAGACGCTCCCCGAGACGAGGTATGCGCGTGAGCCCGGAAGAAAACTTTTCGACGTTGAAACGGTGACCGTGGAAGCGACCGACCGACCTGGCCGGGCTGGTAATAGGGCGTGTGCCGCCCGGACGGAGACGATTGAACAACCGAAGACCGAAGCGGTCAAAGTCGGTGCCAACGATCGAGGCTGATCGACCGACCGGCGACACGACCGCGCACACGCTTCGTCTTTTTCGACCATCTGACATGACAAAGGTCCAAGTGGAAGGCAACGGGTAGGAAACGGACCCGTTCGACTTTCATTCCCTCGGCATCGCGTTCTCGCCATCCCGCCTGCTGATCGAGCGGCCGCTTGCTGGTGCCGCGAAACTATCACACCAATAGCGGCGGCGTCGCGGCGAGATCGACACGAGTGCATCGCATCGTCCTCCTCGACCCCGGCTGGAGTAGTACCGGACCGAGACAGACGCACGAGACGCGATTCTCAAGCGGCGCCCGCTCCGTTGCCGGCAAGTGCCCGGCACGGGCATAATTAATAAAGCGCGTTTCTCGTGGGGGCGCACACAAGGAGTAGGAGTAGGTTGCAGCTGTTTTGAGATGGCGATCCGTGCGTGGTTCCCCGACCCAGCCAGCAGGGGGGGGGCCGCCGAGACCACGGCTCGCGCTGCGCCGATCGTACTGGCAGCGTTTCAATGCCCGTGGCCGCCAGGCCCGGCCCAGCCTAGCACCCTGGCTTCCTCCCATCCCATCCCATGGCCAGGGCCCAGGGGGTGTGCAGCGCAGGCTGCTGCTGCCGCGGCAGCATCCTTCCTTCGCGCCATGCTCCCTGCCCTGCTCCTCGCGCTCATTAATTCGGGAGGAGAACTAGCTGGGGGCGTGACGTCAACTGCTCATCACCTACGACAGCGAGAGTTTTTTTTTTCCTCCACGGAGGGGAGGCAGCCCACGGAGTATCATCTCTCTTTCGGAAAGATGAGGGATTCTTAGAGCATCTCCAACCGTTCAAATAAAAACATGTTCCAACCGCTTCCTATTTCATTCTTTATCACTATAGCGTTCATTCATTTGCTCCTATTGGTTCTCTACTTTTAGGGATCCTCCAACTATTCTCTATCCATTAATCACTGTCACTGACATATAGTTTCTACTATGTACTAAACTATATTTAAAGTACTGGTTAGAGTTGAACAAAAAATAGAGAACAAAAATTCACTGTTCAAATCCCTACTTCAAGAAATAAAGAGCCAAATTTAAAGAATCGGTTGGACATGCTGTAGGATAAAGAGTCAAGAGAGTAAGAAAACTGTAGAATCAAGATCAACCTAAAGTATCAATTTGCACTAAAGATTAAACTGTACGATAAAGAATATTTTTGCTTGTGGTAAATAAGTGATAATTTGCACCAATATATTTTAAGTGATAAACCATAATGTCAAGCAGCATATGTAAATATCAACCACAAATTAATCGCACTTCTAATAGGTCTCATATACCTTTAACAAAAAGGAAAAAGAATGTAATCTCATATGGTCAGTTATCATATATTCCTAAGAGTTTATGCACAAATCCATTTTGCAAGTTATCTAATATCTCATTTAGACTTAGTAACATAACCGAGAGATGGATTTGATGGTGTAGTAAGTTGGCTTCATGAAATCTAACTCCATATCCTACAAAATAAACGAGAGGAAAATCTATGTTACTGTTAGAATAATTTATGTTGTTTATTTAAGTATACAAATGAATTGTTATTCGATTTATCTATTCAACCTGATATACATATTTTTTTATCTTTGTACCATTCAAGGAAGAAAAAAAAATTGTTGCTAAATTTGCTGACCGAATTGAACTTGCTACTTCTGGGCCGAAATTTTCTTTCCCGTTCTTAGGCCACTAGTTTTTTAGTGGGCTGAAATGAGAGAGATGGGCTATGGATGCTAGTGGAACCCAACAGGTCCCCTCAAGTTCATCCTCAATCCCACCCTCGCACCACCCCGCTTGAACCCTAGCCCGCGCCGCCGCCAACTTCCCCTTGCCGCCAGTTTCTGCATCGTGAAGTACCGCGCGGAGTGCCTGAGGCGGCGATCGTCGAGGCCGCCGCCACACAACTCGTCTCTATGGCGGCGTCGGGTGGAGCGGCTGCCCTACCTCGCCCTATTGCTTAGTCCGCCTCTGATTAAGGACGACTCGGAGATGGTGGTGAAGAAGTACACACGTGGGAAGCCCGTTAATGTGAAGGTAATCCATTGCTTTGCTCCTAGAACTTCTGAAGTTTAGTCGTGCTGTGTTAGCATGAATTTGGTTAGCTGTTTATGCTACTGCTATGTTTCTGTTAGAAGTTTGAACTTGCCCATTTACTTATCTGGTTGTTGAATGGATTTTTAGCGATTGTCGGACAAGAAGTTGAGAGGGAACCTCACCGTGAAAGAGAATCTCTATGGCCAGTCTGCAGAAGCTGCTGCAAAGGCTGACAAGGTGTGTGCAATTTCTTTTCTCGCATTGTTTTGACCTTGCTGCTACATGTCTTCAAATTTATACTCAGATTTTTAAAATCGTGCAAGTAGCTTTCTCCTTAGACATTTGATGTACGTTGTTAACATGAAATGGTTGATACAAGGGAATCTGATGTTATAAAACTCGTGATCTGTAATATTATGGTGTTTTTTCAACTCAGTTATAGTTTAGGTGTCCTGAGAATCACCTAGGCATCGACTAGGTGTTATCTAGGCATTGCGAGGAGGTTGGGTCGTCAGTCACCACAACAAAAAACATGAGCACTACCATCATTTAATATCTTATATATCCTATCTGACTCCTTATACTTGTTGATCTACTTGATGGATGAACTCTTGAACTGAGTGTTTTAAATCCTGAGATTTTTTTTTCTGGCGATTGATTTCTGTTACTCCGTTTGCAGTGGCTTAAACCTACAGAGGATGGTGGCTTAGAGCCTGAAGGTTTGGAGAAGACGTACAGATTTCAGCAAACTGATATCCTGAAGGAGGTGCCTTTGTCAAGTTCAAGAAATGCGTTTGATATGAACTTACCTGGTAAAGCGTGTTGAACGATCTTAGTGTTCTATGAAGCTGTGCAACGTGTTTGATATTTTTTTGTCTTTCTAAACCGATTTTTGCCTTTCTAAACCTTGATGAGGTAGAGAAAACTACTTCTCGATTGTGGCCACTGAGAACTACGGTGGTCTGACTTGCTCTTGACTTCTGCAGTACTTGGCCCTTACACCCTAGAATACACATCAAATGGACGCTACATGCTAGTAGCTGGACGAAAGGGACATCTCGCGTTGATGGATATGTTGCATTTGGATCTCATCAAGGAATTTCAGGTCAGCTTTTAATATTTAATCATTTTCCTTGTCAGGTTTTCCTGAAAGTCATTTTGTATTTTCATTGCATTGTACTTGGATTTCCCTTTGTAATGGAACTAGATGTGCTAGAGGGTAAACAATAACAAGTGACACGGACGAAAGTATACTGAAAAAAAGGGCTATTTTTATGTTGTGATGATTGAGGAGGAAAGTTATCTTATGAAGCATGTGGTGGGAGATCCAAAAAGTTCCGAGAGTTTGTAAATGGACGGAATGGCATCATATATGTAAAAACTTGCAAGAACATTGTAATTGGATCTAAAAACTTGACAGTAGCCTAAAGTTGTCGAGATCCTGTTTATGTGATACTGTCATCGGCTGCTGTAGATCCATGTATGTGTGCATGGGTATGTGTTTGGTGCTTGGGGTTATTTTGCCTTTTTAACCCACAATACCCCTGACAGATTTGTGTTGACCACTACAACAGCTTGTCATATTTATGAATAGTCTACTTGACCCCCTCAACTTCAAACTTAGGTTCAGGTTAGCCATTTCCTTAGGTTGAAGGTCATAGTTTTCTGCTATATTCCCCTCTATGTTTCTGGTCCATGTTTTATTCGGTAGCCTTAGGCTAACAGTGATGTATCATTTATTCCATGTTGAAGTCTGGACTATGAGCCCTATTTTCTGGACCTTTTTGCCAAATTTTACAATCCTACATCTCCCACCACATGCTTCATGGTAGTTGTGTCAGAATGCCTGTCATGCATATTGAACTTCTCTGATCTGGTATTTATTTCTCCAGGTGAGGGAACCTGTTCGTGATGTAACATTTTTGCATACTGAGGATATGTATGCAGTCGCTCAGAAAAAGTAATTCTTTGACTTTGGTGTACTTTGTACTATACTTTAGTTTAGTATCAGAATATATAAACATACTCTGTCTACTAGTCCAAAAAGAAGTATGAATAGAAGGGCAAATTAGAGTGTACACGCTGACCTTTTCATACAATAGGGTAAATGAAAAACTATAGCGCGTTATGGCTATAGATATGGGTAAATCCATTCTACTATGCTACCGATGTGATAATAGAACAAGTAAACTTATACTCCCTCCATTCTGATTTTGTTGTCGTTGATCAGCTCAAAATTGAGCGAGTCAATGACAACAAAAAAAAGAACAGATAGTATGTGCTACCAATTGATGCTTCATTCTTCATGGTGGTTGTACAAACCTATTAATCTTTAATTCCTTTTTACTGTTTATGGTTTTTTTCATAGTTAACTCATTGGAATATTTTTGAAATAGGTACACCTATGTTTATAATCGACATGGTACAGAAATTCACTGTCTAAAGGTAAGCACATTGAGTGAGATTATGCATCGATCCCCGTGAAATTATTTTTTGGATGTTTGTTTTCACATGCTTGAGTATAGTAATAGGATAAAAATGGTCACGAATATGATGTTTAAATATATAGGGAATTCCTTATTTGTCCTTGAAAAAATGAGGCTTCTCTTCTTGGCCCTTTTGGAACTGAACTTCCCTGTTTTTTGAATGTGGGAGTAACTACACTTGGGAGTAGAATGGAATTACCCTATATATATATATATTTCATTTTGATCATTATTTTCTCTTTATTTTGCAAGAATTAATTTTTCAAAATTGTGGAAAAAATTTTGAAACATCAATTCTTGCAAATATTTTAAAATTTATTATTACGCCCAGGGGTAAAATGGACATTTCAATATCCATTTGACACTGTTAAATGCTCAAACTAACAGAAGGGCCAAATAGGGAACAAAAATGAAATTTAGGTCAAATAGGGAAGTTGGATATACAATGGCCTTTTTCATGAACACAAACTTTTGGCGTAACAATGACCTGCATTTAGGAGATCATTTGCCACTTTGTCACTTCAGCACATTTTGTTTTGTACATCTATGTTCCAATGAATGTATTTATCCTAAACATTTAGTTTATTTATTTACCAGAAGTTTAGTATGGGATGGAATTTCCTTGCAATGTAATTTTGTTTTCCAAGCTGCATCAGAACAGTTTAACAACATAATTTCGATTTTTGTGAGCTGTTTATTTTCATTCTCTCATGGCATAGCATTATATATCGTAGATGTATTATTTGAGAGTCTTATTGCTTCTCTTACGTCAACTGGAACATGGTAAAACATTGAAGCTTCAATTTCTGAATAAGCAATTTCTATTGGCATCGATAAATAGCTTTGGGCAGCTCCACTACCAAGATGTGAGCACTGGTGAGATGACTGCAAATTACAGGACTGGTCTGGGTTGTACTAATGTTATGCGGGTCAATCCCTATAATGCTGTTATTGGCCTTGGACATTCTTGTGGCAAAGTTACCATGTGGAAGCCAACCAGTGTTAAACCCCTTGTCACTATGCTGTGCCATAGTGGGTATGTGACTGCTGTTGCATTTGATAAGGGTGGTCATCTTATGGCAACTGCAGGTATGGAACGGACGAGAAAAATTTGGGATCTAAGAAAGTATGAGGTTGTAAATTCTTATGCAGCTCGTGCTCAGTCCTTGGATTTTAGCCAGAAAGGGTTGTTAGCCTGCAGTAATGGGTCTCTGGTGGAGACATACAAGGATTTTGGTGGGCATGATTATAAACTTTATATGAAGCACAGAATAGCGAAGGGCTACAAGATTGGGAAGGTGTCATTCCGGCCTTACAAAGATATTTTGGGGATCGGGCACTCAATGGGCCTCACTTCTATTATTGTTCCAGGGTCTGGTGAGCCAAACTTCGATACCTTTGTTGACAACCCCAACGAAACTACCAAGCAAAAGAGGGAGAAGGAGGTGCATGCTCTCCTTGATAAGCTTCCACCAGAAACTATCATGCTTAATTCAAATATGATCGCCACTGTTAGACCTCCGAAGAAGGAGAAGAAAAACAAGAAAGAGATTGAGGAAGAGATGGAAGAAGCTATTGAGTCTGCCAAGAAGACTGAGATGAAGAAGAAAACTAAGGGTAGGAGCAAGCCTAGCAAACGCGCCAAGAAGAAAGAGGAAGAAGTTTTCAGAGCTAAGAGGCCTTTCCTGGATCAATAAAAGGAAAATGATGGGCGACCTGACAAGAAGCAAAGAGTGGGCGAGGAGGTGGAGCTGCCACAAGCCTTGCAGTGCAGGGGCGGAGCCAGGAATTGAGCACAGGGGGGCCAACTCACCAATGTTGTGGACAAGTTTTGGAGGAAAAAATTATTGGATGTGTATATGTACTGGGACTGAAGCTTATATGCTCTCCCATAGTTTTTATATGTTTACGAGTAGTTATAATTCTTAGTTCCTGATATTTTGTTGGTGTAAAAATTATTGGGACCATGAGTTCACTTGTCAATTAGTTGTTTCAACACTATATGAGTTTTGAAGAAACTGGTTAAAGAAAATTATCAATTACCATCCTCATTCTGAAATTTAAATAAAATGAGTATGGAGTTTGATTACACAACTGACATCTTCAATACAACATGAATACCTAATATAACTCGTTGTCTCCTACCCAAGATTGATGACCCTAAGACACCAACTAAAGTCCTGTGATCCTAATTCAATTAGATGGACAGGAACACAGACGTACCTTTTGAAGCTCACAATTGCACTAGTAGCTAGAAGTAGAACAGCGGCCTGTGGAGAGCAACACCACTAAATCATGGCCCATAGGACTTCTACGTACGTCTGGCGGCGGCAAGCGAATAGACAAGATAAATTTTGCACGGAATTGATGAGGTCGAGACTGTGAAAGGAGGTAGATCCCGTAGATAGCTGGTTGCCTGTTAGTTTCCTCTTCAATTGACGGTGGGTAAAGGCCTTCTTTGATGGGCTGATTGGGCTTGGAATAGCATCGTCATGTACTCACGGGTCATATGGGGGGCCTATGCTTGCTTAACCATGCGATTAGTAGAAATATTAGGGAAACTTCTATGGTATATATGGATCGTTAGGGGGGGGGGGGGGGGGGGGGCAGGCCCCTGCTCGCCCCCCCCTGTCTCCGCCACTGTTGCAGCGGTTTGCCAAAAAGACGTAATTGTGGCATCACATAATGTGTTGGGGTATTATTGTGGATCATGTTTGTCATTAGCATATCTTATAGTTTAGCTGGGCGGTATTTGAATTTGTACATGAGGAAATAGTGCACAAAAAGAATGTATCAAAAATTTGTTCTGAACTGGGGGTATTTCAGTTGAGCTTGACCGTCTAGGTTTAAATTAAGAGCTCTTGTTCTCATTTTTAAACAGACCTTACATTCTGCCTGCGAATTAGATATTTTAGTGTTATGTTTCATCATAGGTGGCAGCCTTGTGTGGTTATGCTGGTGGATCCGTAGATGGATGAAATTTGGCGAATATCTATTTCAGTGTTATATGTTTCATCGTAGGTGGCAACCTTGTGTGTTTATGCTGGTGGATCTGTGGATGGATGGAATTTCCTCGGATCCTCCTATTTCACCTAGTTGCGTGTTACGTGTGGTTTACGCCTTTATGGCATTCTCTTGCGAATCGGTTTGATGCTATCTGCGTGAGAGGACTTCTTGATGTCTGATGGATTAATCTTGCGGATCTATAGCCTCTCCATGCCCTGGCTGACAGAATAGGGGCAAAAAAGCTTAATTTCTAAGCGAGGCACGTGCGCGCATTTTAGATCAAATTGCGACGCCAAGCAAAAAGAATACCGTGTGTCTAGCCATGTTAGCTTGGTCTGTATAGTCCTATTAGACGAAAAGGGATAATAGAAACATATTTTGTTGCTGTGTTAGTTATCATTAGTTGAATGCCGATATGCTGCTAACATCATCTGTAATGGGGCAAGAGAATTTTGCTGCTCTTCAGATACTTCATTGGCTCAAATTAAATTGACTCGTTATTTTAGCTCCGTGCAAGCTGAACAGGTGATTAATAGTTCTTCTTGATAGAGTTGTGAAATCAACAAGAAGTTCCTAAAACTACATTTGTTTCATACTGAAGGGATTCTCTCTTCAGTTTTGTTTTCTTCTTATCAATCTGAGAAAGAAAAATGCCAGTATCTGTATTTTTTTGCTTGTTGGTTAGAATTGAGTTTTCCATTTGCAAGTAGCATAGCTTTCAATCTTTGAACATCATTCATTTGCAAGTAGTATAGCTTGTTTCTCATTATGTTATTATGTCATTTATTTATGGGGTGACGCGAGCCGTGTGGGGGAAAAGCAACTCTAAATGTTTATGTGTACACAAGACTTATCCTAGTCATCCATTTTTAACTGCAATGCTTTGAGATTCGTATTAGATATTCACCTCTTCTTCATCTCAGCCTTACTATTGCTGTTGATGTCTAAACCGATGACTGAGATAAGTCTAGTATGTATAAGATGTGAAAATTTCGCTTTTAACGTGTGTGCACGGCACGACGCATGCAAGCGACTGGGCGGGAGGCAGGGTTTTCTCATTATGTTATTATGTCATTCATTTGCGAGATGACATGAGACATGTGGGGGAAAAGCAACTCTACATGTACATGTGTACATAAGACTTATTCTAGTTATCCATTTTTAATTGCAATGCTTTAAGATTCATGTTAGATATTCACCTCTTCTTCATCTCAACCTTGCTATTGCTATTAATGTCTAAACCGATGACTAAGATAAGTCTAGTGTATAAAAGATGTGAAAATTTCGCTTTCAACCTGTGGGCACGGCACGACACATACAGGCGACTAGGCGGGGCAGCGCCACAGCACGACGCATGCGGGCGGCTGTGCGAGATGGCACGGCGCTACGCAGGCGGCGGCCGGCAGCTGGCGGGCGCTGTGTGGGGGCTATGGCTTGGATGGAGGAAGAAAGTGGGGTATTCTAGTCTTTTCCTGTGTTTGATGGTATATTTAGAAAAGAAAATGGCAGTCCAATGATATCTACAAGAATAGTCATTTTGTGTTGGCATATTTGGTAGTTAATCATTTTGCAATGGCATTTGTGGGATTATCTCAAGAAACACGACCAACGAAACAGGTCTGAAATCCTGCTTGCTCCACGCACAAACATCATAGCTACCCACATATACTCTACATGAAGCAGTGCCTTTTTGCAAGCTTAATACTAGACCAAAACTAATTGCACGTCACTGAGCTAACAAATATAGAGCATGCTGATACAAAATTTCTAGACATTTGTGTAGACATTTCCAGTATCAAAAATGGGAAAAAGTAAAGGCTAGAAGACAATTGATGATTTCTGGAACCAGCCAAACAGGCAGCAATCAGAAACAAGCTGAATCTGCATCCTCCAAAGCCTCCAAGGCCTGAAATTATAAAATTCACAAATCGCTGTGAGCATAGTGGTTGCAAGTAATTACTTGCAAAAGAAAATACTTGCTTATGATATGAATGCACAAATCGGAGTAACTGTTTCTTCTAATGTACATTGTTGTAAAATAAATCAATTTATGATATGAGAATCATAAACTTGGAAGCCAGAACCTGTAAAAAATGCAATTCAAGGCAGGTATAACATGCAACTTCATTACTCAAATATAGCGCACCTATATTGCATTTTGGAAGACATCTTCTTCACTGGAATAGAAAAGCTAACTTTTATTTTCTCGTAGCCATTCAACAAAATTGTCCAAAATCAAAGGCCAAGCAAGGTCTGAATCGTAATTGTCAAGTGATGGGAAGTTTATCTGCATATGTAGAGGTAAATATTAAGTATCAATGAGGGCTGAAAGAAATTGCTAAACCCTGCAAGAAGGATTTGGTTTGGATATTCCAAAAAAGAAAGAAACATGAAATGCTGCAAGACACGGGATGTTTAAAAAATAACCTCATTACAGAAGCGATAAAATCCCATCCACTGGTCCATGTTTATCACCTTGTACTCGCTTTGGAACTGAAAAAGTTCAAAAAGGCACGTCAATAAGGAGGTTCCAGAGAAGAAAAAGATGAACCAAACACGAAAAAGAAAATCAGTAACCAATACCTTGAGGTAACTAATAAGCTTGTCAACCTGAGGGCGAAACTGCAAGCCTAATACTAGATTCAGCAACTCACACGCAACTGGTATTTCTATACACTTCTTCTTATCCTCTGCAAAACATAATTAATATGTATTGCCAAACTAGGAATGAATCTGATCAATTAAGTATGCAGTAATAACAGCAAGCAACATTACCTGTGAGGCAATAACGAAATGAATAAGTATAGAAATCCAGGAAATTGGATGGCCTCATGACCTAGGTTTGTAGCAGATGAAATCAAAAATAAGTCAGTCGTACTCATTAAAATATCAGAAGTTTGATACTACAATTACAAGGTGGCAATATCTTGTGATATATGTGATAGACAAAATTTTGTGTTTACAAACAAATTTTCAGTCAACATTCTTTTACATATATGTAACATCACCTAAATAAATGGGGGACAAACTGACCTCTTGGACAAGTTCTGGGAATGATTTCTTCAACTTACTGATACTATCAGCTCGCAGGGCTTTCAATGCAGTTCGCCACTCATCCTGTCCAATACCAAAGTTATAAGTAAACACTGGAAAAACACTGAATAAGTGTATACTGAATAAAAACTACAGCAATATCTTCGTAGAAAGGAAGTTACAACAATCCATAAGTAATGCATACCAAGGTAAAGTAACCTTGCTTTTCAGACCCCATTTTCCTGATACAGATAAATGGCATCTATTAGATTTTCTGTAAAAGAGACAAACATTATCTTACTGTAGAAGTTTAGAGAATAGATGACATACCAAGCTAACATCAGAATCCTGACATCGGTATGGGGAACTTCGAGATGAGAACAGAGCGTTTCAACGCCTTCTGGGCTGTTTTCACCAGGGAGAAAAATGTTCAGTAGTTACACACAGTTATAAATGTATAATGATATATGTCTGTCTAGAGCAGCTTCAAGGGAAGTTAAATGGAAGCGAGCAATGAAAACAAAAGGACGATACTGATGACCGACTGCAAAAACATTCTACTCCTGTAAACTACAGTACATAGCTTTACAAACAAGTTTAAATTTGTAAACAGCAGCAAACTTATGTGAAATTACAATAGAGCAAGAATTGAACTCCCAACTGATCATCAGAATGGATACAAACACATATGAAAGAAACGACTATCGAAAGGAAGAACCCCAAAGCCAATTAACAGACCATCTTATAGTGAATGTACATACAGTCCTCAGTTTGCACTTGTTGCATTTGGTATTTTGGTCTGTTCATGACATGATTTAAGAGTTCTTTGTGGTTCCTGATTGTACACAAGGATCCAAAATATTGAGTATGCTAATCAGGAATCTACATCATTTTTAGAAAATTAGGTGTCATAATATTAGGGGAAGATATTAAAAAGGACAGGCCCAGTGCTGGAAGCTACCACACAATGTCCAATGCAGAGAGGCTGCATCGAACCCAGGACCTTTTGGCAGGAGTGGGGCGACTTAACCACTACATCAGGCCTGTCCTTTCTACAACGGAAGATTTGTATCAAAATCACAAATGTGTAAGCATTCCTAGTTAGTTGGACTAAATGGTGGACACAAAATTGGCACTAGTAGTCAAGAAAATTTCGACAAGCAAAGGATAAGAACTAGCGCGTCACTATATGACAGAGACTCAGAGAGGATCGTAATAAGAAACAAACATAACATGGTAACATAATGAGAATCATCAGAGAGAACATACTCAATCATTCCGGATGATCTATCAGCATAAGTATAGAAAAATTGATCAATCCGCTCAACTTCCTTGGAAACAGCTTTGGTAGAGCCTGAAAATACCAAAATCAAATAAATGTTGAGGAATAGATAAATAGATACATATGCATATATGTCAACGTTACATGTATGTTGGGTCATTCCAATTTCTACCAAAAACAAACATGACCTAAGAGGAACTAAGTGACACTGCATATAACAAAAATAGGCACCCAAATTCAAGTCGAAGAGCACTAAAAGACCAGTCCGGCGGAAACAAACCTCCAGGTTTGATTCCGGGTAATTCCATTTTTTTGGATGGTTAACTTAGGAAGAACATAAATTATAGAACGTAGGTTGACATAAATAAAAGGTCTGACTATTACAACTATCATGATTCCCATACCCATCCACTTCCAAAGAACAGGGTATAAAGTGTAAAAATACACGCAATCATGTGCACATCTGTGTATTGCAGGATCAACATGAATCCTAAACACATCACATGTTCTTTGAAAGTAGTGTGAATATTCAGGTTAGCCTAACAACACAGTTTGGGCGTTGGAACTTAGAACACACATGCGCATGATGCATAAGCCGTTGGTGCATGTTTTCTTAGAAGGTACACACTTGCACATGCATTTATACATATTGATATGCACTCTTAACACACAGCGACAGATAAGTACGAGCAATTAGACAACTGACTGAGAAAGAAAAGGAATCAGTGCAGCTCACCACGTTGTGCTTTCCTGCTGGTTAGGTCTGTACTGACTCCTTTTCTTTTTCTGTTTTGTTTTTCTACTTGTTCCGCACCTAAATATCATTCTTTGTTTAGTATTCATTCATATATACACACCCTTAAACAGAATATTGGAGCACACCAACACATTCAAAAGGCAAGATATTACAATGGTAAATTAAGTACCAACAAAATACATATAGTTCATGAAGACACAAGATGAGTTGATGGGTATATTTTTAAGCATTGAACAAGTTACATGAAGAAAACTACAATTTAAGATTCTTGACCTGAGAAATTAAGTATCTCTAGAGTACAGCTAAATATCCTGAGGCAAAATCATGATAGGAAACTATTTGTCCAAATGAGAAAGAGCAAATTTGGGAGATGAAGCAGCAAAGCAATGAGTGGGCTTATCATTAGTGAAGTGGTACATAAAAAAGGAGCAACTAAACTATTTTTGATCTTGAACTCTTCTGAAGGAATGGGATACTAGGGGTTTACACGTGTAACTTCTTGATTGATGCCTTCTAATCTTTTTACCAGAACTAATGCTGTCTAAAACTACTGTTTATATTTAGGATGCAACACCTATTTTCTTCACGTAGTATGAATCATTGCCATTAAGAAATGTTTGCAATGTTATAGTTCTTTTCCAAGATTACTATGGAAAGTGGAGCTTAATTGAGAAACTATTCTTACATAGTCAGCACAATAATAGCAAACGGTTGACATACAATTGCAATTCAGAAAGGAAGAATAGTTCAAACAGCACACTGATCAATCTTAAGGTTAAATCACAACAGATGCCAAAACCTGAAGTCTTCACATTTTGCACTGGTATTTTCTTCAGCCAGCGGTTTCTGTACATATGTGAACCAAACCTACGCTCACCTCAGTTGCATAAAGAATACATTACATAGTTCTTTTACTATAAAGATTACCATGAAAAATGGGACTAAGTTGTCTTTACATTGTGGCATACTTTCTTTCGACAGGCAATGATAGCAAACAGATTACATTATACTGCATGCAGTTCAGAACGAACGAATAGTTCAATAACTACAAGCTCTGGAAATTCAAAAGCCACAACAGACACTACATACTGGATCTTTCACATAGGTAGTAAGGGACCAGACCTGTCAATTGCCATCCTCTTTATAGCGAACATAAATCTGAAAGCTGCACGGCTAATTCCAAATCGAATTCAATCCAAGATTCAGCACCGTTTCATGCTACCACGCCGAATTTCTGAACTAACCAATCAGTTCCCACGCCTTCTAATCCACCCCCCCCCCCCCCCCCCCCATTTACACCAAGCAACGTATCAAAGAATCGGACCCAATCCGTGCAGCCCTGCTCAGCCTCGAGATTGGATCTTCCCAGGGCAACAGGACCCCAGTCGAATCTCCCAAACTGATTCAAACCCATCATCGGTCAGCGTAACTCGAGGTCCGATCAAGAAACAAGAAAATAGGGGAAGGTGGGGAGGGATCCGGGGACGGGGCGTTACCGGCGGTGGCGGGCGCGGCGGACGAAGACGACTTCTTAGAGGAGCGCCTCATGGTGGCGCGAGGATTCGCTCCTACCCCACGGGTTCTCCCCTTGCGGATTCGGTCGCCCGCAGGTTCTTCTCCCCTCCGCCCGCTGAGTTGCCTCCCTCTCGGTTGCTAGTCCCGAGTTCGCTGTCGAGGGGAGGGGGAGGAAGAAGGAAGGCGATGGGGCGCAAGTGGAGCCCTTCCTTCTTATACGATTCGGCCCACGTGCGGGTCCGACTCGATTCATGGGCCACCACGTCTGGGTTTTCTTTCCTGACTCTTTTACCGCGGGGAATTAATTTTTAGGAATTGTTTTAGTGCGACTAAAATTTATTCCAAATCCCTCATAGTACATCCGTATGTATACACCATATGGATACTTATATATTATGCAACAGTTAAATAGAACCTATAAAACCCTCAATTTGAGACCAACCTAAAAAATATTAGGACCAAATTCTCCCCTTCTACAATCGATCTATGGGTCACACGTTGCTTCTCTTTGGAGGAAGAGGATTGTGGAGTAAAACTCTTTTAGCCCTCGTTCGGTTCTGGGATTGAAATAGGCCCAACAATTGCTCTGAATCAGAAATTAGTGACCCGACTGTTTTTATTCCAGAGTTTAAGAGACAAAAAAATTAATCCAGATCACAAAGCACACAAAATCATCAAAATGAACCAGATTTTATTCTAGTGGATGGGAATAAAAAAGAGGCAACACTAATCTAGCTGGAACGGGCCTCATTCCGGCCCGTTCCGATAGAAACGAACAAGGCCTTATGAGAATTGGGGAGTTTCACTGTTCTCTTACCTGTAGTTATTATCCAAACAAGCAGAATTGATTGAGGACTAAAATAATGCGAGAAGTTTTAGTGTCCAACAAAATATATTTTTCTTTTTCTTAATATAAAATAATTTGATTTAAAGAGAGTCTTTTTATCAAAAATTTGAGATGTTCTTACAGTAGCATATCATATATTTAGGGTTAAATCACTGACATATAAAGATTTTTTTTCATTATTAACTAGGTTTTAACCACGCAACTAAGGACAATGAACCACCATAATCGACTTCCTTTTTTACGAGCACCCCTGGCTGCCCAGCAGGCCCAGTGATTTACCGCTACCGTGCGAGCGTGCCGTGTTGAACTTCATCTAGCAGTCACTGCCACAGTGCAGCGCCCATGTGAGACATCATTGACGGCTTCTGTCCCAAGGACTGGTCATGGTCCGCGAGTTCAACGACTTCCATGATAAGCCAAGTTATGACATTTCACGAGGAACCACTGCTTGTGTAACGTTCTCTGGAAGAAACTAGGGTGCGTTTGGTAGCCCGCAAGAGCCTCTGTCCTGGCCCGGCGTGTGCAGATAGGCTAGTTTGGTAGCCTGGAGGGTGGTTTGGGCTAGGTTCGGCGCATATGGCCGTACGTGATTTAGGTGCATCGATGGGAACGCGAGAAACAAGCTTTGCTCGGAAGCCTGGCTCGCATGGGCCAATTTTGCTGCACGCGCACGTGCAATTGGGGCTGCAGCGCATGGGAAAGAAACGGCATGCTTCCCGCTAGGGTTACTGCTTGCCATATAAACCTGCCCTGACTCCTTATCCCCACTCTCTCGTCTTCGCCGCCGTATTCTCTTCGCTCCTTGCACTCTATCGGTTTGCTCTCTACTCTCGTCCTTCGCCTCCATCCATCAACGACACCGACGACCGGGAGTAGGGGACAAGGAGGAAGACAGGGTCCAGTGGAGAGGGAGGAGGTCCGGGTTGGCGCCGTTGTCTCCTTCCCCTCCGATTCGACTGACGACCACCTCGATGTCCACATCGACATCAGATCCTGCATCTCCTTCGTCGCCTCTTTCTGCATCACCTGCGGTCCTTGTCACATCTGCGTTGAGGTATGGGATCCATTTCCTCTCCGGAGCTCCTTTCATGTTCCGCTGTTATGTATGGAGAAGTTAGCTCTATTTTCGTTCGATGTATATGGATGTGTATTTTGATGCCTAGATCTGTTATTCTTGTCGATGATGTCAAAGGGAGTGGCACTGGGAGGCATCTGGTAACAGATGTAGACATGTCCATGACCATGGAAGCACTCAAAATGATATGATATTATGGCATTGGATGCTACTCAGGACATGGCACTCATATAATTTTTTTTTATGTTATGTATGAATGTAGATGGATCATCATGAGCAGAACGCTTTCCTTCATGCACAGGTTGTGGCTATGGTGGTTGTCCTAGTATCTTTTGTCATTTCTAAGTTAAGAGAGCTTAGATCCATGCCTCCACAATCATTTCTAAGTAGGAACATGACCCAGGTTAACATGGTTGAGGGAGAGGGGTTTGTTCTTGTTGGTGCTACTACTGTTAGTGCTCCTGCTGCCAATGGAGGTCCAAGACCTCCTATGAGATGGTCACCAGCTAACTCTGGGTTTGTGCTGAGGGCCATATGTGAACTTGTTGGGAAAGGAGCAAGGTCTGACAAAGGTTTTAAGGAGGTGCTTGTTAATCAAGTGGCAAAGGCATTAAGAGAGTTCTCTGGAGAGGAGGTAACTGCAACTCAAGTGTACAATCATTTGAGGAAGTGGAGGCAAAGATAGGGTAATGTGTCCAAGTTGAAGGACCTTAGTGGAGCACAGTGGGATGATGACACCAAAACCATACTACTGGAGCATGAGCACTACTTAGGCCACATCAAGGTATTTTAATGTTTTTGTCCACACATGTCCTTCACAATTCAATATGATGCCCCATACACATGATTTTCTAATATTAGTCTTGTTTTCTTTCAGGATCATCCTAAGGATACTGAGTTCCTCAATAGGTAGGTGGAGTTCTACACCGAGATGGAGACTGCCTTTGGCAGCACCATGGCTACAAATAGATTTGCCACGGGTTTTGGTGAAGCTCTTGGACAATTCTCTGGGTTTGGTGACAGTGAGGGGGCTAAGACAGATTTTGCTAACATTGGGGGCCAAGACATGGCAGATGCAACTGATACTTTGAAGGCAACTACTGAGGCAAACACATGTGGTCTTAAGAGGAAGAGATCCTGCTTCTCTAAGCACGAGTCCCTGCTCATGAGCAACATGACTGATGTAGTCAACAATGTTGCTTCTGCTTTAAGAGAAACTGCTCCTTCTTATGTTGATCTGGACCTATATGATGTTGTTATGGGGGCACTCGAGTTCAATGAGGAGGCTCTGATGGTGGCATACAACCACATGCTAGATAACAAGGCACATGGAAGAGGATATATCAACATGACTTCTGCTCACCGTGTGCTATGGCTTAGGACATGGCTTAGCAAGCACTACTTCGTGTGAGTCTGATCTGGAGTTGGTTGTTTCTGACTTTTGTCTGGGATTGAGTAGAGATGATATATGTTCCTCCTTTCCCTTGACCAACACCCTAGGTAGGCCTAACTTTTGTGTAGCAAGGTGTCATGTGCTGGTAGTCTCACTGGATGGTAGGTTGCGTGGTTTGGTGGTTGTTGGTCGTTTCTACGCACCCACTTATATACCGTATACAGTTGTAGCACTTTTTCTCTTAGAGTATTCCAAGGTATTATCGAACCACTGAGACCTTAGGGGTAATTAAACAAAGTTAATAGTAAAAGATCTAATCAAGGCTACTATCAAGTTTAGGTTGTATGAAAGGGAGACTGGCCAGCACAAAGGTGCACCAGACAGCAATTCTGTCATTGCGCTGATCGGCGCAGGGTTGAGCCGATCGGCACTGTTGCGGATCTAAGTTGTTGAGCCGATCGGTGCAGGTGTTGAGCCGATCAGCACTGTTGCGGATCTAAGTTATTGAGCCAATCGGCACAGGTGTTGAGCCGATCGGCACTCCAGCGAAGTTGAACTAGAGTGCAAGTCAAAGCCAAAGCTAAAGCCAAAGCTAAAACTATTCGGTGAGCAGCCAGATATCTACTAGTGAGATCGTAACTAGATAGTCTAATTAAACAACATCATAATGGATAATTACATGGATTAATGAAAACCTATAATGAATAAGACCACCCTGCTTTCCGAGCGGCTCCCGATTTATCGCTGCCGAGAGGAAACCCTTAATCACACGAGTATCTTATCCTACTCAACTATCCAATAGTGTTGCGCAGGTTTAGCGCTGTCACCGCTAAACTACACTACCGGCATCATCAAGCAACCATAATTAATACAATGTCTGAATACTATCCTAATCACCATGATTAAGATAATATCAACTTACTTAGCCTAGAACTAAGCAATGAGAATAAGCGCATGCATGATTATAGAATCAAGATAGACAAATCACTAAAACCATCATCAACATATTCAATCATCCTTAAGATACATAGAGTAAGATTCATCACCGTCGAGATGGCCTACCTTGACGGATCAACTCTTATACCAATGGTTCTTAAAACTCAACTAGAGATATATTCTAACGGGGCAAGCCCCGGTGGCTCTAACTCACGAATCTGTTGTCCCTTTGTTGCCTCCTCCTTGGGGTACTGATTGCGGCTAGGGGTTACAAGTATATATAGGGGTTCTACTCGTGAAGGACTCGATTTCTAGCAAATAAGTCGATTGCGCCGATCGGCGCAGGATTGCGTCGATCGGTGCAAGCCGTGTTCTCTCTGGTTTCTGCTCCGAGTCGGTTCCTCTGTCTTCCACAACTGCCATGTGGGCCTTTTCCTTCGAGATAAAGTCTTGTACCGCACGTCGAGATCTTGAAGTTTCATAAATCTTCTAAGCAAATATCTTCATGTGTCTTGCGTAGATAAACTTCCATAAACATTAGATAAACTTCCATCGGAATGGGCCTCGGTCACTTTTGTGGGCCAAAATACCCTTGCGCCAATCTGCTCATGAGCTGGCACCGATCGGCGCACTGGGCTTCTTCAGTGCTTTTCGTCGGTTATGGACTCCTGTCTTGTCCAGCATCACTTTAATAGCCAGTTTTATCTATTTCTGCAATAAAGCTCCAAAACAACGCATATACAAATATATAGGTAATATCATAGGTAAATGACTTAAATTAGTATCAATTATACTTTAATAGGGGTGATATTCACATATAAAAGGGGCACTTAGGAAGTGCCAATAGTTCTCCCACACTTAAACCTTTGCTCGTCCTGAGTAAAGTAAAAGAGAGAAAAATCAAAGAACATACTCTTCTTATCATGAAAGATATCTTAAATCAACAAATGTTGAGCATTGTTCTATTGTAGTGTATTTCATATTGGTATTCAGCAAAATAATTCAAATATGGGCATAAAGCTCAAAGTTTCTCCCCAAAGCAAAAGATCATGTCCAATTCACAAATTATAACTTTTTCACATATATAAATCATTTAAAAGATTATTATGAACATAAAGAATCTATCTTCCAAATAATCTAAGGCAATAACTCATCTTTCAAATCACTCAACCTATATACTATATTATAATGATCAAATAATTAAATGTAAGGTTTATATGAGTAGCTAGGTGAGATAATTCAAGGATTGTAAATATAAATCAACAATATATTATAAAGCTAGGAGATTATTCTTTATTAGAATTACAAAAACTTAACAAGATGGCTAAAGAAAATTTAAGAAAGGACTCACACTTTGAATATGTGGACATGTGCATCAAAAATTTGATCTTGGAAGAAAAAGGAACTCTCATTATCAGATTGCACATGGTTGGAATGATTCATGGCTATATTAGAATGAATTTTGAGAATAAGCGTGTCATATATCAATTCCCCCCCCCCCTCGCACACACACTTAAAATTTTGCTAGTCCCTTAGCAAACAACAGAGCATTTTTTTTCTCTGCTTCGCCGATCGATTCAAAACGGTGCCGATCGGCTCTCAACCTGAATTTACCAGCTTTTGTTGGTATTTGATTCATCTGGCTTCAAAATTTATTCAAAGTTTAAATACAGCCAAAAACATAGGATGTGGTCAAGGAATGATACTCAACAAGACTTTGTTTTTAAAATAGAATACTCATCGAAATTGGAGATTTGCATGAGTAATTCACTGCTAAAAAGATACACAAGGATTTGACCATCCTAGTAAAGTTCATACCAAAAAGAATTAAATCCTAACCGAACTCAACCATCAATTTAATGTTTATCTTCATATCAAAGGTTCATGAGTATTGCTCAAAATATGGCATTGGTAGGTGAGGATCTTGAAAACAATAAATTCCAAAATTCACAACATGAAAATTTATTTATAAAAAGATTGGTACTAAGTTATCATCACGAATTGGACAATACAAATATAGCACATGGATATTTAGAATTGCTCCACATAAGAAATATTTGCTGAATTATCATTAAGTGTAAGCTCAAAATTTTATTCAATGCTCAACATTATTTGATCTTCATCAACACTTTTCAAGAAAGAATAGGAAATTCAATTATTCTAAAAGAGCATAACCGCCACCATTATATTAAGATCAAAACTCGAATACATGATGATGATTTTCGCACATACTTGCATTAAAATAAAACTACTACTAACACATACATGAAAATAAAACTACTACTAACACACCTGTATGAAAATAAAACTACTACTAACACACATGCATGAAAATAAACACACTCGATACATGGTTTCCCAACCCACTCACACACACATAAGCAAATAAAGAAAAAGATTGCAAAAGATAAAGAAAACGCAAACCGGGAAACCGATACATATGCCCACTCCTAGGCATTCTAATCAAGCGGAGGTGGAGACGGTGGCTGATCAAAGCCATAGCACCACGCCTTGAGTCACTCGAACTCCTCCACCATCGCGTCATGGTTGTTCCTTCATTGGGATGTGGCGTCCTCCACGTGCTCGATGTGATGCATGTTGTTGTCGAGGTACCCCTGCATGGGCACGAAGAAGTCTGCACCGGGCACCGGAGGCACCACAGGTACCCGTTCTTGGTACCTATAGTCAACGCCTGTGCTGAAGTAGGGTGCGCCGACCGGCGCACCGCCTACGCCGACCGGTGTAGTGGGCTGTGAACCGCCCGCTGCATCACTCCACCCTGTCTGGTACTGCTGAGGCTCTTGGCGTGACCCCCATTTGTTCCACTCACTTCCGGCTGCTGTAGATGTCGCCGGTTGTCGAATCCGCCCACGGCGGTCCTTGAGAACTCGGGCCCCTTTCAGGAGACCTTTCTCAAGCCAATTTCCTCTCTCTAGCTTGCAAGGGAGAAAAACTCCTAGCTCCGCACACGAGAGCCTAATGTTGGTGCCGCCGACATGGAAGCTGGCGTGAACACTTCCCGTGATAATGTTGCCACGAGTCATATTCTCGTCGATCTCTGTCACGAGCTCCCACTTGTCTTCGCATCCTCCCGGTCCGTCGTCACCGCAGACGTGGGCTGCCAGGCGTGGAAGATAGCCCCCAAAGGCCAACTTCTTGCTCTTCTTGCCCCTCTTCTCGAACCAACCCCGCATCATCACCGACATAGGATTGCAGTGAGACGGGCTCACAATAGCGTTGAATAGCCACCGCAAGTCCGTATCGGTGATGTTGCTGGAGTCAACCTTGTCGCATGTGCATGCCGCCAACCACCGATGGAAGATTTGAATGGTCGGGTTACGGATGTTGCCGCGCTTCATCTCTTCGACGAACGAGAGCCGCCTCCAAAAGGAGTCCAACTCTCCACGTCCCAAGATGCCGGCCACATCGGCGTTGGCGTCGTAGCCGAAGGCTTGAGCCGTGTAAGCTTCATGACCATTGATGATTGGATCCCTGTGGTATGGATGTTTTGGTGATAGATGACAACTATGAAATTGTGGGCTAACATCTACATGAGTGTTGTCTATGTAGGTGTCCTTGGCAATTGATGACGATGACCGCAAGCATGGAGGCTTGTGAACTTGATGGAGTCCAAGGGTTGATAGAGATGGATCCAAGCGGAGAACAAGCTATGGTATAAGTGTTTGGTACACTTGAGTAGTTGTTAGGGCTTTGAGTCCATAGGAAAAACCAGACTACCAAGGGGGTCTAGGTCATTCTCTTAGGTCATGTCTAGTCGGTGATGTGCAAGGTTGCTCGGTGAAATCACAGGCACTAGGTGACAGTGGAGAAGCCAAGGAGCTGTTCGGAGAAGCCGGGAAACCGATTCAAGCAAGGATGACAAGTTTCAGCTTCTGGACATAGAGACCAGATAGAGGGGTCAGTGGAGATCGGACTGTACGGTCACTATGGGGAATTTTCCAGGACTTAGCACGAGGAGCAGGACTTTGTCAGTAGGAGACTCCATACAGACCGGATGGTCCGGTTTGCTGACCGGATAGTCCGGTCAGTAGGAGTGTAGGGAGGCAGAAGAGGTGCATTTCGCGAAGGCTCCTAGACTGGAGAGAGAAAGTGGACCGGACGGTTCGGTCCAGTGGACCGGATGGTTCGGTCCAGTGACCGGACAGTCCGGTCACTACAGGAGGAAGCAACAGACAGAGAGCAATGACTCTAGAGGAGCCGTCCGGTGGAGACTAGACTGTTCGGTCTGGACAGTGATCGGACTATCCAGTCAGTACGTCCAGAGAGACTGTTTTGTAGAGCAACGGCTAGTTTGAGGTTGGGAGCCTATATAACTTTGTTGCTGGGGTCTTTGTGACCTCTCTTGACCAGTGAAATACCTGAGAGCATTTGGTAAGGTCCAAGAGGAAAAGAGGAGAGCACTAGGAGAGGATATTGGATATCTTGAGAGTGCTAGTGAGAGTAACAAGGAGCTACCTTGCACATATAAGGCTAGGGTGTACTTGAGGGTGTGATCTAGGTTGTTACTCTTGGTCTATGGTGAGACCTAAACCGGTTAGGTGTCAGTGATCGAGCCTATCATGATTGGTTGTGAAGGCGGTCACAAGTTTGTACACGGTTTGAGCCCGCCGTTAGAAGGGGCATCAATAGTGAGCGCCCGTGCCGGCTCGGGGAGTACGACAAGTTCTCGAGGGAGGCGAGCTTGTGCTTTGTGTAGTGGTGACGCACACCATGTCTTCACTCGAGGAGTGATTGCGGGCTCGTGGGTGAGAACTCCACTTGGTGACGGGAGGGACCAGAACTCCGGCGGGAGTGGTCTAACGAGGAGTAGGGGAAGGCGCCATCCTTCCGAGACCTCAGGAAAAAATCATGAGTATTCCTTGACCCTCTCTTTACTATTCCGCAATTGTGTGCTCTAGTGATAGGGTAACTTGTGGCTTGCATATGCTAGTGTGAATAGCTTCCGCACATTGCTTTGCATCATGAACACTAGCATGTGTAGGGTCTTGGCCTACTAGAATTGTTTAGGTTGTAACGATTCATTAGGTTTGAGAAGCGTGAAACTGAAGTTTTTGGATTCATGCTCGGCTACCGATTCACCCCCCCCTCTCTCAGTAGGCCTTCGGTCCTTACAATTGGTATCAGAGCCAAGTGCTAAATTTGAGGCTTCCCCGCCTTGAGGAAGGATGCCGGGAAAGGTGGGGAGTGTACCCATATTTGATGGGGAGGACTACACATATTGGAAGGCTTGTATACAAGCCTACCTTGAGTCCCTTGATCCGGAGATATGGACGGTGACCCATGAGTCCGATGCAAATGCTAACCTTCTTCAGCCTGACTTTGTTAAGAACAACGCTAAGACCAAGAATGCTTTGTTTTCACGCATTTCCAAGGATGTGTTTGCTAGATTGGATGCTAGTTCGACAGCATATGGTATCTGGACTGAGATTCAGAGTATGCACGAGGGTACTAGTGATGTCAAAGAGGAAAGATACTATGTGCTGAAGAACAAGTATGATAACTTTGCTAGATTACCACATGAGAGAGCTAATGTTGTTTATTCTTGTTTTCATGTGCTAGTGGAGGAGATCAATGCACTTGGGGATGATTTCAAGCTCAAGCCCGTGGAAGTCTACAAAAGATTCTTGAGACTTTTCAAAGACCCCATGTATGAGTCCATCATCACATACACCTTGCAGAGTGACCTCAATACCAAGACCATGAAGGATGTGCTTGGCAAGATCACCGCCTTCGAGAGCTACCAGCTAGGGATGGATGATCCTCAACCATCCAACCTTGCTCTACAAACTGATAAGCAAGAATCAAGCAAGAGCAAGAATGGTAAGAAGAAGGCTGACACCGATGATGAAGAAGAAGATGATGATGAGGGTGACTTGACCGAGGACTTGGCTCTTCTCATGAAGAAGATGAAGACATTCAAGAACAAGTTTGCTTCCAAGTCTCTGGGCAAATGTTACAATTGTGGGTCAAAGAATCACTTTGTTTGTGAGTGCCCAAAACCCAAGAAAGAAGCATTCAAGTCACAAGATTCAAGTAAAGAAGAAGAAGAAGACCCCAAAGCCAAGCAAAAGAAGAAGAGAGTCTTCAACAAAGACAAGTCCAAGGGCAAAGGCAAAGCCCAAGACTACAAGAAGAAGCTCTCTTGCAAGGCCCTTGTAGGGGAGTGGACAAGCGACAACTCAAGTGATGAGTCCACCTCCTCAAGTGATGAAGAAGTAGCCGGCCTAGCCATGATCAAGACCACATCACCACGTGCTCTCCTTCCTCCTCCCACATGCCTCATGGCTTTGAGCCAACTTGGAGAGAGTGAGGATGAGAGTAGTGATGATAGCGATGATAAGGGGCGCACTTGTGCCGAGTTGTGGAGTATGCTTGAGCAAGCCCAAGACATCGCCGTCAAGAAATCCAAAATGTTGGATGTGGTAAGAAAAGAGTGTAAGTTGGCTAAGGACCATGTTGGTGAGCTTGAGAGTAAGCTCAAGGACCTTATCATATCTCATGAGGCACTAAACAAGAGTTATGACAAACTCAAGAGTGATCATGTAGAGCTTCATGAGAAGTATAAGGCCCTTGAGATCACTTATGAGGTCATCAATATTGAGAACCTTGCCTCTCCCTCCTCTAGTTCATCAAAGAGTGATGCTTCTACTATGTGTGATGAACTAACCACCTCGGTTGAGGTTTCTTCTCTTGATCCACTTATTTTGAAGGAATATCACAAGCTCAAGGAAGATAGAAAGATGGTGATGGACGGCTTTGAGAGGCTCACATGAGGTAGAGCCATCCACAAGGAGATCCTTGGGAGGAACCTTGTGAACAATGTCTCCCACCGGGGACTTGGCTCATATCCTGCCGCCATCGACATCATCGGGACGAGTGACTCCATTCCTGAATAGATCAAGCCCCTACTCGCCGACAACTACTTTTGCGAGAGGTGTTGCAAGGATGGCCACGCCACCAAGGATTGTGCCATAGTGAGAAGTTCCATTGTTTTGCCTAAAGCTAACTTGTTCCATGAGAACACACATTTCAAGCTTTTTAGGAACAAGGATGGCAAGGTGAAAGCCAAGGCTTTGGGACCACCAAACAAGAGGAGAAAGGTCAAGAGCATATGGGTGCCTAAGTGCATTGTTGATCTTGAGAGATCGGCTACGTACAAGTGGGTGCCCAAGAACAAGACCTAGATGGTGATGGTGGTGGACCAAGCGCATTCATGAAGGTCATGTAAAGTCCACCACAAGTGACATGGACCTCAACGACCTATCTACTCATAAGGGAGGTAACCGTGTTAGTTCTTGGTAGTAGTAGTCTGTTTTTCTTTCTCTTGCATTGCATGGTAATTAGGACTCCTTTGTGACTAGTATGCTTTGCATCCATGCATGTGTAAATAACTAAAAGAAAAACACATAAAAACTAGTCAATGTCTAACCCACTCAAGATAGCTATAAGCAAGAGGGAGTGCTTGAGATGGTGGTTTGGCTTCTCTCAAGACAAGGGTATGGCTTATAGTGAGTAAGCTTGAGAGGGGTTCAAACTTTACATTGTTAGGTTTCCTTTGTGTCTTGTTTAATATTGCTTGCATTCACATGGCATGTTTACTTTCATTGCATATGTAAAATGCTTGTTGTATGCATCATGTAGGAAACACATAGGAGGCTTGTCACATTAGGAGATATTTGTGCCTTATGCTCTATATGAGATTACATCTCCACAAGTGTGACCAAAGGAAAGGATTGTGCTTCATGCCCATTGAGCAAGCTCTTATAAACTCCGAGGTTAAATCTACCCGCGCGGTTCATGAACTAAGGCTTATACATACCCATTTGCTTCTTTATTAACTTGGTTCTTATTTGCTCGACCTTTCATTTGGCATTTGCGAAAACTATGAGGCCATAGAGTGCCACTATTTGAATAAGAGTGTTTGAGAGCTCCCTCTATATCCCAAGTGCGGTATTCCTTTGTGTGTTTAGCGAGGGCACTTGGAAAATGGAGAAATTCCTTGACTCAGCATTTTTCTGGTTATGACCGTACAATCCGATCTTCGGACCGTACAGTCCGATCAGTGCCCTCAGGCACAATGTTCTGGAGAGTCTGGTCGTAGAGACCGGATAGTACGGTCTAAGTGACCGGACCGTCTGGTCTGTATGGTTCACCAGCAGACCCAGAGCAGACCAGACAGTCCGGTCCAGAGACCGTACCGTCCGGTCACTTGGGTTGATCGAGCGGTATGCTTTCCAATCTGAGTCGTTGATCTTTTCTTGATGGATCTCGGCCGTCCATTCGGGATTTGACCTAGGTCAAAATCGGTTAGAACCAATTTGGCTTCATCCCCGTTCGTTCTTCTGACGCTGAGAACACGTCCAAGACCTCGCCGCCTCGCCTCCACCGCCGACGCCGCTGCCTCTCTTCGCCGTCGCGCCGCCATCACTGACCAGCATCGCCACACACTCCCCCTTGTGCAGCCGCCCCCGCCCGAGCTCGTCCACGCACTCGCACCGCCGCACCAGCGTGCCGTCGCCAGCTCCTGCTCCCGCACACCAGAGCCGCGAGCCACCGCCGCCGTGCGCTGCTGCCTCGCCCCACGTGCCGCAACTCCTCCCCGTGTGCGCACCTGCCTCTGCTGTTGTGCGCGCCCCCGAGCTCCACCACCAGCGTCGCCGCTACACTGTACTAGGATGTCACACCCCAAAATTTCAAATTTTTGTTTGAGAGCCAATTCCACTAAATTTCAATATTTTTATAATAGATTAAATTTTAACTTTAGTTATTTAGTTATCATTATTCTTTAGGCAAAAAGTATATTTTCTAAAATTCAACAAATTAATTTAGGTTATATTTGTGTTGCCGCATTCATGCTGGAGTAGTATGCATTAGGGTTTTTATTGTATGAAAATGTATTTTAAAAGTCAAGTAGAAATTCGATTTAGAATTAGTAGAAATAGAAATTTGAATAAGTATAAGAGAGAGAGAGAGAGAGAGAGAGAAGTTGACGTGGCCTCTTGGGCCAAACCCTCTCCCACGCGGCCTAGTTTTCTTCACCCTCCCTTCTATCTCTTAAGATAATGTTGCCATTGGCCCTAGGTCATGTATCGTTCTCAAGTTCATACATTTCTACCTCATTTTCATTTCTAGCTTTTTTCGTAACCAAACAACAATCTATCTAATGAAGCCCATAGTAGAACCCTGAACTCATACTTCACCACATCGCAGCACACACACCATAGAAACTAGTCCCACCGTCCACCCCTTTGATACTACATGCTGTATTTCTTTCTTCATCCATCACACACCTAGTCCAGCGGTATCTAAACAAGCCTAGACACTCAACTACACTCAAGGTCTAAAGCAACAATATTTATGTCGATTTATTTCTTCCTGACACTACTTTTTCCTCTTGCTAAAAATAGAAGGCATGTAAGCTCTTGTTGGTGCTTAATAAAATAGTACACGCACCAATTTATCAGCCCATCTCGCCCTCCATCTTTTCCCACTATCTAGGTGTTGAAAACTATCATTTTTTGATGCCATAACACGTCCTTCATCATGGTTGTCCATCCAGCACTCTTCTCTGACGTTTCCTCACTCTTCCTAGCTCTATAAATGGAGACTTGAACGCCCCTGGTTCTTGCTAACGAACTCCCTTCCCCACTGATGATTTGAATCATTATCCACTCCACTCCTCATCAATTTCCCATAAAGAAAACAGGAAACTGCCAATGATAATGGCCATCGCATCTATTCCCTCATGGCTGATCATTTCAGTTCCTCCCTGCCCTCTCCTCTCCCTCCATCACTGTGGCTGCCCTCCTTAAAGCTTCCACTAGTGACTAATCAAACTACACTCACGCCCACAATCAATTAACAGTCGCCCACTACCTTCTTCAGTTGACTCCCACAAATAGAAAACGAAACTGTTGCCACTATCGCCACTAATTGAATCTCCACCATGGCTGGTTGTTTCAGCTCGTCCCTGTCATTTCCCTTCCTTTCCCTGTCCTTTCCCCTCCCTTCCCCAACCTATAAAACCACGCCTAGACTCTCCTTTGTGCAGCAGACGACGCTCCTGCCTTCCCTCTCTCTATCCTGACCATTGGAGTCCAATTTTCTCGCCATCTTCCCCTGTTCCTGTCGCGTCCAGCCAAGCAGCGCCATGTTGGCTTCGACGTTCCCAGCAAACCACTCAACCAATGCATGCCAAACATTACCAGGACGTGTTCCAGGTTACCCTCTCCAACATATCCAAAGTGCACGCCAATTGGAGGCCTGATGCGACCAGGATCTCATCCGCCATGGCCGTTGTTCAGTGTCAGTTCTCTGCCTGTGCGCAACATGGTAATGTCAAACCTTGCTGTGATCAATCCCTACCATTTTATGCTTCGACCTTTCATCCTTGATGTGTTTCAGGAAGGCCTCTTCGCGATCCCAGGAGCCCTCGCCAAGATCAGACCCCGAGAATCTAGGAACGCGTTTGGCCCACGAATTGTTGCTCTACAACCATGCCCTGTTTCAACCTGTCGATCTCCAAATCAGGTGAGCAAATAGCTAAACTTCTTAGCCTATAGTGTGTTCCCCAACACTAGCCAAGCATAGGTTCAAGTTGTAGATGGATTGATGCACCCAATCCTCGGGAACACGCATGTCTTTGGCTGTGCTGTTCTGTTTGTAGCATCAGCCCGCAGCCCAGCCCCGACCGCGCTCACTGACAGACCGGCCCCACCCGGTCGTCTCCCTCCTCTTCCCTCTCTCTCACACCACCGCTGGGAGACGAAACCGACGCCGTCAATACCCCTCCTCCTTGTCTGCCCGGCTCCCCAAAGCCGAACCCCAAGCTCCACGCACCCCTCCGCTTCCACTTCCCCCACTTCCAGGCTTTAAATGCGCACCCATGTGCGTTATTGCTCGACAATGGCCGCCGCCGGCCATTTATGGCCGATGAGCTCAAGCCCGCTCTCCTGCCTCTCCTTCGCCCCTACAAAACGGTCCCGCAGCACCGCATTACCCCGCCGCCTCCTTCCCTCTCGCCAATGACCCGTGACCCCCAAAGCATCGTTCCCGTCGAGTGCCGACTGTCGCCACCGCCGGCCTCCATCGAGGACCCAACTCCGGCCATCCCCGACCCCGCGCGACCCCACGGTGAGAACCCCCGTCTTCCCCTCTCTCTCTTTGTTCTATCGCGACGAGAAACCGACGCCCGGAGCGCCGCCTCCAGCGAACTCCAGCGAGTCCTGCCGCTACCGCCGCTAGCTTGCCGCTGGCCGCCGCCCTGCCCGCCATCACCTCTTCCTAGCCGTCGGATCCCCGATCAAGCGCCCAGATTAGAAACCCCGAAGGGGTAAGTTCCTGGTCCATCATGGACCCGGGTCAAACCCCGATCAATGACTTCTGTAGAGCCGGTCCATGCCTTTTAGCATTTAAATTAATTCAAGAAATTCTAGGAAAATGCCAGTTTTTCACCTAAGCCCCTATGCTTTGCCTTAATTAGATTTTTATCGTAATTTTTTTCTACAGAACCTTTATTAATTTATATTTTAGCCCTTATTATTTTTATAAATATTATGTTAGCCCTAGAATTTATAGAAACACCCCTAGCCTTCATTTTAATTATATTTAGGCCCTAAACTTGTTTACAAATATTTTAAGCACTGTATTTTTGTAGAAAAGCCCTTGTATTTCTCCTAATTAATATTTTAACCCTATATTTTTGTAGAAAACACCCCTGCACTTATTTTAATTATATTTTAGTCCTATCTTTTTACACTTTTGTCCCTAAACTTCTTATAAACTGTATTTTCACCCTGTTATTTTACAATTAAGTCTCTCTACTTTTCTGAAATTACTTTTAGGTCCCTAAACCTATATGTTTTTACTGTTTCAGTCCTAAAACTTCAAACCTTCGTAACCTTTTACTCGTACCTCTGATTTAGATGATTCTTGCGCTCACGCGATCGTAGAAATGAGTACTATCTTTTGAGATTGATTTTAAAGTACTTTATTATTGTTTGGTGTATTGTGTACATGTCATGCCTGTGTGACGTTAATTAGAGAACATGTTGTTCCTGGAATTGCAAGAGCGTGAATTGAAGACCTGAGCAGCAACATCCATTTTTAGGCAAGTGTCCTTGATGCATCTTATACCTATTATAACATCTATTGTAGAAGTACATGCTTGTGTCAATTGAATGGGTACCTATTATTAGGGTTTCCCTAGTATTGCTTTATCCGTTTCCTTGTCACCTTGAACTAGTTGATTGGTTGTGGGTAGATAATGCTTAGGTTGCTTGTGGGATATTGGGGTTAATATTAATCTTAATTAATGAACAATATCATGTGATAAAATAATTGGCAATTTATGTTAGCAACATAGACATAGGGATCTATGCAAGCCGGATGGAATGGATGTGGTGCCGTGGGCACATGGATGATGGTGGTAGGCTTGTTGTAGATCCTAAGACCCGGTTCTTGGAGCGGTAACCTAGGACAACAGTGCCATCACAAGGCTGCTATGGAACAACTTGGCTGATTAATTAGGAGTTCTCCTGGTGTCGGTGTAGCATTTGGTGGAGCAGGGAATAGAAATCAAGAGGACTGTCCTTGTATCCGAATGGCTCAAGAGGAAGCTCCTGGGGTGATGAGCTGCTTGTTGAGGGGCTATCACTTATGGACGGGAGTGGAACCTTAGTGGCTAGCATATACTGGGAGACCCTTTGTAAAAGCCTCGTAGTGATCTCCTGGCCGCACACCTAAGAAAGTGTGCTAGTGCTTGGCCGGCATGGCAACATGGAGACTCTAGTCCACCTAGCAACAGGGGACAAAATCACGACTTGTGGGTAAAGTGGTATAAACTCTACAAAGTATCAAACTATCATGATAGCCGTGCTCACGGTCAAGAGCGGCCTGGAATCCTCACAAGATTAGTTGGTTATAGGTTGGAATGGTTGGGATGGTTCGGACTTGGATTGGATAGTACCATGTGGGTTGAGGGATGGGATGACCCCACCTAGTAATTAGGATGCTTAGTAAATTAAAAGCTCATGCTATAAACCCCATTAAGCCTTCCTTGTCTTTTGCCCCATGTCATCTTTTCCCCCACTTGCTGAGTACGACACGTACTCACTCTTGCTATATACCACATTGCTGCTCAGCTACAGGAGAAGGATGGTACAACGATGAAGACAATGGAGAAGAGCTCTAGGCCTGTGGTCTTCCGATCAACTTCCTGTGGGAGCTGAAGGACGCCAACACTTAGTTTATTTCGCTGCAATGTAATCTTTTCTTTTTGACCTATAGGTCACTGTTGTAATAATATTATCATTTTAATAAAGATATTGTTCTTTTATCATAATAATTGTCATGTGTGCGTGAAAACTTGATCCTGGACACGCATACAGATGCATCCTCAACACTGAGAACCGGGTGTGACATAGGACAAGGTTTGCCCACCTCCATTACCTGAAAAGTTCCAAGCTTTGACCTTTTTCCGGCGATCGCGTGCAGAGTCTTCGGTTCTCAGTGTTGATACATCCCCAGGGTATTGAGCCTATCTCCTTTTTCATCGAATTATGCCCTAATTATCGAGTAGTTAGTTAATTGATGCAATTAGCAATAATTCCCATCATTAGTGTTATTAATTAACTAATTAGCTCAACCTAGATGCAATTAATTCCATGCATAGCTGTTAATTGCATATCTAGGGTTTGTCTCCTTGTCTAGTCTACAGTTAGATTTATTTCCCATTATTTGACTGTACACTAGATGATTCGCACCAGCCACTTAGAGTCGATGATCACTGTTGTTGCTTTGCATATTTGCCTAGTGATCATGTCCTTCATTCAGTGCTAGGGTTTCTGTTGCGCATTCTCTCCTAGCGGTGCTTTGCTTATAGATTTATATAGGACTTTATGCTTATTCTACCTTTACCTACATGCGTGCAGTGATAGCAGTACAGTCAGCAGGCAGACATGGCAGGGTCAGGACAGGATAAGGGCAAGGGGAAGATGCCAGAGAAGCCTAAGACCAAGAAGAGACCGAGACTGGATCCAGAGTTAGAGAGAGTCAGGAGGTTGGCTCGGCACTTGGACGCCATGGAGCAGTCACACAGGACACCTGGCTCCCATCTGAGGATCAGGCAGCCAGCTGAGGACCAAGGCTTGAGGAGGAGTACCAGGCAGAGGACTACACCTCTAGCAGTTGGAGTTGTGCCACTGTCGTGGCCGTAGCATACTTCGGTTTCCCGTCAGGGGAGATCGCCGAGAACTACGGAGCAGGGATCCTCCAGGCAGCAGGAGGAGTCAGAGGAGGAGGAGGCTGAAGAGTCAGAGGAGGAGACCTTAGAGTCTGAGTCTGGGGAGTCAGAGGAGGAGGCTGAGCAGACTGTCCCCTAGAGGACAGCTCACCAGGCAGGAGATCCGAGGTGCACCTGTGAGGTATGCACGAGGAGGCTGCAGAGACTTGTATAGGCAGCCGGAGAGCTAGATATCCTTAAGGTTCCTGCCAAGGACCTTAAGGCGCTTTGCTTGGTACCCTTCGAGCAGTGGGTTCTAGTTCCCAGAGACCCCGCTGCTGGAGAGAGGTACTGGACTGGCCTCTAGAGGAGGATCGGTGAGGGTCTGAGACGTTACCTTGGCCTGAGAGGCAAGGATAGATTCTTCGTGCTGTAGCAGTACACGACGTACGAGGCCATGAGGAGGGCCACCGACATAGAGATAGAGCAGTACTTCATGTACTTGCCAGGGCTAGCAGAGCTAGTTACTACTCCACACAGGTTTAGAGAGGACGTGGTGCTAGAGTTCTACGCCACACTGTGGGTTGCCAGAGACCGCTCAGAGTTCTGGTTCTTGTTTAGAGGGTAGCCACAGCGTGTGACTAGACAGGATCTGATCCATAACCTAGGACTTCTTTCATCGGACTTCTTACTATACAGGAGTGCCTACGGTACACTTGCACCACCCCGCAGATCTCAGGGAGGGAAGATGCCGATAGACGAGATGGTGTTGATTGCCTTTCCACCACCTCACACACCAGGCTTTGTTAGAAGCCCGACGAGACTCACTACAGAGGCTAAGGTGGTGAGAGCGATAGTCACCAGGACTATCATCCCTAGGTCAGGGTACAAAGAGGAGTTCACACTTCTCCATCAGTGGGTTGTAGCAGCTATTTTGAGGAGGCAGCCGTTTGACTTGGCAGACCTTCTGATTGGAGAGATAGAAGAGGTGATCTCTGAGAGGGTTGGAGGACGTCACTTGGTCTACGGGCCCTACATTTACTATCTCTTGAGGAGGATGGGCCTAGTGATGGAGGAGCAGTACGACGCTTTCCCTGAGGTCACCACCAGCTACTCACCTAGAGTCCCTAGGGGATTCCAGTCTACCTCCAGCCAGCACGTAGGAGAGGAGGAGCAGGAGTCACTGGTACTACACGAGCAGGCAGCTCAGCCAGAGACGATGATTCCTGAGTCCGCCAGTCCTAGAGCGCCTCCCTAGCCGACAGGTTCGTAGTCTGAGGACACTGTCACAGTGACAGGACTGGCAGGATAGTTGGGTGAGTTTATACAGAGTGTGTCAGAGGATAGACGTCAGATGATGGAGCTGATTAGAGGATAGGCAGAGCTTCAGCATCAGCAGATGGCCCTTGTCTCCGCTCTAGTGACTTAGATCACAGAGCTTCCTTAGAGGCAGGCTGATCAGCAGCCAGGACCTTTAGTGATTCCACAGTTTCAGCAGCTGCAGACTCAGCCAGGACCCTTCACTGCACTGATGACAGCACAGTCTAGCGGACTGTCACTCTTAGGGGTCTTACCGACAGGGGAAGCAGGACAGACTTTCTCTTCAGCACAGCTCTCTCTCGTGTCAGCCTTCTCTGTGTCTGTGTTGTTTGTCTCACCCTCACACTCTTCTAGCTTGCAGATGGCAGGACCCTCCAGTTCCCATCACGTACCGGTCAGGAGTCTGTTCTCAGACATAGTTCACACTACTCGTGCAGACTCCTAGACTGCCCAAGAGACAGCTATAGTTTCAGCTCCACCTCTTACTACCACAGTTTCCACTCTTAACTCAGGCAGCAGAGGATCTTGTCCATGGAGGTTTCTCTCAACAGGATATGGCAGACCTCATACTACTCCAAGACTTCAGCTCAGGAGACTGCCACAGTCACTACAACAACACAGGACAGCGAATCTAAGTCACCTATAGACCTTGGTTTCTTTGAGTAGATGGATGCTCAGGCGGCATAGGCTCAAGGAGCACAACAGGATCCACCTCAGGAGCAGCCAGGAGCAGAGCCCACAGAGGACGTCGCTGCACCACCTTCTTCGACCACGAGCGCTTAGATGTTCATCTTTTCCCGCCTTGTTGGCTTTTTGGTGCTTGTTGCCAAAGGGGGAGAAGATACTAGGTCTAGGGGGAGTGGGAGTGTGATCTTGTTACAATCAAGAGTAGCTTGTATCTAGGGGGAGCTACGAGGTTTTTGAGAGATAGAACTTTTGGATCTTATTTTGAGGTGTGATTCGTTGTCCATGGATTATGATGAGTCATGGTTTTCATTCGATTGTGTTTGACTCATTTTGATCTCACTTGGTTTATTTCCTTTCATATGCAGTGCTTGTATTTATTGATTATCTTGTATGCTTGTGTTTGATATCATGATGATGGATGCTTGTTCTTAATTCTTATGCATTTTCATGCTAACTTGTTGCAGCTCATCATTTATGCTTTGCATTGCATGTCATTATGCTTTCGTTCAATATGTTGCCATGGCATGCTGAAAGTAGCCTAGAGGGTGGAGGGGTGAATAGGCAATCTAAAAATAATCCTAAAAAAGCACTAAAGGGTAATCAAATAACCAGGAATGACGGAACTTCCATCGGAGTCGATGGAACTTCCATAACTTCTCACTACCTTTCCTCTAAGCAATGAACAATGCGGATAACAAGAAGAAGGAAACACTAGCTTGGTAGAAGTGAAGCTAATATAATGTAAGCCCAGAATTCTTGAATGAAGACTAGCTACGCAATTAACAAATGATACAAGCACAATAATATGAAAGAAATAAGCAAGCACAAATATAAGAGCGGGAAAGTAAAGAGAGACACAAGAATTAACCCGAGGTTCGGCAACCACACTAAGTAGTTCCTACATCCTTGTTGAGGAGCCACACAAAGTGATCGGGTCTCTCTCAACCCTTTTCCCCGCCAAGCAATCACAAAGATCGTGCTTGGATTTCTTTCTTCACTTGATTCTTTTCCTTCGGAGGTGAATCTCACCTTCACAAACGTCCCCGACTCACCACACAAAGTTGGGAGTTCAAGGGCGACGCCTAGCCGTCTAGGAGACCAAATCTCCAAGAGTAACAAGCAAATCAAATCTTGATGGGGAGGGAAAGATGTGCTCAAGCTTTTGAGTGGATGGATTCAATCTTTTTGTGGTTGGATCTCTCTCACTTGGATTGGAATCTCAAGAACAAGCCTAGGAGTAAGAGGGGAGAGATCTAACTGAAGAGTGAGTGAAATGGCAAAGAATCGAACCCTTCCCACGGGGGAAGGGGTACTCTATTTATAGAAAGCGCTCAAAAACTAGCCATTATAGTATTTTCTGCGTTTGATCAATTCAAATTTAGCCGTTGTAAAGCTCTGGAAGTGAGCAAAAGATGCTATGACGGAACTTCCGTCAAAAGGTGACGGAACTTCCATTACTCTCGGTTTGACAAGAAAAAAAGGCTCACAGAACTTCCGTGAGAGGCACGAAGGTTCTTGGTGACGGAACTTCCGTCAAAAGGTGATGGAACTTCCGTCACTCTCGGTTTGACAAGGAAAAAAGGCTCACAGAACTTCCGTGAGAGCCATGGAGGTTCTTGGTGATGGAACTTCTGTCATGGGGTGATGGAACTTTCATCACTCTCGGATGTGCAGAAGGTAGAAACCCGACACTGACGGAACTTCCATCACTAGATGACGGAACTTCCGTCACCCTCGGGTTAACATCAAAGCCGGACCCGACGCTGACGGAACTTCCGTGAGAGGACTCACGGAACTTTCGTCACTCTCTATCTTGCTAAGTAAAAGGCTAATTCTTAGGCTTTTTTTGGCTAGGTTTTCAAACGAATTGATTTAGAGTTTGAGCACAATGTTTCCCTTACTAGCAAGATAAGTTTTACCCCTGTTAATAGTTCGGCATACCTATGACTCAAAACAAATAGCATAAAAGCTAAACTTGAACCACCATGAGCCATTTTCTTTTCACTTTTATTGAGGGATAGACTTTCTCACATTAGTGGGTAATTAACTTTTCTCGTGATGATCTGCACATTTTCTTCATAAGCATGTTAGTACAATTTTAATCTTTTGTCATTAATCACCAAAACCCACTAGGGGACCTAGATGCATCTTCAATCTCCCCCTTTTTGGTGGTTGATGACAATAGATTAAAAGGATATAAAAATATAATCAAGAGAGAGAACAACAAAATATAGTGAGGCTCCCCCTAAAAATATGCATGATTTACAAAGACATGTGAAGGAGCTCCCCCTATATTTTGTAAAAAGTGGGGTGCCTAAAATGTGTACAAGTGTGAAGCAAAGTGATAAAGCAATAAACAAGCATCACAACCAAACTATAAACTAGAAGAAACAAGCACAACACATGACACAAGAACAATAGAGTTATTACAAAAGGTTCACAAACAAATATGTTTCGCACACAAAGCAAATAGAGAGGGGAACTAGTCCATAGGTTCATCACTATCCTATTACAAAGCCTCTGAAACAAATATCCTTTTCACTTATCTCTCCCCCTTTGCATCATGGCACCAAAAAGAATGAGAGGAGGAGGAGATAAGAGAAAGGTATTACTCAGCATCATCGGTGCTTTCATCATTGTCCGCGTCGTCCTCTTCATCACCCTCTTCTTCTTCGTGGCCTTCGTCCTCGCCTTCCTCGCCTCCTTGTTCATCTTGTGCAGCTTGTTCTTCATGAGCGGGAGCGGGTGGAGGAGCAAGATCATCCCAATCATAGCCGGCAAGGGGATCCTCAAAGACCGGTGGCTCACCATCGGGCTCACACTCGGAGCCATCCGGAGACACCTCATGACCTTGAGCTCTTTGGTCTTTCTTGTAGCGCCGCACTTGCTTCTTAATGCGCTTCTTGTTCTCCCAATTTGATTGAGCAGGACCTTATGCGCTTTCTCTCTTATGTTGTCTTGGTTCCTCTTGATCTTTGTGTAGTTTGTTTTAGCCTGGTTATTCCTTAAAGTTTATTTGAAGTAGTGGTTGTCATCAATCAACAAAAAGGGGGAGATTGTAAGCTTCATGACCATTGATGATTGGATCCCCGTGGTATGGATGTTTTGCTGATAGATGACAACTATGAAATTGTGGGCTAAAATCTACATGAGTGTTATCTATGTAGGAATCATCTCTTAACTCTATTACAAATCATATGGATGATGGTGTCCTTGGCGATTGATGACGATGACCGCAAGCATGGAGGCTTGTGAAGTTGATGGAGTCCAAGGGTTGATGGAGATGGATTAAAGCATAGAACAAGCTATGGTACAAGTGTTTGGTACACTTGAGTAGTTGTTAGGGCTTTGAGTCCATAGAAAAAACCAGACTATCAAGAGGGTCTAGGTCATTCTCTTAGGTCATATCTAGTCGATGATGTGCAAGGTTGCTCGGTGAAATCACAGGCACTAGGTGACAGTGGAGAAGCCAAGAAGCTGTTCGGAGAAGCCGGGAAACCGAGTCAAGCGAGGATGACAAGTTTCAGCTTCTGGACATAGAGACCGGACAGAGGGGTCAGTGGAGACCGGACTGTACGGTCACTATGGGAGTTTTCCAGGACTTAGCTCGAGGAGCAGATTGGTTGTGAAGGCCGTCACAATTTTGTATACGGTTTAAGCCCATCGTTGGAAGGGGCATCAATAGTGAGCGTCCATGCCGGCTCGGGGAGTACGGCAAGTTCTCAAGGGAGGCGAGCTTGTGCTTTGTGCAGCGGTGATGCACACTGTTTCTTCACTCGAGGAGTGATTGCGGGCTCGTGGGCGAGAACTCCACTTGGTGGCGGGAGGGACCGGAACTCCCGCGGGAGTGGTCCAACGAGGAGTAGGGGAAGGCGCCATCCTTCCGAGACCTCGGGAAAAAATCATGAGCGTTCCTTGACCCTCTCTTTACTATTCCGCAATTATGTGCTCTAGTGATAGGGTAACTTGTGGCTTGCATAGGCTAGTGTGAATAGCTTCCGCACATTGCTTTGCATCATGAACACTAGCATGTGTAGGGTCTTGGCCTACTAGAATTGTTTAGGTTGTAACGATTCGTTAGGTTTGAGAAGCGTGAAACTGAAGTTTTTGGATTCATGCTCGGCTACCGATTCACCCCCCCTCCCCTCTCGGTAGGCCTTTGGTCCTTACAAGTCGCCGCCTCCATGGTCACCATGTAGCTAATGTCGTGGACGCGGAAGTTGATGGCCTCGTTGTCGTAGTTGTCGGAGCCGATTCTCATTCGAGAGGCAACCTCGGTGACGATATCAATGTTGAAGTCCATAGGGAGATGGTTGAAGTCCATCCAGCCGAGGTTGTCTAGCATCCTCCTTATGTCCTCCCTCATGCCGATCGTGGTGAGGAAGGTCTCGTCCATGTTGAAGTTGGGGAGGAACCTTCCCCTCACCGCGAGGTAGTGCTGCTGTTCCTCTGCGCTCAGGAGGGTGAAGCACTCCTCCACCGTGCGTGGCATGAATGCCGGCGATGGTGGTGATCTGGGAACCCCACGGCTTCCCGCCGTTTGGCTCCTCGTAGCACGCCCTGTCGGAAGGGGCGCACCGGAGACGGAGTGGCGGGTGCGGATCTCATATGTTGCCGCTGCTGAGTCGGTGGATGCATCACCCACCGACATGTCATCGCGAGCGCCGGAGCCCACCCCCCCTAGCCGAGGAGTCACCGCTCGATTCGCCGCTGCCGTCGGAACTGCTTCCCCGGCGCAGCCTCTTGCCCAACTTGCCGACGGAGGAGCGGAGACGATCCATCTGCGAGGAATGCGGAACATGTGCGATATCGTGGGTAGTGGGGAAGGTGGAGAGATTATCGGGATGGTGTGCCGAACTGGGGGCACCTGGTCTCCCTTTTATAGTGTGGGAAACTTCCAGGAGAAGGACCCGCCCAAAATTTCTAAAATTTGGGGTTGCGTCGACCGGCACGGTCACTGCGCCGATCGACACATTTCAAATTTTGAAATCTCTAACCGCTCTGGTTCCTGATCCTCCTCCCTTTCATTGTTTCCATCCTTTTTGTCTTTTCCTGATACACCATGTCGGCTGGCAGGGGAACAACACGGAATCCCGTTGTCTTGATTGATTGCGCCGATCGACTCTGGCCAGCGCCAATCGGCGCGCCGTCTTTTTTTCAGCTTTTGTTCAATTCCATGTCTCCTCTGCTCTAAAACCTTGTATAAAAATCATACCTATTCCTAAGAATCAGTGCCTACCGAATATGTCGCCAATTTGGGCACAGCATGGGTACCAGCGCCGATCGGCGTAGGAGTGCGTCGAACGGCGCAAGTTCCTTGCACCTCGTCTTCTGGCCTGGCTCTGATCCTGATGCCTCGTGTTCATTTCTTTCACCTAATATCCATTCTTCCCAATGTTCCTGTAGCATTAGCACACGAAGCGGGGCCCATCTAATGATAGCGCCGATCGACGCAACGTCTCGCGTCGATCGGCGCGGTGTCCACTTTTGCTCCTGGCCCCTCGCTTCTTTGTTAGATGTCGTTCTTCATCTTGAAACTAGCTCTATTTCTAAAAATTGATGTGCTAGTTGGCTTTCAGCTCCTCTTCCGTTCTGGGCGTCATCAGCCTTCTTGTCCTGACTTGTTATCAATGCGTCGATCGGCGCATGAGTGCGCTGAATGGCGCAAGCTCTGCTCCTTCCTATTTTTGGTCTTTTTCTTTTATTCCTACGTCGTTAGTCTATAATACATATATATATATATATATATATATATATATATATATATATATATATATATATATATATATATATATATATATATATATAGACATACATACATAGTTTTGCACAAATAAACAGACAACACAGGAGCACACAAGAATTAAGCACACACTTTTTCTAATTCTTTTATTTGGGAGATTGTTTTTATTACAAGAAAGCAAATTAAAAACACCGGGTTGCCCTCCCGCAAGCACTAAACAACTTCTAAATCTCCCAACAATTGGGTTGCCTCCCAAGAGCGCTCTAGTTATTTAGAGGTCAAAGAGCTTGACCTCCCCGCGAGCAATCAATCCTTAGTGTTGCAGTGTGGGTGTAAGACCGTGACACTACAAGGTTCACTATCTTAATAGCTCATATACCTCGGACGACCTATCCTTACATCCCCTCCAATCACTCTTGATGCCACGTTGTCTCGGTGTCTTGTATCTCTTCACTTCATCAATAGCACGACACTCTTCTCCCCTTTGGCAAAATTTGAAAGAGTAGAGAGTTCCACTTATATCGAAGCTTATCTCACCACTCCCAACATCAATACTTGTCTTTGTTGTCCTTAAGAAGGGTCTGCCTAAGATCAACGGGGTTTTCATCCTCTTATCCATATCAAGCACAATAAAATCAACAGGGACGATGTGATTTCCAATTTGAACAGGCACATCCTCAGCAATTCCATCAGGGAAGCGTACAGATTGGTTGACTAACTCCAAACGCATACACGTAGGCTATAATTCAGGCAAATTGAGACTTATGAATATATGACGGGGCATAACACTTACACTTGCTCCAAGATCGCACAAGCATCTATCAAATTCCTTGTTTCGATTATGTATTTGATGCTTGGTGATCCAGGGTCAGGTTTCTTCTCAAGTGCAACATCATTGATCGCCACCGTAAGTTCCTTAGTGACTTTAACAACCTCTTCAGAAGCTAGAGACTTCTTGTTTTGTATCATGTCCTTAATGTACTTGGCATAGGTAGGTATTTGAATAGCATCAACAAAAGGGACATTGATGTAAAGCTTCTTCATAACATCGACGAACCTTGGAAATTGCTCGTCGTGTTGCCGCACTCTCTCTGTCTTTGTCAGCAGTTGAGTATCCAAGAACGTGGTAGGGCCATGCTCCTCTATTTCCATACCCATTTTCAGTCCAGAGAGGTCAATCTCTTCCTCACGCCGATCGGCGCAATGAGTGAGCTGATCGGTGCTAACAGTACCATCACGCCGATCGGCACGGGTTTTCCTTGCTTCCGCAGAGTGCTCTGGATCTTCTATTTGCTTTCCTGACCATGTAGCTATTGCCTTTAACTGCTCTGCAGACATTGTATCACCAGGAATAACCCCTTTGTTGCCTTGAATGGCCTATGATAACTATCCCATTTGCTGCTCCATAATCTTGGTATGCTTCAAAATCTGCTCATTGGAGCTCCCAATTTCTATCACCTTGTCATTAATCCCTTCAAGAACATGATCAACCTCCTTGACTTTAGCTTGATTGTCCTTGTTGATCTTTTCTTGAGCTTGAAAGAACTCATGAAATTGGAGACGAAGCGGGATAGAGTTTTGCATGGACGAACTAGGAGAGAAAGAACTCCTTTGTTGCTGATATTGGGGTTTCCATCTACTATTCTTTATATATTCTAGCATCTTCATCTCTTCAAGGCAATCTTTCTGCACATGGTCGAATTCTCCACACTCATCACAAGTGGAGCGTGATTCTGCTAGCCTGAGTGACTCTTCCTTAGGGATATGAGAATTATTGTTCAACCTTCTTTGAATAGCATCAAGGCGATCTATAACCAAGTCTTCATGAGTCCTCTCAATCACACTCTTTGCTACTCTTTTAGAAGGTTGTAGGTTCCTTGAACTTCTCTCACTATCCCATGATTGATTTTCAACTAGCAATTTGATCAATTCCTTAGCTTGAGTGGGAGTCTTTGACATGAATGAACCCGCAGCTGAAGCATCTAAGTGTTGACGGGAGGGGATATTCAATCCCACATAGAATCTCTCAACAGTTTTACCAACTGTAGGACCATGATGAGGGCATGCATCCATATATTCATTGTATCTTTCCCATGCTTCTCCAATGCTCTAATCAATATTCTGCGTAAATCCAAGAATCTTATTCTTCAAAGCTTGAGTCTTACCAGGTGGGAAGTATTTGGCTAAGAATACAACTGCTAAGGTTTCCCATGTAGTCTTTACTGTTTTTTCCAAGCTATTGTACCATTGCTTAGGCGTCCAACTAGAGAGAAAGGGAACAGCCGCACACGTGCTTGATCTCCGGTCAATCCTGCTACTTTGAATGTACTACAGACTTCAAGCAAGCGCTATTGATGCTGGTTGGGATCTTTCGAACCTGTGAACGGTTGTTGTGCCACTAATCCGACGTACCTCTCTAGTTGATATGGAGCATGATCTTGAGCTTCTTGAAAATCTGTCTTGACAACCTTATCCAATTGAGGCTTGAAACTATTAACCAAGGGCTGGTCTGCCATCGCTCCTGCTTCTGGATCTGCAATTGTGAATAATACTCGAGGGCTGGCACTGACTGGTTCTCCAGCTAAATCTCCAAGTGACTTGCTCCTCTTTTCCGCTATTCTCTTCTTGCGTAAGAGCTTTTCTGGATCATCGGTGTAATTAGAGGGTTTGTTTGACTTAGGACCGTCCATACCTATTAATTTTACTTAACAGTATATATGTACTAAAAAGACAAGTAAAGCACAATGACTAAACACTAATACATCAAACAATGTTCAAAAACCTGCTATGGTCCCCGGCAACGGCGCCAGAAAAATGTGCTTGTTGGTCGTTACTATGCACCCACTTATATATCGCAAGAGGAAGGTGTACAGTTGTAGCACTTTTTCCCTTAGAGTATTCCAAGGTATTATCGAACCACTAAGACCTTAGGGATAATTAAACAATGTTAACAGTAAAAGATCTAATCAAGGCTACTATCAAGTTTAGGTTGTATGAAAGAGAGATTGGCCAGCACAAAGGTACGCCAGACAGCAATTATGTTGTTGTGCCGATCGGCGCAGGGTTGAGCCAATTGGCACTATTGCAGATCTAAGTTGTTGAGCCGATTGGCGTAGGTGTTGACCTGATTGGCACTGTTACGGATCTAAGTTGTTGAGCCGATCGGCGCAGATGTTGAGCCGATCGGCACTCTAGCGAAGTTGAACTAGACTGCAAGTCAAAGCCAAAGCTAAAATTATTCGGTGAGTAGCCAGATATCTACTAGTGAGATCGTAACGAGATAGTCTAATTAAACAACATCATAATGGATAATTATATGAATCAATGAAAACCTATAATGAATAAGACCACCCTGCTTTCCGAGCGGCTCCTGATTTATCGCTGCCGAGAGGAAACCCTTAATCACGCGAGTATCTTACCCTACTCAACTATCCAATAGTGCTGTGCAGGTTTAGTGCTATCACCGCTAAACCACACTACCGGCATCATCAAGCAACCATAATCAATACAATGTCTGAATACTATCCTAATCACCATGATTAAGATAATATCAACTTACTTAGCCTAGAACTAAGCGATGAGAATAAGCACATGCATGATTATAGAATCAAGACAGATAAATGACCAAAATCATCATCAATATATTCAATCATCCTTGAGATACATAGAGTAAGATTCATCACCGTCGAGATGGCCTACCTTGACGGATCAACTCTTACACCAATGGTTCTTGAAACTCAACTAGAGATCTATTCTAACGGGGCAAGCCCCGGTGGCTCTAACTCACGAATCTGTTGTCCCTCTATTGCCTCCTCCTCGGGGAACTGATCGCGGCTAGGGGTTACAAGTATATATAGGGGTTCTACTCGTGAAGGACTCGGTTTCTAGCAAATAAGTCGGTTGCGCCGATCAGCGCAGGATTGCGCCGATCAGCGCAAGCCGTGTTCTATCTGATTTCTGCTCCAAGTCGGTTCCTCTGTCTTCCATAGCTACCATGTGGGCCTTTTCCTTCGAGATAAAGTCTTGTACCACATGTTGAGATCTTGAAGTTCCATAAATCTTCTAAGCAAATATCTTCAAGTGTCTTGCGCAGATAAACTTCCATCGGAATGGGCCTCGGCCACTTCTGTGGGCCAAAATACCCTTACGCCGATCGACTCATAGGCTGGCGCCGATCGGCGCACTGGGCTTCTTCAGTATTTTTCGTCGATTCTGGACTCATGTCTTGTCCAGCATCACTTTAATAGTCAATTTTACCTGTTTCTGCAATAATGCTCCAAAACAACGCATATACAAATATATAGGTAATATCATAGGTAAATGACCTAAATTAGTATCAATTATACTCTAATTGGGGTGATATTCACATATAAAAGGGGCACTTAGGAAGTGCGAACAGTGGTCCTTTAGATTACTTGAATTCTGTACTTATTGGTATTGTAATATTATAGATTCATTATGCTTGCTTAGTGCTTCTATGATTTGGTTTGCTTTTCCCTGCCTCCTCTGTTTGCCTATGATGACAATTGACATGCTTGAGACTATGATCTGGTGGCCTCCTTCATCTGTTGTTTTGTGTTGTTATTGCCTAAGTTTTTATATAGCTCAATGGGGAATAGTTGCACAAGTAAATGAAAACTTGTGACACCATTCCCCCATTGTGTATGTAGTTTGCTTCTAAACATTGGTGGATATTTTTGATTAACATTTCAATCATTGTTGTTCTGAGTTCATGCCAATGATGAATGGCCATATGAAATTTGGGTTTAGGGTTTAGAGATCCGGTGCACATAGCTTGCACATCAACCTATCTCACTTGATCCTCATACCCTAAACCCAAGTAGTTAATGACACTTTCCGAGGCTTACTCATTTGAAACACACTTATGTTTGCTATCAAATTGCAGAATGACATGGTATGTTCTTTTCACGGGCAGGCGGCCTGGACTGCATGCAACTTGGGAGAGTTGCTGCAAGGAAGTTAATGGATATCCAGGGGCTTGCTTCAGAAAATTTGCATCATACGGAGATGCTTCTAAAGCATTCAACTATAACCAGCCTACCCATCAACCACCAAAGAAAAAGGACAGTAAACTCAGTTTCAAAGATATGCTTATCTTTACAAACTATTGCGTTGCATGCCATCTGAATAGAGATAACTTCACCTTAAACCTTTGAGAAGTGATGTAACTCAAATCAATGCAGTCTACCAAATGTCATCTCTCTGTGGTAGTTAGAGTTGTCCAGTCTCTCATCAAGGCTAACAAACACCTTCTCATCTAAGCCAGGCCGAGCAGCTACAACTTACCAAACATGACTAACATGCATCACTCCGGCCAGGCCGATTTTGAGCTGGCCTAGTGGATACCTGCACCAGACTAGGTGCGGGCTACCAAACGCACCCCTGATGTGCGTATTGCGGATGCCCACGACGGTGCCGAGGCATGTGCATATGACTAATCGTGGTCCTAGTCCGGTTGGACACATACAACTTTAGCATCGTGGTGGCAGGCAGCTGTTTTCATCAAGCATGATGCATGAATCCGAGGGCAGCAACCAAGCTCCACTGCCTTATGGAATTGTTTACTGTTTATCCATATAAATGCTCATATAATTAACAATAAACTGATTTGTCAATTCCAACAGATGACTATTAGAAATGCAATACACAAGTTTATATACGTGAAAGCTGCAACATTGTTCATTTATTATGTACATGTCTTTTTTTTTTTTACATTCATAATAGCTGGGAAAGGGGTGCGCCAAATGGCACACCATTTTTCTAGTAACACATCTAATTTCATACTCCATCTGCCTTAAAATAGAAAATATACATGTATATGTAAATTTAAATTTTAGGATTTTTTCACTAACAACTATCCTATCAATATATACAGGAATGACACAATTATTAGACCTGAATTTCAATGTACATCAATATAATTGTGACTTTGTATATCCAATAATAATATGTAAAAATACAACTTAGAAGGTCGTGCTAAGTCCGAGCCTATGAATGTAACTTTAGATCCTCCAGGTTCGAATCCTCTTCATGGGATGTCTATTCCTTAATTTACCATGTCACTTAGTTTCTCCTAGGTTGGGCAAGTTTTTCTTTCTTCTTTATATGCAACTTTAAACCACTTGGATTATGAAAATAATCAGTCCTTTCTCAAACCAACATCCAGCTTTTCAACATATGTTTTATCGTGGGGCTGATTTCGTCCATCCTTTATTAAATTTTGGATCAAGAGATATACAACCCTAATGAATGGAACATTTCTTTTCGTCCTATTTACGGAAGTTGTGATGTAGTCATGTCTACAGATACTATGCACATACAACCCAACGGCACATCTTTGGTTGCAAAGTGAAAAAAAAAATGTTGTTATATTGATACAGCAGAGTCAGGATTCACACGGTTTAGTCGTACAGTTCCAAGAATGTACTCAGGCAGCTCTTTCTCTTCCTTTGCCTGCAAAGATGAAGCTGTTATTAAAGTTCATGTAATTGAAATGCAGAGCTAAATTAGAATCACTCCATTGCTAATTGGCAATATTGTTCTGAACAAACCACAGGTTTCTCATTTCTGGAGACTTCAGTCAATAACGACAAGTGGAGAATCCTTTCTCCGTTTTTTGTGGCGTGAGTAGGATGGAAGCTATACACGCATTTCTGGATATATGGTACTCCCTCCGTTTCAAAATTGTTGTCGCCATTGACTTTTTTCATCAACTTTGACTATTCGTCTTATTCAAAAAAATTAAAAAAATATCATATATTTTCTCAAGATATATTTTATCACTAGATAAAATTTAACTTATATTTTTTTATATTTGAATAAATATTTTAAATAAGACAAATGATCAAAGGTAACAAAAAAAAGTCAATGTCGACAACAATTTTGGAACGGAGGGAGTATTGGGCAACATGGATGACTCTTACAAAGAAAGATTCTTGATGTGATATGCAGGAAGTTCAATGTGCAAATAATAACTAGGGTTCAAACAGTTTGTTCTTTTTCTTTCCCAGTCAAATGTTGGGAACCTTGAACAAAGTAAATACAGGAAGTTGTATAACAGCAGTGAAAAGAGATGCCCATTGCAAAAGGCAAACATAACTACTGCATAAGTTTATTAAAATATATTTAAAATAATGCCGTGAGAAACAACAAAATTATGAGAAAATATAAATGCACACAGTCGAGCTGATGCTTCAGAGCAGACTTATAAGTAATATGGAGTTTACCTCGATAAGAACAGCAAGATCAACGACGATGCTTGTGACATATCCCAATACTAGACCAATAATGCTCCGTGCAACAGACGATGAACCAATGTCAACGTCTATCTGCATGGTGAGTTCCGATTGTAAGGCAATCAGTAATTGTTTCTTCAAATAACAAAATCATGGCCATTGGCCTTGGACTTAGCTTCACCAGTTTGGCAGAGCTTAGGGGAGACAACAGCATGTTATGGATACAAGACAAGGAACAGTGCAATAAATGTGCCTTATAGCTTAGTGAAATTGCTATTTCATGAACAGATTACCTCCAGAAAGTTATCCTGGCGAAGATAACTGCAGGTTACTGCTTTGCCAAGAAGGCAAGCTTTTGTTCCAACTGCACGCTTCACCATCCAATAACCCTGATATCACTGGGTACATGAGTTCACATTTACAGGTTATCACATCCATGGTAATATGATATGCCACTAAAGTGTAATGGGGAGGATAATTGGGGCTTATGCTTTGCCTAGAGCTTGGGAGATATTGGGGGATTGGGAGAATTATTTTTCATTGATTGATTGCTTGATTCCAAATGACTATCGTTCCTCTCTTTATATAGAAGTAGAGCCGGCCCTAATTCTAACTAACCTAACTTGACGGCCAAGTAAGGACGATGCTACAGTAACCATGACGCTACAGTAAACTTGACGGCTAAGTAAGGAAGACAGCTCGCCCTCGAGCTGTGGTGGAGGCCATGGCTGCAAACCTTGATATCCCTATGACGATAGGATAGTTTGGCTTCGGTGCTGCTGCACAAAGATCAGCAACCTGCTTGCAGCAATATTCCAAGATGAAAGAAGTGAGCTCGCTGTGCTGTTTGATGTTGATGAATTTGCTAATTTCATTGGGGACCAGCAGGGAGCAGTATGGATGCTTCTCTTGCTTTTGCATTGGATGGCTGGAGGATGTGTGCAAGGATTGTGTGTGCATTTTCGCCATGCTCCACACAACCAGAGGCACACCATTGGTCGACGACTTGGAGATTGTCGCAATGGTGCAGCAGTAACCTTCTTCTTTGTCTTCTTCCTCTGTATGGGTACAGATAGGGCACCCAAGAACAGTGAGGACGAAGGGGTAGCCACCACCTCTGGCGCCACCACAACTGTTTGGACCAGCACCGCTGCACATTCGACCTTCTTCTCTTTTGCTGCGGGCACAACCATAACAAGTTGAGCCAGCACGGTTGGCAGCCTTCTTTGCTTCTAGCCGTGCCTTAAGCAAATCGATTAATTCTCTAAGGCTCATATCAGAGTATGATTTTGGTGGTAATAGGGAGGATAATTGGGCCTTATACTTTGCCTAGAGCTTGGGAGACATTAGGGGATTGGGAGAATTCTTCTTCATTGATTGATTGCTTGATTTCAAATGACTGTCTTGCCTCTCTTTAGAGGTAGAGCCGTCCCTAATTCTAACTAACCTAACTTGACGGCTAAGTAAGGACGATGCCACATTAACCGTGGCGCTACAGTAAACTGGGCTGCTACAGTAACACGGCCCAAAGGTATGCCCATAATAGAAGCAATGCATACCTCAACAATACTTGGTATAAGTTTAAATCTGGCATCTCGAAATGCATCAGGTCCATCAATGAATCTTCCCAACAATGAATCTTTGTTCACTGGTCTCTCTGCTGCGTAGTACATAACCAAATTATAATTTGGTTTTGCTGGAACCTGCATGTTTATCCAAAGGAGTCAATATTATTGTATATCATGGCCATCCACCAAAAAGAAATGAAGTTAGCTACCCTCTAATGAAATGATCTGATGTTTTGCTAAGCACAAAGCCAAACTACAAATTTAGATAATACAACAAATTTGAAACTGTGCACACCTGCAAATTTATGACCAATATGAAAGGAATCTTCTTTGCCGCTTCTGACTGTTATGTCAAAAAGTTTCAGAAAAATTAGTCATGCAGGAATATCATATTAAGTCAAGGAAAAGCATTTATACACATAAGTATGTTTCTAGTTTTTTTCCCAGAAATACATTGCTGAAGTGACACTGTAACATGGTATACTAGATTATGGAAATCGAGAATACAATGCTAGATCTTCTTAGTTTGTTATACTGCATAAGGCACTAACTTTGATAAACTTATATTCACTGTACAACTATGAAAAATTCAAGGTAAACTACAATGTTAGACATGTTTTTTATTGCATAAGGCACTGGAGCTTTGATATACTTATATCTACTGTGCCAAGAACATGAAAATTCAAGGCCATCACAGAACTCCATTATAACACCGAACAAATTCTAGAGAAGAAAACTGATTCCATCACTATGGGATACTTGTAATGCTTATTAAACTACCTTACCTGGACAATGTTTTTGGGATGCAAGGCAACTGAATCAAAACGCTCATTAACCTTGAACCAATCAACTGCAATTAGCTTTAGAAGTGGATCCGCCCCAGCAACCTGTTTAAATGCTAAGTTAACACCACTACATATCATAATATATGGGAGGGAAACACAGACGTTTGCCATAAAGAACAATGTCTGGCCATAACATGTTTTTTTTTCCAGGCCTTCTAGCCAATATAAAAACCATACAGAAGATGAAACTTCTACAATAATGGCAGCAGTTAAAAAAAAGAACCTAAATAGGCGATATCCATCCAGTTTCCTTTTTTCCCATTGCACATCTCAGTCAAATTCTAAGATAATATATAAAATAATTATATGTTAGAGTTCAAGTCAGTTCACTTTGTTTTTTGAAAGCCAAGTTAGGTTACTTTAGCTGATCCACCTATTAAAGTTTTAACTTGCTCAAAATAATGTAACTACTGAACCACAGAATAATAGTTATTACATCGATGTGGCAACATCTTTGACAAACATCAGCTGGTGCGACTGTGCGACTACATTTAGCATACATTGACAAACTTCTTTTGCCATCTTCCAAGAGGTAAACTCAATAATATTCTGTCACTTTCTTTGATTAGTGGATAATAGATAAAAAAATAAATATAACTATCTTTCTGATTAACTACTACATGACAATTGTACTCCCTACCTTCGTGTAATCTGTCAAATATGTCTTCCCTCTAATCATAAACTTCTCTCCACCAGGCATACTCCAAGAATTTGGGTCATTTTCACTTTTTGCTCGTTGAAGGGTGCCATGGAAATGGCTTGGGTCAACAGTGACAGGACTAGAATTTGTAACCAGCTCACTGCACTCGACTGAAGCTGTGGGATAAAATGAACCAAACTCAAGATTGGGTGGAAAAAAATAGTAAACAAACAGTTTCATTAAATGACAAACATAACTAAACCAGAAAACGAAGCAAAATTGAAAGTGCAGAAAAAGAATAGCATATTAGTGAATATTACTCCCTCCGGATTTTAATTGTTGATGCCATTGATTTGTTTAGCTACGTTTAACCATTCGTCTTATTCAAAATATTTATTCAAATATAAAAAATTATAAGATAGGTTAAACTTTTTTTAATGATAAAATAAATCATAACAACATATTTGATAATTTTTTGAATAAGACGAATGATCAAACGTAACTAAAAAAGTTAACTGCATCAACAATTCAAATCCGGAGGGAGTACAACATGGATTCTGGATTCGAAGGCATTTATGTAAGTGAGTTTTATCTACCTCGTAAGATAATGCACCAAGGTAAGCACCTTTCATATTGTACAAAAACGGAACAATAATATCCAACAATATAGAGCCCATCTTTATGCATCATTCTAGAATGTGGATTCAACGAAGGACAAATGTACAATTTGATGTTGCATTGAAAAATCTCACTTAGTTTAATCAACCAAGTTGTGGTTCATTTTACTATGATGCCTTGGAATAGTGCACAAGTACTATGATACCTTAGAACCTCTAGTTTACCTCAGACGTTCTGTGGTTCAACTAGTTCATTTTATAATCTACTATGAGTCTATGACTTTTGTTGGTCCATCATGTCCATAGAATAGTCCACAAGCACTTCGATAACTTAGAACCTTTAGTTTACCTCAGATGTTTTGTGGTTCAACTAGTTCATTTTATAATCTACTATGCCTTTCGTTGGTCCATCATGTCCATAGGTTATTTAGTTGCACAATCATTGTTTCAACTGAACATTCAGAAATGTAAGAAAATTAAAAAATCACATGGTAATAATTGACCTTTAGTTGGCTTAAGAGCTAAACTTGCAATAGCCCATGACACGTTCTTCAACTTCAGTTTTCCTGCCTGCAGAGATTTAGAAAGGAAATTGGGTCTGCATTTGTCGCCGAACAAAATATCACAATCTGGGTCATACAGTCCTTATTTCTAGCTTTAGAGTTCACCTTTGGAGTTATAACATCATCGTCATCACTATCTTCATCTTCAAAGGATTCACCTCTAGCAAGTGCATCATAAAATTCATCATTAGGTGCAGAATCTTCAACATCACTCTGTATGATCAAAGGCTCGGAAGCTTTCGACTTCACTACTGTAGAAGGCAAATAAGATGACAAGGCGGGATTTGCTGCAATGTACTCTCTTAGACCTGGCCATATTAAAAAGAAAAAGGCCTTCATTGTATTATCCATATTGCTGATAAGATTGATTTTTCAACAGAAGCAAATCTGACCAACCTGCTACTTGGCTAAGCAAAGCAAAAGGAATACTTTTGTCAAAATTTGAGGAGTGCCTTCTCTTCCATCTGTCCCAAAAACTTGGAGAAATTTCCAACATAAGAGTAACAATGGATTTCGGAGTTGATTGTCCTGATGTGTTCAAGCTCCTTATTTCCCATGTTGATGCTGAAAGACAAGGTACAATTAACATATTCCATGGAAATGTGAAAATCCGTTAGGGCAAAGAAGTCGGTTTAAGGTGTAAGAGGAAACCTGAATCAGCCATATATGTCTAAGAAAAGAGTTGTGTCCATCCACGTTGATGCAATTTTTTTACTTCATATAGTAATATGCAAGTACTGCGTGTGTGCCCAAATTCGTTTGTGTATCCATTGCTAGTTCAGAAAAATATGCGTCGATCACATGCATTAGTTTTCTAGAAGTACTTCTAGCAAAGAAGTCAGTTTAAGGTGTAAGAGGAAACCTGAATCAGCCATATATGTCTAAGAAAAGAGTTGTGTCCACCCATGATGATGCAATTTTTTTTACTTCATAGAGTAATATGCAAGTACTGCGTGTGTGCCCAAATTCGTTTGTGTATCCATTGCTAGTTCAGAAAAATATGCGTCAATCACATGCATTAGTTTTCTAAAGTACTTCTAGCAAAGATATTACAACTCATGTTTGGGAAAATAAGTTATAAAGAATTTGGTGGGAGGAAAAATGAAATGGTATATACATGGTACTTTCTCAAAAGATCACATCTGAAAGTGAAATTAAAATTTGCACAAATATTACCTATCCTTTAGTTTTTAACTTTCATTCTGCTTCAGTTATCAAATTTTGTAAAGAAGGAAAGCTGAAACTAGTCTGAATCAATACAATTCCATGGCACAACATGACTTAACCAGGCCACATCATTAACCAGATATTGACATTGCAAATGTTGCCACGAGATAGTAGGGGCTTTCCCAACTGTAATTTCCCTCAAACAAAGAAAACACAAGGCTGCCACAAGGCTGCAGCAGCTCGAAGGGGAATGCTTCACAGCTGTTCGAGCTAAGCTACAGTGACCAGTCTTTGTTGCCAACATTGGGGAGGTGAGAGAGGGCCACAGAAATGGAAACATTATTGTTAGTGTTGTGTATATTTGGTCCATAGTGCTGTTAGAATTATATGGGCTTGGCCCATTAATATTCACAATAATTTCTAGAAAATCTCAAAGACCCATTCATGAGTGGTAGGAGTGCAAAGGTTTAGTCCCACATTGCTAGTGGAGGTGGAGAGAGCCCAACTTATAAGATTGGTTGCTCTAGCATCTCTTGCAAGTGTGTGGATGGGAGGAAGAAAGAACACACGCGCGCGCTCGCTCGCCTCGCCTCGCCTCGCCGGGCGGGGCGGGGCGTGGGCGTGGGCGTGGGCGATGGGCACGACCGCGCATCACCTGCGTGAATGGTCCGCCGAAATTCGGTCCCTTGCCTTGCGGGGGCGCGGCTTCCTTTTGCACTTTCTTTTTGCTGCGTATTCCATATATTTAATTATGGAAACCGACGTATTAATATGGTAACCGACTCGGTTGCGAGACGCCCAACCCTAGCGGTTCCTCCCTATAAATACGTACGGGTACCGCCGCAAATCATATCACGCAATCACCTAGAGTTTTGCCTCTCGCTATTGTTGCGCCGCCAAGTCTTCTCCATCCCGATAGTCGGCGTGCAACGGCGAACGGGAGAGCACGTCTCCGGAACCGTCGTCCTCTGTGATCCTGCACCGGGAGAGGGCGAATAAGGTTTTTGGGAAGCGCTCTGCGCGACTGCTCGATCGCTTCCTCGTCTTCATCAAGTTCGTCGCCACGGCTCGTCTTCCTCGTCGTCAAGTCGGTCTCAGCCGCCGTCGCCAACAACGTGACGGTGCTGCACGTCATCGTCACCTTCTCTACCCAGTCCAGAAGGAAACGTACGTACTCTCATCCCAAACTATGTCTTCCATACTAGCTTTCGTAGTCTGCTTGTCTATGATGGATGTTGCTAGTATGGTAGATGTTGTGCTTTTGTCTGGCTTTATAGACCTGTCTAGATCTTGCGTAGACTTGTCTAGTTTATTATGCAATCTGTTAATCATACTTATGATTTATGACTGAATTAATATAAAACTAAAAGTGCTAATTTATCCAACAATCCAAAAACCTTATTATAGGCACTTTAGTTTTATGGTTGGATTTGTCGATGCACTGAGGCCAGAGAAATTCACTGGCGTGCACTTCAAAAGATGGCAAGTGAAAGTCACTCTGTGGCTTACTGCCATGAATGTGTTCTAGGTGTCCACTGGCAAACCTGAAGGCGATCTCACTGCAGATCAGGAAAAGGCCTATAGTGAAGCCAACACAATATTCTTGGACGCTGTTATTGGAGTTTTGGTAGATCGTCTTCAGGATGTCTACATCCATCATACAGTCGCAAAGGATATATGGGACGCTCTGATCGCTGACTATGGTGGTTCAGATGCTGGCGCTGAACTGTATGTTATTGAGCAGTACCATGATTTTAAGATGGTAGATGGTAAATCTGTCGTCGCGCAGGCTCATGAGATACAGTGCATAGTGAAGGAACTCGAATTGCTTAAGATCGTCGTACCTGAGAAGTTTGTGACTGGGGGCATTATTGCCAAATTGCCTCCAACTTGGAGGGATTTTGCCACTACTCTTAAACACAAGAGGACGAACATATCTGTCTCAGATTTGATCGCGTCTCTTGATGTTGAAGAGAAAGCTCGTGAGAAGAATGGACGTTCTAAAGTTAACGAGGGAAACACTATAGCCAATATGGTGCATCAACCACAACAGTCTCATGGCAGTGGTGGTAAGGGCAAGGGCAAGAATAATAAGCCTAAGCATACCACTACCTTCAAGAAGAAGAACAAGGAGAAGGGAGCATGCTTTGTTTGCGGTTCTAATGAGCATTGGGCAAAGAAGTGTCCAGAACGCAAAGGAAGGAAGCCTCCACAGCAGAAGTCTGCAAATATGGTGACCAGTGCTGGAGAAAATAGTGGATATGGTAATTTATCATATGTTTTTTCTGCATTTCAATCTACTTGTTGGTGGCTTGATACTGTTGCTAATGTTCATGTTTGTTCTGATGCTTCTTTGTTTACTTCTTACCAGGTCGCCCGGGATTCCTCCGTCCTAATGGGGAATGGGTCACATGCTTCTGTTCATGGTGTTGGCACGGTCGAGCTAAAGTTCACTTCAGGGAAGATTGTCCAATTGAAGAACGTACAGCATGTCCCTTCTATCAAGAAGAATCTCGTTAGTGGCTCCCTTTTGTGTAGGGATGGTTTTAAGGTAGTGCTAGAGTCGAATAAAGTTGTGGTATCTAAGAGTGGACAATTTATTGGTAAAGGCTATGAATGCGGAGGCTTGTTCCGCTTTTCCCTTTCAGATTATTGCAATAAGTCTGTGAACTATATTTGTGATGGTGTTAATGAGAGTGATGCTAGTGTTTGGCATTCACGTTTATGTCATCTAAATTTTGGTTATGTGTCTCGACTTTCCAGCTTGAATTTAATTCCGAATTTTTCCATTGTCAAAGGTTCTAAGTGCTCAAGTTGTGTGCAATCTAAGCAACCTCGAAAGCCTCACAAGGCTGCAGAGGAGAGACACTTAGCACCACTAGAACTTATACATTCAGATCTCTGTGAAATGAATGGTATATTGACTGAGGGTGGAAAAAGATATTTCATGACTTTGATTGATGATGCGACTAGATTTTGCTATGTTTATTTGTTAAAAACTAAAGATGAGGCTCTAAACTACTTTAAAATTTATAAGGCTGAAGTTGAAACTCAACTAGAGAAAAAGATCAAAAGAATTAGGTCCGATCGTGGTGGCGAGTATTTCTCAAATGAGTTTGACTTATTCTGTGCGGAACATGGTTTGATACATGAGAGTACGCCTCCCTATTCGTCCCAATCAAACGGGATTGCCGAAAAAAAGAATCGCACCTTAACTGACTTGGTTAATTTCATGTTAGACACGGCTGGATTATCTAAGGCATGGTGGAGGGAGGCTTTATTGACATCATGTCATGTCCTAAATAGAGTTCTCATAAAGAATAAGGAGAAGACTCCATATGAGGAATGGATTGGTAGAAAGTCATCGCTCTCTTACTTACGCACATGGGGTTGTTTGGCCAAAGTTAACGTGCCAATTAACAAGAAGCGTAAGTTGGGACCTAAAACTGGAGATTGTATCTTTCTTGGATATGCTCATCATAGCATTGTCTATAGATTTTTAGTGTTTAAATCAGAGGTGTCTGATGTTCATGTTAATTCATTAATGGAGTCTCGTGATGTTACTTTCTTTGAGAACATATTTCCTATGAAAGATTTACATAGCATGTCTAGATTATCTTCTGATGTGATTGTTGAAACTACTCCTGAACCTAATACATTTTCTGATCATGCTGAACAAACACTTGAACCAATCCATGAGGAGATTGATAGTGAAGCTCCTAGGAGGAGCAAGAGACAAAGGACTGCAAAGTCTTTTGATGATGATTTCACTGTTTATCTTGTGGATGACACTCCTAGAACCATTTCAGAGGCATATGCATCTCCTGATGCAGATGATTAGAAAGAAGCTGTTCATAGTGAGATGGACTCTATTCTCTCTAATGGAACTTGGGAAGTTGTCAAAAAGCCATATGGTTGCAAACCTGTGGGTTGTAAATGGGTGTTCAAGAAAAAGCTTAAACCTGATGGTACTATTGACAAGTATAAGGCTCGGCTTGTGGCTAAGGGTTATACTCAGAAAGAAGGCGAAGACTTCTTTGACACTTATTCACCTGTTGCTAGATTGACCACCATTCGTGTATTACTTGCTCTGACTGCCTCACATGGTCTTATCGTTCATCAGATGGACGTTAAGACAGCTTTCCTTAATGGAGAGTTAGATGAGGAAATCTATATGGATCAGCCAGATGGATTTAAAATAAATGGTCAAGAAGACAAGGTGTGTAAGTTGTTGAAGTCTTTATATGGTCTGAAACAAGCTCCTAAGCAGTGGCATGAGAAATTTGATTCAACACTTCTATCAGCAGGCTTTTCAGTCAATGAGGCTGATAAACGTGTGTACTACCGCCATGGTGGGGGTCAAGGAGTTATACTATGCTTGTATGTTGATGACATACTCATCTTTGGAACAAATCTTGACGTGATCAATGAGGTCAAGATTTTTCTGTGCCAAAGTTTTGATATGAAGGATCTGGGTGAGACTGATGTTATCTTGAACATCAAGCTAATCAAAGGAGAGAATGGGATTACTCTTACGCAATCTCATTATGTTGAGAAGCTCTTGAACCGTTTCGGTTACAAGGATAGCAAGTCTTCTCCAACACCTTATGATCCCAGCTTGATTCTTCGAAAGAATAAGAGAATTGGCAGAGACCAATTAAAATATTCTCAGATAATTGGATCACTTATGTACTTAGCTAGTGCTACTAGGCCTGACATCTCGTTTGCTGTGAGCAAACTAAGCCGGTTTACTTCTTGTCCGGGAGATGATCATTGACATGCGCTTGAGCGGGTAATGCACTATTTAGTTGGTACTATGGATTATGGAATTCATTATTCTGGATATCCAGCAGTACTAGAGGGCTATAGTGATTCCAATTGGATATCTGATGCTGATGAGTTGTATGCCATGAGTGGATATGCATTTACTCTTGGTGGTGCTGCTGTTTCATGGAGATCATGCAAACAGACCATCTTAACGAGGTCTACCATGGAAGCAGAGCTTACCGCACTAGATACAGCTACAGTTGAGGCCGATTGGCTACGTGAGCTCTTGATGGACTTACCTATTGTTGAGAAACCTGTGCCGGCAATCCTCATGAATTGTGACAATCAAACTGTGATAGTCAAAGTGAACAATTCTAAGGACAATATGAAGTCATCAAGACATATTAAGAGACGTCTGAAGTCTGTCAGGAAAATGAGAAACTCCGAAGTCAGTAGAATATATTTCAACTGGTGAGAACCTGGCAGATCAATTCACCAAGGGGCTGTCACGTAATGAGATAGACAGTGCATCGAAGGAGATGGGTATGAGACCCATATGTGCTATTCCATAGTGGTAACCCAACATATGTAATCGGAGATCCCGTGAAGTAGGACCTGGGAAGAACAAGCTATTGGTTAGCATGAGAGTAACATTTTATGACCCACTCAAGAAGCGATGCATTACTCTCGATATCTGTATGGCAGGATGGTTGTTGCCTTAATGTATTCAGTTGGCTTTAAATAGCGAAGATGTTGTCCTACAGAACATTCTTGAATGAATACACCTATATGAGCCCGATTGTTGTAAGGTCGCAATCTGTGAGATTTGGGTGATCTCTATTAAGCTCATGAAAGACCAAGGGAGTATGACCTATATGCTCCACCCGCGGAGAAGCCTACTGGAGGTCTAGTATCAGTTATGACAGTAAGTGAAACTTGTTTGCACAAAACTTGCAATTCAAGGCGTAGTCCATTGTTCAAGTTGTGAATGAGTATAGCTTTTTTTGTTCTAGGTGAAAGTTCAACTTAACAGTCTCCACTGAAAACACTGGTATATTAAACAATAGTGGGGTGAGGCAAAGTCTAGTTGGAACTTTGAGATCTGGTGGGGGATTGTTAGAATTATATGGGCTTGGCCCATTAATATTCACAATAATTTCTAGAAAATCTCAAAGGCCCATTCATGAGTGGTAGGAGTGCAAAGGTTTAGTCCCACATTGCTAGTGGAGGTGGAGAGAGCCCAACTTATAAGATTGGTTGCTCTAGCATCTCTTACAAGTGTGTGGATGGGAGGAAGCAAGAACACACGCGCGCGCTCGCTCGCCTCGCCGGGCCGGGCCGGGCGGGGCGGGGCGGGGCGTGGGCGTGGGCGTGGGCGTGGGCGATGGGCGCGGCCGCGCATCACCTGCGTGAATGGTCCGCCGAAATTCGGTCCCTTGCCTTGCGGGGGCGCGGCTTCCTTTTGCACTTTCCTTTTGCACCTGTCTAGATCTTGCGTAGACTTGTCTAGTTTATTATGCAATCTGTTAATCATACTTATGATTTATGACTGGATTAATATAAAACTAAAAGTGCTAATTTATCCAACAAGTGTTGTATATATTTGGCCCATAGTGTTGTGTATATTTGGCCCATAGAGCCCCATGTATAGGAACTATATATGCCCACCCTTTTAGGGTTTGGAGGAATACAACTACTATTTTCTCCAACATGGTATCAGATTAGGGTTCCTCTCATCCCTCTCTCTCTCTCTCTCCAGCCCACCGCTGGCCGCCGGCAGGCAACCACCAGACTCCTCCCGTGGATCTGCACTGAACACCGTCGCTGCCCCCCCTCCTTTCCCCGCCGCTGCCGCAGATCCGGCCGTCGATGGCCTGGATCTGGTCGTCGACGCGCCGGATCCGGCTGCCGACGCCTCCGCTGCCCCGGCCGCTGCTGTCCCGGTCACCGCTGCCCGTCGGTGCCGCCTCCTCGGCCATCGACGTCGTCTCCCCGACCGCCGGCGCCTCCCTAGCCGCCGCCGCCGCCGCCTTCCTGGCCGCCACTTCCTCTCCTCTCTCTCTCTCTCTCTCTCCAGCCCACCGCCGACCGCTGGCAGGCCGCCGCCGGACTCCTCCTCCCACGGATCTGCACTGAACGCCGCCGCCGGACCCCCTCCTTTCCCCACCACTCCTCCCGCCGCCGCCGCAGATCCGGCTGTCGACGGCCTGGATCTGGCCATCGACGCGCCGGATCCGACCGCGGATTCCTCCGCTGCCCCGACCGCTGCTGTCCCGGTCGCCGCTGCCCGTCAGTGCCGCCTCCTCGGCCATCGACGTCGTCTCCCCGACCGCCGGCGCCTCCCTGGCTGCCGCCGCCGCCTCCCTGGCCGCCGGCGCCGAGTGGCCACCTGCTCCTGCCGCAGCGTCCGCCCCGGCTGCCGCCACCGCTGGTGCTCGTCTCACCGCTGCCGCCAAGGGCAAGAAGGTGGTCCCCCAGCCCCCGGGAGTCGTCGCCGCCTCCGCATAGGTGCCCTGGGGGACCTTGTCGCCGCAGGTGGCCTGCCTCCTGTGCCCTACACTGGCCTGGGCATGCCCCCTTCGCTGGTGCCTGTGGGCGCCTCTCCCCCTACCGGTGGGGCCGCCTTGACCGACGCCACCCTGGCCGCCGCCCTCCACGCCGCCCAGACCGAGGCCGCCGCAATGGACGCCCTCCATCGCCGGGCTGCTGAGGTTCAGCACTACCTCGACATCACCGCCACTCAGCAGCCCGTCGCCCACGTCACTGACACCGCCTCGTCCTCGTCTCACCCGCCTTCGCCAGATGGATCTGCCCTCCGCCACGATGCGACCGATCCGATGGTCCTACAGCTGCACCTCCAGGCCATTGGAGTCCAGAACATCCGGGCCCTGGTCTCCGTCGTCCTCGACCCCGGGTCCTCCTCCTACGAGCGCTGGCACAACCAGGTCGCCCTCTGCCGCTACGACCACGTCCTCGCTGACACGCCTACTACGACGCGGGACGCGTGCTGGCTGCGCATCGACAGCGTCGCCATGTCCTGGATCTTTGGGACCCTTTCCCTAGATCTCCAGGACATCGTCCGGTCCCACGGCGGCACCGTGCGCGAGGCCTGGCTGGCTCTCGAGGCCCAGTTCCTTGGCAACGCCGAGGCCCGTGCGCTCCACCTCGACGCGTCGTTCCGCATCTTTCAGCAGAGCGACCTCTCCATCAGTGAGTACTGCATGAAGATGAAGGGCATGGCAAATGCACTTCACGACCTCGGTTGTCCAGTAAGCGATCGGATCCTCGTCCTCAATGTACGCAGTATCATGTCCGGGACGAGGCGTGGAGGTGGTAGATTTGAGGACGAGGCGCGATGGCTGCACCGGGACGAGGCACAACAATAGCACCGGAATGAGGCGTGGCGGCGGCGCCAAGAGGTGTACAAGGCGCGAAGGCGACGCCGGGGTAGAAGACGCGCGGTCGGCGGCGATAACAAAGGTAACAGTAAAGTGGGGAGAGGGAGGGAGGGAAGGAGAGAACCCTAACCCTAACCAAGCTCTGATTCCATGTTAGGATAATGGATCTTGTATTATCCAAAGAGGCAAAGACCCATATATGTATAGGTTTGGAAAATATGCACAAAGGCCCCTCATACACTGGGGACTCACACACACAACTAATATAAGCTATGCATACACCTAACAGGTTTCAACTGAGTTAATGGGACACAATGAGTGATTTTTTTTTCCATAAATTATGCAGCACCCAGGGTTGTGGGAAAGCAAGGAAGAAGGGAAGAATAGGAAGGAGAAGAGAAAAGGCTGAAATGATGCAAAAGAAATAGGGAAGAAGGAAGGAGAGCAAGAAGAGGAGTGGAAATGAAGGAAAATAAATAGGATATAAGGAAATAGAGGAAAACGAGAAATCCACTGGTCAGTTTGTGCTATTTGTTAGGATCAACTGTTAAGGTAGAGTGATGCTACAGTAGAGTTCTTTGATTGTGATGTTCTCAGTCCTTAATTTCAACCTAGAGCTTGTTAGTTCTGCTAGGGCTAGAAGAATGCGCTTGACATAGACCTTGTGTGTCTCTGCTTGTGTTTGTTATGAAGAGACACTTTTTTATGTTGCTGACGTGCAATCCTCTTTGGTGGTACTTCGGGTTTTCATTGGGGCTCATATGACAAATATGGACATGTGGATTATTGGTATAGAAAGGAGGTTAAGTCTCACTAAGGTCCTCGTTCGTCACATGGTATTGGTAGTTGCAGTGCTGGAGGGTCTCAGAGGAGCAGTTCTCCTAGTTAGTTCTGAGATACAGACAATACTCTGATACCATGTTATGGATAACACTTATGTTCAATATGAGAACTATAGCCCTGAATATAGAGATGCAAACATGTAGGGAAATATGCACAAAACCCTAAATACAATGAGAGGAAATGCAGAATTGTACACATATATCCAACAAGAAAAAGAAAATACATTTTCAGCCATGTGTTGGATGCCCTTGCAAATATTCAGGAATCACAGAATTATAGGAAGAAAAAAAACAGCTTTCCAGTCCACGGTGAAAATCAGACTACGGGATAGTTCAGGGACAAAGTAGGAGTTCTGTTTCCTGAAATGGGTTCTGATCAAGTCCAAGGCACCAAACTGTAGATTCATATTGCTATAAGTGCCTAAGTCCTGAATCCACTATTCTATTAGCAATTAGTATCTGGTATGGCTGATCCTCTAGATGTCTCCAAACCTATACTACAAGCACATTTTACTTAAGCCATGAAGCTGGCTCAAGTATATTTCTTGTTGGTGAACTGAATGATTAGAAAAGTATTCGGTACTTTTTAGTCAAGGTGGTAATTAGCTAAAGCGAAGCTGTAGGTACATAAAAAAAATGCTAGTATGCAACATTTGCTCTGTAACTTTAAACTAGATTAGTTAAGAACTCTGTGGACTAAACTTTTTAGAACCTTCATATTTCACTATAAGTCATTGCAAATCAAGCTAAGATTTAAACATAATGACTGATTCATGGCTACTCTCAACTGAAAAGGCAATAGAATAAACAAGAAAGATCAATCTTACGGTTAACTTTTGTCCTTTCATATCCACGCTTTGGAGGTTTTTCCTTGTGACTAGAAGGACTCTGCAAAATGGCTGCACGAGAGAAAAGCATACATAACCCACATAACTCAGATCCTGAAAGTACAGCTAGTCTACTGAACATAGAACAGCATGATTGTTCAGGTTTGCATCTTTTATAAAGATCAGAGTACTTTTTACTCATCCTACCATATTTACAAGGTTTCTAGAATCTTCTGGTTGAACTCATATCCTGTTAAAATCTGTGAAATCCTAATTGTTTTAGGACATACACCAGCTTAGATATATCAAAGAGAATCGTTCAAACTTCAGAACACGTTACAATTAAGACTGACAAAAAACTATGTTACTTACTATATGCTCCATCTTGTCCGCGAAACCATTGTCTGGAAAAAACAAAATCCTTCTTTCCTTTCCACCTGGGAACAACCTTTTACTTAGGGCAGGAGTTATAGTGGTCGCAATAGTACGCAGTTAGGAATGATAATAAGTTATGGATAACAGATCAATGCTTACATGTTTAGCTGCAAACAATATGTTTTTCTTCACGGAACACTAAAGGTGATCATGAGAAAAACATATACATAAAAAGCCTATACTAATATCAAGAATGACAAATCCCAAAAGATAGCTAATTGCTCATGCTCAGAAAATCTTCAGAGATTGCTTGTTGTCAGAAAATCTTCAAAGATGTTTATACTTATGTGTCATTGGTATATAAAATAATATGAATGCGTAACTGTTTTCGATTGTTCATACTTATGCACAGGTTGATGAGAAGAAAGTACCAATTTAAATATTTGGGTTCATAGGTCCCATAAACCACATCGTAGTATCCATCAATTGTTTCCACCAGCTCCAAATCAGCTGTCAGCATATCCCACCTGCATTGGATAAGATTTTAGTATACCTGAAAGAGAGAGGCTATCGGGGAGAATACACGATGCCGATTCTATTGATACGGTGCACATAAATAGTGCTGAGTTACATACAAACCCTAGGGGTTAACTTGTGTTACAAGTAAAGTACAAATACATAATATGTACATATTCCAACAGCCCCCCGCAGTGTCAACCGGGAGAGCTTCGGACGTTGAGACTGGAGCGAAAAGAGTTGAAGACCGTAATCGGCAACCCTTTTGTGAAGATGTCTGCATACTGAAGATTTGTAGGAACATGAAGAACGCGAACATCTCCAAGGGCAACACGTTCTCGCACGAAGTGTAAATCAATTTCCACATGCTTGGTGCGTTGGTGTTGAATGGGGTTAGAGGAGAGGTAAACAGCGCTGATGTTATCACAATAGACGACCGTCGCTTTGGATAGGGGGCGATGTAGATCAGCTAGAAGATGTCGTAACCAACAAGCCTCCGCGACGCCATTGGCAACCCCACGGTATTCAGCCTCAGCACTTGATCCAGAAACCGTGTGTTGTCGTTTGGACGACCATGTCACCAGATTGTCGCCGAGAAAAACACAAAACCCAAAAGTGGATCGTCGAGTATCGGGGCACCCAGCCCAATCGGCGTCTGAATAAATAACCAAGTCAGCACAGGAACCACGGGTGAGCTGAAGACCATGATGGATAGTACCCTTGACGTAACGAAGAATTCGCTTGATGACCGAAAAATGTTCCTCACGAGGATCATGCATGTGAAGGCAGACTTGTTGCACGGCGTGGGCAATGTCGGGCCGTGTGAGGGTGAGATATTGAAGCCCTCCTACGAGACTGCGATAGAGAGTAGCATTGGCAACCGGAGGACCAGCATTGGCCGACAACTTAGAGCGAGTCTCAATGGGGGTAGCACAGGAGTTACAATCCTTCATCTTGGCACGATCAAGTAATTCAAGGGCATACTTGTCTTGGGAGAGAAACAAGCCAGTTGAAGTACGCTGAGCAGCAACACTCAAGAAGTAGTGAAGACTTCCAAGGTCAGTCATGGCAAGAAGTAGTGAAGACTTCCAAGGTCAGTCATGGCAAATTCAGCTCGAAGAGAGGAAATGATGCGATGAAGTAGAGGTGTACTGGAGGCCGTAAGTACAATGTCATCAACATATAGGAGAAGATAAGCAGTGTCCAAACCTTGTTTGTAGATGAATAAGGAAGTATCACTGTTGGAGCCGGAAAATCCAATGGAGAGGATGAAAGACTGAAACCTGGTGTACCAAGCTTGAGGGGCCTGTTTAAGTCCATAGAGTGACCTATTCAATTTGCAAACATGATACGGATTGGATGGATCCACAAAACCTGATGGCTGCTGACAATAGACCGTCTCCATGAGAGTGCCGTTGAGGAAAGCATTTTTGACGTCAAGTTGATGAATGGGCCAATCACTGCAAACAGCAATGGACAAAACTGTCCGGATAGTGGCCGTCGGGCTGAAAGTCTCTTCAAAGTCGACACTTGGTTGCTGAGAAAAACCACGCAAAACCCATCGTGCTTTGTAGCGTTCAAGGGAACCATCGGCTTTGAGCTTGTGGCGGAAGATCCACTTACCAGTAACAATGTTGGCACCGCAGGGAGGCGGCACGAGTGTCCAGGTGTTGTTGGAGGTGAGAGCAGTGAATTCGTCAACCATGGCTGTCTTCCAGTTGGGATCGACGAGAGCATGACGATAAGAGCTCGGCACTGGAGAGAGACCGGCGATGTGAAGATCAAGAACTTCTCGGGGTTTGCTGATGCTGAGCTTGTCCCGGGTAGTCATTGTGTGATCGTTCGTGACAGGGGGAACTTGCACATGTTTAGAGCGAACTGGAGCATTGGGAAATAGCTCTGGCGGTGGCGAGGGTGCAGGGGGAGCCGCCGCTGCTATAGAGGAGGTCGAGCGACGCCGCGCGTACACCTGAGACACCGGGGGTTTGCTGTTGTACACCCCGGTGGTTGTGTCGACACGAGGCACAGAGTCGGTGCCGGTGGCGCGTGTGTCGTCGCGCGAAGAGGAGTCGTCGGTGCCGCGTATGGCAATACGCGGAGCAGTGCTGCGTGTGGCTGCATCGGGTCGGGGCGAGGTGATTGGCTCGGTAGCCGTGCGAGGAGGCACTGGAGCCAAACCAAAGGATGGGGGAACACCAGCTGATTCATCTGCAATATCATCAAAAAAGGAATACGAGGAGGGGGGATAGAAGTGCGGGAGGTGTAAGGGAAGGTTAGTTCATCAAACACAACATGACAGGAGATTATGATTTTGTTGGTGGTTAGGTCTAAGCAGCGGTAACCTTTATGATCCGGTGGGTAGCCAAGAAAAATACATTCGGTGGAGCGTGGTGCAAGTTTATTAGGGACAGTAGCAGATAGGTTAGGGTAGCAACAACAACCGAATGAGCGCAGGTGGGAATAAGATGGAGGTGTGCCAAAGAGGGCTTGATGGGGCGTGAGATTTTTGAGGGTTTTGGTAGGATGAAGGTTGAACAGATGTGTAGCAGTGTGGAGAGCTTCGACCCAATAGGAGGGCGGAAGGCCGGCCTGAATTAGGAGGGTGCGGAGAATGTTGTTGTTGGAGCGGATGACGCGTTCGGTCTTGCCGTTTTGCTGGGAAGTGTGTGGACATGAGAGCCGGAAGCGAATTCCTTGTTCAAGGGCAAAGGAACGAGCTGTGAGATTATCGAATTCACGTCCATTGTCGCACTGTATAAACTGAATACGATGCTGGAAGTGGGTGAAAACATAAGTATAGAAGTCACGTAGGGTGGAGAAAGTGTCGGATTTAAATTTCAAAGGAAAAGTCCAGAGGTAGTGCGTGAAATCATCGAGGCAAACTAGATAGTATTTAGAACCCGAGACACTTCCAATGGGAGACGTCCACAAGTCACAATGAATGATCTCAAAGGGGTGGTGTGATCTAGACAATGAACTAGAAAAAGGCAAACGAATGTGCCGACCTAACTGACACTCGTGACATGGAGTCACATTATTTTTATTTGGGGAAACTGAAATTACATTGGAAGATCTAAGACTGGAAAGCACTCGAGCGCCAGGATGACCAAGCCGTCGATGCCAGATTGCCTCGAACACTGCAACGAGGGTACGATGAACGGGTCGGAAGTGGGATAGAACGGGTAGAGGTCACCCGAACTGTTACATCGATGGATCACCGCCTTTGTTTTGAGGTCCTTCACAGATAAACCAAGAGGATCAAATTCAACGAAAACAAGATTGTCTATAGTGAATTTGCGAATAGAGATTAGGTTAGCTATTAAGTTAGGAGAGACCAAAATGTTGGATAAAGAAAGTGGTCGGGAAGGAGAGGGGAAAGCAACACTACCATTGGCCAAGATTGGCAACGAGGAACCATTGCCAACCAAAACTTGAGAGTGAGAGGACACGGGATTGAGAGAGGAGAGGTTACCCTGGTTGTTGGTGAGGTGGGAGGAGGCACCAGAATCCATGAACCAATCTGGCTGTTGCAGCGTGAGGGAGTTGAGGGCGTTGACGAGGGCCGTCGAGTCCCAAGATGCAGAGGTCATGGGCTGCCCGGTTGCCGGAGAAAACGGTGGCGCGCCGTAACCGTAGGGCACGGGTGGCACACCAGGAGTCGACGCGGTGAAGTGAGCTTGAGGAGGAGTGCCTGGACGTGGTCCAAGGAGGCCCTGGCCAGGCTGCATCGGCCAGAGCTGAAACATGCCGGTGCAGGGATTGAACCAGGGGCGGGGGGAGCCATAACCCCCCTGGTTCACCGGGCGCCGCCGAAGTTGCGTCGATTGTTGCGGTTCCGATTCTTGTTGTTGTTGTTGTAGGGCCGGGGCGGTGTGGGAGCCGGTGCTGAAGGGGCAGGAGGTGGCTGCGAAGGTGGCGCCGGAGGCCTGGGGGAGGAGGCCACCATGGCGGAGGCCTCACCCGGTTGAGGGATCTTGAGGTCGGCCTCCTCCAACGCCAGCATGGAGCATGCATCGTTGGAGGACGGTAGAGGGTCGCGGGTCTTGATGATGGATCCCATGGAGCGGAGGGGAGGGCTGAGCCCCCGCAGCAAGGTGAGCACCAGGATGGGCTCACTGACCTCGAAACCGAGATCGGCGAGACCGTCAGCATAGGACTTTAGTCGCTCGGTGTAGTCGACAATTGTCATGGCCCCCTGAGCAAGGTTACGGAACTCGGCCTCCAGAGCGAGGGCGCGGGACGGCTTGTTGTCGCGGAATTGTTGCTCGATCTTCAGCCAGATTGCCCGGGCCGAGGCACCGGGGGTCATAACCCGCCGCATGATCTAGACGGAGACGGCGGAGTAGAGGAGGGAGTGCACGGAGAAGTCGACGACTTGCCATGCAGGGTCGACGGGGTTGGGGGCCGGTGTGCCGTCGACATGGCGAGAGGCACCGAACTTGCCGAGGAGGGTAAGAAAAAGCTCGCGCCAAGCCCTGTAGTTGGGCGGGTTGAGTTCGAGGATAATGGGGATATGGGATCGGACGTTGATGGTGGCAAGGGCAGAAGCAGGGTTGGGTTGTGGTTGGGGTGGAAGGGCTGCGGCAATGGCGGCAGCGATCATGGCGGATTGATCAGGAGGGAGAGCGACTACGTCGTCGTCCATGGCAGGGAGAGGGCGGCGTGACGGCGGCGCGTAGGATTAGATGCGGAAGCAATGGAGAGGATCGTAATCTCTGGATACCATGAAAGAGAGAGGCTATCGGGGAGAATACACGATGCCGATTCTATTGATACGGTGCACATAAATAGTGCGAGTTACATACAAACCCTAGGGGTTAACTTGTGTTACAAGTAAAGTACAAATACATAATATATACATATTCCAACAATACCTAGTTGTTGATATATCATAGTGATATAGATGGTAGGTTTTATGTTTGTCCATCTACAAGGAGAAAATATGTGTTCTAATGTAAGGTGCGAATCAACGACTGGCTTACTCGTATCTCTTATGCTTATCAAGACTCAGAACCACTTCAAACACAGTATCTGGATCTGCACCAACCACTCCAACAGACTTCAAAAGTGTACCCTTGCAACCCTGTGAAAAGAAGAACAATATTGCACACCAGAAAGAGTGTAAAATGTGGCAGGGATAACAATTAATACCTCAAAATAGTTAATGCAAGACGTGCATTCAGAAGAAATGGCATTTCTGGTTAAGGCACAGGTCATGAATCATTACATGAAGTGGATGATCCAAGTAACTCATATACAACTTCAGGCAATATTGAAGCACAGGGCTGGATTTTTGCACTTTGAACTATCGCAACAACAAAAGATCCATACAATTAAATTCGAACCACTGATGCGGAAACAGGGTGTCTGACCACATAAAAGTGGTTACTAGAAGTTTAGACATGTTTCATTGCTTGTTAGAGAATTACGTATTTGTATAATAAATATGGCTCAACAAACTAAGAAGGAAATCAACCATCTAAACTAGCAAAAGCTATATCTTTGACCTTAAGAAGCAAAATAAAATTTCACCTTTGAGTTTGCAATATCTTCAAAAATCCTTATACCTGCATAAGAATTGATGTAAGAAGATCACATTAAGATAAGTTGGAAATGATTCAACATAATGAGAGCTCTGAAATTTGTTCATCACCTCTAGAAATATGAATAATAGGAAAACAAAAGGTGATGCACTTAACACCATGCTATTAACAATTATTTTCTGCAGAGAACATAACCTACTTAGAACTTTTTTATGCCGGTGACTAATTAAGGATACATGCGAAGGCGCTCACAGCGCAGTGGTAAATCCACCGGCTAGGATGGTGCCCGCCCAGGTTAGACCCCGTGTGCCACACCTATTTCCATCTCAGGGGCCTACCTTGGGGTATTTCTCTCCAAAAAAAAATAATTAAGGTAACACCAACAAGTTCAAATATAATCCTCCAAGGAAAGTAAAATACAGGATCATCATTCTTGAATCATGTCCTTAAGAAGCTAAAGAAAGCTGAAAAACAAAAGGCATACATATTGTGACAGATTTTCAGTTATGAAATAACAGTATGGAAGCAAGATCACCTGACTGGTCTAAAAAACTGAGCTATGGTTGGTTGTCTTTCAGACAACAACACTTCCACCATGTTTCCCTCACTATTTTTCAAATATGCATGATGATAGCTAATGGTGGATGGGATAGCATGAAGAAACCGACAATTCGCCCTCCCTTGGAGGCTCTGAGACTGCTTGCTTAATTGGTTTCTTCTTGCTTAGTTTTGTTGATCAATCTGGCTTACTATCGTAACAACCTAAAACTCTAACTAACTTTATGGCTAAGCAATCTCTAATGATCATCATCTCTAACTCAAACAACTAACTTGACGTCTAAGCAAACTAAACAACCAACTAATCTGTAACATTCATTTGTAGTTAAAATGATTTAGAAGTAGAAAACAAGGACTCCCATAGTTTTAGTCACAATATATTGGATCCATTTGTAGTTAAAGTGATTTAGTGGGGGTAAATGATTGCACATTGCCCATGGAGCACAAACTGCCTTGCAACTGCCTCGAAGATGCATGCCAATAGTTCCTCTTGTATTGCAAAGTATCCAATAGAAACAGTATCTTACAAAAGTGGCAACTGACCACAGTGATTGTATAATGGCATTCACTTGCATAGCTTTTTTCCATGAAGGTAGAAGATAGTTTATGCAGTTTTACTTTCACTTAGTGAATAGCCATCCAAAAGCATAAAAGTGCAAATAGTAAATACAGGCAGCTGAAACAGATTGGTTCTAAGGTGCCAACAGCAACAGTAATAAAGGTACCATTAAATGTTCGAACATATTTCCATTCGTGTGCTTCAGATGCATCTCCGCTGTCACCTCCAAAGTTTGTACTAATTCTTTCACGGTTTCGAAGATCTGAAGACTGCCGAAGGAGCATTTCTGGCCCTGCAATGAAAATGTGACAAAAAGAAATTTGGTTAAGGAAAGACCTAAGACATCTGCTTGTTAGAACTGTTTTAGGTAGATGAAAGGATTTGGTGGGATGCAATGACATCTACCACAGTATCACTCAATAGCTGGTCTTTTTCACCATTAACATTAAGTCTCTTACCTTTACCAATCCTTACGAGCTTTCCCAAGCCTTGTGCATACCTCCTAACCCGATGTCGATGACCATCAAGATTAATCCTCCAGGTGTAAAAAATATATATGATGTCAGGGCTAAAGTACCAAGTCACAAATCAGAAAAAGATAATTTATCATCATACTCATTTTCGTTCTGCAATCTGTTCCGGCTAACCCCTCTCATCAGGTCATAGTCTGCCTATAAGAAAACATCAAGATGTTTGAAGTCATGCAGTAGGGATTTAATGTGAAAAACAGCAGCCAAAAATTTAAATATCCAAATACATGTTACACATTGCTGGATAATTTCTGCCATTTGCACATGTTTGCTATTTTACGACCATCTCAATAATAATCATATTAAATACTCCCTATTTTCCAAATTACTTGCCCGTCTAGACTCTAGACTTCAACATTTTTCTCAAATTACTTGTCATTCTCATTTCCAAGTGCATCTCTAGTTCCATCTCTCTCCTCATTTCTTTGTACTACACCTTTTCACCTCTCCTAAATTATCATGCCCAGAGCTAAAATGACAATTAAATTGAAAGAGGGAGTACTTATAAAACTATATATATTATCTGTCCAGCTGAAGTGCTTTGAACATTAGTATGGTTTGACATGAAAATCGGTCCAAAGTTGGAGAACAGGGGTATAGAGGATGCATCACATAGTTCACCTGTTGTTTGGCTTGCTCAAATGCTTCAATCCATTTCCGAGCCTCACCAGGAGTTGCACATGCTATCTATTAAAACAATGTTAGCACTAAACATTTAATTGTCATTTAGGAATGTTGCACTTGCACAACCTTAGGCTCAGTACCTCTCCTTTCTTTGTTTGATCCAGCCGATTGTACAACCTCAAGACATAATAAAAATCCTAGGTTAACAGAACAAAAATCAGTTATTTGCTACAGAAAGAAAACAAGACAGAAAATCACTGAAACAATGAACCGGTCGCTAGAACTCATATCAGGGTGAAAAGGGAACACATAATGGTCAATCCATATATGTAATGAACAAAATGGATAAAGAAAGGTTGGGACATTACCCCATTGTTGATCTTCTGGCGACCAAGTTCCTCCACCATAAGAGTGTGACTAACAACACCCTTTCGGATAGGTTCCTAAAGAAAAATGTTTAAGAGGAAATAAGCCCCTCCAGAAAAACTTTGAAAATGAAAAGATAATAATTTAGGAAAAAGAAAATATGAATAAGGTACAGCTCTGCAAAATCATTGATAGACATAGCTCAATCTGCTGGGTACCTAGTGGCCATGCGAGAACACCGAGTACAGCTAACTTTGTAGATACATATTAACAATACCAATACAAGCAAAATACAGATGCAGAACAACCTGTAAATGCTGATTTCGTATTCCATATCACAGAAGACACAAGGAGGAGAAAAGTCCAACCTACAATGCTACTAAATTCCCCCAATCAATTTTCATACCTAAAGTTCTTGTCAATATTAATGTGTACAAGCACCAAATAATAGAAAAGTGCATATTCAACAGTTGAGGAGACACAGATCATTATAGTGGTACCAAGGTAAAAGTCAAAACAAAACTCCAAGTGAACTCAGAATTGCCTGAACTGCTCCCCAGATGCACTCGTATTTCCTACAAGGTGTCTGAGGGGCTACCAGTTAAATTTACGAATGCTACATCTCCCAAATCAAACGTTGCTCTCTCAAATTAATGGGATCGCATACTTTAACAAATTCTCAACCCTGCAAATGCTTGCATTGTATCACAGGATCATTCGAGTACTTGCTGAATTCACATATTACATGTCAATAAACCAACTCGGACACTATTGAAGTATTGATTGCCAATTCATCTAAATGCAACAGGTTCAGAAAGAAGGGAAAAAAAAACAAGCAATCCCGCAATTATGAACAACCACGCATGTAGAAAATGGAGCCAAACATTCAGTGACGGCGGCGACAAGGCAGGGGCGAATCCTGCAAGGTACCGGTTCCAACTAGGCCCCACACGACCCCTACGATTCTGACAAAGCCCAATACGAAATCCACGAGAAGCAACGCAGTACCCATCATCCCAACCATCAGAAACGGGAACTTTGCGAGAGCAGGAAGTGAGAAGGGCAGGGGGCGGGAGCACCGACCAGTCCGGGGTTCTCGTGAGGATCGCGCTTGTACATGGCGACGGTCTTGCCGCGGATGACGAGGAAGCGGAGGTGGCAGTACTCGTGGCCGATGGAGTTGACGCCGAGGTGGTACACCCAGCCGGAGTACTCCGCCGTACCCCGCCCGCTCCCGCTCCCGCTGCTCCGGCTCCCGAGCTCCGGAGACCCCGTCTCCCAGAGCTCCACCTCGGACACATCTCCCGCTGCTGTCGACGTCGTCGTCGCCGCCGCCGCCACCGGCGTAGGCGGCTTCCCCGCCGTTGCCATCTTCCGCCGCGGCACGCGTGGGTAAGATTCCGATGGGGAGGGCGGAGGGTGAAGGGAAAAGACGGTAGAGGTAGAGGACAATGATGAAAGATTTCCTGTTGCTGTTACCGGTATTATTGGTGCATTTTTAATTCTTCAAGGGGAGCTGGCTCGGATGTCACTGCCCCATCACGGCGAAGGAAGCTGCGCTGGGAAAAGTAGCCGTTAGCTTCGAGGCCGCGTCGCTGGCTTTCCATTTGGTCCTCGTGCTTTGTGTATTCAAGCCAAAAGGCGGTTGGCTAGACATTAAACAATGATATAACTTTTGACCGTATCTTGAGCTCATATTATTGTCATGTTGATTGGAATAGAGATTTGGAACAGCATACACGCCGCAGCTGCTGAAACTTGGAGCTTGAGAAACAAAAGGATTTGAAACGGATTGTAACGTAATCCTAGCAGTAATTCCCTTGCAAATTAAAACAAGCTGGAAAGGGCATGATTAGATCCTTCACCTAACATGCATCAATCTGGGCAAGTTAGGAATGGTATTTCGGTTTGCTGATTTGATTCTAGGTTGAAATTTGCCAAAAAAGAATTATTTGCTTTTTTGACTTTACACAACCGTTCCACGCTTAACTGCTCCTTAGCCACGAAGCTACGGAAACACGTGCACTTGGCATATGCGAAGTGCTAATGAACTCATGCCTAGAGCGCAGAGATGAGATTTATTCCAAATGGCATCCTTGGGTTTTCACGCACGAGCGGGCTTTTAACTCTTTTGCAAGTTTTTCGTATATGCACCTTGGAAATGCAGCGAAAGTCGCCAAATGTAAGATTCGTGACTTTTGCAGGCCATCAACGCAAATGTTTGCCGACACCAAAAGTGCATTTACTTCCGACGACGTCGTCACTGTTCCCAACAAGTGATCTGGTTGGACAGCGCCGGAGGCTGCCAAGTTGCCGGCAGTGTCCATTTGGACAGTTGGGCACCTCTGCTCCTCGCATGTTCCGCTGGCCCCACTGGTGTGGCCGAATATTTCCATCTGTGACACGTCATCAGAGCTGCGCATTATCATCTGCGGCGCTCTCTCAAGGCCACCAACCAGGCACACAAGCATCATATGCCATCGTTTTCATTGGTTTGGCGGAGAAGTCTGTATTGTCTGTACTCTGTACGTGTTGTGGTGTCAAAAGAGCTGGACCAGAGATTTCTTGTTTTACGAGAAGGATCCAACTCGCAAGCCGTCGATCCATGCTTGTTAACAGCGTTTGTTAATCAGTTTCTTTGGTACGGTGGTCGTCCTGGATAGTATTGTTAAATTAATGTGTTGAGTTTTAAATATACTACCTCTGTTCCATAAAGAGTGTTGTTTTTAACTTTAAAACATCACTTTTGACCTTCTGTCTTATTCAAAAAATTTATATAAATATTAAAATAAATATATTATGATATCTATTAATAAAACTAATTATAAAAAAATAAATAAATTTTGCAAAAAACCTGAATAAAACGAACAATTAAACACAATGTTAAAAAATCAAAAACAACACTCTTTATAGGACGGAGGAAGTAATACTTATCACTTCGTCAGTGATATGACATTTTTCTCGTTAAAGGTCCAAGCATGCACATGCAACCTGATTTTGATGGATTTTATCACGTCATGCGGATCGGTGTGCTAGATTTTGTTGGGTTTGGGCTTGAGGCCCGACCTTTGGTTAAAAGATCAACTGTCACACTCACTGTTTGGATTCAAGCTTTGGGTCAAAACAGGGCTCAAGATCGGCTTGCCTTTAGAACGGACTGAAAGTTGAAGCCCAAGCTCACTAGATGCACTAATCGAGTCGGGTTGGGTTTCTTATGTAGGACTTCGATGGGTTCTTCCAGGTTAATGTGTGTTTCCTGTGAAAAAGTTCGGTGTTACAAGCTCTTAGGTGTTATCATGTTATCAATTCTAATAATATTTTTAAATATACATATAAAATTATAACAAAATAATGGATAAATAGAACATGCAACTATTTACCATCAAGTAAAATTAGAGATGCAAGTGAAACATGTATAAATAGAAATAAAAGAAAAAAATCAGCCTATAAATATTGTGGATTGTAACTGTTGATTGCAGACTCGTGACTCGCTAATATTTATAGAGTGATTTCTCATTTTTGTTTTTTCACATACAAGTATAATTTACACCTAAGTATTTGCATAATAGTAGAAGATTGCATGATCTATCCATACATATTTTTGTTATAATTTTAGATACATATTTAAAGATGCTAATATATTTAATAACATGGTAACACCTAACCTGTTTGTAACATTTAAATATACACTCATGTTTCCTAGGATCATCTACAAGGATATTGTTTCAAAAATCAGAATAACCAACTTGTCGATTGTGATCTGTGGATGCTTGCTTTTAACGCTCTCGACTCAAGCTTGTAAAATGATGATCCAATAGAACTGCTACGACAAAAAAAAATGATCAAATGTGCACGGTTTACTAAGCTTCCTATGATTCTATCTGATCAAAGAAGTTTTTTTTCTTAATCAAATAAGACTTTACATGGACAGCAAGAATGAATACCATCAGGGCACAACACAACCCTGGTTCTATTCACATCAGGGTGGATTGGAAAACCGTACGGCATCGCCGTCACCAGGTGAGTCACCAACCAACGATGTCTGAGGTTTTGAGTTCGAGCCGGCGTCACCTGGTGAGTCAACCCGACCGAACGGCATCGCATCTCGAGCGCGGATGTACCCCAGCCAGTGAGGCGGCGGCAGCATCGGCACCGGGCATCGATCCACTCCCACTCAGTTTCTCCGCCGCGCACAAAGCCGACGCGAGTCCGAGCATCCGCACCAACCATCGAGCAAGAAGAAGAGGGAAAAGGTGACCAAAAAGTGTGGCCTAAAGCCCTTAGCCCTTTCTACTCCGCCCGTCATTCGCCTTGGGAGCAGGCAGGAAGCAGGTGCGTCGCCCCCGTCCCGTCTCTTCTCCCCCTCCGACGCATTGCGGGACTCCCGAATCCCGATCCAGCTCCGCCTCTGTTCGTGTCTAGTGGTGGTCTTCTGATCTGCGCTTTGCTCTCCTTTTTGCTTGCCCTGGATTAAGAGTTGCTGCGTCGTGCGGTGGCGGCGGCGCTCGCGTAGTCTCGTAGAAGGATGCTCCTGATCGTGATTTGGGAGCGTACATTTTGGTCCAAGGTGTAGCTGCGATGGCACGGCCGTACGTGGGCGCGCTGCCGCGTAATGTTCAGTTCCGTGGGGTCAAGCTTTTGTTTGCTTACCTTGTTTTGCTGGTCAATGTTGATTGGTCTCTGTGGTCGGTGTGCTAATTTAGGATGATGGAGATGTGCTTGCTCACTAGTCACTACTCCCTAGGAATGTTCTGCATCTGCGCTTTATGTTGATTTTCATCGGTAGAAGTAGGATTACTAACAATGCCTAAACGAAATGTCTAAATGCATAGTATTGGGATAACCATTCGACCCTAAATGCCTGCAGTGCCATCTGAGGTTTAGTCGTACTTAGCAAAGTCCCCCGTTCAGTAGCAGAAGAGAATGTCGCCGTGGAGGTTCTGGCTGCTTGTCCGACGAAGGGCAGCAAAACGCCACACTGGACATATTGTCACGGCCCTCACTGTCGCAGTCGCTGCTGCATCCTGCTTCTACGCTCCTGTGGTGGTGTCACGGGCAGACGGGCTGGCAGCTCCACCAACTCCTCAGTCCGGGCCACGTCCCATGCTCCCTCCTACGTACCTACAAACACCGTCCTCATGTACTCTAGCTGCTCCCTGCCCTACTTCCGTAATGCCCACCACTTGTTCGACAACATGCCCACAAAGAACTCCCTCTTCATCTCCTTCGTGTACTCCTAATACCACCCTGCGGCTCTCCACATATTCCATTACATGCCTGAAAGGAACACGTCATGGAACATGGTGATAACCGTTGTCGCAGATGCCTGTGATTGATATGGCCTGCAATCCATAACTTAAACGATGTTCAACTTAGGTGTGCTATCTTATTGTGTGGTGATGCAGACTTGTGATTAAGTGTCTAATTGGATTTGGCTTATTTAGATGGTACTGGACTAAATATTAGTGATTTTGCTCATGATGTGGCATATACTGATATTAACAGTGGACGCCTTTTTCCAGACATGCCCTTTTAAAGTGTCACCTCTTCCATTCATCAGATGTGTTGTAGTCTCCAGATCTTCATTAGCTTTCTCCCATTAGACTGGAACTGTTTTTGCACTTTAAGTTCTACTTGCCGTTCTCTGGTCGAAGATGAATAACCTCAAAATTTACCCGAAATTCTTATGCAGATTACTAGGGTCACCACTTGCAACTTGTTGAGAAACCTGTTCAGGATGGCTGTTGCTTTCAAAACAGGCAGTAGTTTTTGTAGCACGCAACGGCACCCATCTATGCATTCAACAAAGGATCAGTGCTTATATGGTTTGTCCTATTCGAAAGTCAAACAATGCAAAAGCAGGAAGATAAAAAAGACTGCTCAACTGACTGTTAGAGCTTCTTCATCGAAAGTGGAATTAGATTTTAATGATCCCTCTTGGAAGCAGAAGTTCCAGGAAGACTGGGACAGACGTTTCAGTTTGCCTAGTATTACTGATACGTATGATTTAAAACCCAGGCCAACCACATTCTCTCTCAAGAAAAACAGGTATCATTTATCCCTTTGTTTGAGGTTGCTTAGCTAGCTTTCTTGCAATCTACTAAATATGTATCACACTATTTTCTTATACAGGCCATCTGCTGCCAAAACTCCTACAAGTGACGAAGGTGATACACATTTGGATATGTGGAATGGTTATGTTAACAATGATGATAGGGCACTTTTGAAGGTCAGTATTCTATAAATATTAAAAAAGAGCATGATTCATTGCACAGGAAGAGTTTATAACTTCAAAATGATTAAATGACATCTGTTATTTGACGGCCCAGAGCCATTTCGAAGCTGGGTTAAGGTTAGGATATGTTTGAATCCTTTGCCTAATCTTGCCTAGGCTTTGCACATTGGCATTGTCACTCCATTTTGCACCTAAAAGAAGCATACCTTTATTTTTGTTCCTGACAGGATATACTGTGAACAGTGAACTTAACATCACATGCTTTTCTAGGTGATAAAATATTCCTCACCTAATTCTGCTGGAGCCGAATGCATTGATCCTGATTGTACCTGGTTGGAGCAATGGTATAATGTCATCTAATCACAAGTTTATAATCCTTCTCAACATAAATATGTGACAGTTTTTCTTAAACAGCTTCCACGTTATGTTTTCAACCTTTTAGTTGTTTATTTCATATATCACATCAGATTATAAAAGGAAGAGGCACTACACAACTTTCTGTAGGGTGCATCGAGCAGGACCTCGCAAGGAGATATACTTTGAGCCAGAAGAAGTAAAAGCGGCTATAGTTACTTGTGGAGGGCTCTGCCCTGGTTTGAATGATGTCATCAGACAGGTCCTTATTTTCCCGAAAAGCTCACTGTTATTTCCTTCCATTTCCGTGTCATTGCTTTTGATGGATGAATTTGCCCTCATTCATGGAGAATTTCAGCTTGTAGTATAAGGTCAATTCAACTTTCATTTACAGTCAGGGCTATAAGTATGGTTACCTTATAATTGTTCCAAGTAGGTAGATGTATAACAAACTTCAAAATATCTATTGAATTTTATGCACCAGCTCATGATCTACCTAATATGAACTGCAAAGAGAAAAATGGGTCAAAATTAAGATTTGTGACCCTTGATCCTGAATCAGATATACCAACATTGTACTTCTCATTTGAAATATCCATGATGTTCTCAGTCTCAGCTGATATGTTTTATAGTTTTTCAATTATATGATTTGAATTTCAATAATATTTACTCAAAACTCAGAAAATATCCAGATCTGTTCTCCATTTCTCTTGTAAGAAATGGAAGTCTTAATTTATGACCTATGTTTTTGCATTTGCAGATAGTATTCACCCTAGAGACCTATGGGGTTAAGAATATTGTTGGGATTCCATTTGGTTACCGTGGATTTTTTGAAAAAGGCCTAAAAGAAATGCCGGTGAGAATGCTCGTCCATTATACGCCAGTGTTAGAGACTTTCTGTTTATGATGTTCAAGTTTCATTTTGGTAACATCATCCAGCTTTCACGTGGTCTAGTGGAGAATATAAATCTTGCTGGTGGAAGTTTTCTTGGAGTTTCTCGTGGTGGAGCTAAAACTAGTGAGATAGTTGATAGCATACAGGTAAACGTACTGAACTGTGAGATTTACTGATGTACTGGTTATTCCCCTATTCTGATATGACGTATTTGCTTTTCTAGGCCAGACGAATTGATATGCTTTTTGTACTTGGTGGAAATGGTACCCATGCAGGGGCAAATGCTATCCATGAAGAGGTCCTTAATCTCTACTCGCTCCGTTCTTAAATTGTTGTCACCATTGACTTTTTAAGATATGTTTAACATTCATCGTATTCGATTTTTTAAACAATAGCACATATTTTGTTATGATTTGTTTTATCATCGAAGGAAATTGAAACCTAACTTATAATTTTGCAAATTTGACCAAATATTTGGAATAAGGCGAACGATCAAACATAACTAAAAAGTCAACGGCGACAACAATTTAAAAACGGAGGGAGTATCAGTCTTTTCATTTATTCATTAACTATCGTGCTTTCCTATTTTTCATGTGATCTACTAAGGGTTTTTTTCGTTTGTGAATAACCTTATATCTGCATATTCCGAGTTACCCTACATCCATGATCTTTAGTGAATCCTTTTAATCTTCCTTGTGTGCAAGTTAAACATAAGTGCACTTCAATATTTATTTTGTGTTTATCTTGCTTTCTGTGTTCATCAAACTGAAAGGACAAATCAATTTATTTCTCCTGGACAATGCAGTGCCGTAAGAGAAAGCTGAAAGTTTCAGTTGTAGCAGTTCCAAAGACCATTGATAATGATATACTTTTGATGGATAAGACATTTGGTTTTGATACAGCTGTGGAAGAAGCCCAACGAGCCATTAATTCCGCCTATATAGAGGTAAGCTGATGATGCTTGTATGCCACATGGATAATGTTGTTTTAATTTATGATGCACTATTGTTTTAGGCACGTAGTGCATACCATGGTATTGGTTTGGTCAAATTGATGGGAAGGAGCAGTGGCTTTATTGCAATGCATGCTTCCCTTTCAAGTGGGCAGGTTGATGTCTGTTTAATACCAGAGGTAAGTAGATATTACTCTCATCAAAACAAACATTTTTTTGAACATGTAGAACATGGTGTACCAACAAAAGCTTATAATATGAATAAAGGTCCCTTTCAAGCTAGATGGAGAACGTGGTGTTTTACGTCACCTTGAACATTTGTTAAAGACAAAAGGATTCTGTGTGGTTTGTGTTGCTGAAGCGGCAGGACAAGTAAGTTCTCCTTTTAGGACATGATCCTTTGTGGCCTCTGGTTACCTATGTTCCGTTCCATATGTGCAGCGGGCATGCTGCCGAGTATGAAAACCTATGGTATAACTGTCCATTCTCCTTGTAGGATTTATTGCAAACATCAGGTGCCACTGATGCGTCAGGAAATGTGATATTTAGTGACATCGGTGTTCACATGCAGCAGAAGGTTCGTGCTAGACCAAACTCATGTTTGGATTTGGTTCCCCTTTTTTGGACCTTGTTCTATCATTTTAGACTATTATCTGCCTTTTAACTTGATTCCTTCTATCCTCTTGTGTTCCTTCCCTGCACACAAGGGTTTACTATCTGCTCATTTTGGTCCGTGTTAGACCAAACTGTGGGTTCCAAGTTCAAATTTGTATTTGTCTTTTTTAGAAGTCTTCAGTCTTTATGATGGCATTCCTTAGTGATGTTGCTTCACACTTCACAGATTAAGATGCATTTCAAGGACATTGGCGTTCCTGCTGATGTGAAATACATTGACCCAACTTACATGGTTCGAGCATGCCGTGCCAATGCATCTGATGCTATTTTGTGCACCGTACTTGGACAGAATGCTGTAAGCTGCCTCTCTGCTCTACATGTCTTTGGCATTTATCTTTTTTTTTTTCATTCCTGGAGTAAAATCTAACAATCCATCAATTTTAACTACTTTGGTCACATCGAATTCAACTTATGATGCTACAGGTCCATGGTGCTTTTGCTGGGTTCAGTGGCATCACTTCCTGTGTCTGCAACACTCACTATGTCTACCTCCCCATCACAGAGGTCATCACCGCACCAAAGCGCATCAACCCCAACAGCAGAATGTGGCATCGGTGCCTCACCTCCACTGGTCAGCCCGACTTTGATTGACCTGTTGTCGGCATTGCCTGACCATCTGCAAAATTTTTAGCACTACATAATTTAGCATTCTTTGCTGATGTGCTTGATCTCCAATAATGTGATGCTGAGATTTAAGACTTGGCTAGTTTGTTTGCAAGGGTGTTGTGTCCATTGGCTAAAGCCACGGATGTAAACAGATTTGTCACGAAAATAATAAGTGAGCCCGATGACATTTCTTTCTCTTGGTCTGTGATTCCAATGTTCCATAGGAAGCTGCTAGATGAAGCGAGCTACGTATTGAGAGGCGGCAGCTTTGGCACCTAGCAGGAGCTAACTCAAGTTCCAGACTAGGTTTATTTTAGTTGGTCAAACTCTTCCTAGTATGTTTTATTATCTTTAAGCCTACAATATAATCTCAGTCCCTCACAGCTCGATTCGGAATGAGGTGATGGTGTCTGTAAGGAACCAATTTCTCTCTTTTTAATACAAAGATACATAGCTCTTTTGCATATTCGAGAAAAAAAAATCTCTTCAGATGTAAAGCAGCAGAGTTTCTAAGTTGTTCACGGGTTGCTTGTTTGTTAACTGTTCGTCCTGTAAGTTTAAAAAAAAAAAAAACTGTTCGTCCTGTCAGAGGCTGGTAAGCCAGTGCCTTTACAAGCTTCTGCGATCAAATTGCAACCTGTTCTGCAACCAGAATCGTTATCATTCGAGTCCCAATACAGCAGTCGAGCCCCAACTCTGAATCAGCTTCCACGGTTTCGAAAACTGTCCATCGAATGAAGATGGTGCAATATTTTTCTTAAAATGAATTAATCTCTTCAGTTTCATTGTCTTGGTCATGAGATTTCTCCCTGTTTCAGACATTAACGCTTGTTATGAACATGATTTGGGGCTTAAGAACAGGAAAAATATTCAGTTCTTGGAAATAAGAATAAGAGCACGAAAATAGTTGTCCCTAATAGCATGTTTTGTGGCCAGGAAACATTGTTTTCTGATAAAATTACAACATTATACTAGTATAGCTAGGGGAAGTAGTTACAGAAAAGAAGTTTCAGTCCTCCTTTTGCTCTTATTTCCTTCCTCTTTGGTGCAAAGTCAAAGAACAAGCCTCCTGGACTGGAATTGCTTCGCTAGGACTTTGTGCATTCCAGCAAGTAACAACGCAAGCTCACTTCTTTTCTTATTAAAAGTAACATATTTCCTAGTTTTTTTTTTACATGAAATATATTTCCTAGTCACCTCCTTGAGCCATTATATCTAGATCTAATAATTTATAATTATTATACAGATAATCCTATAAAAAATTGAAATATAAAGTAACAAACCATTGACTGAAAGGGTTCAGCTGAAGAGACAGATAATCCTATAAAAAATTAAAATATAAAGTAACAAAATATTGACTGAAAGGGTTTAGCTAAATCTCTTCAGCTGAACCCTTTCAGTCAATAGTTTGTTACTTTATATTTCAATTTTTTATAGAATTATCTGTATAATAATTATAAATCATTAGATCTAGATATAATGGCTCAAGGAGATGACTGTCCAAACTTTTAGTCAGCTGAAAATTAGCAAGTTCCTAAAAGTAAAGAGTATTTCGGCTTTAGGAATCCCGAGCAGCATGCCATAATGTGTGAGACCGGGGCTAGTAATTGTTATCGTAGAAAGAGGCAGTTAGGCAGCTTAAACATGAATACAGTAAACACTAAAGAAGATGGTGTGTCGCTGATTGAAATAGCTTTTCTCTTTGTTTGCCAATATTTGAAATCCATGAAATGCATAAAAGAAGCACAAAAAGATTCATCTAGCACCAACTAGCAGTTTTTCTTAGATAATGGCTAAAGAAAGTAGGTAGCAATATTTATCCATCTTCCTGGTTGTTTGCCTGGGATGTAGAGCTTCTTGGTTCAGAGTGAATTTCTAAAGCATAAAGCAGTTGCTTGTTGTTCGTTATGTGCGCTATCACATAACGCTTCTCTTCTTTACAGGGTTGCGTGGTGCGAAGGACAGTAAGACTGACTGTATTTGTTATACTTTAAATTTATATTTGAAAAGAATATTTCATTTTGGTCATCGATATTCTCTTTTCTATATGTAGTTTTTCCGCACCCGTGCATACTCTATATTCATCCTCTATATCAACTAACTTGCTGTGGGACCCACCTATCAGTTTCTTCCCTTTCTTTTTTCTCTCCTCTCTCTCTCTCCTCCCTCCCTAATCTTTCTCTCCGCCTGCCGAGCTCCACACCGAGCTCCTCGCCCGCCTGCTGGCCCGCTCCGCGCCGCCCTCTCCTCCCCGTGCCTAACGTTGTGGCCCGCGCCGGCCTTGTTGAGCTCCGCCGCGACGGCCGCCCGCGCCCTCCCTCCACCCGTTCTCTCTCTCTCCCCTCGCTTCCTCCGGCCACCCTCGAGCACACGCGCCCCCAACCCCCCGCGGCGGATGGCGAGCTCCTCCCTCCCCCTTCCCCCCGTGCTCGCCCCCCCCACCCCCTCGCGGTGAACAGCGAGCCCTAGAGCGGCGGATGGCTCTACCTCTCCTCCTCTCTCCAGATCCGACGGTGCGGTCCTCCAAGATCCGACGACGCCGTGGCTCGAGCTCCGCCCTCCCTCTCCTCTCTCCAGATCCGGCGGCACGGTGGCTTGGAGCTCCCGACGGCGAACTGGCTCCGGGTGCTGGCGGGAGGGTCGGGGTGGTTGGGCGCAGCCGCTTTGGTGGTGGGCCGCGTCCGACATGGCGCTATAGCGGTTGTCCAGACCGCGTCATATTTGACATTCAAGAGGCTGTCCGGAAATTTACTGTAGCCCTCCCACTAGCCCGGTGCAACTGCACATCCGCTATCGAAATACTAGAGGATGGTTTCGAGTATCCAAGTGTGGTCAGTCTAAGAACGGACATAGACAGGGGTCAGGGGAACCGGTTAAAGATTCTGAGCTTCCCAAGGTTTGTGCTACGGCCACGGGCCACGGCCCTTTATCCATGCATGTCAGAACCTTCTAAACAGCCTTATGTACAGTACATATATGACAAACTAGTGATAGGGTATCAGAGAAGTAAACACGAGTGGAAATGGCAATGCTTGGCAAGAAGTTCGCGACGGTTCTCGTTCTTCTATGCTTGTGGGCGTTATTAGTTCATCAGCAGAAGGCATGCGGCTTCACAAGTGTTCCTCTTCTGCTCGGAATACAAGAAAAGAAGCCGCGGATGCTTGCAGAGATGAATGTTGCTAGCCTCCACAAAAGGGACTACCGGGCGATGGCTCCTTCATCAGTTGATCCTAACAGGATGAGTGATAGAAGGGTTCGGAGGGGTTCTGATCCTATACTGTACATAACAGGTGCTGATGCTAAGCAAATAGAGGGCGTCAGATTCGTGCGATGAAGAGAAAAACGTCAGCAAGCGCGATGGCTTTACAGCACTCTATGTGGATTCTCTAGTAGGTTCCCACTTGATTTGTAAATTTTCTTGTTTTATGCTTCTCAAGTCTATAATTTCTGTTCTGTATATTTTGCATTAATTTTAGCTGTAAAATTTTCTAGTGGGAAAGGGTTTGAGGTGTCGCATTAATCAAGTAGGCATATTAAACTAGAGTATGCGTTAAGTTACTAGGATTCAATTTTACTACTGATTACCTTTCTTTGTCTAACTATATGCTCCCATATATCAACATCAGTATACTGTCCATGTTGTGAATTAAAAAAAATCTTTTTCTGTAAGAATCCTAATATTTTTTTGCGAATGTTAAGAATCATGATATTGATACTTATTTTCCTGGGGTTACCTTTTCGTCATTCAACAATCATCAAGTTAGGTTGCAAGAAGAACAATCATTCAGAAAGTGCCTTATGGTAACATCGTGAATCATTACAAATTTCATCCATTTGTTTTGTACGGTTCAGATTATCTGAGAAACGTTTCAAATTTATTTATTATTTTGCTAAAAACATTTCTCTATTTGAACAGAATCACTTTGAGAAATCATTTGGCACAATTCTGATACATATGCCGATTCCGCCGCGAGACTGGGTTGAGCCGTTGATGCCGTTTCGGATGCAGTGCGAATAGCGAATCCTTTTTTATTTCAACGGTCAGTGGTGGTGGCATTTGATAGTCTTTGTAAGGGTGTGTTTGTTTTCAAGTGTTAATAGGCTAAAGCTAAACTTTAGATTAAAGTTAGTATAAAAAAAATAACATATATACTTAAATTTATACTAAAGTTTAGTCTAAGAAAGAAAAAAATGTTAAAAAAAGGCTAAACTTTAGCACCTAAGAGATGCTAAACTGCTAAAGGAAACGAACACCCCGAACGTTTGGTTGCTGGTTGGAGCTTCCAAACGCGCACCCCGAGCCTCCGCCTATCGCCTCTCTCCTCAACGCGCTTCCCCGATCCGGCGATCCCCACCCAAATCATCCCGCCTCCGCCGCGCACCACCGCCCACGACCACGCCATGGCCCTACCGGAGCTGATCGACGACGCCATCGCTGAGATCCTACTCCGCCTCCCGCCGGATGAGCCCTCGTTCCTCGTGCGCGCCTCCCTCGTCTGCAAATCCTGGTGCCGACTGCTCTCCGACCCCGCCTTCCTCCGCCGCTACCGCGAGTTCCACCGCGCGCCGCCCCTGCTCGGATTCCTCCGTAACCTCTACGACGGGTGCCCTCGCTTCCGATTCGTCCCCACCGCCGCCGCCTCCCCCTTCGCGACGCCGGCGTTCGACGGCCGCGACGGGTGGGCCATCGAATGCCGCCACGGGCGCGCGCTGCTCGACATCTTTCCCCTCCGAGACCTCGTCGTCTGGGACCCCGTCACCGGGGACCAGCGTCCCGTTCCGGCGCCCGTGCACCCGCATAAGCACTACACCGCAGCGGTGCTCTGCGGCGTGGACGGCTGTGACCACCTGGACTGCCACGGCGGCCCGTTCCGCGTGGTCTTCGTGGGATACTTCGTCGATGAGGAGGACGAAGCGGAGGTTTTCACGTGGGCAAGCGAGTACACATCGGAGACTGGCGCATTCAGCGAGCCGTCCACCATTCAACTCGGTTGCTACATCGAAACGAGACCCAGTGTCCTTAGCGGAGATGCACTCTACTTTAGCCTTGATCAAGGCAAAAGGATTCTTAAGTATGACTTGGTCGGGCGCAGCCTATCCGTGATTGATGGGCCACAGGCGTACAAGCAGCCTGAAGGCATTGCTGTGACATCAGAAGATGGTAGTCTGGGATTGGTCGGTGTGAAGGATGATAGCATGTACCTGTGGTCCTGGCAGGTTGGTTCTGATGGCGTTTCAGGTTGGGTGCAAAACAAGGTCATCAAGCTCAAGACGTTGCTTCCAATTCTTCATGTGTCGGACTCGTTCAATGTGATTGGCTTTGCGGAGGGCACAAATACCATTTTGATGAGTACGGATGTTGGTGTGTTCACAATTGTGCTCAAGTCAGGGCAGGCGAGGAAGGTAGGCGAGCAAGGGTCCTACTATGCCGTTGCACCCTACACAAGCTTCTACACTTCAGGTATTGACGTTTTGCTTATGTTTAATCTTTACACCTTATGCATGTTTGCACTGTTGTGACTAAAGTTCTAGTCAGATGAATGATCTTGTTAAACCATGTTACCCTCACCTGTCTCAAATTTAGTGTAACAAACAAATTTCTATGTTTGTGCCATGATTCATGAATTCGTTCACACTATAAGAGTCACAAATTCAGGGGTGAGTAGTGACATATGGATTTATAATTCTTGTGATACTTGTTCACAGAAACTGAATATTGAAATTGAAAGATTGTCATGCCATATGCACAGAAGAGATAGCCTAATCTTTGGTTCAAATTTATTATGAACCATTCTTGAAAATGGTTATCTTAATGATTTATTGTTTCTCGACCTACATTGTGGTCAGCTTGATGCACATTCCAAAACCAATATTATGGTCATCCAAACCTGCACATCTCAAATATATGTAAATGTTTAGCCATATCATGGTTGTAACCTGTAAGCCTTCTATTTTGTATCCATTCAGATCTTGTGAAGGGAAGATTGCCTCTCCCATGAAGATGCAGTGATCAATCTATCAAGATGATCATGGTACTATTGGGTTCTCCAGGAGCTGATGATTTCGAGTGCTTCGTTCTCAGTTGGACAGTACAGTAAGACAGAAAGGCTTTGATGGTCAATGAAACTCTCTCTTTACTCTTTAGTTGTGCAGTTTATAACTTTTGAAGTAAGAAAAATGGTCTGTTGCATTTAGGCTGTGTGGATTCCTGTACTTCCACAAAAAGATGTAATTATTAAGTTATAAAACAGTTGTAACTTTGCCTATTGTTCAAGCAGCAAATTGACATCATCAGGGAGGACGCAGTGATATATTAAATTAAAATAGACTAACTTGGCAAATGTAACAAATTATGATTGCACTGCTTAAGTCTGTAGTATTAGCTTGGTTTCTTGCACAAACGATTTTTTTTAATTGTTTTGTTTCTGTTGAGCACTATCTAAAGAAATAGTAGCTAGCATGGTTGACAAGTGTCTGGATACCTGAATAACCCAGCTTTTACAAACTAGTAAACTGGTTCAAGAAACAAGTGCAAAGGCAAGTAGGAGTTGGGGTTGCGAGCCTATAGGGCTTTGGGGAAGGGTCTTTCTAGGCAGCCTTGCCCCTATTTTTATAGAGGTTGATTCAAACCAAAGACCTCAGGATCCTCAGCACTAAGAATTCTTCAAGTTCCTCAACATGGTTATCTGAGTCCAGGCTCATTCCTTTTAGGGACATGAAAATGTTTTTAGTTCACTTTAATCCTTATATTGGGAAATGCCATATAATACAATTTCAAGGAATATCAAGTCAGATTGTATGATATATTTCCACGAGAGCACTCAACAAAATGTGTCTCCGGTTATTTCTGTACTTAAGAAATAATAATTACATGGCATTGCCACATTTGAAGGTTACATTGACTTAAGCTTGCCCAAACTTTTTAAGTTCAACTTTCAATGTATGTTGCCTGCACTGTAAATTGCAGCTTTTTATTTTGTTTGGTTGAACTTGTTAAATACACTAAACTCACAGTAACAAATCATTTGCTTTCAGTGGGCTGTGGCCTATTAATCATTTCCCCCTCATTGTGAATGTGCATTGTTAAACATTCTTGCTGTTCTAAAAAGTGCAAGTATTGAGATGCAATATATCTGCTTGGTATCTTTTCAGATGATCCTTGCGTCATATTGCCATCCTTATGGAGGATACAATCTAATGAGTAGATTTTGATCTATACTAGCTGAAATATTTGGGATTGTGCCCTATATCAGGTTTACATTTGTGCTTTCTGTGAGTAAATGTTTTTGTGGTAATTGTGGCCTGATATATCAAGTTGCATTCCTCTGTCAATAAATGCTCATTTCGTGCTTGGATGGCTTACATGGAATTGTAGCTTGAGTTTTCCTTATTTTGAGTATATATGGTTTCAATTATTATTGTTTTCACTTCTGTTCCTAAATTTAATTTCAGTAGCTCTTTAGCCATGCTCTAGGAATAGAGCGCACTTAAGGTTATTTAGGTAGTCAATAAAATGGAGAGAATATCTTAAACAAACATAGCAGTCAAACCAGGAGTTGTAACTTCTGAACAAATATGGTAGCAGGCATATACGGTAAATTACATCAAGGTTAACAGGCATTGCATCATGTAAAGCTCGTAGACAGTAATATCATCAGACATTTGCCATCCTACATGAGTGTAATTGGCAGTGCTTGGGTTGACTTTTGCCTGCTATAAGCAACACCTGCATGCTCCTACTCTCGTATCGGAGTACAAGTCCGTGACGCTGCTTGTTGCGTCGTTGGGGTGACGCCGTGACGCTGCCGCGCGCACGCACGGTTCCGTGATGTTTACTCCTATGTTGCTGCAGCTTTCGGTCCTCGCGGAGGCCGCACCGCCGCTCCGATGTTTACTCCTATGTTGCTGCACAGTGCACAGAGGCTTGGCGAAGCAGGCTGCCGTTATATGGACGCGTTCATGGGTTTTCCTGTGGCATGATTGAACTCGGCATCAGTTTTGGATTGTGATCAGAGCGTGTAAATCTGAGTTACCCCGGCGTGCGAACCGTCATCAACGCGCAGTTCACAGTCAAGGCGGCGGTCAGCAACCAGTCGATCACCGTTGATTGATGAACACGCGTCTCTCGTCCTCTCCCGCCTGCAACCACCACGAGGCGATGAACATGGGATCCTCCGGCCTACGCTGCCTACCCCATCATCAAAGCTGTACTGTAGCTAGCGTAGCCTGCCAGGCTGCCACCACGCCACGCTCGCGCAAATGACTCGTCGGTCATCACAGGAGCTCAAAACGTGGCCTGCGCTACTGTACACTTGTACTCCGATAGGACATGGCATCCTCGTCTCTTTGCGCAAAAGCGTTCCTCCTCCGCCTAGGCTCCTTACTCATGAGTTAAAAAAAAAAAAAGGCTCCTACTCATGCACATCGCTAATTTTTCACTCGGCATTTACTCGGCTCGCGCACGCTTTTTACCCTGCCGTGTGTGATGGATGCTTTGCTTTTTCACTCTTCTTGATCTCTCTGCCTTTCACCTCACTCCCTTCTCACTTTGGGGTTTTCTCCTCTCCTGCGGAGGTAGGTAGCGTGAGTGAGCGGTGGTCTGATCTTGGGCAAGAGCAGCGCGGAGAGGGAGGGATGGAGCCTGTGGTGGACGTCAAGTACCGGCCGGCGCTGTACCGCCACGGCAGCGGCGGCGTGGTGGAGCCCACCAAGAAGCTGGGGGCCGCCGGGGAGATCGAGCCGGCGGCGGGGGTGGGCGTGTACCTGGAGTGCCTGAGGAACCACGCGGCGAGCGCCGGCGGCCACGTGGTGGACGGCTGCTGCGAGTTCATGCCGCCGGCGGCGGCGGCCTCGCTCCGGTGCGCCGCGTGCGGCTGCCACCGCAGCTTCCACCGCCGCGTGGCGGCCGCGGAGGAGGCCCTGCCGCCTCCTGCCCCGCGTCTCGCGCTGCTCCCGCCGCCTTCGACCGTCGTCAAGGCCGCGCCGCCGCACCTCCTGAGGCGCGGGGAGGAGAGCCGCCGCCGCGTGGCGGGCGACGGCGGCCGCTGGGACGACGACGAGACGGACGAGGACTCGGACTACTACGACGACGACGACGGCCACCGCCCCATGTCGCCGCTGCCGGCGATGTCCCCCACCTCGTTCTACCTCTCCCCCGCGCCGCCGCCGCACACGCCGGCCTCCTCTGTCTCCGCCCCCGCCGCGGCGGCGCCGCCGCCGCCGCAGGGACTGGGACAGGGAACAACAGTGCCGGTGCCGGGCGCGCCGCTGGCGAGCAGCCCGGAGCAGAAGCAGGCGATGCGGGAGCTGTCGGAGCGCGTGGGGTGGCGCCTCCGGCGGCGCGACGACGCCGTGGTGGCCGACGCCTGCCGGGACATCGGCGTCACGCGCGCCGTCTTCAAGGTCTGGATGCACAACAACAAGCACAACTTCGTCCCCGACGCCGCGCGCCGCCGCAACCGCAGCGCCTCTTCAACGACCTCCGCCTCTCCCGTCGTCCCAGCCCCAGCCGCTGCTGCGTCGTCCGGCGCCCAGCTCCAGCCTCCCTCCCACGCCGCCGCCGCCGCTGCCGCCTCGGTTCCGCCGCCCCCGCCCGTCGTCGTCCACGCCGGATTCAACATCAGCGGCTCCCACGCCGGCTTCAACATCAACAGCTCCGACGACGACTACTACGTCGTGCAGCCGGCGACGGCGTCCTAGGCAAGACTGGTGTTTGCTAATCATATTGGTTCCTTTTGTAGATCAATGTGTCTAATTAACCGACCCTAAGAGCATCTCGAGTGAGAGTAACTAAATTGGGCTTCTAAATTTTATTTTGTAAACTTATTTATAAAATTTAGGAGCCTAATTTTTATCTCAACTCCACTAAAGACTTGCAAATAAGCTCCTAAATATTGTGGGACCCGCTTGTCAGACAAAAAGAAAAACCAAATCCACCGACTCCCTTCGTGCCGGCGCCGTCGCCTTTCTCCCCGACAGCGCCATCGACCTCCTCCCAGCCGATGCCCGCCCTGCCCGCACCGCTCGCCGCCCGCCCTGCTCAGGCCAGTCGCTGCCACCGCCGCTGCCGCGCTGTATGCCGTCGGATCTTGCCGTAAGAGGGGCAGCCAGATCTTGCCGTGGGAGGGGCAGAACGAGCTCGATCTGGGCGAGGGCAAGGGCCAAGGGCGGGGTGGAGGGTCAGGGCAGCGGGGGGAGTGGCGGGGCGCCAGACCACTGGGGAGCATGATGGCGGCGAGGGAAGTGGCGGCGCACAAGGCCGACGGCGGAGGGAGAGAGGCATGCGGCATCGAGCGTGACCGCGCGAGAGAGGAAGAAGAGAGAGAAAAGGAGAAGAGAATAAAAAGAAAGAAAAAAAAGAAAAAGAAGGAAAAAAGGTGGAACCCATATTTGGAAGGGGGATAGGAGGGTTGCAAATATAAAAGACTGAAAAAAAGATTTGAGAGGGTATGTAAAATAGGAGGGAATTTAGAGCATCTCCAGTGGAAGGTTGTAAATTGGGCTTTTAAATCCTATTTTGCAACCTCACTTGTAAAATTTAGGAGCCCAAATTTAACCCCAATTCCAGTGGAAGGTTGTAAATGAACTTCTGTATCACGTGGGACCTGGTTGTCAGTAAAAAACGAAATCTTCTCCAATCGCTCCGCTCCCGACGTCGGCGGTCGTTCCCCGCCACCGCCCTGCTCCCTCTGCCGCATTCTCCTAGTCGCTCGACGCCGCCCCAAGCACTGCCTGAGCCCCGCCCGTCGCATGGCCCTCGCAGCGCCCGAGCCCGGCTCCACCTCAATCGCGGCGCAGAGGATGCTGCCCGAGCCCTGACCGATCCCCAATCGCGGCCTGATCCCTGGCTACCGACCAGCCCCGGCGTCGCCCAAGCTCGGTCGTCGACCTGCTTCTTGACGCGCTAATGCGGTCCGGCGGGGTGGAGGTGGCGCCATTGGCTGAGGAGGACGTGGTGCAGTAGGCCGGGGAGGAGGTTGTGCAGTAGGATGGCGAGGAGCAGGAGCCGGAGGTCGGGGATGAGCGGGAGCCGTCAACGGAGAGCTACTGACGCTGCCGGTCGGAGAGCTAGCGTCGTCGGACCTGCTGCCACCGCCGGCCGGGGACCTTGAGACATAGCTTGAGGCGGCGCGATGAAGGCGCGCCTCCGTGGCTTCGCGGAGGGAGGAGGAGGCGCCATAGGCCGGGGAGGGCGCGGGCCGTCGGATGTGCTGCACGGCGACGACTCGGAGATGGGGAAGAGGAAGGTTGACCCGACGTCGTTGCCCATCGATCCGGCACTGTGGAGCGCCATCTTGGCCTTGTTCTAGTCCATTCCCGGAGATCCGGCGTTGACGAACTTCTCCGAGCAACCGGTGGCGGGATTAGTGTGCGACCGACGACAAGGACTGTGCAGCGGCGGGAGGCGAACTGCGGGAGAGAGGGCCTGACGCGGGGAAGAGAAAGGAAAAGAAAAGAAAAATAAGAAAAGTGGTGGGGCCCATAGGTAAGAGGGAAAATAGGAGGGTCCTATTTCTGGAGAACTGGATACAAATTATAGGAGGGCATGAAAAATAAGATGTCATTTGCAATTTCCACTGGAGTTGATTTTTTATCCTTCCCTCCTAAAATATAGAGTAGAGACTTGGATAGAGACTCCCACTGGAGATGCTCTTAGTATTTTTACTGGAATTGTTATTTTGAGATAGGCTTCTCTATATTTTAGGATAGAAGGCCATTTAGCTATTCCCACTGAAAATGCTCTAATATGATGGATGGACGGTCTCAGTTAATTAACGGTAGGAACATCTCAGGCTGCTAAAGGCGTTGTCTTTTGTGATCCGATGATGCAATGATTCAGGCAGGATCAGCACTGATCGAGTAGTACAGCGGTGCTACCTGTTCTTGAACTGTTTGATCGAACATGTGAGTTCGAGGTGGGTTGGCGTCATCCTTAGTCTGTCTTCGTGTAGGTGTTACTATTATGCTGTCCTTGAACGAATATAAAATGTCCGTTCTCGCTGATCGTTGTTTTGCTTATGCCGAATCATTTTTGTGGCGGCTGTGTTTCGCTGTACTGTTGATTCTTCAGTGAGTTGAGCTCGTATGCTTCCTTAATTCAATTGCGAGGGATTATTGACAGTAGCCCCAGAAGTGCAGCAAGTCGCTGCTGCAATGGGCTTATTTTACTCTACTAAATCGAAAGTTCCTGTGTTTGGTACTCCTAGAAGAACTGCACGAGGCGTGATTGCCCGGGTGCTGCCGTGTGACGCTGGAGAAGGCCGCCGTGTGCTGCCTCGATTCATTCTTGGCACGACTTGCCCGCAACCTCTGCACGACACCTGTCCGGCGCCGCGGCCAAAGGATTGTTCTTGACGAAAACCGGCCCTAATCGTGAAATGTCTTCGTTAACGGTCGAAAGATCTCGGGCTGGTAAAGACGTGATCTTTTGTGATCCGATCATACGATGATTCAGGTAGAATTAGCACTGATAGAGTACAGTAGCAATAGTAAAGCACTAGCGGCAGCTGTTATTTAACTGTGAATGATACTACCTCTCTATAAGAATATAAGTATTTCTAGATTTGATCAATAGAGAAAAAATTACTATAAAAGATATTGTTAGATTTATCTTAAAAATAACTATTATAATATATAACTCTTTATATTTATAACTATTTATTTTTAGAGATATTATTAGTTATAGTTTAAAATATTTAATTTTGACTAAAATTAGAAATACATATATTCTTGAACGGAGAGAGTAACTGTTTGATTTGATCGGATGTGCTAGTCCGAGGTGCGGCGGGGTAGCATCATCCTCTTGTATGTCATCGTCGCCTAGGTATTATGCTGTTGTTACAACAAATATAGATCCCCTGTTGCCTATGCTGAATTCTGTGTGTGGCTGACTCCAATAAGGAACGTCATTTTGGAGAGGGTAACCAAGGATTGTCTCGCATGTACAGTGCTTGGTAGTGGATACAAATCTGGTGTTCTCTAGCAAGAAGCAGCAAATCGTTTGGAGGTGACAAAGAGGACGGCCTCGACCACGGTTTTTGTGACGCCGACCTCCTTGCGACTTCTGCGACGCTAGCTCCCGCGGACGGCCTCGGTCACAGTGGCTTCCTTCATCCTCGCCCCCTCCCTCCCCCCCCCCTTCTCGCGCGCGCCGATGGCCTCGCTCCCCGTGAGCTCGAGCCATCATTACCGTGCACGCCTCCACGCGAGAGCTCGTGCCCGCCTTCCCACGAGCACGCGTCAGCCTCCATGCGAGGTCGCACCACCACCCCTGCCTCAGTCGTCCCGCATGCCGCAAGCCGCCTCCTGCTCGCCCGATGTGCGCACTCCTCCTCCCTCCCCCCTGCGTGTCAGCGGGCTGCCTCTTCTTGGTCTGCGCCGCTCCTTCGTGCCGCACTCAACCCCCCCCCCCCCCCCCCCCCCCGACTCTGCTCGGCATATGCAATGGAGGAGAGATGAATTTTTTTTATCTCTCCTCACAATATAAAATATATCCTCATATGTTTTTTTATTGGAGCTATTTTTGGTGTTGCACAATATTTCGGAAGAGCCATTTTTACATTTGCATCACGATACTGGAGTCCGTCTTAAGTTCCTTAGAATCGAGAATATATGTCTATTACTGTAGGGAGTACACGAGGTCATGTTGTCTTTTTAAACTATATTCTACATACAAAGAAACACACACAGACAACAACAACTGCTTTAATGGAGAGACACAGCACCTAACTAAAACTGCAGTTATTGTTACACCAACCATGAGAAATCTCCACGGAGAGTTCTTGCTCCATGCATCTGCAGCAGGCAGTACAGTGAATTGATAAGCTCAGCCTGTATGGTACACTACCTAATGTGGGTCTCCACCTCCACCTGAACTGATCATGGATTAGTAACGGTTTAGTTAGCCCCATAAATGCCGTAGCTGTGATGGCGTTACTCGACTGAATCGAACCTCTAATAAAGTGCCTGGGCTCGGTAGAACTGCCTGTCATGAGCCGGTGCGCTGTGGCCTGTGGGGACGCAGACGATTCTTGGTTCTGTCGCGCTCGCCCGCAGTGTGGTGTTGGAGAGAAGGGCCTACACTGAGAAAAAAATTGATACGGCCGGGCCGTAACTTGCTCCTGTACGACCCTGTCCTGGATGGATACCACGTGGAGCCCAGCCTGCATCAAAGGGAGGCATGCACCGGGCGTAGAAAACGGGACTGGCATCGTGGCTCCGACTCGGCTCTGCTCCAGCTGTAATTCAGATCGGCTCATAGGAAAGCTAACAGTTTTGGCTAGACTGTAACAGGGTTTAAATAATTACGGTTAACTGATTAGTTTTCCTGGTTAACCGTATAACCAGTCCGGTCCGATCATCTTGACCGGCCGGTTAGTCGCTAATAACTGATCTTGTTACTATAGCAAATCAGCTAACCGATCGGTTTTCTATCAAACCGAGCCGACCAGTTAACTCGATTATTTGAATCCTGGACTAGAGAACGAATCCATGATTTAGAGATTGGTCGACGGTTCAAGGAAAAACGCCGACGATGGTGACCTCCTTTACTAGCCACGGCCGACAGTTCTCGCTGATTGTTGTTTTGCTTATTCTTAATCATTTTGTTGCGGCTGTGTTTCGTTGTACCGTTGATTCTTCAGTCAGCTGAGCTCGAATGCTACCTTGATTCTTTTTTTTTTATATATATAAGCACTACCCATGGTGCGGCTAGGATGCAAGTTTATACTTTTTTTAAGGTCGGTGACGTTCAAAATTTTCTTAAATAAACTAAATTCCACCTCTAGCTTATTTAAAGTCTCGACTCGGCGACTACGACCTGGTGGTAGATGACGGCTCGGCAGGGCGGGCGGAAGTGGCGTCGCTGGAGCCATGGGCGGTTGGCGGGGGCTGGCAGCGGGTAGCTCGACGGGGCAGAAGAAAGAAAATTCGTGTGATCAATAACGCAAGCAATGTCTAGAAGGCCCCTATCGTGACCGCCACGACCCGGTGGTGGACAGCAGCTCGATAAATCTTCCATTTTAAATGCAGATCAAAAAGAAAAACATCCTATCTAAAATTGACCCTTTTTTATGACTAAACATATTATTATCTAAAATTGACCCTTTTTTATGACTAAACATCCTATCTAGATAAAACCATCCCCTTTCTATAAAAACTGATAACATGATACCCTGTTTAATGAAAATAAAACTTTTATTGAGAGTAGCCTTACTGTATAGAAAATGGACAAACTGAACTCATACAAATACATCCTACGTTTCTACAGTCGGGCTGTCATCGTTTCTTGAGTTTGCATCGTCGTGATGATTTTCTTGGGCCGCTCCCTTGTTGGCAGATCAAATATACTCCCTCCGTTCATATTTACATGTTATTCTAAGATTTTCAACTTTTTTATAATTACATATCATTCTCACTTCTCAATGCACTTTTCTCTCTTCTTAATATAACATTATCTCTTCTTACTATATTTCTATCTCTATCTCTCTCCTTCTCGTTTTTAGTGTATTCACCTTTTTATTTTTACTTATTTTCTGTACCTAACTATAAAACGATATCTAAGTCTGAACTGAGGAGTATTAAACCGAACCGCAGGGTGGTTGACGTACGTTTCAAATTCGGAATCGGATATTATTAGCAGTTATTATATACTGACGAAGGGTACTACGCTTTGGCTTTTCTGATAGCCCCTGTCTCCAATCATGGAAGTCGACATATATATTGCTGGGGACCCGAAGAGGCGCAAGCAGCGAGCGGCCAGCCTCCCTGACGAGATAGTCAACGAGATATTGCTGCTCCTCTCGGCCAGGTCGGTCCTCCGCTTCCGTGCGGTTTGTCACCAATGGGCCGCGCACCTCTCCTCACCCGGCTTCACGGATGCCTACACCGCCAAGGCCGAAGCCCGGCACAAGCGCAAAATTATCCCAGTTGTGCTCTTGCCACCGGGTCGTCGGACCGGGGGCAGATCTTATGGTAGGCCACCGTAGCATTGAATCCGGGGGACGCCGAGCCGCGCATGTACCTGATGTCTGGACGGTCTTCAAGCGAAGCCGAGGAAAGATTCGTGTGTAGAATAGCAAGTCCATCGCGGGCAACAGACGACAGCCGCGCCTGGAGCGGCAAGCTCAACACCCCTGCATGGAAAGCATCAGACACCTTGAGTGTATGGTCTGTGCAGTGTGAATAGATAGCTGGGAACGCTTGATATAATGGCCCCATTGTAGTCCAATCGTCATGCCAGAAGAATGTGGAAGTGCCGTCACCGACGTCCACCGATGTGATAGCCTGGTACACCGGGAACAAGCGAGCAATTGTATTCCATGATGCGGTGTATGAAGGCGAGGTCTTGAACCCTGTAGAGAAGGGCGCATACTGGCAGTGAATCCAATTTACCCATGGTGAGTCGGCTCCGGAGACAACCTTGTGTATTAGTTTGAGAAGTAGATTTGTGTTCTGTGTACGTAGGTCACGCACACCGAGGCCACCTCCGATGGCAGTAGTCAAGTACAAGGAGGAGACGCCGCCATGGACCCACTCTTCATCGTGGATCGCCTGCGCACCGACTTCCTGTCCCTATCGACGATCAGGCCTTTGAGCGGCCTCATGCTCTTCAGGGACACCCGCACCTCCGGCCGCGACTTTTGGGTGTGCAACCCCAGCACCGGAGAATGCAAGGCTCTGCCTCAGCCGCGGCCCTGGGGCATGATTTTGATGTCAAGCGCAGGCCTAGTCCTTGACGACCGAACAAGAGAGTGCAAGGTCGTCCACCTCTTCGCGAAGGACATGGGTTTGGAGTGCGAGGTTTACACGCTCAGTGAAACTGGCGGCCGGTGGAGGCCTCCCACCACAGACCTAAATCGGCATGAGGTAGGCAAAATAAACGCCATGATTCGTGCCTTGAAAACCGAGGATGTAGTGACCAAGGTGCCTCCGGTGTCCGCCGCAGGTACTGGATGCTTGCATTGGTTAATTTACCCCAGCTTCGACGGCTGGTCGCCAGATCAAAACCGAGGGTCTATCCTCCGCTTCTCCGCAATTGATGAGAGCTTCGACTTCCTTGATGCACCTTCAGTCGTTGGCATGGGGGAGATTGACACGTGGCGGGATGACGACGACTCTCCGGCTGTCCCTTTTCACCTCGCCGAGCTCAAAGGCTCGTTGTGCATGGTGCACGACCTCCGTCGTCGTCATCAGAATATTAATAGTAGAGGGAACGAGAACGACGGTGGAAGAAGCTGCTCATCACTGGATATCTGGGTGTTGAGGAGGGACCGTGTCGAGTGGTCGCTGGATTATCATATCGCTGTCGGACCTCTCTTGGCACGCGACGTACACAGCCCTCGGTTCATCACCGTCCTTGGATGCTACAGCGGCGGCGGCAAGCAGGAAGACGTGAAAAAGTTATTACTGGTTGCTACCTCGGAGCACAAGGTCTATGGTTATGCGCCGGACACAGGGCGTGTTGACATGGTTTTCTCAGCCCAAGATACTAGTGCCGTCACGCGTTCGAAATTGGTAGAAACATTGGGTTCGGTTTCGATCGTTCCACGGGAGAACATGTCGCGGTTGAGATCGGCCACCTCCACGGCAAGCTGGCATGCATCCTTAAGACAAGCGAAATGGGTGCCTGGACCTGCGTTGGGGCACCCCCGATGCCGGTGACTGATATGCCGCCCGCGCATGTCGATGGGACACTTTATTGGTTGGCCGAGCATAATATGCAGGCGCGCGTCGTCATCGTCATCGTTGCGTTTCACATCACCTCGCGGTCGTTCAGTATCCTTCCACCATTATTCCCATGCGACCAACCATTGTTGCTCCTGAACAAATATCACGGTGGTGCGTTCCTCGTGGAACTTAACAGTGAGCTATCGCTAGTTCTGGTGGACCGCGATGTGGAAGAAATGAAGATATGGACGATGCACGAGCGCGGCGCATGGATTGATGCTCATATGGTACGTCTAAGGGGACACCCAGACTTCTCACCCAGGAGGACGGTGGTGGTGCCACTCGAGGTCAGCAGCGACGAAGAAGACGGCAGCAGGATCCTGCTTAACACAACACACCAAGACTGGAAAGATTCACACAATATACTCACTGGACCATATGCAGCTTCCTCCAAGCAATCTGGCCTTCCCCATGCTGTGCCACCAGAGCTTGGCCCGCGTGCGACACCAACGCTTTGCTCCTCTACCACCGGCGGTCAGCGGCTGTGATCATCTGCTGGAACATGCCGGTGATGTGGACGATGAAAGCGGAGCACCCAGACCATTATTTCCCAAGTGCCAGAACGCCGGATGTCTGTCGGGTTACGGAGAAATCTACTCTAATTGCTGCAAGAGAGTCATTTGCCGCAAGTGTCTGCCCCGGTGTCTCCAACACTACCAGGGACAACACGTACCCCTCAATACTCTATCTTGTAAAAACGTGATGCAGAGTATTCAGAAGCATAGTCTACCTCTTGAGCACCCGTTTGTGCCGGACCCTGACTACTACTGTTACTACTACTCGGCCATAGATGGTGACGTGGCACGCCACGTCTTTGTCGCCATCAGCGATTTTGTGCAAGGAAAGCAGCCGTGCCATCTGACTGAGTGCGAGTATAGGATGGATGGGCATGGCACCGTTAAGGAGACCTGGGTCCAAAGGCACCTAAAGATAGATTTTGGCCGTGAACCACTGCGGTAGCACCGTAATTCTTTCCTGTTCCGTAGTTGAAAGTGTCCCAGGAAACAATAATAATAATTCAAAGGACCAGCTACTCAAGAAGCCAAATACCCTGGTGATTCAAGTTATGTATTGGAATTTCAGAGGTATGAGTTTAGTGGGTTTATAAGATTACTAGTAAAATGTCACTGTGTTGCTACGGACATTAAAAATATAATACCACTATAAGTACTCATATATTTGATAGATAGTTTTATTAGATAGCAAAAGTCAATAGAACTCTTGTGTTAAATATCTATACTATAAAGACTAAATATCGTATCAAAAACAGTCACCCTGAGTAAACTTACCCACTCTTCTAACTAGCCCTTCGATGAACATCAGAATCTCCACCTGGTCGTTAGATTGCTACTGGGCCCATCGATAATTTCAAAAACCATACGAAGCATAGAGAAATACTTCAAGGGTTTTGACATACAGTACATCGAAAAAAAATTCAATAGTGAGGCAGATGAGCTTGCATAGCTAGCAGCCACGGACGGGGGGGGGGGGGGGGGGGGGACACAATTTTATGGAAGTCGCATGGAGCAACTTTTCACCTACGGCATCCGAAGACCGATCCGAGTCCTATCTCCTCGAGAAGGGTCCCTCAATGTAATGCGTCCCGACTGCCATCCGTAAGTGGATTGCTTCCTCCCCTCGATCCCTAGTTCAACCCAATTCAAAAGAGGATAGAGTATTGTCTAGCCAAGCAACAATTATCGCTATATCAATTTATGAGACCCACAAACTCTAGTATGCAAACAATTATGTTCAAACTTGATCTCATGGACCGGACACGACATCGGCCTTAAGGATACGGAGTCACAGACGAGACTACCTCCTTGAAGACAAATTGTCCTTCATTTTCCACCCGTTTGCCCATGCGCTCTTTATTTGTTATCCCATCCAAACCATCCTTCAGTCGATATTATTCTCAAGTGATAATATTTTTTGATCTACGAGTGGTCTCCATACCACACATTGAATAGTCGGCCTAAATTAAACAGAGCGACTACCGTCTTGAGGCTATTATCGGGTAAAGAGAATTAACTGCAATACTAGATTTTCAAATAACTCCTATGAACCTAATGCACACACAATCCTATATCACACTAACTAATGATAAAATAAAAAGCGGTAAAATTGGTGGAATGCAGCTGGACTTGCCTTGAGCCCGTTCCTGATTGGCACGATCACCTCCTTGTCCTTCTAGCTCCTGCGCCTGTCCCGCCTCCACGTGGTTTATCTTAGTATCTATATAATGCAAATGTGATGTTGTGCATGAGAGAAGATTTATGACAGTCCACTTAAGTAAGACTGACTTGTATGATGAGGGATACGTTGATTAGCTCAGTAAATATAAAATATATAGCATAGATACAAGATGAGCGCGTTTAGTGTATTTCCTCTATGGACTCCAATAACTAATCGTGAACATGACGTATAAAATACAGGGTATGTCGATTGATATCATATCAATGTGGCTGAGTAAGGCTCATGGGCAGGGGTATCGATATGAATAACGGTTTAGTGCATTGAGCTCTCCATGATTAAACCAGGTGTAATGTATTGGGTTTTGAAGTGCAACTATGAATTAAATAAAATTATCACTCCTCAGATATAAATAAATCAATTAGCATAGTCCTGAACATTAAATGAGCATGGGTGATTTATTGTAGTTAGAACATACCAGGAGGGATTTGTGTGCTAAGTTTTATCGACATGCATTGGACTAATAATTTTTTATTAATTAAATCAAGAAAAAAGATAAATAATTAATTGTGACTAAATTACAGAGAACTATCACTTGTCACTTTGCAGGGTGATTAGGCATCAATAAATATAGCTGTTAACCAAATTTAAATAATTTACTAGCTTCCTAGATTTATTTATAATTTTATGAGTGTTTTACCTATTTATTTTAATTTTGGCAAAAACATTAACGTGCAACGAAGTTTGACATTTTTCTACAGTATTACATGTCTAGAGGAACTCAAAGGATTTTAGTTTCCTCGAAAATTCCTAGTAGTGTACTGTTATGCATTTCTAAAGTTCTACTCGATTTATAGGCCATTTAAATAAAAACAGAAAACTGAAATGGCTTGGGCCAATAGGAAACGAGCCACACAGGAGACCACGGCGCAAAGATTCCAGGCGCAGCCACCGCAGATCGCCATGTGGCCCGTGGTGTGGCACCACCAGGCCACGCCGGAACCGGGCGGTGCCGCCGCCGGAGTAGGGCCGCACGGGGGTGGTGACGGCAAGGAAAAGGGCTCATCGGAGGATGCGTCGGCAAGCGGCGGAGGTGGAGGAGCTTCGGCGACCCCGCGGCGAAAAAGCGAGTGATGGAGACGTCGCCTTCCTCGATGGGGATCTTCACAGAGGCACGGGCAACACCGGCGCGGGGTTCAATCTCGGCGAGACGGCTGAAGGAAGGCTGTCGACGGTGAGCTCGCAGGTGAAGCACGGTGATGGGGAAGAAAACTTAGAACAGTGGCCTCCTCATTGCCAAATCCAGAGGTAAAAGATGGTCAGGGAGCTGCGCTAGGAGGACAAGCTTGCATGCAAGCAAGAAGAGGCTTGCAAGTGGATTTTGGGTTGCCCCTGACATGCACATCGAGCAGGGGCTCGCCGGCATTTTCCCAAATTCCGGCGACTCAGAGCAGGGGGGGGGGGGGGGGGGGGGGGAGCGGCTACACGGGGAGGTGGAAAGCGAGGTTGCGAGCCACGGGAGGTGCTTCGTGAGGTGGATAAAGCTCGTCCGGGGTGAAGCTTCAACACGGCCGGGCGACGGGCGCTTTCACTTGGGCTGCCATGGCGGCTCCGCTCGGGCAAGAGGAAAGCAGAGAGTGAGAGGGTGAGGGCGACCAAGGGGAGGCAAGAACGGAATCCAGCGCCACGGTCTTGGAGCTGAGGTTCGGACATGGTTGGGGAGGCGGCACTGGATTGGCCAGGCGCGCGGCGGCAGGCCATGGCGGCCAATGGAGGAAGGAAGAGCTTTGCCTGAGTGACTGACGCATGGGACCCGTGGCCATTTTTCTTTTTCTGAAATTTTCCAAAAATGAGGTCTCTGTTTATTATTATATGTATTAATCCAGAGGTGAGTTTGTGAAAACAAAAAATTGAGTGTATTTGTCAGGATGTGATCTGAATTTAGAAAATGAGCATGTTCAATAACTCTCATTTGAACTTAAATATTGATTTCGAATATGACCTATTTTATGCATTTAGTCATTTATTTGAGGCATTTAAGCATGAAATTAAAAAGTTTGTATTTGTCTTAAACTTATATCTCGCTTTACTCTACCGCATATATTTTTGGCAGCCCTAAGTTGTATTGAAATTATTTGACTTTTAGTTCAAACTTTGCTCAAATTTGGTCAAATTTCATTCAAATGAGGTCTCAATTGGTTTCAATTTTTTTTTCTTGAGTGGGCTCTTGTCAGGTTGTTCGTTGTGCCTAGCATGCCCATGCTAATTTTTTGACACATCCAAGTAGAAACAGGCCTGCTAACATATTTTCATGTAATGCTCAGGCCTGGTGATTAAAAATAAGAACCATATAATATTATTATCCACTTCCAGAACAAACTGGAATGAAACAGGGACCAGTAGTTTGGCAACGATTAATAGGCACCACTAGTTTAAGTGAATCAGATATAACAAATCACAAATGGATAAATTAAAAGATGGCAAATGATTTGTTAACATGGCAATTTCATGATTCATGAACAGAGGATAAAAAGTTAATGCTAATATATACTGTAAGCATTATGCTTTATGTGCTGTCACCTTTAAAGCAGGACACTCAAGCCACTAGCAAAAACACGTGGATTGCCAAAAATGACCAGAAATAAAATAACTAAACTATGCAACAACAAGCAACTGAAGCAGAAACTCATTCTCTGTCAGACATGTTCCTATGAGAAACTACAGGCCATATAGTCTGAGCGCAACCACAGATCAAATGTACTGGTGTTGATTGTTGCAAAATTATGTAATCTGGGGACGCCAGCTTACAATGAACATCACAACACACGCAGGAGTGAGATAGACTAAAACAAAAGAAACTCTCAGGGTATTAACATAGGGGCACATGTATTGCAAGCAGCAGGGACGAAACGATCAAAGCTAGTATTAGTTTCATTCCAGAGCTCCAAATTGTGTAGCTTCACCGCATCCATAAGCTTCCAATCACCTTGTCGACCACTTTCATGCCCTTTTCACGTAAGAGCCTTCAGTTTCCTTGGTACTTGGTTCTGAACAAGTTCTCTATCGTTCTCTTGATGGCATGATTAATCTCTTTCTTACAAATCCTCTGCTTACTGTTGTGCTTCTTCATGAGACAGAACCATCAGGCAGATCAATCACATCTGAAAAAAATTCTTGCTGTCAGAATAGCAAGACTTATAAGTGACATACAAGATACTAAAACCATTATTCCCCTTCCAGTCACCCAATGCATTAAATTTGTTGTTGTTTTTGATAATAACTGAACTGAAACAGCATCAAAATGATGGAAGTGTCATACCTATGGCAAGCTGAACTGGATCTATTCTTAGAATCCTTCTGGCTTTTTTTAGCAGGATGTGCACAAACCCTTCCACATTGACTGCATTTTGGTTGATAATTTCACCCTTTCTGAACCCAAGCAAGCTTGCTGATCTCTGCCATTCATTTGTTTGTGACTTGAACACTGCAATGGCCAGAGTATCTAAACCAACCTTTTGATTCTCTAAACAAAGAAGTACTATAGAGAACTGTTGAGAGTTAGGATCAGGAAGCAATGTAACAGACAAGATGATGGTAGAATGAGAGCACTCAAGCACTGCTATTGGAATCCAGCTTTTTGGCAAGAAAGGGTCCCACAGATAGAATTCCACCCCCTTGCTACCACATTGTTTCAGAGTCATACAGCCTAATCTGCAGTCAGTGATCTCTATACTATTTGGAAGCATCATCAGAGACTTATGAATGAATCTAGCTGACAGTTTTACTTCGTGGGCAATATTTCTTTCTTTGAAGCAAATCACACGGTCAAGCTTCCCATTGTCCAACATAACAGCACCCAGAACTGGAAAAGCAGTTTGATCCTCAACTCTATGCATAGCTCGATATAGCATAGATTTGCCTGCAGCAACCAGATTACACACAGAAGCAGGTTCTAATCTAGTGAAAATCTCTGAAAAGAGATCATCAGGGATATTGACTAAGGAAGGAGGTTCCTGGTAGACAGCTGGCATAACATTTTTGTTCCCCTCAGGGCCCGTGTGCTCAACTTCAGCCGCATCTCTCTTCACAGCAATCATCTTCTCAGAATTTGTCCCTTCAAGCAGACTATCTTTTACTTGTAGTGTCTTCTCAATATCTCCTTCAAGCACCCTATCATGCACTTGTTCCTCACTACCGCTGAGCGAATCCTGCCCTCTGGGGCGCTTGAGCTTGCGGTCAGAACATGACAAATTTAGACCGGAACCACCTCGTTCAGTCAAGCCAGCAACGTTCTGTGCGAAGCAGAAGGACAATCCAAGACAGCACGAGAGGCGGGAGAAGACGGCCTAGAACGAACCTGACCCCGGTGGATGGGGAAAGCCGAGTTCGAGCGCTGTGCACGATCTGAGCTGGAGAACCCGTAGCAGGGCGATGACTTCTCAGCGTGGCGGAGCAGCGACCGCGGCGGGCTGAGGGACAGCGGTCCCTGTCACGCACGCCGCGGGGGCCGTCTCTCTCCTGTCGGTGGCGCTCGCGTGTCAGGGGACGCCGGGCGGTGGCACTCGCTCCCGCCGCGGGTGCCCGGAGTCGGCACGCGGTGGCGCTCGCGGCCGCGGCGGATGACCGGGGATGCGACGCGTTGGCCGCCGCGGCTGGGCGTAGCCAGGGGTGTGGTTCCGTGGCGGTCCAGCCCGTTCCGCCTGCTTGGAGAAGAGGAGAGAGGGACGCCTCGGTCCAGCGCGCGCGAAGCCCGCAGCAGGTCGGGGACGCAGGACGCGGGACGGGAGAAGCATTGGTCCTCGACGCGCCCGCGCTGCCGCCGTGAGGCCGGCTCGGCCGGACGCGAGCAGCCTACCTCGACAAGGCCGTGCCCGCGCCCGCGCCTGGAGGTCGGCGCCGGTGAGCACGAACCGCGCCCCACGTTGCTACGACTGCGAGGCATGGGCTCGCAGCCGCGGCGTACGATCGGGGACCTCGGTTGCGATCCTCCCATTCCGGCGAGTCGAGCTCGCTGCAGCACCGACCGACCTCTCGTAATTTGGATTTTGCGGGGAGGGATTTTGCGAAAAGGTGGGAGGGTGAGGACGACGCCGGGAAGGAGGAGGCCGGGGAAGGGGACGGGAACCGGCGGTAGTGGGTTTTTTTCCCCTCTTTTATTAGGGATCCAAGGCGTCTATGATCAAAGCAAATAATTCATTATACGTGTTGCTGTTAACTTCTGGTCCGTTTTGGGCCCTATACAAAGCATGAACACAATGCCCAGTTTTTGTGTCACGAAAACACGGCCAGTGGAAAAGCTGAACTTGAATCCTGCTACAGAATGATATATTTTCACTTACGTGATCGTAAAGAAGTCCACGACTATTGCAGAACAGCAGAGACAATTAAAAAATAAGAAACTAGCAGTTCACTCTGATCAAGCATAAACAATCAGCAATACGAATTGAATTGAGATTTAAAGCATAAACAATCAAGCATAAATCTAAATTCAATATGGGACTATTATTAACAACCAACAACTGGTTATTCCAACCTATTCAAATGTTAGTTACATTTGTAATCAGGAGCCTACAGTTCATCTTTAGGGCCATCAAACCCAGGTTGATTTCCAACCAAATACATTGTCTGAATAAGAAACTGGCTTTAAATCTAAATTCAATATGTATTATAATACGAAAGCGAGACAGAAACTACCACTCTTACAATGTAATGACAGCCTACCGCTAGGCTTTCCTCGCGATGATACAAAGTTCTCCTGTCACCTACATAACTTTTAAGGATCCTGATTGTCACCCCTGCGATTAGGTACTTCGTCCTCCAATGCATTGCCGTCTGCGATGGCCATATACGTCTTCTCATCTATCTATAAATATAAATAGCCTCTAAAGTTTTCTACAACAAATGCCCATAATTACTGTTGCACTGTTCATAACATCTTGGACGTCGGATCTAAGACGTGGAAACCAATCCGACCATCCATTCGCACGTGTCTCATGACATTCCGATCCTGCCCTTCCACTTCCAGGACGAACCCGAGGTTTTTCTTCCTCCTCCCGATTCCCCGACCTCTTTCTCCTATCATTCTGATCTCCTTCGGTCGGCACAGAGTGGCCGCCGTCGTTGCCGGCGCTGGTTGCCCGTTCTCCGCTCCTTGCACCAGCCACCCCCCCCCCTCTCCCTACTAAGCCTGCAAACGGCGCGGGACGGGCCACAACGCCGCTGGGCCGTCCCGCGCCACAACCCGTGAAGAGCCCACAACAGGGCTCGTTCAGAGAAAACGGGACGTCCGCGGCGTCCCGCGGCTGCCCGCGGCGCCGCCAACTCCCGCAAAGTCGCCTCACCAAACTCGAGCCGCCGCTGTCGGTCACCGGCCGCCATGGCCCGCCGCAGGCAGCTGCTTCCGCTGTGCACGCCGCGCCGCGCCTGGCGGCAGCCGCTGTCGCGTCCCTCCTTCTCGGCGCCTCCGCCGCTCATGCCGCGCCACCGTCTGCCGACGCGGTGAGCTCGTCGGACGTTCCTCCCGACGTCCTGCAGACAGTGTCTCGTGGCGGAACGTATCAGAGAACAGCGTCCGTCAAGAGTTTGCGGTGACTTGCGGCGCCGACGGCGAATTTGCGGCTGCATGCGGGACGCCGCTGAATTCCGCGACACATTGCGGCTTATGCGGCGCGCGGGGCGGGCAGCCGCATCCCGCCCCGCTTGCAGCGCTACTCCCTACTCAACCCCAACACAGGAATTTTACTCGATCCTGGGCTCTTCTTTCTCCAACCCCCGACCGCAACCCTAGCCGCTGCCACCCTCCTCTCTACTTGCCTTACGACCGCCTCCTTTCCACTGGCTCGACGCACCTCTCCTCCTCTCTATGCAGCAGCGGCGACCATCATGGGATGTGGCGGCGGGATCCACGAAGGCGGGTGATAGGATCCTGCAAGATATGGCGGCGCGGGACTCCAACGACGGTCCAACAGGGCAAGGCAGCTGATGCAGTGATGAACGACATGAAGATGGTGGGTGTCGGCACAAGGGCATCGGCAGATCGAAGGCGGCGTGGCCATCCACGGGTCATCTTGCTGGTGAGCAGTAGTTCCCTTCCTCAGATCTCTGCTCCTTACTTCTGTGCTTGCGCTTCTATGATTTTTACCAGCCAGCGGCGTGTTTGGTAGGAAGCAGTACAGGAGGATGAAAACAAATCTATTCAAGGTACAATTATTTTGCAGCTCTGAACTATGCTTTTGTTCCTTCGCAAAATAGATGTGAAATCAATGAAAATCAAGGTACAATACTACAATCTATTGAAGGCATGGTATCATTCTCCTTATTGTGTTACCTTCATTTAATAGTTTGCTTGCTAATATCTATTTTCCACTACTGCAAACAAATTTGATACTTGCTACAGACAATTCATTGTGCATCGATATTAAATACATAGACTACCATATATACCTTGCCGAATGTTCGTTAAAAATTCATCTCACTGTACATTCATCAGTCATCAGTAATTCATACCATATTGTTTGCCTGAATACGCTTCACTAAAAAATAAGTATTTTGTCACTATTGAAGCAAATTCTCTCTCGCACTTGCATGCCATCTTAGAGTATATGCCTCTAGCAGAACTTTCTTTTCATTTAACGGGTTTATTAAATAATTGTATCACCTTTTTAATCTTTGACTTTGTATATGTACCTTGGAAATTTTTTTGGTGGAATGGAATGGAGTGTGTTGTTCTACAGCTAGTTTGTCTATAATGATGAGCATGTATATGTATCAGTTGCCACAGAATGAAATTATTCAAATTGGCCAAGGTATTCTTATCCAGGCGTAAGCTTCTCCATGGCACTTGGTGTTTTGCAGCTTTGATAATATATTAAGATGTATCTACAGCCAGGGTTTTATCTTTTGTTCGGTAAGGTTTTCCATGATTTTCTGTCTATATTTTAGGTATTCAGCAGTGTAAAACCTCTGCTTTAGGTCAACTAGCAAATTTAATTATCCCAGGCCAATAGCCTTTTGTAAACTATGCTTCTCTCCATTTTATTTTGAAACATGCTGCTTTGTGCAGGGTTGAAGTATCTCATTGTTCACAAATCCATTTAAAACTTCAACATTTTTGAATTTTAAGCCTTCCCACCAAATGTCCTAAAAGTAAATCCATTAGGCAGCTCTTATTGATAACGGTGAGCAATTTGACGTTTTAACAGGCTTGTGCCTTATTTTCTGTTTTTTATTATTACTCCCAAAAAAGTAAACTGCAACGCTCTCTGTTACTCAGAGTTGGCCTTTTTTTGTTTTGCACACACTGTAGCTGTATAAGCTGAAATTAAGGAGAATTTCACTCTAAAAAATACAGCGTCGGTTGCATCCTAGAGTGAAAAACATGCCCTCTTACATGTATAAGGTGAATAAAAGATGGAATATGCTCATTAATTGTTTCTATAGCAGCCTTTAACTTGATGTGGTTAGTTGCCTAAGTTGATTTTTTAGGCTCCTGTTCTCTTTTTATTTACTCCATACAAAATTCTCCTTAATTTTGTACTTGATTGACAGTTTTTTTCCTGTTTCCTATTGCCGACTATCTGGTGCTGTGTTCCATGCTCAATGAACTGTTGTGATCTGCTTTGAAAATAACTACTTCAACACCATATATATAGTTAATGTTTGTTTGTCTATTTCCAGATTAATGAACAGTTATTATATTTTTTTTTGTGATTGCAGCTTGAAATGGAACACATTTTACTGACTTGAAGCTCCATGAAGGCCAACTTGATGTTGTCAGATATGGATTATTGATGCCATGATCGTTGCACCATGATCTAAAACCGATCCATTCAATCTATCCTTTTTTTAAAAAAAATAGAACAATGTACCTAGAGTTGTATGCATCTCTCAACAATGATCACATATAGTTGTCCCACATATTATAGACGGAGGTGAACAAGCACTTATTTGTTTGTGTAAATGTAAAATATATAGAAGATAGACACGCCCCATTCATCATGGCAATGCACCATTTTTCTGTTAGTTCAATATGTGTACATTGTTTCCTTACACCATTATATGCCCTAGTGAAATATAAATGTCTGCAGCTAGGGTGTTCATATCTTTTTAGAAGTTGCATCAGGTCTTTGAAGAAATAAAAATATATAGGTCTTGAGAGTAACAATAATACAAGTTGTGCACGATGCTCCACCACAAATTTCCATTGATTTGCACTCATGTGATAGGTTCCATCATTTTTATCTTTAGAAGGTGTTTGTTTTGGGGTTATGCTGTCAACTCGCGGTAAATGCCGCGGGGGTTCTATCTAGTTCCTCTCTACAATGACAGAAAGGTTATCTGCAACCTGGTTTGCTCAGCATTCTGAAAGATGAGGCTCTGTGTTGATTGGTCCCAACTTGCATCAAGCTCCTTTAGTATCAGCATCCTACTAACAATACCGTGTGTATGAGATTCATTCAGGTCAAATATGGCAGATAGCTGGGCCAGGCTCAGAGACCCATAGCAGGATGAATTAGAAATCGGATAGGTTTTAAGAGCCTTCTTTGATCCTGTGATTCAGCAAATCAAGAACATCCTCACTGCTTGTCAAGAGCTTCCAGATCTCCAGAGAACGGATTACATTGAAAGCCTTTTTTTTTCTACATAATTGACCACTTTTAAAGGCTCTTGCAGCAGCCATAACATGGCCTCTTACATTCTCAGGAGGGCCAACAAAAGTCAGCCTCTCATTGAATTCAAGAAGTCCACGCAATGATTTGTACCCAGGTTTCTGGCTATCAGTACTGGCAGCGATCCTAGGCACCTCAATCAACATTGCAGAAATGAAGTAAGTTGTTTTAGAAGATCGTGATTTATATGCATGTGATAAGGCATCTAGAACCTCTTCTCAAGTGTTTCCTGTAGGAATCAGTGGTAACTAACAAGTTAGCATTGAGTTTATCAATACCTCAACATATGTTGTTTTTCTCTCATATTGCCTAATATAGACCAAAGGAATACGGCTACTGCAGAAAGTTGTACAATGATGCACGCATATATATGATGTTTAGGACAACAATCTAGTCAGGTTGAACTAGATCAGTGTCCAAAACGTCATATATTTAAGAATAGAGGTAGACAAAGGGAATCAATATAAGATGTATGGCGAAGACGCTCACAGTGCAGTGGCAAAGTCCACTGGCTGGGAGGGTGTCCACCAGGGTTCGATCCCTGGTGCCGCACCAGTGCCTTGAATATCACTTGGGAGTCTCTCCCATTGTGTTCCTTATCAAAAAAAAAAAATATAAGATGTATGCAAAGCAGAAACTGTCATGATTTTGACAAAAGGTTGTTTTCTGATTGAAATCAAAGGACATCCACAAACAACTTAGTGAACGACGATATAACTCAACTAGTGCTCTATAATCAAGAGAAGTGATGTGCTAGAAATTCACGGGGACTTCTCGACACCTCAATAACATTAGAATAACCAGTATAACTTATTGTTTTGGATTCACGGCAAGAAAACTTAGGGCCTGTTTGGATGATACAATTCGGTCTCTAAACATCCAAATGATGATATAACTCCACTGGCGATCTGTAATAATCAGTAGGAAAGGTGCTTTACTCAGGGAATTCTCATTCTCTACACATAATTACCATTGTAAATTCAGTGTATTTAATGGGCTTCCTTGCAACTCCAAAAACATAAAATGGGTTTCATTATCTGACTCAAACACCTGGCAAGAAAACTTTTGTTTTGGATTGGATTATTCTCAACTTAGTGTGCATTAGTCACAAGCATCCTACTTGTCTGAGGAAGACATCACAAGAAAAATAAATAGATAGCAAAACTGAAGAATACTTAGCAAAACTACCCAAAAAATATTAAATGAAACAGGTGGGGAGAACAACTACTTGTCGGTTCAATACTACAAGTCAAAAAGAAAACTTATAAAGTAAAACAAACAAACTAGCATAAAGCAAAAGCATATTTCAGCCATCTTGTAGGCTCTTTTGTCTTCCAGTGTACATGAATTTTTTATAGAACTATATCAATATTTTCCAGGGTTGTGGGATAGGGTATAGTACCTGCTCGGGAGTTTTCTCATGATAATGGCCGTAATGGATACATTGTCCAAGCAATTCTTTAGCTCTTGCAATCAAATATAACTCAGATAGGCAATTATGTGCTTCAGCTAGCAATCCAGCCTTGAAGGCACAAAGACCCAGCTGTGCCATGACTATGTTGAATATCGCAAGCAATTTGAAATTCATCACATATGCATGGTGGTATATGTCACATAGCATTGCTCTGGCTTTGGTCCCTTGATCTCCATATACTTGTAAATAAGAGATTCCAATCCTTTGATCTACCACTTGAAGGGAGAATAGGCCTTCTAGGCACGACCTCAGGAACAACGCGACAAATGGTGTTGACCTGCTGCATCTGTCAATCGCCTTGGCATCTCTATCTTCATTTTCAACCTGCCTATCCAAGGTTCTCATTGCATAACACACTTCCTGGGGTTTGTAGTAATCAGTTCGACTTGATGTAATGCAACCTTAGTAGCAGCCCTAAAGCTCCCAACTCTTTCGAGGTAAACCTGTATATTTTGTGTAGCAACCATAAACAAGGGCTCATCCCTCAGCCTCTCAACATGAGGCACTGAAAACTCTTGAAAAACTCGGAGCCCAATCCCTCAACAAATGCAACCAAATCCCCCGACACATGGATGTTGCCAGTATAATTGGCACCATTATGAGTCTCTTTCACGTCAGGATCAACTAAGTTGTCAACCAAAATATTATAGGATACTGCTGTAGGATATCGATCACAAGAATTATAGGATGATCAAGCAAACTAGGATTGATGTCAAACTGAGCTGAAATAACATTGCAAAGGCGTTTTTGCCACACCAGCCAAGAATGTGAGTTGATCCACCCTTTCAGTCCTCCCGATGCCTTTCTTCCCCCTTGATGCATGATCTCCTTCCACTTCGCATCAATAATTTCCCATGTAATCTCATTCGGGTCCAAGGGGAATTTTTTGTCAATGAACTTATCCTTACAATCTTCTTTTCCCAGTCCTTTTCCTTGTCAGATGCCAAACTATTTATCTCCATATCTGAATGTGTGTCATATTCATCATCACTGTCATCCTTACCCTTGTGATTTACATCTTCCTTTTCAAAAAACTTTGGATTCTCTCTGCACTTAAGTATCAGCTCTGGATACTGCTGGTTGTTCTTCTTTAGATTTTGTTTGATTGGGTTCAGTGCCTTTGCATTGCTGCTGTTCATCTCCTTCTTAGCTTCTATATTTTCAAGTGACTCAAAGAGGGAAGTACTCAAGCAGCATAAGAGCCATGATGTATGCATTTGGAAGCTTGCTCGACTCACACGAACCACCTTGTCTAGCTGCATGTTGAGGTTCTCGTAGCAACTTGGAAGACTAACCAATCATCGATCTTTATTGCATTGAGCATATGTTCAACCATGGCCCACATTTCCTCATTAAGTTTAACCTTTAATGACTGCAGTATACAACGAGTATCTGATACATCACTGTCACTTCAGGTGTTTAGGTAGTAGAATCATCGTGTTTCTCTTGCTTTGGAGCAGGGACCTCATTAAAACTTTCCACAGCCAGTCAGACTACGCTGTAAATCAACAGTAATTGTCGCTTGTCCAAGACTGTTGTAAATACTATCTGAGCCATTTCACACTGCCATTTTTGAATGAAAATGGGATCAGGTGGGGATCGCCTTCCCCCGTTGGCATTCAAAAATGAAAAAACTTTCCTGAGATTTGCTACTCTCCTCATATTCAGACTCACTGTCTCCCTAAACGGAACAGATAAAAAAAAGGCAACATAAAGTTAGTATTCAATCAAGAAAGATCATCTTTGTTAGACATAATAACCACAAGAGAGCCCAAAGAAAAAAACCATGTTGTACTGTCTGAAATGATCTATAATAGGATAAGTAAATAGGAAAATAGAAAAAAAAAAGCATAGACATGAACCAGACAAGCGTATCTGATATGATACTTAAGCGTACAAACGTACCAACAACATATGGAAAATCCTGATTTACATATTAGGTTCATCGCTGGCTATGTGTTCTGCTTATTTTTGTAGAATTTCAACAAAAAAGAACTTGTGCCCCAATTATGCATTTGCATTGTACCTCAAGTACCTAATCAACTAAGGCATGGGACAAATCCATAGAAAGAAGGACGCATCTCCAGTAAGCCAGAGAATAAATTATCATACGACCAATCAACAATTTACTCCAGCGTATAACAAAAACTCAATTCACTCCGGAACAAACAAGCAGAAACCGCACCCATTCGTTTCAAATAAATTCTAAAAACCCAAATAATGATAACTGCAACTCTAACCCTTCTCCTTTTCTATCACCTAAACACAAAAATCTGTCATATAGGGATATAGAGAATGGGGATAGAAAAAATTTCTTTATCAGTTTTCCTTTCCAATCCCCTTGGTTAGTTAATTACCTAAATCTAGTCTACCATCCCCTTTATAGAGGGGATCACCTTCCCTCACCTAAATGGTGGACCCTACCCTTTTAGGTGATGGAATAAGTGAACTGCTACAAGACCATCACCTATAATTCAAAAAATGGGTTGAAGGGATCCACTTTAACCTCTTTTAGGAGATGAGATTAAAAGGGAAGGGTTGGAGTTGCTCTAAAAACGGATCATCACTAAAACTAAAATCAACGAGATCTATCGCATATAGAACCCTACAATAACCCACGGTACTAAGAGAAGGAACCACGAAGGCATTATGGTGAGATCAAAGAGTGTGGATGATCAGCAAGTACCGCATTACTTGGAATCCGAGAGGCGATGGGAGAGACACCGCCGGCGCGGTGCAGTGCAGGCAGAGCGAGACAGCTAGGTTTTGTCATATCGATATGACCGTAACATGCTAGGTTTTGTCAAAATAATCACAAAATCAATACTCTTTCCGATAAAATGTGCACAGTCGATCTTTATAATTTTTATAATCTTTCTCTATTTACATATTTACTATGTAAATTGACAAAATTACCCTCATCTTTTTTTTTTCTCTCACTCTCTCCCTCCTCATCCTCATGACGAGCTGGCTGGCATTCTCTTCCTCCCTCTCCTCGCGGCAATCTGATGGCACTCCCTCCCTCTCCTCACGGGGGAGCTGCCTCCAGCGCTCTCTCTCCTCACGGGTCGGCGCTCTCTCCCTCTCTCTTCTCACAGCGCCCCAGATCACAGATCGAGGACGGGCCCAGGAGGTTCGGCATCATAGGCGGGGGCGACACGTATGGAGAGGACGGTCCCAAGAGGGGAGCTTGGCGGGAGGAGATGGGCCGAGGAGGTGCAATGGTAGAGAGTTGGTGGGTCGATGGGATGGCGCATCGAGAGCAGCATCGAGCTTGAAACGGGCAGTACCCGGCTAGCTCGTTGTGAGAAGAGTGAGGGAGAGAGCGTCGGCTAACTCGTCATGTGGAGAGAGAGAGAGGCATGAGAAAAGAGAAGAATGATGAAGACAGTTTCGTCAGTTCATATAAGTAAAAAAAAACAATATAAAAACTATAAAAACTGATTATGGTTATTTTATCAGAGAGAGTATTAGTTTCATGATCATTTTGACCAAGTTCAGTATATTATAGCCATCAATTTTGTGATCCGAATAGCATAAAATCTTCCTTTAATGGTGGCTGGTGGGTGATGGGAAAAGGAAGATGACGAATTTGAGGAAGGGATAGATTGGGATGCAAGAGAATAAGGCTGAACAGCGAGAGCCCGAGTTGTCTGTCTGTTTCGACCGTATGGGCTCCTCATACTTCCAGTCCACCCAATGTACGCGCAAGGGAACCAAAAGCAAGATTATGTGGGCTCCGTCAGGGGCGGACCCAGGCCCGGCAACCCTGGGCACCTGCCTGGGCTCCTTGCTAAGAGTTAAACCAAAGATTAGTACTAATCGTCTTATTCTGATAGGATGTAAGAGTGAAAATCATTCAAAATTGATGTATTTCTATGTGTTAGATGTCTACAACTACAGATTTTGTTCTAGATTCATCAATGATTATGTCAGTAATTAATTATTTTGTGTAAACTCGTTATCTATTTTACGACATTCGCTCAGACTCCACAAAATTTCTAGGTCCACCACTGGACTCCGTTAGAGATTCAGATGCACTGATCAGAATTTTTCTTGAATAAAAATTTTCTTTAGAAGTTGAGATTAGCCTGCTTATGTAAGTGATTTTAGTTGCCATGCAAGCTGGTAATCAGGAGCCATCGAACTAGGACCTCCATAGGCAAAATCTGGCGTCCAAATTTCGAACCATAACGTCGCATGTAGCTCTCAAAGTATAAAAGAAAAAAAATATATAAGAACGTATAATAGGCTAGTTCGGTGTTTGAAACTGTGTGTGTTTTTATAGGCTATGTTGATTTTCTTATTCTAACTAACAAGGAATGTCAACTATAGACGCCTGAATGTTCAGTACAGCTTTGCTCTGATTCTACTACACACACCACGGCGTGATCCAGTTTTATACCATGGCAGTTGACAGCACAGTTATCAATTAATGTCAACCTTGAACCAATTTAATTTCGGCGAGCTGCACCCATGTGTTTACTACTTACGGATGCTCGGCTGGTGGCACCATATAGCGTTACTAGTTCTGTTGATCTCCGCTAGCTAGCTTAGCTGCACCTGCAGGCCGCCACCGCTCCTCCGCCCACGGCGCCCCAAGGGCGGCGAGGAACGCCTTGCGCTCCATGGCCGCCGCGAACACCCTGCGCGCCCACTTGGCGAAGAATGCCGCGTCGTGCCCGATCTGCCGGTCCTTGTAGGAGCTGAGCGGGTCGGGTCGCCGCCGCTGTCGGGGTCTCGCCACGCCCCCTTGTGCCGCATCCCGGCCTTGGCCGCCATCCACCGGTACGCGAACTGCCCCGGGCCCCGCTCGCTCCTTCCACCACGTGGGGTAGAATAGAACTCCGTCATCACGCTGCTGCCGGGTTCCATGAACAGCATGTTCGTCAGCTGCGCGCGCCGTGCGGCGAGACCAGCACGCTCAGCAGCCTCACCTCACCTGGTCGCAGAACTTGAGGTTGTCTGCGTGCGCTGCGGTGACCGCGCACCCGGCCACGCGCGCGCACTCCGCCTGGAACACGCGCGCCACGGCCGAGGAGTCCTTGAACGCCCGCGCGCCCGTGCGGAGCAGCACAGCAGCGTCACGCGCAAGGCTGTTTTCGGTTTCGGTGTCGGAACCCGTCGCGTTCTCCTTCTCCACCACGGCGGCGACGCCGACGTCGCAGTGCGCCCTGGCCCGGCACCGCATGAAGTCGTACGCCGCGCGCAGCCGCTCCCGGCTCAGCCCTTACATGTTCCGCCCGAACACCAGCGCCTTCTCGAAGCACTCGGAGACGAACGCGAGCCCGGGGCGGAGCGTCGCGTCGCGGGGTAGCGCGTACGTGGCTCTGCCCCCGCGTGGCGCCGGCACGCAGAGGAGCCGGCCGGAGCCGGAGGTCGGGGAAGGGAGGAGCAGGTGCATGGCCAATCCGGATTTGTCGCGCGGAGGGGAAGCTACATTTTCGTAAGGCTGACTCCAACGGGCGACCCATCTAGTAACCTGTATCCAAAATAGATCTCAAAATCAAAACAGTAAAAAATACTCGAAGATCCAAACCTCTCATCTATTTTTGGTTCTGGGCGATACGCGACGCAGAAATGGAGCACGGCGACGCGCGACCCATTCACGCGCAGCCTCTCTCTCCGCCACCTGCGACTCTCGCGTCGCCGCGCGCAGCCCCTCTCGCCCCCACAAGTCGTCGGAGCTCCCCGATCTGAGCTTCCTCCTCCATCGCTGCGCGCCCGAGCTACTCCTCTGCCGCCGCGCGGATGAGCTCCTCCTCCACCGTCCATGCCACAGCTCCTCTGCCCGGCACGCACCAGAGCTCCTCCTCCGCCCGTCCGGTGACTTGTCCGGTCATTGCCGTAGTGCTCCTGTAGGCCGTCCTTTGACTCGTGTAACCCGTCCTGTGATACGTGGAACCTGTCCTGTGATCTCTGGAATCCATCCGGTGACCGCTGTAGTCCTCCTCCGTCTGTCCGGTGACCGTCCGGTGATCACCTAACACACCCACACGCCCGAGCTCCTCCTCCTCCGCTGCCGCGCGTGTCCGTATTCCGATATAGACCACTGCATGATGTATTTTAGATCTTGTTGGAGACCACGGTTTTTAGATAGTGGTGTTTTAACACTGTAGCACTTCAATTTGGGTTTTGGGTTTCCTCCACCGTTAAAAATAGTCCAAGCGGAAAAAAATTGGGTGCGCCCTGGGCTCACGCGCACGCCCCCTAGCGCGATGCCGTCTGCTGGGCATCCGACGCGCGCGCCCCGCGATCCAGAATCAGCTGAAGTCGGCTCGGCTATAGTCCGCACGACTCCCACATCGTTCGGCTCCCGCGTCCATGTTGGCTTCTTCCTTGGGCTTCTCTCGTTGCCACTGCCACAGAAGCGGTACCCGGCACTCATAGTGCATCTCGACTGGCTGGACAAGAAGCCAAACAACTTCGTTTATTTGTGCTTCGGCACCTGTGTTCCTGCCTCCGATGCTCAGCTCCAGGAGTTGGCACTTGGGCTAGAAGTCTCCGGGAAGCCGTTCCTTTGGGTGGTCATGCCCGATTCATGGGCACCACCGGAGGAGTACTGGACCGAAAATATGTTTGTAACACAGAGGGGAGCTATCCCCCCTTATCCGGCGGCCCTCATTGCTTCAAGATTTGTGTTAATTCTGTCCATGTGGACATCATTATCCTAGTCAACTTGTAATTATTATGTTTAATCACCATTGTCTGACTGTATGTTAGGTGCCTTCCTGTTTTGCTCTACCTAACTTGTGACAAAGGCTGGTTGTTGGTAGTTGGCTAATAGGACCATTCCATTTACTTTCTATTCTCTTCTTGTTATTTATGTCGCATGTAGTTATTGATATTCTTTTCTTTTCTTTCTTCTTTCTTACATAACTTCTACACATTATTTATGGAATCAAATGTCACTTCCCGTCAACTACAGCGTGGGAGTGTTATTTCTCCCCCGAAGTAAATATCTCTGACAACCAACTTCAATTCAGCCGGCTAAAACGAAAATTTATTTGAACAAAAAGTTTCCCGCGGGCGTCAAATGTGCCACGCTGGCATGTTTAACACCATAACCCCCGTCGCTCCCCATCCACTCGACTCCCGTTAGCTAAAGTCCGCTCGGCTGTAGTCCGCACGGCTCCCGTATTGTTCGGTTCCCGCGTCCATGTTGGCTCCTGTGTCGGCATGCATTTCAGGAGTATTTAATCTCTCAACATAGGATAAACTATAAGAAAAGCAGGGACTCGGATCATTTGTTATAGTTGCTGGATCATCTGTTGTAGGCGGCGCAGATCACGGTGAGAGGAACCACCGTCCGCCATGGCCGCACGAGCCTTCACGGAGAGCTCTTTGACTCTGCTCCTCGCTGCATCCCCTTCTTCACCTCCGGGTTCTATGAACGCCGACACTTCTTGCGCCACCACCCGGGCAGGCCGGGCAGGGACCAGCTGATTCTCTTCATACCTCTTGCTCCGCACCCGGCACCCTCCGAACTCATCCATGCCTCAATCGCCAGCACCTGTGTCATGAACCTCTCAGTGATGAACTGCTCGAATACCACTGGCCATGTCAGCACCGGCACGCCGGCCACGACTATCTCCATGAAAGAGTTCCATCCGCAGTGAGTCACGAACGCCCTTACGGCCGGGTGTGCCAGTATCGCCGTCTGCGGAGCCCAATCGGTGACGACCATACCTCTATCGCCAACCCGCTCCGTCCAGTACCAATCCGGATTTTATCGCGCGGAGGGGAGCTACAGCCCCTTATCGGACGGATGTGGGCGTGCGGGGGTGCGTGGAGATTACTAACGGGAGTCCAGCGTGGATGGGGAGTGACGGGGGTTATGGTGTTAAACATGCCAGCATGGCACATTTGGCACCGCCGAAAAACTTTTCGTTCAAACAAATTTTCGTTTTAGCCGGCTGAATTGAAGTTGGTTGTCAGAGACATTTACATCGGGGGAGAAATAACACTCCCACGCTGTAGTTGACGGGAAGCAACTCATCAATCTGAGCAGCAGCCATGGCTGGCAGTTCAGCCATGGTAGCTCTGCTCGAAGCTTGTGAGGCAATAGAGAGAAGTGAGGAAAGGGAGAGAGTTCATAGGACGACGCATCAGGCTCCATTAGTAGCAGCCATGGATACCTTGGATGCTGAAGGAGGCGATTCAAGCTCTCCATCAGTAGCAGCCATGGATGCAAGGTATTGTCCGTTGCATCAATTGTTTATGAGTCTAGGTACCTTCTCTTGCATCTGAATAGTAGCACCCATGTTGTGATGTAGAGAGTGGCAACGGGATGAGGGTGATGAAGAATCAGGTCATTGGCTCCGCTACATATAAAACAAGGTACATCATCCTCACCATGTCAAGTCCGAGAAGAAGGTGGTACTTAATGAACTCCTAGTTTGAGTCTTGTATTTCTAATATAGTTATAAGAGTAGTGGAACAGTTGATACAAAAAGCAAAGAAGGTGCTGCTCAGAATGTTATTACGTAGTTTCTGCATTGAGTAGTACATCATGTTATTGTAATATATTAATCTCTATAGTTACTACAGTTTCGATTATTTGATAGGTGGTCAACAGATGATAGAATAAGTATACAACAACCAATGAGCCTGCATTCTTAAGCTTCCATTACAGATTTTGAGCTTCCTTTCTTCAATTTTTTTGATTGAAAAAATACAGAAGTTAGCATGAAAGCTTTAGGTAATAATGAGTATGCATTATGCAAAAAAAAATGAATAAGCTTGCAACTGAAGGATATTCAGATAATTAAGAGCCTGCATGCTGACACATTCTTGAGTATGCGAAAAAATGAGCCTGCATTCTTCAGTTGTTGAGATTGGTAGTATGGGAAAACTTGCATGCCAAATTAAGTTGGTAATTGAAGAAATTTATACGACGTGATTATTGGTTATTCTACACTGTGCAAGAAAAGGGGGAAAAAAACCCTGACGCAAGGATGGCACCAGGTATTGAGAGCGCAATATCAAAGGCTATTACAGAATCTGAAAAAAGGAAGGGGCAGCCCATCTTTTATCCTCATGTAGGAACAACATTCAGCTCAAGAGAGGAGGCAAAACAATTCTACAACCTTTTTTCCTAGGAGAGAGGATTTGGTGTGAGGTTTTGGAAGAGGGCAAAACAGTGACCATCTGTACAAGAGAAAGCAGGACATTGTTTGTTCAACAGAGGTAGCATGACAATGGATTCATTCTGAATTAAACTTGGCAATTTAATAATTTGTGGTTCAACTAATTCAAATTGGAAATTGAATGCAGGGTTTTGATAGAAATGGAAACACACGGTCATGTCGGACCGGCTGCAAAGCTCACATCCGCCTTCTGAGAAGAAGAACTGGGGTTCGCAGAATTGTTGATGACCACAACCACCCATCGTCGGAAGGGTGCAGTGAGAAGAAGAACTGGGGTTCGCATGGCCACATAGATGCAGTGACATTGAACTACATTAGAAGACTGAGAGAGAACAACGTCTCCATAGGCCGTGTGTGCAGTGTATTAGGAACAAATATCATAATCATATCCGTCTTATTAAAGAGTCTCAAAAATCAATGAAGCCTTCCTATCCATAAAACTAGTCAAGTACTACACGTGTAATCCATACACAACATTAGGGATATCGTGATTAGCCATAAAAAAGTAAGAGTAAAATTAGCTGGTTCCCAAAGCATAAACAGTAATGCACCGCATTTACGACTATACCTGGTTAATCCCACTCACTAGGGTATAGTGCTATAAATTCAAAGAGTGGTAGGCTGCATATGCAACAACAGTTCAACAAAAGCAAATGGCTTCTCCATTCAGCAGGTCCTACAACAATGGAGGCCGTGTAGCAGGGTCTGACAGTAGAGATGCAGGAGTGGACCGTACCAACAGCCACCCAGTGATAGAAGTTAGGATCAAGATGGTGATAGATGCAGGAGTGGACACGAATTGATAATAACACTAGTAATACATGAACGAGTAGGGAAGGAGCTTACTACAAATTATTTGAAACAGTATTCCGTCCTGAATCAGGAGTGACTCTAAAGACATTCAGAGCAATGTGAGTACTTCAAGATAGAATTATTGCACTTAATAGTTATCTACAAAATGATTACAATGGTGAAAAGTGCAAGTATTTTGTTTTTTATTTCAAGCATGATTGAAGATTTCAATGCGGTCCCAAATCATTTCTTGAGGGTCATCCATCTGAATGCTCTAACAACTTCGAAACTAAAGAAGGCCAAGCTAGATGGAGGACAAGATATGATGACAGCATTGCGAAACAACAAGGAGTCCATACTTTGCTTGCTGCAAAATAAAGAAATCAGGTGCATAATTTGTAATTCCGAAATTCAATCATGTTCGCTGGAATAATATATATGATTAACTATCCAAAAATATTTAAATGAATAATGTTATGCAGGAATTCCAGTGAGGGAGCATCAACGAAATACATGGTAACAACCCTACAAATCACTCCAGAAGCATTAAAGTACGTAAAAAGACTAAAGTATTTAATTATGTGAATAAAATGGTTATTTATTTTCATAAATAATAACATGCTAACAATACTAATACTACAGCCAAGCATTGGGAGATTTGATTGACAACGGGTGGATTTACTCAACGGTGGATGATAAACACTTCAAGCTCGCCGCTGATCAGAGACTGATCTGGAGCAAATGTGAAGAAAATAAATAATAAGTCAATCCAGCATAATATTTTATTTAATAAAGACGTTATCACCTTTGACCAATAAAATAATATTTCGGAAGAAGTCAAAATGTATTGCTAAGAAATTCAAAAGGAATGGTAATTTAATTTTGCTTCGCACATTGGCAAATTTTTATAATGCATACATAATTAGTTTGATGCATAAAGATCATTATCGCAATGACACAAAAAATTATGATTGTTAATCTATAACTCTAAAAAAACAAAGAAAGAAATAACAAAAAGTTCAAATGAAAAAAAATATTTTGGATAATGCAAATATGCCTAATAAAAAAACCAAAAAGGTAATATTGCAACCGGGCCCAAGTTGCAAACTGACAAGGCCATTCAAATTCTAGCACATTTTCTGGATTCTCTTTTATGACCGACATAAATAATGTGCAGAAGTTATGTAAGAAAGAAGAAAGAAGAGAATAGAATATCAATAACTGCATGTGACATAAATAATAAGAAGAGAATAAAAAGTAAATGGAGTCGTCCTACTGGACAGCCTTCGTCAGAAGTTAGGTAGAGCAAAACGGGAAAACACCTAACATTTAGGTATGACGGACCTTCCTTTTTATTCTACCTTTTTCAACATACCGTTTGCGTGTATGAATTTATGTAAATTATGGCCCCTCATATATTATGAATGACTACCAAGGTTACGGTGAAGGCACCAACCTAAATTTGATTTTGGAGGACCAAATGACCATGAACATTTGTTTTTAAAAAATAGAAAATTAATTCAAGAGAAATAATCCAAATGCACGGTCCAGCTTTTTTTTTTATCAAAGTTCTTAGCCAGACGGATATATCGTTATCACGCTTTACTCATGTCTTGTTTGTTTTTCTTACTTTTTCAAAGTGAAACGAAACAAACTAATAGCGCTTGGGCTGATCTTACGCACAAAGAGAGGAGTAAAGAGCGGTTGCGCACACTGTTAGCTTAGCTGGGCCATATAAAGCATGCTGGCCTGGCCCAACAAGCCTCCCGTCATCTTCTTCCTACGACTCGAATGGAATAAGACGACTCGAACAGGCAGCCTCGCCAGCAGCGTCTGGTTGTGCACCTATGCGTCGGAGGAGAGCGAAATAGGGGTTCTCTACACCAGATTTTAGGTATGGCAGCCACCCTACCTCGCCATATTGGTGGGTCCGCCTCTGAATCAAACAATGATGATTAAACATAATAATTATAAGCTGACTAGGATAATGATGTCTACATGGACAGAATTAACACAAATCTTGAAGCAATGAGGGCCGCCGGATAAGGGAGGTAGCTCCCCTCTGTGTTACAAACATATTTTCGGGTGCATGGCCTCGCCGTCCGGGTCGGAGATGTCACTCATGAACCGCTGACCTGGGCAGCGCTCGCGCGGGTCCCAGAGCGGGAGGAAGGTCGTGGTTCCGTGGAGGTGGAGGTCATCGGTGGCGTGCCGGGTGATGGGGGCCGGGAGGTCGAGGATTCTTCGCAACTGACGAAGTCGGAGAGGAGGAGAGGAGAGAGGATGTAGAGCGTGGCCTTGACCAACTTCGTGGTAGAGTTCTTCTTGGCGGCCATGGCGAGCTCGATCGATCGATCGAGCTGTCCGCCTCTCTCTTCAGGCCGGCATGAGATGAGACTCTATGCAATGCAGGAGCGTGGATGCATGGAAACTTCAGACGCAAACTCATGCCGACCTTACCTTAGCGTTTCCCTGCCAGTTGACATCTTGCCTGAGTATAGTCCAACAACTTGTAGCACGCGTAGGCGTAGCATGATGCTTCTTTTCGGCGAACTGACGCTATGGTGCCTCCAGCAGTAAATAAACTGTGGACGGATGCAACTCGTCGCAACAAAAATGGGTGCGTACAGCGTACAATAAGCTTGCGTTGATATCTGTGCTGTCATGGTAGTGGTAGTAGGAGGTGTTACAATTGCTTGGCCTTGGACCATCTGAAATTTCAATGCAGAGAAGCTCCTAAATGTTGGAGATGTTTCAGGAGTGGACATATCTCTTATCAATGTCCATACAAGGCTTTCTCTAGAAGACACCAACAAACTCATTCGTCTAATCGTCTATCTCATTCACATGGGTCTTCCACACAGCGGCCTAATGGAGATTTTAAGGATGTTGTGCAACAGCTTCCCTAACGATATTCCAGAGAAAATTGTGTACAATGCCACTGCCTCGGATATGGTGATGAAGATGGTAGGCACAGGGAACGGGTGAGAAACAGAAATGTTCTCCGCTATGATTTCAAGGTCAGTCGAGGCAGGAGCCGAATGAGGGACATAGAAAAAGATAGGAGGGGCTGGTACACAGGTGATTCCTCATATGCTCAACAGGTTGTTGCGCATAGTCACTCCTCTGCTTGGAGGCAACTTTGGAGAGCCAAGGAACCACACTACCCCTGTTGGGCCAACAACAATGTCGCGATGTCTTCCTCCGATGCCATCGAGAACAACCATGCAAAGATGTCCATACAACCTTCCTCTGACGCCATCCTTATTGTGCCCCAATTTAACTTCAATAGGTATGACATGCAAGACTTGAGTATGAAGACCCCATGGCAGTCTGATGCAATTGTGGTGCATTTGACATCCACTAAGCACATTGGAGATGTAGAGATTCCAGCAATAACTCAACAGTATAAGTTTGAAGTCACCAACATAGCTAATCACAGTGGACATAAACTAGCATCTCAGGAAGGAAGTGATCATGCAAATGAGACTCGTGCTGTCAAACAGGAAGTGGCTAGAGCCTTGGCAAAAAAAAAAACATCACAGAAGGAGGCTGCAGTGATTATACAAACATCAAACTATTGTACTGGAGATCAAGCTACAATCCCACAGGCTAGACCCCCAACTCTGAATGAACTCACTGATCCTCAACAAGAGGATGTGACGGTTACGCCGCAGCCTTAAGATGAATTTGAACACACTGACCACTCAATAGAAGAGGAATCTGAATTTCATAAAGTGCTCAAGCTATTCAGGCAAACTACTATCCAACCTGTTTCCACTTTTATCTTTCAGACAACAAACTGCAAGACGTCCAGCTATGATGATGCATCAAATGAAGTATGCCTCAGCCAAAGGAAAAGTCCCAGACTCAAGATCAAGGTCAGAAAGGTCAAGGCAATGGTGAAGATGGCACACAAGCTAGTGGCGAAGAAGTGGAGCGTCATCCACGATAAACATGAGTTTGTGGGCATGACACTACAAAAGAAGGATCGACCTACGACAGTTACTGCTCAAGAGACAAAGGCAGATAGCTTCTCATTCACACACTCTAAAGAAAAACAAAAGGCATAACATAGGCGCAGTCTGAGACTCATGACCAAGTCGAAGAAGCAGAAATTAGCTATCAAAATGGCCATGTGGCTCTTTGCTAACAAGTGTGGTATCCCGCGGAGGGAGCCAATGCTGCGGCAATACCTAAGAAATCGCTACCCCAATCAGCCGCAAAGGCAATCAAGAAGTCACCTGAAGGCGTCGAGGGGAAAAAGAAACCCCGGAACAAGTTGCTGTCAGTCATTATCTAAAAAGATAACCCCCCAACATTGACATGAAGAGCAAAAGGGGCGACAAGGTTGCCGATGATATTGCAACATGAATGGTCCACCAATCGTACAAGCATGCTGCCCAGTAGTTGTTTCATCAATGTGTGACTCCATTGCTAAGCTTTGTTTTCCATTCTGCTTTCCCTCTATGCTATGAGAAGAAGTGTTTTTCTGCTAGTTGGGCTCCTTGCATCAGAACTCTGAACCTGTGGCAGATGTTTGTTGTGGGCGTGTTCTAATGAAGTTGAGTTGGTGTCGTCTCCATAGGAAGCGCTGGCTTGATTTTCGGGCACCTGTTCTTGCACTCTCTGTCCTTGGAGGCATGTTAACCTCCTTGTTCATTAGACTGTAATGCTTGCTCTTCTATCTTAATGAATGGTAGCGTTCCTGCCCCATTTTTTTTAAAAAAGTAGGAAAATGAAGATGCTAGGTTCAAATCGCGCGCGAATCTGGACCGCGCCGTGCGGCGTGGTGTGTAGTATAAACAGAGCAAAGCTGTGTATTGAACATTCACGGGCGTACTTGGATTCTTAGTTTCTTTTAAGCTAGACTTCTAGTTTATTGGTAAAATAAGACCATCAACTTCGCCTATGAGACACACCATTTCAAACATAAAACCATCTGGGAGTTGAAAAATCCAAACATGCCTTCCATCACACATCTCAGAAAATCTGCGACCTCTCACTCCCTTTTGCAAAAGTGGGATCAAGTTGCACGTATCACGAAGGGAAATCAACGGCAAAACAAATCCCGTTTGGTCAAACCATTTTCAGGGAGATCGACTTTTAAACATGCAAAAGAGTTGCATTCATATATTTTTCTGGTTACATGACTTTTTTTTAAAAAAAAAAATAGAGCTAGTGACCTGACAGATTTGCCATATTATCAGTCTTATTACATCTGCAGAACTAAAGCTATGCGTCCTCCAGCCGTAAGTGAAATATGGGTGCAAATCCTCGAAATAAAATTGGTCCAAGTTGACATTGATATCTGTGTTGTCAACTGTCATGGTGTAAGATTAAAAAAAAATATTATGGTGTAAAAATGCAGACGCTAGGTTTCTGATGCGCATCGGGAGTCCGTGTCGCGCCGAAATGCATGAGATGCCGTGGTGCGGAGTAAAAACAGAGCAAAGTTGCATTACACATTGAGTATGAATCACGCTGAAATGCATGTCTAGTTAGCTAAAATAAGACCAAACTCAAATAACTTGTCTTGCCGACGTTAAATTTCCTTTGAGAACAAGCGGTTGATCTGCGATTCACATATAGACTCAAACAGGGTTCACAACACGTCGTTTTTACTTGGTATTCCCCTATCCCAATATATAGGTATTCAATGGATTCAAAATTTTCTTACAATATAAACATTTTTAGTGATGTGACCACACCCTATCTCATTTTGATCCTTCAAGTATACCAAATAACTTTAATTTAAACAGTAAAGTCTATATTTATTATAGAAAATATGATCGTTTCACTCCGGACTTGTTTTTACCTTAGAATGATTATATAATGAAATGGAGGAAGTACATATATTCGCCTATAGCTTAGCTACAACTGACTTTTGGATTTGAAATTTGAATATCCTTAACCTTTTATAGTTCTATCACTAAGTTTTTTTTGTTAGAATTTGCTTATGAATACCGTAACTTACAATAGTTCTTAATGCCTGAGCTCTGGCCTTTTGCACCATTAAAATGCACATACCCATTGTTAACTGGAATGAAATTCCTTGTTAACTCTATTTGTGACATCCCATGTCACAAAATGAAGTTAACTAAGCCTAACCTCAATTAAGGACTAAGCCAGAGTATGATTAATCCATGTGCCAAAGGATAAAGAAAAGAAACCTAGTTAATTAAATTCCAAAATATTCAAATATGGGTCACTCACAAACATCATCATAATACCCATGAAAGTACCCAAATGTTTTTACATATTCTGAATGACCATAATAAAATAGAATTTTGAGAATTTTTCCAGAATTTTTGGTAACCATTTAATACCCTTAAAAATTCCCCCAAAGTCAGAAAAGTGTACTTTGGGTTTGGAATTTTCATAATTTCTCAAAGCAAAACTGGTGCACCCAAAAGCAAAGCTGGAGCACACGTTTCACTGAACCCACACAAATATTGGTGTCCAATTTGGAGCACGGGAACGTGTCGAAATTTACCAAACCCGAGTCCAAGTTCTAGGTCAAGCCGGGTCAATCGCCCCTTCTCCCTTCCCTCTCCTCCGGCCAGTTCTAACCCGACACGAGTTGTACCCGGGTACGGTCACCACTGCCGCTCTCCTGTCGCCCCACTCCGGCCACTGCACTGCCAACTCGCCGCCCTATGCCATCGGCCGGGAATTGAAGCCGCCCACCGCCGGCAGCCACTCCCGGGCCGACAGCACGACGCCCTCCCTCTCTCTCCCTCTCTCGCCGCTCTCGGTTTTCCCTCCGCCGTCCGGGTCAAAAGGCAGTAGCCGCAGCAGCAGCACCCCAGCCTCACTTCTCTCTCACTCTCTCAACTCGCAACCCGTTCTCACACCCTCCCGAGCACCCCCCAAGCACCGGCACCCTCTTCTTCCCCTCTCTCCCCGGCGAAACCCGAGCTAGCGCTCTGTTTCTGCCGCCATGGTCGCCGCTGCCCAGAGCCTTGCTTAGGCAAGCGCTCCGTCCGCTCTCTCTTTGCAAATCTACGCGCAAGGACCCTACACCACTCCCCTCTGACTCCCTCCCTCCCCTGTGCAGTGCTCTCGCCGGAATTTGAGGAGAAAAGATAGCCACCGTCGGGATCCGACACCCTCACCGACGAGAACCCTCCTCCGGCCTTCCCCCTCGACGAGTTCCTCGACGCCGACCGTCCCCAAGCCTCCGCGGAGCTCTTCGACCGAACCCCGGCCTCCCTCTCCCTCGGCACCGTCGCGTGGACCTCGCCGGAGTTGCCTCTGCCGCCACGCGTCGTCGCCGGCGATCTCCGGTGAGCCACTTCTCCCTCTGACCTCCTCCACGAGCTCCCCTCGGCGTGGAGACCATCCGAGTCGCACGCGAGCCCCCGGCCATGCCGCCAATCGGCTGCTGGGCCAAGCTCGCCGTCGCCAGCCGCCGCGAGCGCGCGCGCGTGTTTGAAGGATTTGAACTCAGTGGCATTTTTGTAAATAATAATGAACTTTGAATAAACTTCAAAATTCAATATCTCGAGAAATACAAGGCCAAAAATTGTGAAATTAATTTTGTTCAACTCCTAAAATCTTGCTCTGCCAGAAAAACAGGATCAAGTCCAAGTTTATTCAGTAAATTAATTTAATTAATTCACCAAAGTCACAACCCTAAATCGCTTAATAAATCCATAAGTAATTATGTGTAAATGGTAAATTCATGAAATTTGCTCAGTAAGCATTTATACGAAGTACTGTATCGCGGGGAGCACGTGTACTCGCGATCGATGGCTCCGGATCGACTTTATAGCAATCTTGTGAACGGTGGCCATACATGTTCTCAAATGATGCGTATGTCGTGTATTTGGATTTTCCCTGCAGGATGTAAATCGATTCGAATTACCGTCCCTCGCGGTTATGAGTACCTCTTGTTCGAGCAGCGGCAATGATATGTTAAGTAGTAAAGTTATGGTTAAGTTCCTGAAATTTATTTATGCTATGGATACATGTTGCTATGATATATTGCTCTTTGGCTATATTCATGTCTTAGCAGCTAGCTAGACTCAACGTAGATGTGTTCTACAATAAGCAAAATAAAATCTTGTTTAAGGAAATGGAAAGTAAACCCGGTCAGCCCCCTGCATACTAGGAGTCGGTTTTAGCAAACCGGTTGACGGGTAAGTCTTGCGGAGTATGTTAGATACTCAGACTTTGCGTCGATGTTGTTTTACAGGTTTTTCCCAAGCAACCTACTATAATTGTTGTAATAAGGTTGTGTGGGAAGGTGAGGAGCCTCAGAACTGGACCATCGAATGGGTTCCCAGTTCTCCTAATCTGGATGAGTGAGCCATTGCCATAGGGCCGGCATGGTTCACGTAGGACTAAACGTTGTGTTTTGTCGTTTCACCGCTTCCGCAAATTTGTGTAATATATACTAAGGACATATGTATACAGATCTGAACTTAATTATATTTTACCTTTGGACTTGTAATATTATGCACTTAAGTGATGTAATGTTGTAAATGATGAATGTTCATGTGTGAATGCTGTGTATGGTTACTTCGTTAACCATCTCCCGAGACGATCCTGTACGACATACTCTACTTTTCGGAGTAGGGTTGTCACACTATTCTCACGTGACCCCGTTCTACACCAGGGCCAATTAACGGAAAAAATCTCTACAACTTATTAATTGAGGTGCGGTCGTCCACTTCGTGTTCATAAAATTAGAGATCGAATCTAAGTCAATTTTATACTTTTCATATTAAGCATTGACTTTCAAAAATCATAACTTTCACATCCAGAGTTCAAATAAAACAAACTCGGACTCTTTCTCGTAACTTTCAAAAAGTTCTACAATATTGGTATTCAATGGATTCATAGATTCGAAAGTTTTTGTGTCTAAATATATGATGCAAAAATATATATTCTGATTCGGACTCCTCTACGCATGTCTAATTGTGTGGCATATATCTCATAGCTCCGGAGTCCAAATAATATGATACATATATGTTTTCAAAAGCTCTTAATGAGATCTACAACTTTCATAGTCACACGTTTCCCATTAAATCCTTATTCATTCGGTCACCACCTTATACTTGCATGTTGGGTTTCATTTACATACAGAAGTATCTTGTAGGTGTTATGGGCTTATGGGAAACCTGGAATCGGGCTTCATATCACTACTTCTTATCTTTAAATTATTTTAGTGTTATTTCACCTAATTCTGTAACATCTTAAATAACATTACATGTCAAAATCGTTAATATTAGAGATAAAAAACATATTTATGATAAGAATATGGTAGAAAATGATGAAAAAATAATTGCTTTTGCATATAAGATGGTATACTAAAAAACATCAACAGTAATATAAATCTAATCTTTCATGTAAAAAATATTAATAATACTATATATATTTAATAAATATATTATATAAATAATTTTTTATTTAAATTATATATAATATTTTATATTTTTTAATCTCATCGCAACGCACGGACATTTTACTAGTATATAATACAAATAAATACTAAGCGAACTATTAAAGATAAGATAAGATAGAGAGATACATGCATACAAAATTGCAAGTTTAAACATACCTATCATGTTTTGAGATTCTCGTAGACAGTCCAACTCTCCAGTCTCCATAGCCCGTCGAAGCACATCTCCTAGTCCAGCACAACACAACACCGCCACCTAAAACGAAAATTTCATATGTAACATTAGGATTGCTGAAATCTGATCTTTATATATACTTTATCATATATATACTTTATCATATAATGATTAAAACTAACATGAATATTAAAATAATAAGGATGGTTACATGTTACAGTATCATATACTTACATTCCCACGATGACTTTCTCCACTGTCACCTGCATGTGTTCATTTTTTGGGGTCTAAATTTTAGTGAGGTCATATTAATTATTAAGATGTTAATATTATTATTTTATATATATTAAATGTAAAACTAATTACAGAGTTAAATGCACATCAGTGTGACAAATTTATTAAGCTTAATTAAGTCATCATTAAGAGATGTTTATTGTAACATCATATTATCTAATCATGACCTAATTAGTCTTAATAGATTTGTCTCATCATTCGAAGGAAGAGTTATGAACTGAGTTTTATCAGTAATCTATATTGAATATTTCTAATTAGTATTATAATATTTGATAAAATAGATCTAAAAATCAAAGGGGTGAAAACGAACACAGTGTCTTGGTGTTTCAATTTTCATTCCATGGAAGTATGGAATATCCCCTGTGCCTGTGCGCGCGTCTGTGCAAATGCAAATTTGCTTAGCATTCTGTGGGCGGACAAACCTAATCGTATCGCCAACCCATGACACCACGTAGCTCGATACGGGCGCCGCGTCCTCGTTGGAGTATAGCGAGCGTTTGGTGCGGCGTACCGCTTACGTGTACGTTCTCGTACACGTGTAATTGACTGTGCAAAAAGAGTCGTGACCCGCTGAGTACGTGTACATGTCGCCACGCTCACCTACTACCGAACCCTACCCAACACAGGGCCGCCGGCCACACTGGGTCCGTGACCGTCAAATACTGATGATTGCCACGGCGGAGAAAAGGCAAGAGAGAAGCAGACCCCACCCAACCAGCCACTCTGACCCTTCTCTGCTCGCTCAGCCTGATTAATGGCGGGGTTGGAGGACCTCAAGCGGAGGCTGCAGCCCTTGTTCGTCGACTCTGACGCCAATGGCGAGCCCGCCGACGGCCCTCTCGCCGACTGTGAGGTAAGAGTCCCTCAACTTTGCGCTGTTATTACGAAAAGGATTAGGAAAAGGGGGACGTGCGGACCTTAAATCGGAGATTATTTGTTTCTTGCCGGTGCTCCTGGGTCGCGCACGGCGAGCCCGCATAGAAAATGGCTAATCATTTGGGTACCATTGTAGGATTCGTTTGACCGGGAATTACCCAAAGTTTAGGACCTAGACCTACAGTGTCATGTTGTGTTTACAGAAAATAAAAGATTATTGTGGGATTGACCTCTGATTATATCCCCAATCTTTCATGTAACAACCAGAAAAACTGAACATAGTTTATCTTCTACTTTTGGTGCGTAAAGAGAGGCTACAGCCGTACAAAATTAATTCTTCTTTTAGTAGCAGTTTAGAAATAAGACCACCACAGGTTTAGGCTTCCCTGAAGCTGGTTCAAAACATTACCTTCTAAGTTCTAACCTGTTTCAAATATTTTATGGGTGGTAGTGGTAAGATTTAGTATCCAAATCCATAGGATTTGGCTCAAATCTGAATGAACTTCGGCATAAAAAGTATCCTAGAGGGGTCCAAAGCCTATTCTTGGAATTTAGATTAATGTTTTATAAATTTGAAATGAATCACATACAAGTTTAGACCAATCCTTCCTTTCTGATAAGGCTCTTAAGCTGAAAGAAAATCATTGCAAATTTAGCTTGAACCTGGACCTGTATCCAGTAATTTACTACAATAAGTTCTTTTATTTTATTCCAGTTCCACCTCTTGGGAGTTTGTTATCCTATGGGGATGTAGACTTCAGGCGTTGAATGAAGCCATTAAGTTTTCGACTTATCTGTTTATTTGGTCATTTTTCCTCACTGTTTCTTTGGGAAGGTTTTGGACAGTGGAACTGTCAACTTACGGAGTAAATCTTCTGTCGAATATGACGTGAGTGAGATTGGATTCCGAAGACGACGATCTGGAAAAGATGAAGCGTATTCTTCTGTGAAGTCATACAGATGTTCATCTGATGAAATGCATATTTTTGGTTCTATTGGTAGCGGTTCAAGCAGTGTCGTCCAGAGAGCTATTTATATACCAACTCATCGAATTACAGCATTGAAGAAGATAAATGTATTTGAGAAGGTTAGTTTTATACATACACCTACTGTTACTGATCCCTAAAAAGATACCGACCACATTCTTGTGTTCTGCTTTTGTACTTGTACACCAATTCACTTTTCGTAGAAAGTCTCGCTTGGATTGATATATGTTCCATCTCAAAAAAGGTGTTAGAAAGCTAGAACCTGCATCCTTATTCTATGCTGGAATTTCTATACAAGGTTAATGTTGTGGACTATGTGGACGAATAATGATAAAGTAGATTTTATTGAAAACACACAGAATACAAAGTTCATAAATCTTGCTTGACACGACATAGAGAAATTGATTTAGCAACTCAAATAGACTATGCCAAATTAATTTCTTCTGTTAGCACACGAAAGCATGAAAAGCAATGATATGAAAAAAAAATAAATCATCATTTCCTTTTCCTGATTCCACGTCTGTATACCCACCGGTTGGATCGAGTTTATGATATCATTTTTGAATTTGAAACAAAATTCAGAAGGGAAGATCTCTTATATATGTTTACTGTTTCTTGTAAATTGAAGACAAATATATGTGCAGGGAAGGGCAGATAATAGAATAACATGCATGTACAACACTACAACCCCAACTGAAGAGATTGGAAAGCAGAATTATTATATCACTTAGTAAAAAAAAAATTGGCTAGGAGATAAGAGCAGACTCTTTCTTGATGTATGCATTATAACTCATAGTAAACGTCCATGTTGATCTATTCTGTATTGTTGTTGCTGTTGATTTAATTAGCTAAAGCATTTGGTTAAACTAGTACATTTTTTTTACACACCATATACGAGACTTATGAAAACCTTATCTTTTGGGGTATTCTCCTCTGATACGTCACAGGACAAAAGAGAACAGATCCTTAATGAGTTGAGGACATTTTCTGAAGCCTGCTGTTATCCTGGCTTAGTTGAATTCCATGGAGCATTTTACTTGCCTGATTCTGGAGCAATATGTATTTCACTTGAGTATATGGATGGCGGTTCATTAGCAGATATTATCAGGATCAACAAATTTATACCAGAGCCAGTCCTTGCACGTATTCTGGAGAAAGTGTTGCTAGTATGAATCTTTACATCGAAATATTCTCTTTTTTTTATGTTTGTTTAGATCAAGCCTGTGAGCAAGTGTGTTTTCTAAGTGACTAGCTGTTCTATTTGTATTTCAGGCCCTGCGCTACTTGCACGAAGTGAGGCATGTAGTGCACAGAGACATAAAACCAGAAAATTTACTTTTAAATCTCAAGGGTGATGCAAAAATTACAGACTTTGGTGTGACTGCTGGTCTGTTTGACTCAATGAGCATGGTATGCTGCTTCTTGGTGGTCAAGTATACTGTTAAATTTCTTTTGGTTTTCTAATATATAATTTTTTTTTGCATATTGCATAATAAACATATATGCTTAGTTAATCTCTTCCAGTGTGCTACCTTCGTTGGCACTGTCACATATATGTCTCCTGAGAGAATTATGAACAGTTGCTACACATATTCTGCTGATATCTGGAGCCTTGGGCTAACAGTGCTGGAATGTGCTACTGGAAGATTCCCATATGATGTGAATGGGTGCCTCAGCGATCTCATGCTGCAGGTGAGCTGATTGTTGAGAAATAGCCACTGTCTATATGATTTATTCGAGTTGTTTCACCATTGTTTGTGATGAAAGGTTTTCTACATGTGTCTGATATGTGGCTAACTGTTAAATTGATCAAGTAGATTTATTAGACTCTTGGGCTGTTTCAGGGTTATTTGTCTGCTTTCATGTTTCTGGTGGATAAAATGTTCTGTATGCAAAAGCTTCTAGTTTGTTTTCATTCCGCTCTGTGCCCTCTGTATTAACTCTCTAGGCATAGTCAACTATATACTGTTAGAACCGGCTCATTTTGTCAACATTTTATTACTGCTGTGAAAAATAAAATCCTCTACCTGAACATATCTTTAACTCTTGATGTCATTTTATTGTGTTGTAGATACTGGATGACCCATCACCAAAACCACCAAAAGATGTTAATTCACTAGAGTTCTGCTCGTTCATCAGTGCCTGCTTGCAGAAAGATGCTGATGCAAGGCCTACATGTGCGCAGGTGATGTGAGATCTTGTTTCAAGTAATCCTATTTCTGTAGCTCAGATCATGTACCATGGATAGTTTCAGTTTTATCAAATGTTTAATAGAAAAGCATGGGATGCAGGTGACTGTAGTTTTCTCGTTATAGCATTGTATTATCCATTAACATGTTGAGAGTTTTACAGCTTCTGTCACATCCCTTCATCAAGAGATACAAGAAAACTGGTGTGGACTTGGCCGCATATGTTAAAAGTATTTATCATCCAACTGAAATACTAAGGCAAATAGCAGATGTGAGTTCCTTATAACCTTTATAAGTTTACGGTTCTATATGCTATGTGTAATCGATATAGCGTGAAGCTAACGTTAGATATGTTTCATAATAAGAATATGCTGGGGCGGTCTCAGTAATATCCATTTGTCAGACACCTTTTTTTTTTTGAAATAAATTTGTCAGATACCTTATTAACTAGACACAAGGGAGAGACGTCCCCTGGCATTTTTTTAAGAGGATGTCACGCTCGAACCCGGGTGGGCCGGGCAAGTCACCTGCCACTGCAACTTGCTAGCCAGTCCGCCCACGAGAGCTTGGCTGTCAGACACCTTATTAACTGATTCGTCATGCAAGAATCAAATCACTTGCCTGAAATTCCTATTCTCAACGATATTTAGCTCAGACCTCATAATTCATGATACATATTGCAGCATACAGAAGTTTACACGTGTATATTCCTACTCTTTTATTTGAAAGTGAAGGGTCGAAGTGAGCTATTTGTCCCTAAGGAACTTATCAGTAGTCATAAACATAGGAAACCCTTTTTAAGTACTCGCTAGGCTGCTTTGCTCTAAAAGAACCTATCACATAACTGCATGAGATCATGAGACAATCATATGCACTGATATCACGATCTGGCTACAGTGTTCCTTTCTCATTAATTAATTGGTAAATTCCTGACAAAATTTCATGTGTATGGCTAACATATTGTTTTATTGGGCATGCCAATGGTAATTTGATAAAATCAGTTTAATTACTGACTCACAAAAGTTATGCATATTGTTTTCTTTGTTCCAGATACTTGTTGTGCATTACTACTTGACTTTTGATGGTTCCAATAATGTATGGCGGTACATGAAAACATTCTATAGAGAAGAATCTGTTTTCAGGTATGAAAGTATTAGTCCATGCTGCTAATGTGACATCTAAAATTTACCTGAGCACCATGTGTTACATGAACCTTTTGAAAAGATGCAACATATTGAATTAATGCATTTTCCAAAATTGGGAGCAGCAAGCCCTGGACACTAGTGACATCCTCCAACCATCCATGTATTATGCAAGAAGTGTTAAAAAAAAAAGATAGAAGCACATCTATTTCCACTGTTTGTGCTGTTATGGTCAATTTAAGAAATAGTAACTTCCTTTTCCTATTGCCTGTTAAAGTATCACGGACAAATGATACTCAGTGTGTTGCAAAACATTAATTTAGTTTTGTTAACACTTCCTTTATCTAGTTTCTTAGGGGAAACACGTAGAGGCCAAAGTGAGATATTTGGTACCTTGTCAAGAATAAGGAAAATGTTGAAAGGTAACCATCCTCGTGGTAAGATTGTTCATGTGGTAGAGAAGGTCCGCTGCTGTGCACATGGGGAAGAAGGGGTCGCCATTCGCGTGTCTGGCTCATTCATTGTGGGCAATCAGTTCCTTGTTTGTGGGGATGTGTGCCGCGCTGAAGGGATGCCAAGTGTTGATGAACTCCCCCTTGACATCATGAACAAGAAAGTAGGTCGTTTTCGGGAGGAGTTCTTTATGGAGCCAGGGAATGCCATGGGATGCTTCGTCATATTAAGGCAAAAGCTTTACATATACAGTTAAAAAGGAAGGGAACTTTACTCCTCAGGTCAGTTCCTTTTCAGAAAGCATCTTAATATGTGGATTACACACTTTACTTGATGAACTGTTCCCTGTTCTCAATTTCCTAACGAAAGCAGATTGCCCTTGCAGCATGTAAATATTTGAGATCATCAAATCTGTTTGTGACCCTCTGTATAAGAAGCAACCCAAGTATCAGCGTTGCCCGGTCAAGCCTTCAGGTTGAGCTGTCAAGGAACTACTTGAAAAACTCAATCACATGTTCACCGTCCAGGAACTGATCACACCTGACGCTAAATGGTTATGCCTACATACTTCAGTCTGATAATGTATGGATATGCAGAGCAGGTTTATCATCTGCGCTGATCTCCAAGGCTCTGGTAGCAGCATATACACAATAACTGTACAAAGTTTATGTAAAAAGTTTTGTAAAAACCCACCTGAGGAAATTATGTATATGCCGCTATAAAAGACCCTCCCTCCCTAGTCTGGGAGGGCTTTTTGTATTAGTATGCCAACCTGGTCCGGTGGCATCTGTCTTGTAAGATGAATGGTTCAAAAATAGATATATTTAAGTGCTAAACTCCAAACTCGCCTGAACAGGGAGTTATGATCATCTCTGTTTCTTGTTCCAATGAAGCAGATGCTTGAAGGTGAACAACACGATGATCTGATCCACCCTTAAAGTGACGTTTTTTTTAAAAAAAAATTATTAGCATAGCATTCTTACCGGCTGTTATTGGAATTGTTTCGACCCAAATGTTGCTTGCAACTTCAGCAACTACTGTAATAAACAGAGCAAAGGGCGAGAGCTCTATTGAGTCTAGGAAGAAAAATACGTACTGATATTCTGTAACTCAGGTTCGAATTGTCACGTAAGAGTTTGCAAGCCTGACTTATGGTGGCAGAATGTTACAAGCTAGTTCCAATCATTTTCTCCTAGGTCGGATTGCAGTTTGCAAGTATTTACTGGTAAGATTCTCGGTCTAGCTTGTTCAGATAACACAAAAGGAGGCGATGCAGGCAGCTTGGTCTTTCTCATTTTTTTCTGCGTTCGGCACGCGGAGCCTTCCGCGTTTCACTAAGCGGAGAGCGCGCGTCCAGTCACCGGTGGCGCACTCGTCAACCAGGATCACGCCCCTGGCCCTGCTTTCTGTCGGCACGAGGTCGATGTGACGGACGGGAAAGCCCGCCCAGGCAAACATGAACAGCGATCCACGGGCATCGCCCACGCGGCTACAACGGCCGCTGTCCCTCTCTCTCTGTAGGCTGCTATTTACCCACTGTAATTGCACTAGTAAAAGATGGAGTACAATCCATCAGTCAGTTCGTCATGGATCACGCGGCAGGGTATCTGTCCGCTGATGTGAGCCGAAGTGGAGTTAGATTCACGAAATGGCAGTCAGTGGTGCGCGTGTCGTCAGGCGAAAATGTCATCATCGACTCGTCTCGCCGCGCATAGCGCATTAGCGCCGTGTCTGTTCGCTGTCAAAAAATCTCTGTGCACAACTTTGCATCAGCTCCTCTAGACATCAGCACGTGCCGGAATCGCGACGCACTCGATCGCTGTGGCGCCCCGTGAGATCGTATCATCGAGGGAGCTCACACTACTGCGCATCGTCTCTTCCGATGCGATGTATCACCGAAAGCTGGTGGCTACGGCCGGGCGACGAGTTGATTTCCGCGCGCGCGCGGTGAGTTCGTTCCGTCTCTTTCACCGCCGGTCGGCCGGGAGAGAGATATTCCGCTGTCGGGTGGAGGCGCCCACCATGTCCTGCTCGCCGGCCCGTACGTGGAATAATCTCTCGTGCGCAAGGGCAGAACCACGTCAGCGGCTCTTGCAAGCAGCGGCTTCGTGCACGTCTCACGAAGCGTCCAACACTCTGCGTGTGGTGTGGGGCTCATTGTTCTGTCCGTGCACCTGTGATTGGCTTTTTTTTTTAAAAAAAATGTGATTGGCTAGTTGTTAATTGTTATCGTCGGAGCACGGCCGGGCCAGCAAAATTTCAGAATCTTTCTTACTGTAGGAGAGAACAGTAAAGAACATGTGAGCAACATTAATCACAGATGAATATTTTGGGTCCAATGAGCGTACGTCCTCAAAATGAAATTAGGTCAACAAAAGAGACTTATAAAAATGGGTGAAATAAGCACCACGCGTCTGCTCTTTTCTTAAAAAAATTAATAATTTTGTTGCAGCTGTTTTAAAAGCTAGCTGGAAATCATGAAATTATATTCTGCCGCAGTTGATGGCTAGCTGGAAATCATGAAATTATATCCTTTGCTTTCCCTCGAAAACAAGTTGTAGTTGATTTTTCAGGTCTCACTGGATTGATCTTCTTTATTTTTTCGAATGACCACTGAATTGAGCTCACTAACTGCAGCTGTAAATATTATTGAATCTTCCGGAACATGTATTAAGTACTCAAGTGCAGTACATAAAGAAGTCCCATTTCAATGAGGCAATTTATTCACTTCTGCTCCTGCTGCTGGATAAGGTGTAGTAGGTTGCATCCCACTTGGACTAGGGACGGTGGAAAATCCAGGCCATGACATCGATCTGTACAATCAAATTGCACTGTAACAGATTGATGCAACGGAAATTCCTTCAGATTATAGCATATATTTCCCGAGAGAGTAATGTTTGTGCAAAATGTTTTGGATTCAGTGAAGTGACCCCACAACTGAGGAGCCAATGAATCCTGGGACCAGCAGCTGGCTGCTCCAGGCCAAAGTTTCAATAGTGGCCTACAGTGCTTCACGGTTTCAGAATCAAAGCTTCTTTTCCTTTACGTCTAGGGCACTGCATAGTACGGGACCACGGATGTTATTGCCATTTCAGCTCTCATTTTAGATTTCAGCTCAATTTACTATAATCTCATTCAATTGCAATGTCTATATAAAGAGACCTCTGCTAATACGGCCAGTGCAGAGTGCTGATAATGTTGCCCATTGTGCGATGGAGTTTTGGATGGAAACAAACTACTTCTAAAAATATGTGAACACACGGTCTTTTGCTGAATCTGACTGTCGTGCCTCTCTTTCAGCCCTCTCTTTGTCCACTTCCTTTAAGGTTTCGGTTGGTCAGTCTCAACCGAACATGAAATATTTGTTGTCCAATGCCTTTCTTCGCTGGATCAATTTGGCTCGACTGGCCATTCAATTTCTTTCTTCAATTGCGTGCACCATCCCCATTTGATCCTCACATGCAGAAATAGTGGAGGAAACTTGTCCAACAGTGGCGGCGGCAAGCGAGAACAGAGACCTACTTGGCATGACATGCATGGCCGACCTTCCAGACGGAGAAGAGAATCGGACGAAGAACCAATAAGCAGCCAGGCCAGGGGGGCAGGCATGCATCCAGCTGCCCACTTCGCCGTCTCGCTAGGCTGGCGCTCCACCGTTACGGCATCCTCCATCAACATCAGCCCCTGGTCCCACAACCCCTGTCACGTAGTACGGTTTCTTAGGTTTCCTCCATGGTGTGGTCACCATTATTCCATCACACATTTTTCTCTACTTACGTGTGTGCGCGTGATGACGTGTCGGCTAGCTAGCTGTGTGTTGTGTTGCCGGCGCGCGGTGAGGTGGAATTGGGTGGAGCATCAATTCAGCCAGCCCAAGACACTAGGTCATCTCCTAATCCACAGGCGTGAATGAAAGGGTCATGCATGTGAGAGCTTTATGCACCCCAGCATGTCAAACAACCTAAGCCCGGCATTTGGTGCGTGTAGGTGGGGTGCGGTGTGGGCGCCATGGAAGCTGGCCGATCGAGCTATATAAATATGTGTGTGCGCGAGGAGCACTGTGATCTAGTAGCAGCAAGCTAGGGCTCTTCTCTTGTTCTTGTCATCAACCCGGCCGAGATGCAGGGCTAGCCATTTACTCCTCTCTTCATCTCTCTCGCTCAGCCTTTCAGATCGAGCCGGGAAATTAAGGAGGAGAGATCATCAGAGGGATGAAGAGGATGGTGATGCTGAGGCGGTGCCACGCGCCGCCGCCGGTGGGGCTCGGCGGCGTGCGGTACCGCGAGTGCCGGCGGAACCACGCGGCGACCATGGGCGGCCACGCGGTGGACGGGTGCCGCGAGTTCCTCGCCGCCGGCGAGGAGGGCACCGGCGGCGCGCTCCGCTGCGCCGCGTGCGGATGCCACCGCAGCTTCCACCGCCGGGTGGTGCAGCGCTGCTGCTGCTGCTTCTGCCGCGACGACGCCATCGATGCCCACCACCACCACCACCTGCACGCCGCCGCCGCCGCGGGGAGATTATCGGACTGCTCGCCGGAGTCCACGTCGTCCAGCACCACCACCACGGCCAGCTAAAAAAAAATGCAAAGGTGCCATGCGCATGCATGCAAAAGCTCAATCGGTGTGTTGCCTTGCGTGTTGCGTTCTTTAATTATTTACTTCGCCTTTTCTTCATCTGACTAGCTAGCTAGCTGATCGACCATGTATTATTATTGCACTCTTTTTGTGAAGAACATTATTATTTTTGCCACTCTCTTGCTAAATCTATGTTGTGTCATGTCCGCATTCATCACACGCTCTTCGTGCCTGTATGCCTCCTTTTTTTGCACGAGATTATTGTGTGCCTTTGATGCGTTACAGGCTTGCCGAAATCTACAGCAGAAACATATTGTTAGGCCGCTGTGCTGGAATGATGAATTGTCATAACTATAGCTGCTGCTGGACATTTTTAAATCTGACTCCTCCTCTGTCCAAACAAAAGAAAATAAAATTCTCTTGAGGCTCTAGTCGAAATTAAAGTTTATTCGATTATATTGCAAATGCACACATAACGATTTGGATTAGTCACATGAAAATAGTATCAGTGCATCTCATCATATAGTATTTTCTTAAGAAAGACCATACATGAAGGAGTGCTACTTTCTGTTTCGTAATAGTCAATATCTCAAAAAAGAAGAAGTAGAAATAAAAATAAGAAGCTCATATATAACAGTCAAAAAAGAAGAAGTTGGCTATTGGAGTGTCTTTGTCAAAGAACAATATATAGTATATTATTTGTCAAAAAACAATATATAAACTGGAGTGTCTTTGTCAATCAGATGATCTAATTGAACAGTCGTACACCAGGGTCGTGTGCATAGCATTATTTCCCATTCTTTACAAGCTAAGATATCGTCATAGTTCAGTGTACAAAACCCTCTTAACTTCGCATTGAACTCGTGTTTATCATGTGGTGTCAGTGGCGGAATTCATCATCATCCACTGCATAGATTCGGTGCATAAATGGAGTAGTATCACATAGACGCGCATGCCCGTTTACTAATTTGGTGCATAATTAAATGGAGTTACAGTAAATCAAACGGCCGATCTCGGTACAACGTTATATACTTTGCAGGAGGTTATAGCGGACGGCGGTACACAATACTTGAATCCCTTTGGCGCGTACGCACTAGTACTACATAGTAGGTACAGCTAGCTTCAGCTTTTCATTTCTGTGCTCTCTCAAATTCATGGCGCGGCTTGTGGACACGAGGATTTTTATCTTGACATTTATGTGGAAGGAAAAGTTAGATGGCGTGCAGCGTTGTGTTCTTGGCCGTGCCGGGCCTCGCTCTCGACAGGAGCATAAAAGAGCAGCACGGCAACAATAATGTGGTAACACTGGATTGCTCGGAGTTATGCACGTTATAAATGAGTGCCCTCTTGCCTGTGCATTCTTTTTGTGCTGCTGGGTGCTGTGCTGGTCGCCTTTTTTAGCGACGAGAGATGGTGAATGATTGGAAAAGTACTAGTACGTGAAAAGTTGTGGGTTTGAGTGCAAGAATAACCTCAGTGCGTATGCTACAGTATTTTTTTTTTTTGAATGAAATAGTACGTACTAGTAGTATACAACAGGGTTGAGTGCAGGAATATGTGCTCTGTTCTCATAAGAGGACAAAAGGACCATTACCATATTCTTCTCGACATGTGCTTGCGTCGATTTCACTCAATGTGAAACCTATCGGTTTATGTCAAAATAAAAAAAAAATGTAATACACACATTAATTGTTGCAAAATAAAATGTACTAGGAATATACGTACACATTGAGAACATGGGCGAAATGCAATCTTTTTCCTACGTGACTGACGACCTCACATCACATGGGCTCAAACTCAACGAGTGAGCTGCCGACATTTGACTACAGCGCAAGGAGCCCAACTGCTTGAGCCAGTCAGATATTGGCCCAGCCAATCGCACCAAGTTTGGGCTGGGCCTGTATACCTAGCTAGCTTAACAAGGCCCGCGAAATCGAAATCCCAGCCCATTGCGTGGAATTCACGCCCGGATCCGAGCACGAACACGGAACGCGCTTCGAGAGTTCGAGTCGGAGTCGGAGTCCGATTCTCCGCGGCGTCCGGGTCCCTGCCTAATAAAAAGGGCCGCGAGCGCCATCCTCTCCTGCTCTGCTCGCAGTTCTCACGCACGAAGCGAAACCAAACCTTCTGCGGCCATCCGTCTCCACGTCCACGTTACAGACCGCACTCGTCAGCGCCAAGACGAGCGATGGCGGCGGAGAATAAGCAAGAAGCCGCCGCGACCTCCGGCAGCCGCCCGGGCCCGTGCGCCGGCGGCCGCTGCGATTACTTCAGCGCCACGCCGATGTGCTCCAGGTGCTACGTGGAGAAGGTCCTGAAGCCCAAGGAAGAGCTGGAAGCCGTCCTCGCCGAGATCAGGAGGGTCAACGCCGGCAAGCAGCACGCCGCGGCTGCTGCGTCCCGTCCCGTCGTCGCAGAGGCGAGGAACGTCGTCGTCACGTCGAGCAGGTGTGGCGGCGCGTGCCGGACGAAGAAGGCCATCGTCCGGAACTGTAGCTGATGATCGCGTCCACAGATCGATGCCGGCCGGCGCAGACAAAGACTGCCGTGCCTTTCCGGCTTTCCCGTTTGTGCTGTTTGCTGGTTGTTAGGTTTCGGCGGGTTAACATTGTTTCCTCCCGTCGTTTCTCGAAGGGCCATTAGACCTTTTTACTACTACTGCGAACTGTGTGTATAACCAGGATGAATGGAAATAAAAAGGAATCAGGCTTTATTATACCGGTATATCATCATCTTCTCTCTTGGGTGTAAATTTCGTGAAGAGAACAAAGTGCACCTGAAAACTCATCCATTGTTTAGAGTTTACCTCAAATTAACAGCCGGCTGGCGTCAGAGTAGGAACTAGGAACCAGCCATGGAATCGAAGAAGAAGAACAAACAGTTTCCCCAAACGACCAAGCCCATACGCGATTGCCACTAAAAGGTTGCCCGTGGGCCAGAGCATGTTTCTGTTTTTCGTACAATTGGGCTCCCACACGCGGATTTATCCTTCGGCCCATGCCTCTCCCCACCTCGATCACCAGCAGCCGTTCGTACCGCCGCTGTGCTCGTCGGCACGGTGATCCGTCACCGTCGTAACTCCCCATGGACAGCAGAGCCACACTTGTCGGCCCATGCCCTGCGCTGCGAAAACGGGCGGCGTAGGTCTCTCCACGGCCACACGCACGCGTACGGCGGCCCCCTCCACAGATTATGGGCGCTCATCAATGCCTCCATGGAATGCGATCGATCATATGGTGTGTGCACCAGCAGCAAAAGGGCGTGATCGATCATATGGAGGCGTGCGACGCTGAACCGAACGCAGGAGTTTGCCACCTCTGCTTGGTACGGTATCTTTGTCAGGAACTGGTAGTGGTAGCATGTGTTGTGCGTGCAAGGATGCTGAGGCGAATCTTGTAGGGATATCAAGAACTGTTTGCTCGTTCGTACGTGCATCATATGTCCAAGAGCAGGGGACGTCTAGAGCGGTTAATTCAATTGAGCTTTTCATGCGAGGCTTTGTAAAAATGTGTACGCCCAGATGCATGTTAAACGAGGCAGCCGCACTGCAGCGAAACGATCGGAGTAGCTGCAGTAGCGTCCTATACGCATGGAACGCGTGATGAGATCGACGCGCACGCACAGTACAGTAGTTATGCGTTATTATGGGAGGAATTTAGGGCCTGTTTCGTTTGGGCTTTTTACCAACACAGCTTTTATAATTTTTGGATGTTAACTTTTGTAATATATTTTATATGCTTATACGCTTTTCAGATTTTAGTTCATTTCTTCAAAAGCTTGCTTTTTAGCATTTCAAAAGTTAAATAAAAAATTGGTTGTTTGTTTGGGCTTCAAACTTTTCAAGCTAACAATTAGTCCAAAAGCCCAAACCAAGCCTTGAGGTTCATCATTTTACTCTCGTCACTCTTTCATCTTTTGATCCTCTAAAATCATTCTTAGTGTATGGTTTAATTTCATAATTTTCAAGAGTGACATGTTATCTTATAGTTTTAGAGTCAATGAATAAAACTTGTTCTCTCAATGTACAGTTTTATTTCATGATTTCATATGCTAGTGTATCATTCAAATGCTTCATCTAAATGATCAATGAGAGTTGATGAATGGGTAGAGATAAAACTCAAAACTTCCAATAGAATATTTTTTTCTAGTTTTAAATTTTTGGTAACCGTATATATGTAGTTTCATTCTAATAAAACTCAACTCTCATCTTTCCTCATAAAATCATTCTGGGAGGAATTTAGTGCCTGTTTTGTTTGGGCTTTTACCAACACAGCTTTCATAAATTTTGGATGTTAACTTTTGTAATATATTTTATACGCTTATACGTTTTTCAGATTTTAGTTTATTTCTCCAAAAGCTTGCTTTTTAGCATTTCAAAAGTTAAATAAAAAAATTGGTTGTTTATTTGGGCTTCAGGCTTTTCAAGCTAACAATCAGTCCAAAAGCCCAAACCAAATCTTGAGGTTCATCATTTTACTCTCGTCACTCTTTCATCTTTTGATCTTCTAAAATCATTCTTAGTGTATGGTTTTATTTCATTATTTTCAAAAGTGACATGTCATCTTATAGTTCTAGAGTTGATGAATAAAACTTGTTCTCTCAATGCAAACTTTTATTTCACGATTTCATATGCTAGTGTATCATTCAAATGCTTCATCTAAATGATTAATGAGAGTTGATGAATGGGTAGAGATAAAACTCAAATCTTCCAATAGATTTTTTTTCTAGTTTTAAATTTTTAGTAATCGTGTATATGTAGTAGTTTCATTCTAATAAAACTCAACTCTCATCTTTCCTCATAAATTTTATATCACATCATGAGTTTTATCTAAATGACATGTCATTTATTGATAATGAAAATGCCATTAAGATTGGTCTGAGTAAGAAAGTATAGTAGAACTCAAGGTTTTCTTTTAGTCTAAGATCTCGTGTATCTAGGAGGAGATCTTCCATCGTCAGGAAAGTAAGGGTATGTTTGTCCGAGATTCTAAAATAGTTTTTTGACCGGATTATACTCCTATCAAAAAGCTAGTCAAAGGGTTTTAGGAAAAAACAAATTTTGCTCCTCTTTCGTAGAAACATTACTCAAGTTTGTAATAGAATCTAAAAGCACCAAGAACATAGCTTCGTATGACTCCTCTACTCATTTTGTATGACTTGCTCGATAATTTTAATATTAAAATAAGGGAGTGTCTAATTTTCAACCGATTGAAAATTATGGTGACTTTCGACCAACACTTTTGGCCTAGATACAATGGACACAAAAGGACAACTTTTCTATAGTCTATACATAAGACTAATTAATACATATGATCCTACAAATAAATAAATAAATAAATAACAAAAATAAACAAAAACAATAGCAAAAACAATTCGAAGGAGGCGGCAACCATTGACTGAACGAGTGCTCTCTTTTCAACCATTTGAAAAGAAGAATTCATGTTAAAATAATGAGCAAATCTTATAAACTATTAAAAAAATGTAGCTCTATTTTTTAATGATAGAGTATGCAATTTATGTAATTTTGTGTAAAAAAATTAAATTTCAATGTGTTTTGTACGTCAAGATAAAAAAGTTATAAATAATTAATAAATGGTAATAATGTGTCATATATGAGAGCATTCAAAATCGTCGTGTGTCTTAGATGAAAACGCGATTATGAATGTGTTGTAGACAAAATCACCATTTTTCTGTGTTTTTTAAGCAAATTTGTCTTTTTTTTAGAATCCATTTTTCATAGAATCCGTTAGTAGGAAACCTATTTTTAAAAAAGGTTCTACCAAAGGGGTCTAGAACGGGCCGTTAATAATAGCTGAGGGCGTGCACAACAAATCTTAGCGTTGCGACACTCATGGGATTGACGGAGACACGGGGAAGACGGCTCTGCATGGCTTGCCGGATAAGTTTGGAGAGGAAAAGTCACCACATCCGCTTCTGTGCCGTCGCGTGAAAACGTCCGAGAGGGCTGCGGCGCCGGAAACCAGGCAAGCTCTATGGTCAAGCCCTCGGACTGCCTCGGCGCCAAAACCAAACAACCTCGATCGCATTAACATCGCTCACGCGACGGCGCTGGGAAAAAAACAAACATCTAGCGTCATCATCAGATCATCAGAATCAGAAGAGAAAAAAACAAACGCTCCAGGTTTTGTCAGTCGCGTGCCCTCGATGATCCCGGTGGTCACGCCTCTCTAGCAGCCAGAGAGCGCTTGCCGCTGCTGCGTTCCATGGGTTTGTGTCGCGCGCGTCACGTCGTCACGGCTCGCAGGCTGTTAATGACGCTTGCTGCACGAGGGCGGAACGGGGAGGAAATTTCCTCGGCATCCATCCATGTCGAGCGCGCAGGGCGTCAGTCCCGTCCCGTTCCGGCGAGAGCGACGATGTGACGGACTGGTCGTACAAGCAGTAATGGCGCCTACCTACAGACATGGGGTTGACTCCTTCTCTTCCTCTCCTCTCTTTCTCTGTGTGCGCCTCCGTCTGGCTCTGCCTCTGCCTCTGCGTATGTACAGCGAGCTCTCAAAAGGCAGGCAACCAGGACTGGTAAGCATAGTTCAACGTGTTTGTCCACGTTACACAGTGCGGCCAGCTGATGATCTCCAGGCAGCTGTCGACCGATCGGCCGGCGCACATGCATGGAGAGTGCTCGTCGTAGGAGAGAAACAATCAAGGTGCGTGGTCTTGTTTGCTTGGGTTAATTTGATGATGCGTGTCGCCCGCATCAGATTAGATCCAGAGCTCGACCTTCCTGGTTGCTGCAATAGATAGATACGGTTCGTGACGACTTAAAATCTGCACTAGGAGTAGTGTACATAAATGCAGCTACTAGATCGTCATTGCATTCAAGAAGTGGTGGATCACACACACTACTGCTGCTGCTGCACTACTCCCAGTATTGATTTTGCTGACTCGCAGAGCCGTAAATGAATGGCACGGCCGGCGTCTCCTCGGACTCTTGCAGTAGGTTGACTTTCCGGCTGCTTAGTTATGACAGTTGAGTTAGAGGCGTGGCGCGAGTGCGACGACAGATCATGATCCATCTCCTCTAGCTAGCCCGCCATATGGGGCTGGACGCTCGATGTGGAGTACTCCTCTACTATGCCTTAGATCCATCTGCAGCATAACCGAAGGCGCGCGCGGCCCGATCTATCAAAAGGGTGCGCGCATGCATCGACACTCCTATGATCCTATCTACGAGCTCCTGACGTAGACGCACCTCCTGCTGCCTTTACAGCCAAGAGTAAAGAGGCCAAAGGGAGCATGCAGTTCATCTCGACCAGCAAGTCGTCTTACGTGTGGATGGAGTGGGCTGTAGGGACTAGGGGGGCGGCCATTTAAGCCCGTGTGCCTTTCTCTTTCGCTCAGCTGGCTGGATGTGCGTTCTCTCCTGCTGGCATACTGCTACAAACATTTTTTTTTTTGACATACTACTACTCGAAATTTTCTCACGCAGCACAACAGTTTTTTTTTATGCCTGAAACGTTATAATCTGACGCTCTCCTCTTTGGTTAACTCGATTATTATGCCTAGGCAACTGCCATGACCAGCAACAAATTAAGTATACCCTGTTTGAATTTCTAGCACCACCAGCAAATAAGTTATCCAACGGGCCAGCAGTACAAAAGCAGCTTAATTTCTCTCACGCAGCACTCGACAGTTTCACATGACAAAGAAACCGCAAAGGTGGCCCGAGCACAGCGTTTCGGTTGCAGCAACGAACGGGCAGTTCATGGCGTCTGCATGAGTATGGATCTTATCATCATGAGCGAGGGCTGGACATGGCCGGGTTCCTGGGGGTTTTACAGCTTAGGTTACGGAAAAGCTTCATGCAGAGATCAGAAATGCAGAGGCACGGCTACGATGATGATGATGGCAGGCCAGGGCGAAGCAGATCACAGGCCAGGCTGCAACGCGATGCATGCCTGCGCGAACGAAGAGGAAATGGTCAAAAACAAACGCGGCTTAAACAAGTGTGAGCATTCATTGCTCGCCTGCAAGTTTCCAAGGGCAGGCAGGGGTGACATGGCCAGCCCTGCGCGTTCCGTTGCCGTTTAATCTTCCCTTCGCTCGGGTATCCATGGTTGGATGGGATGGATATCCATGGTACTCTGACGGACAGTATCTGCCTTGCACCAGGTCGGGGACAGCAATTTAATCCGCGTTGGTATCCTCTTTCGGTTAGTTTTGACAGGGAAATTTATATAACTTATAAAAAACCAAACACAAGCAGGCTGATCCAGTCTGACACGCGGAATTCACAGGACACTAGAGTTTACTTTTGTTTTTCTTGCGAATTCACAGCACATATTTTGATCCAAATAATTATGGGGAATTTAATCTATACTCAATCAAGAAGATATAGAAGGATCGAGAAGCTTGATTATACAAGGAGTCAAGGACCACCACCTGGACACGACAAACCGCACACTCCGACTTGCAAAAGATCTCGAAGCCGGCTAGCTAGCCCGTTGCATTCTCATTACAAGAGGGATGTGTGTGCTCCTATTCATCGGGTAACTATCAAATGTTAACTGCACCGGCAATGGCGATTAAATGCGGTGTCAGCTGGGGTCTAATGGCCGAGACTAGGCCCCCCACTGGTCGCCGTCAAGAAGGAAAAATTAGGTCATGCGTCCTATTACTAGTCATAGCAGCGAGCGGCGCAAGCCCAGTTGAGCCTCAGGTTGTCCGGGCTCAAAGGCATTAGTCCCCTACATAATTTAGTGAGAGACAAGGGCATTACACGGCATAATATTTCCCACTAAACTCGAATGCCTTTCCACACCATGTATACATATACATACCTTCGCTACACATTTTTCTTTGTATGTATTTGTCAAGCAGTCGTTTTCTTACGACAAACAAGTGCCTTGTCTCCAGGCTCAAATCATCTCTATGATGTCTTCTATAGATGATCTCTATAAGATGCAGGAAGTTCCTAATAAAACAAATGCTTAAAATAATAGGGAAATACTTTTAACCATTTTCCTAAAATTTGATCTCTCCTTGGTCCTTATGGATCTTTACATCTAGAAGTTCAGTGTTCTTGTTATGCTGTGAAAATGAAAATTAAAGGTGGGACTCCTGAATGAGGGGCAATAAACTTAGGCCACATGGCACTGGAACATGAACTGAGAATTGAGATACACTTGTACAGTATTAGCGAAAGCAGCTGCTGCTAAAACCGTCCCATATGATCCTCATGCATCAGTGAATCAAAACGATCCAAGGCCACAGCAAAACAATTCATTTTTCTTTTGCGGAAGCAGCAGGCCACAACAAAATCATGTGCAGACATCTTACATTCATGCGTTTTATTAGATGTACTATTTAAATTTACGTGTCGGATTAATTATTATGTGATAAAGAATTGTCCAAAATCATTTGCATGTAAATCACTCATGATATATTTATCGCTATTACTTCTATACCGTTTTAAAGCTCGAGTCCACCATGTGCCCCCAAAACGATTATCAAACACACATCTGTAGGGGAAAAATAATAACTAAGGAATATGCTAGCCGGTATTAAATAACATATCAAATAATTCAATGTAGATCTTTCATATGTTAAAACCATATTTATTTCCACTTTTTGGCATTTTTCTCTACAAAAGCAATGAGTTAAAAGAAACCTCAAAGTGACTTTTGTAAGGTAAAAAGTTGTGCAAGAAACATATACCTAGTAGAGCCTTTGCTAACATTTTGGTATACTGTTTTGAATGATGTTACATGTACTATAAAAAGCGCATTCAAAAAGTATAACTTTCTAGCTTTTCAAAAGCCAACTTACACAAGTGGCTTTCGAAAAGCTGAATTTGAAACAAACAACGCCGGCCTAAGTATTGAAGCAACAACAATGCTTGTAATATTTATAACCGCATCTAGAGAAAATGTAGATTGTTTTCTCGTGGCCCTAATAATAACATTATACGCCTCTAATTTGTATAATTCAACACAAACTAAGAATAAAGAGATTTAGTATATGAGTTCTATAAGGGATTATTATTCTTAGCTTGATTGAGGATGTACAATTCTTTTGGTTTCCCATGCACATCAGCATGGATGCATGATTATCACAGAGTTCAGGACTACTGCTACACACCAACCATCCTCTAGTTACCCAGGGATCAGTATAGACGACTAACGACGACGACATAGTTACATAACGATCGATCAGTTCGAAACCCTACTAGCTAAACTCCAAAAACCGAAGAAGAAAAAAAAGAAGCAAGGAACTAGATTGTCTATACAAGATCAACACCAGCTTCGCGTCGATCTAGATCGACCACCCGGGATATTCGAGTTCCTGGCTTCTTTCTTCTGCCATTTCCTGCTTAGCCCTCCTCATTTATTACCGATTTTTTTTTTGTTGGTTCTAACGCGCTAAAAGAAGTCGCACGGGTCGGCCAGCGGCACGCCCATGATGCCCGTCTCGCCATGGCCCATGCCGTCGTCCAGCAGCCAGCTCTCCAGCATCGAGAAGGCGGGGCCCGGAGGCGCCGCCCCCGGCTTGCCGCCGCTCGTCCCGGTGGACCCCTCGGGCGTCCGCGCGGCGCCGCTGTGGTGGCTCGCCGCCGACGCGCCCTCGCCGCCGGAGACCGCCGACGCGGAGGACCCGGACCCCCCGGACGACGCCTTATTACCGTTTCCGGAGGGACGCATCCAGCCCTCGAGGAGGCGCGCGATGTTCTCGGCGCTGGACGCGTACGTCGGCTGGGCGGGCTGCGCCGCCGACTCCGGCTTGATGACGGGCGGCGGCGGCGGCGCGAGCGGCGGCGAGGAGGAGGAGGAGGGGTCGAGGGACAGCGCGTCGCGGAGCGCCTGGCGCGCGGTGTGGATGTCCGTCTGCAGGCGGCGCTCCCACTGCCCCTTGGGCGCGGCGGCCGACCTGGTGGTCTTCGCGTCGGCGGCGGTGGACTCCCCGGCGGCGGCCGCGGCGCCGCCCATCTTGGCGAGCTTCTTCTTGAGGTGCGTGTTCCAGTAGTTCTTGATGTCGTTGTCGGTGCGCTCCGGCAGGTACGACGCAATCGCGGCCCACCTTTTTTTGGTAACAAGAAAAAAAAATCAAATCGTTAGGGCTCTCTGCAGATTTCTTGCGCACACACGTACAGGAACATATGATGAATCACTCACTGGATGGTTGGCAACAGAAGAAGGAAGAAAGAAACTCGAGAGAAGAGAAGGGAATTGTTTGTTACCTGTTGCCGAGCAGGGCCTGGAGGTGGATGATGAGCTTCTCCTCCTGGTCGGTGAAGTTGCCGCGCTTGATCCCGGGGCGGAGGTAGTTGGTCCACCGCAGGCGGCAGCTCTTGCTGCAGCGCATCAGCCCTGTGGCGGATCCACCACCACCAGCATAAACAACAACAGCGAGGACGAGTCATCAACAGCCGATCGAGCATAAACAGGACCATTATTAATAATCACAAAAGAGAGGACAAGCGAGCAAAGCAAAGCAGAAGATCTCGCAACAAGATCCTCGCGGCGGCAAGTAGTAGTAGCAGCAGTAATTACCGGTGTTGGTGGGGACGGCGCGCCAGTTCCCCGGGCCGTGCTCCTGCACGTAGGACACGAGCACCAGGTCCTCCTCCGGCGTCCACGGCCCCTTCTTCACCCCGCCCTTCTCGCAGCACGGCGGCCTCCCCATCCTCCTAGCTCTCACTCCCAAGCAGCAGCTCGCTCGAGCTTGGCTCTTTCTTCCTCTCGCCTGAGACTACTTATGAGTGAGAGAAAGGAGGATAGATAGATGAGAAGATTTTTGACTCGTCCCGTATTTTCTAGTGGAGCTCGGTAGCGGTGAAAGGAAGAAGGATTGCGGGAGACGAGGGTCCAAGCGCAACGGATGACACGGGCGGGGGTCGGCGCCGCGCCCGGGCGTCGGTTTATATAAGCGCCGCGCATAGCACACCTACCTCTACCTGGCTTTCCTTCCTTTCCCTTGCCTTGCTTTGCTTGCGGTCGATGAGTCGAGTTTGACCGCTGTGCTCTCTCTCTCTCTCTCTCTCTCTCTCTCTCTCTCTCTCTCTCTCTCTCTGCACCGCAGCACCTAGTAGACGGAAGAAAAGCAAGCGGAAGCGGCCAAAGAAACCCGAGAGTGAGGCCAGCACCCAACAAACTCCGCTTCGCCTTTCTGCGCCCCGCGTCACGGCGGCACGGGTTATTAACTGACGCTACGACGACTGCAACTGACGACGGGCTAGCCGACGACGACGACGAGGGGAAAGGGCACACGAAGACGGATACACGTACGCGACGACACAGGGCAGGGCAGGGTGGACCGCCCGGGCTGCCACGGCAGTGCTCACGTCGCCCGCTCGTGCGGTCACTGAGTTTGGTGCGGGTAATAAACACCAAAGACGCAGGATGGATGGATGGATGGATTAACTGAGTGAGGTTCATTCTCGCGTGCGGCCGGCGCGCATGTGGTGTACTGGTGTGCGGCCCGCCGAGTGTGGAGCGAGAGCGACGGATGTGCTTCCTGGGGTTTGATGCGTAAAAGCCTGCGGTTTTCCGTTGTTTTCCGGATGAAAGGCAGCGATTTTGACGGCAGGCCTTCTTTTTTTTTTCTTTCCAGGGGGGGGGGGGGGGGGGGGGGCACTGCTGGTACAGTACACTGTGTAGACGTCG